>BRZY01000004.1:20155101-21355101 GCA_030159175.1 Glycyrrhiza uralensis
CTTGGTACAAAAGAAGGCCTGCGGATCACATGGGAAGACGAAGAGGGACGAACGAGACGAACTTGGTACAAAGAAGGCCTACGGATCAAATGGGGAGGACAAAGAGGAACGAACGAGACGAACTTGGTACAAAGAAGGCCTACGGATTAAATGGGAGGACGTAGACGGACGAACGAGACGAACTTGGAACAAAGAAGGGCAACGGATCAAATGGGAGGACGAAGATGGACGAACGATACGAACTTGGTCCAAAGAAGGCCTACGGATCAAATGGGAGGGACGTAGATGGACGAACGAGACGAACTTGGAACAAAGAAGGGCAACGGATCAAATGGGAGGACGAAGATGGACGAACGAGACGAACATGGTCCAAAGAAGGCCTACGGATCAAATGGGAGGACGAAGAGGGACGAACGAGACGAACATGGTACAAAGAAGGCCAAGGGATCAAATGGGAGGACGAAGATGGACAAACGAGACGAACTTGGTCCAAAGAAGGCCTACGGATCAAATGGGAGGACGAAGAGGGACGAACGAGACGAACTTGGAACAAAGAAGGCCAACGGATCAAATGGGAGGACGAAGAGGGACGAACGAGACGAACTTGGTCCAAAGAAGGCCTACGGATCAAATGGAGGACGAAGAGGGACGAACGAGACGAACTTGGTCCAAAGAAGGCCTACGGATCAAATGGGAGGACGAAGAGGGACGAACGAGACGAACTTGGTACAAAGAATGCCAACGGATCTAATGGGAGGACGAAGATGGACGAATGAGACGAACTTGGTACAAAGAAGGCCTACGGATCAAATGGGAGGACGAAGAGGGACGAACGAGACGAACTTGGTACAAAGAAGGCCAACGGATCAAATGGGAGGACGAAGAGGGACGAACGAGACGAACTTGGTACAAAGAAGGCCTACGGATCAAATGGGAGGACGAAGAGGGACGAACGAGGCGTACTTGGTCCAAAGAAGTCCTACGGATCACATGGGAGGACGAAGAGGGACGAACGAGACGAACTTGGTAGAAAGAAGACCAAGGAATCAAATGGGAGGACGAAGATGGACGAACGAGACGAACTTGGTACAAAGGAGGCCTACGGATCAAATGGGAGGACGAAGAGGGACGAACGAGGCGTACTTGGTCGAAAGAAGTCCTACGGATCACATGGGAGGACGAAGTGGGACGAACGAGACGAAGTTGGTACAAAGAAGGCCTACGGATCAAATGGGAGGACGTAGATGGACGAACGAGACGAACTTGGAAAAAAGAAGGGCAACGGATCAAATGGGAGGACGAAGAGGGACGAACGAGACGAACTTGGTACAAAGAAGGCCAACGGATCAAATGGGAGGACGAAGAGAGACGAACGAGACGAACTTGGTCCAAAGAAGGCCTACGGATCAAATGGGAGGACGAAGAGGGACGAACGAGACGAACTTGGTCCAAAGAAGGCCTACGGATCAAATGGGAGGACGAAGAGGGACGAACGAGACGAACTTGGTACAAAGAATTCCAACGGATCTAATGGGAGCACGAAGATGGACGAATGAGACGAACTTGGTACAAAGAAGGCCTACGGATCAAATGGGAGGACGAAGAGGGACGAACGAGACGAACTTGGTACAAAGAAGGCCAACGGATCAAATGGGAGGACGAAGAGGGACGAACGAGACGAACTTGGTGCAAAGAAGGCCTACGGATCAAATGGGAGGACGAAGAGAGACGAACGAGGCGTACTTGGTCCAAAGAAGTCCTACGGATCACATGGGAGGACGAAGAGGGACGAACGAGACAAACTTGGTACAAAGAAGGCCTACGGATCAAATGGGAGGACGAAGATGGACGAACGAGACGAACTTGGTCCAAAGAAGGCCTACGGATCAAATGGGAGGACGAAGAGGGACGAACGAGACGAACATGGTACAAAGAAGGCCAAGGGATCAAATGGGAGGACGAAGATGGACGAACGAGACGAACTTGGTCCAAAGAAGGCCTACGGATCAAATGGGAGGACGAAGAGGGACGAACGAGACGAACTTGGTACAAAGAAGTCCTACGGATCAAATGGGAGGACGTAGACGGACGAACGAGACGAACTTGGAACAAAGAAGGGCAACGGATCAAATGGGAGGACGAAGATGGACGAACGAGACGAACATGGTCCAAAGAAGGCCTACGGATCAAATGGGAGGACGAAGAGGGACTAACGAGACGAACATGGTACAAAGAAGGCCAAGGGATCAAATGGGAGGACGAAGATGGACGAACGAGACGAACTTGGTACAAAGAAGGCCTACGGATCAAATGGGAGGACGTAGACGGACGAACGAGACGAACTTCGAACAAAGAAGGGCAACGGATCAAATGGGAAGACGAAGATGGACGAACGAGACGAACGTGGTCCAAAGAAGGCCTACGGATCAAATGGGAGGACGAAGAGGGACTAACGAGACGAACATGGTACAAAGAAGGCCAAGGGATCAAATGGGAGGACGAAGATGGACGAACGAGACGAACTTGGTACAAAGAAGGCCTGCGGATCACATGGGAAGACGAAGAGGGACGAACGAGACGAACTTGGTACAAAGAAGGCCTACGGATCAAATGGGAGGACAAAGAGGAACGAACGAGACGAACTTGGTACAAAGAAGGCCTACGGATTAAATGGGAGGACGTAGACGGACGAACGAGACGAACTTGGAACAAAGAAGGGCAACGGATCAAATGGGAGGACGAAGATGGACGAACGATACGAACTTGGTCCAAAGAAGGCCTACGGATCAAATGGGAGGACGTAGATGGACGAACGAGACGAACTTGAAACAAAGAAGGGCAACGGATCAAATGGGAGGACGAAGATGGACGAACGAGACGAACATGGTCCAAAGAAGGCCTACGGATCAAATGGGAGGACGAAGAGGGACGAACGAGACGAACTTGGTACAAAGAATTCCAACGGATCTAATGGGAGCACGAAGATGGACGAATGAGACGAACTTGGTACAAAGAAGGCCTACGGATCAAATGGGAGGACGAAGAGGGACGAACGAGACGAACTTGGTACAAAGAAGGCCAACGGATCAAATGGGAGGACGAAGAGGGACGAACGAGACGAACTTGGTACAAAGAAGGCCTACGGATCAAATGGGAGGACGAAGAGAGACGAACGAGGCGTACTTGGTCCAAAGAAGTCCTACGGATCACATGGGAGGACGAAGAGGGACGAACGAGACAAACTTGGTACAAAGAAGGCCTACGGATCAAATGGGAGGACGAAGATGGACGAAAGAGACGAACTTGGTCCAAAGAAGGCCTACGGATCAAATGGGAGGACGAAGAGGGACGAACGAGACGAACATGGTACAAAGAAGGCCAAGGGATCAAATGGGAGGACGAAGATGGACGAACGAGACGAACTTGGTCCAAAGAAGGCCTACGGATCAAATGGGAGGACGAAGAGGGACGAACGAGACGAACTTGGTACAAAGAAGTCCTACGGATCAAATGGGAGGACGTAGACGGACGAACGAGACGAACTTGGAACAAAGAAGGGCAACGGATCAAATGGGAGGACGAAGATGGACGAACGAGACGAACATGGTCCAAAGAAGGCCTACGGATCAAATGGGAGGACGAAGAGGGACTAACGAGACGAACATGGTACAAAGAAGGCCAAGGGATCAAATGGGAGGACGAAGATGGACGAACGAGACGAACTTGGTACAAAGAAGGCCTACGGATCAAATGGGAGGACGTAGACGGACGAACGAGACGAACTTCGAACAAAGAAGGGCAACGGATCAAATGGGAGGACGAAGATGGACGAACGAGACGAACGTGGTCCAAAGAAGGCCTACGGATCAAATGGGAGGACGAAGAGGGACTAACGAGACGAACATGGTACAAAGAAGGCCAAGGGATCAAATGGGAGGACGAAGATGGACGAACGAGACGAACTTGGTACAAAGAAGGCCTGCGGATCACATGGGAAGACGAAGAGGGACGAACGAGACGAACTTGGTACAAAGAAGGCCTACGGATCAAATGGGAGGACAAAGAGGAACGAACGAGACGAACTTGGTACAAAGAAGGCCTACGGATTAAATGGGAGGACGTAGACGGACGAACGAGACGAACTTGGAACAAAGAAGGGCAACGGATCAAATGGGAGGACGAAGATGGACGAACGATACGAACTTGGTCCAAAGAAGGCCTACGGATCAAATGGGAGGACGTAGATGGACGAACGAGACGAACTTGGAACAAAGAAGGGCAACGGATCAAATGGGAGGACGAAGATGGACGAACGAGACGAACATGGTCCAAAGAAGGCCTACGGATCAAATGGGAGGACGAAGAGGGACGAACGAGACGAACATGGTACAAAGAAGGCCAAGGGATCAAATGGGAGGACGAAGATGGACAAACGAGACGAACTTGGTCCAAAGAAGGCCTACGGATCAAATGGGAGGACGAAGAGGGACGAACGAGACGAACTTGGAACAAAGAAGGCCAACGGATCAAATGGGAGGACGAAGAGGGACGAACGAGACGAACTTGGTCCAAAGAAGGCCTACGGATCAAATGGAGGACGAAGAGGGACGAACGAGACGAACTTGGTCCAAAGAAGGCCTACGGATCAAATGGGAGGACGAAGAGGGACGAACGAGACGAACTTGGTACAAAGAATGCCAACGGATCTAATGGGAGGACGAAGATGGACGAATGAGACGAACTTGGTACAAAGAAGGCCTACGGATCAAATGGGAGGACGAAGAGGGACGAACGAGACGAACTTGGTACAAAGAAGGCCAACGGATCAAATGGGAGGACGAAGAGGGACGAACGAGACGAACTTGGTACAAAGAAGGCCTACGGATCAAATGGGAGGACGAAGAGGGACGAACGAGGCGTACTTGGTCCAAAGAAGTCCTACGGATCACATGGGAGGACGAAGAGGGACGAACGAGACGAACTTGGTACAAAGAAGGCCTACGGATTAAATGGGAGGACGTAGACGGACGAACGAGACGAACTTGGAACAAAGAAGGGCAACGGATCAAATGGGAGGACGAAGATGGACGAACGATACGAACTTGGTCCAAAGAAGGCCTACGGATCAAATGGGAGGACGTAGATGGACGAACGAGACGAACTTGAAACAAAGAAGGGCAACGGATCAAATGGGAGGACGAAGATGGACGAACGAGACGAACATGGTCCAAAGAAGGCCTACGGATCAAATGGGAGGACGAAGAGGGACGAACGAGACGAACTTGGTACAAAGAATTCCAACGGATCTAATGGGAGCACGAAGATGGACGAATGAGACGAACTTGGTACAAAGAAGGCCTACGGATCAAATGGGAGGACGAAGAGGGACGAACGAGACGAACTTGGTACAAAGAAGGCCAACGGATCAAATGGGAGGACGAAGAGGGACGAACGAGACGAACTTGGTACAAAGAAGGCCTACGGATCAAATGGGAGGACGAAGAGAGACGAACGAGGCGTACTTGGTCCAAAGAAGTCCTACGGATCACATGGGAGGACGAAGAGGGACGAACGAGACAAACTTGGTACAAAGAAGGCCTACGGATCAAATGGGAGGACGAAGATGGACGAACGAGACGAACTTGGTCCAAAGAAGGCCTACGGATCAAATGGGAGGACGAAGAGGGACGAACGAGACGAACATGGTACAAAGAAGGCCAAGGGATCAAATGGGAGGACGAAGATGGACGAACGAGACGAACTTGGTCCAAAGAAGGCCTACGGATCAAATGGGAGGACGAAGAGGGACGAACGAGACGAACTTGGTACAAAGAAGTCCTACGGATCAAATGGGAGGACGTAGACGGACGAACGAGACGAACTTGGAACAAAGATGGGCAACGGATCAAATGGGAGGACGAAGATGGACGAACGAGACGAACATGGTCCAAAGAAGGCCTACGGATCAAATGGGAGGACGAAGAGGGACTAACGAGACGAACATGGTACAAAGAAGGCCAAGGGATCAAATGGGAGGACGAAGATGGACGAACGAGACGAACTTGGTACAAAGAAGGCCTACGGATCAAATGGGAGGACGTAGACGGACGAACGAGACGAACTTCGAACAAAGAAGGGCAACGGATCAAATGGGAGGACGAAGATGGACGAACGAGACGAACGTGGTCCAAAGAAGGCCTACGGATCAAATGGGAGGACGAAGAGGGACTAACGAGACGAACATGGTACAAAGAAGGCCAAGGGATCAAATGGGAGGACGAAGATGGACGAACGAGACGAACTTGGTACAAAGAAGGCCTGCGGATCACATGGGAAGACGAAGAGGGACGAACGAGACGAACTTGGTACAAAGAAGGCCTACGGATCAAATGGGAGGACAAAGAGGAACGAACGAGACGAACTTGGTACAAAGAAGGCCTACGGATTAAATGGGAGGACGTAGACGGACGAACGAGACGAACTTGGAACAAAGAAGGGCAACGGATCAAATGGGAGGACGAAGATGGACGAACGATACGAACTTGGTCCAAAGAAGGCCTACGGATCAAATGGGAGGACGTAGATGGACGAACGAGACGAACTTGGAACAAAGAAGGGCAACGGATCAAATGGGAGGACGAAGATGGACGAACGAGACGAACATGGTCCAAAGAAGGCCTACGGATCAAATGGGAGGACGAAGAGGGACGAACGAGACGAACATGGTACAAAGAAGGCCAAGGGATCAAATGGGAGGACGAAGATGGACAAACGAGACGAACTTGGTCCAAAGAAGGCCTACGGATCAAATGGGAGGACGAAGAGGGACGAACGAGACGAACTTGGAACAAAGAAGGCCAACGGATCAAATGGGAGGACGAAGAGGGACGAACGAGACGAACTTGGTCCAAAGAAGGCCTACGGATCAAATGGAGGACGAAGAGGGACGAACGAGACGAACTTGGTCCAAAGAAGGCCTACGGATCAAATGGGAGGACGAAGAGGGACGAACGAGACGAACTTGGTACAAAGAATGCCAACGGATCTAATGGGAGGACGAAGATGGACGAATGAGACGAACTTGGTACAAAGAAGGCCTACGGATCAAATGGGAGGACGAAGAGGGACGAACGAGACGAACTTGGTACAAAGAAGGCCAACGGATCAAATGGGAGGACGAAGAGGGACGAACGAGACGAACTTGGTACAAAGAAGGCCTACGGATCAAATGGGAGGACGAAGAGGGACGAACGAGGCGTACTTGGTCCAAAGAAGTCCTACGGATCACATGGGAGGACGAAGAGGGACGAACGAGACGAACTTGGTACAAAGAAGGCCTACGGATCAAATGGGAGGACGTAGACGGACGAACGAGACGAACTTCGAACAAAGAAGGGCAACGGATCAAATGGGAGGACGAAGATGGACGAACGAGACGAACGTGGTCCAAAGAAGGCCTACGGATCAAATGGGAGGACGAAGAGGGACTAACGAGACGAACTTGGTACAAAGAAGGCCAAGGGATCAAATGGGAGGACGAAGATGGACGAACGAGACGAGCTTGGTACAAAGAAGGCCTACGGATCACATGGGAAGACGAAGAGGGACGAACGAGACGACTTGGTACAAAGAAGGCCTACGGATCAAATGGGAGGACAAAGAGGAACGAACGAGACGAACTTGGTACAAAGAAGGCCTACGGATCAAATGGGAGGACGTAGACGGACGAACGAGACGAACTTGGAACAAAGAAGGGCAACGGATCAAATGGGAGGACGAAGATGGACGAACGAGACGAACGTGGTCCAAAGAAGGCCTACGGATCAAATGGGAGAACGTAGATGGACGAACGAGACGAACTTGGAACAAAGAAGGGCAACGGATCAAATGGGAGGACGAAGATGGACGAACGAGACGAACATGGTCCAAACAAGGCCTACGGATCAAATGGGAGGACGAAGAGGGACGAACGAGACGAACATGGTACAAAGAAGGCCAAGGGATCAAATGGGAGGACGAAGATGGACGAACGAGACGAACTTGGTACAAAGAAGGCCTACGGATCAAATGGGAGGACGTAGACGGACGAACGAGACGAACTTGGAACAAAGAAGGGCAACGGATCAAATGGGAGGAGGAAGAGGGACGAACGAGACGAACATGGTACAAAGAAGGCCAAGGGATCAAATGGGAGGACGAAGATGGACGAACGAGACGAACTTGGTCCAAAGAAGGCCTACGGATCAAATGGGAGGACGAAGAGGGACGAACGAGACGAACTTGGTACAAAGAAGGCCAACGGATCAAATGGGAGGACGAAGATGGACGAACGAGACAAACTTGGTCCAAAGAAGGCCTACGGATCAAATGGGAGGACGAAGAGGAACGAACGAGACGAACTTGGTACAAAGAAGTCCTACGGATCAAATGGGAGGACGTAGACGGACGAACGAGACGAACTTGGAACAAAGAAGGGCAACGGATCAAATGGGAGGACGAAGATGGACGAACGAGACGAACATGGTCCAAAGAAGGCCTACGGATCAAATGGGAGGACGAAGAGGGACTAACGAGACGAACATGGTACAAAGAAGGCCAAGGGATCAAATGGGAGGACGAAGAAGGACGAACGAGACGAACTTGGTACAAAGAAGGCCTACGGATCAAATGGGAGGACGTAGACGGACGAACGAGACGAACTTCGAACAAAGAAGGGCAACGGATCAAATGGGAGGACGAAGATGGACGAACGAGACGAACGTGGTCCAAAGAAGGCCTACGGATCAAATGGGAGGACGAAGATGGACGAACGAGACGAACTTGGAACAAAGAAGGGCAACGGATCAAATGGGAGGACGAAGAGGGACGAACGAGACGAACATGGTACAAAGAAGGCCAAGGGATCAAATGGGAGGACGAAGATGGACGAACGAGACGAACTTGGTACAAAGAAGGCCTACGGATCAAATGGGAGGACGTAGACGGACGAACGAGACGAACTTGGAACAAAGAAGGGCAACGGATCAAATGGGAGGAGGAAGAGGGACGAACGAGACGAACATGGTACAAAGAAGGCCAAGGGATCAAATGGGAGGACGAAGATGGACGAACGAGACGAACTTGGTCCAAAGAAGGCCTACGGATCAAATGGGAGGACGAAGAGGGACGAACGAGACGAACTTGGTACAAAGAAGGCCAACGGATCAAATGGGAGGACGAAGATGGACGAACGAGACGAACTTGGTCCAAAGAAGGCCTACGGATCAAATGGGAGGACGAAGAGGAACGAACGAGACGAACTTGGTACAAAGAAGTCCTACGGATCAAATGGGAGGACGTAGACGGACGAACGAGACGAACTTGGAACAAAGAAGGGCAACGGATCAAATGGGAGGACGAAGATGGACGAACGAGACGAACATGGTCCAAAGAAGGCCTACGGATCAAATGGGAGGACGAAGAGGGACTAACGAGACGAACATGGTACAAAGAAGGCCAAGGGATCAAATGGGAGGACGAAGATGGACGAACGAGACGAACTTGGTACAAAGAAGGCCTACGGATCAAATGGGAGGACGTAGACGGACGAACGAGACGAACTTCGAACAAAGAAGGGCAACGGATCAAATGGGAGGACGAAGATGGACGAACGAGACGAACGTGGTCCAAAGAAGGCCTACGGATCAAATGGGAGGACGAAGAGGGACTAACGAGACGAACATGGTACAAAGAAGGCCAAGGGATCAAATGGGAGGACGAAGATGGACGAACGAGACGAACTTGGTACAAAGAAGGCCTGCGGATCACATGGGAAGACGAAGAGGGACGAACGAGACGAACTTGGTACAAAGAAGGCCTACGGATCAAATGGGAGGACAAAGAGGAACGAACGAGACGAACTTGGTACAAAGAAGGCCTACGGATTAAATGGGAGGACGTAGACGGACGAACGAGACGAACTTGGAACAAAGAAGGGCAACGGATCAAATGGGAGGACGAAGATGGACGAACGATACGAACTTGGTCCAAAGAAGGCCTACGGATCAAATGGGAGGACGTAGATGGACGAACGAGACGAACTTGGAACAAAGAAGGGCAACGGATCAAATGGGAGGACGAAGATGGACGAACGAGACGAACATGGTCCAAAGAAGGCCTACGGATCAAATGGGAGGACGAAGAGGGACGAACGAGACGAACATGGTACAAAGAAGGCCAAGGGATCAAATGGGAGGACGAAGATGGACAAACGAGACGAACTTGGTCCAAAGAAGGCCTACGGATCAAATGGGAGGACGAAGAGGGACGAACGAGACGAACTTGGAACAAAGAAGGCCAACGGATCAAATGGGAGGACGAAGAGGGCCGAACGAGACGAACTTGGTCCAAAGAAGGCCTACGGATCAAATGGAGGACGAAGAGGGACGAACGAGACGAACTTGGTCCAAAGAAGGCCTACGGATCAAATGGGAGGACGAAGAGGGACGAACGAGACGAACTTGGTACAAAGAATGCCAACGGATCTAATGGGAGGACGAAGATGGACGAATGAGACGAACTTGGTACAAAGAAGGCCTACGGATCAAATGGGAGGACGAAGAGGGACGAACGAGACGAACTTGGTACAAAGAAGGCCAACGGATCAAATGGGAGGACGAAGAGGGACGAACGAGACGAACTTGGTACAAAGAAGGCCTACGGATCAAATGGGAGGACGAAGAGGGACGAACGAGGCGTACTTGGTCCAAAGAAGTCCTACGGATCACATGGGAGGACGAAGAGGGACGAACGAGACGAACTTGGTACAAAGAAGGCCTACGGATCAAATGGGAGGACGTAGACGGACGAACGAGACGAACTTCGAACAAAGAAGGGCAACGGATCAAATGGGAGGACGAAGATGGACGAACGAGACGAACGTGGTCCAAAGAAGGCCTACGGATCAAATGGGAGGACGAAGAGGGACTAACGAGACGAACTTGGTACAAAGAAGGCCAAGGGATCAAATGGGAGGACGAAGATGGACGAACGAGACGAGCTTGGTACAAAGAAGGCCTACGGATCACATGGGAAGACGAAGAGGGACGAACGAGACGACTTGGTACAAAGAAGGCCTACGGATCAAATGGGAGGACAAAGAGGAACGAACGAGACGAACTTGGTACAAAGAAGGCCTACGGATCAAATGGGAGGACGTAGACGGACGAACGAGACGAACTTGGAACAAAGAAGGGCAACGGATCAAATGGGAGGACGAAGATGGACGAACGAGACGAACGTGGTCCAAAGAAGGCCTACGGATCAAATGGGAGGACGTAGATGGACGAACGAGACGAACTTGGAACAAAGAAGGGCAACGGATCAAATGGGAGGACGAAGATGGACGAACGAGACGAACATGGTCCAAACAAGGCCTACGGATCAAATGGGAGGACGAAGAGGGACGAACGAGACGAACATGGTACAAAGAAGGCCAAGGGATCAAATGGGAGGACGAAGATGGACGAACGAGACGAACTTGGTACAAAGAAGGCCTACGGATCAAATGGGAGGACGTAGACGGACGAACGAGACGAACTTGGAACAAAGAAGGGCAACGGATCAAATGGGAGGAGGAAGAGGGACGAACGAGACGAACATGGTACAAAGAAGGCCAAGGGATCAAATGGGAGGACGAAGATGGACGAACGAGACGAACTTGGTCCAAAGAAGGCCTACGGATCAAATGGGAGGACGAAGAGGGACGAACGAGACGAACTTGGTACAAAGAAGGCCAACGGATCAAATGGGAGGACGAAGATGGACGAACGAGACAAACTTGGTCCAAAGAAGGCCTACGGATCAAATGGGAGGACGAAGAGGAACGAACGAGACGAACTTGGTACAAAGAAGTCCTACGGATCAAATGGGAGGACGAAGAGGGACGAACGAGACGAACATGGTACAAAGAAGGCCAAGGGATCAAATGGGAGGACGAAGATGGACGAACGAGACGAACTTGGTACAAAGAAGGCCTACGGATCAAATGGGAGGACGTAGACGGACGAACGAGACGAACTTGGAACAAAGAAGGGCAACGGATCAAATGGGAGGAGGAAGAGGGACGAACGAGACGAACATGGTACAAAGAAGGCCAAGGGATCAAATGGGAGGACGAAGATGGACGAACGAGACGAACTTGGTCCAAAGAAGGCCTACGGATCAAATGGGAGGACGAAGAGGGACGAACGAGACGAACTTGGTACAAAGAAGGCCAACGGATCAAATGGGAGGACGAAGATGGACGAACGAGACGAACTTGGTCCAAAGAAGGCCTACGGATCAAATGGGAGGACGAAGAGGAACGAACGAGACGAACTTGGTACAAAGAAGTCCTACGGATCAAATGGGAGGACGTAGACGGACGAACGAGACGAACTTGGAACAAAGAAGGGCAACGGATCAAATGGGAGGACGAAGATGGACGAACGAGACGAACATGGTCCAAAGAAGGCCTACGGATCAAATGGGAGGACGAAGAGGGACTAACGAGACGAACATGGTACAAAGAAGGCCAAGGGATCAAATGGGAGGACGAAGAAGGACGAACGAGACGAACTTGGTACAAAGAAGGCCTACGGATCAAATGGGAGGACGTAGACGGACGAACGAGACGAACTTCGAACAAAGAAGGGCAACGGATCAAATGGGAGGACGAAGATGGACGAACGAGACGAACGTGGTCCAAAGAAGGCCTACGGATCAAATGGGAGGACGAAGATGGACGAACGAGACGAACTTGGAACAAAGAAGGGCAACGGATCAAATGGGAGGACGAAGAGGGACGAACGAGACGAACATGGTACAAAGAAGGCCAAGGGATCAAATGGGAGGACGAAGATGGACGAACGAGACGAACTTGGTACAAAGAAGGCCTACGGATCAAATGGGAGGACGTAGACGGACGAACGAGACGAACTTGGAACAAAGAAGGGCAACGGATCAAATGGGAGGAGGAAGAGGGACGAACGAGACGAACATGGTACAAAGAAGGCCAAGGGATCAAATGGGAGGACGAAGATGGACGAACGAGACGAACTTGGTCCAAAGAAGGCCTACGGATCAAATGGGAGGACGAAGAGGGACGAACGAGACGAACTTGGTACAAAGAAGGCCAACGGATCAAATGGGAGGACGAAGATGGACGAACGAGACGAACTTGGTCCAAAGAAGGCCTACGGATCAAATGGGAGGACGAAGAGGAACGAACGAGACGAACTTGGTACAAAGAAGTCCTACGGATCAAATGGGAGGACGTAGACGGACGAACGAGACGAACTTGGAACAAAGAAGGGCAACGGATCAAATGGGAGGACGAAGATGGACGAACGAGACGAACATGGTCCAAAGAAGGCCTACGGATCAAATGGGAGGACGAAGAGGGACTAACGAGACGAACATGGTACAAAGAAGGCCAAGGGATCAAATGGGAGGACGAAGATGGACGAACGAGACGAACTTGGTACAAAGAAGGCCTACGGATCAAATGGGAGGACGTAGACGGACGAACGAGACGAACTTCGAACAAAGAAGGGCAACGGATCAAATGGGAGGACGAAGATGGACGAACGAGACGAACGTGGTCCAAAGAAGGCCTACGGATCAAATGGGAGGACGAAGAGGGACTAACGAGACGAACATGGTACAAAGAAGGCCAAGGGATCAAATGGGAGGACGAAGATGGACGAACGAGACGAACTTGGTACAAAGAAGGCCTGCGGATCACATGGGAAGACGAAGAGGGACGAACGAGACGAACTTGGTACAAAGAAGGCCTACGGATCAAATGGGAGGACAAAGAGGAACGAACGAGACGAACTTGGTACAAAGAAGGCCTACGGATTAAATGGGAGGACGTAGACGGACGAACGAGACGAACTTGGAACAAAGAAGGGCAACGGATCAAATGGGAGGACGAAGATGGACGAACGATACGAACTTGGTCCAAAGAAGGCCTACGGATCAAATGGGAGGACGTAGATGGACGAACGAGACGAACTTGGAACAAAGAAGGGCAACGGATCAAATGGGAGGACGAAGATGGACGAACGAGACGAACATGGTCCAAAGAAGGCCTACGGATCAAATGGGAGGACGAAGAGGGACGAACGAGACGAACATGGTACAAAGAAGGCCAAGGGATCAAATGGGAGGACGAAGATGGACAAACGAGACGAACTTGGTCCAAAGAAGGACTACGGATCAAATGGGAGGACGAAGAGGGACGAACGAGACGAACTTGGAACAAAGAAGGCCAACGGATCAAATGGGAGGACGAAGAGGGACGAACGAGACGAACTTGGTCCAAAGAAGGCCTACGGATCAAATGGAGGACGAAGAGGGACGAACGAGACGAACTTGGTCCAAAGAAGGCCTACGGATCAAATGGGAGGACGAAGAGGGACGAACGAGACGAACTTGGTACAAAGAATGCCAACGGATCTAATGGGAGGACGAAGATGGACGAATGAGACGAACTTGGTACAAAGAAGGCCTACGGATCAAATGGGAGGACGAAGAGGGACGAACGAGACGAACTTGGTACAAAGAAGGCCAACGGATCAAATGGGAGGACGAAGAGGGACGAACGAGACGAACTTGGTACAAAGAAGGCCTACGGATCAAATGGGAGGACGAAGAGGGACGAACGAGGCGTACTTGGTCCAAAGAAGTCCTACGGATCACATGGGAGGACGAAGAGGGACGAACGAGACGAACTTGGTACAAAGAAGGCCTACGGATCAAATGGGAGGACGTAGACGGACGAACGAGACGAACTTCGAACAAAGAAGGGCAACGGATCAAATGGGAGGACGAAGATGGACGAACGAGACGAACGTGGTCCAAAGAAGGCCTACGGATCAAATGGGAGGACGAAGAGGGACTAACGAGACGAACTTGGTACAAAGAAGGCCAAGGGATCAAATGGGAGGACGAAGATGGACGAACGAGACGAGCTTGGTACAAAGAAGGCCTACGGATCACATGGGAAGACGAAGAGGGACGAACGAGACGACTTGGTACAAAGAAGGCCTACGGATCAAATGGGAGGACAAAGAGGAACGAACGAGACGAACTTGGTACAAAGAAGGCCTACGGATCAAATGGGAGGACGTAGACGGACGAACGAGACGAACTTGGAACAAAGAAGGGCAACGGATCAAATGGGAGGACGAAGATGGACGAACGAGACGAACGTGGTCCAAAGAAGGCCTACGGATCAAATGGGAGGACGTAGATGGACGAACGAGACGAACTTGGAACAAAGAAGGGCAACGGATCAAATGGGAGGACGAAGATGGACGAACGAGACGAACATGGTCCAAAGAAGGCCTACGGATCAAATGGGAGGACGAAGAGGGACGAACGAGACGAACATGGTACAAAGAAGGCCAAGGGATCAAATGGGAGGACGAAGATGGACGAACGAGACGAACTTGGTACAAAGAAGGCCTACGGATCAAATGGGAGGACGTAGACGGACGAACGAGACGAACTTGGAACAAAGAAGGGCAACGGATCAAATGGGAGGATGAAGATGGACGAACGAGACGAACGTGGTCCAAAGAAGGCCTACGGATCAAATGGGAGGACGAAGAGGGACTAACGAGACGAACATGGTACAAAGAAGGCCAACGGATCAAATGGGAGGACGAAGATGGACGACCGAGACGAACTTGGTACAAAGAAGGCCTACGGATCAAATGGGAGGACGTAGACGGACGAACGAGACGAACTTGGAACAAAGAAGGGCAACGGATCAAATGGGAGGACGAAGAGGGACGAACGAGACGAACTTGGTACAAAGAAGGCCAACGGATCAAATGAGAGGACGAAGAGGGACGAACGAGACGAACTTGGTCCAAGGAAGGCCTACGGATCAAATGGGAGGACGAAGAGGGACGAACGAGACGAACTTGGTCCAAAGAAGGCCTACGGATCAAATGGGAGGACGAAGAGGAAAGAACGAGACGAACTTGCTACAAAGAAGGCCTACGGATCAAATGGGAGGACGTAGACGGACGAACGAGACGAACTTGGAACAAAGAAGGGCAACGGATCAAATGGGAGGACGAAGATGGACGAACGAGACGAACGAGGTCCAAAGAAGGCCTACGGATCAAATGGGAGGACGAAGAGGGACGAACGAGACTAACATGGTACAAAGAAGGCCAAGGGATCAAATGGGAGGACGAAGAGGGACGAACGAGACGTACTTGGTCCAAAGAAGTCCTACGGATCACATGGGAGGACGAAGAGGGACGAACGAGACGAACTTGGTCCAAAGAAGGCCTACGGATCAAATGGGAGGACGAAGAGGGACGAACGAGATGAACTTGGTAGAAAAAAGGCCTACGGATCAAATGGGAGGACGTAGACGGACGAACGAGACGAACTTGGAACAAAGAAGGGCAACGGATCAAATGGGAGGACGAAGATGGACGAACGAGACGAACGTGGTCCAAAGAAGGCCTACGGATCAAACGGGAGGACGAAGAGGGACGAATGAGACGAACATGGTACAAAGAAGGCCAAGGGATCAAATGGGAGGACGAAGAGGGACGAACGAGACGTACTTGGTCCAAAGAAGTCCTACGGATCACATGGGAGGACGAAGAGGGACGAACGAGACGTACTTGGTCCAAAGAAGTCCTACGGATCACATGGGAGGACGAAGAGGGACGAACGAGACGAACTTGGTCCAAAGAAGGCCTACGGATCAAATGGGAGGACGAAGAGGGACGAACGAGACGAACTTTGTCCAAAGAAGGCCTACGGATCAAATGGGAGGACGAAGAGGGACGAACGAGACGAACTTGGTCCAAAGAAGGCCTACGGATCAAATGGGAGGACGAAGAGGAAAGAACGAGACGAACTTGGTACAAAGAAGGCCTACGGATCAAATGGGAGGACGTAGACGGACGAACGAGACGAACTTGGAACAAAGAAGGGCAACGGATCAAATGGGAGGACGAAGATGGACGAACGAGACGAACGAGGTCCAAAGAAGGCCTACGGATCAAATGGGAGGACGAAGAGGGACGAACGAGACTAACATGGTACAAAGAAGGCCAAGGGATCAAATGGGAGGACGAAGAGGGACGAACGAGACGTACTTGGTCCAAAGAAGTCCTACGGATCACATGGGAGGACGAAGAGGGACGAACGAGACGTACTTGGTCCAAAGAAGTCCTACGGATCACATGGGAGGACGAAGAGGGACGAACGAGACGAACTTGGTCCAAAGAAGGCCTACGGATCAAATGGGAGGACGAAGAGGGACGAACGAGATGAACTTGGTAGAAAAAAGGCCTACTGATCAAATGGGAGGACGTAGACGGACGAACAAGACGAACTTGGAACAAAGAAGGGCAACGGATCAAATGGGAGGACGAAGATGGACGAACGAGACGAACTTGGTCCAAGGAAGGCCTACGGATCAAATGGGAGGACGAAGAGGGACGAACGAGACGAACTTGGTCCAAAGAAGGCCTACGGATCAAATGGGAGGACGAAGAGGAAAGAACGAGACGAACTTGGTACAAAGAAGGCCTACGGATCAAATGGGAGGACGTAGACGGACGAACGAGACGAACTTGGAACAAGGAAGGGCAACGGATCAAATGGGAGGACGAAGATGGACGAACGAGACGAACGAGGTCCAAAGAAGGCCTACGGATCAAATGGGAGGACGAAGAGGGACGAACGAGACTAACATGGTACAAAGAAGGCCAAGGGATCAAATGGGAGGACGAAGAGGGACGAACGAGACGTACTTGGTCCAAAGAAGTCCTACGGATCACATGGGAGGACGAAGAGGGACGAACGAGACGTACTTGGTCCAAAGAAGTCCTACGGATCATATGGGAGGACGAAGAGGGACGAACGAGACGAACTTGGTCCAAAGAAGGCCTACGGATCAAATGGGAGGACGAAGAGGGACGAACGAGATGAACTTGGTAGAAAAAAGGCCTACGGATCAAATGGGAGGACGTAGACGGACGAACGAGACGAACTTGGAACAAAGAAGGGCAACGGATCAAATGGGAGGACGAAGATGGACGAACGAGACGAACGTGGTCCAAAGAAGGCCTACGGATCAAACGGGAGGACGAAGAGGGACGAATGAGACGAACATGGTACAAAGAAGGCCAAGGGATCAAATGGGAGGACGAAGAGGGACGAACGAGACGTACTTGGTCCAAAGAAGTCCTACGGATCACATGGGAGGACGAAGAGGGACGAACGAGACGTACTTGGTCCAAAGAAGTCCTACGGATCACATGGGAGGACGAAGAGGGACGAACGAGACGAACTTGGTCCAAAGAAGGCCTACGGATCAAATGGGAGGACGAAGAGGGACGAACGAGACGAACTTTGTCCAAAGAAGGCCTACGGATCAAATGGGAGGACGAAGAGTGACGAACGAGACGAACATGGACCAAAGAATGCCAATGGATCAAATGGGAGGCCAAAGATGGACGAACGAGACGAACTTGGTACAAAGAACGGAAACGGATCAAATGGGAAGACGAAGATGGACGAACGAGACGAACTTGGTCCAAAGAAGGCCTACGGATCAAATGGGAGGACGAAGAGGGACGAACGAGACGAACTTGGTACAAAGAAGGCCAACGGATCTAATGGGAGGACGAAGATGGACGAATGAGACGAGCTTGGTCCAAAGATGGCCTACGGATCAAATGGGAGGACGAAGAGGGACGAACGAGACGAACTTGGTACAAAGAAGGCCAACGGATCAAATGGGAGGACGAAGAGGGACGAACGAGACGAACTTGGTACAAAGAAGGCCTACGGATCAAATGGGAGGACGAAGAGGGACGAACGAGGCGTACTTGGTCCAAAGAAGTCCTACGGATCACATGGGAGGACGAAGAGGGACGAACGAGACGAACTTGGTACAAAGAAGGCCTACGGATCAAATGGGAGGACGTAGACGGACGAACGAGACGAACTTCGAACAAAGAAGGGCAACAGATCAAATGGGAGGACGAAGATGGACGAACGAGACGAACGTGGTCCAAAGAAGGCCTACGGATCAAATGGGAGGACGAAGAGGGACTAACGAGACGAACTTGGTACAAAGAAGGCCAAGGGATCAAATGGGAGGACGAAGATGGACGAACGAGACGAGCTTGGTACAAAGAAGGCCTACGGATCACATGAGAAGACGAAGAGGGACGAACGAGACGACTTGGTACAAAGAAGGCCTACGGATCAAATGGGAGGACAAAGAGGAACGAACGAGACGAACTTGGTACAAAGAAGGCCTACGGATCAAATGGGAGGACGTAGACGGACGAACGAGACGAACTTGGAACAAAGAAGGGCAACGGATCAAATGGGAGGACGAAGATGGACGAACGAGACGAACGTGGTCCAAAGAAGGCCTACGGATCAAATGGGAGGACGAAGAGGGACGAACGAGACGAACTTGGTACAAAGAAGGCCAACGGATCAAATGGGAGGACGAAGAGGGACGAACGAGACGAACTTGGTACAAAGAAGGCCTACGGATCAAATGGCAGGACGAAGAGGGACGAAGAGGGACGAACGAGACGAACTTGGTACAAAGAAGGCCTACGGATCAAATGGGAGGACGTAGACGGACGAACGAGACGAACTTCGAACAAAGAAGGGCAACGGATCAAATGGGAGGATGAAGATGGACGAACGAGACGAACGTGGTCCAAAGAAGGCCTACGGATCAAATGGGAGGACGAATAGGGACTAACGAGACGAACTTGGTACAAAGAAGGCCAAGGGATCAAATGGGAGGACGAAGATGGACGAACGAGACGAGCTTGGTACAAAGAAGGCCTACGGATCACATGGGAAGACGAAGAGGGACGAACGAGACGACTTGGTAGAAAGAAGGCCTACGGATCAAATGGGAGGACAAAGAGGAACGAACGAGACGAACTTGGTACAAAGAAGGCCTACGGATCAAATGGGAGGACGTAGACGGACGAACGAGACGAACTTGGAACAAAGAAGGGCAACGGATCAAATGGGAGGACGAAGATGGACGAACGAGACGAACGTGGTCCAAAGAAGGCCTACGGATCAAATGGGAGGACGTAGATGGACGAACGAGACGAACTTGGAACAAAGAAGGGCAACGGATCAAATGGGAGGACGAAGATTGACGAACGAGACGAACATGGTCCAAAGAAGGCCTACGGATCAAATGGGAGGACGAAGAGGGACGAACGAGACGAACATGGTACAAAGAAGGCCAAGGGATCAAATGGGAGGACGAAGATGGACGAACGAGACGAACTTGGTACAAAGAAGGCCTACGGATCAAATGGGAGGACGTAGACGGACGAACGAGACGAACTTGGAACAAAGAAGGGCAACGGATCAAATGGGAGGATGAAGATGGACGAACGAGACGAACGTGGTCCAAAGAAGGCCTACGGATCAAATGGGAGGACGAAGAGGGACTAACGAGACGAACATGGTACAAAGAAGGCCAAGGGATCAAATGGGAGGACGAAGATGGACGACCGAGACGAACTTGGTACAAAGAAGGCCTACGGATCAAATGGGAGGACGTAGACGGACGAACGAGACGAACTTGGAACAAAGAAGGGCAACGGATCAAATGGGAGGACGAAGAGGGACGAACGAGACGAACTTGGTACAAAGAAGGCCAACGGATCAAATGAGAGGACGAAGAGGGACGAACGAGACGAACTTGGTCCAAGGAAGGCCTACGGATCAAATGGGAGGACGAAGAGGGACGAACGAGACGAACTTGGTCCAAAGAAGGCCTACGGATCAAATGGGAGGACGAAGAGGAAAGAACGAGACGAACTTGGTACAAAGAAGGCCTACGGATCAAATGGGAGGACGTAGACGGACGAACGAGACGAACTTGGAACAAAGAAGGGCAACGGATCAAATGGGAGGACGAAGATGGACGAACGAGACGAACGTGGTCCAAAGAAGGCCTACGGATCAAATGGGAGGACGAAGAGGGACGAATGAGACGAACATGGTACAAAGAAGGCCAAGGGATCAAATGGGAGGACGAAGAGGGACGAACGAGACGTACTTGGTCCAAAGAAGTCCTACGGATCACATGGGAGGACGAAGAGGGACGAACGAGACGTACTTGGTCCAAAGAAGTCCTACGGATCACATGGGAGGACGAAGAGGGACGAACGAGACGAACTTGGTCCAAAGAAGGCCTACGGATCAAATGGGAGGACGAAGAGGGACGAACGAGACGAACTTTGTCCAAAGAAGGCCTACGGATCAAATGGGAGGACGAAGAGTGACGAACGAGACGAACATGGACCAAAGAATGCCAATGGATCAAATGGGAGGCCAAAGATGGACGAACGAGACGAACTTGGTACAAAGAACGGAAACGGATCAAATGGGAAGACGAAGATGGACGAACGAGACGAACATGGTCCAAAGAAGGCCTACGGATCAAATGGGAGGACGAAGAGGGACGAACGAGACGAACTTGGTACAAAGAAGGCCAACGGATCTAATGGGAGGACGAAGATGGACGAATGAGACGAGCTTGGTCCAAAGATGGCCTACGGATCAAATGGGAGGACGAAGAGGGACGAAGGAGACGAACTTGGTCCAAAGAAGGCCTTCGGATCAAATGGGAGGACGAAGAGGGACGAACGAGACGAACTTGGTACAAAGAAGGCCAACGGATCAAATGGGAGGACGAAGAGGGACGAACGAGACGAACTTGGTCCAAAGAAGGCCTACGGATCAAATGGGAGGACGAAGAGGGACGAACGAGACGAACTTGGTCCAAAGAAGGCCTACGGATCAAATGGGAGGACGAAGAGGGACGAACGAGACGAACTTGGTACAAAGAAGGCCAACGGATCAAATGGGAGGACGAAGAGGGACGAACGAGACGAACATGGTCCAAGGAAGGCCTACGGATCAAATGGGAGGACGAAGAGGGACGAACGAGACGAACTTGGTCCAAAGAAGGCCTACGGATCAAATGGGAGGACGAAGAGGAAAGAACGAGACGAACTTGGTACAAAGAAGGCCTACGGATCAAATGGGAGGACGTAGACGGACGAACGAGACGAACTTGGAACAAAGAAGGGCAACGGATCAAATGGGAGGACGAAGATGGACGAACGAGACGAACGTGGTCCAAAGAAGGCCTACGGATCAAATGGGAGGACGAAGAGGGACGAATGAGACGAACATGGTCCAAAGAAGTCCTACGGATCACATGGGAGGACGAAGAGGGACGAACGAGACGTACTTGGTCCAAAGAAGTCCTACGGATCACATGGGAGGACGAAGAGGGACGAACGAGACGAACTTGGTCCAAAGAAGGCCTACGGATCAAATGGGAGGACGAAGAGGGACGAACGAGACGAACTTTGTCCAAAGAAGGCCTACGGATCAAATGGGAGGACGAAGAGTTACGAACGAGACGAACATGGACCAAAGAATGCCAATGGATCAAATGGGGGGCCAAAGATGGACGAACGAGACGAACTTGGTACAAAGAACGGCAACGGATCAAATGGGAGGACGAAGATGGACGAACGAGACGAACTTGGTACAAAGAAGGCCAACAGATCTAATGGGAGGACGAAGATGGACGAATGAGACGAGCTTGGTCCAAAGATGGCCTACGGATCAAATGGGAGGACGAAGAGGGACGAACGAGACGAACTTGCTCCAAAGAAGGCCTACGGATCAAATGGGAGGACGAAGAGGGACGAACGAGACGAACTTGGTACAAAGAAGGCCAACGGATCAAATGGGAGGACGAAGAGGGACGAACGAGACGAACTTGGTCCAAAGAAGGCCTACGGATCAAATGGGAGGACGAAGAGGGACGAACGAGACAAACTTGGTCCAAAGAAGGCCTACGGATCAAATGGGAGGACGAAGAGGGACGAACGAGACGAACTTGGTACAAAGAAGGCCAACGGATCTAATGGGAGGACGAAGATGGACGAATGAGACGAGCTTGGTCCAAAGATGGCCTACGGATCAAATGGGAGGACGAAGAGGGACGAAGGAGACGAACTTGGTCCAAAGAAGGCCTTCGGATCAAATGGGAGGACGAAGAGGGACGAACGAGACGAACTTGGTACAAAGAAGGCCAACGGATCAAATGGGAGGACGAAGAGGGACGAACGAGACGAACTTGGTCCAAAGAAGGCCTACGGATCAAATGGGAGGACGAAGAGGGACGAACGAGACGAACTTGGTCCAAAGAAGGCCTACGGATCAAATGGGAGGACGAAGAGGGACGAACGAGACGAACTTGGTACAAAGAAGGCCAACGGATCAAATGGGAGGACGAAGAGGGACGAACGAGACGAACTTGGTCCAAAGAAGGCCTACGGATCAAATGGAGGACGAAGAGGGACGAACGAGACGAACTTGGTCCAAAGAAGGCCTACGGATCAAATGGGAGGACGAAGAGGGACGAACGAGACGAACTTGGAACAAAGAAGGCCAACGGATCAAATGGGAGGACGAAGAGGGACGAACGAGACGAACTTGGTCCAAAGAAGGCCTACGGATCAAATGGAGGACGAAGAGGGACGAACGAGACGAACTTGGTCCAAAGAAGGCCTACGGATCAAATGGGAGGACGAAGAGGGACGAACGAGACGAACTTGGTACAAAGAATGCCAACGGATCTAATGGGAGGACGAAGATGGACGAATGAGACGAACTTGGTACAAAGAAGGCCTACGGATCAAATGGGAGGACGAAGAGGGACGAACGAGACGAACTTGGTACAAAGAAGGCCAACGGATCAAATGGGAGGACGAAGAGGGACGAACGAGACAAACTTGGTACAAAGAATGCCAACGGATCTAATGGGAGGACGAAGATGGACGAATGAGACGAACTTGGTACAAAGAAGGCCTACGGATCAAATGGGAGGACGAAGAGGGACGAACGAGACGAACTTGGTACAAAGAAGGCCAACGGATCAAATGGGAGGACGAAGAGGGACGAACGAGACGAACTTGGTACAAAGAAGGCCAACGGATCAAATGGGAGGACGAAGAGGGACGAACGAGACGAACTTGGTCCAAAGAAGGCCTACGGATCAAATGGAGGACGAAGAGGGACGAACGAGACGAACTTGGTCCAAAGAAGGCCTACGGATCAAATGGGAGGACGAAGAGGGACGAACGAGACGAACTTGGAACAAAGAAGGCCAACGGATCAAATGGGAGGACGAAGAGGGACGAACGAGACGAACTTGGTCCAAAGAAGGCCTACGGATCAAATGGAGGACGAACGAGACGAACTTGGTCCAAAGAAGGCCTACGGATCAAATGGGAGGACGAAGAGGGACGAACGAGACGAACTTGGTACAAAGAATGCCAACGGATCTAATGGGAGGACGAAGATGGACGAATGAGACGAACTTGGTACAAAGAAGGCCTACGGATCAAATGGGAGGACGAAGAGGGACGAACGAGACGAACTTGGTACAAAGAAGGCCAACGGATCAAATGGGAGGACGAAGAGGGACGAACGAGACGAACTTGGTACAAAGAAGGCCTACGGATCAAATGGCAGGACGAAGAGGGACGAAGAGGGACGAACGAGACGAACTTGGTACAAAGAAGGCCTACGGATCAAATGGGAGGACGTAGACGGACGAACGAGACGAACTTCGAACAAAGAAGGGCAACGGATCAAATGGGAGGACGAAGATGGACGAACGAGACGAACGTGGTCCAAAGAAGGCCTACGGATCAAATGGGAGGACGAATAGGGACTAACGAGACGAACTTGGTACAAAGAAGGCCAAGGGATCAAATGGGAGGACGAAGATGGACGAACGAGACGAGCTTGGTACAAAGAAGGCCTACGGATCACATGGGAAGACGAAGAGGGACGAACGAGACGACTTGGTACAAAGAAGGCCTACGGATCAAATGGGAGGACAAAGAGGAACGAACGAGACGAACTTGGTACAAAGAAGGCCTACGGATCAAATGGGAGGACGTAGACGGACGAACGAGATGAACTTGGAACAAAGAAGGGCAACGGATCAAATGGGAGGACGAAGATGGACGAACGAGACGAACGTGGTCCAAAGAAGGCCTACGGATCAAATGGGAGGACGTAGATGGACGAACGAGACGAACTTGGAACAAAGAAGGGCAACGGATCAAATGGGAGGACGAAGATTGACGAACGAGACGAACATGGTCCAAAGAAGGCCTACGGATCAAATGGGAGGACGAAGAGGGACGAACGAGACGAACATGGTACAAAGAAGGCCAAGGGATCAAATGGGAGGACGAAGATGGACGAACGAGACGAACTTGGTACAAAGAAGGCCTACGGATCAAATGGGAGGACGTAGACGGACGAACGAGACGAACTTGGAACAAAGAAGGGCAACGGATCAAATGGGAGGATGAAGATGGACGAACGAGACGAACGTGGTCCAAAGAAGGCCTACGGATCAAATGGGAGGACGAAGAGGGACTAACGAGACGAACATGGTACAAAGAAGGCCAAGGGATCAAATGGGAGGACGAAGATGGACGACCGAGACGAACTTGGTACAAAGAAGGCCTACGGATCAAATGGGAGGACGTAGACGGACGAACGAGACGAACTTGGAACAAAGAAGGGCAACGGATCAAATGGGAGGACGAAGAGGGACGAACGAGACGAACTTGGAACAAAGAAGGCCAACGGATCAAATGAGAGGACGAAGAGGGACGAACGAGACGAACTTGGTCCAAGGAAGGCCTACGGATCAAATGGGAGGACGAAGAGGGACGAACGAGACGAACTTGGTCCAAAGAAGGCCTACGGATCAAATGGGAGGACGAAGAGGAAAGAACGAGACGAACTTGGTACAAAGAAGGCCTACGGATCAAATGGGAGGACGTAGACGGACGAACGAGACGAACTTGGAACAAAGAAGGGCAACGGATCAAATGGGAGGACGAAGATGGACGAACGAGACGAACGTGGTCCAAAGAAGGCCTACGGATCAAATGGGAGGACGAAGAGGGACGAACGAGACTAACATGGTACAAAGAAGGCCAAGGGATCAAATGGGAGGACGAAGAGGGACGAACGAGACGTACTTGGTCCAAAGAAGTCCTACGGATCACATGGGAGGACGAAGAGGGACGAACGAGACGTACTTGGTCCAAAGAAGTCCTACGGATCACATGGGAGGACGAAGAGGGACGAACGAGACGAACTTGGTCCAAAGAAGGCCTACGGATCAAATGGGAGGACGAAGAGGGACGAACGAGATGAACTTGGTAGAAAGAAGGCCTACGGATCAAATGGGAGGACGTAGACGGACGAACGAGACGAACTTGGAACAAAGAAGGGCAACGGATCAAATGGGAGGACGAAGATGGACGAACGTGGTCCAAAGAAGGCCTACGGATCAAATGGGAGGACGAAGAGGGACGAATGAGACGAACATGGTACAAAGAAGGCCAAGGGATCAAATGGGAGGACGAAGAGGGACGAACGAGACGTACTTGGTCCAAAGAAGTCCTACGGATCACATGGGAGGACGAAGAGGGACGAACGAGACGTACTTGGTCCAAAGAAGTCCTACGGATCACATGGGAGGACGAAGAGGGACGAACGAGACGAACTTGGTCCAAAGAAGGCCTACGGATCAAATGGGAGGACGAAGAGGGACGAACGAGACGAACTTTGTCCAAAGAAGGCCTACGGATCAAATGGGAGGACGAAGAGTGACGAACGAGACGAACATGGACCAAAGAATGCCAATGGATCAAATGGGAGGCCAAAGATGGACGAACGAGACGAACTTGGTACAAAGAACGGAAACGGATCAAATGGGAAGACGAAGATGGACGAACGAGACGAACATGGTCCAAAGAAGGCCTACGGATCAAATGGGAGGACGAAGAGGGACGAACGAGACGAACTTGGTACAAAGAAGGCCAACGGATCTAATGGGAGGACGAAGATGGACGAATGAGACGAGCTTGGTCCAAAGAAGGCCTTCGGATCAAATGGGAGGACGAAGAGGGACGAACGAGACGAACTTGGTACAAAGAAGGCCAACGGATCAAATGGGAGGACGAAGAGGGACGAACGAGACGAACTTGGTCCAAAGAAGGCCTACGGATCAAATGGGAGGACGAAGAGGGACGAACGAGACGAACTTGGTCCAAAGAAGGCCTACGGATCAAATGGGAGGACGAAGAGGGACGAACGAGACGAACTTGGTACAAAGAAGGCCAACGGATCAAATGGGAGGACGAAGAGGGACGAACGAGACGAACTTGGTCCAAGGAAGGCCTACGGATCAAATGGGAGGACGAAGAGGGACGAACGAGACGAACTTGGTCCAAAGAAGGCCTACGGATCAAATGGGAGGACGAAGAGGAAAGAACGAGACGAACTTGGTACAAAGAAGGCCTACGGATCAAATGGGAGGACGTAGACGGACGAACGAGACGAACTTGGAACAAAGAAGGGCAACGGATCAAATGGGAGGACGAAGATGGACGAACGAGACGAACGTGGTCCAAAGAAGGCCTACGGATCAAATGGGAGGACGAAGAGGGACGAATGAGACGAACATGGTCCAAAGAAGTCCTACGGATCACATGGGAGGACGAAGAGGGACGAACGAGACGTACTTGGTCCAAAGAAGTCCTACGGATCACATGGGAGGACGAAGAGGGACGAACGAGACGAACTTGGTCCAAAGAAGGCCTACGGATCAAATGGGAGGACGAAGAGGGACGAACGAGACGAACTTTGTCCAAAGAAGGCCTACGGATCAAATGGGAGGACGAAGAGTTACGAACGAGACGAACATGGACCAAAGAATGCCAATGGATCAAATGGGAGGCCAAAGATGGACGAACGAGACGAACTTGGTACAAAGAACGGCAACGGATCAAATGGGAGGACGAAGATGGACGAACGAGACGAACTTGGTACAAAGAAGGCCAACAGATCTAATGGGAGGACGAAGATGGACGAATGAGACGAGCTTGGTCCAAAGATGGCCTACGGATCAAATGGGAGGACGAAGAGGGACGAACGAGACGAACTTGCTCCAAAGAAGGCCTACGGATCAAATGGGAGGACGAAGAGGGACGAACGAGACGAACTTGGTACAAAGAAGGCCAACGGATCAAATGGGAGGACGAAGAGGGACGAACGAGACGAACTTGGTCCAAAGAAGGCCTACGGATCAAATGGGAGGACGAAGAGGGACGAACGAGACAAACTTGGTCCAAAGAAGGCCTACGGAACAAATGGGAGGACGAAGAGGGACGAACGAGACGAACTTGGTACAAAGAAGGCCAACGGATCAAATGGGAGGACGAAGAGGGACGAACGAGACGAACTTGGTCCAAGGAAGGCCTACGGATCAAATGGGAGGACGAAGAGGGACGAACGAGACGAACTTGGTCCAAAGAAGGCCTACGGATCAAATAGGAGGACGAAGAGGAAAGAACGAGACGAACTTGGTACAAAGAAGGCCTACGGATCAAATGGGTGGACGTAGACGGACGAACGAGACGAACTTGGAACAAAGAAGGGCAACGGATCAAATGGGAGGACGAAGATGGACGAACGAGACGAACGTTGTCCAAAGAAGGCCTACGGATCAAATGGGAGGACGAAGAGGGACGAACGAGACGAACATGGTACAAAGAAGGCCAAGGGATCAAATGGGAGGACGAAGATGGACGAACAAGACGAACTTGGTCCAAAGAAAGCCTACGGATCAAATGGGAGGACGAAGAGGGACGAACGAGACGAACTTGGTCCAAAGAAGGCCTAAGGATCAAATGGGAGGACGAAGAGGGACGAACGAGACGAACTTGGTACAAAGAAGGCCAACGGATCAAATGGGAGGACGAAGAGGGACGAACGAGACGAACTTGGTCCAAGGAAGGCCTACGGATCAAATGGGAGGACGAAGAGGGACGAACGAGACGAACTTGGTCCAAAGAAGGCCTACGGATCAAATGGGAGGACGAAGAGGAAAGAACGAGACGAACATGGTACAAAGAAGGCCTACGGATCAAATGGGAGGACGAAGATGGACGAACGAGACGAACGTGGTCCAAAGAAGGCCTACAGATCAAATGGGAGGACGAAGAGGGACGAATGAGACGAACATGGTACAAAGAAGTCCAAGGGATCAAATGGGAGGACGAAGAGGGACGAACGAGACGTACTTGGTCCAAAGAAGTCCTACGGTTCAAATGGGAGGACGAAGAGGGACGAATGAGACGAACATGGTACAATGAAGGCCAAGGGATCAAATGGGAGGACGAAGAGGGACGAACGAGACGTACTTGGTCCAAAGAAGTCCTACGGATCACATGGGAGGACGAAGAGGGACGAACGAGACGTACTTGGTCCAAAGAAGTCCTACGGATCACATGGGAGGACGAAGAGGGACGAACGAGACGAACTTGGTCCAAAGAAGGCCTACGGATCAAATGGGAGGACGAAGAGGGACGAACGAGATGAACTTGGTAGAAAGAAGGCCAACGGAACAATTGGGAGGACGAAGATGGACGAACGAGATGAGCTTGGTCCAAAGATGGCCTACGGATCAAATGGGAGGACGAAGAGGGACGAACGAGACGTACTTGGTCCAAAGAAGTCCTACGGATCACATGGGAGGACGAAGAGGGACGAACGAGACGTACTTGGTCCAATGAAGTCCTACGGATCACA
Source organism: Glycyrrhiza uralensis (assembly GCA_030159175.1). Lineage (NCBI taxonomy): Eukaryota > Viridiplantae > Streptophyta > Magnoliopsida > Fabales > Fabaceae > Glycyrrhiza > Glycyrrhiza uralensis. The sequence continues at coordinate 20,184,880 of BRZY01000004.1, forward strand.
TGGGAGGACGAAGAGGGACGAACGAGACGAACTTCGAACAAAGAAGGGCAACGGATCAAATGGGAGGACGAAGATGGACGAACGAGACGAACGTTGTCCAAAGAAGGCCTACGGATCAAATGGGAGGACAAAGAGGGACGAACGAGACGAACATGGTACAAAGAAGGCCAAGGGATCAAATGGGAGGACGAAGATGGACGAACGAGACGAACTTGGTCCAAAGAAAGCCTACGGATCAAATGGGAGGACGAAGAGGGGCGAACGAGACGAACTTGGTCCAAAGAAGGCCTAAGGATCAAATGGGAGGACGAAGAGGGACGAACGAGACGAACTTGGTACAAAGAAGGCCAACGGATCAAATGGGAGGACGAAGAGGGACGAACGAGACGAACTTGGTCCAAGGAAGGCCTACGGATCAAATGGGAGGACGAAGAGGGACGAACGAGACGAACTTGGTACAAAGAAGGCCAACGGATCAAATGGGAGGACGAAGAGGGACGAACGAGACGAACTTGGTCCAAGGAAGGCCTACGGATCAAATGGGAGGACGAAGAGGGGCGAACGAGACGAACTTGGTCCAAAGAAGGCCTAAGGATCAAATGGGAGGACGAAGAGGGACGAACGAGACGAACTTGGTACAAAGAAGGCCAACGGATCAAATGGGAGGACGAAGAGGGACGAACGAGACGAACTTGGTCCAAAGAAGGCCTACGGATCAAATGGGAGGACGAAGAGGGACGAACGAGACGAACTTGGTCCAAAGAAGGCCTACGGATCAAATGGGAGGACGAAGAGGGACGAACGAGACGAACTTGGTACAAAGAAGGGCAACGGATCAAATGGGAGGACGAAGATGGACGAACGAGACGAACGTGGTCCAAAGAAGGCCTACGGATCAAATGGGAGGACGAAGAGGGACGAACGAGACGAACTTGGTCCAAAGAAGGCCTACGGATCAAATGGGAGGACGAAGAGGAAAGAACGAGACGAACATGGTACAAAGAAGGCCTACGGATCAAATGGGAGGACGAAGATGGACGAACGAGACGAACGTGGTCCAAAGAAGGCCTACAGATCAAATGGGAGGACGAAGAGGGACGAATGAGACGAACATGGTACAAAGAAGTCCAAGGGATCAAATGGGAGGACGAAGAGGGACGAACGAGACGTACTTGGTCCAAAGAAGTCCTACGGTTCAAATGGGAGGACGAAGAGGGACGAATGAGACGAACATGGTACAATGAAGGCCAAGGGATCAAATGGGAGGACGAAGAGGGACGAACGAGACGTACTTGGTCCAAAGAAGTCCTACGGATCACATGGGAGGACGAAGAGGGACGAACGAGACGTACTTGGTCCAAAGAAGTCCTACGGATCACATGGGAGGACGAAGAGGGACGAACGAGACGAACTTGGTCCAAAGAAGGCCTACGGATCAAATGGGAGGACGAAGAGGGACGAACGAGATGAACTTGGTAGAAAGAAGGCCAACGGAACAAATGGGAGGACGAAGATGGACGAACGAGATGAGCTTGGTCCAAAGATGGCCTACGGATCAAATGGGAGGACGAAGAGGGACGAACGAGACGTACTTGGTCCAAAGAAGTCCTACGGATCACATGGGAGGACGAAGAGGGACGAACGAGACGTACTTGGTCCAATGAAGTCCTACGGATCACATGGGAGGACGAAGAGGGACGAACGAGACGAACTTCGAACAAAGAAGGGCAACGGATCAAATGGGAGGACGAAGATGGACGAACGAGACGAACGTTGTCCAAAGAAGGCCTACGGATCAAATGGGAGGACAAAGAGGGACGAACGAGACGAACATGGTACAAAGAAGGCCAAGGGATCAAATGGGAGGACGAAGATGGACGAACGAGACGAACTTGGTCCAAAGAAAGCCTACGGATCAAATGGGAGGACGAAGAGGGGCGAACGAGACGAACTTGGTCCAAAGAAGGCCTAAGGATCAAATGGGAGGACGAAGAGGGACGAACGAGACGAACTTGGTACAAAGAAGGCCAACGGATCAAATGGGAGGACGAAGAGGGACGAACGAGACGAACTTGGTCCAAGGAAGGCCTACGGATCAAATGGGAGGACGAAGAGGGACGAACGAGACGAACTTGGTACAAAGAAGGCCAACGGATCAAATGGGAGGACGAAGAGGGACGAACGAGACGAACTTGGTCCAAGGAAGGCCTACGGATCAAATGGGAGGACGAAGAGGGGCGAACGAGACGAACTTGGTCCAAAGAAGGCCTAAGGATCAAATGGGAGGACGAAGAGGGACGAACGAGACGAACTTGGTACAAAGAAGGCCAACGGATCAAATGGGAGGACGAAGAGGGACGAACGAGACGAACTTGGTCCAAAGAAGGCCTACGGATCAAATGGGAGGACGAAGAGGGACGAACGAGACGAACTTGGTCCAAAGAAGGCCTACGGATCAAATGGGAGGACGAAGAGGGACGAACGAGACGAACTTGGTACAAAGAAGGGCAACGGATCAAATGGGAGGACGAAGATGGACGAACGAGACGAACGTGGTCCAAAGAAGGCCTACGGATCAAATGGGAGGACGAAGAGGGACGAATGAGACGAACATGGTCCAAAGAAGTCCTACGGATCACATGGGAGGACGAAGAGGGACGAACGAGACGTACTTGGTCCAAAGAAGTCCTACGGATCACATGGGAGGACGAAGAGGGACGAACGAGACGAACTTGGTCCAAAGAAGGCCTACGGATCAAATGGGAGGACGAAGAGGGACGAACGAGACGAACTTTGTCCAAAGAAGGCCTACGGATCAAATGGGAGGACGAAGAGTTACGAACGAGACGAACATGGACCAAAGAATGCCAATGGATCAAATGGGAGGCCAAAGATGGACGAACGAGACGAACTTGGTACAAAGAACGGCAACGGATCAAATGGGAGGACGAAGATGGACGAATGAGACGAGCTTGGTCCAAAGATGGCCTACGGATCAAATGGGAGGACGAAGAGGGACGAACGAGACGAACTTGCTCCAAAGAAGGCCTACGGATCAAATGGGAGGACGAAGAGGGACGAACGAGACGAACTTGGTACAAAGAAGGCCAATAATCAAATGGGAGGACGAAGAGGGACGAACGAGACGAACTTGGTCCAAAGAAGGCCTACGGATCAAATGGGAGGACGAAGAGGGACGAACAAGACAAACTTGGTCCAAAGAAGGCCTACGGAACAAATGGGAGGACGAAGAGGGACGAACGAGACGAACTTGGTACAAAGAAGGCCAACGGATCAAATGGGAGGACGAAGAGGGACGAACGAGACGAACTTGGTCCAAGGAAGGCCTACGGATCAAATGGGAGGACGAAGAGGGACGAACGAGACGAACTTGGTCCAAAGAAGGCCTACGGATCAAATAGGAGGACGAAGAGGAAAGAACGAGACGAACTTGGTACAAAGAAGGCCTACGGATCAAATGGGTGGACGTAGACGGACGAACGAGACGAACTTGGAACAAAGAAGGGCAACGGATCAAATGGGAGGACGAAGATGGACGAACGAGACGAACGTTGTCCAAAGAAGGCCTACGGATCAAATGGGAGGACGAAGAGGGACGAACGAGACGAACATGGTACAAAGAAGGCCAAGGGATCAAATGGGAGGACGAAGATGGACGAACAAGACGAACTTGGTCCAAAGAAAGCCTACTGATCAAATGGGAGGACGAAGAGGGACGAACGAGACGAACTTGGTCCAAAGAAGGCCTAAGGATCAAATGGGAGGACGAAGAGGGACGAACGAGACGAACTTGGTACAAAGAAGGCCAACGGATCAAATGGGAGGACGAAGAGGGACGAACGAGACGAACTTGGTCCAAGGAAGGCCTACGGATCAAATGGGAGGACGAAGAGGGACGAACGAGACGAACTTGGTCCAAAGAAGGCCTACGGATCAAATGGGAGGACGAAGAGGAAAGAACGAGACGAACATGGTACAAAGAAGGCCTACGGATCAAATGGGAGGACGAAGATGGACGAACGAGACGAACGTGGTCCAAAGAAGGCCTACAGATCAAATGGGAGGACGAAGAGGGACGAATGAGACGAACATGGTACAAAGAAGTCCAAGGGATCAAATGGGAGGACGAAGAGGGACGAACGAGACGTACTTGGTCCAAAGAAGTCCTACGGATCAAATGGGAGGACGAAGAGGGACGAATGAGACGAACATGGTACAATGAAGGCCAAGGGATCAAATGGGAGGACGAAGAGGGACGAACGAGACGTACTTGGTCCAAAGAAGTCCTACGGATCACATGGGAGGACGAAGAGGGACGAACGAGACGTACTTGGTCCAAAGAAGTCCTACGGATCACATGGGAGGACGAAGAGGGACGAACGAGACGAACTTGGTCCAAAGAAGGCCTACGGATCAAATGGGAGGACGAAGAGGGACGAACGAGATGAACTTGGTAGAAAGAAGGCCAACGGAACAAATGGGAGGACGAAGAAGGACGAACGAGATGAGCTTGGTCCAAAGATGGCCTACGGATCAAATGGGAGGACGAAGAGGGACGAACGAGACGTACTTGGTCCAAAGAAGTCCTACGGATCACATGGGAGGACGAAGAGGGACGAACGAGACGTACTTGGTCCAATGAAGTCCTACGGATCACATGGGAGGACGAAGAGGGACGAACGAGACGAACTTCGAACAAAGAAGGGCAACGGATCAAATGGGAGGACGAAGATGGACGAACGAGACGAACGTTGTCCAAAGAAGGCCTACGGATCAAATGGGAGGACAAAGAGGGACGAACGAGACGAACATGGTACAAAGAAGGCCAAGGGATCAAATGGGAGGACGAAGATGGACGAACGAGACGAACTTGGTCCAAAGAAAGCCTACGGATCAAATGGGAGGACGAAGAGGGGCGAACGAGACGAACTTGGTCCAAAGAAGGCCTAAGGATCAAATGGGAGGACGAAGAGGGACGAACGAGACGAACTTGGTACAAAGAAGGCCAACGGATCAAATGGGAGGACGAAGAGGGACGAACGAGACGAACTTGGTCCAAGGAAGGCCTACGGATCAAATGGGAGGACGAAGAGGGACGAACGAGACGAACTTGGTCCAAAGAAGGCCTACGGATCAAATGGGAGGACGAAGAGGAAAGAACGAGACGAACTTGGTACAAAGAAGGCCTACGGATCAAATGGGAGGACGAAGATGGACGAACGAGACGAACGTGGTCCAAAGCAGGCCTACGGATCAAATGGGAGGACGAAGAGGGACGAATGAGACGAACATGGTACAAAGAAGGCCAAGGGATCAAATGGGAGGACGAAGAGGGACGAACGAGACGTACTTGGTCCAAAGAAGTCCAACGGATCAAATGGGAGGATGAAGAGGGACGAATGAGACGAACATGGTACAAAGAAGGCCAAGGGATCAAATGGGAGGACGAAGAGGGACGAACGAGACGTACTTGGTCCAAAGAAGTCCTACGGATCACATGGGAGGACGAAGAGGGACGAACGAGACGAACTTGGTCCAAAGAAGGCCTACGGATCAAATGGGAGGACGAAGATGGACGAACGAGACGAACGTTGTCCAAAGAAGGCCTACGGATCAAATGGGAGGACGAAGAGGGACGAACGAGAGGAACATGGTACAAAGAAGGCCAAGGGATCAAATGGGAGGACGAAGATGGACGAACGAGACGAACTTGGTCCAAAGAAAGCCTACGGATCAAATGGGAGGACGAAGAGGGACGAACGAGACGTACTTGGTCCAATGAAGTCCTACGGATCACATCGGAGGACGAAGAGGGACGAACGAGGCGTACTTGGTCCAAAGAAGTCCTACGGATCACATGGGAGGACGAAGAGGGACGAACGAGACGAGCTTGGTCCAAAGAAGTCCTACGGATCACATGGGAGGACGAAGAGGGACGAACGAGACGTACTTGGTCCAAAAAAGTCCTACGGATCACATGGGAGGACGAAGAGGGACGAACGAGACGTACTTGGTCCAAAGAAGTCCTACGGATCACATGGGAGGACGAAGAGGGACGAACGAGACGAACTTGGAACAAAGAAGGGCAACGGATCAAATGGGAGGACGAAGAGGGACGAACGAGACGAACTTGGTCCAAAGAAGGCCTACGGATCAAATGGGAGGACGAAGAGGAAAGAACGAGACGAACATGGTACAAAGAAGGCCTACGGATCAAATGGGAGGACGAAGATGGACGAACGAGACGAACTTGGTCCAAAGAAAGCCTACGGATCAAATGGGAGGACGAAGAGGGACGAACGAGACGTACTTGGTCCAATGAAGTCCTACGGATCACATCGGAGGACGAAGAGGGACGAACGAGGCGTACTTGGTCCAAAGAAGTCCTACGGATCACATGGGAGGACGAAGAGGGACGAACGAGACGAGCTTGGTCCAAAGAAGTCCTACGGATCACATGGGAGGACGAAGAGGGACGAACGAGACGTACTTGGTCCAAAGAAGTCCTACGGATCACATGGGAGGACGAAGAGGGACGAACGAGACGTACTTGGTACAAAGAAGGCCAACGGATCAAATGGGAGGACGAAGAGGGACGAACGAGACGAACTTGGTCCAAGGAAGGCCTACGGATCAAATGGGAGGACGAAGAGGGACGAACGAGACGAACTTGGTCCAACGAAGGCCTACGGATCAAATGGGAGGACGAAGAGGAAAGAACGAGACGAACATGGTACAAAGAAGGCCTACGGATCAAATGGGAGGACGAAGATGGACGAACGAGACGAACGTGGTCCAAAGAAGGCCTACAGATCAAATGGGAGGACGAAGAGGGACGAATGAGACGAACATGGTACAAAGAAGTCCAAGGGATCAAATGGGAGGACGAAGAGGGACGAACGAGACGTACTTGGTCCAAAGAAGTCCTACGGATCAAATGGGAGGACGAAGAGGGACGAATGAGACGAACATGGTACAATGAAGGCCAAGGGATCAAATGGGAGGACGAAGAGGGACGAACGAGACGTACTTGGTCCAAAGAAGTCCTACGGATCACATGGGAGGACGAAGAGGGACGAACGAGACGTACTTGGTCCAAAGAAGTCCTACGGATCACATGGGAGGACGAAGAGGGACGAACGAGACGAACTTGGTCCAAAGAAGGCCTACGGATCAAATGGGAGGACGAAGAGGGACGAACGAGATGAACTTGGTAGAAAGAAGGCCAACGGAACAAATGGGAGGACGAAGATGGACGAACGAGATGAGCTTGGTCCAAAGATGGCCTACGGATCAAATGGGAGGACGAAGAGGGACGAACGAGACGTACTTGGTCCAAAGAAGTCCTACGGATCACATGGGAGGACGAAGAGGGACGAACGAGACGTACTTGGTCCAATGAAGTCCTACGGATCACATGGGAGGACGAAGAGGGACGAACGAGACGAACTTCGAACAAAGAAGGGCAACGGATCAAATGGGAGGACGAAGATGGACGAACGAGACGAACGTTGTCCAAAGAAGGCCTACGGATCAAATGGGAGGACAAAGAGGGACGAACGAGACGAACATGGTACAAAGAAGGCCAAGGGATCAAATGGGAGGACGAAGATGGACGAACGAGACGAACTTGGTCCAAAGAAAGCCTACGGATCAAATGGGAGGACGAAGAGGGGCGAACGAGACGAACTTGGTCCAAAGAAGGCCTAAGGATCAAATGGGAGGACGAAGAGGGACGAACGAGACGAACTTGGTACAAAGAAGGCCAACGGATCAAATGGGAGGACGAAGAGGGACGAACGAGACGAACTTGGTCCAAGGAAGGCCTACGGATCAAATGGGAGGACGAAGAGGGACGAACGAGACGAACTTGGTCCAAAGAAGGCCTACGGATCAAATGGGAGGACGAAGAGGAAAGAACGAGACGAACTTGGTACAAAGAAGGCCTACGGATCAAATGGGAGGACGAAGATGGACGAACGAGACGAACGTGGTCCAAAGCAGGCCTACGGATCAAATGGGAGGACGAAGAGGGACGAATGAGACGAACATGGTACAAAGAAGGCCAAGGGATCAAATGGGAGGACGAAGAGGGACGAACGAGACGTACTTGGTCCAAAGAAGTCCAACGGATCAAATGGGAGGATGAAGAGGGACGAATGAGACGAACATGGTACAAAGAAGGCCAAGGGATCAAATGGGAGGACGAAGAGGGACGAACGAGACGTACTTGGTCCAAAGAAGTCCTACGGATCACATGGGAGGACGAAGAGGGACGAACGAGACGAACTTGGTCCAAAGAAGGCCTACGGATCAAATGGGAGGACGAAGATGGACGAACGAGACGAACGTTGTCCAAAGAAGGCCTACGGATCAAATGGGAGGACGAAGAGGGACGAACGAGAGGAACATGGTACAAAGAAGGCCAAGGGATCAAATGGGAGGACGAAGATGGACGAACGAGATGAACTTGGTCCAAAGAAAGCCTACGGATCAAATGGGAGGACGAAGAGGGACGAACGAGACGTACTTGGTCCAATGAAGTCCTACGGATCACATCGGAGGACGAAGAGGGACGAACGAGGCGTACTTGGTCCAAAGAAGTCCTACGGATCACATGGGAGGACGAAGAGGGACGAACGAGACGAGCTTGGTCCAAAGAAGTCCTACGGATCACATGGGAGGACGAAGAGGGACGAACGAGACGTACTTGGTCCAAAGAAGTCCTACGGATCACATGGGAGGACGAAGAGGGACGAACGAGACGTACTTGGTCCAAAGAAGTCCTACGGATCACATGGGAGGACGAAGAGGGACGAACGAGACGAACTTGGAACAAAGAAGGGCAACGGATCAAATGGGAGGACGAAGAGGGACGAACGAGACGAACTTGGTCCAAAGAAGGCCTACGGATCAAATGGGAGGACGAAGAGGAAAGAACGAGACGAACATGGTACAAAGAAGGCCTACGGATCAAATGGGAGGACGAAGATGGACGAACGAGACGAACTTGGTCCAAAGAAAGCCTACGGATCAAATGGGAGGACGAAGAGGGACGAACGAGACGTACTTGGTCCAATGAAGTCCTACGGATCACATCGGAGGACGAAGAGGGACGAACGAGGCGTACTTGGTCCAAAGAAGTCCTACGGATCACATGGGAGGACGAAGAGGGACGAACGAGACGAGCTTGGTCCAAAGAAGTCCTACGGATCACATGGGAGGACGAAGAGGGACGAACGAGACGTACTTGGTCCAAAGAAGTCCTACGGATCACATGGGAGGACGAAGAGGGACGAACGAGACGTACTTGGTACAAAGAAGGCCAACGGATCAAATGGGAGGACGAAGAGGGACGAACGAGACGAACTTGGTCCAAGGAAGGCCTACGGATCAAATGGGAGGACGAAGAGGGACGAACGAGACGAACTTGGTCCAAAGAAGGCCTACGGATCAAATGGGAGGACGAAGAGGAAAGAACGAGACGAACATGGTACAAAGAAGGCCTACGGATCAAATGGGAGGACGAAGATGGACGAACGAGACGAACGTGGTCCAAAGAAGGCCTACAGATCAAATGGGAGGACGAAGAGGGACGAATGAGACGAACATGGTACAAAGAAGTCCAAGGGATCAAATGGGAGGACGAAGAGGGACGAACGAGACGTACTTGGTCCAAAGAAGTCCTACGGATCAAATGGGAGGACGAAGAGGGACGAATGAGACGAACATGGTACAATGAAGGCCAAGGGATCAAATGGGAGGACGAAGAGGGACGAACGAGACGTACTTGGTCCAAAGAAGTCCTACGGATCACATGGGAGGACGAAGAGGGACGAACGAGACGTACTTGGTCCAAAGAAGTCCTACGGATCACATGGGAGGACGAAGAGGGACGAACGAGACGAACTTGGTCCAAAGAAGGCCTACGGATCAAATGGGAGGACGAAGAGGGACGAACGAGATGAACTTGGTAGAAAGAAGGCCAACGGAACAAATGGGAGGACGAAGATGGACGAACGAGATGAGCTTGGTCCAAAGATGGCCTACGGATCAAATGGGAGGACGAAGAGGGACGAACGAGACGTACTTGGTCCAAAGAAGTCCTACGGATCACATGGGAGGACGAAGAGGGACGAACGAGACGTACTTGGTCCAATGAAGTCCTACGGATCACATGGGAGGACGAAGAGGGACGAACGAGACGAACTTCGAACAAAGAAGGGCAACGGATCAAATGGGAGGACGAAGATGGACGAACGAGACGAACGTTGTCCAAAGAAGGCCTACGGATCAAATGGGAGCACAAAGAGGGACGAACGAGACGAACATGGTACAAAGAAGGCCAAGGGATCAAATGGGAGGACGAAGATGGACGAACGAGACGAACTTGGTCCAAAGAAAGCCTACGGATCAAATGGGAGGACGAAGAGGGGCGAACGAGACGAACTTGGTCCAAAGAAGGCCTAAGGATCAAATGGGAGGACGAAGAGGGACGAACGAGACGAACTTGGTACAAAGAAGGCCAACGGATCAAATGGGAGGACGAAGAGGGACGAACGAGACGAACTTGGTCCAAGGAAGGCCTACGGATCAAATGGGAGGACGAAGAGGGACGAACGAGACGAACTTGGTACAAAGAAGGCCAACGGATCAAATGGGAGGACGAAGAGGGACGAACGAGACGAACTTGGTCCAAGGAAGGCCTACGGATCAAATGGGAGGACGAAGAGGGACGAACGAGACGAACTTGGTCCAAAGAAGGCCTACGGATCAAATGGGAGGACGAAGAGGAAAGAACGAGACGAACTTGGTACAAAGAAGGCCTACGGATCAAATGGGAGGACGTAGACGGACGAACGAGACGAACTTGGAACAAAGAAGGGCAACGGATCAAATGGGAGGACGAAGATGGACGAACGAGACGAACGTGGTCCAAAGAAGGCCTACGGATCAAATGGGAGGACGAAGAGGGACGAACGAGACGAACTTGGTCCAAGGAAGGCCTACGGATCAAATGGGAGGACGAAGAGGGACGAACGAGACGAACTTGGTCCAACGAAGGCCTACGGATCAAATGGGAGGACGAAGAGGAAAGAACGAGACGAACATGGTACAAAGAAGGCCTACGGATCAAATGGGAGGACGAAGATGGACGAACGAGACGAACGTGGTCCAAAGAAGGCCTACAGATCAAATGGGAGGACGAAGAGGGACGAATGAGACGAACATGGTACAAAGAAGTCCAAGGGATCAAATGGGAGGACGAAGAGGGACGAACGAGACGTACTTGGTCCAAAGAAGTCCTACGGATCAAATGGGAGGACGAAGAGGGACGAATGAGACGAACATGGTACAATGAAGGCCAAGGGATCAAATGGGAGGACGAAGAGGGACGAACGAGACGTACTTGGTCCAAAGAAGTCCTACGGATCACATGGGAGGACGAAGAGGGACGAACGAGACGTACTTGGTCCAAAGAAGTCCTACGGATCACATGGGAGGACGAAGAGGGACGAACGAGACGAACTTGGAACAAAGAAGGGCAACGGATCAAATGGGAGGACGAAGAGGGACGAACGAGACGAACTTGGTCCAAAGAAGGCCTACGGATCAAATGGGAGGACGAAGAGGAAAGAACGAGACGAACATGGTACAAAGAAGGCCTACGGATCAAATGGGAGGACGAAGATGGACGAACGAGACGAACTTGGTCCAAAGAAAGCCTACGGATCAAATGGGAGGACGAAGAGGGACGAACGAGACGTACTTGGTCCAATGAAGTCCTACGGATCACATCGGAGGACGAAGAGGGACGAACGAGGCGTACTTGGTCCAAAGAAGTCCTACGGATCACATGGGAGGACGAAGAGGGACGAACGAGACGAGCTTGGTCCAAAGAAGTCCTACGGATCACATGGGAGGACGAAGAGGGACGAACGAGACGTACTTGGTCCAAAGAAGTCCTACGGATCACATGGGAGGACGAAGAGGGACGAACGAGACGTACTTGGTACAAAGAAGGCCAACGGATCAAATGGGAGGACGAAGAGGGACGAACGAGACGAACTTGGTCCAAGGAAGGCCTACGGATCAAATGGGAGGACGAAGAGGGACGAACGAGACGAACTTGGTCCAAAGAAGGCCTACGGATCAAATGGGAGGACGAAGAGGAAAGAACGAGACGAACATGGTACAAAGAAGGCCTACGGATCAAATGGGAGGACGAAGATGGACGAACGAGACGAACGTGGTCCAAAGAAGGCCTACAGATCAAATGGGAGGACGAAGAGGGACGAATGAGACGAACATGGTACAAAGAAGTCCAAGGGATCAAATGGGAGGACGAAGAGGGACGAACGAGACGTACTTGGTCCAAAGAAGTCCTACGGATCAAATGGGAGGACGAAGAGGGACGAATGAGACGAACATGGTACAATGAAGGCCAAGGGATCAAATGGGAGGACGAAGAGGGACGAACGAGACGTACTTGGTCCAAAGAAGTCCTACGGATCACATGGGAGGACGAAGAGGGACGAACGAGACGTACTTGGTCCAAAGAAGTCCTACGGATCACATGGGAGGACGAAGAGGGACGAACGAGACGAACTTGGTCCAAAGAAGGCCTACGGATCAAATGGGAGGACGAAGAGGGACGAACGAGATGAACTTGGTAGAAAGAAGGCCAACGGAACAAATGGGAGGACGAAGATGGACGAACGAGATGAGCTTGGTCCAAAGATGGCCTACGGATCAAATGGGAGGACGAAGAGGGACGAACGAGACGTACTTGGTCCAAAGAAGTCCTACGGATCACATGGGAGGACGAAGAGGGACGAACGAGACGTACTTGGTCCAATGAAGTCCTACGGATCACATGGGAGGACGAAGAGGGACGAACGAGACGAACTTCGAACAAAGAAGGGCAACGGATCAAATGGGAGGACGAAGATGGACGAACGAGACGAACGTTGTCCAAAGAAGGCCTACGGATCAAATGGGAGCACAAAGAGGGACGAACGAGACGAACATGGTACAAAGAAGGCCAAGGGATCAAATGGGAGGACGAAGATGGACGAACGAGACGAACTTGGTCCAAAGAAAGCCTACGGATCAAATGGGAGGACGAAGAGGGGCGAACGAGACGAACTTGGTCCAAAGAAGGCCTAAGGATCAAATGGGAGGACGAAGAGGGACGAACGAGACGAACTTGGTACAAAGAAGGCCAACGGATCAAATGGGAGGACGAAGAGGGACGAACGAGACGAACTTGGTCCAAGGAAGGCCTACGGATCAAATGGGAGGACGAAGAGGGACGAACGAGACGAACTTGGTACAAAGAAGGCCAACGGATCAAATGGGAGGACGAAGAGGGACGAACGAGACGAACTTGGTCCAAGGAAGGCCTACGGATCAAATGGGAGGACGAAGAGGGACGAACGAGACGAACTTGGTCCAAAGAAGGCCTACGGATCAAATGGGAGGACGAAGAGGAAAGAACGAGACGAACTTGGTACAAAGAAGGCCTACGGATCAAATGGGAGGACGTAGACGGACGAACGAGACGAACTTGGAACAAAGAAGGGCAACGGATCAAATGGGAGGACGAAGATGGACGAACGAGACGAACGTGGTCCAAAGAAGGCCTACGGATCAAATGGGAGGACGAAGAGGGACGAACGAGACGAACTTGGTCCAAGGAAGGCCTACGGATCAAATGGGAGGACGAAGAGGGACGAACGAGACGAACTTGGTCCAACGAAGGCCTACGGATCAAATGGGAGGACGAAGAGGAAAGAACGAGACGAACATGGTACAAAGAAGGCCTACGGATCAAATGGGAGGACGAAGATGGACGAACGAGACGAACGTGGTCCAAAGAAGGCCTACAGATCAAATGGGAGGACGAAGAGGGACGAATGAGACGAACATGGTACAAAGAAGTCCAAGGGATCAAATGGGAGGACGAAGAGGGACGAACGAGACGTACTTGGTCCAAAGAAGTCCTACGGATCAAATGGGAGGACGAAGAGGGACGAATGAGACGAACATGGTACAATGAAGGCCAAGGGATCAAATGGGAGGACGAAGAGGGACGAACGAGACGTACTTGGTCCAAAGAAGTCCTACGGATCACATGGGAGGACGAAGAGGGACGAACGAGACGTACTTGGTCCAAAGAAGTCCTACGGATCACATGGGAGGACGAAGAGGGACGAACGAGACGAACTTGGTCCAAAGAAGGCCTACGGATCAAATGGGAGGACGAAGAGGGACGAACGAGATGAACTTGGTAGAAAGAAGGCCAACGGAACAAATGGGAGGACGAAGATGGACGAACGAGATGAGCTTGGTCCAAAGATGGCCTACGGATCAAATGGGAGGACGAAGAGGGACGAACGAGACGTACTTGGTCCAAAGAAGTCCTACGGATCACATGGGAGGACGAAGAGGGACGAACGAGACGTACTTGGTCCAATGAAGTCCTACGGATCACATGGGAGGACGAAGAGGGACGAACGAGACGAACTTCGAACAAAGAAGGGCAACGGATCAAATGGGAGGACGAAGATGGACGAACGAGACGAACGTTGTCCAAAGAAGGCCTACGGATCAAATGGGAGGACAAAGAGGGACGAACGAGACGAACATGGTACAAAGAAGGCCAAGGGATCAAATGGGAGGACGAAGATGGACGAACGAGACGAACTTGGTCCAAAGAAAGCCTACGGATCAAATGGGAGGACGAAGAGGGGCGAACGAGACGAACTTGGTCCAAAGAAGGCCTAAGGATCAAATGGGAGGACGAAGAGGGACGAACGAGACGAACTTGGTACAAAGAAGGCCAACGGATCAAATGGGAGGACGAAGAGGGACGAACGAGACGAACTTGGTCCAAGGAAGGCCTACGGATCAAATGGGAGGACGAAGAGGGACGAACGAGACGAACTTGGTCCAAAGAAGGCCTACGGATCAAATGGGAGGACGAAGAGGAAAGAACGAGACGAACTTGGTACAAAGAAGGCCTACGGATCAAATGGGAGGACGAAGATGGACGAACGAGACGAACGTGGTCCAAAGCAGGCCTACGGATCAAATGGGAGGACGAAGAGGGACGAATGAGACGAACATGGTACAAAGAAGGCCAAGGGATCAAATGGGAGGACGAAGAGGGACGAACGAGACGTACTTGGTCCAAAGAAGTCCAACGGATCAAATGGGAGGATGAAGAGGGACGAATGAGACGAACATGGTACAAAGAAGGCCAAGGGATCAAATGGGAGGACGAAGAGGGACGAACGAGACGTACTTGGTCCAAAGAAGTCCTACGGATCACATGGGAGGACGAAGAGGGACGAACGAGACGAACTTGGTCCAAAGAAGGCCTACGGATCAAATGGGAGGACGAAGATGGACGAACGAGACGAACGTTGTCCAAAGAAGGCCTACGGATCAAATGGGAGGACGAAGAGGGACGAACGAGAGGAACATGGTACAAAGAAGGCCAAGGGATCAAATGGGAGGACGAAGATGGACGAACGAGATGAACTTGGTCCAAAGAAAGCCTACGGATCAAATGGGAGGACGAAGAGGGACGAACGAGACGTACTTGGTCCAATGAAGTCCTACGGATCACATCGGAGGACGAAGAGGGACGAACGAGGCGTACTTGGTCCAAAGAAGTCCTACGGATCACATGGGAGGACGAAGAGGGACGAACGAGACGAGCTTGGTCCAAAGAAGTCCTACGGATCACATGGGAGGACGAAGAGGGACGAACGAGACGTACTTGGTCCAAAGAAGTCCTACGGATCACATGGGAGGACGAAGAGGGACGAACGAGACGTACTTGGTCCAAAGAAGTCCTACGGATCACATGGGAGGACGAAGAGGGACGAACGAGACGAACTTGGAACAAAGAAGGGCAACGGATCAAATGGGAGGACGAAGAGGGACGAACGAGACGAACTTGGTCCAAAGAAGGCCTACGGATCAAATGGGAGGACGAAGAGGAAAGAACGAGACGAACATGGTACAAAGAAGGCCTACGGATCAAATGGGAGGACGAAGATGGACGAACGAGACGAACTTGGTCCAAAGAAAGCCTACGGATCAAATGGGAGGACGAAGAGGGACGAACGAGACGTACTTGGTCCAATGAAGTCCTACGGATCACATCGGAGGACGAAGAGGGACGAACGAGGCGTACTTGGTCCAAAGAAGTCCTACGGATCACATGGGAGGACGAAGAGGGACGAACGAGACGAGCTTGGTCCAAAGAAGTCCTACGGATCACATGGGAGGACGAAGAGGGACGAACGAGACGTACTTGGTCCAAAGAAGTCCTACGGATCACATGGGAGGACGAAGAGGGACGAACGAGACGTACTTGGTACAAAGAAGGCCAACGGATCAAATGGGAGGACGAAGAGGGACGAACGAGACGAACTTGGTCCAAGGAAGGCCTACGGATCAAATGGGAGGACGAAGAGGGACGAACGAGACGAACTTGGTCCAAAGAAGGCCTACGGATCAAATGGGAGGACGAAGAGGAAAGAACGAGACGAACATGGTACAAAGAAGGCCTACGGATCAAATGGGAGGACGAAGATGGACGAACGAGACGAACGTGGTCCAAAGAAGGCCTACAGATCAAATGGGAGGACGAAGAGGGACGAATGAGACGAACATGGTACAAAGAAGTCCAAGGGATCAAATGGGAGGACGAAGAGGGACGAACGAGACGTACTTGGTCCAAAGAAGTCCTACGGATCAAATAGGAGGACGAAGAGGGACGAATGAGACGAACATGGTACAATGAAGGCCAAGGGATCAAATGGGAGGACGAAGAGGGACGAACGAGACGTACTTGGTCCAAAGAAGTCCTACGGATCACATGGGAGGACGAAGAGGGACGAACGAGACGTACTTGGTCCAAAGAAGTCCTACGGATCACATGGGAGGACGAAGAGGGACGAACGAGACGAACTTGGTCCAAAGAAGGCCTACGGATCAAATGGGAGGACGAAGAGGGACGAACGAGATGAACTTGGTAGAAAGAAGGCCAACGGAACAAATGGGAGGACGAAGATGGACGAACGAGATGAGCTTGGTCCAAAGATGGCCTACGGATCAAATGGGAGGACGAAGAGGGACGAACGAGACGTACTTGGTCCAAAGAAGTCCTACGGATCACATGGGAGGACGAAGAGGGACGAACGAGACGTACTTGGTCCAATGAAGTCCTACGGATCACATGGGAGGACGAAGAGGGACGAACGAGACGAACTTCGAACAAAGAAGGGCAACGGATCAAATGGGAGGACGAAGATGGACGAACGAGACGAACGTTGTCCAAAGAAGGCCTACGGATCAAATGGGAGGACAAAGAGGGACGAACGAGACGAACATGGTACAAAGAAGGCCAAGGGATCAAATGGGAGGACGAAGATGGACGAACGAGACGAACTTGGTCCAAAGAAAGCCTACGGATCAAATGGGAGGACGAAGAGGGGCGAACGAGACGAACTTGGTCCAAAGAAGGCCTAAGGATCAAATGGGAGGACGAAGAGGGACGAACGAGACGAACTTGGTACAAAGAAGGCCAACGGATCAAATGGGAGGACGAAGAGGGACGAACGAGACGAACTTGGTCCAAGGAAGGCCTACGGATCAAATGGGAGGACGAAGAGGGACGAACGAGACGAACTTGGTACAAAGAAGGCCAACGGATCAAATGGGAGGACGAAGAGGGACGAACGAGACGAACTTGGTCCAAGGAAGGCCTACGGATCAAATGGGAGGACGAAGAGGGACGAACGAGACGAACTTGGTCCAAAGAAGGCCTACGGATCAAATGGGAGGACGAAGAGGAAAGAACGAGACGAACTTGGTACAAAGAAGGCCTACGGATCAAATGGGAGGACGTAGACGGACGAACGAGACGAACTTGGAACAAAGAAGGGCAACGGATCAAATGGGAGGACGAAGATGGACGAACGAGACGAACGTGGTCCAAAGAAGGCCTACGGATCAAATGGGAGGACGAAGAGGGACGAATGAGACGAACATGGTACAAAGAAGGCCAACGGATCAAATGGGAGGACGAAGAGGGACGAACGAGACGAACTTGGTCCAAAGAAGGCCTACGGATCAAATGGGAGGACGAAGAGGGACGAACGAGACGAACTTGGTCCAAAGAAGGCCTACGGATCAAATGGGAGGACGAAGAGGGACGAACGAGACGAACTTGGTACAAAGAAGGGCAACGGATCAAATGGGAGGACGAAGATGGACGAACGAGACGAACGTGGTCCAAAGAAGGCCTACGGATCAAATGGGAGGACGAAGAGGGACGAATGAGACGAACATGGTCCAAAGAAGTCCTACGGATCACATGGGAGGACGAAGAGGGACGAACGAGACGTACTTGGTCCAAAGAAGGCCTACGGATCAAATGGGAGGACGAAGAGGGACGAACGAGACGAACTTGGTCCAAAGAAGGCCTACGGATCAAATGGGAGGACGAAGAGGGACGAACGAGACGAACTTGGTACAAAGAAGGCCAACGGATCAAATGGGAGGACGAAGAGGGACGAACGAGACGAACTTGGTCCAAAGAAAGCCTACGGATCAAATGGGAGGACGAAGAGGGGCGAACGAGACGAACTTGGTACAAAGAAGGCCAAGGGATCAAGTGGGAGGACGAAGATGGACGAACGAGACGAACTTGGTCCAAAGAAAGCCTACGGATCAAATGGGAGGACGAAGAGGGGCGAACGAGACGAACTTGGTCCAAAGAAGGCCTAAGGATCAAATGGGAGGACGAAGAGGGACGAACGAGACGAACTTGGTACAAAGAAGGCCAACGGATCAAATGGGAGGACGAAGAGGGACGAACGAGACGAACTTGGTCCAAAGAAGGCCTACGGATCAAATGGGAGGACGAAGAGGGACGAACGAGACGAACTTGGTCCAAAGAAGGCCTACGGATCAAATGGGAGGACGAAGAGGGACGAACGAGACGAACTTGGTACAAAGAAGGGCAACGGATCAAATGGGAGGACGAAGATGGACGAACGAGACGAACGTGGTCCAAAGAAGGCCTACGGATCAAATGGGAGGACGAAGAGGGACGAATGAGACGAACATGGTCCAAAGAAGTCCTACGGATCACATGGGAGGACGAAGAGGGACGAACGAGACGTACTTGGTCCAAAGAAGTCCTACGGATCACATGGGAGGACGAAGAGGGACGAACGAGACGTACTTGGTCCAAAGAAGTCCTACGGATCACATGGGAGGACGAAGATGGACGAACGTTGTCCAAAGAAGGCCTACGGATCAAATGGGAGGACAAAGAGGGACGAACGAGACGAACATGGTACAAAGAAGGCCAAGGGATCAAATGGGAGGACGAAGATGGACGAACGAGACGAACTTGGTCCAAAGAAAGCCTACGGATCAAATGGGAGGACGAAGAGGGGCGAACGAGACGAACTTGGTCCAAAGAAGGCCTAAGGATCAAATGGGAGGACGAAGAGGGACGAACGAGACGAACTTGGTACAAAGAAGGCCAACGGATCAAATGGGAGGACGAAGAGGGACGAACGAGACGAACTTGGTCCAAGGAAGGCCTACGGATCAAATGGGAGGACGAAGAGGGACGAACGAGACGAACTTGGTCCAAAGAAGGCCTACGGATCAAATGGGAGGACGAAGAGGAAAGAACGAGACGAACTTGGTACAAAGAAGGCCTACGGATCAAATGGGAGGACGAAGATGGACGAACGAGACGAACGTGGTCCAAAGCAGGCCTACGGATCAAATGGGAGGACGAAGAGGGACGAATGAGACGAACATGGTACAAAGAAGGCCAAGGGATCAAATGGGAGGATGAAGAGGGACGAACGAGACGTACTTGGTCCAAAGAAGTCCAACGGATCAAATGGGAGGATGAAGAGGGACGAATGAGACGAACATGGTACAAAGAAGGCCAAGGGATCAAATGGGAGGACGAAGAGGGACGAACGAGACGTACTTGGTCCAAAGAAGTCCTACGGATCACATGGGAGGACGAAGAGGGACGAACGAGACGAACTTGGTCCAAAGAAGGCCTACGGATCAAATGGGAGGACGAAGATGGACGAACGAGACGAACGTTGTCCAAAGAAGGCCTACGGATCAAATGGGAGGACGAAGAGGGACGAACGAGAGGAACATGGTACAAAGAAGGCCAAGGGATCAAATGGGAGGACGAAGATGGACGAACGAGACGAACTTGGTCCAAAGAAAGCCTACGGATCAAATGGGAGGACGAAGAGGGACGAACGAGACGTACTTGGTCCAATGAAGTCCTACGGATCACATCGGAGGACGAAGAGGGACGAACGAGGCGTACTTGGTCCAAAGAAGTCCTACGGATCACATGGGAGGACGAAGAGGGACGAACGAGACGAGCTTGGTCCAAAGAAGTCCTACGGATCACATGGGAGGACGAAGAGGGACGAACGAGACGTACTTGGTCCAAAGAAGTCCTACGGATCACATGGGAGGACGAAGAGGGACGAACGAGACGTACTTGGTCCAAAGAAGTCCTACGGATCACATGGGAGGACGAAGAGGGACGAACGAGACGAACTTGGAACAAAGAAGGGCAACGGATCAAATGGGAGGACGAAGAGGGACGAACGAGACGAACTTGGTCCAAAGAAGGCCTACGGATCAAATGGGAGGACGAAGAGGAAAGAACGAGACGAACATGGTACAAAGAAGGCCTACGGATCAAATGGGAGGACGAAGATGGACGAACGAGACGAACTTGGTCCAAAGAAAGCCTACGGATCAAATGGGAGGACGAAGAGGGACGAACGAGACGTACTTGGTCCAATGAAGTCCTACGGATCACATCGGAGGACGAAGAGGGACGAACGAGGCGTACTTGGTCCAAAGAAGTCCTACGGATCACATGGGAGGACGAAGAGGGACGAACGAGACGAGCTTGGTCCAAAGAAGTCCTACGGATCACATGGGAGGACGAAGAGGGACGAACGAGACGTACTTGGTCCAAAGAAGTCCTACGGATCACATGGGAGGACGAAGAGTGACGAACGAGACGTACTTGGTACAAAGAAGGCCAACGGATCAAATGGGAGGACGAAGAGGGACGAACGAGACGAACTTGGTCCAAGGAAGGCCTACGGATCAAATGGGAGGACGAAGAGGGACGAACGAGACGAACTTGGTCCAACGAAGGCCTACGGATCAAATGGGAGGACGAAGAGGAAAGAACGAGACGAACATGGTACAAAGAAGGCCTACGGATCAAATGGGAGGACGAAGATGGACGAACGAGACGAACGTGGTCCAAAGAAGGCCTACAGATCAAATGGGAGGACGAAGAGGGACGAATGAGACGAACATGGTACAAAGAAGTCCAAGGGATCAAATGGGAGGACGAAGAGGGACGAACGAGACGTACTTGGTCCAAAGAAGTCCTACGGATCAAATGGGAGGACGAAGAGGGACGAATGAGACGAACATGGTACAATGAAGGCCAAGGGATCAAATGGGAGGACGAAGAGGGACGAACGAGACGTACTTGGTCCAAAGAAGTCCTACGGATCACATGGGAGGACGAAGAGGGACGAACGAGACGTACTTGGTCCAAAGAAGTCCTACGGATCACATGGGAGGACGAAGAGGGACGAACGAGACGAACTTGGTCCAAAGAAGGCCTACGGATCAAATGGGAGGACGAAGAGGGACGAACGAGATGAACTTGGTAGAAAGAAGGCCAACGGAACAAATGGGAGGACGAAGATGGACGAACGAGATGAGCTTGGTCCAAAGATGGCCTACGGATCAAATGGGAGGACGAAGAGGGACGAACGAGACGTACTTGGTCCAAAGAAGTCCTACGGATCACATGGGAGGACGAAGAGGGACGAACGAGACGTACTTGGTCCAATGAAGTCCTACGGATCACATGGGAGGACGAAGAGGGACGAACGAGACGAACTTCGAACAAAGAAGGGCAACGGATCAAATGGGAGGACGAAGATGGACGAACGAGACGAACGTTGTCCAAAGAAGGCCTACGGATCAAATGGGAGGACAAAGAGGGACGAACGAGACGAACATGGTACAAAGAAGGCCAAGGGATCAAATGGGAGGACGAAGATGGACGAACGAGACGAACTTGGTCCAAAGAAAGCCTACGGATCAAATGGGAGGACGAAGAGGGGCGAACGAGACGAACTTGGTCCAAAGAAGGCCTAAGGATCAAATGGGAGGACGAAGAGGGACGAACGAGACGAACTTGGTACAAAGAAGGCCAACGGATCAAATGGGAGGACGAAGAGGGACGAACGAGACGAACTTGGTCCAAGGAAGGCCTACGGATCAAATGGGAGGACGAAGAGGGACGAACGAGACGAACTTGGTCCAAAGAAGGCCTACGGATCAAATGGGAGGACGAAGAGGAAAGAACGAGACGAACTTGGTACAAAGAAGGCCTACGGATCAAATGGGAGGACGAAGATGGACGAACGAGACGAACGTGGTCCAAAGCAGGCCTACGGATCAAATGGGAGGACGAAGAGGGACGAATGAGACGAACATGGTACAAAGAAGGCCAAGGGATCAAATGGGAGGACGAAGAGGGACGAACGAGACGTACTTGGTCCAAAGAAGTCCAACGGATCAAATGGGAGGATGAAGAGGGACGAATGAGACGAACATGGTACAAAGAAGGCCAAGGGATCAAATGGGAGGACGAAGAGGGACGAACGAGACGTACTTGGTCCAAAGAAGTCCTACGGATCACATGGGAGGACGAAGAGGGACGAACGAGACGAACTTGGTCCAAAGAAGGCCTACGGATCAAATGGGAGGACGAAGATGGACGAACGAGACGAACGTTGTCCAAAGAAGGCCTACGGATCAAATGGGAGGACGAAGAGGGACGAACGAGAGGAACATGGTACAAAGAAGGCCAAGGGATCAAATGGGAGGACGAAGATGGACGAACGAGATGAACTTGGTCCAAAGAAAGCCTACGGATCAAATGGGAGGACGAAGAGGGACGAACGAGACGTACTTGGTCCAATGAAGTCCTACGGATCACATCGGAGGACGAAGAGGGACGAACGAGGCGTACTTGGTCCAAAGAAGTCCTACGGATCACATGGGAGGACGAAGAGGGACGAACGAGACGAGCTTGGTCCAAAGAAGTCCTACGGATCACATGGGAGGACGAAGAGGGACGAACGAGACGTACTTGGTCCAAAGAAGTCCTACGGATCACATGGGAGGACGAAGAGGGACGAACGAGACGTACTTGGTCCAAAGAAGTCCTACGGATCACATGGGAGGACGAAGAGGGACGAACGAGACGAACTTGGAACAAAGAAGGGCAACGGATCAAATGGGAGGACGAAGAGGGACGAACGAGACGAACTTGGTCCAAAGAAGGCCTACGGATCAAATGGGAGGACGAAGAGGAAAGAACGAGACGAACATGGTACAAAGAAGGCCTACGGATCAAATGGGAGGACGAAGATGGACGAACGAGACGAACTTGGTCCAAAGAAAGCCTACGGATCAAATGGGAGGACGAAGAGGGACGAACGAGACGTACTTGGTCCAATGAAGTCCTACGGATCACATCGGAGGACGAAGAGGGACGAACGAGGCGTACTTGGTCCAAAGAAGTCCTACGGATCACATGGGAGGACGAAGAGGGACGAACGAGACGAGCTTGGTCCAAAGAAGTCCTACGGATCACATGGGAGGACGAAGAGGGACGAACGAGACGTACTTGGTCCAAAGAAGTCCTACGGATCACATGGGAGGACGAAGAGGGACGAACGAGACGTACTTGGTACAAAGAAGGCCAACGGATCAAATGGGAGGACGAAGAGGGACGAACGAGACGAACTTGGTCCAAGGAAGGCCTACGGATCAAATGGGAGGACGAAGAGGGACGAACGAGACGAACTTGGTCCAAAGAAGGCCTACGGATCAAATGGGAGGACGAAGAGGAAAGAACGAGACGAACATGGTACAAAGAAGGCCTACGGATCAAATGGGAGGACGAAGATGGACGAACGAGACGAACGTGGTCCAAAGAAGGCCTACATATCAAATGGGAGGACGAAGAGGGACGAATGAGACGAACATGGTACAAAGAAGTCCAAGGGATCAAATGGGAGGACGAAGAGGGACGAACGAGACGTACTTGGTCCAAAGAAGTCCTACGGATCAAATGGGAGGACGAAGAGGGACGAATGAGACGAACATGGTACAATGAAGGCCAAGGGATCAAATGGGAGGACGAAGAGGGACGAACGAGACGTACTTGGTCCAAAGAAGTCCTACGGATCACATGGGAGGACGAAGAGGGACGAACGAGACGTACTTGGTCCAAAGAAGTCCTACGGATCACATGGGAGGACGAAGAGGGACGAACGAGACGAACTTGGTCCAAAGAAGGCCTACGGATCAAATGGGAGGACGAAGAGGGACGAACGAGATGAACTTGGTAGAAAGAAGGCCAACGGAACAAATGGGAGGACGAAGATGGACGAACGAGATGAGCTTGGTCCAAAGATGGCCTACGGATCAAATGGGAGGACGAAGAGGGACGAACGAGACGTACTTGGTCCAAAGAAGTCCTACGGATCACATGGGAGGACGAAGAGGGACGAACGAGACGTACTTGGTCCAATGAAGTCCTACGGATCACATGGGAGGACGAAGAGGGACGAACGAGACGAACTTCGAACAAAGAAGGGCAACGGATCAAATGGGAGGACGAAGATGGACGAACGAGACGAACGTTGTCCAAAGAAGGCCTACGGATCAAATGGGAGGACAAAGAGGGACGAACGAGACGAACATGGTACAAAGAAGGCCAAGGGATCAAATGGGAGGACGAAGATGGACGAACGAGACGAACTTGGTCCAAAGAAAGCCTACGGATCAAATGGGAGGACGAAGAGGGGCGAACGAGACGAACTTGGTCCAAAGAAGGCGTACGGATCAAATGGGAGGACGAAGAGGGACGAACGAGACGAACTTGGTACAAAGAAGGCCAACGGATCAAATGGGAGGACGAAGAGGGACGAACGAGACGAACTTGGTCCAAGGAAGGCCTACGGATCAAATGGGAGGACGAAGAGGGACGAACGAGACGAACTTGGTCCAACGAAGGCCTACGGATCAAATGGGAGGACGAAGAGGAAAGAACGAGACGAACTTGGTACAAAGAAGGCCTACGGATCAAATGGGAGGACGAAGATGGACGAACGAGACGAACGTGGTCCAAAGCAGGCCTACGGATCAAATGGGAGGACGAAGAGGGACGAATGAGACGAACATGGTACAAAGAAGGCCAAGGGATCAAATGGGAGGACGAAGAGGGACGAACGAGACGTACTTGGTCCAAAGAAGTCCAACGGATCAAATGGGAGGATGAAGAGGGACGAATGAGACGAACATGGTACAAAGAAGGCCAAGGGATCAAATGGGAGGACGAAGAGGGACGAACGAGACGTACTTGGTCCAAAGAAGTCCTACGGATCACATGGGAGGACGAAGAGGGACGAACGAGACGAACTTGGTCCAAAGAAGGCCTACGGATCAAATGGGAGGACGAAGATGGACGAACGAGACGAACGTTGTCCAAAGAAGGCCTACGGATCAAATGGGAGGACGAAGAGGGACGAACGAGAGGAACATGGTACTAAGAAGGCCAAGGGATCAAATGGGAGGACGAAGATGGACGAACGAGACGAACTTGGTCCAAAGAAAGCCTACGGATCAAATGGGAGGACGAAGAGGGACGAACGAGACGTACTTGGTCCAATGAAGTCCTACGGATCACATCGGAGGACGAAGAGGGACGAACGAGGCGTACTTGGTCCAAAGAAGTCCTACGGATCACATGGGAGGACGAAGAGGGACGAACGAGACGAGCTTGGTCCAAAGAAGTCCTACGGATCACATGGGAGGACGAAGAGGGACGAACGAGACGTACTTGGTCCAAAGAAGTCCTACGGATCACATGGGAGGACGAAGAGGGACGAACGAGACGAACTTGGAACAAAGAAGGGCAACGGATGAAATGGGAGGACGAAGATGGACGAACGAGACGAACGTTGTCCAAAGAAGGCCTACGGATCAAATGGGAGGACGAAGAGGGACGAACGAGACGAACATGGTACAAAGAAGGCCAAGGGATCAAATGGGAGGACGAAGATGGACGAACGAGACGAACGTGGTCCAAAGAAAGCCTACGGATCAAATGGGAGGACGAAGAGGGACGAACGAGACGAACTTGGTCCAAAGAAGGCCTAAGGATCAAATGGGAGGACGAAGAGGGACGAACGAGACGAACTTGGTACAAAGAAGGCCAACGGATCAAATGGGAGGACGAAGAGGGACGAACGAGACGAACTTGGTCCAAAGAAGGCCTACGGATCAAATGGGAGGACGAAGAGGAAAGAACGAGACGAACTTGGTACAAAGAAGGCCTACGGATCAAATGGGAGGACGAAGATGGACGAACGAGACGAACGTGGTCCAAAGCAGGCCTACGGATCAAATGGGAGGACGAAGAGGGACGAATGAGACGAACATGGTACAAAGAAGGCCAAGGGATCAAATGGAAGGACGAAGAGGGACGAACGAGACGTACTTGGTCCAAAGAAGTCCAACGGATCAAATGGGAGGACGAAGAGCGACGAATGAGACGAACATGGTACAAAGAAGGCCAAGGGATCAAATGGGAGGACGAAGAGGGACGAACGAGACGTACTTGGTCCAAAGAAGTCCTACGGATCACATGGGAGGACGAAGAGGGACGAACGAGACGAACTTGGTCCAAAGAAGGCCTACGGATCAAATGGGAGGACGAAGATGGACGAACGAGACGAACGTTGTCCAAAGAAGGCCTACGGATCAAACGGGAGGACGAAGAGGGACGAACGAGAGGAACATGGTACAAAGAAGGCCAAGGGATCAAATGGGAGGACGAAGATGGACGAACGAGACGAACTTGGTCCAAAGAAAGCCTACGGATCAAATGGGAGGACGAAGAGGGACGAACGAGACGTACTTGGTCCAATGAAGTCCTACGGATCACATCGGAGGACGAAGAGGGACGAACGAGGCGTACTTGGTCCAAAGAAGTCCTACGGATCACATGGGAGGACGAAGAGGGACGAACGAGACGAGCTTGGTCCAAAGATGGCCTACGGATCAAATGGGAGGACGAAGAGGGACGAACGAGACGTACTTGGTCCAAAGAAGTCCTACGGATCACATGGGAGGACGAAGAGGGACGAACGAGACGTACTTGGTCCAAAGAAGTCCTACGGATCACATGGGAGGACGAAGAGGGACGAACGAGGCGTACTTGGTCCAAAGAAGTCCTACGGATCACATGGGAGGACGAAGAGGGACGAACGAGACGAGCTTGGTCCAAAGATGGCCTACGGATCAAATGGGAGGACGAAGAGGGACGAACGAGACGTACTTGGTCCAAAGAAGTCCTACGGATCACATGGGAGGACGAAGAGGGACGAACGAGACGTACTTGGTCCAAAGAAGTCCTACGGATCACATGGGAGGACGAAGAGGGACGAACGAGACGTACTTGGTCCAAAGAAGTCCTACGGATCAAATGGGAGGACGAAGAGGGACGAACGAGATGAACTTTGTCCAAAGAAGGCCGACGGATCAAATGGGAGGAAGAAGAGGGACGAACGAGACGAACATGGACCAAAGAATGCCAATGGATCAAATGGGAGGCCAAAGATGGACGAACGAGATGAACTTGGTACAAAGAAGGGCAACGGATCAAATGGGAGGACGAAGATGGACGAACGAGACGAACTTGGTCCAAAGAAGGCCTACGGATCAAATGGGAGGACGAAGAGGGACGAACGAGACGAACGTGGTACAAAGAAGGCCAACAGATTAAATGGGAGGACGGAGATGGACGAACGAGACGAGCTTGGTCCAAAGATGGCCTACGGATCAAATGGGAGGACGAAGAGGGACGAACGAGACGAACTTGGTCCAAAGAAGGCCTGCGGATCAAATCTGAGGACGAAGAGGGACGAACGAGACGAACTTGGTACAAAGAAAGCCAACGGATCAAATGGGAGGACGAAGAGGGACGAACGAGACGAACTTGGTCCAAAGAAGGCCTACGGATCAAATGGGAGGACGAAGAGGGACGAACGAGACGAACGTGGTCCAAAGAAGGCCTACGGATATAATGGGAGGACGAAGAGGGACGAACGAGACGAACTTGGTCCCAAGAAGGCCTACGGATCAAATGGGAGGACGAAGAGGAACGAACGAGACGAACTTGGTACAAAGAAGGCCTACGGATCAAATGGGAGGACGTAGACGGACGAACGAGACGAACTTGGAACAAAGAAGGGCAACGGATCAAATGGGAGGACGAAGATGGACGAACGAGACGAATGTGGTCCAAAGAAGGCCTACGGATCAAATGGGAGGACGAAGAGGGACGAACGAGACGAACATGGTACAAAGAAGGCCAAGGGATCAAATGGGAGGACGAAGATGGACGAACGAGACGAACTTGGTACAAAGAAGGCCTACGGATCACATGGGAGGACGAAGAGGGACGAACGAGACGACTTGGTACAAAGAAGGCCTACGGATCAAATGGGAGGACGAAGAGGAACGAACGAGACGAACTTGGTACAAAGAAGGCCTACGGATCAAATGGGAGGACGTAGACGGACTAACGAGACGAACTTGGAACAAAGAAGGGCAACAGATCAAATGGGAGGACGAAGATTGACGAACGAGACCAACGTGGTCCAAAGAAGGCCTACGGATCAAATGGGAGGACGAAGAGGGACGAACCAGACGAACATGGTACAAAGAAGGCCAAGGGATCAAATGGGAGGACGAAGAGGGACGAACGAGACGTACTTGGTCCAAAGAAGTCCTACGGATCACATGGGAGGACGAAGAGGGACGAACGAGACGAACTTGGTCCAAAGAAGGCCTACGGATCAAATGGGTGGACGAAGATGGACGAACGAGACGAACTTGGTCCAAAGAAGGCCTAGGGATCAAATGGGAGGACGAAGAGGGACGAAAGAGACGAACTTGGTAGAAAGAAGACCAAGGGATCAAATGGGAGGACGAAGAGGGACGAACGAGACGAACTTGGTACAAAGAAGGCCTACGGATCAAATGGGAGGACGTAGATGTACGAACGAGACGAACGTGGAACAAAGAAGGGCAACGGATCAAATGGGAGGACGAAGAGGGACGAACGAGACGAACTTGGTACAAAGAAGGCCTACGGATCACATGGGAGGACGAAGAGGGACGAACGAGACGAACATGGTACAAAGAAGGCCAAGGGATCAAATGGGAGGACGAAGATGGACGAACGAGACGAACTTGCTACAAAGAAGGCCTACGGATCACATGGGAGGACGAAGAGGGACGAACGAGACGACTTGGTAGAAAGAAGGCCTACGGATCAAATGGGAGGACGAAGAGGAACGAACGAGACGAACTTGGTACAAAGAAGGCCTACGGATCAAATGGGAGGACGTAGACGGACTAACGAGACGAACTTGGAACAAAGAAGGGCAACGGATCAAATGGGAGGACGAAGATGGACGAACGAGACGAACGTGGTCCAAAGAAGGCCTACGGATCAAATGGGAGGACGAAGAGGGACGAACGAGACGAACATGGTACAAAAAAGGCCAAGGGATCAAATGGGAGGACGAAGTGGGACGAACGAGACGTACTTGGTCCAAAGAAGTCCTACGGATCACATGGGAGGACGAAGAGGGACGAACGAGACGAACTTGGTACAAAGAAGGCCTACGGATCAAATGGGAGGACGTAGATGGACGAACGAGACGAACTTGGAACAAAGAAGGGCAACGGATCAAATGGGAGGACGAAGAGGGACGAACGAGACGAACTTGGTACAAAGAAGGCCTACGGATCAAATGGGAGGACGAAGAGGGACGAACGAGACGAACTTTGTCCAAAGAAGGCCTACGTATCAAATGGGAGGACGAAGAGGGACGAACGAGACGAACTTGGTCCCAAGAAGGCCTACGGATCAAATGGGAGGACGAAGAGGAACGAACGAGACGAACTTGGTACAAAGAAGGCCTACGGATCAAATGGGAGGACGTAGACGGACGAACGAGACGAACTTGGAACAAAGAAGGGCAACGGATCAAATGGGAGGACGAAGACGGACGAACGAGACGAATGTGGTCCAAAGAAGGCCTACGGATCAAATGGGAGGACGAAGAGGGACGAACGAGACGAACATGGTACAAAGAAGGCCAAGGGATCAAATGGGAGGACGAAGATGGACGAACGAGACGAACTTGGTACAAAGAAGGCCTACGGATCAAATGGGAGGACGAAGATGGACGAACGAGACGAACGTTGTCCAAAGAAGGCCTACGGATCAAATGGGAGGACGAAGAGGGACGAACGAGAGGAACATGGTACAAAGAAGGCCAAGGGATCAAATGGGAGGACGAAGATGGACGAACGAGACGAACTTGGTCCAAAGAAAGCCTACGGATCAAATGGGAGGACGAAGAGGGACGAACGAGACGTACTTGGTCCAATGAAGTCCTACGGATCACATCGGAGGACGAAGAGGGACGAACGAGGCGTACTTGGTCCAAAGAAGTCCTACGGATCACATGGGAGGACGAAGAGGGACGAACGAGACGAGCTTGGTCCAAAGATGGCCTACGGATCAAATGGGAGGACGAAGAGGGACGAACGAGACGTACTTGGTCCAAAGAAGTCCTACGGATCACATGGGAGGACGAAGAGGGACGAACGAGACGTACTTGGTCCAAAGAAGTCCTACGGATCACATGGGAGGACGAAGAGGGACGAACGAGGCGTACTTGGTCCAAAGAAGTCCTACGGATCACATGGGAGGACGAAGAGGGACGAACGAGACGAGCTTGGTCCAAAGATGGCCTACGGATCAAATGGGAGGACGAAGAGGGACGAACGAGACGTACTTGGTCCAAAGAAGTCCTACGGATCACATGGGAGGACGAAGAGGGACGAACGAGACGTACTTGGTCCAAAGAAGTCCTACGGATCACATGGGAGGACGAAGAGGGACGAACGAGACGTACTTGGTCCAAAGAAGTCCTACGGATCAAATGGGAGGACGAAGAGGGACGAACGAGATGAACTTTGTCCAAAGAAGGCCGACGGATCAAATGGGAGGAAGAAGAGGGACGAACGAGACGAACATGGACCAAAGAATGCCAATGGATCAAATGGGAGGCCAAAGATGGACGAACGAGATGAACTTGGTACAAAGAAGGGC
The DNA here is from genome assembly GCA_030159175.1 of Glycyrrhiza uralensis. NCBI lineage: Eukaryota > Viridiplantae > Streptophyta > Magnoliopsida > Fabales > Fabaceae > Glycyrrhiza > Glycyrrhiza uralensis. The sequence continues at coordinate 20,216,297 of BRZY01000004.1, forward strand.
AACGGATCAAATGGGAGGACGAAGATGGACGAACGAGACGAACTTGGTCCAAAGAAGGCCTACGGATCAAATGGGAGGACGAAGAGGGACGAACGAGACGAACGTGGTACAAAGAAGGCCAACAGATTAAATGGGAGGACGGAGATGGACGAACGAGACGAGCTTGGTCCAAAGATGGCCTACGGATCAAATGGGAGGACGAAGAGGGACGAACGAGACGAACTTGGTCCAAAGAAGGCCTGCGGATCAAATCTGAGGACGAAGAGGGACGAACGAGACGAACTTGGTACAAAGAAAGCCAACGGATCAAATGGGAGGACGAAGAGGGACGAACGAGACGAACTTGGTCCAAAGAAGGCCTACGGATCAAATGGGAGGACGAAGAGGGACGAACGAGACGAACGTGGTCCAAAGAAGGCCTACGGATATAATGGGAGGACGAAGAGGGACGAACGAGACGAACTTGGTCCCAAGAAGGCCTACGGATCAAATGGGAGGACGAAGAGGAACGAACGAGACGAACTTGGTACAAAGAAGGCCTACGGATCAAATGGGAGGACGTAGACGGACGAACGAGACGAACTTGGAACAAAGAAGGGCAACGGATCAAATGGGAGGACGAAGATGGACGAACGAGACGAATGTGGTCCAAAGAAGGCCTACGGATCAAATGGGAGGACGAAGAGGGACGAACGAGACGAACATGGTACAAAGAAGGCCAAGGGATCAAATGGGAGGACGAAGATGGACGAACGAGACGAACTTGGTACAAAGAAGGCCTACGGATCACATGGGAGGACGAAGAGGGACGAACGAGACGACTTGGTACAAAGAAGGCCTACGGATCAAATGGGAGGACGAAGAGGAACGAACGAGACGAACTTGGTACAAAGAAGGCCTACGGATCAAATGGGAGGACGTAGACGGACTAACGAGACGAACTTGGAACAAAGAAGGGCAACAGATCAAATGGGAGGACGAAGATTGACGAACGAGACCAACGTGGTCCAAAGAAGGCCTACGGATCAAATGGGAGGACGAAGAGGGACGAACCAGACGAACATGGTACAAAGAAGGCCAAGGGATCAAATGGGAGGACGAAGAGGGACGAACGAGACGTACTTGGTCCAAAGAAGTCCTACGGATCACATGGGAGGACGAAGAGGGACGAACGAGACGAACTTGGTCCAAAGAAGGCCTACGGATCAAATGGGTGGACGAAGATGGACGAACGAGACGAACTTGGTCCAAAGAAGGCCTAGGGATCAAATGGGAGGACGAAGAGGGACGAAAGAGACGAACTTGGTAGAAAGAAGACCAAGGGATCAAATGGGAGGACGAAGAGGGACGAACGAGACGAACTTGGTACAAAGAAGGCCTACGGATCAAATGGGAGGACGTAGATGTACGAACGAGACGAACGTGGAACAAAGAAGGGCAACGGATCAAATGGGAGGACGAAGAGGGACGAACGAGACGAACTTGGTACAAAGAAGGCCTACGGATCACATGGGAGGACGAAGAGGGACGAACGAGACGAACATGGTACAAAGAAGGCCAAGGGATCAAATGGGAGGACGAAGATGGACGAACGAGACGAACTTGCTACAAAGAAGGCCTACGGATCACATGGGAGGACGAAGAGGGACGAACGAGACGACTTGGTAGAAAGAAGGCCTACGGATCAAATGGGAGGACGAAGAGGAACGAACGAGACGAACTTGGTACAAAGAAGGCCTACGGATCAAATGGGAGGACGTAGACGGACTAACGAGACGAACTTGGAACAAAGAAGGGCAACGGATCAAATGGGAGGACGAAGATGGACGAACGAGACGAACGTGGTCCAAAGAAGGCCTACGGATCAAATGGGAGGACGAAGAGGGACGAACGAGACGAACATGGTACAAAAAAGGCCAAGGGATCAAATGGGAGGACGAAGTGGGACGAACGAGACGTACTTGGTCCAAAGAAGTCCTACGGATCACATGGGAGGACGAAGAGGGACGAACGAGACGAACTTGGTACAAAGAAGGCCTACGGATCAAATGGGAGGACGTAGATGGACGAACGAGACGAACTTGGAACAAAGAAGGGCAACGGATCAAATGGGAGGACGAAGAGGGACGAACGAGACGAACTTGGTACAAAGAAGGCCTACGGATCAAATGGGAGGACGAAGAGGGACGAACGAGACGAACTTTGTCCAAAGAAGGCCTACGTATCAAATGGGAGGACGAAGAGGGACGAACGAGACGAACTTGGTCCCAAGAAGGCCTACGGATCAAATGGGAGGACGAAGAGGAACGAACGAGACGAACTTGGTACAAAGAAGGCCTACGGATCAAATGGGAGGACGTAGACGGACGAACGAGACGAACTTGGAACAAAGAAGGGCAACGGATCAAATGGGAGGACGAAGACGGACGAACGAGACGAATGTGGTCCAAAGAAGGCCTACGGATCAAATGGGAGGACGAAGAGGGACGAACGAGACGAACATGGTACAAAGAAGGCCAAGGGATCAAATGGGAGGACGAAGATGGACGAACGAGACGAACTCGGTACAAAGAAGGCCTACGGATCAAATGGGAGGACGAAGATGGACGAACGAGACGAACGTTGTCCAAAGAAGGCCTACGGATCAAATGGGAGGACGAAGAGGGACGAACGAGAGGAACATGGTACAAAGAAGGCCAAGGGATCAAATGGGAGGACGAAGATGGACGAACGAGACGAACTTGGTCCAAAGAAAGCCTACGGATCAAATGGGAGGACGAAGAGGGACGAACGAGACGTACTTGGTCCAATGAAGTCCTACGGATCACATCGGAGGACGAAGAGGGACGAACGAGGCGTACTTGGTCCAAAGAAGTCCTACGGATCACATGGGAGGACGAAGAGGGACGAACGAGACGAGCTTGGTCCAAAGATGGCCTACGGATCAAATGGGAGGACGAAGAGGGACGAACGAGACGTACTTGGTCCAAAGAAGTCCTACGGATCACATGGGAGGACGAAGAGGGACGAACGAGACGTACTTGGTCCAAAGAAGTCCTACGGATCACATGGGAGGACGAAGAGGGACGAACGAGACGAACTTCGTCCAAAGAAGGCCTACGGATCAAATGGGAGGACGAAGAGGGACGAACGAGACGAACTTTGTCCAAAGAAGGCCTACGGATCAAATGGGAGGAAGAAGAGGGACGAACGAGACGAACATGGACCAAAGAATGCCAATGGATCAAATGGGAGGCCAAAGATGGACGAACGAGATGAACTTGGTACAAAGAAGGGCAACGGATCAAATGGGAGGACGAAGATGGACGAACGAGACGAACTTGGTCCAAAGAAGGCCTACGGATCAAATGGGAGGACGAAGAGGGACGAACGAGACGAACGTGGTACAAAGAAGGCCAACAGATTAAATGGGAGGACGGAGATGGACGAACGAGACGAGCTTGGTCCAAAGATGGCCTACGGATCAAATGGGAGGACAAAGAGGGACGAACGAGACGAACTTGGTCCAAAGAAGGCCTGCGGATCAAATCTGAGGACGAAGAGGGACGAACGAGACGAACTTGGTACAAAGAAAGCCAACGGATCAAATGGGAGGACGAAGAGGGACGAACGAGACGAACTTGGTCCAAAGAAGGCCTACGGATCAAATGGGAGGACGAAGAGGGACGAACGAGACGAACATGGTACAAAAAAGGCCAAGGGATCAAATGGGAGGACGAAGTGGGACGAACGAGACGTACTTGGTCCAAAGAAGTCCTACGGATCACATGGGAGGACGAAGAGGGACGAACGAGACGAACTTGGTACAAAGAAGGCCTACGGATCAAATGGGAGGACGTAGATGGACGAACGAGACGAACTTGGAACAAAGAAGGGCAACGGATCAAATGGGAGGACGAAGAGGGACGAACGAGACGAACTTGGTACAAAGAAGGCCTACGGATCAAATGGGAGGACGAAGAGGGACGAACGAGACGAACTTTGTCCAAAGAAGGCCTACGTATCAAATGGGAGGACGAAGAGGGACGAACGAGACGAACTTGGTCCAAGAAGGCCTACGGATCAAATGGGAGGACGAAGAGGAACGAACGAGACGAACTTGGTACAAAGAAGGCCTACGGATCAAATGGGAGGACGTAGACGGACGAACGAGACGAACTTGGAACAAAGAAGGGCAACGGATCAAATGGGAGGACGAAGACGGACGAACGAGACGAATGTGGTCCAAAGAAGGCCTACGGATCAAATGGGAGGACGAAGAGGGACGAACGAGACGAACATGGTACAAAGAAGGCCAAGGGATCAAATGGGAGGACGAAGATGGACGAACGAGACGAACTTGGTACAAAGAAGGCCTACGGATCAAATGGGAGGACGAAGATGGACGAACGAGACGAACGTTGTCCAAAGAAGGCCTACGGATCAAATGGGAGGACGAAGAGGGACGAACGAGAGGAACATGGTACAAAGAAGGCCAAGGGATCAAATGGGAGGACGAAGATGGACGAACGAGACGAACTTGGTCCAAAGAAAGCCTACGGATCAAATGGGGAGGACGAAGAGGGACGAACGAGACGTACTTGGTCCAATGAAGTCCTACGGATCACATCGGAGGACGAAGAGGGACGAACGAGGCGTACTTGGTCCAAAGAAGTCCTACGGATCACATGGGAGGACGAAGAGGGACGAACGAGACGAGCTTGGTCCAAAGATGGCCTACGGATCAAATGGGAGGACGAAGAGGGACGAACGAGACGTACTTGGTCCAAAGAAGTCCTACGGATCACATGGGAGGACGAAGAGGGACGAACGAGACGTACTTGGTCCAAAGAAGTCCTACGGATCACATGGGAGGACGAAGAGGGACGAACGTGACGAACTTCGTCCAAAGAAGGCCTACGGATCAAATGGGAGGACGAAGAGGGACGAACGAGACGAACTTTGTCCAAAGAAGGCCTACGGATCAAATGGGAGGAAGAAGAGGGACGAACGAGACGAACATGGACCAAAGAATGCCAATGGATCAAATGGGAGGCCAAAGATGGACGAACGAGATGAACTTGGTACAAAGAAGGGCAACGGATCAAATGGGAGGACGAAGATGGACGAACGAGACGAACTTGGTCCAAAGAAGGCCTACGGATCAAATGGGAGGACGAAGAGGGACGAACGAGACGAACGTGGTACAAAGAAGGCCAACAGATTAAATGGGAGGACGGAGATGGACGAACGAGACGAGCTTGGTCCAAAGATGGCCTACGGATCAAATGGGAGGACAAAGAGGGACGAACGAGACGAACTTGGTCCAAAGAAGGCCTGCGGATCAAATCTGAGGACGAAGAGGGACGAACGAGACGAACTTGGTACAAAGAAAGCCAACGGATCAAATGGGAGGACGAAGAGGGACGAACGAGACGAACTTGGTCCAAAGAAGGCCTACGGATCAAATGGGAGGACGAAGAGGGACGAACGAGACGAACGTGGTCCAAAGAAGGCCTACGGATATAATGGGAGGACGAAGAGGGACGAACGAGACGAACTTGGTCCCAAGAAGGCCTACGGATCAAATGGGAGGACGAAGTGGAACGAACGAGACGAACTTGGTACAAAGAAGGCCTACGGATCAAATGGGAGGACGTAGACGGACGAACGAGACGAACTTGGAACAAAGAAGGGCAACGGATCAAATGGGAGGACGAAGATGGACGAACGAGACGAATGTGGTCCAAAGAAGGCCTACGGATCAAATGGGAGGACGAAGAGGGACGAACGAGACGAACATGGTACAAAGAAGGCCAAGGGATCAAATGGGAGGACGAAGATGGACGAACGAGACGAACTTGGTACAAAGAAGGCCTACGGATCACATGGGAGGACGAAGAGGGACGAACGAGACGACTTGGTACAAAGAAGGCCTACGGATCAAATGGGAGGACGAAGAGGAACGAACGAGACGAACTTGGTACAAAGAAGGCCTACGGATCAAATGGGAGGACGTAGACGGACTAACGAGACGAACTTGGAACAAAGAAGGGCAACAGATCAAATGGGAGGACGAAGATTGACGAACGAGACGAACGTGGTCCAAAGAAGGCCTACGGATCAAATGGGAGGACGAAGAGGGACGAACCAGACGAACATGGTACAAAGAAGGCCAAGGGATCAAATGGGAGGACGAAGAGGGACGAACGAGACGTACTTGGTCCAAAGAAGTCCTACGGATCACATGGGAGGACGAAGAGGGACGAACGAGACGAACTTGGTCCAAAGAAGGCCTACGGATCAAATGGGTGGACGAAGATGGACGAACGAGACGAACTTGGTCCAAAGAAGGCCTAGGGATCAAATGGGAGGACGAAGAGGGACGAAAGAGACGAACTTGGTAGAAAGAAGACCAAGGGATCAAATGGGAGGACGAAGAGGGACGAACGAGACGAACTTGGTACAAAGAAGGCCTACGGATCAAATGGGAGGACGTAGATGTACGAACGAGACGAACGTGGAACAAAGAAGGGCAACGGATCAAATGGGAGGACGAAGAGGGACGAACGAGACGAACTTGGTACAAAGAAGGCCTACGGATCACATGGGAGGACGAAGAGGGACGAACGAGACGAACATGGTACAAAGAAGGCCAAGGGATCAAATGGGAGGACGAAGATGGACGAACGAGACGAACTTGCTACAAAGAAGGCCTACGGATCACATGGGAGGACGAAGAGGGACGAACGAGACGACTTGGTACAAAGAAGGCCTACGGATCAAATGGGAGGACGAAGAGGAACGAACGAGACGAACTTGGTACAAAGAAGGCCTACGGATCAAATGGGAGGACGTAGACGGACTAACGAGACGAACTTGGAACAAAGAAGGGCAACGGATCAAATGGGAGGACGAAGATGGACGAACGAGACGAACGTGGTCCAAAGAAGGCCTACGGATCAAATGGGAGGACGAAGAGGGACGAACGAGACGAACATGGTACAAAAAAGGCCAAGGGATCAAATGGGAGGACGAAGTGGGACGAACGAGACGTACTTGGTCCAAAGAAGTCCTACGGATCACATGGGAGGACGAAGAGGGACGAACGAGACGAACTTGGTACAAAGAAGGCCTACGGATCAAATGGGAGGACGTAGATGGACGAACGAGACGAACTTGGAACAAAGAAGGGCAACGGATCAAATGGGAGGACGAACGAGACGAACTTGGTACAAGGAAGGCCTACGGATCAAATGGGAGGACGAAGAGGGACGAACGAGACGAACTTGGTCCAAAGAAGGCCTACGGATCAAATGGGAGGACGAAGAGGGATGAACGAGACGAACTTGGTCCCAAGAAGGCCTACGGATCAAATGGGAGGACGAAGAGGAACGAACGAGACGAACTTGGAACAAAGAAGGGCAACAGATCAAATGGGAGGACGAAGATGGACGAACTAGACGAATGTGGTCCAAAGAAGGCCTACGGATCAAATGGGAGGACGAAGAGGGACGAACGAGACGAACATGGTACAAAGAAGGCCAAGGGATCAAATGGGAGGACGAAGATGGACGAACGAGACGAACTTGGTACAAAGAAGGCCTACGGATCACATGGGAGGACGAAGAGGGACGAACGAGACGACTTGGTACAAAGAAGGCCTACGGATCAAATGGGAGGACGAAGAGGAACGAACGAGACGAACTTGGTACAAAGAAGGCCTACGGATCAAATGGGAGGACGTAGACGGACTAACGAGACGAACTTGGAACAAAGAAGGGCAACGGATCAAATGGGAGGACGAAGATGGACGAATGAGACGAACGTGGTCCAAAGAAGGCCTACGGATCAAATGGGAGGACGAAGAGGGACGAACCAGACGAACATGGTACAAAGAAGGCCAAGGGATCAAATGGGAGGACGAAGAGGGACGAACGAGACGTACTTGGTCCAAAGAAGTCCTACGGATCACATGGGAGGACGAAGAGGGACGAACGAGACGAACTTGGTCCAAAGAAGGCCTACGTATCAAATGGGTGGACGAAGATGGACGAACGAGACGAACTTGGTCCAAAGAAGGCCTAGGGATCAAATGGGAGGACGAAGAGGGACGAAAGAGACGAACTTGGTAGAAAGAAGACCAAGGGATCAAATGGGAGGACGAAGAGGGACGAACGAGACGAACTTGGTACAAAGAAGGCCTACGGATCAAATGGGAGGACGTAGATGTACGAACGAGACGAACGTGGAACAAAGAAGGGCAACGGATCAAATGGGAGGACGAAGAGGGACGAACGAGACGAACTTGGTACAAAGAAGGCCTACGGATCACATGGGAGGACGAAGAGGGACGAACGAGACGAACATGGTACAAAGAAGGCCAAGGGATCAAATGGGAGGACGAAGATGGACGAACGAGACGAACTTGGTACAAAGAAGGCCTACGGATCACATGGGAGGACGAAGAGGGACGAACGAGACGACTTGGTACAATGAAGGCCTACGGATCAAATGGGAGGACGAAGAGGAACGAACGAGACGAACTTGGTACAAAGAAGGCCTACGGATCAAATGGGAGGACGTAGACGGACTAACGAGACGAACTTGGAACAAAGAAGGGCAACGGATCAAATGGGAGGACGAAGATGGACGAATGAGACGAACGTGGTCCAAAGAAGGCCTACGGATCAAATGGGAGGACGAAGAGGGACGAACCAGACGAACATGGTACAAAGAAGGCCAAGGGATCAAATGGGAGGACGAAGAGGGACGAACGAGACGTACTTGGTCCAAAGAAGTCCTACGGATCACATGGGAGGACGAAGAGGGACGAACGAGACGAACTTGGTCCAAAGAAGGCCTACGTATCAAATGGGTGGACGAAGATGGACGAACGAGACGAACTTGGTCCAAAGAAGGCCTAGGGATCAAATGGGAGGACGAAGAGGGACGAAAGAGACGAACTTGGTAGAAAGAAGACCAAGGGATCAAATGGGAGGACGAAGAGGGACGAACGAGACGAACTTGGTACAAAGAAGGCCTACGGATCAAATGGGAGGACGTAGATGTACGAACGAGACGAACGTGGAACAAAGAGGGGCAACGGATCAAATGGGAGGACGAAGAGGGACGAACGAGACGAACTTTTGTACAAAGAAGGCCTACGGATCACATGGGAGGACGAAGAGGGACGAACGAGACGAACATGGTACAAAGAAGGCCAAGGGATCAAATGGGAGGACGAAGATGGACGAACGAGACGAACTTGCTACAAAGAAGGCCTACGGATCACATGGGAGGACGAAAAGGGACGAACGAGACGACTTGGTACAAAGAAGGCCTACGGATCAAATGGGAGGACGAAGAGGAACGAACGAGACGAACTTGGTACAAAGAAGGCCTACGGATCAAATGGGAGGACGTAGACGGACTAACGAGATGAACTTGGAACAAAGAAGGGCAACGGATCAAATGGGAGGACGAAGATGGACGAACGAGACGAACGTGGTCCAAAGAAGGCCTACGGATCAAATGGGAGGACGAAGAGGGACGAACGAGACGAACATGGTACAAAAAAGGCCAAGGGATCAAATGGGAGGACGAAGAGGGACGAACGAGACGTACTTGGTCCAAAGAAGTCCTACGGATCACATGGGAGGACGAAGAGGGACGAACGAGACGACTTGGTACAATGAAGGCCTACGGATCAAATGGGAGGACGAAGAGGAACGAACGAGACGAACTTGGTACAAAGAAGGCCTACGGATCAAATGGGAGGACGTAGACGGACTAACGAGACGAACTTGGAACAAAGAAGGGCAACGGATCAAATGGGAGGACGAAGATGGACGAATGAGACGAACGTGGTCCAAAGAAGGCCTACGGATCAAATGGGAGGACGAAGAGGGACGAACCAGACGAACATGGTACAAAGAAGGCCAAGGGATCAAATGGGAGGACGAAGAGGGACGAACGAGACGTACTTGGTCCAAAGAAGTCCTACGGATCACATGGGAGGACGAAGAGGGACGAACGAGACGAACTTGGTCCAAAGAAGGCCTACGTATCAAATGGGTGGACGAAGATGGACGAACGAGACGAACTTGGTCCAAAGAAGGCCTAGGGATCAAATGGGAGGACGAAGAGGGACGAAAGAGACGAACTTGGTAGAAAGAAGACCAAGGGATCAAATGGGAGGACGAAGAGGGACGAACGAGACGAACTTGGTACAAAGAAGGCCTACGGATCAAATGGGAGGACGTAGATGTACGAACGAGACGAACGTGGAACAAAGAAGGGCAACGGATCAAATGGGAGGACGAAGAGGGACGAACGAGACGAACTTGGTACAAAGAAGGCCTACGGATCACATGGGAGGACGAAGAGGGACGAACGAGACGAACATGGTACAAAGAAGGCCAAGGGATCAAATGGGAGGACGAAGATGGACGAACGAGACGAACTTGGTACAAAGAAGGCCTACGGATCACATGGGAGGACGAAGAGGGACGAACGAGACGACTTGGTACAATGAAGGCCTACGGATCAAATGGGAGGACGAAGAGGAACGAACGAGACGAACTTGGTACAAAGAAGGCCTACGGATCAAATGGGAGGACGTAGACGGACTAACGAGACGAACTTGGAACAAAGAAGGGCAACGGATCAAATGGGAGGACGAAGATGGACGAATGAGACGAACGTGGTCCAAAGAAGGCCTACGGATCAAATGGGAGGACGAAGAGGGACGAACCAGACGAACATGGTACAAAGAAGGCCAAGGGATCAAATGGGAGGACGAAGAGGGACGAACGAGACGTACTTGGTCCAAAGAAGTCCTACGGATCACATGGGAGGACGAAGAGGGACGAACGAGACGAACTTGGTCCAAAGAAGGCCTACGTATCAAATGGGTGGACGAAGATGGACGAACGAGACGAACTTGGTCCAAAGAAGGCCTAGGGATCACATGGGAGGACGAAGAGGGACGAACGAGACGAGCTTGGTCCAAAGATGGCCTACGGATCAAATGGGAGGACGAAGAGGGACGAACGAGACGTACTTGGTCCAAAGAAGTCCAACGGATCACATGGGAGGACGAAGAGGGACGAACGAGACGTACTTGGTCCAAAGAAGTCCTACGGATCACATGGGAGGACGAAGAGGGACGAACGAGACGAACTTCGTCCAAAGAAGGCCTACGGATCAAATGGGAGGACGAAGAGGGACGAACGAGACGAACTTTGTCCAAAGAAGGCCTACGGATCAAATGGGAGGAAGAAGAGGGACGAACGAGACGAACATGGACCAAAGAATGCCAATGGATCAAATGGGAGGCCAAAGATGGACGAACGAGATGAACTTGGTACAAAGAAGGGCAACGGATCAAATGGGAGGACGAAGATGGACGAACGAGACGAACTTGGTCCAAAGAAGGCCTACGGATCAAATGGGAGGACGAAGAGGGACGAACGAGACGAACGTGGTACAAAGAAGGCCAACAGATTAAATGGGAGGACGGAGATGGACGAACGAGACGAGCTTGGTCCAAAGATGGCCTACGGATCAAATGGGAGGACAAAGAGGGACGAACGAGACGAACTTGGTCCAAAGAAGGCCTGCGGATCAAATCTGAGGACGAAGAGGGACGAACGAGACGAACTTGGTACAAAGAAAGCCAACGGATCAAATGGGAGGACGAAGAGGGACGAACGAGACGAACTTGGTCCAAAGAAGGCCTACGGATCAAATGGGAGGACGAAGAGGGACGAACGAGACGAACGTGGTCCAAAGAAGGCCTACGGATATAATGGGAGGACGAAGAGGGACGAACGAGACGAACTTGGTCCCAAGAAGGCCTACGGATCAAATGGGAGGACGAAGTGGAACGAACGAGACGAACTTGGTACAAAGAAGGCCTACGGATCAAATGGGAGGACGTAGACGGACGAACGAGACGAACTTGGAACAAAGAAGGGCAACGGATCAAATGGGAGGACGAAGATGGACGAACGAGACGAATGTGGTCCAAAGAAGGCCTACGGATCAAATGGGAGGACGAAGAGGGACGAACGAGACGAACATGGTACAAAGAAGGCCAAGGGATCAAATGGGAGGACGAAGATGGACGAACGAGACGAACTTGGTACAAAGAAGGCCTACGGATCACATGGGAGGACGAAGAGGGACGAACGAGACGACTTGGTACAAAGAAGGCCTACGGATCAAATGGGAGGACGAAGAGGAACGAACGAGACGAACTTGGTACAAAGAAGGCCTACGGATCAAATGGGAGGACGTAGACGGACTAACGAGACGAACTTGGAACAAAGAAGGGCAACAGATCAAATGGGAGGACGAAGATTGACGAACGAGACGAACGTGGTCCAAAGAAGGCCTACGGATCAAATGGGAGGACGAAGAGGGACGAACCAGACGAACATGGTACAAAGAAGGCCAAGGGATCAAATGGGAGGACGAAGAGGGACGAACGAGACGTACTTGGTCCAAAGAAGTCCTACGGATCACATGGGAGGACGAAGAGGGACGAACGAGACGAACTTGGTCCAAAGAAGGCCTACGGATCAAATGGGTGGACGAAGATGGACGAACGAGACGAACTTGGTCCAAAGAAGGCCTAGGGATCAAATGGGAGGACGAAGAGGGACGAAAGAGACGAACTTGGTAGAAAGAAGACCAAGGGATCAAATGGGAGGACGAAGAGGGACGAACGAGACGAACTTGGTACAAAGAAGGCCTACGGATCAAATGGGAGGACGTAGATGTACGAACGAGACGAACGTGGAACAAAGAAGGGCAACGGATCAAATGGGAGGACGAAGAGGGACGAACGAGACGAACTTGGTACAAAGAAGGCCTACGGATCACATGGGAGGACGAAGAGGGACGAACGAGACGAACATGGTACAAAGAAGGCCAAGGGATCAAATGGGAGGACGAAGATGGACGAACGAGACGAACTTGCTACAAAGAAGGCCTACGGATCACATGGGAGGACGAAGAGGGACGAACGAGATGACTTGGTACAAAGAAGGCCTACGGATCAAATGGGAGGACGAAGAGGAACGAACGAGACGAACTTGGTACAAAGAAGGCCTACGGATCAAATGGGAGGACGTAGACGGACTAACGAGACGAACTTGGAACAAAGAAGGGCAACGGATCAAATGGGAGGACGAAGATGGACGAACGAGACGAACGTGGTCCAAAGAAGGCCTACGGATCAAATGGGAGGACGAAGAGGGACGAACGAGACGAACATGGTACAAAAAAGGCCAAGGGATCAAATGGGAGGACGAAGTGGGACGAACGAGACGTACTTGGTCCAAAGAAGTCCTACGGATCACATGGGAGGACGAAGAGGGACGAACGAGACGAACTTGGTACAAAGAAGGCCTACGGATCAAATGGGAGGACGTAGATGGACGAACGAGACGAACTTGGAACAAAGAAGGGCAACGGATCAAATGGGAGGACGAACGAGACGAACTTGGTACAAGGAAGGCCTACGGATCAAATGGGAGGACGAAGAGGGACGAACGAGACGAACTTGGTCCAAAGAAGGCCTACGGATCAAATGGGAGGACGAAGAGGGATGAACGAGACGAACTTGGTCCCAAGAAGGCCTACGGATCAAATGGGAGGACGAAGAGGAACGAACGAGACGAACTTGGAACAAAGAAGGGCAACAGATCAAATGGGAGGACGAAGATGGACGAACTAGACGAATGTGGTCCAAAGAAGGCCTACGGATCAAATGGGAGGACGAAGAGGGACGAACGAGACGAACATGGTACAAAGAAGGCCAAGGGATCAAATGGGAGGACGAAGATGGACGAACGAGACGAACTTGGTACAAAGAAGGCCTACGGATCACATGGGAGGACGAAGAGGGACGAACGAGACGACTTGGTACAAAGAAGGCCTACGGATCAAATGGGAGGACGAAGAGGAACGAACGAGACGAACTTGGTACAAAGAAGGCCTACGGATCAAATGGGAGGACGTAGACGGACTAACGAGACGAACTTGGAACAAAGAAGGGCAACGGATCAAATGGGAGGACGAAGATGGACGAATGAGACGAACGTGGTCCAAAGAAGGCCTACGGATCAAATGGGAGGACGAAGAGGGACGAACCAGACGAACATGGTACAAAGAAGGCCAAGGGATCAAATGGGAGGACGAAGAGGGACGAACGAGACGTACTTGGTCCAAAGAAGTCCTACGGATCACATGGGAGGACGAAGAGGGACGAACGAGACGAACTTGGTCCAAAGAAGGCCTACGTATCAAATGGGTGGACGAAGATGGACGAACGAGACGAACTTGGTCCAAAGAAGGCCTAGGGATCAAATGGGAGGACGAAGAGGGACGAAAGAGACGAACTTGGTAGAAAGAAGACCAAGGGATCAAATGGGAGGACGAAGAGGGACGAACGAGACGAACTTGGTACAAAGAAGGCCTACGGATCAAATGGGAGGACGTAGATGTACGAACGAGACGAACGTGGAACAAAGAAGGGCAACGGATCAAATGGGAGGACGAAGAGGGACGAACGAGACGAACTTGGTACAAAGAAGGCCTACGGATCACATGGGAGGACGAAGAGGGACGAACGAGACGAACATGGTACAAAGAAGGCCAAGGGATCAAATGGGAGGACGAAGATGGACGAACGAGACGAACTTGCTACAAAGAAGGCCTACGGATCACATGGGAGGACGAAAAGGGACGAACGAGACGACTTGGTACAAAGAAGGCCTACGGATCAAATGGGAGGACGAAGAGGAACGAACGAGACGAACTTGGTACAAAGAAGGCCTACGGATCAAATGGGAGGACGTAGACGGACTAACGAGATGAACTTGGAACAAAGAAGGGCAACGGATCAAATGGGAGGACGAAGATGGACGAACGAGACGAACGTGGTCCAAAGAAGGCCTACGGATCAAATGGGAGGACGAAGAGGGACGAACGAGACGAACATGGTACAAAAAAGGCCAAGGGATCAAATGGGAGGACGAAGAGGGACGAACGAGACGTACTTGGTCCAAAGAAGTCCTACGGATCACATGGGAGGACGAAGAGGGACGAACGAGACGACTTGGTACAATGAAGGCCTACGGATCAAATGGGAGGACGAAGAGGAACGAACGAGACGAACTTGGTACAAAGAAGGCCTACGGATCAAATGGGAGGACGTAGACGGACTAACGAGACGAACTTGGAACAAAGAAGGGCAACGGATCAAATGGGAGGACGAAGATGGACGAATGAGACGAACGTGGTCCAAAGAAGGCCTACGGATCAAATGGGAGGACGAAGAGGGACGAACCAGACGAACATGGTACAAAGAAGGCCAAGGGATCAAATGGGAGGACGAAGAGGGACGAACGAGACGTACTTGGTCCAAAGAAGTCCTACGGATCACATGGGAGGACGAAGAGGGACGAACGAGACGAACTTGGTCCAAAGAAGGCCTACGTATCAAATGGGTGGACGAAGATGGACGAACGAGACGAACTTGGTCCAAAGAAGGCCTAGGGATCAAATGGGAGGACGAAGAGGGACGAAAGAGACGAACTTGGTAGAAAGAAGACCAAGGGATCAAATGGGAGGACGAAGAGGGACGAACGAGACGAACTTGGTACAAAGAAGGCCTACGGATCAAATGGGAGGACGTAGATGTACGAACGAGACGAACGTGGAACAAAGAAGGGCAACGGATCAAATGGGAGGACGAAGAGGGACGAACGAGACGAACTTGGTACAAAGAAGGCCTACGGATCACATGGGAGGACGAAGAGGGACGAACGAGACGAACATGGTACAAAGAAGGCCAAGGGATCAAATGGGAGGACGAAGATGGACGAACGAGACGAACTTGGTACAAAGAAGGCCTACGGATCACATGGGAGGACGAAGAGGGACGAACGAGACGACTTGGTACAATGAAGGCCTACGGATCAAATGGGAGGACGAAGAGGAACGAACGAGACGAACTTGGTACAAAGAAGGCCTACGGATCAAATGGGAGGACGTAGACGGACTAACGAGACGAACTTGGAACAAAGAAGGGCAACGGATCAAATGGGAGGACGAAGATGGACGAATGAGACGAACGTGGTCCAAAGAAGGCCTACGGATCAAATGGGAGGACGAAGAGGGACGAACCAGACGAACATGGTACAAAGAAGGCCAAGGGATCAAATGGGAGGACGAAGAGGGACGAACGAGACGTACTTGGTCCAAAGAAGTCCTACGGATCACATGGGAGGACGAAGAGGGACGAACGAGACGAACTTGGTCCAAAGAAGGCCTACGTATCAAATGGGTGGACGAAGATGGACGAACGAGACGAACTTGGTCCAAAGAAGGCCTAGGGATCAAATGGGAGGACGAAGAGGGACGAAAGAGACGAACTTGGTAGAAAGAAGACCAAGGGATCAAATGGGAGGACGAAGAGGGACGAACGAGACGAACTTGGTACAAAGAAGGCCTACGGATCAAATGGGAGGACGTAGATGTACGAACGAGACGAACGTGGAACAAAGAGGGGCAACGGATCAAATGGGAGGACGAAGAGGGACGAACGAGACGAACTTGGTACAAAGAAGGCCTACGGATCACATGGGAGGACGAAGAGGGACGAACGAGACGAACATGGTACAAAGAAGGCCAAGGGATCAAATGGGAGGACGAAGATGGACGAACGAGACGAACTTGCTACAAAGAAGGCCTACGGATCACATGGGAGGACGAAAAGGGACGAACGAGACGACTTGGTACAAAGAAGGCCTACGGATCAAATGGGAGGACGAAGAGGAACGAACGAGACGAACTTGGTACAAAGAAGGCCTACGGATCAAATGGGAGGACGTAGACGGACTAACGAGATGAACTTGGAACAAAGAAGGGCAACGGATCAAATGGGAGGACGAAGATGGACGAACGAGACGAACGTGGTCCAAAGAAGGCCTACGGATCAAATGGGAGGACGAAGAGGGACGAACGAGACGAACATGGTACAAAAAAGGCCAAGGGATCAAATGGGAGGACGAAGAGGGACGAACGAGACGTACTTGGTCCAAAGAAGTCCTACGGATCACATGGGAGGACGAAGAGGGACGAACGAGACGAACTTGGTACAAAGAAGGCCTACGGATCAAATGGGAGGACGTAGATGGACGAACGAGACGAACTTGGAACAAAGAAGGGCAACGGATCAAATGGGAGGACGAAGAGGGACGAACGAGACGAACTTGGTACAAAGAAGGCCCACGGATCAAATGGGAGGACGAAGAGGGACGAACGACACGAACTTGGTCCAAAGAAGGCCTACGGATCAAATGGGAGGACGAAGAGGGACGAACGAGACGAACGTGGTCCAAAGAAGGCGTACGGATCAAATGGGAGGACGAAGAGGGACGAACGAGACGAACTTGGTCCCAAGAAGGCCTACGGATCAAATGGGAGGACGAAGAGGAACGAACGAGACGAACTTGGTACAAAGAAGGCCTACGGATCAAATGGGAGGACGTAGACGGACGAACGAGACGAACTTGGAACAAAGAAGGGCAACGGATCAAATGGGAGGACGAAGATGGACGAACGAGACGAATGTGGTCCAAAGAAGGCCTACGGATCAAATGGGAGGACGAAGAGGGACAAACGAGACGAACATGGTACAAAGAAGGCCAAGGGATCAAATGGGAGGACGAAGATGGACGAACGAGACGAACTTGGTACAAAGAAGGCCTACGGATCACATGGGAGGACGAAGAGGAACGAACGAGACGAACTCGGTGCAAAGAAGGCCTACGGATCAAATGGGAGGACGTAGACGGACTAACGAGACGAACATGGAACAAAGAAGGGCAACGGATCAAATGGGAGGACGAAGATGGACGAACGAGACGAACGTGGTCCAAAGAAGGCCTACGGATCAAATGGGAGGACGAAGAGGGACGAACGAGACGAACATGGTACAAAGAAGGCCAAGGGATCAAATGGGAGGATGAAGAGGGACGAACGAGACGTACTTGGTCCAAAGAAGTCCTACGGATCACATGGGAGGACGAAGAGGGACGAACGAGACGAACTTGGTCCAAAGAAGGCCTACGGATCAAATGGGAGGACGAAGATGGACGAACGAGACGAACTTGGTCCAAAGAAGGCCTAGGGATCAAATGGGAGGACGAAGAGGGACGAAAGAGACGAACTTGGTAGAAAGAAGACCAAGGGATCAAATGGGAGGACGAAGAGGGACGAACGAGACGAACTTGGTACAAAGAAGGCCTACGTATCACATGGGAGGACGAAGAGGGACGAACGAGACGACTTGGTACAAAGAAGGCCTACGGATCAAATGGGAGGACGTAGATGTACGAACGAGACGAACGTGGAACAAAGAAGGGCAACGGATCAAATGGGAGGACGAAGAGGGACGAACGAGACGAACTTGGTACAAAGAAGGCCTACGGATCAAATGGGAGGACGAAGAGGGACGAACGAGACGAACTTGGTACAAAGAAGGCCTACGGATCAAATGGGAGGACGAAGAGGGACGAACGAGACGAACATGGTACAAAGAAGGCCTACGGATTAAATGGGAGGACGAAGAGGGACGAACGAGACGAACTTGGTACAAAGAAGGCCTACGGATCAATTGGGAGGACGAAGAGGGACGAACGAGACGAACTTGGTACAAAGAAGGCCAACGGATCAAATGGGACGACGAAGATGGACGAACGAGACGAGCTTGGTCCTAAGATGGCCTACGGATCAAATGGGAGGACTAAGAGGGACGAACGAGACGAACTTGGTACAAAGAAGGCCTACGGATCAAATGGGAGGACGAAGATGGACGAACGAGACGAACTTGGAACAAAGAAGGGCAACGGATCAAATGGGAGGACGAAGATGGACGAACGAGACGAACAAGGTCCAAAGAAGGCCTACTATAAAATGGGAGGACAAAGAGGGACGAACGAGACGAACATGGTACAAAGAAGGCCAAGGGATCAAATGGGACGACGAAGATGGACGAACGAGACGAACTTCGTCCAAAGAAGGCCTACGGATCAAATGGGAGGACGAAGAGGGACGAACGAGACGAACTTGGTACAAAGAAGGCCTACGGATCAATTGGGAGGACGAAGAGGGACGAACGAGACGAACTTGGTACAAAGAAGGCCAACGGATCAAATGGGAGGACGAAGATGGACGAACGAAACGAGCTTGGTCCAAAGATGGCCTAGGGATCAAATGGGAGGACGAAGAGGGACGAACGAGACGACCTTGGTAGAAAGAAGACCAAGGGATCAAATGGGAGGACGAAGAGGGACGAACGAGACGAACTTGGTACAAAGAAGGCCTACGGATCACATGGGAGGACGAAGAGGGATGAACGAGACGAACATGGTACAAAGAAGACCTACGGATCAAATGGGAGGACGTAGATGGACGAACGAGACGAACTTGGAACAAAGAAGGGCAACGGATCAAATGGGAGGACGAAGAGGGACGAACGAGACGAACTTCGTACAAGGAAGGCCAAGGGATCAAATGGGAGGACGAAGAGGGACGAACGAGACGAACTTGGTACAAAGAAGGCCTACGGATCAAATGGGAGGGCGAAGAGGGACGAACGAGACGAAATTGGTACAAAGAAGGCCTACGGATCAAATGGGAGGACGAAGATGGACGAACGAGACGAACTTGGAACAAAGAAGGGCAACGGATCAAATGGGAGGACGAAGATGGACGAACGAGACGAACATGGTCCAAAGAAGGCCTACGGATCAAATGGGAGGACGAAGAGGGACGAACGAGACGAACATGGTACAAAGAAGGCCAAGGGATCAAATTGGAGGACGAAGATGGACGAACGAGACGAACTTGGTCCAAAGAAGGCCTACGGATCAAATGGGAGGACGAAGAGGGACGAACGAGACGTACTTGGTCCAAAGAAGTCCTACGGATCACATGGGAGGACGAAGAGGGACGAACGAGACGAACTTGGTACAAAGAAGGCCTACGGATCAAATGGGAGGACGTAGATGGACGAACGAGACGAACTTGGAACAAAGAAGGGCAACGGATCAAATGGGAGGACGAAGATGGACGAACGAGACGAACATGGTCCAAAGAAGGCCTACGGATCAAATGGGAGGACGAAGAGGGACGAACGACACGAACTTGGTCCAAAGAAGGCCTACGGATCAAATGGGAGGACGAAGAGGGACGAACGAGACGAACGTGGTCCAAAGAAGGCGTACGGATCAAATGGGAGGACGAAGAGGGACGAACGAGACGAACTTGGTCCCAAGAAGGCCTACGGATCAAATGGGAGGACGAAGAGGAACGAACGAGACGAACTTGGTACAAAGAAGGCCTACGGATCAAATGGGAGGACGTAGACGGACGAACGAGACGAACTTGGAACAAAGAAGGGCAACGGATCAAATGGGAGGACGAAGATGGACGAACGAGACGAATGTGGTCCAAAGAAGGCCTACGGATCAAATGGGAGGACGAAGAGGGACAAACGAGACGAACATGGTACAAAGAAGGCCAAGGGATCAAATGGGAGGACGAAGATGGACGAACGAGACGAACTTGGTACAAAGAAGGCCTACGGATCACATGGGAGGACGAAGAGGGACGAACGAGACGACTTGGTACAAAGAAGGCCTACGGATCAAATGGGAGGACGAAGAGGAACGAACGAGACGAACTCGGTGCAAAGAAGGCCTACGGATCAAATGGGAGGACGTAGACGGACTAACGAGACGAACTTGGAACAAAGAAGGGCAACGGATCAAATGGGAGGACGAAGATGGACGAACGAGACGAACGTGGTCCAAAGAAGGCCTACGGATCAAATGGGAGGACGAAGAGGGACGAACGAGACGAACATGGTACAAAGAAGGCCAAGGGATCAAATGGGAGGATGAAGAGGGACGAACGAGACGTACTTGGTCCAAAGAAGTCCTACGGATCACATGGGAGGACGAAGAGGGACGAACGAGACGAACTTGGTCCAAAGAAGGCCTACGGATCAAATGGGAGGACGAAGATGGACGAACGAGACGAACTTGGTCCAAAGAAGGCCTAGGGATCAAATGGGAGGACGAAGAGGGACGAAAGAGACGAACTTGGTAGAAAGAAGACCAAGGGATCAAATGGGAGGACGAAGAGGGACGAACGAGACGAACTTGGTACAAAGAAGGCCTACGTATCACATGGGAGGACGAAGAGGGACGAACGAGACGACTTGGTACAAAGAAGGCCTACGGATCAAATGGGAGGACGTAGATGTACGAACGAGACGAACGTGGAACAAAGAAGGGCAACGGATCAAATGGGAGGACGAAGAGGGACGAACGAGACGAACTTGGTACAAAGAAGGCCTACGGATCAAATGGGAGGACGAAGAGGGACGAACGAGACGAACTTGGTACAAAGAAGGCCTACGGATCAAATGGGAGGACGAAGAGGGACGAACGAGACGAACATGGTACAAAGAAGGCCTACGGATTAAATGGGAGGACGAAGAGGGACGAACGAGACGAACTCGGTGCAAAGAAGGCCTACGGATCAAATGGGAGGACGTAGACGGACTAACGAGACGAACTTGGAACAAAGAAGGGCAACGGATCAAATGGGAGGACGAAGATGGACGAACGAGACGAACGTGGTCCAAAGAAGGCCTACGGATCAAATGGGAGGACGAAGAGGGACGAACGAGACGAACATGGTACAAAGAAGGCCAAGGGATCAAATGGGAGGATGAAGAGGGACGAACGAGACGTACTTGGTCCAAAGAAGTCCTACGGATCACATGGGAGGACGAAGAGGGACGAACGAGACGAACTTGGTCCAAAGAAGGCCTACGGATCAAATGGGAGGACGAAGATGGACGAACGAGACGAACTTGGTCCAAAGAAGGCCTAGGGATCAAATGGGAGGACGAAGAGGGACGAAAGAGACGAACTTGGTACAAAGAAGACCAAGGGATCAAATGGGAGGACGAAGAGGGACGAACGAGACGAACTTGGTACAAAGAAGGCCTACGTATCACATGGGAGGACGAAGAGGGACGAACGAGACGACTTGGTACAAAGAAGGCCTACGGATCAAATGGGAGGACGTAGATGTACGAACGAGACGAACGTGGAACAAAGAAGGGCAACGGATCAAATGGGAGGACGAAGAGGGACGAACGAGACGAACTTGGTACAAAGAAGGCCTACGGATCAAATGGGAGGACGAAGAGGGACGAACGAGACGAACTTGGTACAAAGAAGGCCTACGGATCAAATGGGAGGACGAAGAGGGACGAACGAGACGAACATGGTACAAAGAAGGCCTACGGATTAAATGGGAGGACGAAGAGGGACGAACGAGACGAACTTGGTACAAAGAAGGCCTACGGATCAATTGGGAGGACGAAGAGGGACGAACGAGACGAACTTGGTACAAAGAAGGCCAACGGATCAAATGGGACGACGAAGATGGACGAACGAGACGAGCTTGGTCCTAAGATGGCCTACGGATCAAATGGGAGGACTAAGAGGGACGAACGAGACGAACTTGGTACAAAGAAGGCCTACGGATCAAATGGGAGGACGAAGGTGGACGAACGAGACGAACTTGGAACAAAGAAGGGCAACGGATCAAATGGGAGGACGAAGATGGACGAACGAGACGAACAAGGTCCAAAGAAGGCCTACTATAAAATGGGAGGACGAAGAGGGACGAACGAGACGAACATGGTACAAAGAAGGCCAAGGGATCAAATGGGACGACGAAGATGGACGAACGAGACGAACTTGGTCCAAAGAAGGCCTACGGATCAAATGGGAGGACGAAGAGGGACGAACGAGACGAACTTGGTACAAAGAAGGCCTACGGATCAATTGGGAGGACGAAGAGGGACGAACGAGACGAACTTGGTACAAAGAAGGCCAACGGATCAAATGGGAGGACGAAGATGGACGAACGAAACGAGCTTGGTCCAAAGATGGCCTAGGGATCAAATGGGAGGACGAAGAGGGACGAACGAGACGACCTTGGTAGAAAGAAGACCAAGGGATCAAATGGGATGACGAAGAGGGACGAACGAGACGAACTTGGTACAAAGAAGGCCTACGGATCACATGGGAGGACGAAGAGGGATGAACGAGACGAACATGGTACAAAGAAGACCTACGGATCAAATGGGAGGACGTAGATGGACGAACGAGACGAACTTGGAACAAAGAAGGGCAACGGATCAAATGGGAGGACGAAGAGGGACGAACGAGACGAACTTCGTACAAAGAAGGCCAAGGGATCAAATGGGAGGACGAAGAGGGACGAACGAGACGAACTTGGTACAAAGAAGGCCTACGGATCAAATGGGAGGGCGAAGAGGGACGAACGAGACGAAATTGGTACAAAGAAGGCCTACGGATCAAATGGGAGGACGAAGAGGGACGAACGAGACGAACATGGTACAAAGAAGGCCTACGGATTAAATGGGAGGACGAAGAGGGACGAACGAGACGAACTTGGTACAAAGAAGGCCTACGGATCAATTGGGAGGACGAAGAGGGACGAACGAGACGAACTTGGTACAAAGAAGGCCAACGGATCAAATGGGACGACGAAGATGGACGAACGAGACGAGCTTGGTCCTAAGATGGCCTACGGATCAAATGGGAGGACTAAGAGGGACGAACGAGACGAACTTGGTACAAAGAAGGCCTACGGATCAAATGGGAGGACGAAGATGGACGAACGAGACGAACTTGGAACAAAGAAGGGCAACGGATCAAATGGGAGGACGAAGATGGACGAACGAGACGAACAAGGTCCAAAGAAGGCCTACTATAAAATGGGAGGACGAAGAGGGACGAACGAGACGAACATGGTACAAAGAAGGCCAAGGGATCAAATGGGACGACGAAGATGGACGAACGAGACGAACTTGGTCCAAAGAAGGCCTACGGATCAAATGGGAGGACGAAGAGGGACGAACGAGACGAACTTGGTACAAAGAAGGCCTACGGATCAATTGGGAGGACGAAGAGGGACGAACGAGACGAACTTGGTACAAAGAAGGCCAACGGATCAAATGGGAGGACGAAGATGGACGAACGAAACGAGCTTGGTCCAAAGATGGCCTAGGGATCAAATGGGAGGACGAAGAGGGACGAACGAGACGACCTTGGTAGAAAGAAGACCAAGGGATCAAATGGGAGGACGAAGAGGGACGAACGAGACGAACTTGGTACAAAGAAGGCCTACGGATCACATGGGAGGACGAAGAGGGATGAACGAGACGAACATGGTACAAAGAAGACCTACGGATCAAATGGGAGGACGTAGATGGACGAACGAGACGAACTTGGAACAAAGAAGGGCAACGGATCAAATGGGAGGACGAAGAGGGACGAACGAGACGAACTTCGTACAAAGAAGGCCAAGGGATCAAATGGGAGGACGAAGAGGGACGAACGAGACGAACTTGGTACAAAGAAGGCCTACGGATCAAATGGGAGGACGAAGATGGACGAACGAGACGAACTTGGAACAAAGAAGGGCAACAGATCAAATGGGAGGACGAAGATGGACGAACGAGACGAACATGGTCCAAAGAAGGCCTACGGATCAAATGGGAGGACGAAGAGGGACGAACGAGACGAACATGGTACAAAGAAGGCCAAGGGATCAAATTGGAGGACGAAGATGGACGAACGAGACGAACTTGGTCCAAAGAAGGCCTACGGATCAAATGGGAGGACGAAGAGGGACGAACGAGACGTACTTGGTCCAAAGAAGTCCTACGGATCACATGGGAGGACGAAGAGGGACGAACGAGACGAACTTGGTACAAAGAAGGCCTACGGATCAAATGGGAGGACGTAGATGGACGAACGAGACGAACTTGGAACAAAGAAGGGCAATGGATCAAATGGGAGGACGAAGATGGACGAACGAGACGAACATGGTCCAAAGAAGGCCTACGGATCAAATGGGAGGACGAAGAGGGACGAACGAGACGAACATGGTACAAAGAAGGCCAAGGGATCAAATGGGAGGACGAAGATGGACGAACGAGACGAACTTGGTCCAAAGAAGGCCTACGGATCAAAGGGGAGGACGAAGACGGACGAACGAGACGAACTTGGTACAAAGAAGGCCTACGGATCAAATGGGAGGACGAAGATGGACGAACGAGACGAACATGGTCCAAAGAAGGCCTACGGATCAAATGGGAGGACGAAGAGGGACGAACGAGACGAACATGGTACAAAGAAGGCCAAGGGATCAAATGGGAGGACGAAGATGGACGAACGAGACGAACTTGGTCCAAAGAAGGCCTACGGATCAAATGGGAGGACGAAGTGGGACGAACGAGACGAACTTGGTACAAAGAAGGCCTACGGATCAATTGGGAGGACGAAGAGGGACGAACGAGACGAACTTGGGACAAAGAAGGCCAACGGATCAAATGGGAGGACGAAGATGGACGAACGAGACGAGCTTGGTCCAAAGATGGCCTACGGATCAAATGGGAGGACGATGAGGGACGAACGAGACGTACTTGGTCCAAGGAAGTCCTACGGATCACATGGGAGGACGAAGAGGGACGAACGAGACGAACTTGGTACAAAGAAGGCCAAGGGATCAAATGGGAGGACGAAGAGGGACGAACGAGACGAACTTGGTACAAAGAAGGCCTACGGATCAAATGGGAGGACGAAGAGGGACGAACGACACGAACTTGGTACAAAGAAGGCCTACGGATCAAATGGGAGGACGAAGATGGACGAACGAGACGAACTTGGAACAAAGAAGGGCAACAGATCAAATGGGAGGACGAAGATGGACGAACGAGACGAACATGGTCCAAAGAAGGCCTACGGATCAAATGGGAGGACGAAGAGGGACGAACGAGACGAACATGGTACAAAGAAGGCCAAGGGATCAAATGGGAGGACGAAGATGGACGAACGAGACGAACTTGGTCCAAAGAAGGCCTACGGATCAAATGGGAGGACGAAGAGGGACGAACGAGACGAACTTGGTACAAAGAAGGCCTACGGATCAATTGGGAGGACGAAGAGGGACGAACGAGACGAACTTGGTACAAAGAAGGCCAACGGATCAAATGGGAGGACGAAGATGGACGAACGAGACGAGCTTGGTCCAAAGATGGCCTACGGATCAAATGGGAGGACGAAGAGGGACGAACGAGACGTACTTGGTCCAAAGAAGTCCTGCGGATCACATGGGAGGACGAAGAGGGATGAACGAGACGTACTTGGTCCAAAGAAGTCCTACGGATCACATGGGAGGACGAAGGGGGACGAACGAGACGAACATGGTACAAAGAAAGCCAAGGGATCAAATGGGAGGACGAAGATGGACGAACGAGACGAACTTGGTCCAAAGAAGGCCTACGGATCAAATGGGAGGACGAAGAGGGACGAACGAGACGAACTTGGTACAAAGAAGGCCTACGGATCAATTGGGAGGACGAAGAGGGACGAACGAGACGAACTTGGTACAAAGAAGGCCAACGGATCAAATGGGACGACGAAGATGGACGAACGAGACGAGCTTGGTCCAAAGATGGCCTACGGATCAAATGGGAGGACTAAGAGGGACGAACGAGACGAACTTGGTACAAAGAAGGCCTACGGATCAAATGGGAGGACGAAGATGGACGAACGAGACGAACTTGGAACAAAGAAGGGCAACGGATCAAATGGGAGGACGAAGATGGACGAACGAGACGAACATGGTCCAAAGAAGGCCTACGGATCAATTGGGAGGACGAAGAGGGACGAACGAGACGAACTTGGTACAAAGAAGGCCAACGGATCAAATGGGAGGACGAAGATGGACGAACGAAACGAGCTTGGTCCAAAGATGGCCTAGGGATCAAATGGGAGGACGAAGAGGGACGAACGAGACGACCTTGGTAGAAAGAAGACCAAGGGATCAAATGGGAGGACGAAGAGGGACGAACGAGACGAACATGGTACAAAGAAGGCCAAGGGATCAAATTGGAGGACGAAGATGGACGAACGAGACGAACTTGGTCCAAAGAAGGCCTACGGATCAAATGGGAGGACGAAGAGGGACGAATGAGACGAACTTGGTACAAAGAAGGCCTACGGAACAATTGGGAGGACGAAGAGGGACGAACGAGACCACTTGGTACAAAGAAGGCCAACGGATCAAATGGGAGGACGAAGATGGACGAACGAGACGAGCTTGGTCCAAAGATGGCCTACGGATCAAATGGGAGGACGAAGAGGGACGAACGAGACGTACTTGGTCCAAAGAAGTCCAACGGATCACATGGGAGGACGAAGAGGGACGAACGAGACGTACTTGGTCCAAAGAAGTCCTACGGATCACATGGGAGGACGAAGAGGGACGAACGAGACGAACTTGGTACAAAGAAGGCCTACGGATCAAATGGGAGGACGTAGATGGACGAACGAGACGAACTTGGAACAAAGAAGGGCAACGGATCAAATGGGAGGACGAAGATGGACGAACGAGACGAACATGGTCCAAAGAAGGCCTACGGATCAAATGGGAGGACGAAGAGGGACGAACGAGACGAACATGCTACAAAGAAGGCCAAGGGATCAAATGGGAGGACGAAGATGGACGAACGAGACGAACTTGGTCCAAAGAAGGCCTACGGATCAAATGGGAGGACGAAGACGGACGAACGAGACGAACTTGGTACAAAGAAGGCCTACGGATCAAATGGGAGGACGAAGATGGACGAACGAGACGAACATGGTCCAAAGAAGGCCTACGGATCAAATGGGAGGACGAAGTGGGACGAACGAGACGAACTTGGTACAAAGAAGGCCTACGGATCAATTGGGAGGACGAAGAGGGACGAACGAGACGAACTTGGTACAAAGAAGGCCTACGGATCAAATGGGAGGACGTAGATGGACGAACGAGACGAACTTGGAACAAAGAAGGGCAACGGATCAAATGGGAGGACGAAGATGGATGAACGAGACGAACAAGGTCCAAAGAAGGCCTACGGATCAAATGGGAGGACGAAGAGGGACGAACGAGACGAACATGGTACAAAGAAGGCCAAGGGATCAAATGGGAGGACGAAGATGGACGAACGAGACGAACTTGGTCCAAAGAAGGCCTACGGATCAAATGGGAGGACGAAGACGGACGAACGAGACGAACTTGGTACAAAGAAGGCCTACGGATCAAATGGGAGGACGAAGATGGACGAACGAGACGAACATGGTCCAAAGAAGGCCTACGGATCAAATGGGAGGACGAAGAGGGACGAACGAGACGAACATGGTACAAAGAAGGCCAAGGGATCAAATGGGAGGACGAAGATGGACGAACGAGACGAACTTGGTCCAAAGAAGGCCTACGGATCAAATGGGAGGACGAAGTGGGACGAACGAGACGAACTTGGTACAAAGAAGGCCTACGGATCAATTGGGAGGACGAAGAGGGACGAACGAGACGAACTTGGGACAAAGAAGGCCAACGGATCAAATGGGAGGACGAAGATGGACGAACGAGACGAGCTTGGTCCAAAGATGGCCTACGGATCAAATGGGAGGACGATGAGGGACGAACGAGACGTACTTGGTCCAAGGAAGTCCTACGGATCACATGGGAGGACGAAGAGGGACGAACGAGACGAACTTGGTACAAAGAAGGCCAAGGGATCAAATGGGAGGACGAAGATGGACGAACGAGACGAGCTTGGTCCAAAGATGGCCTACGGATCAAATGGGAGGACGAAGAGGGACGAACGAGACGACCTTGGTAGAAAGAAGGCCTACGGATCAAATGGGAGGACGAAGATGGACGAACGAGACGAACATGGTACAAAGAAGGCCAAGGGATCAAATTGGAGGACGAAGATGGACGAACGAGACGAACTTGGTCCAAAGAAGGCCTACGGATCAAATGGGAGGACGAAGAGGGACGAATGAGACGAACTTGGTACAAAGAAGGCCTACGGAACAATTGGGAGGACGAAGAGGGACGAACGAGACCACTTGGTACAAAGAAGGCCAACGGATCAAATGGGAGGACGAAGATGGACGAACGAGACGAGCTTGGTCCAAAGATGGCCTACGGATCAAATGGGAGGACGAAGAGGGACGAACGAGACGTACTTGGTCCAAAGAAGTCCAACGGATCACATGGGAGGACGAAGAGGGACGAACGAGACGTACTTGGTCCAAAGAAGTCCTACGGATCACATGGGAGGACGAAGAGGGACGAACGAGACGAACTTGGTACAAAGAAGGCCTACGGATCAAATGGGAGGACGTAGATGGACGAACGAGACGAACTTGGAACAAAGAAGGGCAACGGATCAAATGGGAGGACGAAGATGGACGAACGAGACGAACATGGTCCAAAGAAGGCCTACGGATCAAATGGGAGGACGAAGAGGGACGAATGAGACGAACTTGGTACAAAGAAGGCCTACGGAACAATTGGGAGGACGAAGAGGGACGAACGAGACCACTTGGTACAAAGAAGGCCAACGGATCAAATGGGAGGACGAAGATGGACGAACGAGACGAGCTTGGTCCAAAGATGGCCTACGGATCAAATGGGAGGACGAAGAGGGACGAACGAGACGTACTTGGTCCAAAGAAGTCCAACGGATCACATGGGAGGACGAAGAGGGACGAACGAGACGTACTTGGTCCAAAGAAGTCCTACGGATCACATGGGAGGACGAAGAGGGACGAACGAGACGAACTTGGTACAAAGAAGGCCTACGGATCAAATGGGAGGACGTAGATGGACGAACGAGACGAACTTGGAACAAAGAAGGGCAACGGATCAAATGGGAGGACGAAGATGGACGAACGAGACGAACATGGTCCAAAGAAGGCCTACGGATCAAATGGGAGGACGAAGAGGGACGAACGAGACGAACATGCTACAAAGAAGGCCAAGGGATCAAATGGGAGGACGAAGATGGACGAACGAGACGAACTTGGTCCAAAGAAGGCCTACGGATCAAATGGGAGGACGAAGACGGACGAACGAGACGAACTTGGTACAAAGAAGGCCTACGGATCAAATGGGAGGACGAAGATGGACGAACGAGACGAACATGGTCCAAAGAAGGCCTACGGATCAAATGGGAGGACGAAGTGGGACGAACGAGACGAACTTGGTACAAAGAAGGCCTACGGATCAATTGGGAGGACGAAGAGGGACGAACGAGACGAACTTGGTACAAAGAAGGCCTACGGATCAAATGGGAGGACGTAGATGGACGAACGAGACGAACTTGGAACAAAGAAGGGCAACGGATCAAATGGGAGGACGAAGATGGACGAACGAGACGAACAAGGTCCAAAGAAGGCCTACGGATCAAATGGGAGGACGAAGAGGGACGAACGAGACGAACATGGTACAAAGAAGGCCAAGGGATCAAATGGGAGGACGAAGATGGACGAACGAGACGAACTTGGTCCAAAGAAGGCCTACGGATCAAATGGGAGGACGAAGACGGACGAACGAGACGAACTTGGTACAAAGAAGGCCTACGGATCAAATGGGAGGACGAAGATGGACGAACGAGACGAACATGGTCCAAAGAAGGCCTACGGATCAAATGGGAGGACGAAGAGGGACGAACGAGACGAACATGGTACAAAGAAGGCCAAGGGATCAAATGGGAGGACGAAGATGGACGAACGAGACGAACTTGGTCCAAAGAAGGCCTACGGATCAAATGGGAGGACGAAGTGGGACGAACGAGACGAACTTGGTACAAAGAAGGCCTACGGATCAATTGGGAGGACGAAGAGGGACGAACGAGACGAACTTGGGACAAAGAAGGCCAACGGATCAAATGGGAGGACGAAGATGGACGAACGAGACGAGCTTGGTCCAAAGATGGCCTACGGATCAAATGGGAGGACGATGAGGGACGAACGAGACGTACTTGGTCCAAGGAAGTCCTACGGATCACATGGGAGGACGAAGAGGGACGAACGAGACGAACTTGGTACAAAGAAGGCCAAGGGATCAAATGGGAGGACGAAGATGGACGAACGAGACGAGCTTGGTCCAAAGATGGCCTACGGATCAAATGGGAGGACGAAGAGGGACGAACGAGACGACCTTGGTAGAAAGAAGGCCTACGGATCAAATGGGAGGACGAAGATGGACGAACGAGACGAACATGGTACAAAGAAGGCCAAGGGATCAAATTGGAGGACGAAGATGGACGAACGAGACGAACTTGGTCCAAAGAAGGCCTACGGATCAAATGGGAGGACGAAGAGGGACGAATGAGACGAACTTGGTACAAAGAAGGCCTACGGAACAATTGGGAGGACGAAGAGGGACGAACGAGACCACTTGGTACAAAGAAGGCCAACGGATCAAATGGGAGGACGAAGATGGACGAACGAGACGAGCTTGGTCCAAAGATGGCCTACGGATCAAATGGGAGGACGAAGAGGGACGAACGAGACGTACTTGGTCCAAAGAAGTCCAACGGATCACATGGGAGGACGAAGAGGGACGAACGAGACGTACTTGGTCCAAAGAAGTCCTACGGATCACATGGGAGGACGAAGAGGGACGAACGAGACGAACTTGGTACAAAGAAGGCCTACGGATCAAATGGGAGGACGTAGATGGACGAACGAGACGAACTTGGAACAAAGAAGGGCAACGGATCAAATGGGAGGACGAAGATGGACGAACGAGACGAACATGGTCCAAAGAAGGCCTACGGATCAAATGGGAGGACGAAGAGGGACGAACGAGACGAACATGCTACAAAGAAGGCCAAGGGATCAAATGGGAGGACGAAGATGGACGAACGAGACGAACTTGGTCCAAAGAAGGCCTACGGATCAAATGGGAGGACGAAGACGGACGAACGAGACGAACTTGGTACAAAGAAGGCCTACGGATCAAATGGGAGGACGAAGATGGACGAACGAGACGAACATGGTCCAAAGAAGGCCTACGGATCAAATGGGAGGACGAAGAGGGACGAACGAGACGAACATGGTACAAAGAAGGCCAAGGGATCAAATGGGAGGACGAAAATGGACGAACGAGACGAACTTGGTCCAAAGAAGGCCTACGGATCAAATGGGAGGACGAAGTGGGACGAACGAGACGAACTTGGTACAAAGAAGGCCTACGGATCAATTGGGAGGACGAAGAGGGACGAACGAGACGAACTTGGTACAAAGAAGGCCTACGGATCAAATGGGAGGACGTAGATGGACGAACGAGACGAACTTGGAACAAAGAAGGGCAACGGATCAAATGGGAGGACGAAGATGGACGAACGAGACGAACAAGGTCCAAAGAAGGCCTACGGATCAAATGGGAGGACGAAGAGGGACGAACGAGACGAACATGGTACAAAGAAGGCCAAGGGATCAACTGGGAGGACGAAGATGGACGAACGAGACAAACTTGGTCCAAAGAAGGCCTACGGATCAAATGGGAGGACGAAGACGGACGAACGAGACGAACTTGGTACAAAGAAGGCCTACGGATCAAATGGGAGGACGAAGATGGACGAACGAGACGAACATGGTCCAAAGAAGGCCTACGGATCAAATGGGAGGACGAAGAGGGACGAACGAGACGAACATGGTACAAAGAAGGCCAAGGGATCAAATGGGAGGACGAAGATGGACGAACGAGACGAACTTGGTCCAAAGAAGGCCTACGGATCAAATGGGAGGACGAAGTGGGACGAACGAGACGAACTTGGTACAAAGAAGGCCTACGGATCAATTGGGAGGACGAAGAGGGACGAACGAGACGAACTTGGGACAAAGAAGGCCAACGGATCAAATGGGAGGACGAAGATGGACGAACGAGACGAGCTTGGTCCAAAGATGGCCTACGGATCAAATGGGAGGACGATGAGGGACGAACGAGACGTACTTGGTCCAAGGAAGTCCTACGGATCACATGGGAGGACGAAGAGGGACGAACGAGACGAACTTGGTACAAAGAAGGCCAAGGGATCAAATGGGAGGACGAAGAGGGACGAACGAGACGAACTTGGTACAAAGAAGGCCTACGGATCAAATGGGAGGACGAAGAGGGACGAACGACACGAACTTGGTACAAAGAAGGCCTACGGATCAAATGGGAGGACGAAGATGGACGAACGAGACGAACTTGGAACAAAGAAGGGCAACAGATCAAATGGGAGGACGAAGATGGACGAACGAGACGAACATGGTCCAAAGAAGGCCTACGGATCAAATGGGAGGACGAAGAGGGACGAACGAGACGAACATGGTACAAAGAAGGCCAAGGGATCAAATGGGAGGACGAAGATGGACGAACGAGACGAACTTGGTCCAAAGAAGGCCTACGGATCAAATGGGAGGACGAAGAGGGACAAACGAGACGAACTTGGTACAAAGAAGGCCTACGGATCAATCGGGAGGACGAAGAGGGACGAACGAGACGAACTTGGTACAAAGAAGGCCAACGGATCAAATGGGAGGACGAAGATGGACGAACGAGACGAGCTTGGTCCAAAGATGGCCTACGGATCAAATGGGAGGACGAAGAGGGACGAACGAGACGTACTTGGTCCAAAGAAGTCCTGCGGATCACATGGGAGGACGAAGAGGGATGAACGAGACGTACTTGGTCCAAAGAAGTCCTACGGATCACATGGGAGGACGAAGGGGGACGAACGAGACGAACATGGTACAAAGAAAGCCAAGGGATCAAATGGGAGGACGAAGATGGACGAACGAGACGAACTTGGTCCAAAGAAGGCCTACGGATCAAATGGGAGGACGAAGAGGGACGAACGAGACGAACTTGGTACAAAGAAGGCCTACGGATCAATTGGGAGGACGAAGAGGGACGAACGAGACGAACTTGGTACAAAGAAGGCCAACGGATCAAATGGGACGACGAAGATGGACGAACGAGACGAGCTTGGTCCAAAGATGGCCTACGGATCAAATGGGAGGACTAAGAGGGACGAACGAGACGAACTTGGTACAAAGAAGGCCTACGGATCAAATGGGAGGACGAAGATGGACGAACGAGACGAACTTGGAACAAAGAAGGGCAACGGATCAAATGGGAGGACGAAGATGGACGAACGAGACGAACATGGTCCAAAGAAGGCCTACGGATCAAATGGGAGGACGAAGAGGGACGAACGAGACGAACATGGTACAAAGAAGAACAAGGGATCAAATGGGACGACGAAGATGGACGAACGAGACGAACTTGGTCCAAAGAAGGCCTACGGATCAAATGGGAGGACGAAGAGGGACGAACGAGACGAACTTGGTACAAAGAAGGCCTACGGATCAATTGGGAGGACGAAGAGGGACGAACGAGACGAACTTGGTACAAAGAAGGCCAACGGATCAAATGGGAGGACGAAGATGGACGAACGAAACGAGCTTGGTCCAAAGATGGCCTAGGGATCAAATGGGAGGACGAAGAGGGACGAACGAGACGACCTTGGTAGAAAGAAGACCAAGGGATCAAATGGGAGGACGAAGAGGGACGAACGAGACGAACATGGTACAAAGAAGGCCAAGGGATCAAATTGGAGGACGAAGATGGACGAACGAGACGAACTTGGTCCAAAGATGGCCTACGGATCAAATGGGAGGACGAAGAGGGACGAATGAGACGAACTTGGTACAAAGAAGGCCTACGGAACAATTGGGAGGACGAAGAGGGACGAACGAGACCACTTGGTACAAAGAAGGCCAACGGATCAAATGGGAGGACGAAGATGGACGAACGAGACGAGCTTGGTCCAAAGATGGCCTACGGATCAAATGGGAGGACGAAGAGGGACGAACGAGACGTACTTGGTCCAAAGAAGTCCAACGGATCACATGGGAGGACGAAGAGGGACGAACGAGACGTACTTGGTCCAAAGAAGTCCTACGGATCACATGGGAGGACGAAGAGGGACGAACGAGACGAACTTGGTACAAAGAAGGCCTACGGATCAAATGGGAGGACGTAGATGGACGAACGAGACGAACATGGAACAAAGAAGGGCAACGGATCAAATGGGAGGACGAAGATGGACGAACGAGACGAACATGGTCCAAAGAAGGCCTACGGATCAAATGGGAGGACGAAGAGGGACGAACGAGACGAACATGGTACAAAGAAGGCCAAGGGATCAAATGGGAGGACGAAGATGGACGAACGAGACGAACTTGGTCCAAAGAAGGCCTACGGATCAAATGGGAGGACGAAGACGGACGAACGAGACGAACTTGGTACAAAGAAGGCCTACGGATCAAATGGGAGGACGAAGATGGACGAACGAGACGAACATGGTCCAAAGAAGGCCTACGGATCAAATGGGAGGACGAAGAGGGACGAACGAGACGAACATGGTACAAAGAAGGCCAAGGGATCAAATGGGAGGACGAAGATGGACGAACGAGACGAACTTGGTCCAAAGAAGGCCTACGGATCAAATGGGAGGACGAAGTGGGACGAACGAGACGAACTTGGTACAAAGAAGGCCTACGGATCAATTGGGAGGACGAAGAGGGACGAACGAGACGAACTTGGGACAAAGAAGGCCAACGGATCAAATGGGAGGACGAAGATGGACGAACGAGACGAGCTTGGTCCAAAGATGGCCTACGGATCAAATGGGAGGACGAAGAGGGACGAACGAGACGTACTTGGTCCAAAGAAGGCCAAGGGATCAAATGGGAGGACGAAGAGGGACGAACGAGACGTACTTGGTCCAAAGAAGGCCAAGGGATCAAATGGGAGGACGAAGAGGGACGAACGAGACGAACTTGGTCCAAAGAAGGCCTACGGATCAAATGGGAGGACGAAGACGGACGAACGAGACGAACTTGGTACAAAGAAGGCCTACGGATCAAATGGGAGGACGAAGACGGACGAACGAGACGAACATGGTCCAAAGAAGGCCTACGGATCAAATGGGAGGACGAAGACGGACGAACGAGACGAACTTGGTACAAAGAAGGCCTACGGATCAATTGGGAGGACGAAGAGGGACGAACGAGACGAACATGGTCCAAAGAAGGCCTACGGATCAAATGGGAGGACGAAGACGGACGAACGAGACGAACTTGGTACAAAGAAGGCCTACGGATCAATTGGGAGGACGAAGAGGGACGAACGAGACGAACTTGGGACAAAGAAGGCCTACGGATCAATTGGGAGGACGAAGAGGGACGAACGAGACGAACTTGGTACAAAGAAGGCCTACGGATCAATTGGGAGGACGAAGAGGGACGAACGAGACGAACTTGGTACAAAGAAGGCCAACGGATCAAATGGGAGGACGAAGATGGACGAACGAGACGAGCTTGGTCCAAAGATGGCCTACGGATCAAATGGGAGGACGAAGAGGGACGAACGAGACGTACTTGGTCCAAAGAAGGCCTACGGATCAAATGGGAGGACGAAGACGGACGAACGAGACGAACTTGGTACAAAGAAGGCCTACGGATCAAATGGGAGGACGAAGATGGACGAACGAGACGAACATGGTCCAAAGAAGGCCTACGGATCAAATGGGAGGACGAAGAGGGACGAACGAGACGAACATGGTACAAAGAAGGCCAAGGGATCAAATGGGAGGACGAAGATGGACGAACGAGACGAACTTGGTCCAAAGAAGGCCTACGGATCAAATGGGAGGACGAAGTGGGACGAACGAGACGAACTTGGTACAAAGAAGGCCTACGGATCAATTGGGAGGACGAAGAGGGACGAACGAGACGAACTTGGGACAAAGAAGGCCAACGGATCAAATGGGAGGACGAAGATGGACGAACGAGACGAGCTTGGTCCAAAGACGGCCTACGGATCAAATGGGAGGACGATGATGGACGAACGAGACGAACATGGTCCAAAGAAGGCCTACGGATCAAATGGGAGGACGAAGAGGGACGAACGAGACGAACATGGTACAAAGAAGGCCAAGGGATCAAATGGGAGGACGAAGATGGACGAACGAGACGAGCTTGGTCCAAAGATGGCCTACGGATCAAATGGGAGGACGAAGAGGGACGAACGAGACGTACTTGGTCCAAAGAAGTCCTGCGGATCACATGGGAGGACGAAGAGGGATGAACGAGACGTACTTGGTCCAAAGAAGTCCTACGGATCACATGGGAGGACGAAGAGGGACGAACGAGACGAACTTGGTACAAAGAAGGCCTACGGATCAAATGGGAGGACGTCGATGGACGAACGAGACGAACTTGGAACAAAGAAGGGCAACGGATCAAATGGGAGGACGAAGATGGACGAATGAGACGAACATGGTCCAAAGAAGGCCTACGGATCAAATGGGAGGACGAAGAGGGACGAACGAGACGAACTTGGTCCAAAGAAGGCCTACGGATCAAATGGGAGGACGAAGAGGGACAGACGAGACGAACTTGGTACAAAGAAGGCCTACGGATCAATTGGGAGGACGAAGAGGGACGAACATGACGAACTTGGTACAAAGAAGGCCAACGGATCAAATGGGAGGACGAAGATGCACGAACGAGACGAGCTTGGTCCAAAGATGGCCTACGGATCAAATGGGAGGACGAAGAGGGACGAACGAGACGTCCTTGGTCCAAAGATGTCCTACGGATCACAAGGGAGGACGAAGAGGGACGAACGAGACGTACTTGGTCCAAAGAAGTCCTACGGATCACATGGGAGGACGAAGAGGGATGAACGAGACGAACTTGGAACAAAGAAGGGCAACGGATCAAATGGGAGGACGAAGAGGGACGAACGAAACGAACTTGGTACAAAGAAGGCCTACGGATCACATAGGAGGACGAAGAGGGACGAACGAGACGACTTGGTACAAAGAAGGCCTACGGATCAAATGGGAGGACCTAGATGGACGAACGAGACGAACTTGGAACAAAGAAGGGCAACGGATCAAATGGGAGGACGAAGAGGGACAAACGAGACGAACTTGGTACAAAGAAGGCAAGGGATCAATTGGGAGGACGAAGAGGGACGAACGTGACGAACTTGGTACAAAGAAGGCCTACGGATCAAATGGGACGACGAAGATGGACGAACGAGACGATCTTGGTCCAAAGATGGCCTACGGATCAAATGGGAGGACGAAGAGGGACGAACGAGACGTACTTGGTCCAAAGAAGTCCAACGTATCACATGGGAGGACGAAGAGGGACGAACGAGACGTACTTGGTCCAAAGAAGTCCTACGGATCACATGGGAGGACGAAGAGGGACGAACGAGACGAACTTGGTACAAAGTAGGCCTACGGATCAAATGGGAGGACGTAGATGGACGAACGAGACGAACTTGGAACAAAGAAGGGCAACGGATCAAATGGGAGGACGAAGATGGACGAACGAGACGAACATGGTCCAAAGAAGGCCTACGGATCAAATGGGAGGACGAAGAGGGACGAACGAGACGAACATGGTACAAAGAAGGCCAAGGGATCAAATGGGAGGACGAAGATGGACGAACGAGACGAACTTGGTCCAAAGAAGGCCTACGGATCAAATGGGAGGACGAAGAGGGACGAACGAGACGAACTTGGTACAAAGAAGGCCTACGGATCAATTGGGAGGACGAAGAGGGACGAACGAGACGAACTTGGTACAAAGAAGGCCAACGGATCAAATGGGAGGACGAAGATGGACGAACGAGACGAGCTTGGTCCAAAGATGGCCTAGGGATCAAATGGGAGGACGAAGAGGGACGAACGAGACGAACTTGGTAGAAAGAAGACCAAGCGATCAAATGGGAGGACGAAGAGGGACGAACGAGATGAACTTGGTACAAAGAAGGCCTACGGATCACATGGGAGGACGAAGAGGGACGAACGAGACGAACTTGGCACAAAGAAGGCCTACGGATCAATTGGGAGGACGAAGACGGACGATCGAGACGAACTTGTTACAAAGAAGGCCAACGGATCAAATGGGAGGACGAAGATGGACGAACGAGACGAGCTTGGTCCAAAGATGGCCTAGGGATCAAATGGGAGGACGAAGAGGGACGAACGAGACGACCTTGGTAGAAAGAAGACCAAGGGATCAAATGGGAGGACGAAGAGGGACGAACGAAAGGAACTTGGTACAAAGAAGGCCTACGGATCACATGGGAGGACGAAGAGGGACGAACGAGACGAACTTGGTACAAAGAAGGCCTACGGATCAATTGGGAGGACGAAGAGGGACGAACGAGACGAACTTGGGACAAAGAAGGCCAACGGATCAAATGGGAGGACGAAGATGGACGAACGAGACGAGCTTGGTCCAAAGATGGCCTACGGATCAAATGGGAGGACGATGAGGGACGAACGAGACGAACATGGTACAAAGAAGGCCAAGGGATCAAATGGGAGGACGAAGATGGACGAACGAGACGAACTTGGTCCAAAGAAGGCCTACGGATCAAATGGGAGGACGAAGTGGGACGAACGAGACGAACTTGGTACAAAGAAGGCCTACGGATCAATTGGGAGGACGAAGAGGGACGAACGAGACGAACTTGGGACAAAGAAGGCCAACGGATCAAATGGGAGGACGAAGATGGACGAACGAGACGAGCTTGGTCCAAAGATGGCCTACGGATCAAATGGGAGGACGATGAGGGACGAACGAGACGTACTTGGTCCAAAGAAGTCCTACGGATCACATGGGAGGACGAAGAGGGACGAACGAGACGAACTTGGTACAAAGAAGGCCAAGGGATCAAATGGGAGGACGAAGAGGGACGAACGAGACGAACTTGGTCCAAAGAAGGCCAAGGGATCAAATGGGAGGACGAAGATGGACGAACGAGACGAACTTGGTCCAAAGAAGGCCTACGGATCAAATCGGAGGACGAAGAGGGACGAACGAGACGAACTTGGTACAAAGAAGGCCTACGGATCAATTGGGAGGACGAAGACGGACGAACGAGACGAACTTGGTACAAAGAAGGCCAACGGATCAAATGGGAGGACGAAGATGGACGAACGAGACGAGCTTGGTCCAAAGATGGCCTACGGATCAAATGGGAGGACGATGAGGGACGAACGAGACGAACATGGTACAAAGAAGGCCAAGGGATCAAATGGGAGGACGAAGATGGACGAACGAGACGAACTTGGTCCAAAGAAGGCCTACGGATCAAATGGGAGGACGAAGTGGGACGAACGAGACGAACTTGGTACAAAGAAGGCCTACGGATCAATTGGGAGGACGAAGAGGGACGAACGAGACGAACTTGGGACAAAGAAGGCCAACGGATCAAATGGGAGGACGAAGATGGACGAACGAGACGAGCTTGGTCCAAAGACGGCCTACGGATCAAATGGGAGGACGATGATGGACGAACGAGACGAACATGGTCCAAAGAAGGCCTACGGATCAAATGGGAGGACGAAGAGGGACGAACGAGACGAACTTGGTACAAAGAAGGCCTACGGATCAATTGGGAGGACGAAGAGGGACGAACGAGACGAACTTGGTACAAAGAAGGCCAACGGATCAAATGGGAGGACGAAGATGGACGAACGAGACGAGCTTGGTCCAAAGATGGCCTACGGATCAAATGGGAGGACGATGAGGGACGAACGAGACGAACATGGTACAAAGAAGGCCAAGGGATCAAATGGGAGGACGAAGATGGACGAACGAGACGAACTTGGTCCAAAGAAGGCCTACGGATCAAATGGGAGGACGAAGTGGGACGAACGAGACGAACTTGGTACAAAGAAGGCCTACGGATCAATTGGGAGGACGAAGAGGGACGAACGAGACGAACTTGGGACAAAGAAGGCCAACGGATCAAATGGGAGGACGAAGATGGACGAACGAGACGAGCTTGGTCCAAAGACGGCCTACGGATCAAATGGGAGGACGAAGAGGGACAAACGAGACGAACTTGGTACAAAGAAGGCCTACGGATCAATTGGGAGGACGAAGAGGGACGAACATGACGAACTTGGTACAATGAAGGCCAACGGATCAAATGGGAGGACGAAGATGCACGAACGAGACGAGCTTGGTCCAAAGATGGCCTACGGATCAAATGGGAGGACGAAGAGGGACGAACGAGACGTCCTTGGTCCAAAGATGTCCTACGGATCACATGGGAGGACGAAGAGGGACGAACGAGACGTACTTGGTCCAAAGAAGTCCTACGGATCACATGGGAGGACGAAGAGGGATGAACGAGACGAACTTGGAACAAAGAAGGGCAACGGATCAAATGGGAGGACGAAGAGGGACGAACGAAACGAACTTGGTACAAAGAAGGCCTACGGATCACAT
This sequence comes from Glycyrrhiza uralensis, assembly GCA_030159175.1. NCBI lineage: Eukaryota > Viridiplantae > Streptophyta > Magnoliopsida > Fabales > Fabaceae > Glycyrrhiza > Glycyrrhiza uralensis. Next base: position 20,257,660 of record BRZY01000004.1, read on the forward strand.
AGGAGGACGAAGAGGGACGAACGAGACGACTTGGTACAAAGAAGGCCTACGAATCAAATGGGAGGACCTAGATGGACGAACGAGACGAACTTGGAACAAAGAAGGGCAACGGATCAAATGGGAGGACGAAGAGGGACAAACGAGACGAACTTGGTACAAAGAAGGCAAGGGATCAATTGGGAGGACGAAGAGGGACGAACGTGACGAACTTGGTACAAAGAAGGCCTACGGATCAAATGGGACGACGAAGATGGACGAACGAGACGATCTTGGTCCAAAGATGGCCTACGGATCAAATGGGAGGACGAAGAGGGACGAACGAGACGTACTTGGTCCAAAGAAGTCCAACGTATCACATGGGAGGACGAAGAGGGACGAACGAGACGTACTTGGTCCAAAGAAGTCCTACGGATCACATGGGAGGACGAAGAGGGACGAACGAGACGAACTTGGTACAAAGTAGGCCTACGGATCAAATGGGAGGACGTAGATGGACGAACGAGACGAACTTGGAACAAAGAAGGGCAACGGATCAAATGGGAGGACGAAGATGGACGAACGAGACGAACATGGTCCAAAGAAGGCCTACGGATCAAATGGGAGGACGAAGAGGGACGAACGAGACGAACATGGTACAAAGAAGGCCAAGGGATCAAATGGGAGGACGAAGATGGACGAACGAGACGAACTTGGTCCAAAGAAGGCCTACGGATCAAATGGGAGGACGAAGAGGGACGAACGAGACGAACTTGGTACAAAGAAGGCCTACGGATCAATTGGGAGGACGAAGAGGGACGAACGAGACGAACTTGGTACAAAGAAGGCCAACGGATCAAATGGGAGGACGAAGATGGACGAACGAGACGAGCTTGGTCCAAAGATGGTCTAGGGATCAAATGGGAGGACGAAGAGGGACGAACGAGACGAACTTGGTAGAAAGAAGACCAAGCGATCAAATGGGAGGACGAAGAGGGACGAACGAGATGAACTTGGTACAAAGAAGGCCTACGGATCACATGGGAGGACGAAGAGGGACGAACGAGACGAACTTGGCACAAAGAAGGCCTACGGATCAATTGGGAGGACGAAGACGGACGATCGAGACGAACTTGGTACAAAGAAGGCCAACGGATCAAATGGGAGGACGAAGATGGACGAACGAGACGAGCTTGGTCCAAAGATGGCCTAGGGATCAAATGGGAGGACGAAGAGGGACGAACGAGACGACCTTGGTAGAAAGAAGACCAAGGGATCAAATGGGAGGACGAAGAGGGACGAACGAAAGGAACTTGGTACAAAGAAGGCCTACGGATCACATGGGAGGACGAAGAGGGACGAACGAGACGAACTTGGTACAAAGAAGGCCTACGGATCAATTGGGAGGACGAAGAGGGACGAACGAGACGAACTTGGGACAAAGAAGGCCAACGGATCAAATGGGAGGACGAAGATGGACGAACGAGACGAGCTTGGTCCAAAGATGGCCTACGGATCAAATGGGAGGACGATGAGGGACGAACGAGACGAACATGGTACAAAGAAGGCCAAGGGATCAAATGGGAGGACGAAGATGGACGAACGAGACGAACTTGGTCCAAAGAAGGCCTACGGATCAAATGGGAGGACGAAGTGGGACGAACGAGACGAACTTGGTACAAAGAAGGCCTACGGATCAATTGGGAGGACGAAGAGGGACGAACGAGACGAACTTGGGACAAAGAAGGCCAACGGATCAAATGGGAGGACGAAGATGGACGAACGAGACGAGCTTGGTCCAAAGATGGCCTACGGATCAAATGGGAGGACGATGAGGGACGAACGAGACGTACTTGGTCCAAAGAAGTCCTACGGATCACATGGGAGGACGAAGAGGGACGAACGAGACGAACTTGGTACAAAGAAGGCCAAGGGATCAAATGGGAGGACGAAGAGGGACGAACGAGACGAACTTGGTCCAAAGAAGGCCAAGGGATCAAATGGGAGGACGAAGATGGACGAACGAGACGAACTTGGTCCAAAGAAGGCCTACGGATCAAATGGGAGGACGAAGAGGGACGAACGAGACGAACTTGGTACAAAGAAGGCCTACGGATCAATTGGGAGGACGAAGACGGACGAACGAGACGAACTTGGTACAAAGAAGGCCAACGGATCAAATGGGAGGACGAAGATGGACGAACGAGACGAGCTTGGTCCAAAGATGGCCTACGGATCAAATGGGAGGACGATGAGGGACGAACGAGACGAACATGGTACAAAGAAGGCCAAGGGATCAAATGGGAGGACGAAGATGGACGAACGAGACGAACTTGGTCCAAAGAAGGCCTACGGATCAAATGGGAGGACGAAGTGGGACGAACGAGACGAACTTGGTACAAAGAAGGCCTACGGATCAATTGGGAGGACGAAGAGGGACGAACGAGACGAACTTGGGACAAAGAAGGCCAACGGATCAAATGGGAGGACGAAGATGGACGAACGAGACGAGCTTGGTCCAAAGACGGCCTACGGATCAAATGGGAGGACGATGATGGACGAACGAGACGAACATGGTCCAAAGAAGGCCTACGGATCAAATGGGAGGACGAAGAGGGACGAACGAGACGAACTTGGTACAAAGAAGGCCTACGGATCAATTGGGAGGACGAAGAGGGACGAACGAGACGAACTTGGTACAAAGAAGGCCAACGGATCAAATGGGAGGACGAAGATGGACGAACGAGACGAGCTTGGTCCAAAGATGGCCTACGGATCAAATGGGAGGACGATGAGGGACGAACGAGACGAACATGGTACAAAGAAGGCCAAGGGATCAAATGGGAGGACGAAGATGGACGAACGAGACGAACTTGGTCCAAAGAAGGCCTACGGATCAAATGGGAGGACGAAGTGGGACGAACGAGACGAACTTGGTACAAAGAAGGCCTACGGATCAATTGGGAGGACGAAGAGGGACGAACGAGACGAACTTGGGACAAAGAAGGCCAACGGATCAAATGGGAGGACGAAGATGGACGAACGAGACGAGCTTGGTCCAAAGACGGCCTACGGATCAAATGGGAGGACGATGATGGACGAACGAGACGAACATGGTCCAAAGAAGGCCTACGGATCAAATGGGAGGACGAAGAGGGACGAACGAGACGAACATGGTACAAAGAAGGCCAAGGGATCAAATGGGAGGACGAAGATGGACGAACGAGACGAACTTGGTCCAAAGAAGGCCTACGGATCAAATGGGAGGACGAAGAGGGACGAACGAGACGAACTTGGTACAAAGAAGGCCTACGGATCAATTGGGAGGACGAAGAGGGACGAACGAGACGAACTTGGTACAAAGACGGCCAACGGATCAAATGGGAGGACGAAGATGGACGAACGAGACGAGCTTGGTCCAAAGATGGCCTACGGATCAAATGGGAGGACGAAGAGGGACGAACGAGACGTACTTGGTCCAAAGAAGTCCTGCGGATCACATGGGAGGACGAAGAGGGATGAACGAGACGTACTTGGTCCAAAGAAGTCTTACGGATCACATGGGAGGACGAAGAGGGACGAACGAGACGAACTTGGTACAAAGAAGGCCTACGGATCAAATGGGAGGACGTCGATGGACGAACGAGACGAACTTGGAACAAAGAAGGGCAACGGATCAAATGGGAGGACGAAGATGGACGAATGAGACGAACATGGTCCAAAGAAGGCCTACGGATCAAATGGGAGGACGAAGAGGGACGAACGAGACGAACTTGGTCCAAAGAAGGCCTACGGATCAAATGGGAGGACGAAGAGGGACAAACGAGACGAACTTGGTACAAAGAAGGCCTACGGATCAATTGGGAGGACGAAGAGGGACGAACATGACGAACTTGGTACAAAGAAGGCCAACGGATCAAATGGGAGGACGAAGATGCACGAACGAGACGAGCTTGGTCCAAAGATGGCCTACGGATCAAATGGGAGGACGAAGAGGGACGAACGAGACGTACTTGGTCCAAAGAAGTCCTACGGATCACATGGGAGGACGAAGAGGGACGAACGAGACGAACTTGGAACAAAGAAGGGCAACGGATCAAATGGGAGGACGAAGATGCACGAACGAGACGAGCTTGGTCCAAAGATGGCCTACGGATCAAATGGGAGGACGAAGAGGGACGAACGAGACGTCCTTGGTCCAAAGATGTCCTACGGATCACAAGGGAGGACGAAGAGGGACGAACGAGACGTACTTGGTCCAAAGAAGTCCTACGGATCACATGGGAGGACGAAGAGGGACGAACGAGACGAACTTGGAACAAAGAAGGGCAACGGATCAAATGGGAGGACGAAGAGGGACGAACGAAACGAACTTGGTACAAAGAAGGCCTACGGATCACATAGGAGGACGAAGAGGGACGAACGAGACGACTTGGTACAAAGAAGGCCTACGGATCAAATGGGAGGACCTAGATGGACGAACGAGACGAACTTGGAACAAAGAAGGGCAACGGATCAAATGGGAGGACGAAGAGGGACAAACGAGACGAACTTGGTACAAAGAAGGCAAGGGATCAATTGGGAGGACGAAGAGGGACGAACGTGACGAACTTGGTACAAAGAAGGCCTACGGATCAAATGGGACGACGAAGATGGACGAACGAGACGATCTTGGTCCAAAGATGGCCTACGGATCAAATGGGAGGACGAAGAGGGACGAACGAGACGTACTTGGTCCAAAGAAGTCCAACGTATCACATGGGAGGACGAAGAGGGACGAACGAGACATACTTGGTCCAAAGAAGTCCTACGGATCACATGGGAGGACGAAGAGGGACGAACGAGACGAACTTGGTACAAAGTAGGCCTACGGATCAAATGGGAGGACGTAGATGGACGAACGAGACGAACTTGGAACAAAGAAGGGCAACGGATCAAATGGGAGGACGAAGATGGACGAACGAGACGAACATGGTCCAAAGAAGGCCTACGGATCAAATGGGAGGACGAAGAGGGACGAACGAGACGAACATGGTACAAAGAAGGCCAAGGGATCAAATGGGAGGACGAAGATGGACGAACGAGACGAACTTGGTCCAAAGAAGGCCTACGGATCAAATGGGAGGACGAAGAGGGACGAACGAGACGAACTTGGTACAAAGAAGGCCTACGGATCAATTGGGAGGACGAAGAGGGACGAACGAGACGAACTTGGTACAAAGAAGGCCAACGGATCAAATGGGAGGACGAAGATGGACGAACGAGACGAGCTTGGTCCAAAGATGGCCTAGGGATCAAATGGGAGGACGAAGAGGGACGAACGAGACGAACTTGGTAGAAAGAAGACCAAGCGATCAAATGGGAGGACGAAGAGGGACGAACGAGATGAACTTGGTACAAAGAAGGCCTACGGATCACATGGGAGGACGAAGAGGGACGAACGAGACGAACTTGGCACAAAGAAGGCCTACGGATCAATTGGGAGGACGAAGACGGACGATCGAGACGAACTTGGTACAAAGAAGGCCAACGGATCAAATGGGAGGACGAAGATGGACGAACGAGACGAGCTTGGTCCAAAGATGGCCTAGGGATCAAATGGGAGGACGAAGAGGGACGAACGAGACGACCTTGGTAGAAAGAAGACCAAGGGATCAAATGGGAGGACGAAGAGGGACGAACGAAAGGAACTTGGTACAAAGAAGGCCTACGGATCACATGGGAGGACGAAGAGGGACGAACGAGACGAACTTGGTACAAAGAAGGCCTACGGATCAATTGGGAGGACGAAGAGGGACGAACGAGACGAACTTGGGACAAAGAAGGCCAACGGATCAAATGGGAGGACGAAGATGGACGAACGAGACGAGCTTGGTCCAAAGATGGCCTACGGATCAAATGGGAGGACGATGAGGGACGAACGAGACGAACATGGTACAAAGAAGGCCAAGGGATCAAATGGGAGGACGAAGATGGACGAACGAGACGAACTTGGTCCAAAGAAGGCCTACGGATCAAATGGGAGGACGAAGTGGGACGAACGAGACGAACTTGGTACAAAGAAGGCCTACGGATCAATTGGGAGGACGAAGAGGGACGAACGAGACGAACTTGGGACAAAGAAGGCCAACGGATCAAATGGGAGGACGAAGATGGACGAACGAGACGAGCTTGGTCCAAAGATGGCCTACGGATCAAATGGGAGGACGATGAGGGACGAACGAGACGTACTTGGTCCAAAGAAGTCCTACGGATCACATGGGAGGACGAAGAGGGACGAACGAGACGAACTTGGTACAAAGAAGGCCAAGGGATCAAATGGGAGGACGAAGAGGGACGAACGAGACGAACTTGGTCCAAAGAAGGCCAAGGGATCAAATGGGAGGACGAAGATGGACGAACGAGACGAACTTGGTCCAAAGAAGGCCTACGGATCAAATGGGAGGACGAAGAGGGACGAACGAGACGAACTTGGTACAAAGAAGGCCTACGGATCAATTGGGAGGACGAAGAGGGACGAACGAGACGAACTTGGTACAAAGAAGGCCAACGGATCAAATGGGAGGACGAAGATGGACGAACGAGACGAGCTTGGTCCAAAGATGGCCTACGGATCAAATGGGAGGACGATGAGGGACGAACGAGACGAACATGGTACAAAGAAGGCCAAGGGATCAAATGGGAGGACGAAGATGGACGAACGAGACGAACTTGGTCCAAAGAAGGCCTACGGATCAAATGGGAGGACGAAGTGGGACGAACGAGACGAACTTGGTACAAAGAAGGCCTACGGATCAATTGGGAGGACGAAGAGGGACGAACGAGACGAACTTGGGACAAAGAAGGCCAACGGATCAAATGGGAGGACGAAGATGGACGAACGAGACGAGCTTGGTCCAAAGACGGCCTACGGATCAAATGGGAGGACGATGATGGACGAACGAGACGAACATGGTCCAAAGAAGGCCTACGGATCAAATGGGAGGACGAAGAGGGACGAACGAGACGAACATGGTACAAAGAAGGCCAAGGGATCAAATGGGAGGACGAAGATGGACGAACGAGACGAACTTGGTCCAAAGAAGGCCTACGGATCAAATGGGAGGACGAAGAGGGACGAACGAGACGAACTTGGTACAAAGAAGGCCTACGGATCAATTGGGAGGACGAAGAGGGACGAACGAGACGAACTTGGTACAAAGACGGCCAACGGATCAAATGGGAGGACGAAGATGGACGAACGAGACGAGCTTGGTCCAAAGATGGCCTACGGATCAAATGGGAGGACGAAGAGGGACGAACGAGACGTACTTGGTCCAAAGAAGTCCTGCGGATCACATGGGAGGACGAAGAGGGATGAACGAGACGTACTTGGTCCAAAGAAGTCCTACGGATCACATGGGAGGACGAAGAGGGACGAACGAGACGAACTTGGTACAAAGAAGGCCTACGGATCAAATGGGAGGACGTCGATGGACGAACGAGACGAACTTGGAACAAAGAAGGGCAACGGATCAAATGGGAGGACGAAGATGGACGAATGAGACGAACATGGTCCAAAGAAGGCCTACGGATCAAATGGGAGGACGAAGAGGGACGAACGAGACGAACTTGGTCCAAAGAAGGCCTACGGATCAAATGGGAGGACGAAGAGGGACAAACGAGACGAACTTGGTACAAAGAAGGCCTACGGATCAATTGGGAGGACGAAGAGGGACGAACATGACGAACTTGGTACAAAGAAGGCCAACGGATCAAATGGGAGGACGAAGATGCACGAACGAGACGAGCTTGGTCCAAAGATGGCCTACGGATCAAATGGGAGGACGAAGAGGGACGAACGAGACGTCCTTGGTCCAAAGATGTCCTACGGATCACAAGGGAGGACGAAGAGGGACGAACGAGACGTACTTGGTCCAAAGAAGTCCTACGGATCACATGGGAGGACGAAGAGGGACGAACGAGACGAACTTGGAACAAAGAAGGGCAACGGATCAAATGGGAGGACGAAGAGGGACGAACGAAACGAACTTGGTACAAAGAAGGCCTACGGATCACATAGGAGGACGAAGAGGGACGAACGAGACGACTTGGTACAAAGAAGGCCTACGGATCAAATGGGAGGACCTAGATGGACGAACGAGACGAACTTGGAACAAAGAAGGGCAACGGATCAAATGGGAGGACGAAGAGGGACAAACGAGACGAACTTGGTACAAAGAAGGCAAGGGATCAATTGGGAGGACGAAGAGGGACGAACGTGACGAACTTGGTACAAAGAAGGCCTACGGATCAAATGGGACGACGAAGATGGAGGAACGAGACGATCTTGGTCCAAAGATGGCCTACGGATCAAATGGGAGGACGAAGAGGGACGAACGAGACGTACTTGGTCCAAAGAAGTCCAACGTATCACATGGGAGGACGAAGAGGGACGAACGAGACATACTTGGTCCAAAGAAGTCCTACGGATCACATGGGAGGACGAAGAGGGACGAACGAGACGAACTTGGTACAAAGTAGGCCTACGGATCAAATGGGAGGACGTAGATGGACGAACGAGACGAACTTGGAACAAAGAAGGGCAACGGATCAAATGGGAGGACGAAGAGGGACGAACGAGATGAACTTGGTACAAAGAAGGCCTACGGATCACATGGGAGGACGAAGAGGGACGAACGAGACGAACTTGGCACAAAGAAGGCCTACGGATCAATTGGGAGGACGAAGACGGACGATCGAGACGAACTTGGTACAAAGAAGGCCAACGGATCAAATGGGAGGACGAAGATGGACGAACGAGACGAGCTTGGTCCAAAGATGGCCTAGGGATCAAATGGGAGGACGAAGAGGGACGAACGAGACGACCTTGGTAGAAAGAAGACCAAGGGATCAAATGGGAGGACGAAGAGGGACGAACGAAAGGAACTTGGTACAAAGAAGGCCTACGGATCACATGGGAGGACGAAGAGGGACGAACGAGACGAACTTGGTACAAAGAAGGCCTACGGATCAATTGGGAGGACGAAGAGGGACGAACGAGACGAACTTGGGACAAAGAAGGCCAACGGATCAAATGGGAGGACGAAGATGGACGAACGAGACGAGCTTGGTCCAAAGATGGCCTACGGATCAAATGGGAGGACGATGAGGGACGAACGAGACGAACATGGTACAAAGAAGGCCAAGGGATCAAATGGGAGGACGAAGATGGACGAACGAGACGAACTTGGTCCAAAGAAGGCCTACGGATCAAATGGGAGGACGAAGTGGGACGAACGAGACGAACTTGGTACAAAGAAGGCCTACGGATCAATTGGGAGGACGAAGAGGGACGAACGAGACGAACTTGGGACAAAGAAGGCCAACGGATCAAATGGGAGGACGAAGATGGACGAACGAGACGAGCTTGGTCCAAAGATGGCCTACGGATCAAATGGGAGGACGATGAGGGACGAACGAGACGTACTTGGTCCAAAGAAGTCCTACGGATCACATGGGAGGACGAAGAGGGACGAACGAGACGAACTTGGTACAAAGAAGGCCAAGGGATCAAATGGGAGGACGAAGAGGGACGAACGAGACGAACTTGGTCCAAAGAAGGCCAAGGGATCAAATGGGAGGACGAAGATGGACGAACGAGACGAACTTGGTCCAAAGAAGGCCTACGGATCAAATGGGAGGACGAAGAGGGACGAACGAGACGAACTTGGTACAAAGAAGGCCTACGGATCAATTGGGAGGACGAAGAGGGACGAACGAGACGAACTTGGTACAAAGAAGGCCAACGGATCAAATGGGAGGACGAAGATGGACGAACGAGACGAGCTTGGTCCAAAGATGGCCTACGGATCAAATGGGAGGACGATGAGGGACGAACGAGACGAACATGGTACAAAGAAGGCCAAGGGATCAAATGGGAGGACGAAGATGGACGAACGAGACGAACTTGGTCCAAAGAAGGCCTACGGATCAAATGGGAGGACGAAGTGGGACGAACGAGACGAACTTGGTACAAAGAAGGCCTACGGATCAATTGGGAGGACGAAGAGGGACGAACGAGACGAACTTGGGACAAAGAAGGCCAACGGATCAAATGGGAGGACGAAGATGGACGAACGAGACGAGCTTGGTCCAAAGACGGCCTACGGATCAAATGGGAGGACGATGATGGACGAACGAGACGAACATGGTCCAAAGAAGGCCTACGGATCAAATGGGAGGACGAAGAGGGACGAACGAGACGAACATGGTACAAAGAAGGCCAAGGGATCAAATGGGAGGACGAAGATGGACGAACGAGACGAACTTGGTCCAAAGAAGGCCTACGGATCAAATGGGAGGACGAAGAGGGACGAACGAGACGAACTTGGTACAAAGAAGGCCTACGGATCAATTGGGAGGACGAAGAGGGACGAACGAGACGAACTTGGTACAAAGACGGCCAACGGATCAAATGGGAGGACGAAGATGGACGAACGAGACGAGCTTGGTCCAAAGATGGCCTACGGATCAAATGGGAGGACGAAGAGGGACGAACGAGACGTACTTGGTCCAAAGAAGTCCTGCGGATCACATGGGAGGACGAAGAGGGATGAACGAGACGTACTTGGTCCAAAGAAGTCCTACGGATCACATGGGAGGACGAAGAGGGACGAACGAGACGAACTTGGTACAAAGAAGGCCTACGGATCAAATGGGAGGACGTCGATGGACGAACGAGACGAACTTGGAACAAAGAAGGGCAACGGATCAAATGGGAGGACGAAGATGGACGAATGAGACGAACATGGTCCAAAGAAGGCCTACGGATCAAATGGGAGGACGAAGAGGGACGAACGAGACGAACTTGGTCCAAAGAAGGCCTGCGGATCAAATGGGAGGACGAAGAGGGACAAACGAGACGAACTTGGTACAAAGAAGGCCTACGGATCAATTGGGAGGACGAAGAGGGACGAACATGACGAACTTGGTACAAAGAAGGCCAACGGATCAAATGGGAGGACGAAGATGCACGAACGAGACGAGCTTGGTCCAAAGATGGCCTACGGATCAAATGGGAGGACGAAGAGGGACGAACGAGACGTCCTTGGTCCAAAGATGTCCTACGGATCACAAGGGAGGACGAAGAGGGACGAACGAGACGTACTTGGTCCAAAGAAGTCCTACGGATCACATGGGAGGACGAAGAGGGACGAACGAGACGAACTTGGAACAAAGAAGGGCAACGGATCAAATGGGAGGACGAAGAGGGACGAACGAAACGAACTTGGTACAAAGAAGGCCTACGGATCACATAGGAGGACGAAGAGGGACGAACGAGACGACTTGGTACAAAGAAGGCCTACGGATCAAATGGGAGGACCTAGATGGACGAACGAGACGAACTTGGAACAAAGAAGGGCAACGGATCAAATGGGAGGACGAAGAGGGACAAACGAGACGAACTTGGTACAAAGAAGGCAAGGGATCAATTGGGAGGACGAAGAGGGACGAACGTGACGAACTTGGTACAAAGAAGGCCTACGGATCAAATGGGACGACGAAGATGGAGGAACGAGACGATCTTGGTCCAAAGATGGCCTACGGATCAAATGGGAGGACGAAGAGGGACGAACGAGACGTACTTGGTCCAAAGAAGTCCAACGTATCACATGGGAGGACGAAGAGGGACGAACGAGACATACTTGGTCCAAAGAAGTCCTACGGATCACATGGGAGGACGAAGAGGGACGAACGAGACGAACTTGGTACAAAGTAGGCCTACGGATCAAATGGGAGGACGTAGATGGACGAACGAGACGAACTTGGAACAAAGAAGGGCAACGGATCAAATGGGAGGACGAAGATGGACGAACGAGACGAACATGGTCCAAAGAAGGCCTACGGATCAAATGGGAGGACGAAGAGGGACGAACGAGACGAACATGGTACAAAGAAGGCCAAGGGATCAAATGGGAGGACGAAGATGGACGAACGAGACGAACTTGGTCCAAAGAAGGCCTACGGATCAAATGGGAGGACGAAGAGGGACGAACGAGACGAACTTGGTACAAAGAAGGCCTACGGATCAATTGGGAGGACGAAGAGGGACGAACGAGACGAACTTGGTACAAAGAAGGCCAACGGATCAAATGGGAGGACGAAGATGGACGAACGAGACGAGCTTGGTCCAAAGATGGCCTAGGGATCAAATGGGAGGACGAAGAGGGACGAACGAGACGAACTTGGTAGAAAGAAGACCAAGCGATCAAATGGGAGGACGAAGAGGGACGAACGAGATGAACTTGGTACAAAGAAGGCCTACGGATCACATGGGAGGACGAAGAGGGACGAACGAGACGAACTTGGCACAAAGAAGGCCTACGGATCAATTGGGAGGACGAAGACGGACGATCGAGACGAACTTGGTACAAAGAAGGCCAACGGATCAAATGGGAGGACGAAGATGGACGAACGAGACGAGCTTGGTCCAAAGATGGCCTAGGGATCAAATGGGAGGACGAAGAGGGACGAACGAGACGACCTTGGTAGAAAGAAGACCAAGGGATCAAATGGGAGGACGAAGAGGGACGAACGAAAGGAACTTGGTACAAAGAAGGCCTACGGATCACATGGGAGGACGAAGAGGGACGAACGAGACGAACTTGGTACAAAGAAGGCCTACGGATCAATTGGGAGGACGAAGAGGGACGAACGAGACGAACTTGGGACAAAGAAGGCCAACGGATCAAATGGGAGGACGAAGATGGACGAACGAGACGAGCTTGGTCCAAAGATGGCCTACGGATCAAATGGGAGGACGATGAGGGACGAACGAGACGAACATGGTACAAAGAAGGCCAAGGGATCAAATGGGAGGACGAAGATGGACGAACGAGACGAACTTGGTCCAAAGAAGGCCTACGGATCAAATGGGAGGACGAAGTGGGACGAACGAGACGAACTTGGTACAAAGAAGGCCTACGGATCAATTGGGAGGACGAAGAGGGACGAACGAGACGAACTTGGGACAAAGAAGGCCAACGGATCAAATGGGAGGACGAAGATGGACGAACGAGACGAGCTTGGTCCAAAGATGGCCTACGGATCAAATGGGAGGACGATGAGGGACGAACGAGACGTACTTGGTCCAAAGAAGTCCTACGGATCACATGGGAGGACGAAGAGGGACGAACGAGACGAACTTGGTACAAAGAAGGCCAAGGGATCAAATGGGAGGACGAAGAGGGACGAACGAGACGAACTTGGTACAAAGAAGGCCTACGGATCAAATGGGAGGACGAAGAGGGACGAACGACACGAACTTGGTACAAAGAAGGCCTACGGTTCAAATGGGAGGACGAAGATGGACGAACGAGACGAACTTGGAACAAAGAAGGGCAACGGATCAAATCGGAGGACGAAGATGGACGAACGAGACGAACATGGTCCAAAGAAGGCCTACGGATCAAATGGGAGGACGAAGAGGGACGAACGAGACGAACATGGTACAAAGAAGGCCAAGGGATCAAATGGGAGGACGAAGATGGACGAACGAGATGAACTTGGTCCAAAGAAGGCCTACGGATCAAATGGGAGGACGAAGAGGGACGAACGAGACGAACTTGGTACAAAGAAGGCCTACGGATCAATTGGGAGGACGAAGAGGGACGAACGAGACGAACTTGGTACAAAGAAGGCCAACGGATCAAATGGGAGGACGAAGATGGTCGAACGAGACGAGCTTGGCCCAAAGATGGCCTACGGATCAAATGGGAGGACGAAGAGGGACGAACGAGACGTACTTGGTCCAAAGAAGGCCAAGGGATCAAATGGGAGGACGAAGATGGACGAACGAGACGAACTTGGTCCAAAGAAGGCCTACGGATCAAATGGGAGGACGAAGACGGACGAACGAGACGAACTTGGTACAAAGAAGGCCTACGGATCAAATGGGAGGACGAAGATGGACGAACGAGACGAACATGGTCCAAAGAAGGCCTACGGATCAAATGGGAGGACGAAGAGGGACGAACGAGACGAACATGGTACAAAGAAGGCCAAGGGATCAAATGGGAGGACGAAGATGGACGAACGAGACGAACTTGGTCCAAAGAAGGCCTACGGATCAAATGGGAGGACGAAGTGGGACGAACGAGACGAATTTGGTACAAAGAAGGCCTACGGATCAATTGGGAGGACGAAGAGGGACGAACGAGACGAACTTGGGACAAAGAAGGCCAACGGATCAAATGGGAGGACGAAGATGGACGAACGAGACGAGCTTGGTCCAAAGATGGCCTACGGATCAAATGGGAGGACGATGAGGGACGAACGAGACGTACTTGGTCCAAAGAAGTCCTACGGATCACATGGGAGGACGAAGAGGGACGAACGAGACGAACTTGGTACAAAGAAGGCCAAGGGATCAAATGGGAGGACGAAGAGGGACGAACGAGACGAACTTGGTACAAAGAAGGCCTACGGATCAAATGGGAGGACGAAGAGGGACGAACGACACGAACTTGGTACAAAGAAGGCCTACGGTTCAAATGGGAGGACGAAGATGGACGAACGAGACGAACTTGGAACAAAGAAGGGCAACGGATCAAATGGGAGGACGAAGATGGACGAACGAGACGAACATGGTCCAAAGAAGGCCTACGGATCAAATGGGAGAACGAAGAGGGACGAACGAGACGAACATGGTACAAAGAAGGCCAAGGGATCAAATGGGAGGACGAAGATGGACGAACGAGATGAACTTGGTCCAAAGAAGGCCTACGGATCAAATGGGAGGACGAAGAGGGACGAACGAGACGAACTTGGTACAAAGAAGGCCTACGGATCAATTGGGAGGACGAAGAGGGACGAACGAGACGAACTTGGTACAAAGAAGGCCAACGGATCAAATGGGAGGACGAACATGGTCGAACGAGACGAGCTTGGCCCAAAGATGGCCTACGGATCAAATGGGAGGACGAAGAGGGACGAACGAGACGTACTTGGTCCAAAGAAGGCCAAGGGATCAAATGGGAGGACGAAGATGGACGAACGAGACGAACTTGGTCCAAAGAAGGCCTACGGATCAAATGGGAGGACGAAGACGGACGAACGAGACGAACTTGGTACAAAGAAGGCCTACGGATCAAATGGGAGGACGAAGATGGACGAACGAGACGAACATGGTCCAAAGAAGGCCTACGGATCAAATGGGAGGACGAAGAGGGACGAACGAGACGAACATGGTACAAAGAAGGCCAAGGGATCAAATGGGAGGACGAAGATGGACGAACGAGACGAACTTGGTCCAAAGAAGGCCTACGGATCAAATGGGAGGACGAAGTGGGACGAACGAGACGAACTTGGTACAAAGAAGGCCTACGGATCAATTGGGAGGACGAAGAGGGACGAACGAGACGAACTTGGGACAAAGAAGGCCAACGGATCAAATGGGAGGACGAAGATGGACGAACGAGACGAGCTTGGTCCAAAGATGGCCTACGGATCAAATGGGAGGACGATGAGGGACGAACAAGACGTACTTGGTCCAAAGAAGTCCTACGGATCACATGGGAGGACGAAGAGGGACGAACGAGACGAACTTGGTACAAAGAAGGCCAAGGGATCAAATGGGAGGACGAAGAGGGACGAACGAGACGAACTTGGTACAAAGAAGGCCTACGGATCAAATGGGAGGACGAAGAGGGACGAACGACACGAACTTGGTACAAAGAAGGCCTACGGTTCAAATGGGAGGACGAAGATGGACGAACGAGACGAACTTGGAACAAAGAAGGGCAACGGATCAAATGGGAGGACGAAGATGGACGAACGAGACGAACATGGTCCAAAGAAGGCCTACGGATCAAATGGGAGGACGAAGAGGGACGAACGAGACGAACATGGTACAAAGAAGGCCAAGGGATCAAATGGGAGGACGAAGATGGACGAACTAGACGAACTTGGTCCAAAGAAGGCCTACGGATCAAATGGGAGGACGAAGAGGGACGAACGAGACGAACTTGGTACAAAGAAGGCCTACGGATCAATTGGGAGGACGAAGAGGGACGAACGAGACGAACTTGGTACAAAGAAGGCCAACGGATCAAATGGGAGGGCGAAGATGGACGAACGAGACGAGCTTGGTCCAAAGATGGCCTACGGATCAAATGGGAGGACGAAGAGGGACGAACGAGACGTACTTGGTCCAAAGAAGTCCTGCGGATCACATGGGAGGACGAAGAGGGATGAACGAGACGTACTTGGTCCAAAGAAGTCCTACGGATCACATGGGAGGACGAAGAGGGACGAACGAGACGAACTTGGTACAAAGAAGGCCTACGGATCAAATGGGAGGACGTCGATGGACGAACGAGACGAACTTGGAACAAAGAAGGGCAACGGATCAAATGGGAGGACGAAGATGGACGAATGAGACGAACATGGTCCAAAGAAGGCCTACGGATCAAATGGGAGTACGAAGAGGGACGAACGAGACGAACTTGGTCCAAAGAAGGCCTACGGATCAAATGGGAGGACGAAGAGGGACGAACGAGACGAACTTGGTACAAAGAAGGCCAACGGATCAAATGGGAGGACGAAGAGGGACAAACGAGACGAACTTGGTACAAAGAAGGCCTACGGATCAATTGGGAGGACGAAGAGGGACGAACATGACGAACTTGGTACAAAGAAGGTGATGGCCTCCTTGTTGTAACAACTTGGCCAATGACTTGAATTCACCACTTAGATTCTGGTTGTGACTAAGAACTTGTGATTTTCAATCTTTAAGAAAGAAAAGCAAGAAAGGATTGTTCTTATTTTAACAAGAACAAGTGAGCAGAATAAGAACAAGTGAACAAAATGGAAGTGAAGAATAAGAGTTCTTGTTATAACAAGCAAACAAGAGAGCAGATTGTAAAACAAAGAACAAGAAGAATGGATGGGAGGCAAGGGGCGCCACCTTGGTCTAATCCAAGACAAGGATAAGCCTATGGAAATGAGGATCACCACAAGAAAGGATTCTTGGTAAGATCAAAGTCTGGTTCAATCCAGAACCAAAGAGTAAGGACTCAATTACACAAGGTAATGTTTTTGCTCAAAATCAAAGTTGTTTTTCCATGTGCCATGCACCCCTTTATATAGGGAGGGGGCTGGTCTGATCACAAGGTAAGGACTTAGCCTATGCCATTCAAGGCTTACAAGGAATCCTAGGTGCTCATTAAGGAGCAATTACAAGCAATAAGATGGCTGCCAACCAGCCCCTCCTATGCGCCTACCAACCAAGGAATCCTAGGCTAGAATTAATCAAGCAATTACAAGGCAATTACATGTAATTATATGGCTGCTCCCTAGCTTTTTAATGTGCAAGGAATCTGATGAAAAACCATGAATATGGCTGCTGTCCAGCCATCAGAAATGCGCCCCCCCTCCTTTCTCTTGGATGCCCTCTTTGATTGTGCTTCAAGTCCCTCACTAATGGTGCAAGGAATCCTAAGAACTCCCATTGAGTTGGCTGGTTCCATGGCCTTCAATATGCGCTTAACTCCTCCTCAATGCAGCCACCATGGCTGTTACACTTTTAATGTGGTGTTTGGAGCATTCATGCCTTTGTCTTGATTGCTATGAATTCTTTGTCTTGTGTAACTCCTTCTTGCCTTGATGTGCTTTGATTCACTTTGTCTTCCTTGACTTCATTTAAGCGCCCACCATGCAGCCTTCATTAAGTCCCTCTTGCTTTTATTCAAGCAACCACTTAAAGTGGATTAAACACACCAAAAATTAACAAGGAATTAAATAACTTAGTGCCTTGGTCCCAAATAAATCAATTGGTCACATGCACTTTATTTAAAACAAAATAACATGGCTGGTTTCATGAGTGTTGCGCCTCCTCCATAGCTTGGATGACAAGCATGGTCTTTGGTGCAATTACTTCTTTGTCCATGTTGGAAATTGTCTTAGTCATGAATTGGACTAAGCCTTCTTGGACCTTTCTTGACATTGCCCTAGTCATTGGGCCTCCTAGGCTTTGAATGGCTTCTTGGACCTCCATGTCCTCATCATTCGCCCCCTCTTGAAAAGAATTCGACCTCGAATTGAAGTCTTCATCACCTACATCAAAAGGAGACAAGTCAGCAACATTGAAAGTGGCACTAACACCATACTCACCAGGAAGGTCAATCTTGTAAGCATTATCATTAACTTTGGCAATCACTTGGAAAGGACCATCGCCCCTAGGCATTAACTTAGATTTCCTTTGTGAAGGAAACCTTTCCTTTCTCATATGGATCCAAACCCAATCCCCGGGTTCAAAGGTAACCCGTTTGCGCCCTTTATTAGCACTCTTGGCATAGCTTTCATTTTTCTTTTCAATTTGCAGCTTAATTTTCTCATGCAAACTTTTCACAAATTCAGCTTTTGCTTTGCCATCTTTATGTTTCAACAGAGATGTGTTAGGTAAAGGTAACAAATCAAGAGGAGTCAAAGGATTATAACCATACACAATCTCAAATGGGGAATGATTTGTAGTACTATGGACAGCCCTATTATAAGCAAATTCAACATGGGGCAGCCATGTTTCCCACATTTTCAAATTCTTTGAAAGCACAGCCCTTAAAAGAGTAGAGAGAGTTCTGTTTACTACCTCAGTTTGCCCATCAGTTTGGGGATGACAAGTTGTAGAGAATAGTAACTTAGTTCCCACCTTACCCCACAAAGTTCTCCAGAAGTGGCTTAGAAACTTAGCGTCACGATCGGACACTATACTCTTTGGTAGGCCATGTAGGCGCACCACCTCTTTGAAGAACAAATCAGCAATGTGGCAAGCATCATCCACCTTTTTGCAAGGGATGAAGTGTGCCATTTTTGAGAACCTGTCCACAACAACAAAAATAGAATCTTTTCCAGTCTTTGTTCTTGGCAGCCCCAAAACAAAGTCCATGGAAAGGTCAATCCAAGGATATTCAGGAACAGGTAAAGGAGTATACAAACCATGGGGTAAAACTTTGGATTTGGCCTTTTTGCAAACAATACACCTTTCACAATACTTTTGCACATCAACTTTCATGTGAGGCCAATAAAAATGTTCTTGTAAAAATTCCAAAGTTTTAGGAACACCAAAGTGTCCCATTAACCCCCCCTCATGCGCCTCTTTGACCAAGAGGTCTCTAATGGATCCTTTTGGCACACACAACCTTTTCTCTTTAAACAAATAATCATTGTGCCTAAAAAATCCATTATGGGCAGCATGCACACAATCAACATATTTTTCAGAAAAATCAAGATCATGCTCATACAATTCCTTAATGTGCTCAAGACCAAAAACTTTAGTTTCAAGAGTAGAGAGTAATGCATACCTTCTTGATAATGCATCAGCCACAACATTTGCCTTACCCTTCTTGTGCTTAATCACATAAGGAAATTGCTCCAAAAATTCAATCCATTTAGCATGCCTCTTGTTCAACTTACCTTGTCCTTTTAAGTACTTCAAGGACTCATGATCACTATGAATGACAAATTCTTTTGGCAGCAAGTAATGTTGCCATGTTTGCAATGCCCTTACTAAGGCATACAATTCCTTATCATAAGTTGAGTAATTTAGGGCAGCCCCTTTTAATTTCTCACTATAATAAGCAATTGGATGTCCTTCTTGCATTAAAACAGCCCCAATTCCAACATTGGAAGCATCACACACAATTTCAAAAGATTTTGAAAAATTAGGCAATGCTAGAATTGGTGCTTGGGTGAGCTTTTCTTTAAGAATTGAAAAAGCTTGTTCTTGTTTCTCACCCCATTTAAAACCAACTTCCTTTTTAACAATTTCATTAAGAGGTGCAGCAATAGTACTAAAGTCCTTAACAAACCTCCTATAGAAACTTGCTAAACCATGAAAGCTTCTTACCTCAGTCACATTTTTAGGTGTGGGCCATTCTTGAATTGCCTTCACCTTTGCTTCATCCACATGCACTCCTTGAGAGCTTATAACAAAGCCTAGAAAAATAACTTGTTTCGTGCAAAAAACACATTTTTCCAAATTTGCAAACAAGTTTTCTTTTCTTAGCACATTCAAAACAGCCCTTAGATGAATGCAATGGTCTTCTAAATTTTTGCTATATATCAAGATATCATCAAAATATACAACAACAAATTTACCCAAGAATTCTCTCAAAACATGGTTCATTAATCTCATGAAAGTGCTGGGTGCATTTGTTAAACCAAAAGGCATAACTAACCACTCATATAAACCATACTTTGTTTTGAAAGCAGTTTTCCATTCATCCCCTTCCCTTATCCTAATTTGATGGTACCCACTTTTCAAATCAATTTTAGAGAACAAGCATGCACCAAACAATTCATCAAGCAAGTCATCTAATCTTGGAATAGGATGCCTATACTTAACAGTAATATTGTTAACAGCTCTACAATCAGTGCACATTCTCCAGCTACCATCTTTCTTAGGGACTAAAATAACAGGGACAGCACAAGGACTTAAGCTTTCTCTTACCCAACCTTTACTTACCAATTCAGCCACTTGCTTTTGTATCTCTTGCGTTTGTTGGGGGTTGCTCCGGTAGGCTGGCCTATTAGGCAAAGTGGCGCCTGGGATGAGATCAATGTGGTGCTCAATCCCTCTCAAAGGTGGCAGCCCACTTGGTACCTCCTTAGGAAACAAGTCCTCAAATTCCTGCAAAAGAAAATCTATGCATTTTGGCAATTCTTTGGTGTTAGGTAAATTTTCCAACAAGGCCACCTCTTTGCTAAAAAGCAAATATAGGGGCTGGTTTGTGACAAAAGCTTCTTTAACCTCTCCTTTTGTCGCCATCAAACTTTCTTTCTTTTCTCCATTTTTCTTTTTGTCACTCTTTTTTCTCTCTTTTTCTTTGGCGATCTTTTCTTTTTCTTCTTTTTCTTTTTCTATTTCTTTTTCTTTTTCACATTTTTCTCTCAATTTCTTTTGATCATCTCTCACCTCACTTGGGCTCAAAGGAGCCAATACAATTTTTTTTCCATGATGAACAAAGGAATACTTGTTGGTGTGCCCTTCATGACTTGCTTTCTTGTCAAATTGCCAAGGCCTTCCCAACAACACATGGCTGGCCTCCATTGGTACAACATCACAAACAGCCACATCCTCATATTTACCAATTGAAAAAGAAATTTCTACTTGCTTGTCCACAACCATCTCAACATCATTAACAAGCCATTGAAGCTTATATGGCTTGGGGTGGGGTTTAGTTTCTATTTGCAGTTTGGAAACTAACCTTGTACTAGCAACATTTGTACAACTCCCACCATCAATAATAAGGGAACATACCTTGCCTTTTATGAGGCATCTTGAGTGAAAAATGTTTTCCCTTTGAGTTGCCTCTTCTTCTTTGACCATGGCTTCTAGCACCCTCTTCATCATAAGCAACTCTCCACTTGGTATTTGGGCCTCCTCCTCTTCACCACCCTCTTCATACTCTTCGCCCTTTTCCTCTTCCTCCTCAACCTCCTCTACCATCATAATTCTCTTGGTAGGACATTGAGATGCAATGTGTCCTAAGCCTTGGCACTTGAAACACTTAACAGCCCGATTAGTTGAATTTTGAGAAGGACTAGTTATAGTGTTTTTACCTTTTGGATCAGCCGTGGCTTCTTTGGATGATGAGGCACCTTCATTCTTTGGGTGATTCTTCCAATTGGAAGTGGTAGTGCTTCTTCTTATTTGGCCCTTCCTTTTGAGTTGTTGTTCTACCTTTGTGGCTTGATGTAACAAATCGTCCAATTGGACATAGTGTTGTAGTTCCACTATATCACTAATGTCACGATTTAGTCCATGCAAGAATCTGGCCATGGTTGCTTCTTCATCCTCCTCCACATTTGCTCTAATTTTCGCCACCTCCATCTCCTTAAAGTACTCATCTACACTCTTATTACCTTGGGTGAGTCGCTGTAACTTGTTGTGCAACTCTCTGTTGTAATAAGATGGGACAAATCTCCTTCTCATGAGCCTTTTCATCTCTTCCCATGTGGCAATGGGTTGCTCATTGTACCTTCTCCTTTCCTTCACCAATTGATCCCACCACACCAAGGCATAATCTGTAAATTCAATAGAAGCAACCTGCACCTTTTGAAGATCAGTGTAATTATAACAGGAAAAAATTTGTTCAATTTTAGTTTCCCATTCTAAATACGCCTCAGGATCATTCCTTCCAACAAACTGTGGTACTTTTATTTTTATACCACTCAACCTCTCTTCTCTATTATCATCACGCCTTCTCCTCCGATCCTCCCCATCACTATTGTTTTGTGAGTTTTCCAATTGATCAATTCTCTCATTGATACCTACCAACTCTTGTTTTAATAGTTCACTCATTTTTGCCGTGAGGGCTTCTAAAAGTAAACGATTTTGAGGATCCATAACTCTTTTAGTTCTTTAGAGAAACCAGAAAATGAAACAACACAAGAAACCAATCAAAATAATAATCCACACACCAAAATAGCTTAGAGTAACAAAGGTAAAAACAAGAAACAAAAGAAACTGAACAAAAATTGTGAGAACTAGAACAAATTAGAACTCACTCAAAGAACAAAATTGAGAAAAAAAAAGTAGGAATCAAAGTGCAGCAAGAACAAAACACAACCAGAATTCAAAACACAAATTTTTTTTTTTCTTTTGAATTTTCGCAGCCTTTTTTTTTTTTTTTTTTCAAAAACAAGAAATCAGAACACAAAGATAAGATTAGATAAACCTGGGTTTCTTTTTGTAACAATTCGAACCAAAGCTTTGATACCAAATGATGGCCTCCTTGTTGTAACAACTTGGCCAATGACTTGAATTCACCACTTAGATTCTGGTTGTGACTAAGAACTTGTGATTTTCAATCTTTAAGAAAGAAAAGCAAGAAAGGATTGTTCTTATTTTAACAAGAACAAGTGAGCAGAATAAGAACAAGTGAACAAAATGGAAGTGAAGAATAAGAGTTCTTGTTATAACAAGCAAACAAGAGAGCAGATTGTAAAACAAAGAACAAGAAGAATGGATGGGAGGCAAGGGGCGCCACCTTGGTCTAATCCAAGACAAGGATAAGCCTATGGAAATGAGGATCACCACAAGAAAGGATTCTTGGTAAGATCAAAGTCTGGTTCAATCCAGAACCAAAGAGTAAGGACTCAATTACACAAGGTAATGTTTTTGCTCAAAATCAAAGTTGTTTTTCCATGTGCCATGCGCCCCTTTATATAGGGAGGGGGCTGGTCTGATCACAAGGTAAGGACTTAGCCTATGCCATTCAAGGCTTACAAGGAATCCTAGGTGCTCATTAAGGAGCAATTACAAGCAATAAGATGGCTGCCAACCAGCCCCTCCTATGCGCCTACCAACCAAGGAATCCTAGGCTAGAATTAATCAAGCAATTACAAGGCAATTACATGTAATTATATGGCTGCTCCCTAGCTTTTTAATGTGCAAGGAATCTGATGAAAAACCATGAATATGGCTGCTGTCCAGCCATCAGAAATGCGCCCCCCCTCCTTTCTCTTGGATGCCCTCTTTGATTGTTCTTCAAGTCCCTCACTAATAGTGCAAGGAATCCTAAGAACTCCCATTGAGTTGGCTGGTTCCATGGCCTTCAATATGCGCTTAACTCCTCCTCAATGCAGCCACCATGGCTGTTACACTTTTAATGTGGTGTTTGGAGCATTCATGCCTTTGTCTTGATTGCTATGAATTCTTTGTCTTGTGTAACTCCTTCTTGCCTTGATGTGCTTTGATTCACTTTGTCTTCCTTGACTTCATTTAAGCGCCCACCATGCAGCCTTCATTAAGTCCCTCTTGCTTTTATTCAAGCAACCACTTTAAGTGGATTAAACACACCAAAAATTAACAAGGAATTAAATAACTTAGTGCCTTGGTCCCAAATAAATCAATTGGTCACATGCACTTTATTTAAAACAAAATAACATGGCTGGTTTCATGAGTGTTGCGCCTCCTCCATAGCTTGGATGACAAGCATGGTCTTTGGTGCAATTACTTCTTTGTCCATGTTGGAAATTGTCTTAGTCATGAATTGGACTAAGCCTTCTTGGACCTTTCTTGACATTGCCCTAGTCATTGGGCCTCCTAGGCTTTGAATGGCTTCTTGGACCTCCATGTCCTCATCAGAAGGCCAACGGATCAAATGGGAGGACGAAGATGGACGAACGAGACGAGCTTGGTCCAAAGATGGCCTACGGATCAAATGGGAGGACGAAGAGGGACGAACGAGACGTCCTTGGTCCAAAGATGTCCTACGGATCACAAGGGAGAACGAAGAGGGACGAACGAGACGTACTTGGTCCAAAGAAGTCCTACGGATCACATGGGAGGACGAAGAGGGACGAACGAGACGAACTTGGAACAAAGAAGGGCAACGGATCAAATGGGAGGATGAAGAGGGACGAACGAAACGAACTTGGTACAAAGAAGGCCTACGGATCACATAGGAGGACGAAGAGGGACGAACGAGACGACTTGGTACAAAGAAGGCCTACGGATCAAATGGGAGGACCTAGATGGACGAACGAGACGAACTTGGAACAAAGAAGGGCAACGGATCAAATGGGAGGACGAAGAGGGACAAACGAGACGAACTTGGTACAAAGAAGGCAAGGGATCAATTGGGAGGACGAAGAGGGACGAACGTGACGAACTTGGTACAAAGAAGGCCTACGGATCAAATGGGACGACGAAGATGGACGAACGAGACGATCTTGGTCCAAAGATGGCCTACGGATCAAATGGGAGGACGAAGAGGGACGAACGAGACGTACTTGGTCCAAAGAAGTCCAACGTATCACATGGCAGGACGAAGAGGGACGAACGAGACGTACTTGGTCCAAAGAAGTCCTACGGATCACATGGGAGGACGAAGAGGGACGAACGAGACGAACTTGGTACAAAGCAGGCCTACGGATCAAATGGGAGGACGTAGATGGACGAACGAGACGAACTTGGAACAAAGAAGGGCAACGGATCAAATGGGAGGACGAAGATGGACGAACGAGACGAACATGGTCCAAAGAAGGCCTACGGATCAAATGGGAGGACGAAGAGGGACGAACGAGACGAACATGGTACAAAGAAGGCCAAGGGATCAAATGGGAGGACGAAGATGGACGAACGAGACGAACTTGGTCCAAAGAAGGCCTACGGATCAAATGGGAGGACGAAGAGGGACGAACGAGACGAACTTGGTACAAAGAAGGCCTACGGATCAATTGGGAGGACGAAGAGGGACGAACGAGACGAACTTGGTACAAAGAAGGCCAACGGATCAAATGGGAGGACGAAGATGGACGAACGAGACGAGCTTGGTCCAAAGATGGCCTAGGGATCAAATGGGAGGACGAAGAGGGACGAACGAGACGAACTTGGTAGAAAGAAGACCAAGCGATCAAATGGGAGGACGAAGAGGGACGAACGAGATGAACTTGGTACAAAGAAGGCCTACGGATCACATGGGAGGACGAAGAGGGACGAACGAGACGAACTTGGCACAAAGAAGGCCTACGGATCAATTGGGAGGACGAAGACGGACGATCGAGACGAACTTGGTACAAAGAAGGCCAACGGATCAAATGGGAGGACGAAGATGGACGAACGAGACGAGCTTGGTCCAAAGATGGCCTAGGGATCAAATGGGAGGACGAAGAGGGACGAACGAGACGACCTTGGTAGAAAGAAGACCAAGGGATCAAATGGGAGGACGAAGAGGGACGAACGAGAGGAACTTGGTACAAAGAAGGCCTACGGATCACATGGGAGGACGAAGAGGGACGAACGAGACGAACTTGGTACAAAGAAGGCCTACGGATCAAATGGGAGGACGTAGATGGACGAACGAGACGAACTTGGAACAAAGAAGGGCAACGGATCAAATGGGAGGACGAAGAGGGACGAACGAGACGAACTTGGTACAAAGAAGGCCAAGGGATCAAATGGGAGGACGAAGAGGGACGAACGAGACGAACTTGGTACAAAGAAGGCCTACGGATCAAATGGGAGGACGAAGAGGGACGAACGAGACGAACTTGGTACAAAGAAGGCCTACGGATCAAATGGGAGGACGAAGATGGACGAACGAGACGAACTTGGAACAAAGAAGGGCAACAGATCAAATCGGAGGACGAAGATGGACGAACGAGACGAACATGGTCCAAAGAAGGCCTACGGATCAAATGGGAGGACGAAGAGGGACGAACGAGACGAACATGGTACAAAGAAGGCCAAGGGATCAAATGGGAGGACGAAGATGGACGAACGAGACAAACTTGGTCCAAAGAAGGCCTACGGATCAAATGGGAGGACGAAGAGGGACGAACGAGACGAACTTGGTACAAAGAAGGCCTACGGATCAATTGGGAGGACGAAGAGGGACGAACGAGACGAACTTGGTACAAAGAAGGGCAACGGATCAAATGGGAGGACGAAGATGGACGAACGAGATGAACATGGTCCAAAGAAGGCCTACGGATCAAATGGGAGGACGAAGATGGACGAACGAGACGAACATGGTCCAAAGAAGGCCTACGGATCAAATGGGAGGACGAAGAGGGACGAACGAGACGAACATGGTACAAAGAAGGCCAAGGGATCAAATGGGAGGACGAAGATGGACGAACGAGACAAACTTGGTCTAAAGAAGGCCTACGGATCAAATGGGAGGACGAAGAGGGACGAACGAGACGAACTTGGTACAAAGAAGGCCTACGGATCAATTGGGAGGACGAAGAGGGACGAACGAGACGAACTTGGTACAAGAAGGCCAACGGATCAAATGGGAGGACGAAGATGGACGAACGAGACGAGCTTGGTCCAAAGATGGCCTACGGATCAAATGGGAGGACGAAGAGGGAGGAACGAGACGTACTTGGTCCAAAGAAGTCCTACGGATCACATGGGAGGACGAAGAGGGACGAACGAGACGAACTTGGTACAAAGAAGGCCTACGGATCAAATGGGAGGACGAAGATGGACGAACGAGACGAACTTGGAACAAAGAAGGGCAACAGATCAAATCGGAGGACGAAGATGGACGAACGAGACGAACATGGTCCAAAGAAGGCCTACGGATCAAATGGGAGGACGAAGAGGGACGAACGAGACGAACATGGTACAAAGAAGGCCAAGGGATCAAATGGGAGGACGAAGATGGACGAACGAGACAAACTTGGTCCAAAGAAGGCCTACGGATCAAATGGGAGGACGAAGAGGGACGAACGAGACGAACTTGGTACAAAGAAGGCCTACGGATCAATTGGGAGGACGAAGAGGGACGAACGAGACGAACTTGGTACAAAGAAGGGCAACGGATCAAATGGGAGGACGAAGATGGACGAACGAGATGAACATGGTCCAAAGAAGGCCTACGGATCAAATGGGAGGACGAAGATGGACGAACGAGACGAACATGGTCCAAAGAAGGCCTACGGATCAAATGGGAGGACGAAGAGGGACGAACGAGACGAACATGGTCCAAAGAAGGCCTACGGATCAAATGGGAGGACGAAGAGGGACGAACGAGACGAACATGGTACAAAGAAGGCCAAGGGATCAAATGGGAGGACGAAGATGGACGAACGAGACAAACTTGGTCTAAAGAAGGCCTACGAATCAAATGGGAGGACGAAGAGGGACGAACGAGACGAACTTGGTACAAAGAAGGCCTACGGATCAATTGGGAGGACGAAGAGGGACGAACGAGACGAACTTGGTACAAAGAAGGCCAACGGATCAAATGGGAGGACGAAGATGGACGAACGAGACGAGCTTGGTCCAAAGATGGCCTACGGATCAAATGGGAGGACGAAGAGGGAGGAACGAGACGTACTTGGTCCAAAGAAGTCCTACGGATCACATGGGAGGACGAAGAGGGACGAACGAGACGAACTTGGTACAAAGAAGGCCAAGGGATCAAATGGGAGGACGAAGAGGGACGAACGAGACGAACTTGGTACAAAGAGGGCCTACGGATCAAATGGGAGGACGAAGAGGGACGAACGAGACGAACTTGGTACAAAGAAGGCCTACGGATCAAATGGGAGGACGAAGATGGACGAACGAGACGAACTTGGAACAAAGAAGGGCAACGGATCAAATGGGAGGACGAAGATGGACGAACGAGACGAACATGGTCCAAAGAAGGCCTACGGATCAAATGGGAGGACGAAGATGGACGAACGAGACAAACTTGGTCCAAAGAAGGCCTACGGATCAAATGGGAGGACGAAGAGGGACGAACGAGACGAACTTGGTAGAAAGAAGACCAAGGGATCAAATGGGAGGACGAAGAGGGACGAACGAGACGAACTTGGTACAAAGAAGGCCTACGGATCACATGGGAGGACGAAGAGGGACGAACGAGACGAACTTGGCACAAAGAAGGCCTACGGATCAATTGGGAGGACGAAGAGGGACGATCGAGACGAACTTGGAACAAAGAAGGGCAACGGATCAAATGGGAGGACGAAGAGGGACGAACGAGACGAACTTGGTACAAAGAAGGCCTACGGATCAAATGGGAGGACGAAGATGGACGAACGAGACGAACTTGGAACAAAGAAGGGCAACGGATCAAATGGGAGGACGAAGATGGACGAACGAGACGAACATGGTCCAAAGAAGGCCTACGGATCAAATGGGAGGACGAAGATGGACGAACGAGACGAGCTTGGTCCAAAGATGGCCCAGGGATCAAATGGGAGGACGAAGAGGGACGAACGAGACGACCTTGGTAGAAAGAAGACCAAGGGATCAAATGGGAGGACGAAGAGGGACGAACGAGATGAACTTGGTACAAAGAAGGCCTACGGATCACATGGGAGGACGAAGAGGGACGAACGAGACGAACTTGGTACAAAGAAGGCCTACGGATCAAATGGGAGGACGTAGATGGACGAACGAGACGAACTTGGAACAAAGAAGGGCAACGGATCAAATGGGAGGACGAAGAGGGACGAACGAGACGAACTTGGTACAAAGAAGGCCAAGGGATCAAATGGGAGGACGAAGAGGGACGAACGAGACGAACTTGGTACAAAGAAGGCCTACGGATCAAATGGGAGGACGAAGAGGGACGAACAAGACGAACTTGGTACAAAGAAGGCCTACGGATCAAATGGGAGGACGAAGATGGACGAACGAGACGAACTTGGAACAAAGAAGGCCTACGGATCAAATGGGAGGACGAAGAGGGACGAACGAGACGAACTTGGTACAAAGAAGGCGTACGGATCAATTGGGAGGACGAAGAGGGACGAACGAGACGAACTTGGTACAAAGAAGGGCAACGGATCAAATGGGAGGACGAAGATGGACGAACGAGACGAACATGGTCCAAAGAAGGCCTACGGATCAAATGGGAGGACGAAGAGGGACGAACGAGACGAACATGGTACAAACAAGGCCTACGGATCAATTGGGAGGACGAAGAGGGACGAACGAGACGAACTTGGTACAAAGAAGGCCTACGGATTAATTGGGAGGACGAAGAGGGACGAACGAGACGAACTTGGTACAAAGAAGGCCAACGGATCAAATGGGAGGACGAAGATGGACGAACGAGACGAGCTTGGTCCAAAGATGGCCTACGGATCAAATGGGAGGACGAAGAGGGAGGAACGAGACGTACTTGGTCCAAAGAAGTCCTACGGATCACATGGGAGGACGAAGAGGGACGAACGAGACGAACTTGGTACAAAGAAGGCCAAGGGATCAAATGGGAGGACGAAGAGGGACGAACGAGACGAACTTGGTACAAAGAAGGCCTACGGATCAAATGGGAGGACGAAGATGGACGAACGAGACGAACTTGGAACAAAGAAGGGCAACGGATCAAATGGGAGGACGAAGATGGACGAACGAGACGAACATGGTCCAAAGAAGGCCTACGGATCAAATGGGAGGACGAAGAGGGACGAACGAGACGAACATGGTACAAAGAAGGCCAAGGGATCAAATGGGAGGACGATGATGGACGAACGAGACGAACTTGGTCCAAAGAAGGCCTACGGATCAAATGGGAGGACGAAGAGGGACGAACGAGACGAACTTGGTACAAAGAAGGCCTACGGATCAATTGGGAGGACGAAGAGGGACGAACGAGACGAACTTGGTACAAAGAAGGCCAACGGATCAAATGGGAGGACGAAGATGGACGAACGAGACGAGCTTGGTCCAAAGATGGCCTGCGGATCAAATGGGAGGACGAAGAGGGACGAACGAGACGTACTTGGTCCAAAGAAGCCCTACGGATCACATGGGAGGACGAAGAGGAACGAACGAGACGTACTTGGACCAAAGAAGTCCTACGGATCACATGGGAGGACGAAGAGGGACGAACGAGACGAATTTGGTACAAAGAAGGCGTACGGATCAAATGGGAGGACGTCGATGGACGAACGAGACGAACTTGGAACAAAGAAGGGCAACGGATCAAATGGGAGGACGAAGATGGACGAATGAGACGAACATGGTCCAAAGAAGGCCTACGGATCAAATGGGAGGACGAAGAGGGACGAACGAGACGAACTTGGTCCAAAGAAGGCCTACGGATCAAATGGGAGGACGAAGAGGGACGAACGAGACGAACTTGGTACAAAGAAGGCCTACGGATCAATTGGGAGGACGAAGAGGGACGAACAAGACGAACTTGGTACAAAGAAGGCCAACGGATCAAATGGGAGGACGAAGATGGACGAACGAGACGAGCTTGGTCCAAAGATGGCCTACGGATCAAATGGGAGGACGAAGAGGGATGAACGAGACGTCCTTGGTCCAAAGATGTCCTACGGATCACATGGGAGGACGAAGAGGGACGAACGAGACGTACTTGGTCCAAAGAAGTCCTACGGATCACATGGGAGGACAAAGAGGGACGAACGAGACGAACATGGTCCAAAGAAGGCCTACGGATCAAATGGGAGGACGAAGAGGAACGAACGAGACGAACTTGGTAGAAAGAAGACCAAGGGATCAAATGGGAGGACGAAGAGGGACGAACGAGACGAACTTGGTACAAAGAAGGCCTACGGATCACATAGGAGGACGAAGAGGGACGAACGCGACAACTTGGTACAAAGAAGGCCTACGGATCAAATGGGAGGACGTAGATGGACGAACGAGACGAACTTGGAACAAAGAAGGGCAACGGATCAAATGGGAGGACGAAGAGGGACGAACGAGACGAATTTGGAACAAAGAAGGCAAGGGATCAATTGGGAGGACGAAGAGGGACGAACGAGACGAACTTGGTACAAGAAGGCCAACGGATCAAATGGGAGGACGAAGATGGACGAACGAGACGAGCTTGGTCCAAAGATGGCCTACGGATCAAATGGGAGGACGAAGAGGGAGGAACGAGACGTACTTGGTCCAAAGAAGTCCTACGGATCACATGGGAGGACGAAGAGGGACGAACGAGACGAACTTGGTACAAAGAAGGCCTACGGATCAAATGGGAGGACGAAGATGGACGAACGAGACGAACTTGGAACAAAGAAGGGCAACAGATCAAATCGGAGGACGAAGATGGACGAACGAGACGAACATGGTCCAAAGAAGGCCTACGGATCAAATGGGAGGACGAAGAGGGACGAACGAGACGAACATGGTACAAAGAAGGCCAAGGGATCAAATGGGAGGACGAAGATGGACGAACGAGACAAACTTGGTCCAAAGAAGGCCTACGGATCAAATGGGAGGACGAAGAGGGACGAACGAGACGAACTTGGTACAAAGAAGGCCTACGGATCAATTGGGAGGACGAAGAGGGACGAACGAGACGAACTTGGTACAAAGAAGGGCAACGGATCAAATGGGAGGACGAAGATGGACGAACGAGATGAACATGGTCCAAAGAAGGCCTACGGATCAAATGGGAGGACGAAGATGGACGAACGAGACGAACATGGTCCATAGAAGGCCAACGGATCAAATGGGAGGACGAAGATGGACGAACGAGACGAGCTTTGTCCAAAGATGGCCTACGGATCAAATGGGAGGACGAAGAGGGAGGAACGAGACGTACTTGGTCCAAAGAAGTCCTACGGATCACATGGGAGGACGAAGAGGGACGAACGAGACGAACTTGGTACAAAGAAGGCCAAGGGATCAAATGGGAGGACGAAGAGGGACGAACGAGACGAACTTGGTACAAAGAAGGCCTACGGATCAAATGGGAGGACGAAGAGGGACGAACGAGACGAACTTGGTACAAAGAAGGCCTACGGATCAAATGGGAGGACGAAGAGGGACGAACGAGACGAACTTGGTACAAAGAAGGCCTACGGATCAAATGGGAGGACGAAGATGGACGAACGAGACGAACTTGGAACAAAGAAGGGCAACGGATCAAATGGGAGGACGAAGATGGACGAACGAGACGAACATGGTCCAAAGAAGGCCTACGGATCAAATGGGAGGACGAAAATGGACGAACGAGACAAACTTGGTCCAAAGAAGGCCTACGGATCAAATGGGAGGACGAAGAGGGACGAACGAGACGAACTTGGTAGAAAGAAGACCAAGGGATCAAATGGGAGGACGAAGAGGGACGAACGAGACGAACTTGGCACAAAGAAGGCCTACGGATCAATTGGGAGGACGAAGAGGGACGATCGAGACGAACTTGGTACAAAGAAGGCCAACGGATCAAATGGGAGGACGAAGATGGACGAACGAGACGAGCTTGGTCCAAAGATGGCCCAGGGATCAAATGGGAGGACGAAGAGGGACGAACGAGACGACCTTGGTAGAAAGAAGACCAAGGGATCAAATGGGAGGACGAAGAGGGACGAACGAGAGGAACTTGGTACAAAGAAGGCCTACGGATCACATGGGAGGACGAAGAGGGACGAACGAGACGAACTTGGTACAAAGAAGGCCTACGGATCAAATGGGAGGACGTAGATGGACGAACGAGACGAACTTGGAACAAAGAAGGGCAACGGATCAAATGGGAGGACGAAGAGGGACGAACGAGACGAACTTGGTACAAAGAAGGCCAAGGGATCAAATGGGAGGACGAAGAGGGACGAACGAGACGAACTTGGTACAAAGAAGGCCTACGGATCAATTGGGAGGACGAAGAGGGACGAACGAGACGAACTTGGTACAAAGAAGGCCAACGGATCAAATGGGAGGACGAAGATGGACGAACGAGACGAGCTTGGTCCAAAGATGGCCTACGGATCAAATGGGAGGACGAAGAGGGAGGAACGAGACGTACTTGGTCCAAAGAAGTCCTACGGATCACATGGGAGGACGAAGAGGGACGAACGAGACGAACTTGGTACAAAGAAGGCCAAGGGATCAAATGGGAGGACGAAGAGGGACGAACGAGACGAACTTGGTACAAAGAAGGCCTACGGATCAAATGGGAGGACGAAGAGGGACGAACGAGACGAACTTGGTACAAAGAAGGCCTACGGATCAAATGGGAGGACGAAGAGGGACGAACGAGACGAACTTGGTACAAAGAAGGCCTACGGATCAAATGGGAGGACGAAGATGGACGAACGAGACGAACTTGGAACAAAGAAGGGCAACGGATCAAATGGGAGGACGAAGATGGACGAACGAGACGAACATGGTCCAAAGAAGGCCTACGGATCAAATGGGAGGACGAAGATGGACGAACGAGACAAACTTGGTCCAAAGAAGGCCTACGGATCAAATGGGAGGACGAAGAGGGACGAACGAGACGAACTTGGTAGAAAGAAGACCAAGGGATCAAAAGGGAGGACGAAGAGGGACGAACGAGACTAACTTGGTACAAAGAAGGCCTACGGATCACATGGGAGGACGAAGAGGGACGAACGAGACGAACTTGGCACAAAGAAGGCCTACGGATCAATTGGGAGGACGAAGAGGGACGATCGAGACGAACTTGGTACAAAGAAGGCCAACGGATCAAATGGGAGGACGAAGATGGACGAACGAGACGAGCTTGGTCCGAAGATGGCCCAGGGATCAAATGGGAGGACGAAGAGGGACGAACGAGACGACCTTGGTAGAAAGAAGACCAAGGGATCAAATGGGAGGACGAAGAGGGACGAACGAGAGGAACTTGGTACAAAGAAGGCCTACGGATCACATGGGAGGACGAAGAGGGACGAACGAGACGAACTTGGTACAAAGAAGGCCTACGGATCAAATGGGAGGACGTAGATGGACGAACGAGACGAACTTGGAACAAAGAAGGGCAACGGATCAAATGGGAGGACGAAGAGGGACGAACGAGACGAACTTGGTACAAAGAAGGCCAAGGGATCAAAAGGGAGGACGAAGAGGGACGAACGAGACGAACTTGGTACAAAGAAGGCCTACGGATCAAATGGGAGGACGAAGAGGGACGAACGAGACGAACTTGGTACAAAGAAGGCCTACGGATCAAATGGGAGGACGAAGATGGACGAACGAGACGAACTTGGAACAAAGAAGGCCTACGGATCAAATGGGAGGACGAAGAGGGACGAACGAGACGAACTTGGTACAAAGAAGGCGTACGGATCAATTGGGAGGACGAAGAGGGACGAACGAGACGAACTTGGTACAAAGAAGGGCAACGGATCAAATGGGAGGACGAAGATGGACGAACGAGACGAACATGGTCCAAAGAAGGCCTACGGATCAAATGGGAGGACGAAGAGGGACGAACGAGACGAACATGGTACAAAGAAGGCCTACGGATCAATTGGGAGGACGAAGAGGGACGAACGAGACGAACTTGGTACAAAGAAGGCCTACGGATCAATTGGGAGGACGAAGAGGGACGAACGAGACGAACTTGGTACAAAGAAGGCCAACGGATCAAATGGGAGGACGAAGATGGACGAACGAGACGAGCTTGGTCCAAAGATGGCCTACGGATCAAATGGGAGGACGAAGAGGGAGGAACGAGACGTACTTGGTCCAAAGAAGTCCTACGGATCACATGGGAGGACGAAGAGGGACGAACGAGACGAACTTGGTACAAAGAAGGCCAAGGGATCAAATGCGAGGACGAAGAGGGACGAACGAGACGAACTTGGTACAAAGAAGGCCTACGGATCAAATGGGAGGACGAAGAGGGACGAACGAGATGAACTTGGTACAAAGAAGGCCTACGGATCAAATGGGAGGACGAAGATGGACGAACGAGACGAACTTGGAACAAAGAAGGGCAACGGACCAAATGGGAGGACGAAGATGGACGAACGAGACGAACATGGTCCAAAGAAGGCCTACGGATCAAATGGGAGGACGAAGAGGGACGAACGAGACGAACATGGTACAAAGAAGGCCAAGGGATCAAATGGGAGGACGAAGATGGACGAACGAGACGAACTTGGTCCAAAGAAGGCCTACGGATCAAATGGGAGGACGAAGAGGGACGAACGAGACGAACTTGGTACAAAGAAGGCCTACGGATCAATTGGGAGGACGAAGAGGGACGAACGAGACGAACTTGGTACAAAGAAGGCCAACGGATCAAATGGGAGGACGAAGATGGACGAACGAGACGAGCTTGGTCCAAAGATGGCCTGCGGATCAAATGGGAGGACGAAGAGGGACGAACGAGACGTACTTGGTCCAAAGAAGCCCTACGGATCACATGGGAGGACGAAGAGGAACGAACGAGACGTACTTGGACCAAAGAAGTCCTACGGATCCCATGGGAGGACGAAGAGGGACGAACGAGACGAACTTGGTACAAAGAAGGCGTACGGATCAAATGGGAGGACGTCGATGGACGAACGAGACGAACTTGGAACAAAGAAGGGCAACGGATCAAATGGGAGGACGAAGATGGACGAATGAGACGAACATGGTCCAAAGAAGGCCTACGGATCAAATGGGAGGACGAAGAGGGACGAACGAGACGAACTTGGTCCAAAGAAGGCCTACGGATCAAATGGGAGGACGAAGAGGGACGAACGAGACGAACTTGGTACAAAGAAGGCCTACGGATCAATTTGGAGGACGAAGAGGGACGAACAAGACGAACTTGGTACAAAGAAGGCCAACGGATCAAATGGGAGGACGAAGATGGACGAACGAGACGAGCTTGGTCCAAAGATGGCCTACGGATCAAATGGGAGGACGAAGAGGGATGAACGAGACGTCCTTGGTCCAAAGATGTCCTACGGATCACATGGGAGGACGAAGAGGGACGAACGAGACGTACTTGGTCCAAAGAAGTCCTACGGATCACATGGGAGGACAAAGAGGGACGAACGAGACGAACATGGTCCAAAGAAGGCCTACGGATCAAATGGGAGGACGAAGAGGGACGAACGAGACGAACTTGGTAGAAAGAAGACCAAGGGATCAAATGGGAGGACGAAGAGGGACGAACGAGACGAACTTGGTACAAAGAAGGCCTACGGATCACATAGGAGGACGAAGAGGGACGAACGCGACAACTTGGTACAAAGAAGGCCTACGGATCAAATGGGAGGACGTAGATGGACGAACGAGACGAACTTGGTACAAAGAAGGCAAGGGATCAATTGGGAGGACGAAGAGGGACGAACGAGACGAACTTGGTACAAAGAAGGCCTACGGATCAAATGGGACGACGAAGATGGACGAACGAGACGATCTTGGTCCAAAGATGGCCTACGGATCAAATGGGAGGACGTAGAGGGACGAACGAGACGAACTTTGTCCAAAGAAGGCCTACGGATCAAATGGGAGGACGAAGTGGGACGAACAAGACGAACTTGGACCAAAGAATGCCAACGAATCAAATGGGAGGACGAAGATGGACGAACGAGACGAACTTGGTCCAAAGAAGGCCTAGGGATCAAATGGGAGGACGAAGAGGGAAGAACGAGACGAACTTGGTAGAAAGAAGACCAAGGAATCAAATAGGAGGACGAAGATGGACGAATGAGACGAACATGGTCCAAAGAAGGCCTACGGATCAAATGGGAGGACGAAGAGGGACGAACGAGACGAACTTGGTCCAAAGAAGGCCTACGGATCAAATGGGAGGACGAAGAGGGACGAACGAGACGTACTTGGTCCAAAGAAGTCCAACGGATCACATGGGAGGACAAAGAGGGACGAACGAGACGAACTTGGTTCCAAGAAGGCCTACGGATCAAATGGGAGGACGTACATGGACGAACGAGACGAACTTGGAACAAAGAAGGGCAACGGATCAAATGGGAGGGCGAAGATGGACGAACGAGACGAACATGGTCCAAAGAAGGCCTACGGATCAAATGGGAGGACGAAGAGGGACGAACGAGACGAACATGGTACAAAGAAGGCCAAGGGATCAAATGGGAGGACGAAGATGGACGAACGAGACGAACTTGGTCCAAAGAAGGCCTACGGATCAAATGGGAGGACGAAGAGGGACGAACGAGACGAACTTGGTACAAAGAAGGCCTACGGATCAATTGGGAGGACGAAGAGGGACGAACGAGACAAACTTGGTACAAAGAAGGCCAACGGATCAAATGGGAGGACGAAGATGGACGAACGAGACGAGCTTGGTCCAAAGATGGCCTAGTGATCAAATGGGAGGACGAAGAGGGACGAACGAGACGAACTTGGTAGAAAGAAGACCAAGGGATCAAATGGGAGGACGAAGAGGGACGAACGAGACGAACTTGGTACAAAGAAGGCCTACGGATCTATTGGGAGAACGAAGAGGGACGAACAAGACGAATTTGGTACAAAGAAGGCCAACAGATCAAATGGGAGGACGAAGAGGGACGAACGAGACGAGCTTGGTCCAAAGATGGCCTACGGATCAAATGGGAGGACGAAGAGGGACGAACGAGACGTACTTGGTCCAAAGAAGTCCTACGGATGACATGGGAGGACGAAGAGGGACGAACGAGACGAACTTGGTCCAAAGAAGGACTACGGATCAAATGGGAGGACGAAGAGGGACGAACGAGAAAAACTTGGTACAAAGAAGGCCAACGGATAAAATGGGAGGTCGAAGAGGGACGAACAAGACGAACTTGGTCCAAAGGAGGCCTACGGATCAAATGGGAGGACGTAGAGGGACGAACGAGACGAACTTTGTCCAAAGAAGGCCTACGGATCAAATGGGAGGACGAAGTGGGACGAACAAGACGAACTTGGACCAAAGAATGCCAACGAATCAAATGGGAGGACGAAGATGGACGAACGAGACGAACTTGGTCCAAAGAAGGCCTAGGGATCAAATGGGAGGACGAAGAGGGAAGAACGAGACGAACTTGGTAGAAAGAAGACCAAGGAATCAAATAGGAGTACGAAGAGGGACGAACGAGACAAACATGGTACAAAGAAGGCCTACGGATCAAATGGGAGGACGACGAGGGACGAACGAGACGTACTTGGTCCTAAGAAATCCTACGGATCACATGGGAGGACGAAGAGGGACGAACGAGACGAACTTGGTACAAAGAAGGGCGACGGATCAAATTGGAGGACGAAGAGGGACGAACGAGACGAACTTGGTACAAAGAAGGCCTACGGATCAAATGGGAGGACGAAGAGGGACGAACGAGACGAACTTGGTACAAAGAAGGCAAGGGATCAATTGGGAGGACGAAGAGGGACGAACGAGACGAACTTGGTACAAAGAAGGCCTACGGATCAAATGGGACGACGAAGATGTACGAACGAGACGATCTTGGTCCAAAGATGGCCTACGGATCAAATGGGAGGACGAAGAGGGACGAACGAGACGTACTTGGTCCAAAGAAGTCCAACGGATCACATGGGAGGACGAAGAGGGACGAACGAGACGTACTTGGTACAAAGAAGGCCTACGGATCAATTGGGAGGACGAAGAGGGACGAACAAGACGAACTTGGTACAAAGAAGGCCAACAGATCAAATGGGAGGACGAAGAGGGACGAACGAGACGAACTTGGTACAAAGAAGGCCTAGGGATCAAATGGGAGGACGAAGAGGGAAGAACGGGACGAACTTGGTAGAAAGAAGACCAAGGCATCAAATGGGAGGACGAAGAGGGACGAACGAGACGAACTTGGTACAAAGAAGGCCTACGGATCAAATGGGAGGACGAAGAGGGACGAACGAGACGTACTTGGTCCAAAGAAATCCTACGGATCACATGGGAGGACGAAGAGGGACGAACGAGACGAACTTGGTAGAAAGAAGACCAAGGGATCAAATGGGAGGACGAAGAGGGACGAACGAGACTAACTTGGTACAAAGAAGGCCTACGGATCACATGGGAGGACGAAGAGGGACGAACGAGACGAACTTGGTAGAAAGAAGACCAAGGGATCAAATGGGAGGACGAAGAGGGACGAACGAGACTAACTTGGTACATAGAAGGCCTACGGATCACATGGGAGGACGAAGAGGGACGAACGAGACGAACTTGGTACAAAGAAGGCCTATGGATCAAATGGGAGGACGTAGATGGACGAACGAGACGAACTTGGAACAAAGAAGGGCAACGGATCAAAATGGGAGGACGAAGAGGGACGAACGAGACGAACTTGGTACAAAGAAGGCCAAGGGATCAAATGGGAGGACGAAGAGGGACGAACGAGACGAACTTGGTACAAAGAAGGCCTACGGATCAAATGGGAGGACGTAGATGGACGAACGAGACGAACTTGGAACAAAGAAGGGCAACGGATCAAATGGGAGGACGAAGAGGGACGAACGAGACGAACTTGGTACAAAGAAGGCCAAGGGATCAAATGGGAGGACGAAGAGGGACGAACGAGACGTACTTGGTCCAAAGAAATCCTACGGATCACATGGGAGGACGAAGAGGGACGAACGAGACGAACTTGGTACAAAGAAGGCCTACGGATCAATTGGGAGGACGAAGAGGGACGAACAAGACGAACTTGGTACAAAGAAGGCCAACAGATCAAATGGGAGGACGAAGAGGGACGAACGAGACGAACTTGGTACAAAGAAGGCCTAGGGATCAAATGGGAGGACGAAGAGGGAAGAACGGGACGAACTTGGTAGAAAGAAGACCAAGGTATCAAATGGGAGGACGAAGAGGGACGAACGAGACGAACTTGGTACAAAGAAGGCCTACGGATCAAATGGGAGGACGAAGAGGGACGAACGAGACGTACTTGGTCCAAAGAAATCCTACGGATCACATGGGAGGACGAAGAGGGACGAACGAGACGAACATGGTACAAAGAAGGGCAACGGATCAAATGGGAGGACGAAGAGGGACGAACGAGACGAACTTGGTACAAAGAAGGCCAAGGGATCAAATGGGAGGACGAAGAGGCACGAACGAGACGAACTTGGTACAAAGAAGGCCTACGGATCAAATAGGAGGACGAAGAGGGACGAACGAGACGAACTTGGTACAAAGAAGGCAAGGGATCAATTGGGAGGACGAAGAGGGACGAACGAGACGAACTTGGTACACAGAAGGCCTACGGATCAAATGGGACGACGAAGATGGACGAACGAGACGATCTTGGTCCAAAGATGGCCTACGGATCAAATGGGAGGACGAAGAGGGACGAACGAGACGTACTTGGTCCAAAGAAGTCCAACGGATCACATTGGAGGACGAAGAGGGTCGAACGAGACGTACTTGGTCCAAAGAAGTCCTACGGATCACATGGGAGGACGAAGAGGGACGAACGAGACGAACTTGGTACAAAGAAGGCCTACGGATCAAATGGGAGGACGTAGATGGACAAACGAGACGAACTTGGAACAAAGAAGGGCAACGGATCAAATGGGAGGACGAAGATGGACGAACGAGACGAACATGGTCCAAAGAAGGCCTACGGATCAAATGGGAGGACGAAGAGGGACGAACGAGACGAACATGGTACAAAGAAGGCCAAGGGATCAAATGGGAGGACGAAGAGGGACGAACGAGACAAACTTGGTACAAAGAAGGCCAACGGATCAAATGGGAGGACGAAGATGGACGAACGAGACGAGCTTGGTCCAAAGATGGCCTAGTGATCAAATGGGAGGACGAAGAGGGACGAACGAGACGAACTTGGTAGAAAGAAGACCAAGGGATCAAATGGGAGGACGAAGAGGGACGAACGAGACGAACTTGGTACAAAGAAGGCCTACGGATCTATTGGGAGAACGAAGAGGGACGAACAAGACGAATTTGGTACAAAGAAGGCCAACAGATCAAATGGGAGGACGAAGAGGGACGAACGAGACGAGCTTGGTCCAAAGATGGCCTACGGATCAAATGGGAGGACGAAGAGGGACGAACGAGACGTACTTGGTCCAAAGAAGTCCTACGGATGACATGGGAGGACGAAGAGGGACGAACGAGACGAACTTGGTCCAAAGAAGGCCTACGGATCAAATGGGAGGACGAAGAGGGACGAACGAGAAAAACTTGGTACAAAGAAGGCCAACGGATAAAATGGGAGGTCGAAGAGGGACGAACAAGACGAACTTGGTCCAAAGGAGGCCTACGGATCAAATGGGAGGACGTAGAGGGACGAACGAGACGAACTTTGTCCAAAGAAGGCCTACGGATCAAATGGGAGGACGAAGTGGGACGAACAAGACGAACTTGGACCAAAGAATGCCAACGAATCAAATGGGAGGACGAAGATGGACGAACGAGACGAACTTGGTCCAAAGAAGGCCTAGGGATCAAATGGGAGGACGAAGAGGGAAGAACGAGACGAACTTGGTAGAAAGAAGACCAAGGAATCAAATAGGAGTACGAAGAGGGACGAACGAGACAAACATGGTACAAAGAAGGCCTACGGATCAAATGGGAGGACGACGAGGGACGAACGAGACGTACTTGGTCCTAAGAAATCCTACGGATCACATGGGAGGACGAAGAGGGACGAACGAGACGAACTTGGTACAAAGAAGGGCGACGGATCAAATTGGAGGACGAAGAGGGACGAACGAGACGAACTTGGTACAAAGAAGGCCTACGGATCAAATGGGAGGACGAAGAGGGACGAACGAGACGAACTTGGTACAAAGAAGGCAAGGGATCAATTGGGAGGACGAAGAGGGACGAACGAGACGAACTTGGTACAAAGAAGGCCTACGGATCAAATGGGACGACGAAGATGTACGAACGAGACGATCTTGGTCCAAAGATGGCCTACGGATCAAATGGGAGGACGAAGAGGGACGAACGAGACGTACTTGGTCCAAAGAAGTCCAACGGATCACATGGGAGGACGAAGAGGGACGAACGAGACGTACTTGGTACAAAGAAGGCCTACGGATCAATTGGGAGGACGAAGAGGGACGAACAAGACGAACTTGGTACAAAGAAGGCCAACAGATCAAATGGGAGGACGAAGAGGGACGAACGAGACGAACTTGGTACAAAGAAGGCCTAGGGATCAAATGGGAGGACGAAGAGGGAAGAACGGGACGAACTTGGTAGAAAGAAGACCAAGGCATCAAATGGGAGGACGAAGAGGGACGAACGAGACGAACTTGGTACAAAGAAGGCCTACGGATCAAATGGGAGGACGAAGAGGGACGAACGAGACGTACTTGGTCCAAAGAAATCCTACGGATCACATGGGAGGACGAAGAGGGACGAACGAGACGAACTTGGTAGAAAGAAGACCAAGAGATCAAATGGGAGGACGAAGAGGGAC
This sequence comes from Glycyrrhiza uralensis, assembly GCA_030159175.1. NCBI lineage: Eukaryota > Viridiplantae > Streptophyta > Magnoliopsida > Fabales > Fabaceae > Glycyrrhiza > Glycyrrhiza uralensis. The sequence continues at coordinate 20,300,212 of BRZY01000004.1, forward strand.
GAACGAGACTAACTTGGTACAAAGAAGGCCTACGGATCACATGGGAGGACGAAGAGGGACGAACGAGACGAACTTGGTAGAAAGAAGACCAAGGGATCAAATGGGAGGACGAAGAGGGACGAACGAGACTAACTTGGTACATAGAAGGCCTACGGATCACATGGGAGGACGAAGAGGGACGAACGAGACGAACTTGGTACAAAGAAGGCCTATGGATCAAATGGGAGGACGTAGATGGACGAACGAGACGAACTTGGAACAAAGAAGGGCAACGGATCAAAATGGGAGGACGAAGAGGGACGAACGAGACGAACTTGGTACAAAGAAGGCCAAGGGATCAAATGGGAGGACGAAGAGGGACGAACGAGACGAACTTGGTACAAAGAAGGCCTACGGATCAAATGGGAGGACGTAGATGGACGAACGAGACGAACTTGGAACAAAGAAGGGCAACGGATCAAATGGGAGGACGAAGAGGGACGAACGAGACGAACTTGGTACAAAGAAGGCCAAGGGATCAAATGGGAGGACGAAGAGGGACGAACGAGACGTACTTGGTCCAAAGAAATCCTACGGATCACATGGGAGGACGAAGAGGGACGAACGAGACGAACTTGGTACAAAGAAGGCCTACGGATCAATTGGGAGGACGAAGAGGGACGAACAAGATGAACTTGGTACAAAGAAGGCCAACAGATCAAATGGGAGGACGAAGAGGGACGAACGAGACGAACTTGGTACAAAGAAGGCCTAGGGATCAAATGGGAGGACGAAGAGGGAAGAACGGGACGAACTTGGTAGAAAGAAGACCAAGGTATCAAATGGGAGGACGAAGAGGGACGAACGAGACGAACTTGGTACAAAGAAGGCCTACGGATCAAATGGGAGGACGAAGAGGGACGAACGAGACGTACTTGGTCCAAAGAAATCCTACGGATCACATGGGAGGACGAAGAGGGACGAACGAGACGAACATGGTACAAAGAAGGGCAACGGATCAAATGGGAGGACGAAGAGGGACGAACGAGACGAACTTGGTACAAAGAAGGCCAAGGGATCAAATGGGAGGACGAAGAGGCACGAACGAGACGAACTTGGTACAAAGAAGGCCTACGGATCAAATAGGAGGACGAAGAGGGACGAACGAGACGAACTTGGTACAAAGAAGGCAAGGGATCAATTGGGAGGACGAAGAGGGACGAACGAGACGAACTTGGTACACAGAAGGCCTACGGATCAAATGGGACGACGAAGATGGACGAACGAGACGATCTTGGTCCAAAGATGGCCTACGGATCAAATGGGAGGACGAAGAGGGACGAACGAGACGTACTTGGTCCAAAGAAGTCCAACGGATCACATTGGAGGACGAAGAGGGTCGAACGAGACGTACTTGGTCCAAAGAAGTCCTACGGATCACATGGGAGGACGAAGAGGGACGAACGAGACGAACTTGGTACAAAGAAGGCCTACGGATCAAATGGGAGGACGTAGATGGACAAACGAGACGAACTTGGAACAAAGAAGGGCAACGGATCAAATGGGAGGACGAAGATGGACGAACGAGACGAACATGGTCCAAAGAAGGCCTACGGATCAAATGGGAGGACGAAGAGGGACGAACGAGACGAACATGGTACAAAGAAGGCCAAGGGATCAAATGGGAGGACGAAGATGGACGAACGAGACGAACTTGGTCCAAAGAAGGCCTACGGATCAAATGGGAGGACGAAGAGGGACGAACGAGACGAACTTGGTACAAAGAAGGCCTACGGATCAAATGGGAGGACGAAGAGGGACGAACGAGACGAACTTGGTACAAAGAAGGCCTAGGGATCAAATGGGAGGACGAAGAGGGAAGAACGGGACGAACTTGGTAGAAAGAAGACCAAGGCATCAAATGGGAGGACGAAGAGGGACGAACGAGACGAACTTGGTACAAAGAAGGCCTACGGATCAAATGGGAGGACGAAGAGGGACGAACGAGACGTACTTGGTCCAAAGAAATCCTACGGATCACATGGGAGGACGAAGAGGGACGAACGAGACGAACTTGGTAGAAAGAAGACCAAGGGATCAAATGGGAGGACGAAGAGGGACGAACGAGACTAACTTGGTACAAAGAAGGCCTACGGATCACATGGGAGGACGAAGAGGGACGAACGAGACGAACTTGGTAGAAAGAAGACCAAGGGATCAAATGGGAGGACGAAGAGGGACGAACGAGACTAACTTGGTACATAGAAGGCCTACGGATCACATGGGAGGACGAAGAGGGACGAACGAGACGAACTTGGTACAAAGAAGGCCTATGGATCAAATGGGAGGACGTAGATGGACGAACGAGACGAACTTGGAACAAAGAAGGGCAACGGATCAAAATGGGAGGACGAAGAGGGACGAACGAGACGAACTTGGTACAAAGAAGGCCAAGGGATCAAATGGGAGGACGAAGAGGGACGAACGAGACGAACTTGGTACAAAGAAGGCCTACGGATCAAATGGGAGGACGTAGATGGACGAACGAGACGAACTTGGAACAAAGAAGGGCAACGGATCAAATGGGAGGACGAAGAGGGACGAACGAGACGAACTTGGTACAAAGAAGGCCAAGGGATCAAATGGGAGGACGAAGAGGGACGAACGAGACGTACTTGGTCCAAAGAAATCCTACGGATCACATGGGAGGACGAAGAGGGACGAACGAGACGAACTTGGTACAAAGAAGGCCTACGGATCAATTGGGAGGACGAAGAGGGACGAACAAGACGAACTTGGTACAAAGAAGGCCAACAGATCAAATGGGAGGACGAAGAGGGACGAACGAGACGAACTTGGTACAAAGAAGGCCTAGGGATCAAATGGGAGGACGAAGAGGGAAGAACGGGACGAACTTGGTAGAAAGAAGACCAAGGTATCAAATGGGAGGACGAAGAGGGACGAACGAGACGAACTTGGTACAAAGAAGGCCTACGGATCAAATGGGAGGACGAAGAGGGACGAACGATACGTACTTGGTCCAAAGAAATCCTACGGATCACATGGGAGGACGAAGAGGGACGAACGAGACGAACATGGTACAAAGAAGGGCAACGGATCAAATGGGAGGACGAAGAGGGACGAACGAGACGAACTTGGTACAAAGAAGGCCAAGGGATCAAATGGGAGGACGAAGAGGCACGAACGAGACGAACTTGGTACAAAGAAGGCCTACGGATCAAATAGGAGGACGAAGAGGGACGAACGAGACGAACTTGGTACAAAGAAGGCAAGGGATCAATTGGGAGGACGAAGAGGGACGAACGAGACGAACTTGGTACACAGAAGGCCTACGGATCAAATGGGACGACGAAGATGGACGAACGAGACGATCTTGGTCCAAAGATGGCCTACGGATCAAATGGGAGGACGAAGAGGGACGAACGAGACGTACTTGGTCCAAAGAAGTCCAACGGATCACATTGGAGGACGAAGAGGGTCGAACGAGACGTACTTGGTCCAAAGAAGTCCTACGGATCACATGGGAGGACGAAGAGGGACGAACGAGACGAACTTGGTACAAAGAAGGCCTACGGATCAAATGGGAGGACGTAGATGGACAAACGAGACGAACTTGGAACAAAGAAGGGCAACGGATCAAATGGGAGGACGAAGATGGACGAACGAGACGAACATGGTCCAAAGAAGGCCTACGGATCAAATGGGAGGACGAAGAGGGACGAACGAGACGAACATGGTACAAAGAAGGCCAAGGGATCAAATGGGAGGACGAAGATGGACGAACGAGACGAACTTGGTCCAAAGAAGGCCTACGGATCAAATGGGAGGACGAAGAGGGACGAACGAGACGAACTTGGTACAAAGAAGGCCTACGGATCAAATGGGAGGACGAAGAGGGACGAACGAGACGAACTTGGTACAAAGAAGGCCTAGGGATCAAATGGGAGGACGAAGAGGGAAGAACGGGACGAACTTGGTAGAAAGAAGACCAAGGCATCAAATGGGAGGACGAAGAGGGACGAACGAGACGAACTTGGTACAAAGAAGGCCTACGGATCAAATGGGAGGACGAAGAGGGACGAACGAGACGTACTTGGTCCAAAGAAATCCTACGGATCACATGGGAGGACGAAGAGGGACGAACGAGACGAACTTGGTAGAAAGAAGACCAAGGGATCAAATGGGAGGACGAAGAGGGACGAACGAGACTAACTTGGTACAAAGAAGGCCTACGGATCACATGGGAGGACGAAGAGGGACGAACGAGACGAACTTGGTAGAAAGAAGACCAAGGGATCAAATGGGAGGACGAAGAGGGACGAACGAGACGTACTTGGTCCAAAGAAATCCTACGGATCACATGGGAGGACGAAGAGGGACGAACGAGACGAACATGGTACAAAGAAGGGCAACGGATCAAATGGGAGGACGAAGAGGGACGAACGAGACGAACTTGGTACAAAGAAGGCCAAGGGATCAAATGGGAGGACGAAGAGGCACGAACGAGACGAACTTGGTACAAAGAAGGCCTACGGATCAAATAGGAGGACGAAGAGGGACGAACGAGACGAACTTGGTACAAAGAAGGCAAGGGATCAATTGGGAGGACGAAGAGGGACGAACGAGACGAACTTGGTACACCGAAGGCCTACGGATCAAATGGGACGACGAAGATGGACGAACGAGACGATCTTGGTCCAAAGATGGCCTACGGATCAAATGGGAGGACGAAGAGGGACGAACGAGACGTACTTGGTCCAAAGAAGTCCAACGGATCACATTGGAGGACGAAGAGGGACGAACGAGACGTACTTGGTCCAAAGAAATCCTACGGATCACATGGGAGGACGAAGAGGGACGAACGAGACGAACTTGGTAGAAAGAAGACCAAGGGATCAAATGGGAGGACGAAGAGGGACGAACGAGACTAACTTGGTACAAAGAAGGCCTACGGATCACATGGGAGGACGAAGAGGGACGAACGAGACGAACTTGGTAGAAAGAAGACCAAGGGATCAAATGGGAGGACGAAGAGGGACGAACGAGACTAACTTGGTACATAGAAGGCCTACGGATCACATGGGAGGACGAAGAGGGACGAACGAGACGAACTTGGTACAAAGAAGGCCTATGGATCAAATGGGAGGACGTAGATGGACGAACGAGACGAACTTGGAACAAAGAAGGGCAACGGATCAAAATGGGAGGACGAAGAGGGACGAACGAGACGAACTTGGTACAAAGAAGGCCAAGGGATCAAATGGGAGGACGAAGAGGGACGAACGAGACGAACTTGGTACAAAGAAGGCCTACGGATCAAATGGGAGGACGTAGATGGACGAACGAGACGAACTTGGAACAAAGAAGGGCAACGGATCAAATGGGAGGACGAAGAGGGACGAACGAGACGAACTTGGTACAAAGAAGGCCAAGGGATCAAATGGGAGGACGAAGAGGGACGAACGAGACGTACTTGGTCCAAAGAAATCCTACGGATCACATGGGAGGACGAAGAGGGACGAACGAGACGAACTTGGTACAAAGAAGGCCTACGGATCAATTGGGAGGACGAAGAGGGACGAACAAGACGAACTTGGTACAAAGAAGGCCAACAGATCAAATGGGAGGACGAAGAGGGACGAACGAGACGAACTTGGTACAAAGAAGGCCAACAGATCAAATGGGAGGACGAAGAGGGACGAACGAGACGAACTTGGTACAAAGAAGGCCTAGGGATCAAATGGGAGGACGAAGAGGGAAGAACGGGACGAACTTGGTAGAAAGAAGACCAAGGTATCAAATGGGAGGACGAAGAGGGACGAACGAGACGAACTTGGTACAAAGAAGGCCTACGGATCAAATGGGAGGACGAAGAGGGACGAACGAGACGTACTTGGTCCAAAGAAATCCTACGGATCACATGGGAGGACGAAGAGGGACGAACGAGACGAACATGGTACAAAGAAGGGCAACGGATCAAATGGGAGGACGAAGAGGGACGAACGAGACGAACTTGGTACAAAGAAGGCCAAGGGATCAAATGGGAGGACGAAGAGGCACGAACGAGACGAACTTGGTACAAAGAAGGCCTACGGATCAAATAGGAGGACGAAGAGGGACGAACGAGACGAACTTGGTACAAAGAAGGCAAGGGATCAATTGGGAGGACGAAGAGGGACGAACGAGACGAACTTGGTACACCGAAGGCCTACGGATCAAATGGGACGACGAAGATGGACGAACGAGACGATCTTGGTCCAAAGATGGCCTACGGATCAAATGGGAGGACGAAGAGGGACGAACGAGACGTACTTGGTCCAAAGAAGTCCAACGGATCACATTGGAGGACGAAGAGGGTCGAACGAGACGTACTTGGTCCAAAGAAGTCCTACGGATCACATGGGAGGACGAAGAGGGACGAACGAGACGAACTTGGTACAAAGAAGGCCTACGGATCAAATGGGAGGACGTAGATGGACAAACGAGACGAACTTGGAACAAAGAAGGGCAACGGATCAAATGGGAGGACGAAGATGGACGAACGAGACGAACATGGTCCAAAGAAGGCCTACGGATCAAATGGGAGGACGAAGAGGGACGAACGAGACGAACATGGTACAAAGAAGGCCAAGGGATCAAATGGGAGGACGAAGATGGACGAACGAGACGAACTTGGTCCAAAGAAGGCCTACGGATCAAATGGGAGGACGAAGAGGGACGAACGAGACGAACTTGGTACAAAGAAGGCCTACGGATCAATTGGGAGGACGAAGAGGGACGAACGAGACGAACTTGGTACAAAGAAGGCCAACGGATCAAATGGGAGGACGAAGATGGACGAACGAGACGAGCTTGTTCCAAAGATGGCCTAGGGATCAAATGGGAGGACGAAGAGGGACGAACGAGACGAACTTGGTAGAAAGAAGACCAAGGGATCAAATGGGAGGACGAAGAGGGACGAACGAGACGAACTTGGTACAAAGAAGGCCTACGGATCACATGGGAGGACGAAGAGGGACGAACGAGACGAACTTGGTACAAAAAAGGCCAAGGGATCAAATGGGAGGACGAAGAGGGACGAACGAGACGAACTTGGTAGAAAGAAGACCAAGGAATCAAATGGGAGGACGAAGAGGGACGAAAGAGACGAACTTGGTACAAAGAAGGCCTACGGATCAAATGGGAGGACGAAGAGGGACGAACGAGACGTACTTGGTCCAAAGAAATCCTACGGATCAAATGGGAGGACGAAGAGGGACGAACGAGACGAACTTGGTACAAAGAAGGCCAAGGGATCAAATGGGAGGACGAAGAGGGACGAACGAGATGAACTTGGTACAAAGAAGGCCTACGGATCAAATGGGAGGACGAAGAGGGACGAACGAGACGAACTTGGTAGAAAGAAGACCAAGGGATCAAATGGGAGGACGAAGATGGAGGAACGAGACGAACTAGGTCCAAAGAAGGCCTACGGATCAAATGGGAGGACGAAGAGGGACGAACGAGACGAACTTCGTCCAAAGAATGCCAACGGATCAAATGGGAGGACGAAGATGGAGGAACGAGACGAACTTTGTACAAAGAAGGCCAACGGATCAAATGGGAGGACGAAGATGGACGAACGAGACGAACTAGGTCCAAATAAGGCCTACGGATCAAATGGGAGGACGAAGAGGGACGAACGAGACGAACTTGGTACAAAGAAGGCCTACGGATCAAATGGGAGGACGTAGATGGACGAACGAGACGAACTTGGAACAAAGAAGGGCAACGGATCAAATGGGAGGACGAAGATGGACGAACGAGACGAACATGGTCCAAAGAAGGCCTACGGATCAAATGGGAGGACGAAGAGGGACGAACGAGACGAACATGGTACAAAGAAGACCAAGGGATCAAATGGGAGGACGAAGATGGAGGAACGAGACGAACTTGGTACAAAGAAGGCCAACGGATCAAATGGGAGGACGAAGATGGACGAACGAGACGAACTAGGTCCAAAGAAGGCCTACGGATCAAATGGGAGGACGAAGAGGGACGAACGAGACGAACTTGGTCCAAAGAATGCCAACGGATCAAATGGGAGGACGAAGATGGAGGAACGAGACGAACTTTGAACAAAGAAGGCCAACGGATCAAATGGGAGGACGAAGATGGACGAACGAGACGAACTAGGTCCAAATAAGGCCTACGGATCAAATGGGAGGACGAAGAGGGACGAACGAGACGAACTTGGTACAGAGAAGGCCTACGGATCAAATGGGAGGACGTAGATGGACGAACGAGACGAACTTGGAACAAAGAAGGGCAACGGATCAAATGGGAGGACGAAGATGGACGAACAAGACGAACATGGTCCAAAGAAGGCCTACGGATCAAATGGGAGGACGAAGAGGGACGAACGAGACGAACATGGTACAAAGAAGGCCAAGGGATCAAATGGGAGGACGAAGATGGACGAACGAGACGAACTTGGTCCAAAGAAGGCCTACGGATCAAATGGGAGGACGAAGAGGGACGAACGAGACGAACTTGGTACAAAGAAGGCCTACGGATCAATTGGGAGGACGAAGAGGGACGAACGAGACGAACTTGGTACAAAGAAGGCCAACGGATCAAATGGGAGGACGAAGATGGACGAACGAGACGAGCTTCGTCCAAAGATGGCCTAGGGATCAAATGGGAGGACGAAGAGGGACGAACGAGACGAACTTGGTAGAAAGAAGACCAAGGGATCAAATGGGAGGACGAAGAGGGACGAACGAGACGAACTGGGTACAAAGAAGGCCTACGGATCACATGGGAGGACGAAGAGGGACGAACGAGACGAACTCGGTACAAAGAAGGCCTACGGATCAAATGGGAGGACGTAGATGGACGAACGAGACGAACTTGGAACAAAGAAGGGCAACGGATCAAATGGGAGGACGAAGAGGGACGAACGAGACGAACTTGGTACAAAGAAGGCCAAGGGATCAAATGGGAGCACGAAGAGGGACGAACGAGACGAACTTGGTACAAAGAAGGCCTACAGATCAAATGGGAGGACGTAGATGGACGAACGAGACGAACTTGAAACAAAGAAGGGCAACGGATCAAATGGGAGGACGAAGAGGGACGAACGAGACGAACTTGGTACAAAGAAGGCCAAGGGATCAAATGGGAGGACGAAGAGGGACGAACGAGACGAACTTGGTACAAAGAAGGCCTACGGATCAATTGGGAGGACGAAGAGGGACGAACAAGACGAACTTGGTACAAAGAAGGCCAACGGATCAAATGGGAGGATGAAGATGGACGAACGAGACGAGCTTGGTCCAAAGATGGCCTACGGATCAAATGGGAGGACGAAGAGGGACGAACGAGACGTACTTGGTCCAAAGTAGTCCTACGGATCACTTGGGAGGACGAAGAGGGACGAACGAGACGAACTTGGTCCAAAGAAGGCCTACGGATCAAATGGGAGGACGAAGAGGGACGAACGAGACGTACTTGGTCCAAAGAAATCCTACGGATCAAATGGGAGGACGAAGAGGGACGAACGAGACGAACTTGGTACAAAGAAGGCCTACGGATCAAATGGGAGGACGAAGAGGGACGAACGAGACGAACTTGGTAGAAAGAAGACCAAGGGATCAAATGGGAGGACGAAGATGGAGGAACGAGACGAACTTGGTACAAAGAAGGCCAACGGATCAAATGGGAGGACGAAGATGGACGAACGAGACGAACTAGGTCCAAAGAAGGCCTACGGATCAAATGGGAGGACGAAGAGGGACGAACGAGACGAACTTGGTCCAAAGAATGCCAACGGATCAAATGGGAGGACGAAGATGGAGGAACGAGACGAACTTTGTACAAAGAAGGCCAACGGATCAAATGGGAGGACGAAGATGGACGAACGACACGAACTAGGTCCAAATAAGGCCTACGGATCAAATGGGAGGACGAAGAGGGACGAACGAGACGAACTTGGTACAAAGAAGGCCTACGGATCAAATGGGAGGACGTAGATGGACGAACGAGATGAACTTGGAACAAAGAAGGGCAACGGATCAAATGGGAGGACGAAGATGGACGAACGAGACGAACATGGTCCAAAGAAGGCCTACGGATCAAATGGGAGGACGAAGAGGGACGAACGAGACGAACATGGTACAAAGAAGACCAAGGGATCAAATGGGAGGACGAAGATGGAGGAACGAGACGAACTTGGTACAAAGAAGGCCAACGGATCAAATGGGAGGACGAAGATGGACGAACGAGACGAACTAGGTCCAAAGAAGGCCTACGGATCAAATGGGAGGACGAAGAGGGACGAACGAGACGAACTTGGTCCAAAGAATGCCAACGGATCAAATGGGAGGACGAAGATGGAGGAACGAGACGAACTTTGTACAAAGAAGGCCAACGGATCAAATGGGAGGACGAAGATGGACGAACGAGACGAACTAGGTCCAAATAAGGCCTACGGATCAAATGGGAGGACGAAGAGGGACGAACGAGACGAACTTGGTACAAAGAAGGCCTACGGATCAAATGGGAGGACGTAGATGGACGAACGAGACGAACTTGGAACAAAGAAGGGCAACGGATCAAATGGGAGGACGAAGATGGACGAACGAGACGAACATGGTCCAAAGAAGGCCTGCGGATCAAATGGGAGGACGAAGAGGGACGAACGAGACGAATATGGTACAAAGAAGGCCAAGGGATCAAATGGGAGGACGAAGATGGACGAACGAGACGAACTTGGTCCAAAGAAGGCCTATGGATCAAATGGGAGGACGAAGAGGGACGAACGAGACGAACTTGGTACAAAGAAGGCCAACGGATCAAATGGGAGGACGAAGATGGACGAACGAGACGAGCTTCGTCCAAAGATGGCCTAGGGATCAAATGGGAGGACGAAGAGGGACGAACGAGACGAACTTGGTAGAAAGAAGACCAAGGGATCAAATGGGAGGACGAAGAGGGACGAACGAGACGAACTTGGTACAAAGAAGGCCTATGGATCACATGGGAGGACGAAGAGGGACGAACGAGACGAACTCGGTACAAAGAAGGCCTACGGATCAAATGGGAGGACGTAGATGGACGAACGAGACGAACTTGGAACAAAGAAGGGCAACGGATCAAATGGGAGGACGAAGAGGGACGAACGAGACGAACTTGGTACAAAGAAGGCCAAGGGATCAAATGGGAGCACGAAGAGGGACGAACGAGACGAACTTGGTACAAAGAAGGCCTACGGATCAAATGGGAGGACGTAGATGGACGAACGAGACGAACTTGAAACAAAGAAGGGCAACGGATCAAATGGGAGGACGAAGAGGGACGAACGAGACGAACTTGGTACAAAGAAGGCCAAGGGATCAAATGGGAGGACGAAGAGGGACGAACGAGACGAACTTGGTACAAAGAAGGCCTACGGATCAATTGGGAGGACGAAGAGGGACGAACAAGACGAACTTGGTACAAAGAAGGCCAACGGATCAAATGGGAGGATGAAGATGGACGAACGAGACGAGCTTGGTCCAAAGATGGCCTACGGATCAAATGGGAGGACGAAGAGGGACGAACGAGACGTACTTGGTCCAAAGTAGTCCTACGGATCACTTGGGAGGACGAAGAGGGACGAACGAGACGAACTTGGTCCAAAGAAGGCCTACGGATCAAATGGGAGGACGAAGAGGGACGAACGAGACAAACTTGGTACAAAGAAGGCCAACGGTTAAAATGGGAGGTCGAAGAGGGACGAACGAGACGAACTTGGTCCAAAGGAGGCCTACGGGTCAAATGGGAGGACGTAGAGGGACGAACGAGACGAACTTTGTCCAAAGAAGGCCTACGGATCAAATGGGAGGACGAAGAGGGACGAACAAGACGAACTTGGACCAAAGAATGCCAACGGATCAAATGGGAGGACGAAGATGGAGGAACGAGACGAACTTGGTCCAAAGAAGGCCTAGGGATCAAATGGGAGGACGAAGAGGGAAGAACGAGACGAACTTGGTAGAAAGAAGACCAAGGAATCAAATGGGAGGACGAAGAGGGACGAAAGAGACGAACATGGTACAAAGAAGGCCTACGGATCAAATGGGAGGACGAAGAGGGACGAACGAGACGTACTTGGTCCAAAGAAATCCTACGGATCAAATGGGAGGACGAAGAGGGACGAACGAGACGAACTTGGTACAAAGAAGGCCAAGGGATCAAATGGGAGGACGAAGAGGGACGAACGAGATGAACTTGGTACAAAGAAGGCCTACGGATCAAATGGGAGGACGAAGAGGGACGAACGAGACGAACTTGGTAGAAAGAAGACCAAGGGATCAAATGGGAGGACGAAGATGGAGGAACGAGACGAACTTGGTACAAAGAAGGCCAACGGATCAAACGGGAGGACGAAGATGGACGAACGAGACGAACTAGGTCCAAAGAAGGCCTACGGATCAAATGGGCGGACGAAGAGGGACGAACGAGACGAACTTGGTCCAAAGAATGCCAACGGATCAAATGGGAGGACGAAGATGGAGGAACGAGACGAACTTTGTACAAAGAAGGCCAACGGATCAAATGGGAGGACGAAGATGGACGAACGAGACGAACTAGGTCCAAATAAGGACTACGGATCAAATGGGAGGACGAAGAGGGACGAACGAGACGAACTTGGTACAAAGAAGGCCTACGGATCAAATGGGAGGACGTAGATGGACGAACGAGACGAACTTGGAACAAAGAAGGGCAACGGATCAAATGGGAGGACGAAGATGGACGAACGAGACGAACATGGTCCAAAGAAGGCCTACGGATCAAATGGGAGGACGAAGAGGGACGAACGAGACGAACTTGGTCCAAAGAAGGCCTACGGATCAAATGGGAGGACGAAGAGGGACGAACGAGACCAACTTGGTACAAAGAAGGCCAACGGTTAAAATGGGAGGTCGAAGAGGGACGAACGAGACGAACTTGGTCCAAAGAAGGCCTACGGGTCAAATGGGAGGACGTACAGGGACGAACGAGACGAACTTTGTCCAAAGAAGGCCTACGGATCAAATGGGAGGACGAAGAGGGACGAACAAGACGAACTTGGACCAAAGAATGCCAAGGGATCAAATGGGAGGACGAAGAGGGACGAACGAGATGAACTTGGTACAAAGAAGGCCTACGGATCAAATGGGAGGACGAAGAGGGACGAACGAGACGAACTTGGTAGAAAGAAGACCAAGGGATCAAATGGGAGGACGAAGATGGAGGAACGAGACGAACTTGGTACAAAGAAGGCCAACGGATCAAATGGGAGGACGAAGATGGACGAACGAGACGAACTAGGTCCAAAGAAGGCCTACGGATCAAATGGGAGGACGAAGAGGGACGAACGAGACGAACTTGGTCCAAAGAATGCCAACGGATCAAATGGGAGGACGAAGATGGAGGAACGAGACGAACTTTGTACAAAGAAGGCCAACGGATCAAATGGGAGGACGAAGATGGACGAACGAGACGAACTAGGTCCAAATAAGGCCTACGGATCAAATGGGAGGACGAAGAGGGACGAACGAGACGAACTTGGTACAAAGAAGGCCTACGGATCAAATGGGAGGACGTAGATGGACGAACGAGACGAACTTGGAACAAAGAAGGGCAACGGATCAAATGGGAGGACGAAGATGGACGAACGAGACGAACATGGCAAAAGAAGGCCTACGGATCAAATGGGAGGACGAAGAGGGACGAACGAGACGAACATGGTACAAAGAAGGCCAAGGGATCAAATGGGAGGACGAAGATGGACGAACGAGACGAGCTTCGTCCAAAGATGGCCTAGGGATCAAATGGGAGGACGAAGAGGGACGAACGAGACGAACTTGGTAGAAAGAAGACCAAGGGATCAAATGGGAGGACGAAGAGGGACGAACGAGACGAACTTGATACAAAGAAGGCCTACGGATCACATGGGAGGACGAAGAGGGACGAACGAGACGAACTCGGTACAAAGAAGGCCTACGGATCAAATGGGAGGACGTAGATGGACGAACGAGACGAACTTGGAACAAAGAAGGGCAACGGATCAAATGGGAGGACGAAGAGGGACGAACGAGACGAACTTGGTACAAAGAAGGCCAAGGGATCAAATGGGAGGACGAAGAGGGACGAACGAGACGAACTTGGTACAAAGAAGGCCTACGGATCAAATGGGAGGACGTAGATGGACGAACGAGACGAACTTGGAACAAAGAAGGGCAACGGATCAAATGGGAGGACGAAGAGGGACGAACGAGACGAACTTGGTACAAAGAAGGCCAACGGATCAAATGGGAGGACAAAGAGGGACGAACGAGACGAACTTGGTACAATGAAGGCCTACGGATCAATTGGGAGGACGAAGAGGGACGAACAAGACGAACTTGGTACAAAGAAGGCCAACGGATCAAATGGGAGGACAAAGATGGATGAACGAGACGAGCTTGGTCCAAAGATGGCCTACGGATCAAATGGGAGGACGACGAGGGACGAACGAGACGTACTTGGTCCAAAGTAGTCCTACGGATCACTTGGGAGGACGAAGAGGGACGAACGAGACGAACTTGGTCCAAAGAAGGCCTACGGATCAAATGGGAGGACGAAGAGGGACGAACGAGACAAACTTGGTACAAAGAAGGCCAACGGATAAAATGGGAGGTCGAAGAGGGACAAACGAGACGTACTTGGTCCAAAGGAGGCCTACGGATCAAATGGGAGGACGTAGAGGGACGAACGAGACGAACTTTGTCCAAAGAAGGCCTACGGATCAAATGGGAGGACGAAGGGGGACGAACAAGACGAACTTAGACCAAAGAATGCCAACGGATCAAATGGGAGGACGAAGATGGAGGAACGAGACGAACTTGGTCCAAAGAAGGCCTAGGGATCAAATGGGAGGACGAAGAGGGAAGAACGAGACGAACTTGGTAGAAAGAAGACCAAGGAATCAAATGGGAGGACGAAGAGGGACGAAAGAGACGAACTTGGTACAAAGAAGGCCTACGGATCAAATGGGAGGACGAAGAGGGACGAACGAGACGTACTTGGTCCAAAGAAATCCTACGGATCAAATGGGAGGACGAAGAGGGACGAACGAGACGAACTTGGTACAAAGAAGGCCAAGGGATCAAATGGGAGGACGAAGAGGGACGAACGAGATGAACTTGGTACAAAGAAGGCCTACGGATCAAATGGGAGGACGAAGAGGGACGAACGAGACGAACTTGGTAGAAAGAAGACCAAGGGATCAAATGGGAGGACGAAGATGGAGGAACGAGACGAACTTGGTACAAAGAAGGCCAACGGATCAAATGGGAGGACGAAGATGGACGAACGAGACGAACTAGGTCCAAATAAGTGATGGCCTCCTTGTTGTAACAACTTGGCCAATGACTTGAATTCACCACTTAGATTCTGGTTGTGACTAAGAACTTGTGATTTTCAATCTTTAAGAAAGAAAAGCAAGAAAGGATTGTTCTTATTTTAACAAGAACAAGTGAGCAGAATAAGAACAAGTGAACAAAATGGAAGTGAAGAATAAGAGTTCTTGTTATAACAAGCAAACAAGAGAGCAGATTGTAAAACAAAGAACAAGAAGAATGGATGGGAGGCAAGGGGCGCCACCTTGGTCTAATCCAAGACAAGGATAAGCCTATGGAAATGAGGATCACCACAAGAAAGGATTCTTGGTAAGATCAAAGTCTGGTTCAATCCAGAACCAAAGAGTAAGGACTCAATTACACAAGGTAATGTTTTTGCTCAAGATCAAAGTTGTTCTTCCATGCTCCATGCGCCCCCTATATATAGTGAGGGAGGCTGGTTCTGATTACAAAGAAGTGACCAATTCTTTGCCATTTAAGGCTACAAGGAATCCTAGGCTAGCATAAAGAGCAATTACATTGGCTGCTGACCAGCTCAATGTCTACAAGGAATCCTAGGCTATCATAAAGAACAATTACAATGGCTGCTGACCAGCTCAATGTTTACAAGGAATCCTAAGCTATCATAAAGAAGCATTTACAATTAATTGGTTGGCTGCTGACCAGCTCCAAGGTGGCGCAATGCACCTGGCCAGGGGAGGTGAGGCGCCTTGCTTGGTCAGATGGTAGCTCCCTCTTTGATTGCTTTTCATGACTAGGAAGGTTTCACAGCCACCATTTTGATTGCACTTAAGTAGGTGGCTGTTACACTTTTAGTGTGCTGTTGGAGTATTTACTCCTTTGTCTTGTATAACTCCTTCTTGCCTTGATTGCCTTGAATTCCTTTGTCTTTCCTTGTCATCAGATCACTTGAATTACACAAAGAGCTGTTGAGAGTTTATGGGACCCTCCTCTTTGCGCCACACACCACCACTTGAAGTGGATTAAACACACAAAAATAAAAAGGAATTAAATAACTTAGTGCCTTGGTCCCAAATAAATCAATTGGTCACATGCACTTTATTCAAAACAAAATAACATGGCTGGCTGGTTATGCATGTTGCGCCTCCTCCATGTCTTGTATGACAAGCATGGTTTTTGGTGCAATTACATCTTTGCCCATGTTCGCAATTGTCTTAGTCATAAATTGGACTAAGCCTTCTTGCGCCCTTCTTGACATTGCCCTAGTAATTGGGCCTCCTAGGCTTTGAATGGCTTCTTGGACCTCCATGTCCTCATCAATAAGGCCTACGGATCAAATGGGAGGACGAAGAGGGACGAATGAGACGAACGAGACGAGCTTGGTCCAAAGAATGCCAACGGATCAAATGGGAGGACGAAGACGGACGAACGAGACGAACTTGGTACAAAGAAGGCCAACGGATCAAATGGGAGGACGAAGATGGACGAACGAGACGAACTTGGTCCAAAGAAGGCCTACGGATCAAATGGGAGGACGAAGAGGGACGAACGAGACGAACTTGGTCCAAAGAATGCCAACGGATCAAATGGGAGGACGAAGATGGAGGAACGAGTCGAACTTTGTACAAAGAAGGCCAACGGATCAAATGGGAGGACGAAGATGGACGAACGAGATGAACTAGGTCCAAATAAGGCCTACGGATCAAATGGGAGGACGAAGAGGGACGAATGAGACGAACGAGACGAGCTTGGTCCAAAGAATGCCAACGGATCAAATGGGAGGACGAAGACGGACGAACGAGACGTACTTGGTCCAAAGAAATCCTACGGATCAAATGGGAGGACGAAGAGGGACGAACGAGACGAACTTGGTACAAAGAAGGCCAAGGGATCAAATGGGAGGACGAAGAGGGACGAACGAGATGAACTTGGTACAAAGAAGGCCAACGGATCAAATGGGAGGACGAAGATGGACGAACGAGACGAACTAGGTCCAAATAAGGCCTACGGATCAAATGGGAGGACGAAGAGGGACGAATGAGACGAACGAGACGAGCTTGGTCCAAAGAATGCCAACGGATCAAATGGGAGGACGAAGACGGACGAACGAGACGAACTTGGTACAAAGAAGGCCAACGGATCAAATGGGAGGACGAAGATGGACGAACGAGACGAACTTGGTCCAAAGAAGGCCTACGGATCAAATGGGAGGACGAAGAGGGACGAACGAGACGAACTTGGTCCAAAGAATGCCAACGGATCAAATGGGAGGACGAAGATGGAGGAACGAGTCGAACTTTGTACAAAGAAGGCCAACGGATCAAATGGGAGGACGAAGATGGACGAACGAGATGAACTAGGTCCAAATAAGGCCTACGGATCAAATGGGAGGACGAAGAGGGACGAATGAGACGAACGAGACGAGCTTGGTCCAAAGAATGCCAACGGATCAAATGGGAGGACGAAGACGGACGAACGAGACGAACTTGGTACAAAGAAGGCCAACGGATCAAATGGGAGGACGAAGATGGACGAACGAGACGAACTTGGTCCAAAGAAGGCCTACGGATCAAATGGGAGGACGAAGAGGGACGAACGAGACAAACTTGGTACAAAGAAGGCCAACGGATAAAATGGGAGGTCGAAGAGGGACGAACGAGACGTACTTGGTCCAAAGAAGTCCTACGGATCACATGGGAGGACGAAGAGGGACGAACGAGACGAACTTGGTACAAAGAAGGCCTACGGATCACATGGGAGGACGAAGAGGGACGAACGAGACGAACTTGGTACAAAGAAGGCCTACGGATCAAATGGGAGGACGTAGATGGACGAACGAGACGAACTTGGAACAAAGAAGGGCAACGGATCAAATGGGAGCAGGAAGATGGACGAACGAGACGAACATGGTCCGAAGAAGGCCTACGGATCAAATGGGAGGACGAAGAGGGACGAACGAGACGTACTTGGTCCAAAGTAGTCCTACGGATCACGTGGGAGGCGAAGAGGGACGAACGAGACGAACTTGGTCCAAATAAGGCCTACGGATCATATGGGAGGACGAAGAGGGACGAACGAGACGTACTTGGTCCAAAGAAGTCCAACGGATCAAATGGGAGGACGAAGAGGGACGAACGAGACGTACTTGGTCCAAAGTAGTCCTACGGATCACATGGGAGGACGAAGAGGGACGAACGAGACGAACTTGGTCCAAGTAAGGCCTACGGATCAAATGGGAGGACGAAGAGGGACGAACGAGACGTACTTGGTCCAAAGAAGTCCAACGGATCAAATGGGAGGACGAAGAGGGACGAACGAGACGTACTTGGTCCAAAGTAGTCCTACGGATCACATGGGAGGACGAAGAGGGACGAACGAGACGAACTTGGTCCAAATAAGGCCTACGGATCAAATGGGAGGACGAAGAGGGACGAACGAGACAAACTTGGTACAAAGAAGGCCAACGGATAAAATGGGAGGTCGAAGAGGGACGAACGAGACGAACTTGGTCCAAAGGAGGCCTACGGATCAAATGGGGGGACGTAGAGGGACGAACGAGACGAACTTTGTCCAAAGAAGGCCTACGGATCAAATGGGAGGACGAAGAGGGACGAACAAGACGAACTTGGACCAAAGAATGCCAACGGATCAAATGGGAGGACGAAGATGGAGGAACGAGACGAACTTGGTCCAAAGAAGGCCTAGGGATCAAATGGGAGGACGAAGAGGGAAGAACGAGACGAACTTGGTAGAAAGTAGACCAAGGAATCAAATGGGAGGACGAAGAGGGACGAAAGAGACGAACTTGGTACAAAGAAGGCCTACGGATCAAATGGGAGGACGAAGAGGGACGAACGAGACGTACTTGGTCCAAAGAAATCCTACGGATCAAATGGGAGAACGAAGAGGGACGAACGAGACGAACTTGGTACAAAGAAGGCCAAGGGATCAAATGGGAGGACGAAGAGGGACGAACGAGATGAACTTGGTACAAAGAAGGCCTACGGATCAAATGGGAGGACGAAGAGGGACGAACGAGACGAACTTGGTAGAAAGAAGACCAAGGGATCAAATAGGAGGACGTAGATGGAGGAACGAGACGAACTTGGTACAAAGAAGGCCAACGGATCAAATGGGAGGACGAAGATGGACGAACGAGACGAACTAGGTCCAAATAAGGCCTACGGATCAAATGGGAGGACGAAGAGGGACGAATGAGACGAACGAGACGAGCTTGGTCCAAAGAATGCCAACGGATCAAATGGGAGGACGAAGACGGACGAACGAGACGAACTTGGTACAAAGAAGGCCAACGGATCAAATGGGAGGACGAAGATGGACGAACGAGACGAACTTGGTCCAAAGAAGGCCTACGGATCAAATGGGAGGACGAAGAGGGACGAACGAGACGAACTTGGTCCAAAGAATGCCAACGGATCAAATGGGTGGACGAAGATGGAGGAACGAGTCGAACTTTGTACAAAGAAGGCCAACGGATCAAATGGGAGGACGAAGATGGACGAACGAGATGAACTAGGTCCAAATAAGGCCTACGGATCAAATGGGAGGACGAAGACGGACGAACGAGACGAACTTGGTACAAAGAAGGCCAACGGATCAAATGGGAGGACGAAGATGGACGAACGAGACGAACTTGGTCCAAAGAAGGCCTACGGATCAAATGGGAGGACGAAGAGGGACGAACGAGACAAACTTGGTACAAAGAAGGCCAACGGATAAAATGGGAGGTCGAAGAGGGACGAACGAGACGTACTTGGTCCAAAGAAGTCCTACGGATCACATGGGAGGACGAAGAGGGACGAACGAGACGAACTTGGTACAAAGAAGGCCTACGGATCACATGGGAGGACGAAGAGGGACGAACGAGACGAACTTGGTACAAAGAAGTCCTACGGATCAAATGGGAGGACGTAGATGGACGAACGAGACGAACTTGGAACAAAGAAGGGCAACGGATCAAATGGGAGCAGGAAGATGGACGAACGAGACGAACATGGTCCAAAGAAGGCCTACGGATCAAATGGGAGGACGAAGAGGGACGAACGAGACGTACTTGGTCCAAAGTAGTCCTACGGATCACATGGGAGGACGAAGAGGGACGAACGAGACGAACTTGGTCCAAATAAGGCCTACGGATCAAATGGGAGGACGAAGAGGGACGAACGAGACGTACTTGGTCCAAAGAAGTCCAACGGATCAAATGGGAGGACGAAGAGGGACGAACGAGACGTACTTGGTCCAAAGTAGTCCTACGGATCACATGGGAGGACGAAGAGGGACGAACGAGACGAACTTGGTCCAAATAAGGCCTACGGATTAAATGGGAGGACGAAGAGGGACGAACGAGACAAACTTGGTACAAAGAAGGCCAACGGATAAAATGGGAGGTCGAAGAGGGACGAACGAGACGAACTTGGTCCAAAGGAGGCCTACGGATCAAATGGGAGGACGTAGAGGGACGAACGAGACGAACTTTGTCCAAAGAAGGCCTACGGATCAAATGGGAGGACGAAGAAGGACGAACAAGACGAACTTGGACCAAAGAATGCCAACGGATCAAATGGGAGGACGAAGATGGAGGAACGAGACGAACTTGGTCCAAAGAAGGCCTAGGGATCAAATGGGAGGACGAAGAGGGAAGAACGAGACGAACTTGGTAGAAAGTAGACCAAGGAATCAAATGGGAGGACGAAGAGGGACGAAAGAGACGAACTTGGTACAAAGAAGGCCTACGGATCAAATGGGAGGACGAAGAGGGACGAACGAGACGTACTTGGTCCAAAGAAATCCTACGGATCAAATGGGAGAACGAAGAGGGACGAACGAGACGAACTTGGTACAAAGAAGGCCAAGGGATCAAATGGGAGGACGAAGAGGGACGAACGAGATGAACTTGGTACAAAGAAGGCCTACGGATCAAATGGGAGGACGAAGAGGGACGAACGAGACGAACTTGGTAGAAAGAAGACCAAGGGATCAAATAGGAGGACGTAGATGGAGGAACGAGACGAACTTGGTACAAAGAAGGCCAACGGATCAAATGGGAGGACGAAGATGGACGAACGAGACGAACTAGGTCCAAAGAAGGCCTACGGATCAAATGGGAGGACGAAGAGGGACGAACGAGACGAACTTGGTCCAAAGAATGCCAACGGATCAAATGGGAGGACGAAGATGGAGGAACGAGACGAACTTTGTATAAAGAAGGCCAACGGATCAAATGGGGGGACGAAGATAGACGAACGAGACGAACTAGGTCCAAATAAGGCCTACGGATCAAATGGGAGGACGAAGAGGGACGAATGAGGCGAACGAGACGAGCTTGGTCCAAAGAATGCCAACGGATCAAATGGGAGGACGAAGACGGACGAACGAGACGAACTTGGTACAAAGAAGGCCAACGGATCAAATGGGAGGACGAAGATGGACGAACGAGACGAACTTGGTCCAAAGAAGGCCTACGGATCAAATGGGAGGACGAAGAGGGACGAACGAGACAAACTTGGTACAAAGAAGGCCAACGGATAAAATGGGAGGTCGAAGAGGGACGAACGAGACGTACTTGGTCCAATGAAGTCCTACGGATCACATGGGAGGACGAAGAGGGACGAACGAGACGAACTTGGTACAAAGAAGGCCTACGGATCACATGGGAGGACGAAGAGGGACGAACGAGACGAACTTGGTACAAAGAAGGCCTACGGATCAAATGGGAGGACGTAGATGGAGGAACGAGACGAACTTGGTCCAAAGAAGGCCTAGGGATCAAATGGGAGGACGAAGAGGGAAGAACGAGACGAACTTGGTAGAAAGTAGACCAAGGAATCAAATGGGAGGACGAAGAGGGACGAAAGAGACGAACTTGGTACAAAGAAGGCCTACGGATCAAATGGGAGGACGAAGAGGGACGAACGAGACGTACTTGGTCCAAAGAAATCCTACGGATCAAATGGGAGAACGAAGAGGGACGAACGAGACGAACTTGGTACAAAGAAGGCCAAGGGATCAAATGGGAGGACGAAGAGGGACGAACGAGATGAACTTGGTACAAAGAAGGCCTACGGATCAAATGGGAGGACGAAGAGGGACGAACGAGACGAACTTGGTAGAAAGAAGACCAAGGGATCAAATAGGAGGACGTAGATGGAGGAACGAGACGAACTTGGTACAAAGAAGGCCAACGGATCAAATGGGAGGACGAAGATGGACGAACGAGACGAACTAGGTCCAAATAAGGCCTACGGATCAAATGGGAGGACGAAGAGGGACGAATGAGACGAACGAGACGAGCTTGGTCCAAAGAATGCCAACGGATCAAATGGGAGGACGAAGACGGACGAACGAGACGAACTTGGTACAAAGAAGGCCAACGGATCAAATGGGAGGACGAAGATGGACGAACGAGACGAACTTGGTCCAAAGAAGGCCTACGGATCAAATGGGAGGACGAAGAGGGACGAACGAGACGAACTTGGTCCAAAGAATGCCAACGGATCAAATGGGTGGACGAAGATGGAGGAACGAGTCGAACTTTGTACAAAGAAGGCCAACGGATCAAATGGGAGGACGAAGATGGACGAACGAGATGAACTAGGTCCAAATAAGGCCTACGGATCAAATGGGAGGACGAAGACGGACGAACGAGACGAACTTGGTACAAAGAAGGCCAACGGATCAAATGGGAGGACGAAGATGGACGAACGAGACGAACTTGGTCCAAAGAAGGCCTACGGATCAAATGGGAGGACGAAGAGGGACGAACGAGACAAACTTGGTACAAAGAAGGCCAACGGATAAAATGGGAGGTCGAAGAGGGACGAACGAGACGTACTTGGTCCAAAGAAGTCCTACGGATCACATGGGAGGACGAAGAGGGACGAACGAGACGAACTTGGTACAAAGAAGGCCTACGGATCACATGGGAGGACGAAGAGGGACGAACGAGACGAACTTGGTACAAAGAAGTCCTACGGATCAAATGGGAGGACGTAGATGGACGAACGAGACGAACTTGGAACAAAGAAGGGCAACGGATCAAATGGGAGCAGGAAGATGGACGAACGAGACGAACATGGTCCAAAGAAGGCCTACGGATCAAATGGGAGGACGAAGAGGGACGAACGAGACGTACTTGGTCCAAAGTAGTCCTACGGATCACATGGGAGGACGAAGAGGGACGAACGAGACGAACTTGGTCCAAATAAGGCCTACGGATCAAATGGGAGGACGAAGAGGGACGAACGAGACGTACTTGGTCCAAAGAAGTCCAACGGATCAAATGGGAGGACGAAGAGGGACGAACGAGACGTACTTGGTCCAAAGTAGTCCTACGGATCACATGGGAGGACGAAGAGGGACGAACGAGACGAACTTGGTCCAAATAAGGCCTACGGATTAAATGGGAGGACGAAGAGGGACGAACGAGACAAACTTGGTACAAAGAAGGCCAACGGATAAAATGGGAGGTCGAAGAGGGACGAACGAGACGAACTTGGTCCAAAGGAGGCCTACGGATCAAATGGGAGGACGTAGAGGGACGAACGAGACGAACTTTGTCCAAAGAAGGCCTACGGATCAAATGGGAGGACGAAGAAGGACGAACAAGACGAACTTGGACCAAAGAATGCCAACGGATCAAATGGGAGGACGAAGATGGAGGAACGAGACGAACTTGGTCCAAAGAAGGCCTAGGGATCAAATGGGAGGACGAAGAGGGAAGAACGAGACGAACTTGGTAGAAAGTAGACCAAGGAATCAAATGGGAGGACGAAGAGGGACGAAAGAGACGAACTTGGTACAAAGAAGGCCTACGGATCAAATGGGAGGACGAAGAGGGACGAACGAGACGTACTTGGTCCAAAGAAATCCTACGGATCAAATGGGAGAACGAAGAGGGACGAACGAGACGAACTTGGTACAAAGAAGGCCAAGGGATCAAATGGGAGGACGAAGAGGGACGAACGAGATGAACTTGGTACAAAGAAGGCCTACGGATCAAATGGGAGGACGAAGAGGGACGAACGAGACGAACTTGGTAGAAAGAAGACCAAGGGATCAAATAGGAGGACGTAGATGGAGGAACGAGACGAACTTGGTACAAAGAAGGCCAACGGATCAAATGGGAGGACGAAGATGGACGAACGAGACGAACTAGGTCCAAAGAAGGCCTACGGATCAAATGGGAGGACGAAGAGGGACGAACGAGACGAACTTGGTCCAAAGAATGCCAACGGATCAAATGGGAGGACGAAGATGGAGGAACGAGACGAACTTTGTATAAAGAAGGCCAACGGATCAAATGGGGGGACGAAGATAGACGAACGAGACGAACTAGGTCCAAATAAGGCCTACGGATCAAATGGGAGGACGAAGAGGGACGAATGAGGCGAACGAGACGAGCTTGGTCCAAAGAATGCCAACGGATCAAATGGGAGGACGAAGACGGACGAACGAGACGAACTTGGTACAAAGAAGGCCAACGGATCAAATGGGAGGACGAAGATGGACGAACGAGACGAACTTGGTCCAAAGAAGGCCTACGGATCAAATGGGAGGACGAAGAGGGACGAACGAGACAAACTTGGTACAAAGAAGGCCAACGGATAAAATGGGAGGTCGAAGAGGGACGAACGAGACGTACTTGGTCCAATGAAGTCCTACGGATCACATGGGAGGACGAAGAGGGACGAACGAGACGAACTTGGTACAAAGAAGGCTTACGGATCAAATGGGAGGACGTAGATGGACGAACGAGACGAACTTGGAACAAAGAAGGGCAACGGATCAAATGGGAGGACGAAGATGGACGAACGAGACGAACATGGTCCAAAGAAGGCCTGCGGATCAAATGGGAGGACGAAGAGGGACGAACGAGACGAACATGGTACAAAGAAGGCCAAGGGATCAAATGGGAGGACGAAGATGGACGAACGAGACGAACTTGGTCCAAAGAAGGCCTACGGATCAAATCGGAGGACGAAGAGGGACAAACGAGACGAACTTGGTACAAAGAAGGCCTACGGATCAAATGGGATGACGAAGAGGGACGAACGAGACGTACTTGGTCCAAAGAAATCCTACGGATCAAATGGGAGAACGAAGAGGGACGAACGAGACGAACTTGGTACAAAGAAGGCCAAGGGATCAAATGGGAGGACGAAGAGGGACGAACGAGATGAACTTGGTACAAAGAAGGCCTACGGATCAAATGGGAGGACGAAGAGGGACGAACGAGACGAACTTGGTAGAAAGAAGACCAAGGGATCAAATAGGAGGACGTAGATGGAGGAACGAGACGAACTTGGTACAAAGAAGGCCAACGGATCAAATGGGAGGACGAAGATGGACGAACGAGACGAACTAGGTCCAAAGAAGGCCTACGGATCAAATGGGAGGACGAAGAGGGACGAACGAGACGAACTTGGTCCAAAGAATGCCAACGGATCAAATGGGAGGACGAAGATGGAGGAACGAGACGAACTTTGTACAAAGAAGGCCAACGGATCAAATGGGGGGACGAAGATAGACGAACGAGACGAACTAGGTCCAAATAAGGCCTACGGATCAAATGGGAGGACGAAGAGGGACGAATGAGACGAACGAGACGAGCTTGGTCCAAAGAATGCCAACGGATCAAATGGGAGGACGAAGACGGACGAACGAGACGAACTTGGTACAAAGAAGGCCAACGGATCAAATGGGAGGACGAAGATGGACGAACGAGACGAACTTGGTCCAAAGAAGGCCTACGGATCAAATGGGAGGACGAAGAGGGACGAACGAGACAAACTTGGTACAAAGAAGGCCAACGGATAAAATGGGAGGTCGAAGAGGGACGAACGAGACGTACTTGGTCCAATGAAGTCCTACGGATCACATGGGAGGACGAAGAGGGACGAACGAGACGAACTTGGTACAAAGAAGGCCTACGGATCACATGGGAGGACGAAGAGGGACGAACGAGACGAACTTGGTACAAAGAAGGCCTACGGATCAAATGGGAGGACGTAGATGGACGAACGAGACGAACATGGAACAAAGAAGGGCAACGGATCAAATGGGAGGACGAAGATGGACGAACGAGACGAACATGGTCCAAAGAAGGCCTGCGGATCAAATGGGAGGACGAAGAGGGACGAACGAGACGAACATGGTACAAAGAAGGCCAAGGGATCAAATGGGAGGACGAAGATGGACGAACGAGACGAACTTGGTCCAAAGAAGGCCTACGGATCAAATGGGAGGACGAAGAGGGACAAACGAGACGAACTTGGTACAAAGAAGGCCTACGGATCAAATGGGAGGACGAAGAGGGACGAACGAGACGTACTTGGTCCAAAGAAATCCTACGGATCAAATGGGAGAACGAAGAGGGACGAACGAGACGAACTTGGTACAAAGAAGGCCAAGGGATCAAATGGGAGGACGAAGAGGGACGAACGAGATGAACTTGGTACAAAGAAGGCCTACGGATCAAATGGGAGGACGAAGAGGGACGAACGAGACGAACTTGGTAGAAAGAAGACCAAGGGATCAAATAGGAGGACGTAGATGGAGGAACGAGACGAACTTGGTACAAAGAAGGCCAACGGATCAAATGGGAGGACGAAGATGGACGAACGAGACGAACTAGGTCCAAAGAAGGCCTACGGATCAAATGGGAGGACGAAGAGGGACGAACGAGACGAACTTGGTCCAAAGAATGCCAACGGATCAAATGGGAGGACGAAGATGGAGGAACGAGACGAACTTTGTACAAAGAAGGCCAACGGATCAAATGGGGGGACGAAGATAGACGAACGAGACGAACTAGGTCCAAATAAGGCCTACGGATCAAATGGGAGGACGAAGAGGGACGAATGAGACGAACGAGACGAGCTTGGTCCAAAGAATGCCAACGGATCAAATGGGAGGACGAAGACGGACGAACGAGACGAACTTGGTACAAAGAAGGCCAACGGATCAAATGGGAGGACGAAGATGGACGAACGAGACGAACTTGGTCCAAAGAAGGCCTACGGATCAAATGGGAGGACGAAGAGGGACAAACGAGACGAACTTGGTACAAAGAAGGCCTACGGATCAAATGGGATGACGAAGAGGGACGAACGAGACGTACTTGGTCCAAAGAAATCCTACGGATCAAATGGGAGAACGAAGAGGGACGAACGAGACGAACTTGGTACAAAGAAGGCCAAGGGATCAAATGGGAGGACGAAGAGGGACGAACGAGATGAACTTGGTACAAAGAAGGCCTACGGATCAAATGGGAGGACGAAGAGGGACGAACGAGACGAACTTGGTAGAAAGAAGACCAAGGGATCAAATAGGAGGACGTAGATGGAGGAACGAGACGAACTTGGTACAAAGAAGGCCAACGGATCAAATGGGAGGACGAAGATGGACGAACGAGACGAACTAGGTCCAAAGAAGGCCTACGGATCAAATGGGAGGACGAAGAGGGACGAACGAGACGAACTTGGTCCAAAGAATGCCAACGGATCAAATGGGAGGACGAAGATGGAGGAACGAGACGAACTTTGTACAAAGAAGGCCAACGGATCAAATGGGGGGACGAAGATAGACGAACGAGACGAACTAGGTCCAAATAAGGCCTACGGATCAAATGGGAGGACGAAGAGGGACGAATGAGACGAACGAGACGAGCTTGGTCCAAAGAATGCCAACGGATCAAATGGGAGGACGAAGACGGACGAACGAGACGAACTTGGTACAAAGAAGGCCAACGGATCAAATGGGAGGACGAAGATGGACGAACGAGACGAACTTGGTCCAAAGAAGGCCTACGGATCAAATGGGAGGACGAAGAGGGACGAACGAGACAAACTTGGTACAAAGAAGGCCAACGGATAAAATGGGAGGTCGAAGAGGGACGAACGAGACGTACTTGGTCCAATGAAGTCCTACGGATCACATGGGAGGACGAAGAGGGACGAACGAGACGAACTTGGTACAAAGAAGGCCTACGGATCACATGGGAGGACGAAGAGGGACGAACGAGACGAACTTGGTACAAAGAAGGCCTACGGATCAAATGGGAGGACGTAGATGGACGAACGAGACGAACATGGAACAAAGAAGGGCAACGGATCAAATGGGAGGACGAAGATGGACGAACGAGACGAACATGGTCCAAAGAAGGCCTGCGGATCAAATGGGAGGACGAAGAGGGACGAACGAGACGAACATGGTACAAAGAAGGCCAAGGGATCAAATGGGAGGACGAAGATGGACGAACGAGACGAACTTGGTCCAAAGAAGGCCTACGGATCAAATGGGAGGACGAAGAGGGACAAACAAGACGAACTTGGTACAAAGAAGGCCTACGGATCAAATGGGAGGACGAAGAGGGACGAACGAGACGTACTTGGTCCAAAGAAATCCTACGGATCAAATGGGAGAACGAAGAGGGACGAACGAGACGAACTTGGTACAAAGAAGGCCAAGGGATCAAATGGGAGGACGAAGAGGGACGAACGAGATGAACTTGGTACAAAGAAGGCCTACGGATCAAATGGGAGGACGAAGAGGGACGAACGAGACGAACTTGGTAGAAAGAAGACCAAGGGATCAAATAGGAGGACGTAGATGGAGGAACGAGACGAACTTGGTACAAAGAAGGCCAACGGATCAAATGGGAGGACGAAGATGGACGAACGAGACGAACTAGGTCCAAAGAAGGCCTACGGATCAAATGGGAGGACGAAGAGGGACGAACGAGACGAACTTGGTCCAAAGAATGCCAACGGATCAAATGGGAGGACGAAGATGGAGGAACGAGACGAACTTTGTACAAAGAAGGCCAACGGATCAAATGGGGGGACGAAGATAGACGAACGAGACGAACTAGGTCCAAAGAAGGCCTACGGATCAAATGGGAGGACGAAGAGGGACGAACGAGATGAACTTGGTCCAAAGAATGCCAACGGATCAAATGGGAGGACGAAGATGGAGGAACGAGACGAACTTTGTATAAAGAAGGCCAACGGATCAAATGGGGGGACGAAGATAGACGAACGAGACGAACTAGGTCCAAATAAGGCCTACGGATCAAATGGGAGGACGAAGAGGGACGAATGAGGCGAACGAGACGAGCTTGGTCCAAAGAATGCCAACGGATCAAATGGGAGGACGAAGACGGACGAACGAGACGAACTTGGTACAAAGAAGGCCAACGGATCAAATGGGAGGACGAAGATGGACGAACGAGACGAACTTGGTCCAAAGAAGGCCTACGGATCAAATGGGAGGACGAAGAGGGACGAACGAGACAAACTTGGTACAAAGAAGGCCAACGGATAAAATGGGAGGTCGAAGAGGGACGAACGAGACGTACTTGGTCCAATGAAGTCCTACGGATCACATGGGAGGACGAAGAGGGACGAACGAGACGAACTTGGTACAAAGAAGGCCTACGGATCACATGGGAGGACGAAGAGGGACGAACGAGACGAACTTGGTACAAAGAAGGCTTACGGATCAAATGGGAGGACGTAGATGGACGAACGAGACGAACTTGGAACAAAGAAGGGCAACGGATCAAATGGGAGGACGAAGATGGACGAACGAGACGAACATGGTCCAAAGAAGGCCTGCGGATCAAATGGGAGGACGAAGAGGGACGAACGAGACGAACATGGTACAAAGAAGGCCAAGGGATCAAATGGGAGGACGAAGATGGACGAACGAGACGAACTTGGTCCAAAGAAGGCCTACGGATCAAATGGGAGGACGAAGAGGGACAAACGAGACGAACTTGGTACAAAGAAGGCCTACGGATCAAATGGGATGACGAAGAGGGACGAACGAGACGTACTTGGTCCAAAGAAATCCTACGGATCAAATGGGAGAACGAAGAGGGACGAACGAGACGAACTTGGTACAAAGAAGGCCAAGGGATCAAATGGGAGGACGAAGAGGGACGAACGAGATGAACTTGGTACAAAGAAGGCCTACGGATCAAATGGGAGGACGAAGAGGGACGAACGAGACGAACTTGGTAGAAAGAAGACCAAGGGATCAAATAGGAGGACGTAGATGGAGGAACGAGACGAACTTGGTACAAAGAAGGCCAACGGATCAAATGGGAGGACGAAGATGGACGAACGAGACGAACTAGGTCCAAAGAAGGCCTACGGATCAAATGGGAGGACGAAGAGGGACGAACGAGACGAACTTGGTCCAAAGAATGCCAACGGATCAAATGGGAGGACGAAGATGGAGGAACGAGACGAACTTTGTACAAAGAAGGCCAACGGATCAAATGGGGGGACGAAGATAGACGAACGAGACGAACTAGGTCCAAATAAGGCCTACGGATCAAATGGGAGGACGAAGAGGGACGAATGAGACGAACGAGACGAGCTTGGTCCAAAGAATGCCAACGGATCAAATGGGAGGACGAAGACGGACGAACGAGACGAACTTGGTACAAAGAAGGCCAACGGATCAAATGGGAGGACGAAGATGGACGAACGAGACGAACTTGGTCCAAAGAAGGCCTACGGATCAAATGGGAGGACGAAGAGGGACGAACGAGACAAACTTGGTACAAAGAAGGCCAACGGATTAAATGGGAGGTCGAAGAGGGACGAACGAGACGTACTTGGTCCAATGAAGTCCTACGGATCACATGGGAGGACGAAGAGGGACGAACGAGACGAACTTGGTACAAAGAAGGCCTACGGATCACATGGGAGGACGAAGAGGGACGAACGAGACGAACTTGGTACAAAGAAGGCCTACGGATCAAATGGGAGGACGTAGATGGACGAACGAGACGAACTTGGAACAAAGAAGGGCAACGGATCAAATGGGAGGACGAAGATGGACGAACGAGACGAACATGGTCCAAAGAAGGCCTGCGGATCAAATGGGAGGACGAAGAGGGACGAACGAGACGAACATGGTACAAAGAAGGCCAAGGGATCAAATGGGAGGACGAAGATGGACGAACGAGACGAACTTGGTCCAAAGAAGGCCTACGGATCAAATGGGAGGACGAAGAGGGACAAACGAGACGAACTTGGTACAAAGAAGGCCTACGGATCAAATGGGAGGACGAAGAGGGACGTACGAGACGTACTTGGTCCAAAGAAATCCTACGGATCAAATGGGAGAACGAAGAGGGACGAACGAGACGAACTTGGTACAAAGAAGGCCAAGGGATCAAATGGGAGGACGAAGAGGGACGAACGAGATGAACTTGGTACAAAGAAGGCCTACGGATCAAATGGGAGGACGAAGAGGGACGAACGAGACGAACTTGGTAGAAAGAAGACCAAGGGATCAAATAGGAGGACGTAGATGGAGGAACGAGACGAACTTGGTACAAAGAAGGCCAACGGATCAAATGGGAGGACGAAGATGGACGAACGAGACGAACTAGGTCCAAAGAAGGCCTACGGATCAAATGGGAGGACGAAGAGGGACGAACGAGACGAACTTGGTCCAAAGAATGCCAACGGATCAAATGGGAGGACGAAGATGGAGGAACGAGACAAACTTTGTATAAAGAAGGCCAACGGATCAAATGGGGGGACGAAGATAGACGAACGAGACGAACTAGGTCCAAATAAGGCCTACGGATCAAATGGGAGGACGAAGAGGGACGAATGAGGCGAACGAGACGAGCTTGGTCCAAAGAATGCCAACGGATCAAATGGGAGGACGAAGACGGACGAACGAGACGAACTTGGTACAAAGAAGGCCAACGGATCAAATGGGAGGACGAAGATGGACGAACGAGACGAACTTGGTCCAAAGAAGGCCTACGGATCAAATGGGAGGACGAAGAGGGACGAACGAGACAAACTTGGTACAAAGAAGGCCAACGGATAAAATGGGAGGTCGAAGAGGGACGAACGAGACGTACTTGGTCCAATGAAGTCCTACGGATCACATGGGAGGAC
The DNA here is from genome assembly GCA_030159175.1 of Glycyrrhiza uralensis. Classification (NCBI taxonomy): domain Eukaryota; kingdom Viridiplantae; phylum Streptophyta; class Magnoliopsida; order Fabales; family Fabaceae; genus Glycyrrhiza; species Glycyrrhiza uralensis. The sequence goes on from BRZY01000004.1 coordinate 20,332,532, forward strand.
GAAGAGGGACGAACGAGACGAACTTGGTACAAAGAAGGCTTACGGATCAAATGGGAGGACGTAGATGGACGAACGAGACGAACTTGGAACAAAGAAGGGCAACGGATCAAATGGGAGGACGAAGATGGACGAACGAGACGAACATGGTCCAAAGAAGGCCTGCGGATCAAATGGGAGGACGAAGAGGGACGAACGAGACGAACATGGTACAAAGAAGGCCAAGGGATCAAATGGGAGGACGAAGATGGACGAACGAGACGAACTTGGTCCAAAGAAGGCCTACGGATCAAATCGGAGGACGAAGAGGGACAAACGAGACGAACTTGGTACAAAGAAGGCCTACGGATCAAATGGGATGACGAAGAGGGACGAACGAGACGTACTTGGTCCAAAGAAATCCTACGGATCAAATGGGAGAACGAAGAGGGACGAACGAGACGAACTTGGTACAAAGAAGGCCAAGGGATCAAATGGGAGGACGAAGAGGGACGAACGAGATGAACTTGGTACAAAGAAGGCCTACGGATCAAATGGGAGGACGAAGAGGGACGAACGAGACGAACTTGGTAGAAAGAAGACCAAGGGATCAAATAGGAGGACGTAGATGGAGGAACGAGACGAACTTGGTACAAAGAAGGCCAACGGATCAAATGGGAGGACGAAGATGGACGAACGAGACGAACTAGGTCCAAAGAAGGCCTACGGATCAAATGGGAGGACGAAGAGGGACGAACGAGACGAACTTGGTCCAAAGAATGCCAACGGATCAAATGGGAGGACGAAGATGGAGGAACGAGACGAACTTTGTACAAAGAAGGCCAACGGATCAAATGGGGGGACGAAGATAGACGAACGAGACGAACTAGGTCCAAATAAGGCCTACGGATCAAATGGGAGGACGAAGAGGGACGAATGAGACGAACGAGACGAGCTTGGTCCAAAGAATGCCAACGGATCAAATGGGAGGACGAAGACGGACGAACGAGACGAACTTGGTACAAAGAAGGCCAACGGATCAAATGGGAGGACGAAGATGGACGAACGAGACGAACTTGGTCCAAAGAAGGCCTACGGATCAAATGGGAGGACGAAGAGGGACGAACGAGACAAACTTGGTACAAAGAAGGCCAACGGATAAAATGGGAGGTCGAAGAGGGACGAACGAGACGTACTTGGTCCAATGAAGTCCTACGGATCACATGGGAGGACGAAGAGGGACGAACGAGACGAACTTGGTACAAAGAAGGCCTACGGATCACATGGGAGGACGAAGAGGGACGAACGAGACGAACTTGGTACAAAGAAGGCCTACGGATCAAATGGGAGGACGTAGATGGACGAACGAGACGAACATGGAACAAAGAAGGGCAACGGATCAAATGGGAGGACGAAGATGGACGAACGAGACGAACATGGTCCAAAGAAGGCCTGCGGATCAAATGGGAGGACGAAGAGGGACGAACGAGACGAACATGGTACAAAGAAGGCCAAGGGATCAAATGGGAGGACGAAGATGGACGAACGAGACGAACTTGGTCCAAAGAAGGCCTACGGATCAAATGGGAGGACGAAGAGGGACAAACGAGACGAACTTGGTACAAAGAAGGCCTACGGATCAAATGGGAGGACGAAGAGGGACGAACGAGACGTACTTGGTCCAAAGAAATCCTACGGATCAAATGGGAGAACGAAGAGGGACGAACGAGACGAACTTGGTACAAAGAAGGCCAAGGGATCAAATGGGAGGACGAAGAGGGACGAACGAGATGAACTTGGTACAAAGAAGGCCTACGGATCAAATGGGAGGACGAAGAGGGACGAACGAGACGAACTTGGTAGAAAGAAGACCAAGGGATCAAATAGGAGGACGTAGATGGAGGAACGAGACGAACTTGGTACAAAGAAGGCCAACGGATCAAATGGGAGGACGAAGATGGACGAACGAGACGAACTAGGTCCAAAGAAGGCCTACGGATCAAATGGGAGGACGAAGAGGGACGAACGAGACGAACTTGGTCCAAAGAATGCCAACGGATCAAATGGGAGGACGAAGATGGAGGAACGAGACGAACTTTGTACAAAGAAGGCCAACGGATCAAATGGGGGGACGAAGATAGACGAACGAGACGAACTAGGTCCAAAGAAGGCCTACGGATCAAATGGGAGGACGAAGAGGGACGAACGAGACGAACTTGGTCCAAAGAATGCCAACGGATCAAATGGGAGGACGAAGATGGAGGAACGAGACGAACTTTGTATAAAGAAGGCCAACGGATCAAATGGGGGGACGAAGATAGACGAACGAGACGAACTAGGTCCAAATAAGGCCTACGGATCAAATGGGAGGACGAAGAGGGACGAATGAGGCGAACGAGACGAGCTTGGTCCAAAGAATGCCAACGGATCAAATGGGAGGACGAAGACGGACGAACGAGACGAACTTGGTACAAAGAAGGCCAACGGATCAAATGGGAGGACGAAGATGGACGAACGAGACGAACTTGGTCCAAAGAAGGCCTACGGATCAAATGGGAGGACGAAGAGGGACGAACGAGACAAACTTGGTACAAAGAAGGCCAACGGATAAAATGGGAGGTCGAAGAGGGACGAACGAGACGTACTTGGTCCAATGAAGTCCTACGGATCACATGGGAGGACGAACAGGGACGAACGAGACGAACTTGGTACAAAGAAGGCCTACGGATCACATGGGAGGACGAAGAGGGACGAACGAGACGAACTTGGTACAAAGAAGGCTTACGGATCAAATGGGAGGACGTAGATGGACGAACGAGACGAACTTGGAACAAAGAAGGGCAACGGATCAAATGGGAGGACGAAGATGGACGAACGAGACGAACATGGTCCAAAGAAGGCCTGCGGATCAAATGGGAGGACGAAGAGGGACGAACGAGACGAACATGGTACAAAGAAGGCCAAGGGATCAAATGGGAGGACGAAGATGGACGAACGAGACGAACTTGGTCCAAAGAAGGCCTACGGATCAAATGGGAGGACGAAGAGGGACAAACGAGACGAACTTGGTACAAAGAAGGCCTACGGATCAAATGGGATGACGAAGAGGGACGAACGAGACGTACTTGGTCCAAAGAAATCCTACGGATCAAATGGGAGAACGAAGAGGGACGAACGAGACGAACTTGGTACAAAGAAGGCCAAGGGATCAAATGGGAGGACGAAGAGGGACGAACGAGATGAACTTGGTACAAAGAAGGCCTACGGATCAAATGGGAGGACGAAGAGGGACGAACGAGACGAACTTGGTAGAAAGAAGACCAAGGGATCAAATAGGAGGACGTAGATGGAGGAACGAGACGAACTTGGTACAAAGAAGGCCAACGGATCAAATGGGAGGACGAAGATGGACGAACGAGACGAACTAGGTCCAAAGAAGGCCTACGGATCAAATGGGAGGACGAAGAGGGACGAACGAGACGAACTTGGTCCAAAGAATGCCAACGGATCAAATGGGAGGACGAAGATGGAGGAACGAGACGAACTTTGTACAAAGAAGGCCAACGGATCAAATGGGGGGACGAAGATAGACGAACGAGACGAACTAGGTCCAAATAAGGCCTACGGATCAAATGGGAGGACGAAGAGGGACGAATGAGACGAACGAGACGAGCTTGGTCCAAAGAATGCCAACGGATCAAATGGGAGGACGAAGACGGACGAACGAGACGAACTTGGTACAAAGAAGGCCAACGGATCAAATGGGAGGACGAAGATGGACGAACGAGACGAACTTGGTCCAAAGAAGGCCTACGGATCAAATGGGAGGACGAAGAGGGACGAACGAGACAAACTTGGTACAAAGAAGGCCAACGGATTAAATGGGAGGTCGAAGAGGGACGAACGAGACGTACTTGGTCCAATGAAGTCCTACGGATCACATGGGAGGACGAAGAGGGACGAACGAGACGAACTTGGTACAAAGAAGGCCTACGGATCACATGGGAGGACGAAGAGGGACGAACGAGACGAACTTGGTACAAAGAAGGCCTACGGATCAAATGGGAGGACGTAGATGGACGAACGAGACGAACTTGGAACAAAGAAGGGCAACGGATCAAATGGGAGGACGAAGATGGACGAACGAGACGAACATGGTCCAAAGAAGGCCTGCGGATCAAATGGGAGGACGAAGAGGGACGAACGAGACGAACATGGTACAAAGAAGGCCAAGGGATCAAATGGGAGGACGAAGATGGACGAACGAGACGAACTTGGTCCAAAGAAGGCCTACGGATCAAATGGGAGGACGAAGAGGGACAAACGAGACGAACTTGGTACAAAGAAGGCCTACGGATCAAATGGGAGGACGAAGAGGGACGTACGAGACGTACTTGGTCCAAAGAAATCCTACGGATCAAATGGGAGAACGAAGAGGGACGAACGAGACGAACTTGGTACAAAGAAGGCCAAGGGATCAAATGGGAGGACGAAGAGGGACGAACGAGATGAACTTGGTACAAAGAAGGCCTACGGATCAAATTGGAGGACGAAGAGGGACGAACGAGACGAACTTGGTAGAAAGAAGACCAAGGGATCAAATAGGAGGACGTAGATGGAGGAACGAGACGAACTTGGTACAAAGAAGGCCAACGGATCAAATGGGAGGACGAAGATGGACGAACGAGACGAACTAGGTCCAAAGAAGGCCTACGGATCAAATGGGAGGACGAAGAGGGACGAACGAGACGAACTTGGTCCAAAGAATGCCAACGGATCAAATGGGAGGACGAAGATGGAGGAACGAGACGAACTTTGTACAAAGAAGGCCAACGGATCAAATGGGGGGACGAAGATAGACGAACGAGACGAACTAGGTCCAAATAAGGCCTACGGATCAAATGGGAGGACGAAGAGGGACGAATGAGACGAACGAGACGAGCTTGGTCCAAAGAATGCCAACGGATCAAATGGGAGGACGAAGACGGACGAACGAGACGAACTTGGTACAAAGAAGGCCAACGGATCAAATGGGAGGACGAAGATGGACGAACGAGACGAACTTTGTCCAAAGAAGGCCTACGGATCAAATGGGAGGACGAAGAGGGACGAACGAGACAAACTTGGTACAAAGAAGGCCAACGGATAAAATGGGAGGTCGAAGAGGGACGAACGAGACGTACTTGGTCCAATGAAGTCCTACGGATCACATGGGAGGACGAAGAGGGACGAACGAGACGAACTTGGTACAAAGAAGGCCTACGGATCACATGGGAGGACGAAGAGGGACGAACGAGACGAACTTGGTACAAAGAAGGCCTACGGATCAAATGGGAGGACGTAGATGGACGAACGAGACGAACTTGGAACAAAGAAGGGCAACGGATCAAATGGGAGGACGAAGATGGACGAACGAGACGAACATGGTCCAAAGAAGGCCTGCGGATCAAATGGGAGGACGAAGAGGGACGAACGAGACGAACATGGTACAAAGAAGGCCAAGGGATCAAATGGGAGGACAAAGATGGACGAACGAGACGAACTTGGTCCAAAGAAGGCCTACGGATCAAATGGGAGGACGAAGAGGGACAAACGAGACGAACTTGGTACAAAGAAGGCCTACGGATCAATTGGGAGGACGAAGAGGGACGAACGAGACGAACTTAGTACAAAGAAGGCCAACGGATCAAATGGGAGGTCGAAGATGGACGAACGAGACGAGCTTGGTCCAAAGATGGCCTAGGGATCAAATGGGAGGACGAAGAGGGACGAACGAGACGAACTTGGTAGAAAGAAGACCAAGGGATCAAATGGGAGGACGAAGAGGGACGAACGAGACGAACTTGGTACAAAGACGGCCTACGGATCCAATGGGAGGACGTAGATGGACGAACGAGACGAACTTGGAACAAAGAAGGGCAACGGATCAAATGGGAGGACGAAGAGGGACGAACGAGACGAACTTGGTACAAAGAAGGCCAAGGGATCAAATGGGAGGACGAAGAGGGACGAACGAGACGAACTTGGTACAAAGAAGGCCTACGGATCAAATGGGAGGACGTAGATGGACGAACGAGACGAACTTGGAACAAAGAAGGGCAACGGATCAAATGGGAGGACGAAGAGGGACGAACGAGACGAACTTGGTACAAAGAAGGCCAAGGGATCAAATGGGAGGACGAAGAGGGACGAACGAGACGAACTTGGTACAAAGAAGGCCTACGGATCAATTGGGAGGACGAAGAGGGACGAACAAGACGAACTTGGTACAAAGAAGGCCAACGGATCAAATGGGAGGACGAAGATGGACGAACGAGACGAACTTGGTCCAAAGAAGGCCTACGGATCAAATGGGAGGACGAAGAGGGACAAACGAGACGAACTTGGTACAAAGAAGGCCTACGGATCAAATGGGAGGACGAAGAGGGACGAACGAGACGTACTTGGTCCAAAGAAATCCTACGGATCAAATGGGAGCACGAAGAGGGACGAACGAGACGAACTTGGTACAAAGAAGGCCAAGGGATCAAATGGGAGGACGAAGAGGGACGAACGAGATGAACTTGGTACAAAGAAGGCCTACGGATCAAATGGGAGGACGAAGAGGGACGAACGAGACGAACATGGTAGAAAGAAGACCAAGGGATCAAATAGGAGGACGTAGATGGAGGAACGAGACGAACTTGGTACAAAGAAGGCCAACGGATCAAATGGGAGGACGAAGATGGACGAACGAGACGAACTAGGTCCAAAGAAGGCCTACGGATCAAATGGGAGGACGAAGAGGGACGAACGAGACGAACTTGGTCCAAAGAATGCCAACGGATCAAATGGGAGGACGAAGATGGAGGAACGAGACGAACTTTGTACAAAGAAGGCCAACGGATCAAATGGGGGGACGAAGATAGACGAACGAGACGAACTAGGTCCAAATAAGGCCTACGGATCAAATGGGAGGACGAAGAGGGACGAATGAGACGAACGAGACGAGCTTGGTCCAAAGAATGCCAACGGATCAAATGGGAGGACGAAGACGGACGAACGAGACGAACTTGGTACAAAGAAGGCCAACGGATCAAATGGGAGGACGAAGATGGACGAACGAGACGAACTTGGTCCAAAGAAGGCCTACGGATCAAATGGGAGGACGAAGAGGGACGAACGAGACAAACTTGGTACAAAGAAGGCCAACGGATAAAATGGGAGGTCGAAGAGGGACGAACGAGACGTACTTGGTCCAATGAAGTCCTACGGATCACATGGGAGGACGAAGAGGGACGAACGAGACGAACTTGGTACAAAGAAGGCCTACGGATCACATGGGAGGACGAAGAGGGACGAACGAGACGAACTTGGTACAAAGAAGGCCTACGGATCAAATGGGAGGACGTAGATGGACGAACGAGACGAACTTGGAACAAAGAAGGGCAACGGATCAAATGGGAGGACGAAGATGGACGAACGAGACGAACATGGTCCAAAGAAGGCCTGCGGATCAAATGGGAGGACGAAGAGGGACGAACGAGACGAACATGGTACAAAGAAGGCCAAGGGATCAAATGGGAGGACGAAGTTGGACGAACGAGACGAACTTGGTCCAAAGAAGGCCTACGGATCAAATGGGAGGACGAAGAGGGACAAACGAGACGAACTTGGTACAAAGAAGGCCTACGGATCAATTGGGAGGACGAAGAGGGACGAACGAGACGAACTTAGTACAAAGAAGGCCAACGGATCAAATGGGAGGACGAAGATGGACGAACGAGATGAGCTTGGTCCAAAGATGGCCTAGGGATCAAATGGGAGGACGAAGAGGGACGAACGAGACGAACTTGGTAGAAAGAAGACCAAGGGATCAAATGGGAGGACGAAGAGGGACGAACGAGACGAACTTGGTACAAAGACGGCCTACGGATCCAATGGGAGGACGTAGATGGACGAACGAGACGAACTTGGAACAAAGAAGGGCAACGGATCAAATGGGAGGACGAAGAGGGACGAACGAGACGAACTTGGTACAAAGAAGGCCAAGGGATCAAATGGGAGGACGAAGAGGGACGAACGAGACGAACTTGGTACAAAGAAGGCCTACGGATCAAATGGGAGGACGTAGATGGACGAACGAGACGAACTTGGAACAAAGAAGGGCAACGGATCAAATGGGAGGACGAAGAGGGACGAACGAGACGAACTTGGTACAAAGAAGGCCAAGGGATCAAATGGGAGGACGAAGAGGGACGAACGAGACGAACTTGGTACAAAGACGGCCTACGGATCCAATGGGAGGACGTAGATGGACGAACGAGACGAACTTGGAACAAAGAAGGGCAACGGATCAAATGGGAGGACGAAGAGGGACGAACGAGACGAACTTGGTACAAAGAAGGCCAAGGGATCAAATGGGAGGACGAAGAGGGACGAACGAGACGAACTTGGTACAAAGAAGGCCTACGGATCAAATGGGAGGACGTAGATGGACGAACGAGACGAACTTGGAACAAAGAAGGGCAACGGATCAAATGGGAGGACGAAGAGGGACGAACGAGACGAACTTAGTACAAAGAAGGCCAACGGATCAAATGGGAGGACGAAGATGGACGAACGAGACGAGCTTGGTCCAAAGATGGCCTAGGGATCAAATGGGAGGACGAAGAGGGACGAACGAGACGAACTTGGTAGAAAGAAGACCAAGGGATCAAATGGGAGGACGAAGAGGGACGAACGAGACGAACTTGGTACAAAGACGGCCTACGGATCCAATGGGAGGACGTAGATGGACGAACGAGACGAACTTGGAACAAAGAAGGGCAACGGATCAAATGGGAGGACGAAGAGGGACGAACGAGACGAACTTGGTACAAAGAAGGCCAAGGGATCAAATGGGAGGACGAAGAGGGACGAACGAGACGAACTTGGTACAAAGAAGGCCTACGGATCAAATGGGAGGACGTAGATGGACGAACGAGACGAACTTGGAACAAAGAAGGGCAACGGATCAAATGGGAGGACGAAGAGGGACGAACGAGATGAACTTGGTACAAAGAAGGCCAAGGGATCAAATGGGAGGACGAAGAGGGACGAACGAGACGAACTTGGTACAAAGAAGGCCTACGGATCAATTGGGAGGACGAAGAGGGACGAACAAGACGAACTTGGTACAAAGAAGGCCAACGGATCAAATGGGAGGACGAAGATGGACGAACGAGACGAGCTTGGTCCAAAGATGGCCTACGGATCAAATGGGAGGACGAAGAGGGACGAACGAGACGTACTTGGTCCAAAGTAGTCCTACGGATCACATGGGAGGACGAAGAGGGACGAACGAGACGAACTTGGTCCAAAGAAGGCCTACGGATCAAATGGGAGGACGAAGAGGGACGAACGAGACAAACTTGGTACAAAGAAGGCCAACGGATAAAATGGGAGGTCGAAGAGGGACGAACGAGACGAACATGGTCCAAAGGAGGCCTACGGATCAAATGGGAGGACGTAGAGGGACGAACGAGACGAACTTTGTCCAAAGAAGGCCTACGGATCAAATGGGAGGACGAAGATGGAGGAACGAGACGAACTTGGTCCAAAGAAGGCCTAGGGATGAAATGGGAGGACGAAGAGGGAAGAACGAGACGAACTTGGTAGAAAGAAGACCAAGGAATCAAATGGGAGGACGAAGAGGGACGAAAGAGACGAACTTGGTACAAAGAAGGCCTACGGATCAAATGGGAGGACGAAGAGGGACGAACGAGACGTACTTGGTCCAAAGAAATCCTACGGATCAAATGGGAGGACGAAGAGGGACGAACGAGACGAACTTGGTACAAAGAAGGCCAAGGGATCAAATGGGAGGACGAAGAGGGACGAACGAGACGAACTTGGTACAAAGAAGGCCAAGGGATCAAATGGGAGTACGAAGAGGGACGAACGAGACGAACTTGGTACAAAGAAGGCCAACGGATCAAATGGGAGGACGAAGAGGGACGAACGAGACGAACATGGTCCAAAGAAGGCCTACGGATCAAATGGGAGGACGTAGAGGGACGAACGAGACGAACTTTGTCCAAAGAAGGCCTACGGATCAAATGGGAGGACGAAGAGGGACGAACAAGACGAACTTGGACCAAAGAAGGCCTACGGATCAAATGGGAGGACGAAGAGGGACGAACGGGTCGAACTTGGTACAAAGAAGGCCTACGGATCAAATGGGAGGACGTAGAGGGACGAACGAGACGAACATGTTACAAAGAAGGCCAAGGATCAAATGGGAGGACGAAGATGGACGAACGAGACGAACATGGTCCAAAGAAGGCCTACGGATCAAATGGGAGGACGAAGAGGGACGAACAAGACGAACTTGGACCAAAGAAGGCCTACGGATCAAATGGGAGGACGAAGAGGGACGAACGAGACGAACTTGGTACAAAGAAGGCCAACGGATCAAATGGGAGGACGAAGATGGACGAACGAGACGAGTTTGGTCTAAAGAAGGCCTACGGATCAAATGGGAGGACGAAGAGGGACGAACGAGACGAACATGGTACAAAGAATGCCAAGGATCATATGGGAGGATGAAGATGGACGAACGAGACGAACATGGTCCAAAGAAGGCCTACGGATCAAATGGTAGGACGTAGAGGGACGAACGAGACGAACTTTGTCCAAAGAAGGCCTACGGATCAAATGGGAGGACGAAGAGGGACGAACAAGACGAACTTGGACCAAAGATTGCCAACGGATCAAATGGGAGGACGAAGAGGGACGAACGAGACGAACTTGGTCCAAAGAAGGCCTAGGGATCAAATGGGAGGACGAAGAGGGACGAACGAGACGAACTTGGTACAAAGAAGGCCAAGGGATCAAATGGGAGGACGAAGAGGGACGAACGAGACGAACTTGGTACAAAGAAGGCCTACGGATCAAATGGGAGGACAAAGAGGGACGAACGAGACGTACTTGGTCCAAAGAAGTCCTACGATCAAATGGGAGGACGAAGAGGGACGAACGAGACGAACTTGGTACAAAGAAGGCCTACGGATCAAATGGGAGGACGTAGATGGACGAACGAGAAGAACTTGGAACAAAGAAGGGCAACGGATCAAATCGGAGGACGAAGATGGACGAACGAGACGAACATGGTCCAAAGAAGGCCTACGGATCAAATGGGAGGACGAAGAGGGACGAACGAGACGAACTTGGTACAAAGAAGGCCAACGGATCAAATGGGAGGACGAAGATGGACGAACGAGACGAGTTTGGTCTAAAGAAGGCCTACGGATCAAATGGGAGGACGAAGAGGGACGAACGAGACGAACATGGTACAAAGAATGCCAAGGATCATATGGGAGGATGAAGATGGACGAACGAGACGAACATGGTCCAAAGAAGGCCTACGGATCAAATGGGAGGACGTAGAGGGACGAACGAGACGAACTTTGTCCAAAGAAGGCCTACGGATCAAATGGGAGGACGAAGAGGGACGAACAAGACGAACTTGGACCAAAGATTGCCAACGGATCAAATGGGAGGACGAAGAGGGACGAACGAGACGAACTTGGTACAAAGAAGGCCTACGGATCAAATGGGAGGACGTAGATGGACGAACGAGACGAACTTGGAACAAAGAAGGGCAACGGATCAAATGGGAGGACGAAGAGGGACGAACGAGACGAACTTGGTACAAAGAAGGCCAAGGGATCAAATGGGAGGACGAAGAGGGACGAACGAGACGAACTTGGTACAAAGACGGCCTACGGATCCAATGGGAGGACGTAGATGGACGAACGAGACGAACTTGGAACAAAGAAGGGCAACGGATCAAATGGGAGGACGAAGAGGGACGAACGAGACGAACTTGGTACAAAGAAGGCCAAGGGATCAAATGGGAGGACGAAGAGGGACGAACGAGACGAACTTGGTACAAAGAAGGCCTACGGATCAAATGGGAGGACGTAGATGGACGAACGAGACGAACTTGGAACAAAGAAGGGCAACGGATCAAATGGGAGGACGAAGAGGGACGAACGAGACGAACTTGGTACAAAGAAGGCCAAGGGATCAAATGGGAGGACGAAGAGGGACGAACGAGACGAACTTGGTACAAAGAAGGCCTACGGATCAATTGGGAGGACGAAGAGGGACGAACAAGACGAACTTGGTACAAAGAAGGCCAACGGATCAAATGGGAGGACGAAGATGGACGAACGAGACGAACTTGGTCCAAAGAAGGCCTACGGATCAAATGGGAGGACGAAGAGGGACAAACGAGACGAACTTGGTACAAAGAAGGCCTACGGATCAAATGGGAGGACGAAGAGGGACGAACGAGACGTACTTGGTCCAAAGAAATCCTACGGATCAAATGGGAGCACGAAGAGGGACGAACGAGACGAACTTGGTACAAAGAAGGCCAAGGGATCAAATGGGAGGACGAAGAGGGACGAACGAGATGAACTTGGTACAAAGAAGGCCTACGGATCAAATGGGAGGACGAAGAGGGACGAACGAGACGAACATGGTAGAAAGAAGACCAAGGGATCAAATAGGAGGACGTAGATGGAGGAACGAGACGAACTTGGTACAAAGAAGGCCAACGGATCAAATGGGAGGACGAAGATGGACGAACGAGACGAACTAGGTCCAAAGAAGGCCTACGGATCAAATGGGAGGACGAAGAGGGACGAACGAGACGAACTTGGTCCAAAGAATGCCAACGGATCAAATGGGAGGACGAAGATGGAGGAACGAGACGAACTTTGTACAAAGAAGGCCAACGGATCAAATGGGGGGACGAAGATAGACGAACGAGACGAACTAGGTCCAAATAAGGCCTACGGATCAAATGGGAGGACGAAGAGGGACGAATGAGACGAACGAGACGAGCTTGGTCCAAAGAATGCCAACGGATCAAATGGGAGGACGAAGACGGACGAACGAGACGAACTTGGTACAAAGAAGGCCAACGGATCAAATGGGAGGACGAAGATGGACGAACGAGACGAACTTGGTCCAAAGAAGGCCTACGGATCAAATGGGAGGACGAAGAGGGACGAACGAGACAAACTTGGTACAAAGAAGGCCAACGGATAAAATGGGAGGTCGAAGAGGGACGAACGAGACGTACTTGGTCCAATGAAGTCCTACGGATCACATGGGAGGACGAAGAGGGACGAACGAGACGAACTTGGTACAAAGAAGGCCTACGGATCACATGGGAGGACGAAGAGGGACGAACGAGACGAACTTGGTACAAAGAAGGCCTACGGATCAAATGGGAGGACGTAGATGGACGAACGAGACGAACTTGGAACAAAGAAGGGCAACGGATCAAATGGGAGGACGAAGATGGACGAACGAGACGAACATGGTCCAAAGAAGGCCTGCGGATCAAATGGGAGGACGAAGAGGGACGAACGAGACGAACATGGTACAAAGAAGGCCAAGGGATCAAATGGGAGGACGAAGTTGGACGAACGAGACGAACTTGGTCCAAAGAAGGCCTACGGATCAAATGGGAGGACGAAGAGGGACAAACGAGACGAACTTGGTACAAAGAAGGCCTACGGATCAATTGGGAGGACGAAGAGGGACGAACGAGACGAACTTAGTACAAAGAAGGCCAACGGATCAAATGGGAGGACGAAGATGGACGAACGAGACGAGCTTGGTCCAAAGATGGCCTAGGGATCAAATGGGAGGACGAAGAGGGACGAACGAGACGAACTTGGTAGAAAGAAGACCAAGGGATCAAATGGGAGGACGAAGAGGGACGAACGAGACGAACTTGGTACAAAGACGGCCTACGGATCCAATGGGAGGACGTAGATGGACGAACGAGACGAACTTGGAACAAAGAAGGGCAACGGATCAAATGGGAGGACGAAGAGGGACGAACGAGACGAACTTGGTACAAAGAAGGCCAAGGGATCAAATGGGAGGACGAAGAGGGACGAACGAGACGAACTTGGTACAAAGAAGGCCTACGGATCAAATGGGAGGACGTAGATGGACGAACGAGACGAACTTGGAACAAAGAAGGGCAACGGATCAAATGGGAGGACGAAGAGGGACGAACGAGACGAACTTGGTACAAAGAAGGCCAAGGGATCAAATGGGAGGACGAAGAGGGACGAACGAGACGAACTTGGTACAAAGACGGCCTACGGATCCAATGGGAGGACGTAGATGGACGAACGAGACGAACTTGGAACAAAGAAGGGCAACGGATCAAATGGGAGGACGAAGAGGGACGAACGAGACGAACTTGGTACAAAGAAGGCCAAGGGATCAAATGGGAGGACGAAGAGGGACGAACGAGACGAACTTGGTACAAAGAAGGCCTACGGATCAAATGGGAGGACGTAGATGGACGAACGAGACGAACTTGGAACAAAGAAGGGCAACGGATCAAATGGGAGGACGAAGAGGGACGAACGAGACGAACTTAGTACAAAGAAGGCCAACGGATCAAATGGGAGGACGAAGATGGACGAACGAGACGAGCTTGGTCCAAAGATGGCCTAGGGATCAAATGGGAGGACGAAGAGGGACGAACGAGACGAACTTGGTAGAAAGAAGACCAAGGGATCAAATGGGAGGACGAAGAGGGACGAACGAGACGAACTTGGTACAAAGACGGCCTACGGATCCAATGGGAGGACGTAGATGGACGAACGAGACGAACTTGGAACAAAGAAGGGCAACGGATCAAATGGGAGGACGAAGAGGGACGAACGAGACGAACTTGGTACAAAGAAGGCCAAGGGATCAAATGGGAGGACGAAGAGGGACGAACGAGACGAACTTGGTACAAAGAAGGCCTACGGATCAAATGGGAGGACGTAGATGGACGAACGAGACGAACTTGGAACAAAGAAGGGCAACGGATCAAATGGGAGGACGAAGAGGGACGAACGAGACGAACTTGGTACAAAGAAGGCCAAGGGATCAAATGGGAGGACGAAGAGGGACGAACGAGACGAACTTGGTACAAAGAAGGCCTACGGATCAATTGGGAGGACGAAGAGGGACGAACAAGACGAACTTGGTACAAAGAAGGCCAACGGATCAAATGGGAGGACGAAGATGGACGAACGAGACGAGCTTGGTCCAAAGATGGCCTACGGATCAAATGGGAGGACGAAGAGGGACGAACGAGACGTACTTGGTCCAAAGTAGTCCTACGGATCACATGGGAGGACGAAGAGGGACGAACGAGACGAACTTGGTCCAAAGAAGGCCTACGGATCAAATGGGAGGACGAAGAGGGACGAACGAGACAAACTTGGTACAAAGAAGGCCAACGGATAAAATGGGAGGTCGAAGAGGGACGAACGAGACGAACATGGTCCAAAGGAGGCCTACGGATCAAATGGGAGGACGTAGAGGGACGAACGAGACGAACTTTGTCCAAAGAAGGCCTACGGATCAAATGGGAGGACGAAGATGGAGGAACGAGACGAACTTGGTCCAAAGAAGGCCTAGGGATGAAATGGGAGGACGAAGAGGGAAGAACGAGACGAACTTGGTAGAAAGAAGACCAAGGAATCAAATGGGAGGACGAAGAGGGACGAAAGAGACGAACTTGGTACAAAGAAGGCCTACGGATCAAATGGGAGGACGAAGAGGGACGAACGAGACGTACTTGGTCCAAAGAAATCCTACGGATCAAATGGGAGGACGAAGAGGGACGAACGAGACGAACTTGGTACAAAGAAGGCCAAGGGATCAAATGGGAGGACGAAGAGGGACGAACGAGACGAACTTGGTACAAAGAAGGCCAAGGGATCAAATGGGAGTACGAAGAGGGACGAACGAGACGAACTTGGTACAAAGAAGGCCAACGGATCAAATGGGAGGACGAAGAGGGACGAACGAGACGAACATGGTCCAAAGAAGGCCTACGGATCAAATGGGAGGACGTAGAGGGACGAACGAGACGAACTTTGTCCAAAGAAGGCCTACGGATCAAATGGGAGGACGAAGAGGGACGAACAAGACGAACTTGGACCAAAGAAGGCCTACGGATCAAATGGGAGGACGAAGAGGGACGAACGGGTCGAACTTGGTACAAAGAAGGCCTACGGATCAAATGGGAGGACGTAGAGGGACGAACGAGACGAACTTTGTACAAAGAAGGCCAAGGGATCAAATGGGAGTACGAAGAGGGACGAACGAGACGAACTTGGTACAAAGAAGGCCAACGGATCAAATGGGAGGACGAAGAGGGACGAACGAGACGAACATGGTCCAAAGAAGGCCTACGGATCAAATGGGAGGACGTAGAGGGACGAACGAGACGAACTTTGTCCAAAGAAGGCCTACGGATCAAATGGGAGGACGAAGAGGGACGAACAAGACGAACTTGGACCAAAGAAGGCCTACGGATCAAATGGGAGGACGAAGAGGGACGAACGAGACGTACTTGGTCCAAAGAAGTCCTACGATCAAATGGGAGGACGAAGAGGGACGAACGAGACGAACTTGGTACAAAGAAGGCCTACGGATCAAATGGGAGGACGTAGATGGACGAACGAGAAGAACTTGGAACAAAGAAGGGCAACGGATCAAATCGGAGGACGAAGATGGACGAACGAGACGAACATGGTCCAAAGAAGGCCTACGGATCAAATGGGAGGACGAAGAGGGACGAACGAGACGAACTTGGTACAAAGAAGGCCAACGGATCAAATGGGAGGACGAAGATGGACGAACGAGACGAGTTTGGTCTAAAGAAGGCCTACGGATCAAATGGGAGGACGAAGAGGGACGAACGAGACGAACATGGTACAAAGAATGCCAAGGATCATATGGGAGGATGAAGATGGACGAACGAGACGAACATGGTCCAAAGAAGGCCTACGGATCAAATGGGAGGACGTAGAGGGACGAACGAGACGAACTTTGTCCAAAGAAGGCCTACGGATCAAATGGGAGGACGAAGAGGGACGAACAAGACGAACTTGGACCAAAGATTGCCAACGGATCAAATGGGAGGACGAAGATGGACGAACGAGACGAACTTGGTCCAAAGAAGGCCTAGGGATCAAATGGGAGGACGAAGAGGGACGAACGAGACGAACTTGGTACAAAGAAGGCCAAGGGATCAAATGGGAGGACGAAGAGGGACGAACGAGACGAACTTGGTACAAAGAAGGCCTACGGATCAAATGGGAGGACGTAGATGGACGAACGAGACGAACATGGAACAAAGAAGGGCAACGGATCAAATGGGAGGACGAAGATGGACGAACGAGACGAACTTGGTCCAAAGAAAGCCTACGGATCAAATGGGAGGACGAAGAGGGACGAACAAGACGAAAATAGTACAAAGAAGTCCTACGGATCAAATGGGAGGACGAAGAGGGACGAAGGAGACGAACTTGGTACAAAGAAGGCCTACGGATCAAATGGGAGGACGTAGATGGACGAACGAGACGAACTTGGAACAAAGAAGGGCAACGGATCAAATGGGAGGACGAAGATGGACGAACGAGACGAACTTGGTCCAAAGAAAGCCTACGGATCAAATGGGAGGACGAAGAGGGACGAACGAGACGAACATGGTCCAAAGAAGGCCTACGGATCAAATGGGAGGACGAAGAGGGACGAACGAGGCGAACATGGTACAAAGAAGGCCAAGGGATCAAATGGGAGGACGAAGATGGACGAACGAGACGAACTTGGTCCAAAGAAGGCCTACGGATCAAATGGGAGGACGAAGAGGGACGAACGAGACGAACTTGGTCCAAAGAAGGCCTACGGATCAAATGGGAGGACGTAGAGGGACGAACGAGACGAAGTTTGTCCAAAGGAGGCCTACGGATCAAATGGGAGGACGAAGAGGGACGAACCAGACGAACTTGGACCAAAGATTGCCAACGGATCAAATGGGAGGACGAAGATGGACGAACGAGACGAACTTGGTCCAAAGAAGGCCTAGGGATCAAATGGGAGGACGAAGAGGGACGAACGAGACGAACTTGGTACAAAGAAGGCCAAGGGATCAAATGGGAGGACGAAGAGGGACGAACGAGACGAACTTGGACCAAAGATTGCCAACGGATCAAATGGGAGGACGAAGATGGACGAACGAGACGAACTTGGTCCAAAGAAGGACTAGGGATCAAATGGGAGGACGAAGAGGGACGAACGAGACGAACTTGGTACAAAGAAGGCCAAGGGATCAAATGGGAGGACGAAGAGGGACGAACGAGACGAACTTGGTACAAAGAAGGCCTACGGATCAATTGGGAGGACGAAGAGGGACGAACAAGACGAACTTGGTACAAAGAAGGCCAACGGATCAAATGGGAGGACGAAGATGGACGAACGAGACGAGCTTGGTCCAAAGATGGCCTACGGATCAAATGGGAGGACGAAGAGGGACGAACGAGACGTACTTGGTCCAAAGTAGTCCTACGGATCACATGGGAGGACGAAGAGGGACGAACGAGACGAACTTGGTCCAAAGAAGGCCTACGGATCAAATGGGAGGACGAAGAGGGACGAACGAGACAAACTTGGTACAAAGAAGGCCAACGGATAAAATGGGAGGTCGAAGAGGGACGAACGAGACGAACATGGTCCAAAGGAGGCCTACGGATCAAATGGGAGGACGTAGAGGGACGAACGAGACGAACTTTGTCCAAAGAAGGCCTACGGATCAAATGGGAGGACGAAGATGGAGGAACGAGACGAACTTGGTCCAAAGAAGGCCTAGGGATGAAATGGGAGGACGAAGAGGGAAGAACGAGACGAACTTGGTAGAAAGAAGACCAAGGAATCAAATGGGAGGACGAAGAGGGACGAAAGAGACGAACTTGGTACAAAGAAGGCCTACGGATCAAATGGGAGGACGAAGAGGGACGAACGAGACGTACTTGGTCCAAAGAAATCCTACGGATCAAATGGGAGGACGAAGAGGGACGAACGAGACGAACTTGGTACAAAGAAGGCCAAGGGATCAAATGGGAGGACGAAGAGGGACGAACGAGACGAACTTGGTACAAAGAAGGCCAAGGGATCAAATGGGAGTACGAAGAGGGACGAACGAGACGAACTTGGTACAAAGAAGGCCAACGGATCAAATGGGAGGACGAAGAGGGACGAACGAGACGAACATGGTCCAAAGAAGGCCTACGGATCAAATGGGAGGACGTAGAGGGACGAACGAGACGAACTTTGTCCAAAGAAGGCCTACGGATCAAATGGGAGGACGAAGAGGGACGAACAAGACGAACTTGGACCAAAGAAGGCCTACGGATCAAATGGGAGGACGAAGAGGGACGAACGGGTCGAACTTGGTACAAAGAAGGCCTACGGATCAAATGGGAGGACGTAGAGGGACGAACGAGACGAACTTTGTACAAAGAAGGCCAAGGGATCAAATGGGAGTACGAAGAGGGACGAACGAGACGAACTTGGTACAAAGAAGGCCAACGGATCAAATGGGAGGACGAAGAGGGACGAACGAGACGAACATGGTCCAAAGAAGGCCTACGGATCAAATGGGAGGACGTAGAGGGACGAACGAGACGAACTTTGTCCAAAGAAGGCCTACGGATCAAATGGGAGGACGAAGAGGGACGAACAAGACGAACTTGGACCAAAGAAGGCCTACGGATCAAATGGGAGGACGAAGAGGGACGAACGAGACGTACTTGGTCCAAAGAAGTCCTACGATCAAATGGGAGGACGAAGAGGGACGAACGAGACGAACTTGGTACAAAGAAGGCCTACGGATCAAATGGGAGGACGTAGATGGACGAACGAGAAGAACTTGGAACAAAGAAGGGCAACGGATCAAATCGGAGGACGAAGATGGACGAACGAGACGAACATGGTCCAAAGAAGGCCTACGGATCAAATGGGAGGACGAAGAGGGACGAACGAGACGAACTTGGTACAAAGAAGGCCAACGGATCAAATGGGAGGACGAAGATGGACGAACGAGACGAGTTTGGTCTAAAGAAGGCCTACGGATCAAATGGGAGGACGAAGAGGGACGAACGAGACGAACATGGTACAAAGAATGCCAAGGATCATATGGGAGGATGAAGATGGACGAACGAGACGAACATGGTCCAAAGAAGGCCTACGGATCAAATGGGAGGACGTAGAGGGACGAACGAGACGAACTTTGTCCAAAGAAGGCCTACGGATCAAATGGGAGGACGAAGAGGGACGAACAAGACGAACTTGGACCAAAGATTGCCAACGGATCAAATGGGAGGACGAAGATGGACGAACGAGACGAACTTGGTCCAAAGAAGGCCTAGGGATCAAATGGGAGGACGAAGAGGGACGAACGAGACGAACTTGGTACAAAGAAGGCCAAGGGATCAAATGGGAGGACGAAGAGGGACGAACGAGACGAACTTGGTACAAAGAAGGCCTACGGATCAAATGGGAGGACGTAGATGGACGAACGAGACGAACATGGAACAAAGAAGGGCAACGGATCAAATGGGAGGACGAAGATGGACGAACGAGACGAACTTGGTCCAAAGAAAGCCTACGGATCAAATGGGAGGACGAAGAGGGACGAACAAGACGAAAATAGTACAAAGAAGTCCTACGGATCAAATGGGAGGACGAAGAGGGACGAAGGAGACGAACTTGGTACAAAGAAGGCCTACGGATCAAATGGGAGGACGTAGATGGACGAACGAGACGAACTTGGAACAAAGAAGGGCAACGGATCAAATGGGAGGACGAAGATGGACGAACGAGACGAACTTGGTCCAAAGAAAGCCTACGGATCAAATGGGAGGACGAAGAGGGACGAACGAGACGAACATGGTCCAAAGAAGGCCTACGGATCAAATGGGAGGACGAAGAGGGACGAACGAGGCGAACATGGTACAAAGAAGGCCAAGGGATCAAATGGGAGGACGAAGATGGACGAACGAGACGAACTTGGTCCAAAGAAGGCCTACGGATCAAATGGGAGGACGAAGAGGGACGAACGAGACGAACTTGGTCCAAAGAAGGCCTACGGATCAAATGGGAGGACGTAGAGGGACGAACGAGACGAAGTTTGTCCAAAGGAGGCCTACGGATCAAATGGGAGGACGAAGAGGGACGAACCAGACGAACTTGGACCAAAGATTGCCAACGGATCAAATGGGAGGACGAAGATGGACGAACGAGACGAACTTGGTCCAAAGAAGGCCTAGGGATCAAATGGGAGGACGAAGAGGGACGAACGAGACGAACTTGGTACAAAGAAGGCCAAGGGATCAAATGGGAGGACGAAGAGGGACGAACGAGACGAACTTGGACCAAAGATTGCCAACGGATCAAATGGGAGGACGAAGATGGACGAACGAGACGAACTTGGTCCAAAGAAGGACTAGGGATCAAATGGGAGGACGAAGAGGGACGAACGAGACGAACTTGGTACAAAGAAGGCCAAGGGATCAAATGGGAGGACGAAGAGGGACGAACGAGACGAACTTGGTACAAAGAAGGCCTACGGATCAAATGGGAGGACGAAGAGGGACGAACGAGACGTACTTGGTCCAAAGAAGTCCTACGGATCAAATGGGAGGACGAAGAGGGACGAACGAGACGAGCTTGGTACAAAGAAGGCCAACGGATCAAATGGGACGACGAAGATGGACGAACGAGACGAACTTGGACCAAAGATTGCCAACGGATCAAATGGGAGGACGAAGATGGACGAACGAGACGAGTTTGGTCTGAAGAAGGCCTACGGATCAAATGGGAGGACGAAGAGGGACGAACGAGACGAACATGGTACAAAGAAGGCCAAGGGATCAAATGGGAGGACGAAGAGGGACGAACGAGACGAACTTGGTACAAAGAAGGCCTACGGATCAAATGGGAGGACGAACAGGGACGAACGAGACGTACTTGGTCCAAAGAAGTCCTACGGATCAAATGGGAGGACGAAGAGGGACGAACGAGACGAACTTGGTACAAAGAAGGCCTACGGATCAAATGGGTGGACGTAGATGGACGAACGAGACGAACTTGGAACAAAGAAGGGCAACGGATCAAATGGGAGGACGAAGATGGACGAACGAGACGAACTTGGTCCAAGGAAAGCCTACGGATCAAATGGGAGGACGAAGAGGGACGAACGAGACGTACTTGGTCCAAAGAAGTCCTACGGATCAAATGGGAGGACGAAGAGGGACGAACGGGTCGAACTTGGTACAAAGAAGGCCTACGGATCAAATGGGAGGACGTAGAGGGACGAACGAGACGAACTTTGTCCAAAGAAGGCCTACGGATCAAATGGGAGGACGAAGAGGGACGAACAAGACGAACTTGGACCAAAGATTGCCAACGGATCAAATGGGAGGACGAAGATGGAGGAACGAGACGAACTTGGTCCAAAGAAGGCCTAGGGATCAAATGGGAGGACGAAGAGGGACGAACGAGACGAACTTGGTACAAAGAAGGCCAAGGGATCAAATGGGAGTACGAAGAGGGACGAACGAGACGAACTTGGTACAAAGAAGGCCTACGGATCAAATGGGAGGACGAAGAGGGACGAACGAGATGTACTTGGTCCAAAGAAGTCCTACGGATCAAATGGGAGGACGAAGAGGGACGAACGAGACGAACTTGGTCCAAAGAAGGCCTACGGATCAAATGGAAGGACGAAGAGGGACGAACAAGACGAACTTGTACCAAAGATTGCCAACGGATCAAATGGGAGGACGAAGAGGGACGAACGAGACGAACTTGGTACAAAGAAGGCCAAGGGATCAAATGGGAGGACGAAGAGGGACGAACGAGACGAACTTGGTACAAAGAAGGCCTACGGATCAAATGGGAGGACAAAGAGGGACGAACGAGACGTACTTGGTCCAAAGAAGTCCTACGATCAAATGGGAGGACGAAGAGGGACGAACGAGACGAACTTGGTACAAAGAAGGCCTACGGATCAAATGGGAGGACGTAGATGGACGAACGAGACGAACTTGGAACAAAGAAGGGCAACGGATCAAATCGGAGGACGAAGATGGACGAACGAGACGAACATGGTCCAAAGAAGGCCTACGGATCAAATGGGAGGACGAAGAGGGACGAACGAGACGAACTTGGTACAAAGAAGGCCAACGGATCAAATGGGAGGACGAAGATGGACGAACGAGACGAGTTTGGTCTAAAGAAGGCCTACGGATCAAATGGGAGGACGAAGAGGGACGAACGAGACGAACATGGTACAAAGAATGCCAAGGATCATATGGGAGGATGAAGATGGACGAACGAGACGAACATGGTCCAAAGAAGGCCTACGGATCAAATGGGAGGACGTAGAGGGACGAACGAGACGAACTTTGTCCAAAGAAGGCCTACGGATCAAATGGGAGGACGAAGAGGGACGAACAAGACGAACTTGGACCAAAGATTGCCAACGGATCAAATGGGAGGACGAAGATGGACGAACGAGACGAACTTGGTCCAAAGAAGGCCTAGGGATCAAATGGGAGGACGAAGAGGGACGAACGAGACGAACCTGGTACAAAGAAGGCCAAGGGATCAAATGGGAGGACGAAGAGGGACGAACGAGACAAACTTGGTACAAAGAAGGCCTACGGATCAAATGGGAGGACGTAGATGGACGAACGAGACGAACTTGGAACAAAGAAGGGCAATGGATCAAATGGGAGGACGAAGATGGACGAACGAGACGAACTTGGTCCAAAGAAAGCCTACGGATCAAATGGGAGGACGAAGAGCGACGAACGAGACGAAAATAGTACAAAGAAGTCCTACGGATCAAATGGGAGGACGAAGAGGGACGAACGAGACGAACTTGGTACAAAGAAGGCCTTCGGATCAAATGGGAGGACGTAGATGGACGAACGAGACGAACTTGGAACAAAGAAGGGCAACGGATCAAATGGGAGGACGAAGATGGACGAACGAGACGAAAATGGTCCAAAGAAGGCCTACGGATCAAATGGGAGGACGAAGAGGGACGAACGAGACGAACATGGTACAAAGAAGGCCAAGGGATCAAATGGGAGGACGAAGATGGACGAACGAGACGAACTTGGTCCAAAGAAGGCCTACGGATCAAATGGGAGGACGAAGAGGGACGAACGAGACGAACTTGGTACAAAGAAGGCCAACGGATCAAATGGGAGGACGAAGAGGGACGAACGAGATGAACTTGGTCCAAAGAAGGCCTACGGATCAAATGGGAGGACGTAGAGGGACGAACGAGACGAACTTTGTCCAAAGAAGGCCTACGGATCAAATGGGAGGACGAAGAGGGACGAACAAGACGAACTTGGACCAAAGATTGCCAACGGATCAAATGGGAGGACGAAGAGGGACGAACGAGACGAACTTGGTACAAAGAAGGCCAAGGGATCAAATGGGAGGACGAAGAGGGACGAACGAGACGAACTTGGTACAAAGAAGTCCTACGATCAAATGGGAGGACGAAGAGGGACGAACGAGACGAACTTGGTACAAAGAAGGCCAAGGGATCAAATGGGAGGACGAAGAGGGACGAACGAGACGAACTTGGTACAAAGAAGGCCTACGGATCAAATGGGAGGACGAAGAGGGACGAACGAGACGTACTTGGTCCAAAGAAGTCCTACGGATCAAATGGGAGGACGAAGAGGGACGAACGAGACGAGCTTGGTACAAAGAAGGCCAACGGATCAAATGGGACGACGAAGATGGACGAACGAGACGAACTTGGACCAAAGATTGCCAACGGATCAAATGGGAGGACGAAGATGGACGAACGAGACGAGTTTGGTCTGAAGAAGGCCTACGGATCAAATGGGAGGACGAAGAGGGACGAACGAGACGAACATGGTACAAAGAAGGCCAAGGGATCAAATGGGAGGACGAAGAGGGACGAACGAGACGAACTTGGTACAAAGAAGGCCTACGGATCAAATGGGAGGACGAACAGGGACGAACGAGACGTACTTGGTCCAAAGAAGTCCTACGGATCAAATGGGAGGACGAAGAGGGACGAACGAGACGAACTTGGTACAAAGAAGGCCTACGGATCAAATGGGTGGACGTAGATGGACGAACGAGACGAACTTGGAACAAAGAAGGGCAACGGATCAAATGGGAGGACGAAGATGGACGAACGAGACGAACTTGGTCCAAGGAAAGCCTACGGATCAAATGGGAGGACGAAGAGGGACGAACGAGACGTACTTGGTCCAAAGAAGTCCTACGGATCAAATGGGAGGACGAAGAGGGACGAACGGGTCGAACTTGGTACAAAGAAGGCCTACGGATCAAATGGGAGGACGTAGAGGGACGAACGAGACGAACTTTGTCCAAAGAAGGCCTACGGATCAAATGGGAGGACGAAGAGGGACGAACAAGACGAACTTGGACCAAAGATTGCCAACGGATCAAATGGGAGGACGAAGATGGACGAACGAGACGAGTTTGGTCTAAAGAAGGCCTACGGATCAAATGGGAGGACGAAGAGGGACGAACGAGACGAACATGGTACAAAGAATGCCAAGGATCATATGGGAGGATGAAGATGGACGAACGAGACGAACATGGTCCAAAGAAGGCCTACGGATCAAATGGGAGGACGTAGAGGGACGAACGAGACGAACTTTGTCCAAAGAAGGCCTACGGATCAAATGGGAGGACGAAGAGGGACGAACAAGACGAACTTGGACCAAAGATTGCCAACGGATCAAATGGGAGGACGAAGATGGACGAACGAGACGAACTTGGTCCAAAGAAGGCCTAGGGATCAAATGGGAGGACGAAGAGGGACGAACGAGACGAACCTGGTACAAAGAAGGCCAAGGGATCAAATGGGAGGACGAAGAGGGACGAACGAGACAAACTTGGTACAAAGAAGGCCTACGGATCAAATGGGAGGACGTAGATGGACGAACGAGACGAACTTGGAACAAAGAAGGGCAATGGATCAAATGGGAGGACGAAGATGGACGAACGAGACGAACTTGGTCCAAAGAAAGCCTACGGATCAAATGGGAGGACGAAGAGCGACGAACGAGACGAAAATAGTACAAAGAAGTCCTACGGATCAAATGGGAGGACGAAGAGGGACGAACGAGACGAACTTGGTACAAAGAAGGCCTTCGGATCAAATGGGAGGACGTAGATGGACGAACGAGACGAACTTGGAACAAAGAAGGGCAACGGATCAAATGGGAGGACGAAGATGGACGAACGAGACGAAAATGTTTCAAAGAAGGCCTACGGATCAAATGGGAGGACGAAGAGGGACGAACGAGACGAACATGGTACAAAGAAGGCCAAGGGATCAAATGGGAGGACGAAGATGGACGAACGAGACGAACTTGGTCCAAAGAAGGCCTACGGATCAAATGGGAGGACGAAGAGGGACGAACGAGATGAACTTGGTCCAAAGAAGGCCTACGGATCAAATGGGAGGACGTAGAGGGACGAACGAGACGAACTTTGTCCAAAGAAGGCCTACGGATCAAATGGGAGGACGAAGAGGGACGAACAAGACGAACTTGGACCAAAGATTGCCAACGGATCAAATGGGAGGACGAAGAGGGACGAACGAGACGAACTTGGTACAAAGAAGGCCAAGGGATCAAATGGGAGGACGAAGAGGGACGAACGAGACGAACTTGGTACAAAGAAGGCCTACGGATCAAATGGGAGGACGAAGAGGGACGAACGAGACGAACTTGGTACAAAGAAGTCCTACGATCAAATGGGAGGACGAAGAGGGACGAACGAGACGAACTTGGTACAAAGAAGGCCAAGGGATCAAATGGGAGGACGAAGAGGGACGAACGAGACGAACTTGGTACAAAGAAGGCCTACGGATCAAATGGGAGGACGAAGAGGGACGAACGAGACGTACTTGGTCCAAAGAAGTCCTACGGATCAAATGGGAGGACGAAGAGGGACGAACGAGACGAGCTTGGTACAAAGAAGGCCAACGGATCAAATGGGACCACGAAGATGGACGAACGAGACGAACTTGGACCAAAGATTGCCAACGGATCAAATGGGAGGACGAAGATGGACGAACGAGACGAGTTTGGTCTGAAGAAGGCCTACGGATCAAATGGGAGGACGAAGAGGGACGAACGAGACGAACATGGTACAAAGAAGGCCAAGGGATCAAATGGGAGGACGAAGAGGGACGAACGAGACGAACTTGGTACAAAGAAGGCCTACGGATCAAATGGGAGGACGAACAGGGACGAACGAGACGTACTTGGTCCAAAGAAGTCCTACGGATCAAATGGGAGGACGAAGAGGGTCGAACGAGACGAACTTGGTACAAAGAAGGCCTACGGATCAAATGGGTGGACGTAGATGGACGAACGAGACGAACTTGGAACAAAGAAGGGCAACGGATCGAATGGGAGGACGAAGATGGACGAACGAGACGAACTTGGTCCAACGAAAGCCTACGGATCAAATGGGAGGACGAAGAGGGACGAACGAGACGTACTTGGTCCAAAGAAGTCCTACGGATCAAATGGGAGGACGAAGAGGGACGAACGGGTCGAACTTGGTACAAAGAAGGCCTACGGATCAAATGGGAGGACGTAGAGGGACAAACGAGACGAACTTTGTCCAAAGAAGGCCTACGGATCAAATGGGAGGACGAAGAGGGACGAACAAGACGAACTTGGACCAAAGATTGCCAACGGATCAAATGGGAGGACGAAGATGGAGGAACGAGACGAACTTGGTCCAAAGAAGGCCTAGGGATCAAATGGGAGGACGAAGAGGGACGAACGAGACGAACTTGGTACAAAGAAGGCCAAGGGATCAAATGGGAGTACGAAGAGGGACGAACGAGACGAACTTGGTACAAAGAAGGCCTACGGATCAAATGGGAGGACGAAGAGGGACGAACGAGACGAACTTGGTACAAAGAAGTCCTACGATCAAATGGGAGGACGAAGAGGGACGAACGAGACGAACTTGGTACAAAGAAGGCCAAGGGATCAAATGGGAGGACGAAGAGGGACGAACGAGACGAACTTGGTACAAAGAAGGCCTACGGATCAAATGGGAGGACGAAGAGGGACGAACGAGACGTACTTGGTCCAAAGAAGTCCTACGGATCAAATGGGAGGACGAAGAGGGACGAACGAGACGAGCTTGGTACAAAGAAGGCCAACGGATCAAATGGGACGACGAAGATGGACGAACGAGACGAACTTGGACCAAAGATTGCCAACGGATCAAATGGGAGGACGAAGAGGGACGAACGAGACGAACTTGTACCAAAGATTGCCAACGGATCAAATGGGAGGACGAAGAGGGACGAACGAGACGAACTTGGTACAAAGAAGGCCAAGGGATCAAATGGGAGGACGAAGAGGGACGAACGAGACGAACTTGGTACAAAGAAGGCCTACGGATCAAATGGGAGGACAAAGAGGGACGAACGAGACGTACTTGGTCCAAAGAAGTCCTACGATCAAATGGGAGGACGAAGAGGGACGAACGAGACGAACTTGGTACAAAGAAGGCCTACGGATCAAATGGGAGGACGTAGATGGACGAACGAGACGAACTTGGAACAAAGAAGGGCAACGGATCAAATCGGAGGACGAAGATGGACGAACGAGACGAACATGGTCCAAAGAAGGCCTACGGATCAAATGGGAGGACGAAGAGGGACGAACGAGACGAACTTGGTACAAAGAAGGCCAACGGATCAAATGGGAGGACGAAGATGGACGAACGAGACGAGTTTGGTCTAAAGAAGGCCTACGGATCAAATGGGAGGACGAAGAGGGACGAACGAGACGAACATGGTACAAAGAATGCCAAGGATCATATGGGAGGATGAAGATGGACGAACGAGACGAACATGGTCCAAAGAAGGCCTACGGATCAAATGGGAGGACGTAGAGGGACGAACGAGACGAACTTTGTCCAAAGAAGGCCTACGGATCAAATGGGAGGACGAAGAGGGACGAACAAGACGAACTTGGACCAAAGATTGCCAACGGATCAAATGGGAGGACGAAGATGGACGAACGAGACGAACTTGGTCCAAAGAAGGCCTAGGGATCAAATGGGAGGACGAAGAGGGACGAACGAGACGAACCTGGTACAAAGAAGGCCAAGGGATCAAATGGGAGGACGAAGAGGGACGAACGAGACAAACTTGGTACAAAGAAGGCCTACGGATCAAATGGGAGGACGTAGATGGACGTACGAGACGAACTTGGAACAAAGAAGGGCAATGGATCAAATGGGAGGACGAAGATGGACGAACGAGACGAACTTGGTCCAAAGAAAGCCTACGGATCAAATGGGAGGACGAAGAGCGACGAACGAGACGAAAATAGTACAAAGAAGTCCTACGGATCAAATGGGAGGACGAAGAGGGACGAACGAGACGAACTTGGTACAAAGAAGGCCTTCGGATCAAATGGGAGGACGTAGATGGACGAACGAGACGAACTTGGAACAAAGAAGGGCAACGGATCAAATGGGAGGACGAAGATGGACGAACGAGACGAAAATGGTCCAAAGAAGGCCTACGGATCAAATGGGAGGACGAAGAGGGACGAACGAGACGAACATGGTACAAAGAAGGCCAAGGGATCAAATGGGAGGACGAAGATGGACGAACGAGACGAACTTGGTCCAAAGAAGGCCTACGGATCAAATGGGAGGACGAAGAGGGACGAACGAGACGAACTTGGTACAAAGAAGGCCAACGGATCAAATGGGAGGACGAAGAGGGACGAACGAGATGAACTTGGTCCAAAGAAGGCCTACGGATCAAATGGGAGGACGTAGAGGGACGAACGAGACGAACTTTGTCCAAAGAAGGCCTACGGATCAAATGGGAGGACGAAGAGGGACGAACAAGACGAACTTGGACCAAAGATTGCCAACGGATCAAATGGGAGGACGAAGAGGGACGAACGAGACGAACTTGGTCCAAAGAAGGCCTAGGGATCAAATGGGAGGACGAAGAGGGACGAACGAGACGAACTTGGTACAAAGAAGGCCAAGGGATCAAATGGGAGGACGAAGAGGGACGAACGAGACGAACTTGGTACAAAGAAGGCCTACGGATCAAATGGGAGGACAAAGAGGGACGAACGAGACGTACTTGGTCCAAAGAAGTCCTACGATCAAATGGGAGGACGAAGAGGGACGAACGAGACGAACTTGGTACAAAGAAGGCCAACGGATCAAATCGGAGGACGAAGATGGACGAACGAGACGAACATGGTCCAAAGAAGGCCTACGGATCAAATGGGAGGACGAAGAGGGACGAACGAGACGAACTTGGTACAAAGAATGCCAACGGATCAAATGGGAGGACGAAGATGGACGAACGAGACGAGTTTGGTCTAAAGAAGGCCTACGGATCAAATGGGAGGACGAAGAGGGACGAACGAGACGAACATGGTACAAAGAATGCCAAGGATCATATGGGAGGATGAAGATGGACGAACGAGACGAACATGGTCCAAAGAAGGCCTACGGATCAAATGGGAGGACGTAGAGGGACGAACGAGACGAACTTTGTCCAAAGAAGTCCTACGGATCAAATGGGAGGACGAAGAGGGACGAACAAGACGAACTTGGACCAAAGATTGCCAACGGATCAAATGGGAGGACGAAGATGGACGAACGAGACGAACTTGGTCCAAAGAAGGCCTACGGATCAAATGGAAGGACGAAGAGGGACGAACAAGACGAACTTGTACCAAAGATTGCCAACGGATCAAATGGGAGGACGAAGAGGGACGAACGAGACGAACTTGGTACAAAGAAGGCCAAGGGATCAAATGGGAGGACGAAGAGGGACGAACGAGACGAACTTGGTACAAAGAAGGCCTACGGATCAAATGGGAGGACAAAGAGGGACGAACGAGACGTACTTGGTCCAAAGAAGTCCTACGATCAAATGGGAGGACGAAGAGGGACGAACGAGACGAACTTGGTACAAAGAAGGCCTACGGATCAAATGGGAGGACGTAGATGGACGAACGAGACGAACTTGGAACAAAGAAGGGCAACGGATCAAATCGGAGGACGAAGATGGACGAACGAGACGAACATGGTCCAAAGAAGGCCTACGGATCAAATGGGAGGACGAAGAGGGACGAACGAGACGAACTTGGTACAAAGAAGGCCAACGGATCAAATGGGAGGACGAAGATGGACGAACGAGACGAGTTTGGTCTAAAGAAGGCCTACGGATCAAATGGGAGGACGAAGAGGGACGAACGAGACGAACATGGTACAAAGAATGCCAAGGATCATATGGGAGGATGAAGATGGACGAACGAGACGAACATGGTCCAAAGAAGGCCTACGGATCAAATGGGAGGACGTAGAGGGACGAACGAGACGAACTTTGTCCAAAGAAGGCCTACGGATCAAATGGGAGGACGAAGAGGGACGAACAAGACGAACTTGGACCAAAGATTGCCAACGGATCAAATGGGAGGACGAAGATGGACGAACGAGACGAACTTGGTCCAAAGAAGGCCTAGGGATCAAATGGGAGGACGAAGAGGGACGAACGAGACGAACCTGGTACAAAGAAGGCCAAGGGATCAAATGGGAGGACGAAGAGGGACGAACGAGACAAACTTGGTACAAAGAAGGCCTACGGATCAAATGGGAGGACGTAGATGGACGTACGAGACGAACTTGGAACAAAGAAGGGCAATGGATCAAATGGGAGGACGAAGATGGACGAACGAGACGAACTTGGTCCAAAGAAAGCCTACGGATCAAATGGGAGGACGAAGAGCGACGAACGAGACGAAAATAGTACAAAGAAGTCCTACGGATCAAATGGGAGGACGAAGAGGGACGAACGAGACGAACTTGGTACAAAGAAGGCCTTCGGATCAAATGGGAGGACGTAGATGGACGAACGAGACGAACTTGGAACAAAGAAGGGCAACGGATCAAATGGGAGGACGAAGATGGACGAACGAGACGAAAATGGTCCAAAGAAGGCCTACGGATCAAATGGGAGGACGAAGAGGGACGAACGAGACGAACATGGTACAAAGAAGGCCAAGGGATCAAATGGGAGGACGAAGATGGACGAACGAGACGAACTTGGTCCAAAGAAGGCCTACGGATCAAATGGGAGGACGAAGAGGGACGAACGAGACGAACTTGGTACAAAGAAGGCCAACGGATCAAATGGGAGGACGAAGAGGGACGAACGAGATGAACTTGGTCCAAAGAAGGCCTACGGATCAAATGGGAGGACGTAGAGGGACGAACGAGACGAACTTTGTCCAAAGAAGGCCTACGGATCAAATGGGAGGACGAAGAGGGACGAACAAGACGAACTTGGACCAAAGATTGCCAACGGATCAAATGGGAGGACGAAGAGGGACGAACGAGACGAACTTGGTCCAAAGAAGGCCTAGGGATCAAATGGGAGGACGAAGAGGGACGAACGAGACGAACTTGGTACAAAGAAGGCCAAGGGATCAAATGGGAGGACGAAGAGGGACGAACGAGACGAACTTGGTACAAAGAAGGCCTACGGATCAAATGGGAGGACAAAGAGGGACGAACGAGACGTACTTGGTCCAAAGAAGTCCTACGATCAAATGGGAGGACGAAGAGGGACGAACGAGACGAACTTGGTACAAAGAAGGCCAACGGATCAAATCGGAGGACGAAGATGGACGAACGAGACGAACATGGTCCAAAGAAGGCCTACGGATCAAATGGGAGGACGAAGAGGGACGAACGAGACGAACTTGGTACAAAGAATGCCAACGGATCAAATGGGAGGACGAAGATGGACGAACGAGACGAGTTTGGTCTAAAGAAGGCCTACGGATCAAATGGGAGGACGAAGAGGGACGAACGAGACGAACATGGTACAAAGAATGCCAAGGATCATATGGGAGGATGAAGATGGACGAACGAGACGAACATGGTCCAAAGAAGGCCTACGGATCAAATGGGAGGACGTAGAGGGACGAACGAGACGAACTTTGTCCAAAGAAGTCCTACGGATCAAATGGGAGGACGAAGAGGGACGAACAAGACGAACTTGGACCAAAGATTGCCAACGGATCAAATGGGAGGACGAAGATGGACGAACGAGACGAACTTGGTCCAAAGAAGGCCTAGGGATCAAATGGGAGGACGAAGAGGGACGAACGAGACGAACTTGGTACAAAGAAGGCCTACGGATCAAATGGGAGGACAAAGAGGGACGAACGAGACGTACTTGGTCCAAAGAAGTCCTACGATCAAATGGGAGGACGAAGAGGGACGAACGAGACGAACATGGTACAAAGAAGGCCAAGGGATCAAATGGGAGGACGAAGATGGACGAACGAGACGAACTTGGTCCAAAGAAGGCCTACGGATCAAATGGGAGGACGAAGAGGGACGAACGAGACGAACTTGGTACAAAGAAGGCCAACGGATCAAATGGCAGGACGAAGAGGGACGAACGAGATGAACTTGGTCCAAAGAAGGCCTACGGATCAAATGGGAGGACGTAGAGGGACGAACGAGACGAACTTTGTCCAAAGAAGGCCTACGGATCAAATGGGAGGACGAAGAGGGACGAACAAGACGAACTTGGACCAAAGATTGCCAACAGATCAAATGGGAGGACGAAGAGGGACGAACGAGACGAACTTGGTCCAAAGAAGGCCTAGGGATCAAATGGGAGGACGAAGAAGGACGAACGAGACGAACTTGGTACAAAGAAGGCCAAGGGATCAAATGGGAGGACGAAGAGGGACGAACGAGACGAACTTGGTACAAAGAAGGCCTACGGATCAAATGGGAGGACAAAGAGGGACGAACGAGAAGTACTTGGTCCGAAGAAGTCCTACGATCAAATGGGAGGACGAAGAGGGACGAACGAGACGAACTTGGTACAAAGAAGGCCTACGGATCAAATGGGAGGACGTAGATGGACGAACGAGAAGAACTTGGAACAAAGAAGGGCAACGGATCAAATCGGAGGACGAAGATGGACGAACGAGACGAACATGGTCCAAAGAAGGCCTACGGATCAAATGGGAGGACGAAGAGGGACGAACGAGACGAACTTGGTACAAAGAAGGCCAACGGATCAAATGGGAGGACGAAGATGGACGAACGAGACGAGTTTGGTCTAAAGAAGGCCTACGGATCAAATGGGAGGACGAAGAGGGACGAACGAGACGAACATGGTACAAAGAATGCCAAGGATCATATGGGAGGATGAAGATGGACGAACGAGACGAACATGGTCCAAAGAAGGCCTACGGATCAAATGGGAGGACGTAGAGGGACGAACGAGACGAACTTTGTCCAAAGAAGGCCTACGGATCAAATGGGAGGACGAAGAGGGACGAACAAGACGAACTTGGACCAAAGATTGCCAACGGATCAAATGGGAGGACGAAGATGGACGAACGAGACGAACTTGGTCCAAAGAAGGCCTAGGGATCAAATGGGAGGACGAAGAGGGACGAACGAGACGAACTTGGTACAAAGAAGGCCAAGGGATCAAATGGGAGGACGAAGAGGGACGAACGAGACGAACTTGGTACAAAGAAGGCCTACGGATCAAATGGGAGGACGTAGATGGACGAACGAGACGAACATGGAACAAAGAAGGGCAACGGATCAAATGGGAGGACGAAGATGGACGAACGAGACGAACTTGGTCCAAAGAAAGCCTACTGATCAAATGGGAGGACGAAGAGGGACGAACGAGACGAAAATAGTACAAAGAAGTCCTACGGATCAAATGGGAGGACGAAGAGGGACGAACGAGACGAACTTGGTACAAAGAAGGCCTACGGATCAAATGGGAGGACGTAGATGGACGAACGAGACGAACTTGGAACAAAGAAGGGCAACGGATCAAATGGGAGGACGAAGATGGACGAACGAGACGAACATGGTCCAAAGAAGGCCTACGGATCAAATGGGAGGACGAAGAGGGACGAACGAGACGAACATGGTACAAAGAAGGCCAAGGGATCAAATGGGAGGACGAAGATGGACGAACGAGACGAACTTGGTCCAAAGAAGGCCTAGGGATCAAATGGGAGGACGAAGAGGGACGAACGAGACGAACTTGGTACAAAGAAGGCCTACGGATCAAATGGGAGGACAAAGAGGGACGAACGAGACGTACTTGGTCCAAAGAAGTCCTACGATCAAATGGGAGGACGAAGAGGGACGAACGAGACGAACATGGTACAAAGAAGGCCAAGGGATCAAATGGGAGGACGAAGATGGACGAACGAGACGAACTTGGTCCAAAGAAGGCCTACGGATCAAATGGGAGGACGAAGAGGGACGAACGAGACGAACTTGGTACAAAGAAGGCCAACGGATCAAATGGCAGGACGAAGAGGGACGAACGAGATGAACTTGGTCCAAAGAAGGCCTACGGATCAAATGGGAGGACGTAGAGGGACGAACGAGACGAACTTTGTCCAAAGAAGGCCTACGGATCAAATGGGAGGACGAAGAGGGACGAACAAGACGAACTTGGACCAAAGATTGCCAACAGATCAAATGGGAGGACGAAGAGGGACGAACGAGACGAACTTGGTCCAAAGAAGGCCTAGGGATCAAATGGGAGGACGAAGAAGGACGAACGAGACGAACTTGGTACAAAGAAGGCCAAGGGATCAAATGGGAGGACGAAGAGGGACGAACGAGACGAACTTGGTACAAAGAAGGCCTACGGATCAAATGGGAGGACAAAGAGGGACGAACGAGAAGTACTTGGTCCGAAGAAGTCCTACGATCAAATGGGAGGACGAAGAGGGACGAACGAGACGAACTTGGTACAAAGAAGGCCTACGGATCAAATGGGAGGACGTAGATGGACGAACGAGAAGAACTTGGAACAAAGAAGGGCAACGGATCAAATCGGAGGACGAAGATGGACGAACGAGACGAACATGGTCCAAAGAAGGCCTACGGATCAAATGGGAGGACGAAGAGGGACGAACGAGACGAACTTGGTACAAAGAAGGCCAACGGATCAAATGGGAGGACGAAGATGGACGAACGAGACGAGTTTGGTCTAAAGAAGGCCTACGGATCAAATGGGAGGACGAAGAGGGACGAACGAGACGAACATGGTACAAAGAATGCCAAGGATCATATGGGAGGATGAAGATGGACGAACGAGACGAACATGGTCCAAAGAAGGCCTACGGATCAAATGGGAGGACGTAGAGGGACGAACGAGACGAACTTTGTCCAAAGAAGGCCTACGGATCAAATGGGAGGACGAAGAGGGACGAACAAGACGAACTTGGACCAAAGATTGCCAACGGATCAAATGGGAGGACGAAGATGGACGAACGAGACGAACTTGGTCCAAAGAAGGCCTAGGGATCAAATGGGAGGACGAAGAGGGACGAACGAGACGAACTTGGTACAAAGAAGGCCAAGGGATCAAATGGGAGGACGAAGAGGGACGAACGAGACGAACTTGGTACAAAGAAGGCCTACGGATCAAATGGGAGGACGTAGATGGACGAACGAGACGAACATGGAACAAAGAAGGGCAACGGATCAAATGGGAGGACGAAGATGGACGAACGAGACGAACTTGGTCCAAAGAAAGCCTACTGATCAAATGGGAGGACGAAGAGGGACGAACGAGACGAAAATAGTACAAAGAAGTCCTACGGATCAAATGGGAGGACGAAGAGGGACGAACGAGACGAATTTGGTACAAAGAAGGCCTACGGATCAAATGGGAGGACGTAGATGGACGAACGAGACGAACTTGGAACAAAGAAGGGCAACGGATCAAATGGGAGGACGAAGATGGACGAACGAGACGAACATGGTCCAAAGAAGGCCTACGGATCAAATGGGAGGACGAAGAGGGACGAACGAGACGAACATGGTACAAAGAAGGCCAAGGGATCAAATGGGAGGACGAAGATGGACGAACGTGACGAACTTGGTCCAAAGAAGGCCTACGGATCAAATGGGAGGACGAAGAGGGACGAACGAGACGAACTTGGTACAAATAAGGCCAACGGATCAAATGGGAGGACGAAGAGGGACGAACGAGATGAACTTGGTCCAAAGAAGGCCTACGGATCAAATGGGAGGACGTAGAGGGACGAACGAGACGAACTTTGTCCAAAGAAGGCCTACGGATCAAATGGGAGGACGAAGAGGGACGAACAAGACGAACTTGGACCAAAGATTGCCAACGGATCAAATGGGAGGACGAAGAGGGACGAACGAGACGAACTTGGTCCAAAGAAGGCCTAGGGATCAAATGGGAGGACGAAGAGGGACGAACGAGACGAACTTGGTACAAAGAAGGCCAAGGGATCAAATGGGAGGACGAAGAGGGACGAACGAGACGAACTTGGTACAAAGAAGGCCTACGGATCAAATGGGAGGACGAAGAGGGACGAACAAGATGTACTTGGTCCAAAGAAGTCCTACGGATCAAATGGGAGGACGAAGAGGGACGAACGAGACGAACTTGGTACAAAGAAGGCCTACGGATCAAATGGGAGGACGTAGATGGACGAACGAGACAAACTTGGAACAAAGAAGGGCAACGGATCAAATGGGAGGACGAAGATGGACGAACGAGACGAGTTTGGTCTAAAGAAGGCCTACGGATCAAATGGGAGGACGAAGAGGGACGAACGAGACGAACATGGTACAAAGAAGGCCAAGGATCAAATGGGAGGACGAAGATGGACGAACGAGACGAACATGGTCCAAAGAAGGCCTACGGATCAAATGGGAGGACGAAGAGGGACGAACAAGACGAACTTGGACCGAAGATTGCCAACGGATCAAATGGGAGGACGAAGATGGACGAACGAGACGAACTTGGTCCAAAGAAGGCCTAGGGATCAAATGGGAGGACGAAGAGGGACGAACGAGACGAACTTGGTACAAAGAAGGCCAAGGGATCAAATGGGAGGACGAAGAAGGACGAACGAGACGAACTTGGTACAAAGAAGGCCTACGGATCAAATGGGAGCACGAAGAGGGACGAACGAGACGTACTTGGTACAAAGAAGGCCTACAGATCAAATGGGAGGACGAAGATGGACGAACGAGACGAACATGGAACAAAGAAGGGCAACGGATCAAATGGGAGGACGAAGATGGACGAACGAGACGAACATCGTCCAAAGAAGGCCTACGGATCAAATGGGAGGACGAAGAGGGACGAACGAGACGAACTTGGTACAAAGAAGGCCAAGGGATCAAATGGGAGGACGAAGATGGACGAACGAGACGAGTTTGGTCTAAAGAAGGCCTACGGATCAAATGGGAGGACGAAGAGGGACGAACGAGACGAACATGGTACAAAGAAGGCCAAGGATCAAATGGGAGGACGAAGATGGACGAACGAGACGAACATGGTCCAAAGAAGGCCTACGGATCAAATGGGAGGACGTAGAGGGACGAACGAGACGAACTTTGTCCAAAGAAGGCCTACGGATCAAATGGGAGGACGAAGAGGGACGAACGAGACGAACTTGGTACAAAGAAGGCCTACGGATCAAATGGGAGGACGAAGATGGACGAACGAGACGAGTTTGGTCTAAAGAAGGCCTACGGATCAAATGGGAGGACGTAGATGGACGAACGAGACGAACTTGGAACAAAGAAGGGCAACGGATCAAATGGGAGGACGAAGATGGACGAACGAGACGAACATGGTCCAAAGAAGGCCTACGGATCAAATGGGAGGACGAAGAGGGACGAACGAGACGAACATGGTACAAAGAAGGCCAAGGGATCAAATGGGAGGACGAAGATGGACGAACGAGACGAGTTTGGTCTAAAGAAGGACTACGGATCAAATGGGAGGACGTAGATGGACGAACGAGACGAACTTGGAACAAAGAAGGGCAACGGATCAAATGGGAGGACGAAGATGGACGAACGAGACGAACATGGTCCAAAGAAGGCCTACGGATCAAATGGGAGGACGAAGAGGGACGAACGAGACGAACTTGGTACAAAGAAGGCCAACGGATCAAATGGGAGGACGAAGATGGACGAACGAGACGAGTTTGGTCTAAAGAAGGCCTACGGATCAAATGGGAGGACGAAGAGGGACGAACGAGACGAACATGGTACAAAGAAGGCCAAGGATCAAATGGGAGGACGAAGATGGACGAACGAGACGAACATGGTCCAAAGAAGGCCTACGGATCAAATGGGAGGACGTAGAGGGACGAACGAGACGAACTTTGTCCAAAGAAGGCCTACGGATCAAATGGGAGGACGAAGAGGGACGAACAAGACGAACTCGGACCGAAGATTGCCAACGGATCAAATGGGAGGACGAAGATGGACGAACGAGACGAACTTGGTCCAAAGAAGGCCTAGGGATCAAATGGGAGGACGAAGAGGGACGAACGAGACAAACTTGGTACAAAGAAGGCCATGGGATCAAATGGGAGGACGAAGAAGGACGAACGAGACGAACTTGGTACAAAGAAGGCCTACGGATCAAATGGGAGCACGAAGAGGGACGAACGAGACGTACTTGGTCCAAAGAAGTCCTACGGATCAAATGGGAGGACGAAGAGGGACGAACGAGACGAACTTGGTACAAAGAAGGCCTACGGATCAAATGGGAGGACGAAGAGGGACGAACGAGACGAACTTGGTACAAGGAAGGCCTACGGATCAAATGGGAGGACGTAGATGGACGAACGAGACGAACTTGGAACAAAGAAGGGCAACGGATCAAATGGGAGGACGAAGATGGACGAACGAGACGAACATGGTCCAAAGAAGGCCTACGGATCAAATGGGAGGACTAAGAGGGACGAACGAGACGAACATGGTACAAAGAAGGCCAAGGGATCAAATGGGAGGACGAAGATGGACGAACGAGACGAACTTGGTCCAAAGAAGGCCTACGGATCAAATGGGAGGACGAAGAGGGACGAACGAGACGAACTTGGTACAAAGAAGGCCAACGGATCAAATGGGAGGACGAAGAGGGACGAACGAGATGAACTTGGTCCAAAGAAGGCCTACGGATCAAATGGGAGGACGTAGAGGGACGAACGAGACGAACTTTGTCCAAAGAAGGCCTACGGATCAAATGGGAGGACGAAGAGGGACGAACAAGACGAACTTGGACCAAAGATTGCCAACGGATCAAATGGGAGGACGAAGAGGGACGAACGAGACGAACTTGGTCCAAAGAAGGCCTAGGGATCAAATGGGAGGACGAAGAGGGACGAACGAGACGAACTTGGTACAAAGAAGGCCAAGGGATCAAATGGGAGGACGAAGAGGGACGAACGAGACGAACTTGGTACAAAGAAGGCCTACGGATCAAATGGGAGGACGAAGAGGGACGAACGAGATGTACTTGGTCCAAAGAAGTCCTACGGATCAAATGTGATGAGGACATGGAGGTCCAAGAAGCCATTCAAAGCCTAGGAGGCCCAATGACTAGGGCAATGTCAAGAAAGGTCCAAGAAGGCTTAGTCCAATTCATGACTAAGACAATTTCCAACATGGACAAAGAAGTAATTGCACCAAAGACCATGCTTGTCATCCAAGCTATGGAGGAGGCGCAACACTCATGAAACCAGCCATGTTATTTTGTTTAAATAAAGTGCATGTGACCAATTGATTTATTTGGGACCAAGGCACTAAGTTATTTAATTCCTTGTTAATTTTTGGTGTGTTTAATCCACTTTAAGTGGTTGCTTGAATAAAAGCAAGAGGGACTTAATAAAGGCTGCATGGTGGGCGCTTAAATGAAGTCAAGGAAGACAAAGTGAATCAAAGCACATCAAGGCAAGAAGGAGTTACACAAGACAAAGAATTCATAGCAATCAAGACAAAGGCATGAATGCTCCAAACACCACATTAAAAGTGTAACAGCCATGGTGGCTGCATTGAGGAGGAGTTAAGCGCATATTGAAGGCCATGGTCAGCAGCCAAACTGATTTGGTTTCTTAGGATTCCTTGCACCATTAGTGAGGGACTTGAAGAACAATCAAAGAGGGCATCCAAGAGAAGGAAGGGGGGCGCATTTCTGTGGCTGGTCAGCAGCCAAACTGATTTGGTTTCTTAAGATTCCTTGCATCATTAGTGAGCTAGGGAGCAGCCATATAATTACATGTAATTGCCTTGTAATTGCTTGTTAATTCTAGCCTAGGATTCCTTGGATTGTGGGCGCATAGAAGGGGCTGGTTGGCAGCCATCTTATTGCTTGTAATTGCTCCTTAATGAGCACCTAGGATTCCTTGTAAGCCTTGAAAGGCATAGCCCAAGTCTGCACTTGTAAATCAGACCAGCCCCCTCCCTATATAAAGGGGCGCATGGCACATGGAAATGCAACTTTGATTTTGAGCAAAAACATTACCTTGTGTAATTGAGTCCTTACTCTTTGGTTCTGGATTGAACCAGACTTTGATCTTACCAAGAATCCTTTCTTGTGGTGATCCTCATTTCCATAGGCTTATCCTTGTCTTGGATTAGACCAAGGTGGCGCCCCTTGCCTCCCATCCATTCTTCTTGTTCCTTGCTTCCTAAATTGCTCTCTTGTTTGCTTGTTATAACAAGAACTCTTAATTCTCACTTCCTTTTTGTTCACTTGTTCTAATTCTGTTCACTAGTTTCTTGTTAAAATAAGAACCAACCTTTCTTGCTTTTCTTTCTTAAAGATTGAAAATCACAAGTTCTTAGTCACAACCAGAATCTAAGTGGTGAATTCAAGTCATTGGCCAAGTTGTTACAACAAGGAGGCCATCAAAATGGGAGGACGAAGAGGGACGAACGAGACGAACTTGGTACAAAGAAGGCCTACGGATCAAATGGGAGGACGTAGATGGACGAATGAGACAAACTTGGAACAAAGAAGGGCAACGGATCAAATGGGAGGACAAAGATGGACGAACGAGACGAACATGGTCCAAAGAAGGCCTACGGATCAAATGGGAGGACGAAGAGGGACGAACGAGACGAACTTGGTACAAAGAAGGCCAACGGATCAAATGGGAGGACAAAGATGGACGAACGAGACGAGTTTGGTCTAAAGAAGGCCTACGGATCAAATGGGAGGACGTAGATGGACGAACGAGACGAACTTGGAACAAAGAAGGGCAACGGATCAAATGGGAGGACGAAGATGGACGAACGAGACGAACATGGTCCAAAGAATGCCTACGGATCAAATGGGAGGACGAAGAGGGACGAACGAGACGAACTTGGTACAAAGAAGGCCAACGGATCAAAAGGGAGGACGAAGATGGACGAACGAGACGAGTTTGGTCTAAAGAAGGCCTACGGATCAAATGGGAGGACGAAGAGGGACGAACGAGACGAACATGGTACAAAGAAGGCCAAGGATCAAATGGGAGGACGAAGATGGACGAACGAGACGAACATGGTCCAAAGAAGGCCTACGGATCAAATGGGAGGACGTAGAGGGACGAACGAGACGAACTTTGTCCAAAGAAGGCCTACGGATCAAATGGGAGGACGAAGAGGGACGAACAAGACGAACTTGGAGCGAAGATTGCCAACGGATCAAATGGGAGGACGAAGATGGACGAACGAGACGAACTTGGTCCAAAGAAGGCCTAGGGATCAAATGGGAGGACGAAGAGGGACGAACGAGACGAACTTGGTACAAAGAAGGCCAAAGGATCAAATGGGAGGACGAAGAAGGACGAACGAGACGAACTTGGTACAAAGAAGGCCTACGGATCAAATGGGAGGACGAAGAGGGACGAACGAGACGTACTTGGTCCAAAGAAGTCCAACGGATCAAATGGGAGGACGAAGATGGACGAACGAGACGAACTTGGTCCAAAGAAGGCCTAGGGATCAAATGGGAGGACGAAGAGGGACGAACGAGACGAACTTGGTACAAAGAAGGCCTACGGATCAAATGGGAGGACGAAGAAGGACGAACGAGACGAACTTGGTACAAAGAAGGCCTACGGATCAAATGGGAGCACGAAGAGGGACGAACGAGACGTACTTGGTCCAAAGAAGTCCTACGGATCAAATGGGAGGACGAAGAGGGACGAACGAGACGAACTTGGTACAAAGAAGGCCTACGGATCAAATGGGAGGACGTAGATGGACGAACGAGACGAACATGGAACAAAGAAGGGCAACGGATCAAATGGGAGGACGAAGATGGACGAACGAGACGAAC
The DNA here is from genome assembly GCA_030159175.1 of Glycyrrhiza uralensis. Classification (NCBI taxonomy): domain Eukaryota; kingdom Viridiplantae; phylum Streptophyta; class Magnoliopsida; order Fabales; family Fabaceae; genus Glycyrrhiza; species Glycyrrhiza uralensis. The sequence goes on from BRZY01000004.1 coordinate 20,375,646, forward strand.
ATGGTCCAAAGAAGGCCTACGGATCAAATGGGAGGACGAAGAGGGACGAACGAGACGAACTTGGTACAAAGAAGGCCAACGGATCAAATGGGAGGACGTAGATGGACGAACGAGACGAACTTGGAACAAAGAAGGGCAACGGATCAAATGGGAGGACGAAGATGGACGAACGAGACGAACATGGTCCAAAGAATGCCTACGGATCAAATGGGAGGACGAAGAGGGACGAACGAGACGAACTTGGTACAAAGAAGGCCAACGGATCAAATGGGAGGACGAAGATGGACGAACGAGACGAGTTTGGTCTAAAGAAGGCCTACGGATCAAATGGGAGGACGAAGAGGGACGAACGAGACGAACATGGTACAAAGAAGGCCAAGGATCAAATGGGAGGACGAAGATGGACGAACGAGACGAACATGGTCCAAAGAAGGCCTACGGATCAAATGGGAGGACGTAGAGGGACGAACGAGACGAACTTTGTCCAAAGAAGGCCTACGGATCAAATGGGAGGACGAAGAGGGACGAACAAGACGAACTTGGACCGAAGATTGCCAACGGATCAAATGGGAGGACGAAGATGGACGAACGAGACGAACTTGGTCCAAAGAAGGCCTAGGGATCAAATGGGAGGACGAAGAGGGACGAACGAGACGAACTTGGTACAAAGAAGGCCAAGGGATCAAATGGGAGGACGAAGATGGACGAACGAGACGAACATGGTCCAAAGAAGGCCTACGGATCAAATGGGAGGACGTAGAGGGACGAACGAGACGAACTTTGTCCAAAGAAGGCCTACGGATCAAATGGGAGGACGAAGAGGGACGAACAAGACGAACTTGGACCGAAGATTGCCAACGGATCAAATGGGAGGACGAAGATGGACGAACGAGACGAACTTGGTCCAAAGAAGGCCTAGGGATCAAATGGGAGGACGAAGAGGGACGAACGAGATGAACTTGGTACAAAGAAGGCCAAGGGATCAAATGGGAGGACGAAGAAGGACGAACGAGACGAACTTGGTACAAAGAAGGCCTACGGATCAAATGGGAGCACGAAGAGGGACGAACGAGACGTACTTGGTCCAAAGAAGTCCTACGGATCAAATGGGAGCACGAAGAGGGACGAACGAGACGTACTTGGTCCAAAGAAGTCCTACGGATCAAATGGGAGGACGAAGAGGGACGAACGAGACGAACTTGGTACAAAGAAGGCCTACGGATCAAATGGGAGGACGTAGATGGACGAACGAGATGAACATGGAACAAAGAAGGGCAACGGATCAAATGGGAGGACGAAGATGGACGAACGAGACGAACATGGTCCAAAGAAGGACTACGGATCAAATGGGAGGACGAAGAGGGACGAACGAGACGAACTTGGTACAAAGAAGGCCAACGGATCAAATGGGAGGACGAAGATGGACGAACGAGACGAGTTTGGTCTAAAGAAGGCCTACGGATCAAATGGGAGGACGAAGAGGGACGAACGAGACGAACATGGTACAAAGAAGGCCAAGGATCAAATGGGAGGACGAAGATGGACGAACGAGACGAACATGGTCCAAAGAAGGCCTACGGATCAAATGGGAGGACGTAGAGGGACGAACGAGACGAACTTTGTCCAAAGAAGGCCTACGGATCAAATGGGAGGACGAAGAGGGACGAACAAGACGAACTTGGACCGAAGATTGCCAACGGATCAAATGGGAGGACGAAGATGGACGAACGAGACGAACTTGGTCCAAAGAAGGCCTAGGGATCAAATGGGAGGACGAAGAGGGACGAACGAGACGAACTTGGTACAAAGAAGGCCAAGGGATCAAATGGGAGGACGAAGATGGACGAACGAGACGAACATGGTCCAAAGAAGGCCTACGGATCAAATGGGAGGACGTAGAGGGACGAACGAGACGAACTTTGTCCAAAGAAGGCCTACGGATCAAATGGGAGGACGAAGAGGGACGAACAAGACGAACTTGGACCGAAGATTGCCAACGGATCAAATGGGAGGACGAAGATGGACGAACGAGACGAACTTGGTCCAAAGAAGGCCTAGGGATCAAATGGGAGGACGAAGAGGGACGAACGAGACGAACTTGGTACAAAGAAGGCCAAGGGATCAAATGGGAGGACGAAGAAGGACGAACGAGACGAACTTGGTACAAAGAAGGCCTACGGATCAAATGGGAGCACGAAGAGGGACGAACGAGACGTACTTGGTCCAAAGAAGTCCTACGGATCAAATGGGAGGACGAAGAGGGACGAACGAGACGAACTTGGTACAAAGAAGGCCTACGGATCAAATGGGAGGACGTAGATGGACGAACGAGATGAACATGGAACAAAGAAGGGCAACGGATCAAATGGGAGGACGAAGATGGACGAACGAGACGAACATGGTCCAAAGAAGGACTACGGATCAAATGGGAGGACGAAGAGGGACGAACGAGACGAACTTGGTACAAAGAAGGCCAACGGATCAAATGGGAGGACAAAGATGGACGAACGAGACGAGTTTGGTCTAAAGAAGGCCTACGGATCAAATGGGAGGACGTAGATGGACGAACGAGACGAAGTTGGAACAAAGAAGGGCAACGGATCAAATGGGAGGACGAAGATGGACGAACGAGACGAACATGGTCCAAAGAATGCCTACGGATCAAATGGGAGGACGAAGAGGGACGAACGAGACGAACTTGGTACAAAGAAGGCCAACGGATCAAATGGGAGGACGAAGATGGACGAACGAGACGAACATGGTCCAAAGAAGGCCTACGGATCAAATGGGAGGACGTAGATGGACGAACGAGACGAACTTTGTCCAAAGAAGGCCTACGGATCAAATGGTAGGACGAAGAGGGACGAACAAGACGAACTTGGAGCGAAGATTGCCAACGGATCAAATGGGAGGACGAAGATGGACGAACGAGACGAACTTGGTCCAGAGAAGGCCTAGGGATCAAATGGGAGGACGAAGAGGGACGAACGAGACGAACTTGGTACAAAGAAGGCCAAGGGATCAAATGGGAGGACGAAGAAGGACGAACGAGACGAACTTGGTACAAAGAAGGCCTACGGATCAAATGGGAGGACGAAGAGGGACGAACGAGACGTACTTGGTCCAAAGAAGTCCAACGGATCAAATGGGAGGACGAAGATGGACGAACGAGACGAACTTGGTCCAAAGAAGGCCTAGGGATCAAATGGGAGGACGAAGAGGGACGAACGAGACGAACTTGGTACAAAGAAGGCCAAGGGATCAAATGGGAGGACGAAGAAGGACGAACGAGACGAACTTGGTACAAAGAAGGCCTACGGATCAAATGGGAGCACGAAGAGGGACGAACGAGACGTACTTGGTCCAAAGAAGTCCTACGGATCAAATGGGAGGACGAAGAGGGACGAACGAGACGAACTTGGTACAAAGAAGGCCAACGGATCAAATGGGAGGACAAAGATGGACGAACGAGACGAGTTTGGTCTAAAGAAGGCCTACGGATCAAATGGGAGGACGTAGATGGACGAACGAGACGAACTTGGAACAAAGAAGGGCAACGAATCAAATGGGAGGACGAAGATGGACGAACGAGACGAACATGGTCCAAAGAAGGCCTACGGATCAAATGGGAGGACGAAGAGGGACGAACGAGACGAACTTGGTACAAAGAAGGCCAACGGATCAAATGGGAGGACGAAGATGGACGAACGAGACGAAGTTGGAACAAAGAAGGGCAACGGATCAAATGGGAGGACGAAGATGGACGAACGAGACGAACATGGTCCAAAGAATGCCTACGGATCAAATGGGAGGACGAAGAGGGACGAACGAGACGAACTTGGTACAAAGAAGGCCAACGGATCAAATGGGAGGACGAAGATGGACGAACGAGACGAACATGGTCCAAAGAAGGCCTACGGATCAAATGGGAGGACGTAGATGGACGAACGAGACGAACTTTGTCCAAAGAAGGCCTACGGATCAAATGGTAGGACGAAGAGGGACGAACAAGACGAACTTGGAGCGAAGATTGCCAACGGATCAAATGGGAGGACGAAGATGGACGAACGAGACGAACTTGGTCCAGAGAAGGCCTAGGGATCAAATGGGAGGACGAAGAGGGACGAACGAGACGAACTTGGTACAAAGAAGGCCAAGGGATCAAATGGGAGGACGAAGAAGGACGAACGAGACGAACTTGGTACAAAGAAGGCCTACGGATCAAATGGGAGGACGAAGAGGGACGAACGAGACGTACTTGGTCCAAAGAAGTCCAACGGATCAAATGGGAGGACGAAGATGGACGAACGAGACGAACTTGGTCCAAAGAAGGCCTAGGGATCAAATGGGAGGACGAAGAGGGACGAACGAGACGAACTTGGTACAAAGAAGGCCAAGGGATCAAATGGGAGGACGAAGAAGGACGAACGAGACGAACTTGGTACAAAGAAGGCCTACGGATCAAATGGGAGCACGAAGAGGGACGAACGAGACGTACTTGGTCCAAAGAAGTCCTACGGATCAAATGGGAGGACGAAGAGGGACGAACGAGACGAACTTGGTACAAAGAAGGCCAACGGATCAAATGGGAGGACAAAGATGGACGAACGAGACGAGTTTGGTCTAAAGAAGGCCTACGGATCAAATGGGAGGACGTAGATGGACGAACGAGACGAACTTGGAACAAAGAAGGGCAACGAATCAAATGGGAGGACGAAGATGGACGAACGAGACGAACATGGTCCAAAGAAGGCCTACGGATCAAATGGGAGGACGAAGAGGGACGAACGAGACGAACTTGGTACAAAGAAGGCCAACGGATCAAATGGGAGGACGAAGATGGACGAACGAGACGAGTTTGGTCTAAAGAAGGCCTATGGATCAAATGGGAGGACGTAGATGGACGATCGAGACGAACTTTGTCCAAAGAAGGCCTACGGATCAAATGGGAGGACGAAGAGGGACGAACAAGACGAACTTGGAGCGAAGATTGCCAACGGATCAAATGGGAGGACGAAGATGGACGAACGAGACGAACTTGGTCCAAAGAAGGCCTAGGGATCAAATGGGAGGACGAAGAGGGACGAACGAGACGAACTTGGTACAAAGAAGGCCAAGGGATCAAATGGGAGGACGAAGAAGGACGAACGAGACGAACTTGGTACAAAGAAGGCCTACGGATCAAATGGGAGGACGAAGAGGGACGAACGAGACGTACTTGGTCCAAAGAAGTCCAACGGATCAAATGGGAGGACGAAGATGGACGAACGAGACGAACTTGGTCCAAAGAAGGCCTAGGGATCAAATGGGAGGACGAAGAGGGACGAACGAGACGAACTTGGTACAAAGAAGGCCAAGGGATCAAATGGGAGGACGAAGAAGGACGAACGAGACGAACTTGCTACAAAGAAGGCCTACGGATCAAATGGGAGCACGAAGAGGGACGAACGAGACGTACTTGGTCCAAAGAAGTCCTACGGATCAAATGGGAGGACGAAGAGGGACGAACGAGACGAACTTGGTACAAAGAAGGCCTGCGGATCAAATGGGAGGACGTAGATGGACGAACGAGACGAACATGGAACAAAGAAGGGCAACGGATCAAATGGGAGGACGAAGATGGACGAACGAGACGAACATGGTCCAAAGAAGGCCTACGGATCAAATGGGAGGACGAAGAGGGACGAACGAGACGAACTTGGTACAAAGAAGGCCAACGGATCAAATGGGAGGACAAAGATGGACGAACGAGACGAGTTTGGTCTAAAGAAGGCCTACGGATCAAATGGGAGGACGTAGATGGACGAACGAGACGAACTTGGAACAAAGAAGGGCAACGGATCAAATGGGAGGACGAAGATGGACGAACGAGACGAACATGGTCCAAAGAAGGCCTACGGATCAAATGGGAGGACGAAGAGGGACGAACGAGACGAACTTGGTACAAAGAAGGCCAACGGATCAAATGGGAGGACGAAGATGGACGAACGAGACGAGTTTGGTCTAAAGAAGGCCTACGGATCACATGGGAGGACGAAGAGGGACGAACGAGACGAACATGGTACAAAGAAGGCCAAGGATCAAATGGGAGGACGAAGATGGACGAACGAGACGAACATGGTCCAAAGAAGGCCTACGGATCAAATGGGAGGACGTAGAGGGACGAACGAGACGAACTTTGTCCAAAGAAGGCCTACGGATCAAATGGGAGGACGAAGAGGGACGAACAAGACGAACTTGGACCGAAGATTGCCAACGGATCAAATGGGAGGACGAAGATGGACGAACGAGACGAACTTGGTCCAGAGAAGGCCTAGGGATCAAATGGGAGGACGAAGAGGGACGAACGAGACGAACTTGGTACAAAGAAGGCCAAGGGATCAAATGGGAGGACGAAGATGGACGAACGAGACGAACATGGTCCAAAGAAGGCCTACGGATCAAATGGGAGGACGTAGAGGGACGAACGAGACGAACTTTGTCCAAAGAAGGCCTACGGATCAAATGGGAGGACGAAGAGGGACGAACAAGACGAACTTGGACCGAAGATTGCCAACGGATCAAATGGGAGGACGAAGATGGACGAACGAGACGAACTTGGTCCAAAGAAGGCCTAGGGATCAAATGGGAGGACGAAGAGGGACGAACGAGACGAACTTGGTACAAAGAAGGCCAAGGGATCAAATGGGAGGACGAAGAAGGACGAACGAGACGAACTTGGTACAAAGAAGGCCTACGGATCAAATGGGAGCACGAAGAGGGACGAACGAGACGTACTTGGTCCAAAGAAGTCCTACGGATCAAATGGGAGGACGAAGAGGGACGAACGAGACGAACTTGGTACAAAGAAGGCCTACGGATCAAATGGGAGGACGTAGATGGACGAACGAGACGAACATGGAACAAAGAAGGGCAACGGATCAAATGGGAGGACGAAGATGGACGAACGAGACGAACATGGTCCAAAGAAGGACTACGGATCAAATGGGAGGACGAAGAGGGACGAACGAGACGAACTTGGTACAAAGAAGGCCAACGGATCAAATGGGAGGACAAAGATGGACGAACGAGACGAGTTTGGTCTAAAGAAGACCTACGGATCAAATGGGAGGACGTAGATGGACGAACGAGACGAACTTGGAACAAAGAAGGGCAACGGATCAAATGGGAGGACGAAGATGGACGAACGAGACGAACATGGTCCAAAGAATGCCTACGGATCAAATGGGAGGACGAAGAGGGACGAACGAGACGTACTTGGTCCAAAGAAGTCCAACGGATCAAATGGGAGGACGAAGATGGACGAACGAGACGAACTTGGTCCAAAGAAGGCCTAGGGATCAAATGGGAGGACGAAGAGGGACGAACGAGACGAACTTGGTACAAAGAAGGCCAAGGGATCAAATGGGAGGACGAAGAAGGACGAACGAGACGAACTTGGTACAAAGAAGTCCTACGGATCAAATGGGAGGACGAAGAGGGACGAACGAGACGAACTTGGTACAAAGAAGGCCTACGGATCAAATGGGAGGACGTAGATGGACGAACGAGATGAACATGGAACAAAGAAGGGCAACGGATCAAATGGGAGGACGAAGATGGACGAACGAGACGAACATGGTCCAAAGAAGGACTACGGATCAAATGGGAGGACGAAGAGGGACGAACGAGACGAACTTGGTACAAAGAAGGCCAACGGATCAAATGGGAGGACAAAGATGGACGAACGAGACGAGTTTGGTCTAAAGAAGGCCTACGGATCAAATGGGAGGACGTAGATGGACGAACGAGACGAAGTTGGAACAAAGAAGGGCAACGGATCAAATGGGAGGACGAAGATGGACGAACGAGACGAACATGGTCCAAAGAATGCCTACGGATCAAATGGGAGGACGAAGAGGGACGAACGAGACGAACTTGGTACAAAGAAGGCCAACGGATCAAATGGGAGGACGAAGATGGACGAACGAGACGAACATGGTCCAAAGAAGGCCTACGGATCAAATGGGAGGACGTAGATGGACGAACGAGACGAACTTTGTCCAAAGAAGGCCTACGGATCAAATGGTAGGACGAAGAGGGACGAACAAGACGAACTTGGAGCGAAGATTGCCAACGGATCAAATGGGAGGACGAAGATGGACGAACGAGACGAACTTGGTCCAGAGAAGGCCTAGGGATCAAATGGGAGGACGAAGAGGGACGAACGAGACGAACTTGGTACAAAGAAGGCCAAGGGATCAAATGGGAGGACGAAGAAGGACGAACGAGACGAACTTGGTACAAAGAAGGCCTACGGATCAAATGGGAGGACGAAGAGGGACGAACGAGACGTACTTGGTCCAAAGAAGTCCAACGGATCAAATGGGAGGACGAAGATGGACGAACGAGACGAACTTGGTCCAAAGAAGGCCTAGGGATCAAATGGGAGGACGAAGAGGGACGAACGAGACGAACTTGGTACAAAGAAGGCCAAGGGATCAAATGGGAGGACGAAGAAGGACGAACGAGACGAACTTGGTACAAAGAAGGCCTACGGATCAAATGGGAGCACGAAGAGGGACGAACGAGACGTACTTGGTCCAAAGAAGTCCTACGGATCAAATGGGAGGACGAAGAGGGACGAACGAGACGAACTTGGTACAAAGAAGGCCAACGGATCAAATGGGAGGACAAAGATGGACGAACGAGACGAGTTTGGTCTAAAGAAGGCCTACGGATCAAATGGGAGGACGTAGATGGACGAACGAGACGAACTTGGAACAAAGAAGGGCAACGAATCAAATGGGAGGACGAAGATGGACGAACGAGACGAACATGGTCCAAAGAAGGCCTACGGATCAAATGGGAGGACGAAGAGGGACGAACGAGACGAACTTGGTACAAAGAAGGCCAACGGATCAAATGGGAGGACGAAGATGGACGAACGAGACGAGTTTGGTCTAAAGAAGGCCTATGGATCAAATGGGAGGACGTAGATGGACGATCGAGACGAACTTTGTCCAAAGAAGGCCTACGGATCAAATGGGAGGACGAAGAGGGACGAACAAGACGAACTTGGAGCGAAGATTGCCAACGGATCAAATGGGAGGACGAAGATGGACGAACGAGACGAACTTGGTCCAAAGAAGGCCTAGGGATCAAATGGGAGGACGAAGAGGGACGAACGAGACGAACTTGGTACAAAGAAGGCCAAGGGATCAAATGGGAGGACGAAGAAGGACGAACGAGACGAACTTGGTACAAAGAAGGCCTACGGATCAAATGGGAGGACGAAGAGGGACGAACGAGACGTACTTGGTCCAAAGAAGTCCAACGGATCAAATGGGAGGACGAAGATGGACGAACGAGACGAACTTGGTCCAAAGAAGGCCTAGGGATCAAATGGGAGGACGAAGAGGGACGAACGAGACGAACTTGGTACAAAGAAGGCCAAGGGATCAAATGGGAGGACGAAGAAGGACGAACGAGACGAACTTGGTACAAAGAAGGCCTACGGATCAAATGGGAGCACGAAGAGGGACGAACGAGACGTACTTGGTCCAAAGAAGTCCTACGGATCAAATGGGAGGACGAAGAGGGACGAACGAGACGAACTTGGTACAAAGAAGGCCTGCGGATCAAATGGGAGGACGTAGATGGACGAACGAGACGAACATGGAACAAAGAAGGGCAACGGATCAAATGGGAGGACGAAGATGGACGAACGAGACGAACATGGTCCAAAGAAGGCCTACGGATCAAATGGGAGGACGAAGAGGGACGAACGAGACGAACTTGGTACAAAGAAGGCCAACGGATCAAATGGGAGGACAAAGATGGACGAACGAGACGAGTTTGGTCTAAAGAAGGCCTACGGATCAAATGGGAGGACGTAGATGGACGAACGAGACGAACTTGGAACAAAGAAGGGCAACGGATCAAATGGGAGGACGAAGATGGACGAACGAGACGAACATGGTCCAAAGAAGGCCTACGGATCAAATGGGGGGACGAAGAGGGACGAACGAGACGAACTTGGTACAAAGAAGGCCAACGGATCAAATGGGAGGACGAAGATGGACGAACGAGACGAGTTTGGTCTAAAGAAGGCCTACGGATCACATGGGAGGACGAAGAGGGACGAACGAGACGAACATGGTACAAAGAAGGCCAAGGATCAAATGGGAGGACGAAGATGGACGAACGAGACGAACATGGTCCAAAGAAGGCCTACGGATCAAATGGGAGGACGTAGAGGGACGAACGAGACGAACTTTGTCCAAAGAAGGCCTACGGATCAAATGGGAGGACGAAGAGGGACGAACAAGACGAACTTGGACCGAAGATTGCCAACGGATCAAATGGGAGGACGAAGATGGACGAACGAGACGAACTTGGTCCAGAGAAGGCCTAGGGATCAAATGGGAGGACGAAGAGGGACGAACGAGACGAACTTGGTACAAAGAAGGCCAAGGGATCAAATGGGAGGACGAAGATGGACGAACGAGACGAACATGGTCCAAAGAAGGCCTACGGATCAAATGGGAGGACGTAGAGGGACGAACGAGACGAACTTTGTCCAAAGAAGGCCTACGGATCAAATGGGAGGACGAAGAGGGACGAACAAGACGAACTTGGACCGAAGATTGCCAACGGATCAAATGGGAGGACGTAGATGGACGAACGAGACGAACTTGGTCCAAAGAAGGCCTAGGGATCAAATGGGAGGACGAAGAGGGACGAACGAGACGAACTTGGTACAAAGAAGGCCAAGGGATCAAATGGGAGGACGAAGAAGGACGAACGAGACGAACTTGGTACAAAGAAGGCCTACGGATCAAATGGGAGCACGAAGAGGGACGAACGAGACGTACTTGGTCCAAAGAAGTCCTACGGATCAAATGGGAGGACGAAGAGGGACGAACGAGACGAACTTGGTACAAAGAAGGCCTACGGATCAAATGGGAGGACGTAGATGGACGAACGAGACGAACATGGAACAAAGAAGGGCAACGGATCAAATGGGAGGACGAAGATGGACGAACGAGACGAACATGGTCCAAAGAAGGACTACGGATCAAATGGGAGGACGAAGAGGGACGAACGAGACGAACTTGGTACAAAGAAGGCCAACGGATCAAATGGGAGGACAAAGATGGACGAACGAGACGAGTTTGGTCTAAAGAAGACCTACGGATCAAATGGGAGGACGTAGATGGACGAACGAGACGAACTTGGAACAAAGAAGGGCAACGGATCAAATGGGAGGACGAAGATGGACGAACGAGACGAACATGGTCCAAAGAATGCCTACGGATCAAATGGGAGGACGAAGAGGGACGAACGAGACGTACTTGGTCCAAAGAAGTCCAACGGATCAAATGGGAGGACGAAGATGGACGAACGAGACGAACTTGGTCCAAAGAAGGCCTAGGGATCAAATGGGAGGACGAAGAGGGACGAACGAGACGAACTTGGTACAAAGAAGGCCAAGGGATCAAATGGGAGGACGAAGAAGGACGAACGAGACGAACTTGGTACAAAGAAGGCCTACGGATCAAATGGGAGCACGAAGAGGGACGAACGAGACGTACTTGGTCCAAAGAAGTCCTACGGATCAAATGGGAGGACGAAGAGGGACGAACGAGACGAACTTGGTACAAAGAAGGCCTGCGGATCAAATGGGAGGACGTAGATGGACGAACGAGACGAACATGGAACAAAGAAGGGCAACGGATCAAATGGGAGGACGAAGATGGACGAACGAGACGAACATGGTCCAAAGAAGGCCTACGGATCAAATGGGAGGACGAAGAGGGACGAACGAGACGAACTTGGTACAAAGAAGGCCAACGGATCAAATGGGAGGACAAAGATGGACGAACGAGACGAGTTTGGTCTAAAGAAGGCCTACGGATCAAATGGGAGGACGTAGATGGACGAACGAGACGAACTTGGAACAAAGAAGGGCAACGGATCAAATGGGAGGACGAAGATGGACGAACGAGACGAACATGGTCCAAAGAAGGCCTACGGATCAAATGGGAGGACGAAGAGGGACGAACGAGACGAACTTGGTACAAAGAAGGCCAACGGATCAAATGGGAGGACGAAGATGGACGAACGAGACGAGTTTGGTCTAAAGAAGGCCTACGGATCACATGGGAGGACGAAGAGGGACGAACGAGACGAACATGGTACAAAGAAGGCCAAGGATCAAATGGGAGGACGAAGATGGACGAACGAGACGAACATGGTCCAAAGAAGGCCTACGGATCAAATGGGAGGACGTAGAGGGACGAACGAGACGAACTTTGTCCAAAGAAGGCCTACAGATCAAATGGGAGGACGAAGAGGGACGAACAAGACGAACTTGGACCGAAGATTGCCAACGGATCAAATGGGAGGACGAAGATGGACGAACGAGACGAACTTGGTCCAGAGAAGGCCTAGGGATCAAATGGGAGGACGAAGAGGGACGAACGAGACGAACTTGGTACAAAGAAGGCCAAGGGATCAAATGGGAGGACGAAGATGGACGAACGAGACGAACATGGTCCAAAGAAGGCCTACGGATCAAATGGGAGGACGTAGAGGGACGAACGAGACGAACTTTGTCCAAAGAAGGCCTACGGATCAAATGGGAGGACGAAGAGGGACGAACAAGACGAACTTGGACCGAAGATTGCCAACGGATCAAATGGGAGGACGAAGATGGACGAACGAGACGAACTTGGTCCAAAGAAGGCCTAGGGATCAAATGGGAGGACGAAGAGGGACGAACGAGACGAACTTGGTACAAAGAAGGCCAAGGGATCAAATGGGAGGACGAAGAAGGACGAACGAGACGAACTTGGTACAAAGAAGGCCTACGGATCAAATGGGAGCACGAAGAGGGACGAACGAGACGTACTTGGTCCAAAGAAGTCCTACGGATCAAATGGGAGGACGAAGAGGGACGAACGAGACGAACTTGGTACAAAGAAGGCCTACGGATCAAATGGGAGGACGTAGATGGACGAACGAGACGAACATGGAACAAAGAAGGGCAACGGATCAAATGGGAGGACGAAGATGGACGAACGAGACGAACATGGTCCAAAGAAGGACTACGGATCAAATGGGAGGACGAAGAGGGACGAACGAGACGAACTTGGTACAAAGAAGGCCAACGGATCAAATGGGAGGACAAAGATGGACGAACGAGACGAGTTTGGTCTAAAGAAGGCCTACGGATCAAATGGGAGGACGTAGATGGACGAACGAGACGAACTTGGAACAAAGAAGGGCAACGGATCAAATGGGAGGACGAAGATGGACGAACGAGACGAACATGGTCCAAAGAATGCCTACGGATCAAATGGGAGGACGAAGAGGGACGAACGAGACGAACTTGGTACAAAGAAGGCCAACGGATCAAATGGGAGGACGAAGATGGACGAACGAGACGAGTTTGGTCTAAAGAAGGCCTACGGATCAAATGGGAGGACGAAGAGGGACGAACGAGACGAACATGGTACAAAGAAGGCCAAGGATCAAATGGGAGGACGAAGATGGACGAACGAGACGAACATGGTCCAAAGAAGGCCTACGGATCAAATGGGAGGACGTAGAGGGACGAACGAGACGAACTTTGTCCAAAGAAGGCCTACGGATCAAATGGGAGGACGAAGAGGGACGAACAAGACGAACTTGGAGCGAAGATTGCCAACGGATCGAATGGGAGGACGAAGATGGACGAACGAGACGAACTTGGTCCAAAGAAGGCCTAGGGATCAAATGGGAGGACGAAGAGGGACGAACGAGACGAACTTGGTACAAAGAAGGCCAAGGGATCAAATGGGAGGACGAAGAAGGACGAACGAGACGAACTTGGTACAAAGAAGGCCTACGGATCAAATGGGAGGACGAAGAGGGACGAACGAGACGTACTTGGTCCAAAGAAGTCCAACGGATCAAATGGGAGGACGAAGATGGACGAACGAGACGAACTTGGTCCAAAGAAGGCCTAGGGATCAAATGGGAGGACGAAGAGGGACGAACGAGACGAACTTGGTACAAAGAAGGCCAAGGGATCAAATGGGAGGACGAAGAAGGACGAACGAGACGAACTTGGTACAAAGAAGGCCTACGGATCAAATGGGAGCACGAAGAGGGACGAACGAGACGTACTTGGTCCAAAGAAGTCCTACGGATCAAATGGGAGGACGAAGAGGGACGAACGAGACGAACTTGGTACAAAGAAGGCCTGCGGATCAAATGGGAGGACGTAGATGGACGAACGAGACGAACATGGAACAAAGAAGGGCAACGGATCAAATGGGAGGACGAAGATGGACGAACGAGACGAACATGGTCCAAAGAAGGCCTACGGATCAAATGGGAGGACGAAGAGGGACGAACGAGACGAACTTGGTACAAAGAAGGCCAACGGATCAAATGGGAGGACAAAGATGGACGAACGAGACGAACATGGTCCAAAGAAGGCCTACGGATCAAATGGGAGGACGAAGAGGGACGAACGAGACGAACTTGGTACAAAGAAGGCCAACGGATCAAATGGGAGGACAAAGATGGACGAACGAGACGAGTTTGGTCTAAAGAAGGCCTACGGATCAAATGGGAGGACGTAGATGGACGAACGAGACGAACTTGGAACAAAGAAGGGCAACGGATCAAATGGGAGGACGAAGATGGATGAACGAGACGAACATGGTCCAAAGAAGGCCTACGGATCAAATGGGAGGACGAAGAGGGACGAACGAGACGAACTTGGTACAAAGAAGGCCAACGGATCAAATGGGAGGACGAAGATGGACGAACGAGACGAGTTTGGTCTAAAGAAGGCCTACGGATCACATGGGAGGACGAAGAGGGACGAACGAGACGAACTTGGTACAAAGAAGGCCAAGGATCAAATGGGAGGACGAAGATGGACGAACGAGACGAACATGGTCCAAAGAAGGCCTACGGATCAAATGGGAGGACGTAGAGGGACGAACGAGACGAACTTTGTCCAAAGAAGGCCTACGGATCAAATGGGAGGACGAAGAGGGACGAACAAGACGAACTTGGACCGAAGATTGCCAACGGATCAAATGGGAGGACGAAGATGGACGAACGAGACGAACTTGGTCCAGAGAAGGCCTAGGGATCAAATGGGAGGACGAAGAGGGACGAACGAGACGAACTTGGTACAAA
The DNA here is from genome assembly GCA_030159175.1 of Glycyrrhiza uralensis. Taxonomy (NCBI): domain Eukaryota; kingdom Viridiplantae; phylum Streptophyta; class Magnoliopsida; order Fabales; family Fabaceae; genus Glycyrrhiza; species Glycyrrhiza uralensis. The sequence goes on from BRZY01000004.1 coordinate 20,390,829, forward strand.
GAAGGCCAAGGGATCAAATGGGAGGACGAAGATGGACGAACGAGACGAACATGGTCCAAAGAAGGCCTACGGATCAAATGGGAGGACGTAGAGGGACGAACGAGACGAACTTTGTCCAAAGAAGGCCTACGGATCAAATGGGAGGACGAAGAGGGACGAACAAGACGTACTTGGACCGAAGATTGCCAACGGATCAAATGGGAGGACGAAGATGGACGAACGAGACGAACTTGGTCCAAAGAAGGCCTAGGGATCAAATGGGAGGACGAAGAGGGACGAACGAGACGAACTTGGTACAAAGAAGGCCAAGGGATCAAATGGGAGGACGAAGAAGGACGAACGAGACGAACTTGGTACAAAGAAGGCCTACGGATCAAATGGGAGCACGAAGAGGGACGAACGAGACGTACTTGGTCCAAAGAAGTCCTACGGATCAAACGGGAGGACGAAGAGGGACGAACGAGACGAACTTGGTACAAAGAAGGCCTACGGATCAAATGGGAGGACGTAGATGGACGAACGAGACGAACATGGAACAAAGAAGGGCAACGGATCAAATGGGAGGACGAAGATGGACGAACGAGACGAACATGGTCCAAAGAAGGACTACGGATCAAATGGGAGGACGAAGAGGGACGAACGAGACGAACTTGGTACAAAGAAGGCCAACGGATCAAATGGGAGGACAAAGATGGACGAACGAGACGAGTTTGGTCTAAAGAAGGCCTACGGATCAAATGGGAGGACGTAGATGGACGAACGAGACGAACTTGGAACAAAGAAGGGCAACGGATCAAATGGGAGGACGAAGATGGACGAACGAGACGAACATGGTCCAAAGAATGCCTACGGATCAAATGGGAGGACGAAGAGGGACGAACGAGACGAACTTGGTACAAAGAAGGCCAACGGATCAAATGGGAGGACGAAGATGGACGAACGAGACGAGTTTGGTCTAAAGAAGGCCTACGGATCAAATGGGAGGACGAAGAGGGACGAACGAGACGAACATGGTACAAAGAAGGCCAAGGATCAAATGGGAGGACGAAGATGGACGAACGAGACGAACATGGTCCAAAGAAGGCCTACGGATCAAATGGGAGGACGTAGAGGGACGAACGAGACGAACTTTGTCCAAAGAAGGCCTACGGATCAAATGGGAGGACGAAGAGGGACGAACAAGACGAACTTGGAGCGAAGATTGCCAACGGATCAAATGGGAGGACGAAGATGGACGAACGAGACGAACTTGGTCCAAAGAAGGCCTAGGGATCAAATGGGAGGACGAAGAGGGACGAACGAGACGAACTTGGTACAAAGAAGGCCAAGGGATCAAATGGGAGGACGAAGAAGGACGAACGAGACGAACTTGGTAGAAAGAAGGCCTACGGATCAAATGGGAGGACGAAGAGGGACGAACGAGACGTACTTGGTCCAAAGAAGGCCTACGGATCAAATGGGAGGACGAAGAGGGACGAACAAGACGAACTTGGAGCGAAGATTGCCAACGGATCAAATGGGAGGACGAAGATGGACGAACGAGACGAACTTGGTCCAAAGAAGGCCTAGGGATCAAATGGGAGGACGAAGAGGGACGAACGAGACGAACTTGGTACAAAGAAGGCCAAGGGATCAAATGGGAGGACGAAGAAGGACGAACGAGACGAACTTGGTACAAAGAAGGCCTACGGATCAAATGGGAGCACGAAGAGGGACGAACGAGACGTACTTGGTCCAAAGAAGTCCTACGGATCAAATGGGAGGACGAAGAGGGACGAACGAGACGAACTTGGTACAAAGAAGGCCTACGGATCAAATGGGAGGACGTAGATGGACGAACGAGACGAACATGGAACAAAGAAGGGCAACGGATCAAATGGGAGGACGAAGATGGACGAACGAGACGAACATGGTCCAAAGAAGGCCTACGGATCAAATGGGAGGACGAAGAGGGACGAACGAGACGAACTAGGTACAAAGAAGGCCAACGGATCAAATGGGAGGACAAAGATGGACGAACGAGACGAGTTTGGTCTAAAGAAGGCCTACGGATCAAATGGGAGGACGTAGATGGACGAACGAGACGAACTTGGAACAAAGAAGGGCAACGGATCAAATGGGAGGACGAAGATGGACGAACGAGACGAACATGGTCCAAAGAAGGCCTACGGATCAAATGGGAGGACGAAGAGGGACGAACGAGACGAACTTGGTACAAAGAAGGCCAACGGATCAAATGGGAGGACGAAGATGGACGAACGAGACGAGTTTGGTCTAAAGAAGGCCTACGGATCAAATGGGAGGACGAAGAGGGACGAACGAGACGAACATGGTACAAAGAAGGCCAAGGATCAAATGGGAGGACGAAGATGGACGAACGAGACGAACATGGTCCAAAGAAGGCCTACGGATCAAATGGGAGGACGTAGAGGGACGAACGAGACGAACTTTGTCCAAAGAAGGCCTACGGATCAAATGGGAGGACGAAGAGGGACGAACAAGACGAACTTGGACCGAAGATTGCCAACGGATCAAATGGGAGGACGAAGATGGACGAACGAGACGAACTTGGTCCAAAGAAGGCCTAGGGATCAAATGGGAGGACGAAGAGGGACGAACGAGACGAACTTGGTACAAAGAAGGCCAAGGGATCAAATGGGAGGACGAAGAAGGACGAACGAGACGAACTTGGTACAAAGAAGGCCTACGGATCAAATGGGAGGACGAAGAGGGACGAACGAGACGTACTTGGTCCAAAGAAGTCCTACGGATCAAATGGGAGGACGAAGAGGGACGAACGAGACGAACTTGGTACAAAGAAGGCCTACAGATCAAATGGGAGGACGTAGATGGACGAACGAGACGAACATGGAACAAAGAAGGGCAACGGATCAAATGGGAGGACGAAGATGGACGAACGAGACGAACATGGTCCAAAGAAGGCCTACGGATCAAATGGGAGGACGAAGAGGGACGAACGAGACAAACTTGGTACAAAGAAGGCCAACGGATCAAATGGGAGGACAAAGATGGACGAACGAGACGAGTTTGGTCTAAAGAAGGCCTACGGATCAAATGGGAGGACGAAGAGGGACGAACGAGGCGAACATGGTACAAAGAAGGCCATGGAGCAAATGGGAGGACGAAGATGGACGAACGAGACGAACTTGGTCCAAAGAAGGCCTACGGATCAAATGGGAGGACGTAGAGGGACGAACGAGACGAAGTTTGTCCAAAGAAGGCCTACGGATCAAATGGGAGGACGAAGAGGGACGAACAAGACGAACTTGGACCAAAGATTGCCAACGGATCAAATGGGAGGACGAAGATGGACGAACGAGACGAACATGGTCCAAAGAAGGCCTACGGATCAAATGGGAGGACGAAGAGGGACGAACGAGACGAACATGGTACAAAGAATGCCAAGGATCAAATGGGAGGACGAAGATGGACGAACGAGACGAACTTGGTCCAAAGAAGGCCTAGGGATCAAATGGGAGGATGTAGAGGGACGAACGAGACGAACTTGGTACAAAGAAGGCCAAGGGATCAAATGGGAGGACGAAGAGGGACGAACGAGACGAACTTGGTACAAAGAAGGCCTACGGATCAAATGGGAGGACGAAGAGGGACGAACGAGACGAACTTGGTACAAAGAAGGCCTACGGATCAAATGGGAGGACTTAGATGGACGAACGAGACGAACTTGGAACAAAGAAGGGCAACGGATCAAATGGGAGGACGAAGATGGACGAACGAGACGAACTTGGTCCAAAGAAAGCCTACGGATCAAATGGGAGGACGAAGAGGGACGAACGAGACGAACTTGGTACAAAGAAGGCCTACGGATCAAATGGGAGGACGTAGATGGACGAACGAGACGAACATGGAACAAAGAAGGGCAACGGATCAAATGGGAGGACGAAGATGGACGAACGAGACGAACATGGTCCAAAGAAGGCCTAGGGATCAAATGGGAGGACGAAGAGGGACGAACGAGACGAACTTGGTACAAAGAAGGCGAAGGGATCAAATGGGAGGACGAAGAAGGACGAACGAGACGAACTTGGTACAAAGAAGGCCTACGGATCAAATGGGAGGACGAAGAGGGACGAACGAGATGAACTTGGTCCAAAGAAGGCCTACGGATCAAATGGGAGGACGAAGAGGGACGAACAAGACGAACTTGGAGCGAAGATTGCCAACGGATCAAATGGGAGGACGAAGATGGACGAACGAGACGAACTTGGTCCAAAGAAGGCCTAGGGATCAAATGGGAGGACGAAGAGGGACGAACGAGACGAACTTGGTACAAAGAAGGCCAAGGGATCAAATGGGAGGACGAAGAAGGACGAACGAGACGAACTTGGTAGAAAGAAGGCCTACGGATCAAATGGGAGGACGAAGAGGGACGAACGAGACGTACTTGGTCCAAAGAAGGCCTACGGATCAAATGGGAGGACGAAGAGGGACGAACAAGACGAACTTGGAGCGAAGATTGCCAACGGATCAAATGGGAGGACGAAGATGGACGAACGAGACGAACTTGGTCCAAAGAAGGCCTAGGGATCAAATGGGAGGACGAAGAGGGACGAACGAGACGAACTTGGTACAAAGAAGGCCAAGGGATCAAATGGGAGGACGAAGAAGGACGAACGAGACGAACTTGGTACAAAGAAGGCCTACGGATCAAATGGGAGCACGGAGAGGGACGAACGAGACGTACTTGGTCCAAAGAAGTCCTACGGATCAAATGGGAGGACGAAGAGGGACGAACGAGACGAACTTGGTACAAAGAAGGCCTACGGATCAAATGGGAGGACGTAGATGGACGAACGAGACGAACATGGAACAAAGAAGGGCAACGGATCAAATGGGAGGACGAAGATGGACGAACGAGACGAACATGGTCCAAAGAAGGCCTACGGATCAAATGGGAGGACGAAGAGGGACGAACGAGACGAACTAGGTACAAAGAAGGCCAACGGATCAAATGGGAGGACAAAGATGGACGAACGAGACGAGTTTGGTCTAAAGAAGGCCTACGGATCAAATGGGAGGACGTAGATGGACGAACGAGACGAACTTGGAACAAAGAAGGGCAACGGATCAAATGGGAGGACGAAGATGGACGAACGAGACGAACATGGTCCAAAGAAGGCCTACGGATCAAATGGGAGGACGAAGAGGGACGAACGAGACGAACTTGGTACAAAGAAGGCCAACGGATCAAATGGGAGGACGAAGATGGACGAACGAGACGAGTTTGGTCTAAAGAAGGCCTACGGATCAAATGGGAGGACGAAGAGGGACGAACGAGACGAACATGGTACAAAGAAGGCCAAGGATCAAATGGGAGGACGAAGATGGACGAACGAGACGAACATGGTCCAAAGAAGGCCTACGGATCAAATGGGAGGACGTAGAGGGACGAACGAGACGAACTTTGTCCAATGAAGGCCTACGGATCAAATGGGAGGACGAAGAGGGACGAACAAGACGAACTTGGACCGAAGATTGCCAACGGATCAAATGGGAGGACGAAGATGGACGAACGAGACGAACTTGGTCCAAAGAAGGCCTAGGGATCAAATGGGAGGACGAAGAGGGACGAACGAGACGAACTTGGTACAAAGAAGGCCAAGGGATCAAATGGGAGGACGAAGAAGGACGAACGAGACGAACTTGGTACAAAGAAGGCCTACGGATCAAATGGGAGGACGAAGAGGGACGAACGAGACGTACTTGGTCCAAAGAAGTCCTACGGATCAAATGGGAGGACGAAGAGGGACGAACGAGACGAACTTGGTACAAAGAAGGCCTACGGATCAAATGGGAGGACGTAGATGGACGAACGAGACGAACATGGAACAAAGAAGGGCAACGGATCAAATGGGAGGACGAAGATGGACGAACGAGACGAACATGGTCCAAAGAAGGCCTACGGATCAAATGGGAGGACGAAGAGGGACGAACGAGACAAACTTGGTACAAAGAAGGCCAACGGATCAAATGGGAGGACAAAGATGGACGAACGAGACGAGTTTGGTCTAAAGAAGGCCTACGGATCAAATGGGAGGACGAAGAGGGACGAACGAGGCGAACATGGTACAAAGAAGGCCATGGAGCAAATGGGAGGACGAAGATGGACGAACGAGACGAACTTGGTCCAAAGAAGGCCTACGGATCAAATGGGAGGACGTAGAGGGACGAACGAGACGAAGTTTGTCCAAAGAAGGCCTACGGATCAAATGGGAGGACGAAGAGGGACGAACAAGACGAACTTGGACCAAAGATTGCCAACGGATCAAATGGGAGGACGAAGATGGACGAACGAGACGAACATGGTCCAAAGAAGGCCTACGGATCAAATGGGAGGACGAAGAGGGACGAACGAGACGAACATGGTACAAAGAATGCCAAGGATCAAATGGGAGGACGAAGATGGACGAACGAGACGAACTTGGTCCAAAGAAGGCCTAGGGATCAAATGGGAGGATGTAGAGGGACGAACGAGACGAACTTGGTACAAAGAAGGCCAAGGGATCAAATGGGAGGACGAAGAGGGACGAACGAGACGAACTTGGTACAAAGAAGGCCTACGGATCAAATGGGAGGACGAAGAGGGACGAACGAGACGAACTTGGTACAAAGAAGGCCTACGGATCAAATGGGAGGACTTAGATGGACGAACGAGACGAACTTGGAACAAAGAAGGGCAACGGATCAAATGGGAGGACGAAGATGGACGAACGAGACGAACTTGGTCCAAAGAAAGCCTACGGATCAAATGGGAGGACGAAGAGGGACGAACGAGACGAACTTGGTACAAAGAAGGCCTACGGATCAAATGGGAGGACGTAGATGGACGAACGAGACGAACATGGAACAAAGAAGGGCAATGGATCAAATGGGAGGACGAAGATGGACGAACGAGACGAACATGGTCCAAAGAAGGCCTAGGGATCAAATGGGAGGACGAAGAGGGACGAACGAGACGAACTTGGTACAAAGAAGGCGAAGGGATCAAATGGGAGGACGAAGAAGGACGAACAAGACGAACTTGGTACAAAGAAGGCCTACGGATCAAATGGGAGGACGAAGAGGGACGAACGAGATGAACTTGGTCCAAAGAAGGCCTACGGATCAAATGGGAGGACGAAGAGGGACGAACAAGACGAACTTGGAGCGAAGATTGCCAACGGATCAAATGGGAGGACGAAGATGGACGAACGAGACGAACTTGGTCCAAAGAAGGCCTAGGGATCAAATGGGAGGACGAAGAGGGACGAACGAGACGAACTTGGTACAAAGAAGGCCAAGGGATCAAATGGGAGGACGAAGAAGGACGAACGAGACGAACTTGGTAGAAAGAAGGCCTACGGATCAAATGGGAGGACGAAGAGGGACGAACGAGACGTACTTGGTCCAAAGAAGGCCTACGGATCAAATGGGAGGACGAAGAGGGACGAACAAGACGAACTTGGAGCGAAGATTGCCAACGGATCAAATGGGAGGACGAAGATGGACGAACGAGACGAACTTGGTCCAAAGAAGGCCTAGGGATCAAATGGGAGGACGAAGAGGGACGAACGAGACGAACTTGGTACAAAGAAGGCCAAGGGATCAAATGGGAGGACGAAGAAGGACGAACGAGACGAACTTGGTACAAAGAAGGCCTACGGATCAAATGGGAGCACGAAGAGGGACGAACGAGACGTACTTGGTCCAAAGAAGTCCTACGGATCAAATGGGAGGACGAAGAGGGACGAACGAGACGAACTTGGTACAAAGAAGGCCTACGGATCAAATGGGAGGACGTAGATGGACGAACGAGACGAACATGGAACAAAGAAGGGCAACGGATCAAATGGGAGGACGAAGATGGACGAACGAGACGAACATGGTCCAAAGAAGGCCTACGGATCAAATGGGAGGACGAAGAGGGACGAACGAGACGAACTAGGTACAAAGAAGGCCAACGGATCAAATGGGAGGACAAAGATGGACGAACGAGACGAGTTTGGTCTAAAGAAGGCCTACGGATCAAATGGGAGGACGTAGATGGACGAACGAGACGAACTTGGAACAAAGAAGGGCAACGGATCAAATGGGAGGACGAAGATGGACGAACGAGACGAACATGGTCCAAAGAAGGCCTACGGATCAAATGGGAGGACGAAGAGGGACGAACGAGACGAACTTGGTACAAAGAAGGCCAACGGATCAAATGGGAGGACGAAGATGGACGAACGAGACGAGTTTGGTCTAAAGAAGGCCTACGGATCAAATGGGAGGACGAAGAGGGACGAACGAGACGAACATGGTACAAAGAAGGCCAAGGATCAAATGGGAGGACGAAGATGGACGAACGAGACGAACATGGTCCAAAGAAGGCCTACGGATCAAATGGGAGGACGTAGAGGGACGAACGAGACGAACTTTGTCCAAAGAAGGCCTACGGATCAAATGGGAGGACGAAGAGGGACGAACAAGACGAACTTGGACCGAAGATTGCCAACGGATCAAATGGGAGGACGAAGATGGACGAACGAGACGAACTTGGTCCAAAGAAGGCCTAGGGATCAAATGGGAGGACGAAGAGGGACGAACGAGACGAACTTGGTACAAAGAAGGCCAAGGGATCAAATGGGAGGACGAAGAAGGACGAACGAGACGAACTTGGTACAAAGAAGGCCTACGGATCAAATGGGAGGACGAAGAGGGACGAACGAGACGTACTTGGTCCAAAGAAGTCCTACGGATCAAATGGGAGGACGAAGAGGGACGAACGAGACGAACTTGGTACAAAGAAGGCCTACGGATCAAATGGGAGGACGTAGATGGACGAACGAGACGAACATGGAACAAAGAAGGGCAACGGATCAAATGGGAGGACGAAGATGGACGAACGAGACGAACATGGTCCAAAGAAGGCCTACGGATCAAATGGGAGGACGAAGAGGGACGAACGAGACAAACTTGGTACAAAGAAGGCCAACGGATCAAATGGGAGGACAAAGATGGACGAACGAGACGAGTTTGGTCTAAAGAAGGCCTACGGATCAAATGGGAGGACGAAGAGGGACGAACGAGGCGAACATGGTACAAAGAAGGCCATGGAGCAAATGGGAGGACGAAGATGGACGAACGAGACGAACTTGGTCCAAAGAAGGCCTACGGATCAAATGGGAGGACGTAGAGGGACGAACGAGACGAAGTTTGTCCAAAGAAGGCCTACGGATCAAATGGGAGGACGAAGAGGGACGAACAAGACGAACTTGGACCAAAGATTGCCAACGGATCAAATGGGAGGACGAAGATGGACGAACGAGACGAACATGGTCCAAAGAAGGCCTACGGATCAAATGGGAGGACGAAGAGGGACGAACGAGACGAACATGGTACAAAGAATGCCAAGGATCAAATGGGAGGACGAAGATGGACGAACGAGACGAACTTGGTCCAAAGAAGGCCTAGGGATCAAATGGGAGGATGTAGAGGGATGAACGAGACGAACTTGGTACAAAGAAGGCCAAGGGATCAAATGGGAGGACGAAGAGGGACGAACGAGACGAACTTGGTACAAAGAAGGCCTACGGATCAAATGGGAGGACGAAGAGGGACGAACGAGACGAACTTGGTACAAAGAAGGCCTACGGATCAAATGGGAGGACTTAGATGGACGAACGAGACGAACTTGGAACAAAGAAGGGCAACGGATCAAATGGGAGGACGAAGATGGACGAACGAGACGAACTTGGTCCAAAGAAAGCCTACGGATCAAATGGGAGGACGAAGAGGGACGAACGAGACGAACTTGGTACAAAGAAGGCCTACGGATCAAATGGGAGGACGTAGATGGACGAACGAGACGAACATGGAACAAAGAAGGGCAACGGATCAAATGGGAGGACGAAGATGGACGAACGAGACGAACATGGTCCAAAGAAGGCCTAGGGATCAAATGGGAGGACGAAGAGGGACGAACGAGACGAACTTGGTACAAAGAAGGCGAAGGGATCAAATGGGAGGACGAAGAAGGACGAACGAGACGAACTTGGTACAAAGAAGGCCTACGGATCAAATGGGAGGACGAAGAGGGACGAACGAGACGTACTTGGTCCAAAGAAGTCCTACGGATCAAATGGGAGGACGAAGAGGGACGAACGAGACGAACTTGGTACAAAGAAGGCCTACGGATCAAATGGGAGGACGTAGATGGACGAACGAGACGAACATGGAACAAAGAAGGGCAACGGATCAAATGGGAGGACGAAGATGGACGAACGAGACGAACATGGTCCAAAGAAGGCCTACGGATCAAATGGGAGGACGAAGAGGGACGAACGAGACAAACTTGGTACAAAGAAGGCCAACGGATCAAATGGGAGGACAAAGATGGACGAACGAGACGAGTTTGGTCTAAAGAAGGCCTACGGATCAAATGGGAGGACGAAGAGGGACGAACGAGGCGAACATGGTACAAAGAAGGCCATGGAGCAAATGGGAGGACGAAGATGGACGAACGAGACGAACTTGGTCCAAAGAAGGCCTACGGATCAAATGGGAGGACGTAGAGGGACGAACGAGACGAAGTTTGTCCAAAGAAGGCCTACGGATCAAATGGGAGGACGAAGAGGGACGAACAAGACGAACTTGGACCAAAGATTGCCAACGGATCAAATGGGAGGACGAAGAGGGACGAACGAGACGAACATGGTACAAAGAATGCCAAGGATCAAATGGGAGGACGAAGATGGACGAACGAGACGAACTTGGTCCAAAGAAGGCCTAGGGATCAAATGGGAGGATGTAGAGGGACGAACGAGACGAACTTGGTACAAAGAAGGCCAAGGGATCAAATGGGAGGACGAAGAGGGACGAACGAGACGAACTTGGTACAAAGAAGGCCTACGGATCAAATGGGAGGACGAAGAGGGACGAACGAGACGAACTTGGTACAAAGAAGGCCTACGGATCAAATGGGAGGACTTAGATGGACGAACGAGACGAACTTGGAACAAAGAAGGGCAACGGATCAAATGGGAGGACGAAGATGGACGAACGAGACGAACTTGGTCCAAAGAAAGCCTACGGATCAAATGGGAGGACGAAGAGGGACGAACGAGACGAACTTGGTACAAAGAAGGCCTACGGATCAAATGGGAGGACGTAGATGGACGAACGAGACGAACTTGGAACAAAGAAGGGCAACGGATCAAATGGGAGGACGAAGATGGACGAACGAGACGAACATGGTCCAAAGAAGGCCTACGGATCAAATGGGAGGACGAAGAGGGACGAACGAGACGAACATGGTTCAAAGAAGGCCAAGGGATCAAATGGGAGGACGAAGATGGACGAACGAGACGAACTTGGTCCAAAGAAGGCCTACGGATCAAATGGGAGGACGAAGAGGGACGAACGAGACGAACTTGGTACAAAGAAGGCCAACGGATCAAATGTGATATGAAACTAGGAAGGATCGCCTTGAAGTTCAGGTTAGAGGAAGGATATTGACGCCACACTCAAGAAAAGGATGAGAAGGTGAGTGATAAGTCATGAAATTTTGATCGCCACAAGTTGCCTTGATAAGATCAGATTTGGTTCTTTGCCAAAGAACACAAGGGAAGCTCTCACAATTAGAAAAAACTCAATTTTCATTCAGATTCAACTTGTCTTTGGCTTTACATTGAGTCCTTATTTATAGGCTAGGTGGGCTGCTGAACAATCAATTCCCACTACATTAAAACTAGAAATAAACTCCCATTATCTTTCATAATGGCTAGGGACTCTTAAATTCACTTAAAACTGACCTAAGAGAACTAAAGAGTCATCTGAAATTGGCTGCCCAAAAAGTGCACGAAAATTACATAAGAAAATAAGAAATTGGGCTCATGTGAAAAACAAAGGTGCAGCCCAAATTATTACATCCTTAATAAACAGAAATAAACCAGAATCAGCCCATTTGCTTCATTCTTCAACTCAACCCATCTCCTTTCTGGATCAAGTAGTTAATCAGTTTGGGCTTCAATCATTCTGGGTTTGATTTTGCTTTAATTAAACCCATTTGATCTGAGGCCTCCTTTGCTTTCTTGGTACGTGCCCTTGTCATTGGTCCATCAAGGCATTGTAATGCTTTATTGTCCATGCTTCTAGGTTGATCCTCATCATACCCTCCTTCTTTAAGAGAACTCGTCCTCGAGTTTGTTTTCTCATCAAAGCCTACATGAAGGAATAGCATGTCAATGATTTGAAGAATAATGTGAATCCTCCTACCAGGATCAAATGGGAAGTGATATAAACTTCCAAATGTGACAAGTGAAGGAAACACATTTTCATCATGTCCATTCAGTATTTCATCACAATCATAGCCAAGACATGGAGTTTTAAAGTCTAAGGCATACCTCTTGGAAGTAACATTCATGAACAGGTTTACCTTCCTAGACTTAGACTTTGGAACAAGATTAGAATTAGTAATTTGCTCATGCAAAGGCTCCATAGAATGTTGAGCCATATTATCATTCATGTCAAGACAAATAAATGATGGATCCTTTTGAATGAAGACAATCCTTTCAAACATGTTAGGGACATCATGATGGCCTCCTTGTTGTAACAACTTGGCCAATGACTTGAATTCACCACTTAGATTCTGGTTGTGACTAAGGACTTGTGATTTTCAATCTTTAAGATAGAATAGCAAGAAAGGATGGTTCTTATTTTAACAAGAAACTAGTGAACAGAATAAGAACAAGTGAACAAAAAGGAAGTGAGAATTAAGAGTTCTTGTTATAACAAGCAAACAAGAGAGCAATTTAGGAAGCAAGGAACAAGAAGAATGGATGGGAGGCAAGGGGCGCCACCTTGGTCTAATCCAAGACAAGGATAAGCCTATGGAAATGAGGATCACCACAAGAAAGGATTCTTGGTAAGATCAAAGTCTGGTTCAATCCAGAACCAAAGAGTAAGGACTCAATTACACAAGGTAATGTTTTTTCTCAAAATCAAAGTTGCATTTCCATGTGCCATGCGCCCCTTTATATAGGGAGGGGGCTGGTCTGATTTACAAGTGCAGACTTGGGCTATGCCTTTCAAGGCTTACAAGGAATCCTAGGTGCTCATTAAGGAGCAATTACAAGCAATAAGATGGCTGCCAACCAGCCCCTTCTATGCGCCCACAATCCAAGGAATCCTAGGCTAGAATTAACAAGCAATTACAAGGCAATTACATGTAATTATATGGCTGCTCCCTAGCTCACTAATGATGCAAGGAATCTTAAGAAACCAAATCAGTTTGGCTGCTGACCAGCCACAGAAATGCGCCCCCCTTCCTTCTCTTGGATGCCCTCTTTGATTGTTCTTCAAGTCCCTCACTAATGGTGCAAGGAATCCTAAGAAACCAAATCAGTTTGGCTGCTGACCATGGCCTTCAATATGCGCTTAACTCCTCCTCAATGCAGCCACCATGGCTGTTACACTTTTAATGTGGTATTTGGAGCATTCATGCCTTTGTCTTGATTGCTATGAATTCTTTGTCTTGTGTAACTCCTTCTTGCCTTGATGTGCTTTGATTCACTTTGTCTTCCTTGACTTCATTTAAGCGCCCACCATGCAGCCTTTATTAAGTCCCTCTTGCTTTTATTCAAGCAACCACTTAAAGTGGATTAAACACACCAAAAATTAACAAGGAATTAAATAACTTAGTGCCTTGGTCCCAAATAAATCAATTGGTCACATGCACTTTATTTAAAACAAAATAACATGGCTGGTTTCATGAGTGTTGCGCCTCCTCCATAGCTTGGATGACAAGCATGGTCTTTGGTGCAATTACTTCTTTGTCCATGTTGGAAATTGTCTTAGTCATGAATTGGACTAAGCCTTCTTGGACCTTTCTTGACATTGCCCTAGTCATTGGGCCTCCTAGGCTTTGAATGGCTTCTTGGACCTCCATGTCCTCATCATTCGCCCCCTCTTGAAAAGAATTCGACCTCGAATTGAAGTCTTCATCACCTACATCAAAAGGAGACAAGTCAGCAACATTGAAAGTGGCACTAACACCATACTCACCAGGAAGGTCAATCTTGTAAGCATTATCATTAACTTTGGCAATCACTTGGAAAGGACCATCGCCCCTAGGCATTAACTTAGATTTCCTTTGTGAAGGAAACCTTTCCTTTCTCATATGGATCCAAACCCAATCCCCGGGTTCAAAGGTAACCCGTTTGCGCCCTTTATTAGCACTCTTGGCATAGCTTTCATTTTTCTTTTCAATTTGCAGCTTAATTTTCTCATGCAAACTTTTCACAAATTCAGCTTTTGCTTTGCCATCTTTATGCTTCAACAGAGATGTGTTAGGTAAAGGTAACAAATCAAGAGGAGTCAAAGGATTATAACCATACACAATCTCAAATGGGGAATGATTTGTAGTACTATGGACAGCCCTATTATAAGCAAATTCAACATGGGGCAGCCATGTTTCCCACATTTTCAAATTCTTTGAAAGCACAGCCCTTAAAAGAGTAAAGAGAGTTCTGTTTACTACCTCAGTTTGCCCATCAGTTTGGGGATGACAAGTTGTAGAGAATAGTAACTTAGTTCCCACCTTACCCCACAAAGTTCTCCAGAAGTGGCTTAGAAACTTAGCATCACGATCGGACACTATACTCTTTGGTAGGCCATGTAGGCGCACCACTTCTTTGAAAAACAAGTCAGCAATGTGGCAAGCATCATCCACCTTTTTGCATGGGATGAGATCAATGTGGTGCTCAATCCCTCTCAAAGGTGGCAGCCCACTTGGTACCTCCTTAGGAAACAAGTCCTCAAATTCCTGCAAAAGAAAATCTATGCATTTTGGCAATTCTTTGGTGTTAGGTAAATTTTCCAACAAAACCACCTCTTTGCTAAAAAGCAAATATAGGGGCTGGTTTGTGACAAAAACTTCTTTAACCTCTCCTTTTGTCGCCATCAAACTTTCTTTCTTTTCTTCATTTTTCTTTTTGTCACTCTTTTTTCTCTCTTTTTCTTTGGCGATCTTTTCTTTTTTTTCTTTTTCTTTTTCTATTTCTTTTTCTTTTTCACATTTTTCTCTCAATTTCTTTTGATCATCTCTCACCTCACTTGGGCTCAAAGGAGCCAAAACAATTCTTTTGCCATGATGAACAAAGAAATATTTGTTGGTGTGCCCTTCATGACTTGCTTTCTTGTCAAATTGCCAAGGCCTTCCCAACAACACATGGCTGGCCTCCATTGGTACAACATCACAAACAGCCACATCCTCATATTTACCAATTGAAAAAGAAATTTCTACTTGCTTGTCCACAACCATCTCAACATCATTAACAAGCCATTGAAGCTTATATGGCTTGGGGTGGGGTTTAGTTTCTATTTGCAGTTTGGAAACTAACCTTGTACTAGCAACATTTGTACAACTCCCACCATCAATAATAAGGGAACATACCTTGCCTTTTATGAGGCATCTTGAGTGAAAAATGTTTTCCCTTTGAGTTGCCTCTTCTTCCTTGACCATGGCTTCTAGCACCCTCTTCATCATGAGCAACTCTCCACTTGGTATTTGAGCCTCCTCCTCTTCACCACCCTCTTCATACTCTTCGCCCTCTTCCTCTTCCTCCTCAACCTCCTCTACCATCATAATTCTCTTGGTAGGACATTGAGATGCAATGTGTCCTAAGCCTTGGCACTTGAAACACTTAACAGCCCGGTTAGTTGAATTTTGAGAAGGACTAGTTATAGTGTTTTTACCTTTTGGATCAGCCGTGGCTTCTTTGGATGATGAGGCACCTTCATTCTTTGGGTGATTCTTCCAATTGGAAGTGGTAGTGCTTCTTCTTATTTGGCCCTTCCTTTTGAGTTGTTGTTCTACCTTTGTGGCTTGATGTACCAAATCGTCCAATTGGACATAGTGTTGTAGCTCCACTATATCACTAATGTCACGATTTAGACCATGCAAGAATCTGGCCATGGTTGCTTCTTCATCCTCCTCCACATTTGCTCTAATTTTTGCCACCTCCATCTCCTTAAAGTACTCATCTACACTCTTATTACCTTGGGTGAGTCGCTGTAATTTGTTGTGCAACTCTCTGTTGTAATAAGATGGGATGAATCTCCTTCTCATGAGCCTTTTCATCTCCTCCCATGTGGCAATGGGTTGCTCATTGCACCTTCTCCTTTCCTTCACCAACTGATCCCACCACACCAAGGCATAATCTGTAAATTCAATAGAAGCAACCTGCACCTTTTGAAGATCAGTGTAATTATAACAGGAAAAAATTTGTTCAATTTTAGTTTCCCATTCTAAATACGCCTCAGGGTCATTCCTTCCAACAAACTGTGGTACTTTTATTTTTATACCACTCAACCTCTCTTCTCTATTATCATCACGCCTTCTCCTCCGATCCTCCCCATCACTATTGTTTTGTGAGTTTTCCAATTGATCAAGTCTCTCATTGATACCTACCAATTCTTGTTTTAGTAGTTCACTCATTTTTGCCGTGAGGGCTTCTAAAAGTAAACGATTTTGAGGATCCATAACTCTTTTAGTTCTTTAGAGAAACCAGAAAGTGA
This sequence comes from Glycyrrhiza uralensis, assembly GCA_030159175.1. Taxonomy (NCBI): domain Eukaryota; kingdom Viridiplantae; phylum Streptophyta; class Magnoliopsida; order Fabales; family Fabaceae; genus Glycyrrhiza; species Glycyrrhiza uralensis. The sequence goes on from BRZY01000004.1 coordinate 20,407,413, forward strand.
AACAACACAAGAAACCAATCAAAATAATAATCCACACACCAAAATAGCTTAGAGTAGCAAAGATAAAAAAAACAAGAAACAAAGAAACTGAACAAAAAATTGTGAGAACTAGAACAAAATTAGAACTCACTCAAAGAACAAAATTGAGAAAAAAAAAAGAATCAAAGTGCAGCAAGAATAAAACACAACCAGAATTCAAAACACAAATTTTTTTTTTCTTTTGAATTTTCGCAGCCTTTTTTTTTTTTTTTTTTTTTTTCAAAAACAAGAAATCAGAACACTAAGATAAGATTAGATAAACCTGGGTTTCTTTTTGTAACAATTCGAACCAAAGCTCTGATACCAAATGATGGCCTCCTTGTTGTAACAACTTGGCCAATGACTTGAATTCACCACTTAGATTCTGGTTGTGACTAAGAACTTGTGATTTTCAATCTTTAAGATAGAATAGCAAGAAAGGATGGTTCTTATTTTAACAAGAAACTAGTGAACAGAATAAGAACAAGTGAACAAAAAGGAAGTGAGAATTAAGAGTTCTTGTTATAACAAGCAAACAAGAGAGCAATTTAGGAAGCAAGGAACAAGAAGAATGGATGGGAGGCAAGGGGCGCCACCTTGGTCTAATCCAAGACAAGGATAAGCCTATGGAAATGAGGATCACCACAAGAAAGGATTCTTGGTAAGATCAAAGTCTGGTTCAATCCAGAACCAAAGAGTAAGGACTCAATTACACAAGGTAATGTTTTTGCTCAAAATCAAAGTTGCATTTCCATGTGCCATGCGCCCCTTTATATAGGGAGGGGGCTGGTCTGATTTACAAGTGCAGACTTGGGCTATGCCTTTCAAGGCTTACAAGGAATCCTAGGTGCTCATTAAGGAGCAATTACAAGCAATAAGATGGCTGCCAACCAGCCCCTTCTATGCGCCCACAATCCAAGGAATCCTAGGCTAGAATTAACAAGCAATTACAAGGCAATTACATGTAATTATATGGCTGCTCCCTAGCTCACTAATGATGCAAGGAATCTTAAGAAACCAAATCAGTTTGGCTGCTGACCAGCCACAGAAATGCGCCCCCCTTCCTTCTCTTGGATGCCCTCTTTGATTGTTCTTCAAGTCCCTCACTAATGGTGCAAGGAATCCTAAGAAACCAAATCAGTTTGGCTGCTGACCATGGCCTTCAATATGCGCTTAACTCCTCCTCAATGCAGCCACCATGGCTGTTACACTTTTAATGTGGTATTTGGAGCATTCATGCCTTTGTCTTGATTGCTATGAATTCTTTGTCTTGTGTAACTCCTTCTTGCCTTGATGTGCTTTGATTCACTTTGTCTTCCTTGACTTCATTTAAGCGCCCACCATGCAGCCTTTATTAAGTCCCTCTTGCTTTTATTCAAGCAACCACTTAAAGTGGATTAAACACACCAAAAATTAACAAGGAATTAAATAACTTAGTGCCTTGGTCCCAAATAAATCAATTGGTCACATGCACTTTATTTAAAACAAAATAACATGGCTGGTTTCATGAGTGTTGCGCCTCCTCCATAGCTTGGATGACAAGCATGGTCTTTGGTGCAATTACTTCTTTGTCCATGTTGGAAATTGTCTTAGTCATGAATTGGACTAAGCCTTCTTGGACCTTTCTTGACATTGCCCTAGTCATTGGGCCTCCTAGGCTTTGAATGGCTTCTTGGACCTCCATGTCCTCATCACATCATTTGGAAACAAAAAGGAATTTCCAAGAATAGGTAGAATAAGAATATGTGTAATATTGGTCCCATCAAGTAAGGCCACACGCGAACCTTTATTGCTCCTTGCAAAACCAAGAGTGCTACTATTGTTTAGAACACAATGTTCTCCAATCAAAACATGTTTCTTGATTTCAATAAAACAAGAGTCATGCAATTCAAGAGAATCATTAAAGCCAACATAAGTAGAAGAAAAGCAAGACTTATGCATGTTGGTGATCAATGGAGCACTTGGAATAAGATCCACTTGTTGCCTATTCCTTCTCAATGATTGAAAACCTTGTGGAATGCCTTTGGAAGAGATACCTTGAAATTCCTTCACAAGAGAACAAACACCAAGAGGCAAAGAAGATTTAAGGTTAGCATTAGCATCAAAACAATAAGAATCCTTTGCTAACTTAGCTCTTTTCACCTCACTCTCTTTTATGAAAAGACTCTCCACTTTTCTCTCTAATTTTTCCTCACTTTTATTCTCTTCATTCTTTTCTCTCTTTTCCGCCCCCTCAAAATTGATAACACTTTTTTTCACACAATCTTTTTCACTTTCTTTTTCTATCAATTCATTTTTCTCTTTACTTTCATCCTTCTTTTCTCCACTCTTATTTTCTCTCTTTTCTTCTCTCCTCTCTTTCTTTTCTTTCCTCTCTTGAATTCCCTCATTCTTTTTATCCTCCAAATCTTTCTTCAAATGCTCCCATCTCCTTTCTGGATCAAGTAGTTAATCAGTTTGGGCTTCAATCATTCTGGGTTTGATTTTGCTTTAATTAAACCCATTTGATCTGAGGCCTCCTTTGCTTTCTTGGTACGTGCCCTTGTCATTGGTCCATCAAGGCATTGTAATGCTTTATTGTCCATGCTTCTAGGTTGATCCTCATCAAAATGGGAGGACGAAGAGGGACGAACGAGATGAACTTGGTCCAAAGAAGGCCTACGGATCAAATGGGAGGACGTAGAGGGACGAACGAGACGAACTTTGTCCAAAGAAGGCCTACGGATCAAATGGGAGGACGAAGAGGGACGAACAAGACGAACTTGGACCAAAGATTGCCAACGGATCAAATGGGAGGACGAAGAGGGACGAACGAGACGAACTTGGTCCAAAGAAGGCCTAGGGATCAAATGGGAGGACGAAGAGGGACGAACGAGACGAACTTGGTACAAAGAAGGCCAAGGGATCAAATGGGAGGACGAAGAGGGACGAACGAGACGAACTTGGTCCAAAGAAGGCCTACGGATCAAATGGGAGGACGAAGAGGGACGAACGAGACGTACTTGGTCCAAAGAAGTCCTACGGATCAAATGGGAGGACGAAGAGGGACGAACGAGACGAACTTGGTACAAAGAAGGCCTACATATCAAATGGGAGGACGTAGATGGACGAACGAGACGAACTTGGAACAAAGAAGGGCAACGGATCAAATGGGAGGACGAAGATGGACGAACGAGACGAACATGGTCCAAAGAAGGCCTACGGATCAAATGGGAGGACGAAGAGGGACGAACGAGACGAACTTGGTACAAAGAAGGCCAACGGATCAAATGGGAGGACGAAGATGGACGAACGAGACGAGTTTGGTCTAAAGAAGGCCTACGGATCAAATGGGAGGACGAAGAGGGACGAACGAGACGAACATGGTACAAAGAAGGCCAAGGATCAAATGGGAGGACGAAGATGGACGAACGAGACGAACATGGTCCAAAGAAGGCCTACAGATCAAATGGGAGGACGTAGAGGGACGAACGAGACGAACTTTGTCCAAAGAAGGCCTACGGATCAAATGGGAGGACGAAGAGGGACGAACAAGACGAACTTGGACCGAAGATTGCCAACGGATCAAATGGGAGGACGAAGATGGACGAACGAGACGAACTTGGTCCAAAGAAGGCCTAGGGATCAAATGGGAGGACGAAGAGGGACGAACGAGACGAACTTGGTACAAAGAAGGCCAAGGGATCAAATGGGAGGACGAAGACGGACGAACGAGACGAACTTGGTACAAAGAAGGCCTACGGATCAAATGGGAGGACGAAGAGGGACGAACGAGACGAACTTGGTACAAAGAAGGCCTACGGATCAAATGGGAGGACGTAGATGGACGAACGAGACGAACATGGAACAAAGAAGGCCTACGGATCAAATGGGAGGACGTAGATGGACGAACGAGACGAACGTGGAACAAAGAAGGGCAACGGATCAAATGGGAGGACGAAGATAGACGAACGAGACGAACATGGTCCAAAAAAGGCCTACGGATCAAATGGGAGGACGAAGAGGGACGAACGAGACGAACATGGTACAAAGAAGGCCAAGGGATCAAATGGGAGGACGAACATGGACGAACGAGACGAACTTGGTCCAAAGAAGGCCTACGGATCAAATGGGAGGACGAAGAGGGACGAACGAGACGAACTTGGAACAAAGAAGGCGAACGGATCAAATGGGAGGACGAAGAGGGACGAACGAGACGAACTTGGTCCAAAGAAGGCCTACGGATCAAATGGGAGGACGTAGAGGGACGAACGAGACGAACTTTGTCCAAAGAAGGCCTACGGATCAAATGGGAGGACGAAGAGGGACGAACAAGACGAACTTGGACCGAAGATTGCCAACGGATCAAATGGGAGGACGAAGATGGACGAACGAGACGAACTTGGTACAAAGAAGGCCTACGGATCAAATGGGAGGACGTAGATGGACGAACGAGACGAGTTTGGTCTAAAGAAGGCCTACGGATCAAATGGGAGGACGAAGAGGGACGAACGAGACGAACATGGTACAAAGAAGGCCAAGGATCAAATGGGAGGACGAAGATGGACGAACGAGACGAACATGGTCCAAAGAAGGCCTACAGATCAAATGGGAGGACGTAGAGGGACGAACGAGACGAACTTTGTCCAAAGAAGGCCTACGGATCAAATGGGAGGACGAAGAGGGACGAACAAGACGAACTTGGACCGAAGATTGCCAACGGATCAAATGGGAGGACGAAGATGGACGAACGAGACGAACTTGGTCCAAAGAAGGCCTAGGGATCAAATGGGAGGACGAAGAGGGACGAACGAGACGAACTTGGTACAAAGAAGGCCAAGGGATCAAATGGGAGGACGAACATGGACGAACGAGACGAACTTCGTCCAAAGAAGGCCTACGGATCAAATGGGAGGACGAAGAGGGACGAACGAGACGAACTTGGAACAACGAAGGCGAACGTATCAAATGGGAGGACGAAGAGGGACGAACGAGACGAACTTGGTCCAAAGAAGGCCTACGGATCAAATGGGAGGACGTAGAGGGACGAACGAGACGAACTTTGTCCAAAGAAGGCCTACGGATCAAATGGGAGGACGAAGAGGGACGAACAAGACGAACTTGGACCGAAGATTGCCAACGGATCAAATGGGAGGACGAAGATGGACGAACGAGACGAACTTGGTACAAAGAAGGCCTACGGATCAAATGGGAGGACGTAGATGGACGAACGAGACGAACATGGAACAAAGAAGGGCAACGGATCAAATGGGAGGACGAAGATGGACGAACGAGACGAACATGGTCCAAAGAAGGCCTACGGATCAAATGGGAGGACGAAGAGGGACGAACGAGACAAACTTGGTACAAAGAAGGCCAACGGATCAAATGGGAGGACAAAGATGGACGAACGAGACGAGTTTGGTCTAAAGAAGGCCTACGGATCAAATGGGAGGACGTAGAGGGACGAACGAGACGAACTTTGTCCAAAGAAGGCCTACGGATCAAATGGGAGGACGAAGAGGGACGAACAAGACGAACTTGGACCGAAGATTGCCAACGGATCAAATGGGAGGACGAAGATGGACGAACGAGACGAACATGGTACAAAGAAGGCCATGGATCAAATGGGAGGACGAAGATGGACGAACGAGACGAACTTGGTCCAAAGAAGGCCTACGGATCAAATGGGAGGACGTAGAGGGACGAACGAGACGAAGTTTGTCCAAAGAAGGCCTACGGATGAAATGGGAGGACGAAGAGGGACGAACAAGACGAACTTGGACCAAAGATTGCCAACGGATCAAATGGGAGGACGAAGATGGACGAACGAGACGAACATGGCCCAAAGAAGGCCTACGGATCAAATGGGAGGACGAAGAGGGACGAACGAGACGAACATGGTACAAAGAATGCCAAGGATCAAATGGGAGGACGAAGATGGACGAACGAGACGAACTTGGTCCAAAGAAGGCCTAGGGATCAAATGGGAGGATGTAGAGGGACGAACGAGACGAACTTGGTACAAAGAAGGCCAAGGGATCAAATGGGAGGACGAAGAGGGACGAACGAGACGAACTTGGTACAAAGAAGGCCTACGGATCAAATGGGAGGACGAAGAGGGACGAACGAGACGTACTTGGTCCAAAGAAGTCCTACGGATCAAATGGGAGGACGAAGAGGGACGAACGAGACGAACTTGGTACAAAGAAGGCCTACGGATCAAATGGGAGGACTTTGATGGACGAACGAGACGAACTTGGAACAAAGAAGGGCAACGGATCAAATGGGAGGACGAAGATGGACGAACGAGACGAACTTGGTCCAAAGAAAGGCTACGGATCAAATGGGAGGACGAAGAGGGACGAACGAGACGAAAATAGTACAAAGAAGTCCTACGGATCAAATGGGAGGACGAAGAGGGACGAACGAGACGAACTTGGTACAAAGAAGGCCTACGGATCAAATGGGAGGACGTAGATGGACGAACGAGACGAACTTGGAACAAAGAAGGGCAACGGATCAAATGGGAGGACGAAGATGGACGAACAAGACGAACATGGTCCAAAGAAGGCCTACGGATCAAATGGGAGGACGAAGAGGGACGAACGAGACGAACATGGTTCAAAGAAGGCCAAGGGATCAAATGGGAGCACGAAGATGGACGAACGAGACGAACTTGGTCCAAAGAAGGCCTACGGATCAAATGGGAGGACGAAGAGGGACGAACGAGACGAACTTGGTACAAAGAAGGCCAACGGATCAAATGGGAGGACGAAGAGGGACGAACGAGATGAACTTGGTCCAAAGAAGGCCTACGGATCAAATGGGAGGACGTAGAGGGACGAACGAGACGAACTTTGTCCAAAGAAGGCCTACGGATCAAATGGGAGGACGAAGAGGGACGAACGAGACGAACTTGGACCAAAGATTGCCAACGGATCAAATGGGAGGACGAAGAGGGACGAACGAGACGAACTTGGTCCAAAGAAGGCCTAGGGATCAAATGGGAGGACGAAGAGGGACGAACGAGACGAACTTGGTACAAAGAAGGCCAAGGGATCAAATGGGAGGACGAAGAGGGACGAACGAGACGAACTTGGTCCAAAGAAGGCCTACGGATCAAATGGGAGGACGAAGAGGGACGAACGAGACGTACTTGGTCCAAAGAAGTCCTACGGATCAAATGGGAGGATGAAGAGGGACGAACGAGACGAACTTGGTACAAAGAAGGCCTACGGATCAAATGGGAGGACGTAGATGGACGAACGAGACGAACTTGGTCCAAAGAAGGCCTACGGATCAAATGGGAGGACGAAGAGGGACGAACGAGACGAACTTGGTACAAAGAAGGCCAACGGATCAAATGGGAGGACGAAGATGGACGAACGAGTTTGGTCTAAAGAAGGCCTACGGATCAAATGGGAGGACGAAGAGGGACGAACGAGACGAACACGGTACAAAGAAGGCCAAGGATCAAATGGGAGGACGAAGATGGACGAACGAGACGAACATGGTCCAAAGAAGGCCTACGGATCAAATGGGAGGACGTAGAGGGACGAACGAGACGAACTTTGTCCAAAGAAGGCCTACGGATCGAATGGGAGGACGAAGAGGGACGAACAAGACGAACTTGGACCGAAGATTGCCAACGGATCAAATGGGAGGACGAAGATGGACGAACGAGACGAACTTGGTACAAAGAAGGCCTACGGATCAAATGGGAGGACGTAGATGGACGAACGAGACGAACATGGAACAAAGAAGGGCAACGGATCAAATGGGAGGACGAAGATGGACGAACGAGACGAACATGGTCCAAAGAAGGCCTACGGATCAAATGGGAGGACGAAGAGGGACGAACGAGACAAACTTGGTACAAAGAAGGCCAACGGATCAAATTGGAGGACAAAGATGGACGAACGAGACGAGTTTGGTCTAAAGAAGGCCTACGGATCAAATGGGAGGACGAAGAGGGACGAACGAGGCGAACATGGTACAAAGAAGGCCATGGATCAAATGGGAGGACGAATATGGACGAACGAGACGAACTTGGTCCAAAGAAGGCCTACGGATCAAATGGGAGGACGTAGAGGGACGAACGAGACGAAGTTTGTCCAAAGAAGGCCTACGGATGAAATGGGAGGACGAAGAGGGACGAACAAGACGAACTTGGACCAAAGATTGCCAACGGATCAAATGGGAGGACGAAGAGGGACGAACGAGACGAACATGGTACAAAGAATGCCAAGGATCAAATGGGAGGACGAAGATGGACGAACGAGACGAACTTGGTCCAAAGAAGGCCTAGGGATCAAATGGGAGGATGTAGAGGGACGAACGAGACGAACTTGGTACAAAGAAGGCCAAGGGATCAAATGGGAGGACGAAGAGGGACGAACGAGACGAACTTGGTACAAAGAAGGCCTACGGATCAAATGGGAGGACGAAGAGGGACGAACGAGACGTACTTGGTCCAAAGAAGTCCTACGGATCAAATGGGAGGACGAAGAGGGACGAACGAGACGAACTTGGTACAAAGAAGGCCTACGGATCAAATGGGAGGACTTTGATGGACGAACGAGACGAACTTGGAACAAAGAAGGGCAACGGATCAAATGGGAGGACGAAGATGGACGAACGAGACGAACTTGGTCCAAAGAAAGGCTACGGATCAAATGGGAGGACGAAGAGGGACGAACGAGACGAAAATAGTACAAAGAAGTCCTACGGATCAAATGGGAGGACGAAGAGGGACGAACAAGACTAACTTGGACCGAAGATTGCCAACGGATCAAATGGGAGGACGAAGATGGACGAACGAGACGAACTTGGTACAAAGAAGGCCTACGGATCAAATGGGAGGACGAAGAGGGACGAACGAGACGAACTTGGTCCAAAGAAGGCCTACGGATCAAATGGGAGGACGTAGAGGGACGAACGAGACGAACTTTGTCCAAAGAAGGCCTACGGATCAAATGGGAGGACGAAGAGGGACGAACAAGACGAACTTGGACCGAAGATTGCCAACGGATCAAATGGGAGGACGAAGATGGACGAACGAGACGAACTTGGTACAAAGAAGGCCTACGGATCAAATGGGAGGACGTAGATGGACGAACGAGACGAGTTTGGTCTAAAGAAGGCCTACGGATCAAATGGGAGGACGAAGAGGGACGAACGAGACGAACATGGTACAAAGAAGGCCAAGGATCAAATGGGAGGACGAAGATGGACGAACGAGACGAACATGGTCCAAAGAAGGCCTACAGATCAAATGGGAGGACGTAGAGGGACGAACGAGACGAACTTTGTCCAAAGAAGGCCTACGGATCAAATGGGAGGACGAAGAGGGACGAACAAGACGAACTTGGACCGAAGATTGCCAACGGATCAAATGGGAGGACGAAGATGGACGAACGAGACGAACTTGGTCCAAAGAAGGCCTAGGGATCAAATGGGAGGACGAAGAGGGACGAACGAGACGAACTTGGTACAAAGAAGGCCAAGGGATCAAATGGGAGGACGAACATGGACGAACGAGACGAACTTCGTCCAAAGAAGGCCTACGGATCAAATGGGAGGACGAAGAGGGACGAACGAGACGAACTTGGAACAACGAAGGCGAACGGATCAAATGGGAGGACGAAGAGGGACGAACGAGACGAACTTGGTCCAAAGAAGGCCTACGGATCAAATGGGAGGACGTAGAGGGACGAACGAGACGAACTTTGTCCAAAGAAGGCCTACGGATCAAATGGGAGGACGAAGAGGGACGAACAAGACGAACTTGGACCGAAGATTGCCAACGGATCAAATGGGAGGACGAAGATGGACGAACGAGACGAACTTGGTACAAAGAAGGCCTACGGATCAAATGGGAGGACGTAGATGGACGAACGAGACGAACATGGAACAAAGAAGGGCAACGGATCAAATGGGAGGACGAAGATGGACGAACGAGACGAACATGGTCCAAAGAAGGCCTACGGATCAAATGGGAGGACGAAGAGGGACGAACGAGACAAACTTGGTACAAAGAAGGCCAACGGATCAAATGGGAGGACAAAGATGGACGAACGAGACGAGTTTGGTCTAAAGAAGGCCTACGGATCAAATGGGAGGACGTAGAGGGACGAACGAGACGAACTTTGTCCAAAGAAGGCCTACGGATCAAATGGGAGGACGAAGAGGGACGAACAAGACGAACTTGGACCGAAGATTGCCAACGGATCAAATGGGAGGACGAAGATGGACGAACGAGACGAACATGGTACAAAGAAGGCCATGGATCAAATGGGAGGACGAAGATGGACGAACGAGACGAACTTGGTCCAAAGAAGGCCTACGGATCAAATGGGAGGACGTAGAGGGACGAACGAGACGAAGTTTGTCCAAAGAAGGCCTACGGATGAAATGGGAGGACGAAGAGGGACGAACAAGACGAACTTGGACCAAAGATTGCCAACGGATCAAATGGGAGGACGAAGATGGACGAACGAGACGAACATGGCCCAAAGAAGGCCTACGGATCAAATGGGAGGACGAAGAGGGACGAACGAGACGAACATGGTACAAAGAATGCCAAGGATCAAATGGGAGGACGAAGATGGACGAACGAGACGAACTTGGTCCAAAGAAGGCCTAGGGATCAAATGGGAGGATGTAGAGGGACGAACGAGACGAACTTGGTACAAAGAAGGCCAAGGGATCAAATGGGAGGACGAAGAGGGACGAACGAGACGAACTTGGTACAAAGAAGGCCTACGGATCAAATGGGAGGACGAAGAGGGACGAACGAGACGTACTTGGTCCAAAGAAGTCCTACGGATCAAATGGGAGGACGAAGAGGGACGAACGAGACGAACTTGGTACAAAGAAGGCCTACGGATCAAATGGGAGGACTTTGATGGACGAACGAGACGAACTTGGAACAAAGAAGGGCAACGGATCAAATGGGAGGACGAAGATGGACGAACGAGACGAACTTGGTCCAAAGAAAGGCTACGGATCAAATGGGAGGACGAAGAGGGACGAACGAGACGAAAATAGTACAAAGAAGTCCTACGGATCAAATGGGAGGACGAAGAGGGACGAACGAGACGAACTTGGTACAAAGAAGGCCTACGGATCAAATGGGAGGACGTAGATGGACGAACGAGACGAACTTGGAACAAAGAAGGGCAACGGATCAAATGGGAGGACGAAGATGGACGAACAAGACGAACATGGTCCAAAGAAGGCCTACGGATCAAATGGGAGGACGAAGAGGGACGAACGAGACGAACATGGTTCAAAGAAGGCCAAGGGATCAAATGGGAGCACGAAGATGGACGAACGAGACGAACTTGGTCCAAAGAAGGCCTACGGATCAAATGGGAGGACGAAGAGGGACGAACGAGACGAACTTGGTACAAAGAAGGCCAACGGATCAAATGGGAGGACGAAGAGGGACGAACGAGATGAACTTGGTCCAAAGAAGGCCTACGGATCAAATGGGAGGACGTAGAGGGACGAACGAGACGAACTTTGTCCAAAGAAGGCCTACGGATCAAATGGGAGGACGAAGAGGGACGAACGAGACGAACTTGGACCAAAGATTGCCAACGGATCAAATGGGAGGACGAAGAGGGACGAACGAGACGAACTTGGTCCAAAGAAGGCCTAGGGATCAAATGGGAGGACGAAGAGGGACGAACGAGACGAACTTGGTACAAAGAAGGCCAAGGGATCAAATGGGAGGACGAAGAGGGACGAACGAGACGAACTTGGTCCAAAGAAGGCCTACGGATCAAATGGGAGGACGAAGAGGGACGAACGAGACGTACTTGGTCCAAAGAAGTCCTACGGATCAAATGGGAGGATGAAGAGGGACGAACGAGACGAACTTGGTACAAAGAAGGCCTACGGATCAAATGGGAGGACGTAGATGGACGAACGAGACGAACTTGGTCCAAAGAAGGCCTACGGATCAAATGGGAGGACGAAGAGGGACGAACGAGACGAACTTGGTACAAAGAAGGCCAACGGATCAAATGGGAGGACGAAGATGGACGAACGAGTTTGGTCTAAAGAAGGCCTACGGATCAAATGGGAGGACGAAGAGGGACGAACGAGACGAACACGGTACAAAGAAGGCCAAGGATCAAATGGGAGGACGAAGATGGACGAACGAGACGAACATGGTCCAAAGAAGGCCTACGGATCAAATGGGAGGACGTAGAGGGACGAACGAGACGAACTTTGTCCAAAGAAGGCCTACGGATCGAATGGGAGGACGAAGAGGGACGAACAAGACGAACTTGGACCGAAGATTGCCAACGGATCAAATGGGAGGACGAAGATGGACGAACGAGACGAACTTGGTACAAAGAAGGCCTACGGATCAAATGGGAGGACGTAGATGGACGAACGAGACGAACATGGAACAAAGAAGGGCAACGGATCAAATGGGAGGACGAAGATGGACGAACGAGACGAACATGGTCCAAAGAAGGCCTACGGATCAAATGGGAGGACGAAGAGGGACGAACGAGACAAACTTGGTACAAAGAAGGCCAACGGATCAAATTGGAGGACAAAGATGGACGAACGAGACGAGTTTGGTCTAAAGAAGGCCTACGGATCAAATGGGAGGACGAAGAGGGACGAACGAGGCGAACATGGTACAAAGAAGGCCATGGATCAAATGGGAGGACGAATATGGACGAACGAGACGAACTTGGTCCAAAGAAGGCCTACGGATCAAATGGGAGGACGTAGAGGGACGAACGAGACGAAGTTTGTCCAAAGAAGGCCTACGGATGAAATGGGAGGACGAAGAGGGACGAACAAGACGAACTTGGACCAAAGATTGCCAACGGATCAAATGGGAGGACGAAGAGGGACGAACGAGACGAACATGGTACAAAGAATGCCAAGGATCAAATGGGAGGACGAAGATGGACGAACGAGACGAACTTGGTCCAAAGAAGGCCTAGGGATCAAATGGGAGGATGTAGAGGGACGAACGAGACGAACTTGGTACAAAGAAGGCCAAGGGATCAAATGGGAGGACGAAGAGGGACGAACGAGACGAACTTGGTACAAAGAAGGCCTACGGATCAAATGGGAGGACGAAGAGGGACGAACGAGACGTACTTGGTCCAAAGAAGTCCTACGGATCAAATGGGAGGACGAAGAGGGACGAACGAGACGAACTTGGTACAAAGAAGGCCTACGGATCAAATGGGAGGACTTTGATGGACGAACGAGACGAACTTGGAACAAAGAAGGGCAACGGATCAAATGGGAGGACGAAGATGGACGAACGAGACGAACTTGGTCCAAAGAAAGGCTACGGATCAAATGGGAGGACGAAGAGGGACGAACGAGACGAAAATAGTACAAAGAAGTCCTACGGATCAAATGGGAGGACGAAGAGGGACGAACAAGACGAACTTGGACCGAAGATTGCCAACGGATCAAATGGGAGGACGAAGATGGACGAACGAGACGAACATGGTACAAAGAAGGCCATGGATCAAATGGGAGGACGAAGATGGACGAACGAGACGAACTTGGTCCAAAGAAGGCCTACTGATCAAATGGGAGGACGTAGAGGGACGAACGAGACGAAGTTTGTCCAAAGAAGGCCTACGGATGAAATGGGAGGACGAAGAGGGACGAACAAGACGAACTTGGACCAAAGATTGCCAACGGATCAAATGGGAGGACGAAGATGGACGAACGAGACGAACTTGGTACAAAGAAGGCCAACGGATCAAATGGGAGGACGAAGAGGGACGAACGAGATGAACTTTGTCCAAAGAAGGCCTACGGATCAAATGGGAGGACGAAGAGGGACGAACGAGACGAACTTGGACCAAAGATTGCCAACGGATCAAATGGGAGGACGAAGATGGACGAACGAGACGAACTTGGTCCAAAGAAAGGCTACGGATCAAATGGGAGGACGAAGAGGGACGAACGGGACGAAAATAGTACAAAGAAGTCCTACGGATCAAATGGGAGGACGAAGAGGGACGAACAAGACGAACTTGGACCGAAGATTGCCAACGGATCAAATGGGAGGACGAAGATGGACGAACGAGACGAACATGGTACAAAGAAGGCCATGGATCAAATGGGAGGACGAAGATGGACGAACGAGACGAACATGGTCCAAAGAAGGCCTACAGATCAAATGGGAGGACGAAGAGGGACGAACGAGACGAACATGGTTCAAAGAAGGCCAAGGGATCAAATGGGAGCACGAAGATGGACGAACGAGACGAACTTGGTCCAAAGAAGGCCTACGGATCAAATGGGAGGACGAAGAGGGACGAACGAGACGAACTTGGTACAAAGAAGGCCAACGGATCAAATGGGAGGACGAAGAGGGACGAACGAGATGAACTTGGTCCAAAGAAGGCCTACGGATCAAATGGGAGGACGTAGAGGGACGAACGAGACGAACTTTGTCCAAAGAAGGCCTACGGATCAAATGGGAGGACGAAGAGGGACGAACGAGACGAACTTGGACCAAAGATTGCCAACGGATCAAATGGGAGGACGAAGAGGGACGAACGAGACGAACTTGGTCCAAAGAAGGCCTAGGGATCAAATGGGAGGACGAAGAGGGACGAACGAGACGAACTTGGTACAAAGAAGGCCAAGGGATCAAATGGGAGGACGAAGAGGGACGAACGAGACGAACTTGGTCCAAAGAAGGCCTACGGATCAAATGGGAGGACGAAGAGGGACGAACGAGACGTACTTGGTCCAAAGAAGTCCTACGGATCAAATGGGAGGACGAAGAGGGACGAACGAGACGAACTTGGTACAAAGAAGGCCTACGGATCAAATGGGAGGACGTAGATGGACGAACGAGACGAACTTGGTCCAAAGAAGGCCTACGGATCAAATGGGAGGACGAAGAGGGACGAACGAGACGTACTTGGTCCAAAGAAGTCCTACGGATCAAATGGGAGGACGAAGAGGGACGAACGAGACGAACTTGGTACAAAGAAGGCCTACGGATCAAATGGGAGGACTTTGATGGACGAACGAGACGAACTTGGAACAAAGAAGGGCAACGGATCAAATGGGAGGACGAAGATGGACGAACAAGACGAACTTGGTCCAAAGAAAGGCTACGGATCAAATGGGAGGACGAAGAGGGACGAACGAGACGAAAATAGTACAAAGAAGTCCTACGGATCAAATGGGAGGACGAAGAGGGACGAACGAGACGAACTTGGTACAAAGAAGGCCTACGGATCAAATGGGAGGACGTAGATGGACGAACGAGACGAACTTGGAACAAAGAAGGGCAACGGATCAAATGGGAGGACGAAGATGGACGAACAAGACGAACATGGTCCAAAGAAGGCCTACGGATCAAATGGGAGGACGAAGAGGGACGAACGAGACGAACATGGTTCAAAGAAGGCCAAGGGATCAAATGGGAGCACGAAGATGGACGAACGAGACGAACTTGGTCCAAAGAAGGCCTACGGATCAAATGGGAGGACGAAGAGGGACGAACGAGACGAACTTGGTACAAAGAAGGCCAACGGATCAAATGGGAGGACGAAGAGGGACGAACGAGATGAACTTGGTCCAAAGAAGGCCTACGGATCAAATGGGAGGACGTAGAGGGACGAACGAGACGAACTTTGTCCAAAGAAGGCCTACGGATCAAATGGGAGGACGAAGAGGGACGAACGAGACGAACTTGGACCAAAGATTGCCAACGGATCAAATGGGAGGACGAAGAGGGACGAACGAGACGAACTTGGTCCAAAGAAGGCCTAGGGATCAAATGGGAGGACGAAGAGGGACGAACGAGACGAACTTGGTACAAAGAAGGCCAAGGGATCAAATGGGAGGACGAAGAGGGACGAACGAGACGAACTTGGTCCAAAGAAGGCCTACGGATCAAATGGGAGGACGAAGAGGGACGAACGAGACGTACTTGGTCCAAAGAAGTCCTACGGATCAAATGGGAGGACGAAGAGGGACGAACGAGACGAACTTGGTACAAAGAAGGCCTACGGATCAAATGGGAGGACGTAGATGGACGAACGAGACGAACTTGGTCCAAAGAAGGCCTACGGATCAAATGGGAGGACGAAGAGGGAGGAACGAGACGAACTTGGTACAAAGAAGGCCAACGGATCAAATGGGAGGACGAAGATGGACGAACGAGTTTGGTCTAAAGAAGGCCTACGGATCAAATGGGAGGACGAAGAGGGACGAACGAGACGAACATGGTACAAAGAAGGCCAAGGATCAAATGGGAGGACGAAGATGGACGAACGAGACGAACATGGTCCAAAGAAGGCCTACGGATCAAATGGGAGGACGTAGAGGGACGAACGAGACGAACTTTGTCCAAAGAAGGCCTACGGATCAAATGGGAGGACGAAGAGGGACGAACAAGACGAACTTGGACCGAAGATTGCCAACGGATCAAATGGGAGGACGAAGATGGACGAACGAGACGAACTTGGTACAAAGAAGGCCTACGGATCAAATGGGAGGACGTAGATGGACGAACGAGACGAACATGGAACAAAGAAGGGCAACGGATCAAATGGGAGGACGAAGATGGACGAACGAGACGAACATGGTCCAAAGAAGGCCTACGGATCAAATGGGAGGACGAAGAGGGACGAACGAGACAAACTTGGTACAAAGAAGGCCAACGGATCAAATGGGAGGACAAAGATGGACGAACGAGACGAGTTTGGTCTAAAGAAGGCCTACGGATCAAATGGGAGGACGAAGAGGGACGAACGAGGCGAACATGGTACAAAGAAGGCCATGGATCAAATGGGAGGACGAAGATGGACGAACGAGACGAACTTGGTCCAAAGAAGGCCTACGGATCGAATGGGAGGACGTAGAGGGACGAACGAGACGAACTTTGTCCAAAGAAGGCCTACGGATCAAATGGGAGGACGAAGAGGGACGAACGAGACGAACTTGGACCAAAGATTGCCAACGGATCAAATGGGAGGACGAAGAGGGACGAACGAGACGAACTTGGTCCAAAGAAAGCCTAGGGATCAAATGGGAGGACGAAGAGGGACGAACGAGACGAACTTGGTACAAAGAAGGCCAAGGGATCAAATGGGAGGACGAAGAGGGACGAACGAGACGAACTTGGTCCAAAGAAGGCCTACGGATCAAATGGGAGGACGAAGAGGGACGAACGAGACGTACTTGGTCCAAAGAAGTCCTACGGATCAAATGGGAGGATGAAGAGGGACGAACGAGACGAACTTGGTACAAAGAAGGCCTACGGATCAAATGGGAGGACGTAGATGGACGAACGAGACGAACTTGGTCCAAAGAAGGCCTACGGATCAAATGGGAGGACGAAGAGGGAGGAACGACACGAACTTGGAACAAAGAAGGCCAACGGATCAAATGGGAGGACGAAGATGGACGAACGAGTTTGGTCTAAAGAAGGCCTACGGATCAAATGGGAGGACGAAGAGGGACGAACGAGACGAACATGGTACAAAGAAGGCCAAGGATCAAATGGGAGGACGAAGATGGACGAACGAGACGAACATGGTCCAAAGAAGGCCTACGGATCAAATGGGAGGACGTAGAGGGACGAACGAGACGAACTTTGTCCAAAGAAGGCCTACGGATCAAATGGGAGGACGAAGAGGGACGAACAAGACGAACTTGGACCGAAGATTGCCAACGGATCAAATGGGAGGACGAAGATGGACGAACGAGACGAACTTGGGACAAAGAAGGCCTACGGATCAAATGGGAGGACGTAGATGGACGAACGAGACGAACATGGAACAAAGAAGGGCAACGGATCAAATGGGAGGACGAAGATGGACGAACGAGACGAACATGGTCCAAAGAAGGCCTACGGATCAAATGGGAGGACGAAGAGGGACGAACGAGACAAACTTGGTACAAAGAAGGCCAACGGATCAAATGGGAGGACAAAGATGGACGAACGAGATGAGTTTGGTCTAAAGAAGGCCTACGGATCAAATGGGAGGACGAAGAGGGACGAACGAGGCGAACATGGTACAAAGAAGGCCATGGATCAAATGGGAGGACGAAGATGGACGAACGAGACGAACTTGGTCCAAAGAAGGCCTACGGATCAAATGGGAGGACGTAGAGGGACGAACGAGACGAAGTTTGTCCAAAGAAGGCCTACGGATGAAATGGGAGGACGAAGAGGGACGAACAAGACGAACTTGGACCAAAGATTGCCAACGGATCAAATGGGAGGACGAAGATGGACGAACGAGACGAACATGGCCCAAAGAAGGCCTACGGATCAAATGGGAGGACGAAGAGGGACGAACGAGACGAACATGGTACAAAGAATGCCAAGGATCAAATGGGAGGACGAAGATGGACGAACGAGACGAACTTGGTCCAAAGAAGGCCTAGGGATCAAATGGGAGGATGTAGAGGGACGAACGAGACGAACTTGGTACAAAGAAGGCCAAGGGATCAAATGGGAGGACGAAGAGGGACGAACGAGACGAAGTTGGTACAAAGAAGGCCTACGGATCAAATGGGAGGACGAAGAGGGACGAACGAGACGTACTTGGTCCAAAGAAGTCCTACGGATCAAGTGGGAGGACGAAGAGGGACGAACGAGACGAACTTGGTACAAAGAAGGCCTACGGATCAAATGGGAGGACTTTGATGGACGAACGAGACGAACTTGGAACAAAGAAGGGCAACGGATCAAATGGGAGGACGAAGATGGACGAACGAGACGAACTTGGTCCAAAGAAAGGCTACGGATCAAATGGGAGGACGAAGAGGGACGAACGAGACGAAAATAGTACAAAGAAGTCCTACGGATCAAATGGGAGGACGAAGAGGGACGAACGAGACGAACTTGGTACAAAGAAGGCCTACGGATCAAATGGGAGGACGTAGATGGACGAACGAGACGAACTTGGAACAAAGAAGGGCAACGGATCAAATGGGAGGACGAAGATGGACGAACAAGACGAACATGGTCCAAAGAAGGCCTACGGATCAAATGGGAGGACGAAGAGGGACGAACGAGACGAACATGGTTCAAAGAAGGCCAAGGGATCAAATGGGAGCACGAAGATGGACGAACGAGACGAACTTGGTCCAAAGAAGGCTACGGATCAAATGGGAGGACGAAGAGGGACGAACGAGACGAACTTGGTACAAAGAAGGCCAACGGATCAAATGGGAGGACGAAGAGGGACGAACGAGATGAACTTGGTCCAAAGAAGGCCTACGGATCAAATGGGAGGACGTAGAGGGACGAACGAGACGAACTTTGTCCAAAGAAGGCCTACGGATCAAATGGGAGGACGAAGAGGGACGAACGAGACGAACTTGGACCAAAGATTGCCAACGGATCAAATGGGAGGACGAAGAGGGACGAACGAGACGAACTTGGTCCAAAGAAGGCCTAGGGATCAAATGGGAGGACGAAGAGGGACGAACGAGACGAACTTGGTACAAAGAAGGCCAAGGGATCAAATGGGAGGACGAAGAGGGACGAACGAGACGAACTTGGTCCAAAGAAAGCCTACGGATCAAATGGGAGGACGAAGAGGGACGAACGAGACGTACTTGGTCCAAAGAAGTCCTACGGATCAAATGGGAGGACGAAGAGGGACGAACGAGACGAACTTGGTACAAAGAAGGCCTACGGATCAAATGGGAGGACGTAGATGGACGAACGAGACGAACTTGGTCCAAAGAAGGCCTACGGATCAAATGGGAGGACGAAGAGGGACGAACGAGACGAACTTGGTACAAAGAAGGCCAACGGATCAAATGGGAGGACGAAGATGGACGAACGAGACGAGTTTGGTCTAAAGAAGGCCTACGGATCAAATGGGAGGACGAAGAGGGACGAACGAGACGAACATGGTACAAAGAAGGCCAAGGATCAAATGGGAGGACGAAGATGGACGAACGAGACGAACATGGTGCAAAGAAGGCCTACGGATCAAATGGGAGGACGTAGAGGGACGAACGAGACGAACTTTGTCCAAAGAAGGCCTACGGATCAAATGGGAGGACGAAGAGGGACGAACAAGACGAACTTGGACCGAAGATTGCCAACGGATCAAATGGGAGGACGAAGATGGACGAACGAGACGAACTTGGTCCAAAGAAGGCCTAGGGATCAAATGGGAGGACGAAGAGGGACGAACGAGACGAACTTGGTACAAAGAAGGCCAAGGGATCAAATGGGAGGACGAAGAAGGACGAACGAGACGAACTTGGTACAAAGAAGGCCTACGGATCAAATGGGAGGACGAAGAGGGACGAACGAGACGAACTTGGTACAAAGAAGGCCAAGGGATCAAATGGGAGGACGAAGAAGGACGAACGAGACGAACTTGGTACAAAGAAGGCCTACGGATCAAATGGGAGGACGAAGAGGGACGAACGAGACGAACTTGGTACAAAGAAGGCCTACGGATCAAATGGGAGGACGTAGATGGACGAACGAGACGAACATGGAACAAAGAAGGCCTACGGATCAAATGGGAGGACGTAGATGGACGAAGGACGCAATGCCCTTATTAAGGCATACAATTCCTTATCATAAGTTGAGTAATTTAGGGCAGCCCCTTTTAATTTCTCACTATAATAAGCAATTGGATGTCCTTCTTGCATTAAAACAGCCCCAATTCCAACATTGGAAGCATCACACTCAATTTCAAAAGATTTTGAAAAATTAGGCAATGCTAGAATTGGTGCTTGGGTGAGCTTTTCTTTAAGAATTGAAAAAGCTTGTTCTTGCTTCTCACCCCATTTAAAACCAACTTCCTTTTTAACAATTTCATTAAGAGGTGCAGCAATAGTACTAAAGTCCTTAACAAACCTCCTATAGAAACTTGCTAAACCATGAAAGCTTCTTACCTCAGTCACATTTTTGGGTGTGGGCCATTCTTGGATTGCCTTCACCTTTGCTTCATCCACATGCACTCCTTGAGAGCTTATAACAAAGCCTAGAAAAATAACTTGTTTCGTGCAAAAAACACATTTTTCCAAATTTGCAAACAAGTTTTCTTTTCTTAGCACATTCAAAACAGCCCTTAGATGAATGCAATGGTCTTCTAAATTTTTGCTATATATCAAGATATCATCAAAATATACAACAACAAATTTGCCCAAGAATTCTCTCAAAACATGGTTCATTAATCTCATGAAAGTGCTAGGTGCATTTGTTAAACCAAAAGGCATAACTAACCACTCATATAAACCATACTTTGTTTTGAAAGCAGTTTTCCATTCATCCCCTTCCCTTATCCTAATTTGATGGTACCCACTTTTCAAATCAATTTTAGAGAACAAGCATGCACCAAACAATTCATCAAGCAAGTCATCTAATCTTGGAATAGGATGCCTATACTTAACAGTAATATTGTTAACAGCTCTACAATCAGTGCACATTCTCCAGCTACCATCTTTCTTAGGGACTAAAATAACAGGGACAGCACAAGGACTTAAGCTTTCTCTTACCCAACCTTTACTTACCAATTCAGCCACTTGCTTTTGTATCTCTTGCGTTTGTTGGGGGTTGCTCCGGTAGGCTGGCCTATTAGGCAAAGTGGCGCCTGGGATGAGATCAATGTGGTGCTCAATCCCTCTCAAAGGTGGCAGCCCACTTGGTACCTCCTTAGGAAACAAGTCCTCAAATTCCTGCAAAAGAAAATCTATGCATTTTGGCAATTCTTTGGTGTTAGGTAAATTTTCCAACAAGGCCACCTCTTTGCTAAAAAGCAAATATAGGGGCTGCTTTGTGACAAAAGCTTCTTTAACCTCTCCTTTTGTCGCCATCAAACTTTCTTTCTTTTCTCCATTTTTCTTTTTGTCGCTCTTTTTTCTCTCTTTTTCTTTGGCGATCTTTTCTTTTTCTTCTTTTTCTTTTTCTATTTCTTTTTCTTTTTCACATTTTTCTCTCAATTTCTTTTGATCATCTCTCACCTCACTTGGGCTCAAAGGAGCCAATACAATTTTTTTTCCATGATGAACAAAGGAATACTTGTTGGTGTGCCCTTCATGACTTGCTTTCTTGTCAAATTGCCAAGGCCTTCCCAACAACACATGGCTGGCCTCCATTGGTACAACATCACAAACAGCCACATCCTCATATTTACCAATTGAAAAAGAAATTTCTACTTGCTTGTCCACAACCATCTCAACATCATTAACAAGCCATTGAAGCTTATATGGCTTGGGGTGGGGTTTAGTTTCTATTTGCAGTTTGGAAACTAACCTTGTACTAGCAACATTTGTACAACTCCCACCATCAATAATAAGGGAACATACCTTGCCTTTTATGAGGCATCTTGAGTGAAAAATGTTTTCCCTTTGAGTTGCCTCTTCTTCTTTGACCATGGCTTCTAGCACCCTCTTCATCATAAGCAACTCTCCACTTGGTATTTGGGCCTCCTCCTCTTCACCACCCTCTTCATACTCTTCGCCCTCTTCCTCTTCCTCCTCAACCTCCTCTACCATCATAATTCTCTTGGTAGGACATTGAGATGCAATGTGTCCTAAGCCTTGGCACTTGAAACACTTAACAGCCCGATTAGTTGAATTTTGAGAAGGACTAGTTATAGTGTTTTTACCTTTTGGATCAGCCGTGGCTTCTTTGGATGATGAGGCACCTTCATTCTTTGGGTGATTCTTCCAATTGGAAGTGGTAGTGCTTCTTCTTATTTGGCCCTTCCTTTTGAGTTGTTGTTCTACCTTTGTGGCTTGATGTAACAAATCGTCCAATTGGACATAGTGTTGTAGTTCCACTATATCACTAATGTCACGATTTAGACCATGCAAGAATCTGGCCATGGTTGCTTCTTCATCCTCCTCCACATTTGCTCTAATTTTCGCCACCTCCATCTCCTTAAAGTACTCATCTACACTCTTATTACCTTGGGTGAGTCGCTGTAACTTGTTGTGCAACTCTCTGTTGTAATAAGATGGGACAAATCTCCTTCTCATGAGCCTTTTCATCTCTTCCCATGTGGCAATGGGTTGCTCATTGTACCTTCTCCTTTCCTTCACCAATTGATCCCACCACACCAAGGCATAATCTGTAAATTCAATAGAAGCAACCTGCACCTTTTGAAGATCAGTGTAATTATAACAGGAAAAAATTTGTTCAATTTTAGTTTCCCATTCTAAATACGCCTCGGGATCATTCCTTCCAACAAACTGTGGTACTTTTATTTTTATACCACTCAACCTCTCTTCTCTATTATCATCACGCCTTCTCCTCCGATCCTCCCCATCACTATTGTTTTGTGAGTTTTCCAATTGATCAAGTCTCTCATTGATACCTACCAATTCTTGTTTTAATAGTTCACTCATTTTTGCCGTGAGGGCTTCTAAAAGTAAACGATTTTGAGGATCCATAACTCTTTTAGTTCTTTAGAGAAACCAGAAAATGAAACAACCAAGAAACCAATCAAAATAATAATCCACACACCAAAATAGCTTAGAGTAGCAAAGGTAAAAAAAAACAAGAAACAAAAGAAACTGAACAAAAATTGTGAGAACTAGAACAAATTAGAACTCACTCAAAGAACAAAATTGAGAAAAAAATAGAAATCAAAGTGCAGCAAGAATAAAACACAACCAGAATTCAAAACACAAATATTTTTTTTTCTTTTGAATTTTCGCAGCCTTTTTTTTTTTTTTTTTTGAAAAACAAGAAATCAGAACACTAAGATAAGATTAGATAAACCTGGGTTTCTTTTTGTAACAATTCGAACCAAAGCTTTGATGCCAAATGATGGCCTCCTTGTTGTAACAACTTGGCCAATGACTTGAATTCACCACTTAGATTCTGGTTGTGACTAAGGACTTGTGATTTTCAATCTTTAAGATAGAATAGCAAGAAAGGATGGTTCTTATTTTAACAAGAAACTAGTGAACAGAATAAGAACAAGTGAACAAAAAGGAAGTGAGAATGAAGAGTTCTTGTTATAACAAGCAAACAAGAGAGCAATTTAGGAAGCAAGGAACAAGAAGAATGGATGGGAGGCAAGGGGCGCCACCTTGGTCTAATCCAAGACAAGGATAAGCCTATGGAAATGAGGATCACCACAAGAAAGGATTCTTGGTAAGATCAAAGTCTGGTTCAATCCAGAACCAAAGAGTAAGGACTCAATTACACAAGGTAATGTTTTTGCTCAAAATCAAAGTTGCATTTCCATGTGCCATGCGCCCCTTTATATAGGGAGGGGGCTGGTCTGATTTACAAGTGCAGACTTGGGCTATGCCTTTCAAGGCTTACAAGGAATCCTAGGTGCTCATTAAGGAGCAATTACAAGCAATAAGATGGCTGCCAACCAGCCCCTTCTATGCGCCCACAATCCAAGGAATCCTAGGCTAGAATTAACAAGCAATTACAAGGCAATTACATGTAATTATATGGCTGCTCCCTAGCTCACTAATGATGCAAGGAATCTTAAGAAACCAAATCAGTTTGGCTGCTGACCAGCCACAGAAATGCGCCCCCCTTCCTTCTCTTGGATGCCCTCTTTGATTGTTCTTCAAGTCCCTCACTAATGGTGCAAGGAATCCTAAGAAACCAAATCAGTTTGGCTGCTGACCATGGCCTTCAATATGCGCTTAACTCCTCCTCAATGCAGCCACCATGGCTGTTACACTTTTAATGTGGTATTTGGAGCATTCATGCCTTTGTCTTGATTGCTATGAATTCTTTGTCTTGTGTAACTCCTTCTTGCCTTGATGTGCTTTGATTCACTTTGTCTTCCTTGACTTCATTTAAGCGCCCACCATGCAGCCTTTATTAAGTCCCTCTTGCTTTTATTCAAGCAACCACTTAAAGTGGATTAAACACAACAAAAATTAACAAGGAATTAAATAACTTAGTGCCTTGGTCCCAAATAAATCAATTGGTCACATGCACTTTATTTAAAACAAAATAACATGGCTGGTTTCATGAGTGTTGCGCCTCCTCCATAGCTTGGATGACAAGCATGGTCTTTGGTGCAATTACTTCTTTGTCCATGTTGGAAATTGTCTTAGTCATGAATTGGACTAAGCCTTCTTGGACCTTTCTTGACATTGCCCTAGTCATTGGGCCTCCTAGGCTTTGAATGGCTTCTTGGACCTCCATGTCCTCATCACATCATTTGGAAACAAAAAGGAATTTCCAAGAATAGGTAGAATAAGAATATGTGTAATATTGGTCCCATCAAGTAAGGCCACATGCGAACCTTTATTGCTCCTTGCAAAACCAAGAGTGCTACTATTGTTTAGAACACAATGTTCTCCAATCAAAACATGTTTCTTGATTTCAATAAAACAAGAGTCATGCAATTCAAGAGAATCATTAAAGCCAACATAAGTAGAAGAAAAGCAAGACTTATGCATGTTGGTGATCAATGGAGCACTTGGAATAAGATCCACTTGTTGCCTATTCCTTCTCAATGATTGAAAACCTTGTGGAATGCCTTTGGAAGAGATACCTTGAAATTCCTTCACAAGAGAACAAACACCAAGAGGCAAAGAAGATTTAAGGTTAGCATTAGCATCAAAACAATAAGAATCCTTTGCTAACTTAGCTCTTTTCACCTCACTCTCTTTTATGAAAAGACTCTCCACTTTTCTCTCTAATTTTTCCTCACTTTTATTCTCTTCATTCTTTTCTCTCTTTTCCGCCCCCTCAAAATTGATAACACTTTTTTTCACACAATCTTTTTCACTTTCTTTTTCTATCAATTCATTTTTCTCTTTACTTTCATCCTTCTTTTCTCCACTCTTATTTTCTCTCTTTTCTTCTCTCCTCTCTTTCTTTTCTTTCCTCTCTTGAATTCCCTCATTCTTTTTATCCTCCAAATCTTTCTTCAAATGCTCCCATCTCCTTTCTGGATCAAGTAGTTAATCAGTTTGGGCTTCAATCATTCTGGGTTTGATTTTGCTTTAATTAAACCCATTTGATCTGAGGCCTCCTTTGCTTTCTTGGTACGTGCCCTTGTCATTGGTCCATCAAGGCATTGTAATGCTTTATTGTCCATGCTTCTAGGTTGATCCTCATCAAAATGGGAGGACGAAGAGGGACGAACGAGATGAACTTGGTCCAAAGAAGGCCTACGGATCAAATGGGAGGACGTAGAGGGACGAACGAGACGAACTTTGTCCAAAGAAGGCCTACGGATCAAATGGGAGGACGAAGAGGGACGAACAAGACGAACTTGGACCAAAGATTGCCAACGGATCAAATGGGAGGACGAAGAGGGACGAACGAGACGAACTTGGTCCAAAGAAGGCTTAGGGATCAAATGGGAGGACGAAGAGGGACGAACGAGACGAACTTGGTACAAAGAAGGCCAAGGGATCAAATGGGAGGACGAAGAGGGACGAACGAGACGAACTTGGTCCAAAGAAGGCCTACGGATCAAATGGGAGGACGAAGAGGGACGAACGAGACGTACTTGGTCCAAAGAAGTCCTACGGATCAAATGGGAGGACGAAGAGGGACGAACGAGACGAACTTGGTACAAAGAAGGCCTACAGATCAAATGGGAGGACGTAGATGGACGAACGAGACGAACTTGGAACAAAGAAGGGCAACGGATCAAATGGGAGGACGAAGATGGACGAACGAGACGAACATGGTCCAAAGAAGGCCTACGGATCAAATGGGAGGACGAAGAGGGACGAACGAGACGAACTTGGTACAAAGAAGGCCAACGGATCAAATGGGAGGACGAAGATGGACGAACGAGACGAGTTTGGTCTAAAGAAGGCCTACGGATCAAATGGGAGGACGAAGAGGGACGAACGAGACGAACATGGTACAAAGAAGGCCAAGGATCAAATGGGAGGACGAAGATGGACGAACGAGACGAACATGGTCCAAAGAAGGCCTACAGATCAAATGGGAGGACGTAGAGGGACGAACGAGACGAACTTTGTCCAAAGAAGGCCTACGGATCAAATGGGAGGACGAAGAGGGACGAACAAGACGAACTTGGACCGAAGATTGCCAACGGATCAAATGGGAGGACGAAGATGGACGAACGAGACGAACTTGGTCCAAAGAAGGCCTAGGGATCAAATGGGAGGACGAAGAGGGACGAACGAGACGAACTTGGTACAAAGAAGGCCAAGGGATCAAATGGGAGGACGAAGACGGACGAACGAGACGAACTTGGTACAAAGAAGGCCTACGGATCAAATGGGAGGACGAAGAGGGACGAACGAGACGAACTTGGTACAAAGAAGGCCTACGGATCAAATGGGAGGACGTAGATGGACGAACGAGACGAACATGGAACAAAGAAGGCCTACGGATCAAATGGGAGGACGTAGATGGACGAACGAGACGAACGTGGAACAAAGAAGGGCAACGGATCAAATGGGAGGACGAAGATAGACGAACGAGACGAACATGGTCCAAAAAAGGCCTACGGATCAAATGGGAGGACGAAGAGGGACGAACGAGACGAACATGGTACAAAGAAGGCCAAGGGATCAAATGGGAGGACGAACATGGACGAACGAGACGAACTTGGTCCAAAGAAGGCCTACGGATCAAATGGGAGGACGAACGAGACGAACTTGGAACAAAGAAGGCGAACGGATCAAATGGGAGGACGAAGAGGGACGAACGAGACGAACTTGGTCCAAAGAAGGCCTACGGATCAAATGGGAGGACGTAGAGGGACGAACGAGACGAACTTTGTCCAAAGAAGGCCTACGGATCAAATGGGAGGACGAAGAGGGACGAACAAGACGAACTTGGACCGAAGATTGCCAACGGATCAAATGGGAGGACGAAGATGGACGAACGAGACGAACTTGGTACAAAGAAGGCCTACGGATCAAATGGGAGGACGTAGATGGACGAATGAGACGAACATGGAACAAAGAAGGGCAACGGATCAAATGGGAGGACGAAGATGGACGAACGAGACGAACATGGTCCAAAGAAGGCCTACGGATCAAATGGGAGGACGAAGAGGGACGAACGAGACAAACTTGGTACAAAGAAGGCCAACGGATCAAATGGGAGGACAAAGATGGACGAACGAGACGAGTTTGGTCTAAAGAAGGCCTACGGATCAAATGGGAGGACGAAGAGGGACGAACGAGGCGAACATGGTACAAAGAAGGCCATGGATCAAATGGGAGGACGAAGATGGACGAACGAGACGAACTTGGTCCAAAGAAGGCCTACGGATCAAATGGGAGGACGTAGAGGGACGAACGAGACGAAGTTTGTCCAAAGAAGGCCTACGGATGAAATGGGAGGACGAAGAGGGACGAACAAGACGAACTTGGACCAAAGATTGCCAACGGATCAAATGGGAGGACGAAGATGGACGAACGAGACGAACATGGCCCAAAGAAGGCCTACGGATCAAATGGGAGGACGAAGAGGGACGAACGAGACGAACATGGTACAAAGAATGCCAAGGATCAAATGGGAGGACGAAGATGGACGAACGAGACGAACTTGGTCCAAAGAAGGCCTAGGGATCAAATGGGAGGATGTAGAGGGACGAACGAGACGAACTTGGTACAAAGAAGGCCAAGGGATCAAATGGGAGGACGAAGAGGGACGAACGAGACGAACTTGGTACAAAGAAGGCCTACGGATCAAATGGGAGGACGAAGAGGGACGAACGAGACGTACTTGGTCCAAAGAAGTCCTACGGATCAAATGGGAGGACGAAGAGGGACGAACGAGACGAACTTGGTACAAAGAAGGCCTACGGATCAAATGGGAGGACTTTGATGGACGAACGAGACGAACTTGGAACAAAGAAGGGCAACGGATCAAATGGGAGGACGAAGATGGACGAACGAGACGAACTTGGTCCAAAGAAAGGCTACGGATCAAATGGGAGGACGAAGAGGGACGAACGAGACGAAAATAGTACAAAGAAGTCCTACGGATCAAATGGGAGGACGAAGAGGGACGAACGAGACGAACTTGGTACAAAGAAGGCCTACGGATCAAATGGGAGGACGTAGATGGACGAACGAGACGAACTTGGAACAAAGAAGGGCAACGGATCAAATGGGAGGACGAAGATGGACGAACAAGACGAACATGGTCCAAAGAAGGCCTACGGATCAAATGGGAGGACGAAGAGGGACGAACGAGACGAACATGGTTCAAAGAAGGCCAAGGGATCAAATGGGAGCACGAAGATGGACGAACGAGACGAACTTGGTCCAAAGAAGGCCTACGGATCAAATGGGAGGACGAAGAGGGACGAACGAGACGAACTTGGTACAAAGAAGGCCAACGGATCAAATGGGAGAACGAAGAGGGACGAACGAGATGAACTTGGTCCAAAGAAGGCCTACGGATCAAATGGGAGGACGTAGAGGGACGAACGAGACGAACTTTGTCCAAAGAAGGCCTACGGATCAAATGGGAGGACGAAGAGGGACGAACGAGACGAACTTGGACCAAAGATTGCCAACGGATCAAATGGGAGGACGAAGAGGGACGAACGAGACGAACTTGGTCCAAAGAAGGCCTAGGGATCAAATGGGAGGACGAAGAGGGACGAACGAGACGAACTTGGTACAAAGAAGGCCAAGGGATCAAATGGAAGGACGAAGAGGGACGAACGAGACGAACTTGGTCCAAAGAAGGCCTACGGATCAAATGGGAGGACGAAGAGGGACGAACGAGACGTACTTGGTCCAAAGAAGTCCTACGGAGCAAATGGGAGGACGAAGAGGGACGAACGAGACGAACTTGGTACAAAGAAGGCCTACGGATCAAATGGGAGGACGTAGATGGACGAACGAGACGAACTTGGTCCAAAGAAGGCCTACGGATCAAATGGGAGGACGAAGAGGGACGAACGAGACGAACTTGGTACAAAGAAGGCCAACGGATCAAATGGGAGGACGAAGATGGACGAACGAGTTTGGTCTAAAGAAGGCCTACGGATCAAATGGGAGGACGAAGAGGGACGAACGAGACGAACTTGGTCCAAAGAAGGCCTACGGATCAAATGGGAGGACGTAGAGGGACGAACGAGACGAACATGGTCCAAAGAAGGCCTACGGATCAAATGGGAGGACGTAGAGGGACGAACGAGACGAACTTTGTCCAAAGAAGGCCTACGGATCGAATGGGAGGACGAAGAGGGACGAACAAGACGAACTTGGACCGAAGATTGCCAACGGATCAAATGGGAGGACGAAGATGGACGAACGAGACGAACTTGGTACAAAGAAGGCCTACGGATCAAATGGGAGGACGTAGATGGACGAACGAGACGAACATGGAACAAAGAAGGGCAACGGATCAAATGGGAGGACGAAGATGGACGAACGAGACGAACATGGTCCAAAGAAGGCCTACGGATCAAATGGGAGGACGAAGAGGGACGAACGAGACAAACTTGGTACAAAGAAGGCCAACGGATCAAATTGGAGGACAAAGATGGACGAACGAGACGAGTTTGGTCTAAAGAAGGCCTACGGATCAAATGGGAGGACGAAGAGGGACGAACGAGGCGAACATGGTACAAAGAAGGCCATGGATCAAATGGGAGGACGAAGATGGACGAACGAGACGAACTTGGTCCAAAGAAGGCCTACGGATCAAATGGGAGGACGTAGAGGGATGAACGAGACGAAGTTTGTCCAAAGAAGGCCTACGGATGAAATGGGAGGACGAAGAGGGACGAACAAGACGAACTTGGACCAAAGATTGCCAACGGATCAAATGGGAGGACGAAGAGGGACGAACGAGACGAACATGGTACAAAGAATGCCAAGGATCAAATGGGAGGACGAAGATGGACGAACGAGACGAACTTGGTCCAAAGAAGGCCTAGGGATCAAATGGGAGGATGTAGAGGGACGAACGAGACGAACTTGGTACAAAGAAGGCCAAGGGATCAAATGGGAGGACGAAGAGGGACGAACGAGACGAACTTGGTACAAAGAAGGCCTACGGATCAAATGGGAGGACGAAGAGGGACGAACGAGACGTACTTGGTCCAAAGAAGTCCTACGGATCAAATGGGAGGACGAAGAGGGACGAACGAGACGAACTTGGTACAAAGAAGGCCTACGGATCAAATGGGAGGACTTTGATGGACGAACGAGACGAACTTGGAACAAAGAAGGGCAACGGATCAAATGGGAGGACGAAGATGGACGAACGAGACGAACTTGGTCCAAAGAAAGGCTACGGATCAAATGGGAGGACGAAGAGGGACGAACGAGACGAAAATAGTACAAAGAAGTCCTACGGATCAAATGGGAGGACGAAGAGGGACGAACGAGACGAACTTGGTACAAAGAAGGCCTACGGATCAAATGGGAGGACGTAGATGGACGAACGAGACGAACTTGGAACAAAGAAGGGCAACGGATCAAATGGGAGGACGAAGATGGACGAACAAGACGAACATGGTCCAAAGAAGGCCTACGGATCAAATGGGAGGACGAAGAGGGACGAACGAGACGAACATGGTTCAAAGAAGGCCAAGGGATCAAATGGGAGCACGAAGATGGACGAACGAGACGAACTTGGTCCAAAGAAGGCCTACGGATCAAATGGGAGGACGAAGAGGGACGAACGAGACGAACTTGGTACAAAGAAGGCCAACGGATCAAATGGGAGGACGAAGAGGGACGAACGAGATGAACTTGGTCCAAAGAAGGCCTACGGATCAAATGGGAGGACGTAGAGGGACGAACGAGACGAACTTTGTCCAAAGAAGGCCTACGGATCAAATGGGAGGACGAAGAGGGACGAACGAGACGAACTTGGACCAAAGATTGCCAACGGATCAAATGGGAGGACGAAGAGGGACGAACGAGACGAACTTGGTCCAAAGAAGGCCTAGGGATCAAATGGGAGGACGAAGAGGGACGAACGAGACGAACTTGGTACAAAGAAGGCCAAGGGATCAAATGGGAGGACGAAGAGGGACGAACGAGACGAACTTGGTCCAAAGAAGGCCTACGGATCAAATGGGAGGACGAAGAGGGACGAACGAGGCGAACATGGTACAAAGAAGGCCATGGATCAAATGGGAGGACGAAGATGGACGAACGAGACGAACTTGGTCCAAAGAAGGCCTACGGATCAAATGGGAGGACGTAGAGGGACGAACGAGACGAACTTTGTCCAAAGAAGGCCTACGGATCAAATGGGAGGACGAAGAGGGACGAACGAGACGAACTTGGACCAAAGATTGCCAACGGATCAAATGGGAGGACGAAGAGGGACGAACGAGACGAACTTGGTACAAAGAAGGCCAAGGGATCAAATGGGAGGACGAAGAGGGACGAACGAGACGAACTTGGTCCAAAGAAGGCCTACGGATCAAATGGGAGGACGAAGAGGGACGAACGAGACGTACTTGGTCCAAAGAAGTCCTACGGATCAAATGGGAGGACGAAGAGGGACGAACGAGACGAACTTGGTACAAAGAAGGCCTACGGATCAAATGGGAGGACGTAGATGGACGAACGAGACGAACTTGGTCCAAAGAAGGCCTACGGATCAAATGGGAGGACGAAGAGGGAGGAACGAGACGAACTTGGTACAAAGAAGGCCAACGGATCAAATGGGAGGACGAAGATGGACGAACGAGTTTGGTCTAAAGAAGGCCTACGGATCAAATGGGAGGACGAAGAGGGACGAACGAGACGAACATGGTACAAAGAAGGCCAAGGATCAAATGGGAGGACGAAGATGGACGAACGAGACGAACATGGTCCAAAGAAGGCCTACGGATCAAATGGGAGGACGTAGAGGGACGAACGAGACGAACTTTGTCCAAAGAAGGCCTACGGATCAAATGGGAGGACGAAGAGGGACGAACAAGACGAACTTGGACCGAAGATTGCCAACGGATCAAATGGGAGGACGAAGATGGACGAACGAGACGAACTTGGTACAAAGAAGGCCTACGGATCAAATGGGAGGACGTAGATGGACGAACGAGACGAACATGGAACAAAGAAGGGCAACGGATCAAATGGGAGGACGAAGATGGACGAACGAGACGAACATGGTCCAAAGAAGGCCTACGGATCAAATGGGAGGACGAAGAGGGACGAACGAGACAAACTTGGTACAAAGAAGGCCAACGGATCAAATGGGAGGACAAAGATGGACGAACGAGATGAGTTTGGTCTAAAGAAGGCCTACGGATCAAATGGGAGGACGAAGAGGGACGAACGAGGCGAACATGGTACAAAGAAGGCCATGGATCAAATGGGAGGACGAAGATGGACGAACGAGACGAACATGGTCCAAAGAAGGCCTACGGATCAAATGGGAGGACGTAGAGGGACGAACGAGACGAAGTTTGTCCAAAGAAGGCCTACGGATGAAATGGGAGGACGAAGAGGGACGAACAAGACGAACTTGGACCAAAGATTGCCAACGGATCAAATGGGAGGACGAAGATGGACGAACGAGACGAACATGGCCCAAAGAAGGCCTACGGATCAAATGGGAGGACGAAGAGGGACGAACGAGACGAACATGGTACAAAGAATGCCAAGGATCAAATGGGAGGACGAAGATGGACGAACGAGACGAACTTGGTCCAAAGAAGGCCTAGGGATCAAATGGGAGGATGTAGAGGGACGAACGAGACGAACTTGGTACAAAGAAGGCCAAGGGATCAAATGGGAGGACGAAGAGGGACGAACGAGACGAACTTGGTACAAAGAAGGCCTACGGATCAAATGGGAGGACGAAGAGGGACGAACGAGACGTACTTGGTCCAAAGAAGTCCTACGGATCAAATGGGAGGACGAAGAGGGACGAACGAGACGAACTTGGTACAAAGAAGGCCTACGGATCAAATGGGAGGACTTTGATGGACGAACGAGACGAACTTGGAACAAAGAAGGGCAACGGATCAAATGGGAGGACGAAGATGGACGAACGAGACGAACTTGGTCCAAAGAAAGGCTACGGATCAAATGGGAGGACGAAGAGGGACGAACGAGACGAAAATAGTACAAAGAAGTCCTACGGATCAAATGGGAGGACGAAGAGGGACGAACGAGACGAACTTGGTACAAAGAAGGCCTACGGATCAAATGGGAGGACGTAGATGGACGAACGAGACGAACTTGGAACAAAGAAGGGCAACGGATCAAATGGGAGGACGAAGATGGACGAACAAGACGAACATGGTCCAAAGAAGGCCTACGGATCAAATGGGAGGACGAAGAGGGACGAACGAGACGAACATGGTTCAAAGAAGGCCAAGGGATCAAATGGGAGCACGAAGATGGACGAACGAGACGAACTTGGTCCAAAGAAGGCCTACGGATCAAATGGGAGGACGAAGAGGGACGAACGAGACGAACTTGGTACAAAGAAGGCCAACGGATCAAATGGGAGGACGAAGAGGGACGAACGAGACGAACTTTGTCCAAAGAAGGCCTACGGATCAAATGGGAGGACGAAGAGGGACGAACGAGACGAACTTGGACCAAAGATTGCCAACGGATCAAATGGGAGGACGAAGAGGGACGAACGAGACGAACTTGGTCCAAAGAAGGCCTAGGGATCAAATGGGAGGACGAAGAGGGACGAACGAGACGAACTTGGTACAAAGAAGGCCAAGGGATCAAATGGGAGGACGAAGAGGGACGAACGAGACGAACTTGGTCCAAAGAAAGCCTACGGATCAAATGGGAGGACGAAGAGGGACGAACGAGACGTACTTGGTCCAAAGAAGTCCTACGGATCAAATGGGAGGACGAAGAGGGACGAACGAGACGAACTTGGTACAAAGAAGGCCAACGGATCAAATGGGAGGACGAAGATGGACGAACGAGACGAGTTTGGTCTAAAGAAGGCCTACGGATCAAATGGGAGGACGAAGAGGGACGAACGAGACGAACATGGTACAAAGAAGGCCAAGGATCAAATGGGAGGACGAAGATGGACGAACGAGACGAACATGGTCCAAAGAAGGCCTACGGATCAAATGGGAGGACGTAGAGGGACGAACGAGACGAACTTTGTCCAAAGAAGGCCTACGGATCAAATGGGAGGACGAAGAGGGACGAACAAGACGAACTTGGACCGAAGATTGCCAACGGATCAAATGGGAGGACGAAGATGGACGAACGAGACGAACTTGGTCCAAAGAAGGCCTAGGGATCAAATGGGAGGACGAAGAGGGACGAACGAGACGAACTTGGTACAAAGAAGGCCAAGGGATCAAATGGGAGGACGAAGAAGGACGAACGAGACGAACTTGGTACAAAGAAGGCCTACGGATCAAATGGGAGGACGAAGAGGGACGAACGAGACGAACTTGGTACAAAGAAGGCCTACGGATCAAATGGGAGGACGTAGATGGACGAACGAGACGAACATGGAACAAAGAAGGCCTACGGATCAAATGGGAGGACGTAGATGGACGAAGGACGCAATGCCCTTATTAAGGCATACAATTCCTTATCATAAGTTGAGTAATTTAGGGCAGCCCCTTTTAATTTCTCACTATAATAAGGCAATTGGATGTCCTTCTTGCATTAAAACAGCCCCAATTCCAACATTGGAAGCATCACACTCAATTTCAAAAGATTTTGAAAAATTAGGCAATGCTAGAATTGGTGCTTGGGTGAGCTTTTCTTTAAGAATTGAAAAAGCTTGTTCTTGCTTCTCACCCCATTTAAAACCAACTTCCTTTTTAACAATTTCATTAAGAGGTGCAGCAATAGTACTAAAGTCCTTAACAAACCTCCTATAGAAACTTGCTAAACCATGAAAGCTTCTTACCTCAGTCACATTTTTGGGTGTGGGCCATTCTTGGATTGCCTTCACCTTTGCTTCATCCACATGCACTCCTTGAGAGCTTATAACAAAGCCTAGAAAAATAACTTGTTTCGTGCAAAAAACACATTTTTCCAAATTTGCAAACAAGTTTTCTTTTCTTAGCACATTCAAAACAGCCCTTAGATGAATGCAATGGTCTTCTAAATTTTTGCTATATATCAAGATATCATCAAAATATACAACAACAAATTTGCCCAAGAATTCTCTCAAAACATGGTTCATTAATCTCATGAAAGTGCTAGGTGCATTTGTTAAACCAAAAGGCATAACTAACCACTCATATAAACCATACTTTGTTTTGAAAGCAGTTTTCCATTCATCCCCTTCCCTTATCCTAATTTGATGGTACCCACTTTTCAAATCAATTTTAGAGAACAAGCATGCACCAAACAATTCATCAAGCAAGTCATCTAATCTTGGAATAGGATGCCTATACTTAACAGTAATATTGTTAACAGCTCTACAATCAGTGCACATTCTCCAGCTACCATCTTTCTTAGGGACTAAAATAACAGGGACAGCACAAGGACTTAAGCTTTCTCTTACCCAACCTTTACTTACCAATTCAGCCACTTGCTTTTGTATCTCTTGCGTTTGTTGGGGGTTGCTCCGGTAGGCTGGCCTATTAGGCAAAGTGGCGCCTGGGATGAGATCAATGTGGTGCTCAATCCCTCTCAAAGGTGGCAGCCCACTTGGTACCTCCTTAGGAAACAAGTCCTCAAATTCCTGCAAAAGAAAATCTATGCATTTTGGCAATTCTTTGGTGTTAGGTAAATTTTCCAACAAGGCCACCTCTTTGCTAAAAAGCAAATATAGGGGCTGCTTTGTGACAAAAGCTTCTTTAACCTCTCCTTTTGTCGCCATCAAACTTTCTTTCTTTTCTCCATTTTTCTTTTTGTCGCTCTTTTTTCTCTCTTTTTCTTTGGCGATCTTTTCTTTTTCTTCTTTTTCTTTTTCTATTTCTTTTTCTTTTTCACATTTTTCTCTCAATTTCTTTTGATCATCTCTCACCTCACTTGGGCTCAAAGGAGCCAATACAATTTTTTTTCCATGATGAACAAAGGAATACTTGTTGGTGTGCCCTTCATGACTTGCTTTCTTGTCAAATTGCCAAGGCCTTCCCAACAACACATGGCTGGCCTCCATTGGTACAACATCACAAACAGCCACATCCTCATATTTACCAATTGAAAAAGAAATTTCTACTTGCTTGTCCACAACCATCTCAACATCATTAACAAGCCATTGAAGCTTATATGGCTTGGGGTGGGGTTTAGTTTCTATTTGCAGTTTGGAAACTAACCTTGTACTAGCAACATTTGTACAACTCCCACCATCAATAATAAGGGAACATACCTTGCCTTTTATGAGGCATCTTGAGTGAAAAATGTTTTCCCTTTGAGTTGCCTCTTCTTCTTTGACCATGGCTTCTAGCACCCTCTTCATCATAAGCAACTCTCCACTTGGTATTTGGGCCTCCTCCTCTTCACCACCCTCTTCATACTCTTCGCCCTCTTCCTCTTCCTCCTCAACCTCCTCTACCATCATAATTCTCTTGGTAGGACATTGAGATGCAATGTGTCCTAAGCCTTGGCACTTGAAACACTTAACAGCCCGATTAGTTGAATTTTGAGAAGGACTAGTTATAGTGTTTTTACCTTTTGGATCAGCCGTGGCTTCTTTGGATGATGAGGCACCTTCATTCTTTGGGTGATTCTTCCAATTGGAAGTGGTAGTGCTTCTTCTTATTTGGCCCTTCCTTTTGAGTTGTTGTTCTACCTTTGTGGCTTGATGTAACAAATCGTCCAATTGGACATAGTGTTGTAGTTCCACTATATCACTAATGTCACGATTTAGACCATGCAAGAATCTGGCCATGGTTGCTTCTTCATCCTCCTCCACATTTGCTCTAATTTTCGCCACCTCCATCTCCTTAAAGTACTCATCTACACTCTTATTACCTTGGGTGAGTCGCTGTAACTTGTTGTGCAACTCTCTGTTGTAATAAGATGGGACAAATCTCCTTCTCATGAGCCTTTTCATCTCTTCCCATGTGGCAATGGGTTGCTCATTGTACCTTCTCCTTTCCTTCACCAATTGATCCCACCACACCAAGGCATAATCTGTAAATTCAATAGAAGCAACCTGCACCTTTTGAAGATCAGTGTAATTATAACAGGAAAAAATTTGTTCAATTTTAGTTTCCCATTCTAAATACGCCTCGGGATCATTCCTTCCAACAAACTGTGGTACTTTTATTTTTATACCACTCAACCTCTCTTCTCTATTATCATCACGCCTTCTCCTCCGATCCTCCCCATCACTATTGTTTTGTGAGTTTTCCAATTGATCAAGTCTCTCATTGATACCTACCAATTCTTGTTTTAATAGTTCACTCATTTTTGCCGTGAGGGCTTCTAAAAGTAAACGATTTTGAGGATCCATAACTCTTTTAGTTCTTTAGAGAAACCAGAAAATGAAACAACCAAGAAACCAATCAAAATAATAATCCACACACCAAAATAGCTTAGAGTAGCAAAGGTAAAAAAAAACAAGAAACAAAAGAAACTGAACAAAAATTGTGAGAACTAGAACAAATTAGAACTCACTCAAAGAACAAAATTGAGAAAAAAATAGAAATCAAAGTGCAGCAAGAATAAAACACAACCAGAATTCAAAACACAAATATTTTTTTTTCTTTTGAATTTTCGCAGCCTTTTTTTTTTTTTTTTTTCAAAAACAAGAAATCAGAACACTAAGATAAGATTAGATAAACCTGGGTTTCTTTTTGTAACAATTCGAACCAAAGCTTTGATGCCAAATGATGGCCTCCTTGTTGTAACAACTTGGCCAATGACTTGAATTCACCACTTAGATTCTGGTTGTGACTAAGGACTTGTGATTTTCAATCTTTAAGATAGAATAGCAAGAAAGGATGGTTCTTATTTTAACAAGAAACTAGTGAACAGAATAAGAACAAGTGAACAAAAAGGAAGTGAGAATGAAGAGTTCTTGTTATAACAAGCAAACAAGAGAGCAATTTAGGAAGCAAGGAACAAGAAGAATGGATGGGAGGCAAGGGGCGCCACCTTGGTCTAATCCAAGACAAGGATAAGCCTATGGAAATGAGGATCACCACAAGAAAGGATTCTTGGTAAGATCAAAGTCTGGTTCAATCCAGAACCAAAGAGTAAGGACTCAATTACACAAGGTAATGTTTTTGCTCAAAATCAAAGTTGCATTTCCATGTGCCATGCGCCCCTTTATATAGGGAGGGGGCTGGTCTGATTTACAAGTGCAGACTTGGGCTATGCCTTTCAAGGCTTACAAGGAATCCTAGGTGCTCATTAAGGAGCAATTACAAGCAATAAGATGGCTGCCAACCAGCCCCTTCTATGCGCCCACAATCCAAGGAATCCTAGGCTAGAATTAACAAGCAATTACAAGGCAATTACATGTAATTATATGGCTGCTCCCTAGCTCACTAATGATGCAAGGAATCTTAAGAAACCAAATCAGTTTGGCTGCTGACCAGCCACAGAAATGCGCCCCCCTTCCTTCTCTTGGATGCCCTCTTTGATTGTTCTTCAAGTCCCTCACTAATGGTGCAAGGAATCCTAAGAAACCAAATCAGTTTGGCTGCTGACCATGGCCTTCAATATGCGCTTAACTCCTCCTCAATGCAGCCACCATGGCTGTTACACTTTTAATGTGGTATTTGGAGCATTCATGCCTTTGTCTTGATTGCTATGAATTCTTTGTCTTGTGTAACTCCTTCTTGCCTTGATGTGCTTTGATTCACTTTGTCTTCCTTGACTTCATTTAAGCGCCCACCATGCAGCCTTTATTAAGTCCCTCTTGCTTTTATTCAAGCAACCACTTAAAGTGGATTAAACACAACAAAAATTAACAAGGAATTAAATAACTTAGTGCCTTGGTCCCAAATAAATCAATTGGTCACATGCACTTTATTTAAAACAAAATAACATGGCTGGTTTCATGAGTGTTGCGCCTCCTCCATAGCTTGGATGACAAGCATGGTCTTTGGTGCAATTACTTCTTTGTCCATGTTGGAAATTGTCTTAGTCATGAATTGGACTAAGCCTTCTTGGACCTTTCTTGACATTGCCCTAGTCATTGGGCCTCCTAGGCTTTGAATGGCTTCTTGGACCTCCATGTCCTCATCACATCATTTGGAAACAAAAAGGAATTTCCAAGAATAGGTAGAATAAGAATATGTGTAATATTGGTCCCATCAAGTAAGGCCACATGCGAACCTTTATTGCTCCTTGCAAAACCAAGAGTGCTACTATTGTTTAGAACACAATGTTCTCCAATCAAAACATGTTTCTTGATTTCAATAAAACAAGAGTCATGCAATTCAAGAGAATCATTAAAGCCAACATAAGTAGAAGAAAAGCAAGACTTATGCATGTTGGTGATCAATGGAGCACTTGGAATAAGATCCACTTGTTGCCTATTCCTTCTCAATGATTGAAAACCTTGTGGAATGCCTTTGGAAGAGATACCTTGAAATTCCTTCACAAGAGAACAAACACCAAGAGGCAAAGAAGATTTAAGGTTAGCATTAGCATCAAAACAATAAGAATCCTTTGCTAACTTAGCTCTTTTCACCTCACTCTCTTTTATGAAAAGACTCTCCACTTTTCTCTCTAATTTTTCCTCACTTTTATTCTCTTCATTCTTTTCTCTCTTTTCCGCCCCCTCAAAATTGATAACACTTTTTTTCACACAATCTTTTTCACTTTCTTTTTCTATCAATTCATTTTTCTCTTTACTTTCATCCTTCTTTTCTCCACTCTTATTTTCTCTCTTTTCTTCTCTCCTCTCTTTCTTTTCTTTCCTCTCTTGAATTCCCTCATTCTTTTTATCCTCCAAATCTTTCTTCAAATGCTCCCATCTCCTTTCTGGATCAAGTAGTTAATCAGTTTGGGCTTCAATCATTCTGGGTTTGATTTTGCTTTAATTAAACCCATTTGATCTGAGGCCTCCTTTGCTTTCTTGGTACGTGCCCTTGTCATTGGTCCATCAAGGCATTGTAATGCTTTATTGTCCATGCTTCTAGGTTGATCCTCATCAAAATGGGAGGACGAAGAGGGACGAACGAGATGAACTTGGTCCAAAGAAGGCCTACGGATCAAATGGGAGGACGTAGAGGGACGAACGAGACGAACTTTGTCCAAAGAAGGCCTACGGATCAAATGGGAGGACGAAGAGGGACGAACAAGACGAACTTGGACCAAAGATTGCCAACGGATCAAATGGGAGGACGAAGAGGGACGAACGAGACGAACTTGGTCCAAAGAAGGCTTAGGGATCAAATGGGAGGACGAAGAGGGACGAACGAGACGAACTTGGTACAAAGAAGGCCAAGGGATCAAATGGGAGGACGAAGAGGGACGAACGAGACGAACTTGGTCCAAAGAAGGCCTACGGATCAAATGGGAGGACGAAGAGGGACGAACGAGACGTACTTGGTCCAAAGAAGTCCTACGGATCAAATGGGAGGACGAAGAGGGACGAACGAGACGAACTTGGTACAAAGAAGGCCTACAGATCAAATGGGAGGACGTAGATGGACGAACGAGACGAACTTGGAACAAAGAAGGGCAACGGATCAAATGGGAGGACGAAGATGGACGAACGAGACGAACATGGTCCAAAGAAGGCCTACGGATCAAATGGGAGGACGAAGAGGGACGAACGAGACGAACTTGGTACAAAGAAGGCCAACGGATCAAATGGGAGGACGAAGATGGACGAACGAGACGAGTTTGGTCTAAAGAAGGCCTACGGATCAAATGGGAGGACGAAGAGGGACGAACGAGACGAACATGGTACAAAGAAGGCCAAGGATCAAATGGGAGGACGAAGATGGACGAACGAGACGAACATGGTCCAAAGAAGGCCTACAGATCAAATGGGAGGACGTAGAGGGACGAACGAGACGAACTTTGTCCAAAGAAGGCCTACGGATCAAATGGGAGGACGAAGAGGGACGAACAAGACGAACTTGGACCGAAGATTGCCAACGGATCAAATGGGAGGACGAAGATGGACGAACGAGACGAACTTGGTCCAAAGAAGGCCTAGGGATCAAATGGGAGGACGAAGAGGGACGAACGAGACGAACTTGGTACAAAGAAGGCCAAGGGATCAAATGGGAGGACGAAGACGGACGAACGAGACGAACTTGGTACAAAGAAGGCCTACGGATCAAATGGGAGGACGAAGAGGGACGAACGAGACGAACTTGGTACAAAGAAGGCCTACGGATCAAATGGGAGGACGTAGATGGACGAACGAGACGAACATGGAACAAAGAAGGCCTACGGA
Source organism: Glycyrrhiza uralensis (assembly GCA_030159175.1). Taxonomy (NCBI): domain Eukaryota; kingdom Viridiplantae; phylum Streptophyta; class Magnoliopsida; order Fabales; family Fabaceae; genus Glycyrrhiza; species Glycyrrhiza uralensis. The sequence continues at coordinate 20,449,600 of BRZY01000004.1, forward strand.
TCAAATGGGAGGACGTAGATGGACGAACGAGACGAACGTGGAACAAAGAAGGGCAACGGATCAAATGGGAGGACGAAGATAGACGAACGAGACGAACATGGTCCAAAAAAGGCCTACGGATCAAATGGGAGGACGAAGAGGGACGAACGAGACGAACATGGTACAAAGAAGGCCAAGGGATCAAATGGGAGGACGAACATGGACGAACGAGACGAACTTGGTCCAAAGAAGGCCTACGGATCAAATGGGAGGACGAACGAGACGAACTTGGAACAAAGAAGGCGAACGGATCAAATGGGAGGACGAAGAGGGACGAACGAGACGAACTTGGTCCAAAGAAGGCCTACGGATCAAATGGGAGGACGTAGAGGGACGAACGAGACGAACTTTGTCCAAAGAAGGCCTACGGATCAAATGGGAGGACGAAGAGGGACGAACAAGACGAACTTGGACCGAAGATTGCCAACGGATCAAATGGGAGGACGAAGATGGACGAACGAGACGAACTTGGTACAAAGAAGGCCTACGGATCAAATGGGAGGACGTAGATGGACGAATGAGACGAACATGGAACAAAGAAGGGCAACGGATCAAATGGGAGGACGAAGATGGACGAACGAGACGAACATGGTCCAAAGAAGGCCTACGGATCAAATGGGAGGACGAAGAGGGACGAACGAGACAAACTTGGTACAAAGAAGGCCAACGGATCAAATGGGAGGACAAAGATGGACGAACGAGACGAGTTTGGTCTAAAGAAGGCCTACGGATCAAATGGGAGGACGAAGAGGGACGAACGAGGCGAACATGGTACAAAGAAGGCCATGGATCAAATGGGAGGACGAAGATGGACGAACGAGACGAACTTGGTCCAAAGAAGGCCTACGGATCAAATGGGAGGACGTAGAGGGACGAACGAGACGAAGTTTGTCCAAAGAAGGCCTACGGATGAAATGGGAGGACGAAGAGGGACGAACAAGACGAACTTGGACCAAAGATTGCCAACGGATCAAATGGGAGGACGAAGATGGACGAACGAGACGAACATGGCCCAAAGAAGGCCTACGGATCAAATGGGAGGACGAAGAGGGACGAACGAGACGAACATGGTACAAAGAATGCCAAGGATCAAATGGGAGGACGAAGATGGACGAACGAGACGAACTTGGTCCAAAGAAGGCCTAGGGATCAAATGGGAGGATGTAGAGGGACGAACGAGACGAACTTGGTACAAAGAAGGCCAAGGGATCAAATGGGAGGACGAAGAGGGACGAACGAGACGAACTTGGTACAAAGAAGGCCTACGGATCAAATGGGAGGACGAAGAGGGACGAACGAGACGTACTTGGTCCAAAGAAGTCCTACGGATCAAATGGGAGGACGAAGAGGGACGAACGAGACGAACTTGGTACAAAGAAGGCCTACGGATCAAATGGGAGGACTTTGATGGACGAACGAGACGAACTTGGAACAAAGAAGGGCAACGGATCAAATGGGAGGACGAAGATGGACGAACGAGACGAACTTGGTCCAAAGAAAGGCTACGGATCAAATGGGAGGACGAAGAGGGACGAACGAGACGAAAATAGTACAAAGAAGTCCTACGGATCAAATGGGAGGACGAAGAGGGACGAACGAGACGAACTTGGTACAAAGAAGGCCTACGGATCAAATGGGAGGACGTAGATGGACGAACGAGACGAACTTGGAACAAAGAAGGGCAACGGATCAAATGGGAGGACGAAGATGGACGAACAAGACGAACATGGTCCAAAGAAGGCCTACGGATCAAATGGGAGGACGAAGAGGGACGAACGAGACGAACATGGTTCAAAGAAGGCCAAGGGATCAAATGGGAGCACGAAGATGGACGAACGAGACGAACTTGGTCCAAAGAAGGCCTACGGATCAAATGGGAGGACGAAGAGGGACGAACGAGACGAACTTGGTACAAAGAAGGCCAACGGATCAAATGGGAGAACGAAGAGGGACGAACGAGATGAACTTGGTCCAAAGAAGGCCTACGGATCAAATGGGAGGACGTAGAGGGACGAACGAGACGAACTTTGTCCAAAGAAGGCCTACGGATCAAATGGGAGGACGAAGAGGGACGAACGAGACGAACTTGGACCAAAGATTGCCAACGGATCAAATGGGAGGACGAAGAGGGACGAACGAGACGAACTTGGTCCAAAGAAGGCCTAGGGATCAAATGGGAGGACGAAGAGGGACGAACGAGACGAACTTGGTACAAAGAAGGCCAAGGGATCAAATGGAAGGACGAAGAGGGACGAACGAGACGAACTTGGTCCAAAGAAGGCCTACGGATCAAATGGGAGGACGAAGAGGGACGAACGAGACGTACTTGGTCCAAAGAAGTCCTACGGAGCAAATGGGAGGACGAAGAGGGACGAACGAGACGAACTTGGTACAAAGAAGGCCTACGGATCAAATGGGAGGACGTAGATGGACGAACGAGACGAACTTGGTCCAAAGAAGGCCTACGGATCAAATGGGAGGACGAAGAGGGACGAACGAGACGAACTTGGTACAAAGAAGGCCAACGGATCAAATGGGAGGACGAAGATGGACGAACGAGTTTGGTCTAAAGAAGGCCTACGGATCAAATGGGAGGACGAAGAGGGACGAACGAGACGAACTTGGTCCAAAGAAGGCCTACGGATCAAATGGGAGGACGTAGAGGGACGAACGAGACGAACATGGTCCAAAGAAGGCCTACGGATCAAATGGGAGGACGTAGAGGGACGAACGAGACGAACTTTGTCCAAAGAAGGCCTACGGATCGAATGGGAGGACGAAGAGGGACGAACAAGACGAACTTGGACCGAAGATTGCCAACGGATCAAATGGGAGGACGAAGATGGACGAACGAGACGAACTTGGTACAAAGAAGGCCTACGGATCAAATGGGAGGACGTAGATGGACGAACGAGACGAACATGGAACAAAGAAGGGCAACGGATCAAATGGGAGGACGAAGATGGACGAACGAGACGAACATGGTCCAAAGAAGGCCTACGGATCAAATGGGAGGACGAAGAGGGACGAACGAGACAAACTTGGTACAAAGAAGGCCAACGGATCAAATTGGAGGACAAAGATGGACGAACGAGACGAGTTTGGTCTAAAGAAGGCCTACGGATCAAATGGGAGGACGAAGAGGGACGAACGAGGCGAACATGGTACAAAGAAGGCCATGGATCAAATGGGAGGACGAAGATGGACGAACGAGACGAACTTGGTCCAAAGAAGGCCTACGGATCAAATGGGAGGACGTAGAGGGATGAACGAGACGAAGTTTGTCCAAAGAAGGCCTACGGATGAAATGGGAGGACGAAGAGGGACGAACAAGACGAACTTGGACCAAAGATTGCCAACGGATCAAATGGGAGGACGAAGAGGGACGAACGAGACGAACATGGTACAAAGAATGCCAAGGATCAAATGGGAGGACGAAGATGGACGAACGAGACGAACTTGGTCCAAAGAAGGCCTAGGGATCAAATGGGAGGATGTAGAGGGACGAACGAGACGAACTTGGTACAAAGAAGGCCAAGGGATCAAATGGGAGGACGAAGAGGGACGAACGAGACGAACTTGGTACAAAGAAGGCCTACGGATCAAATGGGAGGACGAAGAGGGACGAACGAGACGTACTTGGTCCAAAGAAGTCCTACGGATCAAATGGGAGGACGAAGAGGGACGAACGAGACGAACTTGGTACAAAGAAGGCCTACGGATCAAATGGGAGGACTTTGATGGACGAACGAGACGAACTTGGAACAAAGAAGGGCAACGGATCAAATGGGAGGACGAAGATGGACGAACGAGACGAACTTGGTCCAAAGAAAGGCTACGGATCAAATGGGAGGACGAAGAGGGACGAACGAGACGAAAATAGTACAAAGAAGTCCTACGGATCAAATGGGAGGACGAAGAGGGACGAACGAGACGAACTTGGTACAAAGAAGGCCTACGGATCAAATGGGAGGACGTAGATGGACGAACGAGACGAACTTGGAACAAAGAAGGGCAACGGATCAAATGGGAGGACGAAGATGGACGAACAAGACGAACATGGTCCAAAGAAGGCCTACGGATCAAATGGGAGGACGAAGAGGGACGAACGAGACGAACATGGTTCAAAGAAGGCCAAGGGATCAAATGGGAGCACGAAGATGGACGAACGAGACGAACTTGGTCCAAAGAAGGCCTACGGATCAAATGGGAGGACGAAGAGGGACGAACGAGACGAACTTGGTACAAAGAAGGCCAACGGATCAAATGGGAGGACGAAGAGGGACGAACGAGATGAACTTGGTCCAAAGAAGGCCTACGGATCAAATGGGAGGACGTAGAGGGACGAACGAGACGAACTTTGTCCAAAGAAGGCCTACGGATCAAATGGGAGGACGAAGAGGGACGAACGAGACGAACTTGGACCAAAGATTGCCAACGGATCAAATGGGAGGACGAAGAGGGACGAACGAGACGAACTTGGTCCAAAGAAGGCCTAGGGATCAAATGGGAGGACGAAGAGGGACGAACGAGACGAACTTGGTACAAAGAAGGCCAAGGGATCAAATGGGAGGACGAAGAGGGACGAACGAGACGAACTTGGTCCAAAGAAGGCCTACGGATCAAATGGGAGGACGAAGAGGGACGAACGAGGCGAACATGGTACAAAGAAGGCCATGGATCAAATGGGAGGACGAAGATGGACGAACGAGACGAACTTGGTCCAAAGAAGGCCTACGGATCAAATGGGAGGACGTAGAGGGACGAACGAGACGAACTTTGTCCAAAGAAGGCCTACGGATCAAATGGGAGGACGAAGAGGGACGAACGAGACGAACTTGGACCAAAGATTGCCAACGGATCAAATGGGAGGACGAAGAGGGACGAACGAGACGAACTTGGTACAAAGAAGGCCAAGGGATCAAATGGGAGGACGAAGAGGGACGAACGAGACGAACTTGGTCCAAAGAAGGCCTACGGATCAAATGGGAGGACGAAGAGGGACGAACGAGACGTACTTGGTCCAAAGAAGTCCTACGGATCAAATGGGAGGACGAAGAGGGACGAACGAGACGAACTTGGTACAAAGAAGGCCTACGGATCAAATGGGAGGACGTAGATGGACGAACGAGACGAACTTGGTCCAAAGAAGGCCTACGGATCAAATGGGAGGACGAAGAGGGAGGAACGAGACGAACTTGGTACAAAGAAGGCCAACGGATCAAATGGGAGGACGAAGATGGACGAACGAGTTTGGTCTAAAGAAGGCCTACGGATCAAATGGGAGGACGAAGAGGGACGAACGAGACGAACATGGTACAAAGAAGGCCAAGGATCAAATGGGAGGACGAAGATGGACGAACGAGACGAACATGGTCCAAAGAAGGCCTACGGATCAAATGGGAGGACGTAGAGGGACGAACGAGACGAACTTTGTCCAAAGAAGGCCTACGGATCAAATGGGAGGACGAAGAGGGACGAACAAGACGAACTTGGACCGAAGATTGCCAACGGATCAAATGGGAGGACGAAGATGGACGAACGAGACGAACTTGGTACAAAGAAGGCCTACGGATCAAATGGGAGGACGTAGATGGACGAACGAGACGAACATGGAACAAAGAAGGGCAACGGATCAAATGGGAGGACGAAGATGGACGAACGAGACGAACATGGTCCAAAGAAGGCCTACGGATCAAATGGGAGGACGAAGAGGGACGAACGAGACAAACTTGGTACAAAGAAGGCCAACGGATCAAATGGGAGGACAAAGATGGACGAACGAGATGAGTTTGGTCTAAAGAAGGCCTACGGATCAAATGGGAGGACGAAGAGGGACGAACGAGGCGAACATGGTACAAAGAAGGCCATGGATCAAATGGGAGGACGAAGATGGACGAACGAGACGAACATGGTCCAAAGAAGGCCTACGGATCAAATGGGAGGACGTAGAGGGACGAACGAGACGAAGTTTGTCCAAAGAAGGCCTACGGATGAAATGGGAGGACGAAGAGGGACGAACAAGACGAACTTGGACCAAAGATTGCCAACGGATCAAATGGGAGGACGAAGATGGACGAACGAGACGAACATGGCCCAAAGAAGGCCTACGGATCAAATGGGAGGACGAAGAGGGACGAACGAGACGAACATGGTACAAAGAATGCCAAGGATCAAATGGGAGGACGAAGATGGACGAACGAGACGAACTTGGTCCAAAGAAGGCCTAGGGATCAAATGGGAGGATGTAGAGGGACGAACGAGACGAACTTGGTACAAAGAAGGCCAAGGGATCAAATGGGAGGACGAAGAGGGACGAACGAGACGAACTTGGTACAAAGAAGGCCTACGGATCAAATGGGAGGACGAAGAGGGACGAACGAGACGTACTTGGTCCAAAGAAGTCCTACGGATCAAATGGGAGGACGAAGAGGGACGAACGAGACGAACTTGGTACAAAGAAGGCCTACGGATCAAATGGGAGGACTTTGATGGACGAACGAGACGAACTTGGAACAAAGAAGGGCAACGGATCAAATGGGAGGACGAAGATGGACGAACGAGACGAACTTGGTCCAAAGAAAGGCTACGGATCAAATGGGAGGACGAAGAGGGACGAACGAGACGAAAATAGTACAAAGAAGTCCTACGGATCAAATGGGAGGACGAAGAGGGACGAACGAGACGAACTTGGTACAAAGAAGGCCTACGGATCAAATGGGAGGACGTAGATGGACGAACGAGACGAACTTGGAACAAAGAAGGGCAACGGATCAAATGGGAGGACGAAGATGGACGAACAAGACGAACATGGTCCAAAGAAGGCCTACGGATCAAATGGGAGGACGAAGAGGGACGAACGAGACGAACATGGTTCAAAGAAGGCCAAGGGATCAAATGGGAGCACGAAGATGGACGAACGAGACGAACTTGGTCCAAAGAAGGCCTACGGATCAAATGGGAGGACGAAGAGGGACGAACGAGACGAACTTGGTACAAAGAAGGCCAACGGATCAAATGGGAGGACGAAGAGGGACGAACGAGACGAACTTTGTCCAAAGAAGGCCTACGGATCAAATGGGAGGACGAAGAGGGACGAACGAGACGAACTTGGACCAAAGATTGCCAACGGATCAAATGGGAGGACGAAGAGGGACGAACGAGACGAACTTGGTCCAAAGAAGGCCTAGGGATCAAATGGGAGGACGAAGAGGGACGAACGAGACGAACTTGGTACAAAGAAGGCCAAGGGATCAAATGGGAGGACGAAGAGGGACGAACGAGACGAACTTGGTCCAAAGAAAGCCTACGGATCAAATGGGAGGACGAAGAGGGACGAACGAGACGTACTTGGTCCAAAGAAGTCCTACGGATCAAATGGGAGGACGAAGAGGGACGAACGAGACGAACTTGGTACAAAGAAGGCCAACGGATCAAATGGGAGGACGAAGATGGACGAACGAGACGAGTTTGGTCTAAAGAAGGCCTACGGATCAAATGGGAGGACGAAGAGGGACGAACGAGACGAACATGGTACAAAGAAGGCCAAGGATCAAATGGGAGGACGAAGATGGACGAACGAGACGAACATGGTCCAAAGAAGGCCTACGGATCAAATGGGAGGACGTAGAGGGACGAACGAGACGAACTTTGTCCAAAGAAGGCCTACGGATCAAATGGGAGGACGAAGAGGGACGAACAAGACGAACTTGGACCGAAGATTGCCAACGGATCAAATGGGAGGACGAAGATGGACGAACGAGACGAACTTGGTCCAAAGAAGGCCTAGGGATCAAATGGGAGGACGAAGAGGGACGAACGAGACGAACTTGGTACAAAGAAGGCCAAGGGATCAAATGGGAGGACGAAGAAGGACGAACGAGACGAACTTGGTACAAAGAAGGCCTACGGATCAAATGGGAGGACGAAGAGGGACGAACGAGACGAACTTGGTACAAAGAAGGCCTACGGATCAAATGGGAGGACGTAGATGGACGAACGAGACGAACATGGAACAAAGAAGGCCTACGGATCAAATGGGAGGACGTAGATGGACGAAGGACGCAATGCCCTTATTAAGGCATACAATTCCTTATCATAAGTTGAGTAATTTAGGGCAGCCCCTTTTAATTTCTCACTATAATAAGGCAATTGGATGTCCTTCTTGCATTAAAACAGCCCCAATTCCAACATTGGAAGCATCACACTCAATTTCAAAAGATTTTGAAAAATTAGGCAATGCTAGAATTGGTGCTTGGGTGAGCTTTTCTTTAAGAATTGAAAAAGCTTGTTCTTGCTTCTCACCCCATTTAAAACCAACTTCCTTTTTAACAATTTCATTAAGAGGTGCAGCAATAGTACTAAAGTCCTTAACAAACCTCCTATAGAAACTTGCTAAACCATGAAAGCTTCTTACCTCAGTCACATTTTTGGGTGTGGGCCATTCTTGGATTGCCTTCACCTTTGCTTCATCCACATGCACTCCTTGAGAGCTTATAACAAAGCCTAGAAAAATAACTTGTTTCGTGCAAAAAACACATTTTTCCAAATTTGCAAACAAGTTTTCTTTTCTTAGCACATTCAAAACAGCCCTTAGATGAATGCAATGGTCTTCTAAATTTTTGCTATATATCAAGATATCATCAAAATATACAACAACAAATTTGCCCAAGAATTCTCTCAAAACATGGTTCATTAATCTCATGAAAGTGCTAGGTGCATTTGTTAAACCAAAAGGCATAACTAACCACTCATATAAACCATACTTTGTTTTGAAAGCAGTTTTCCATTCATCCCCTTCCCTTATCCTAATTTGATGGTACCCACTTTTCAAATCAATTTTAGAGAACAAGCATGCACCAAACAATTCATCAAGCAAGTCATCTAATCTTGGAATAGGATGCCTATACTTAACAGTAATATTGTTAACAGCTCTACAATCAGTGCACATTCTCCAGCTACCATCTTTCTTAGGGACTAAAATAACAGGGACAGCACAAGGACTTAAGCTTTCTCTTACCCAACCTTTACTTACCAATTCAGCCACTTGCTTTTGTATCTCTTGCGTTTGTTGGGGGTTGCTCCGGTAGGCTGGCCTATTAGGCAAAGTGGCGCCTGGGATGAGATCAATGTGGTGCTCAATCCCTCTCAAAGGTGGCAGCCCACTTGGTACCTCCTTAGGAAACAAGTCCTCAAATTCCTGCAAAAGAAAATCTATGCATTTTGGCAATTCTTTGGTGTTAGGTAAATTTTCCAACAAGGCCACCTCTTTGCTAAAAAGCAAATATAGGGGCTGCTTTGTGACAAAAGCTTCTTTAACCTCTCCTTTTGTCGCCATCAAACTTTCTTTCTTTTCTCCATTTTTCTTTTTGTCGCTCTTTTTTCTCTCTTTTTCTTTGGCGATCTTTTCTTTTTCTTCTTTTTCTTTTTCTATTTCTTTTTCTTTTTCACATTTTTCTCTCAATTTCTTTTGATCATCTCTCACCTCACTTGGGCTCAAAGGAGCCAATACAATTTTTTTTCCATGATGAACAAAGGAATACTTGTTGGTGTGCCCTTCATGACTTGCTTTCTTGTCAAATTGCCAAGGCCTTCCCAACAACACATGGCTGGCCTCCATTGGTACAACATCACAAACAGCCACATCCTCATATTTACCAATTGAAAAAGAAATTTCTACTTGCTTGTCCACAACCATCTCAACATCATTAACAAGCCATTGAAGCTTATATGGCTTGGGGTGGGGTTTAGTTTCTATTTGCAGTTTGGAAACTAACCTTGTACTAGCAACATTTGTACAACTCCCACCATCAATAATAAGGGAACATACCTTGCCTTTTATGAGGCATCTTGAGTGAAAAATGTTTTCCCTTTGAGTTGCCTCTTCTTCTTTGACCATGGCTTCTAGCACCCTCTTCATCATAAGCAACTCTCCACTTGGTATTTGGGCCTCCTCCTCTTCACCACCCTCTTCATACTCTTCGCCCTCTTCCTCTTCCTCCTCAACCTCCTCTACCATCATAATTCTCTTGGTAGGACATTGAGATGCAATGTGTCCTAAGCCTTGGCACTTGAAACACTTAACAGCCCGATTAGTTGAATTTTGAGAAGGACTAGTTATAGTGTTTTTACCTTTTGGATCAGCCGTGGCTTCTTTGGATGATGAGGCACCTTCATTCTTTGGGTGATTCTTCCAATTGGAAGTGGTAGTGCTTCTTCTTATTTGGCCCTTCCTTTTGAGTTGTTGTTCTACCTTTGTGGCTTGATGTAACAAATCGTCCAATTGGACATAGTGTTGTAGTTCCACTATATCACTAATGTCACGATTTAGACCATGCAAGAATCTGGCCATGGTTGCTTCTTCATCCTCCTCCACATTTGCTCTAATTTTCGCCACCTCCATCTCCTTAAAGTACTCATCTACACTCTTATTACCTTGGGTGAGTCGCTGTAACTTGTTGTGCAACTCTCTGTTGTAATAAGATGGGACAAATCTCCTTCTCATGAGCCTTTTCATCTCTTCCCATGTGGCAATGGGTTGCTCATTGTACCTTCTCCTTTCCTTCACCAATTGATCCCACCACACCAAGGCATAATCTGTAAATTCAATAGAAGCAACCTGCACCTTTTGAAGATCAGTGTAATTATAACAGGAAAAAATTTGTTCAATTTTAGTTTCCCATTCTAAATACGCCTCGGGATCATTCCTTCCAACAAACTGTGGTACTTTTATTTTTATACCACTCAACCTCTCTTCTCTATTATCATCACGCCTTCTCCTCCGATCCTCCCCATCACTATTGTTTTGTGAGTTTTCCAATTGATCAAGTCTCTCATTGATACCTACCAATTCTTGTTTTAATAGTTCACTCATTTTTGCCGTGAGGGCTTCTAAAAGTAAACGATTTTGAGGATCCATAACTCTTTTAGTTCTTTAGAGAAACCAGAAAATGAAACAACCAAGAAACCAATCAAAATAATAATCCACACACCAAAATAGCTTAGAGTAGCAAAGGTAAAAAAAAACAAGAAACAAAAGAAACTGAACAAAAATTGTGAGAACTAGAACAAATTAGAACTCACTCAAAGAACAAAATTGAGAAAAAAATAGAAATCAAAGTGCAGCAAGAATAAAACACAACCAGAATTCAAAACACAAATATTTTTTTTTCTTTTGAATTTTCGCAGCCTTTTTTTTTTTTTTTTTTCAAAAACAAGAAATCAGAACACTAAGATAAGATTAGATAAACCTGGGTTTCTTTTTGTAACAATTCGAACCAAAGCTTTGATGCCAAATGATGGCCTCCTTGTTGTAACAACTTGGCCAATGACTTGAATTCACCACTTAGATTCTGGTTGTGACTAAGGACTTGTGATTTTCAATCTTTAAGATAGAATAGCAAGAAAGGATGGTTCTTATTTTAACAAGAAACTAGTGAACAGAATAAGAACAAGTGAACAAAAAGGAAGTGAGAATGAAGAGTTCTTGTTATAACAAGCAAACAAGAGAGCAATTTAGGAAGCAAGGAACAAGAAGAATGGATGGGAGGCAAGGGGCGCCACCTTGGTCTAATCCAAGACAAGGATAAGCCTATGGAAATGAGGATCACCACAAGAAAGGATTCTTGGTAAGATCAAAGTCTGGTTCAATCCAGAACCAAAGAGTAAGGACTCAATTACACAAGGTAATGTTTTTGCTCAAAATCAAAGTTGCATTTCCATGTGCCATGCGCCCCTTTATATAGGGAGGGGGCTGGTCTGATTTACAAGTGCAGACTTGGGCTATGCCTTTCAAGGCTTACAAGGAATCCTAGGTGCTCATTAAGGAGCAATTACAAGCAATAAGATGGCTGCCAACCAGCCCCTTCTATGCGCCCACAATCCAAGGAATCCTAGGCTAGAATTAACAAGCAATTACAAGGCAATTACATGTAATTATATGGCTGCTCCCTAGCTCACTAATGATGCAAGGAATCTTAAGAAACCAAATCAGTTTGGCTGCTGACCAGCCACAGAAATGCGCCCCCCTTCCTTCTCTTGGATGCCCTCTTTGATTGTTCTTCAAGTCCCTCACTAATGGTGCAAGGAATCCTAAGAAACCAAATCAGTTTGGCTGCTGACCATGGCCTTCAATATGCGCTTAACTCCTCCTCAATGCAGCCACCATGGCTGTTACACTTTTAATGTGGTATTTGGAGCATTCATGCCTTTGTCTTGATTGCTATGAATTCTTTGTCTTGTGTAACTCCTTCTTGCCTTGATGTGCTTTGATTCACTTTGTCTTCCTTGACTTCATTTAAGCGCCCACCATGCAGCCTTTATTAAGTCCCTCTTGCTTTTATTCAAGCAACCACTTAAAGTGGATTAAACACAACAAAAATTAACAAGGAATTAAATAACTTAGTGCCTTGGTCCCAAATAAATCAATTGGTCACATGCACTTTATTTAAAACAAAATAACATGGCTGGTTTCATGAGTGTTGCGCCTCCTCCATAGCTTGGATGACAAGCATGGTCTTTGGTGCAATTACTTCTTTGTCCATGTTGGAAATTGTCTTAGTCATGAATTGGACTAAGCCTTCTTGGACCTTTCTTGACATTGCCCTAGTCATTGGGCCTCCTAGGCTTTGAATGGCTTCTTGGACCTCCATGTCCTCATCACATCATTTGGAAACAAAAAGGAATTTCCAAGAATAGGTAGAATAAGAATATGTGTAATATTGGTCCCATCAAGTAAGGCCACATGCGAACCTTTATTGCTCCTTGCAAAACCAAGAGTGCTACTATTGTTTAGAACACAATGTTCTCCAATCAAAACATGTTTCTTGATTTCAATAAAACAAGAGTCATGCAATTCAAGAGAATCATTAAAGCCAACATAAGTAGAAGAAAAGCAAGACTTATGCATGTTGGTGATCAATGGAGCACTTGGAATAAGATCCACTTGTTGCCTATTCCTTCTCAATGATTGAAAACCTTGTGGAATGCCTTTGGAAGAGATACCTTGAAATTCCTTCACAAGAGAACAAACACCAAGAGGCAAAGAAGATTTAAGGTTAGCATTAGCATCAAAACAATAAGAATCCTTTGCTAACTTAGCTCTTTTCACCTCACTCTCTTTTATGAAAAGACTCTCCACTTTTCTCTCTAATTTTTCCTCACTTTTATTCTCTTCATTCTTTTCTCTCTTTTCCGCCCCCTCAAAATTGATAACACTTTTTTTCACACAATCTTTTTCACTTTCTTTTTCTATCAATTCATTTTTCTCTTTACTTTCATCCTTCTTTTCTCCACTCTTATTTTCTCTCTTTTCTTCTCTCCTCTCTTTCTTTTCTTTCCTCTCTTGAATTCCCTCATTCTTTTTATCCTCCAAATCTTTCTTCAAATGCTCCCATCTCCTTTCTGGATCAAGTAGTTAATCAGTTTGGGCTTCAATCATTCTGGGTTTGATTTTGCTTTAATTAAACCCATTTGATCTGAGGCCTCCTTTGCTTTCTTGGTACGTGCCCTTGTCATTGGTCCATCAAGGCATTGTAATGCTTTATTGTCCATGCTTCTAGGTTGATCCTCATCAAAATGGGAGGACGAAGAGGGACGAACGAGATGAACTTGGTCCAAAGAAGGCCTACGGATCAAATGGGAGGACGTAGAGGGACGAACGAGACGAACTTTGTCCAAAGAAGGCCTACGGATCAAATGGGAGGACGAAGAGGGACGAACAAGACGAACTTGGACCAAAGATTGCCAACGGATCAAATGGGAGGACGAAGAGGGACGAACGAGACGAACTTGGTCCAAAGAAGGCTTAGGGATCAAATGGGAGGACGAAGAGGGACGAACGAGACGAACTTGGTACAAAGAAGGCCAAGGGATCAAATGGGAGGACAAAGATGGACGAATGAGACGAACATGGTCCAAAGAAGGCCTACGGATCAAATGGGAGGACGAAGAGGGACGAACGAGACGAACTTGGACCAAAGATTGCCAACGGATCAAATGGGAGGACGAAGAGGGACGAACGAGACGAACTTGGTCCAAAGAAGGCTTAGGGATCAAATGGGAGGACGTAGATGGACGAACGAGACGAACTTGGAACAAAGAAGGGCAACGGATCAAATGGGAGGACAAAGATGGACGAATGAGACGAACATGGTCCAAAGAAGGCCTACGGATCAAATGGGAGGACGAAGAGGGACGAACGAGACGAACTTGGTACAAAGAAGGCCAACGGATCAAATGGGAGGACGAAGATGGACGAACGAGACGAGTTTGGTCCAAAGAAGGCCTACGGATCAAATGGGAGGACGAAGAGGGACGAACGAGACGAACTTGGAACAAAGAAGGGCAACGGATCAAATGGGAGGACGAAGATGGACGAACTAGACGAACATGGTCCAAAGAAGGCCTACGGATCAAATGGGAGGACGAAGAGGGACGAACGAGACGAACTTGGTACAAAGAAGGCCAACGGATCAAATGGGAGGACGAAGATGGACGAACGAGACGAGTTTGGCCCAAAGAAGGCCAAGGGATCATATCGGAGGATGAAGAGGGACGAACGAGACGAACTTGGTACAAAGAAGGCCAAGGGATCAAATGGGAGGACGAAGAGGGACGAATGAGACGAACTTGGTACAAAGAAGGCCTACGGATCAAATCGGAGGACGTAGATGGACGAACGAGACGAACTTGGAACAAAGAAGGGCAACGGATCAAATGGGAGGACGAAGATGGAAGAACGAGACGAACATGGTCCAAAGAAGGCCTACGGATCAAATTGGAGGACGAAGAGGGACGAACGAGACGAACATGGTATAAAGAAGGCCAAGGGATCAAATGGGAGGACGAAGATGGACGAACGAGACGAACTTGGTCCAAAGAAGGCCTACGGATCAAATGGGAGGACGAAGAGGGACGAACGAGACGAACTTGGTACAAAGAAGGCCAACGGATCAAATGGGAGGACGAAGATGGACGAACGAGACGAACATGGTCCAAAGAAGGCCTACGGATCAAATTGGAGGACGAAGAGGGACAAACGAGACGAACATGGTACAAAGAAGGCCAAGGGATCAAATGGGAGGACGAAGATGGACGAACGAGACGAACTTGGTCCAAAGAAGGCCTACGGATCAAATGGGAGGACGAAGAGGGACGAACGAGACGAACTTGGTACAAAGAAGGCCAACGGAGCAAATAGGAGGACGAAGAGGGACGAACGAGACGAACTTGGTCCAAAGAAGGCCTACGGATCAAATGGAAGGACGTAGAGGGACGAACGAGACGAACTTTGTCCAAAGAAGACCTACGGATCAAATGGGAGGACGAAGAGGGACGAACAAGACGAACTTAGATCAAAGAATGCCAACGGATCAAATGGGAGGACGAAGATGGACGAACGAGACGAACTTGGTCCAAAGAAGGCCTAGGGATCAAATGGGAGGACGAAGAGGGACGAACGAGACGAACTTGGTACAAAGAAGGCCAAGGGATCAAATGGGAGGACGAACAGGGACGAACGAGACGAACTTGGTAGAAAGAAGGCCTACGGATCAAATGGGAGGACGAAGAGGGACGAACGAGACGTACGGATCAAATGGGAGGACGAAGAGGGACGAACGAGACGAACTTGGTACAAAGAAGGCCTACGGATCAAATGGGAGGACGTAGATGGACGAACGAGACGAACTTGGAACAAAGAAGGGCAACGGATCAAATGGGAGGACAAAGATGGACGAACGAGACGAACATGGTCCAAAGAAGGCCTACGGATCAAATGGGAGGACGAAGAGGGACGAACGAGACGAACTTGGTCCAAAGAAGGCCTAGGGATCAAATGGGAGGACGAAGAGGGACGAACGAGACGAACTTGGTACAAAGAAGGCCAAGGGATCAAATGGGAGGACGAACAGGGACGAACGAGACGAACTTGGTAGAAAGAAGGCCTACGGATCAAATGGGAGGACGAAGAGGGACGAACGAGACGTACGGATCAAATGGGAGGACGAAGAGGGACGAACGAGACGAACTTGGTACAAAGAAGGCCTACGGATCAAATGGGAGGACGTAGATGGACGAACGAGACGAACTTGGAACAAAGAAGGGCAACGGATCAAATGGGAGGACAAAGATGGACGAACGAGACGAACATGGTCCAAAGAAGGCCTACGGATCAAATGGGAGGACGAAGAGGGACGAACGAGATGAACTTGGTACAAAGAAGGCCAACGGATCAAATGGGAGGACGAAGATGGACGAACGAGACGAGTTTGGTCCAAAGAAGGCCTACGGATCAAATGGGAGGACTAAGAGGGACGAACGAGACGAACTTGGAACAAAGAAGGGCAACGGATCAAATGGGAGGACGAAGATGGACGAACGAGACGAACATGGTCCAAAGAAGGCCTACGGAACAAATGGGAGGACGAAGAGGGACGAACGAGACGAACTTGGTACAAAGAAGGCCAACGGATCAAATGGGAGGACGAAGATGGACGAACGAGACGAGTTTGGTCCAAAGAAGGCCTACGGACCAAATGGGAGGACGAAGAGGGACGAACGAGACGAACATGGTACAAAGAAGGCCAAGGGATGAAATGGGAGGACGAAGAGGGACGAACGAGACGAACTTGGTACAAAGAAGGCCAACGGATAAAATGGGAGGACGAAGATGGAGGAACGAGACGAGTTTGGTCCAAAGAAGGCCTTGGGATCATATGGGAGGACGAAGAGGGACGAACGAGACAAACTTGGTACAAAGAAGGCCAAGGGATCAAATGGGAGGACGAAGAGGGACGAACGAGATGAACTTGGTACAAAGAAGGCCTACGGATAAAATGGGAGGACGAAGAGGGACGAACGAGACGTACTTGGTCCAAAGAAGTCCTACGGATCAAATGGGAGCACGAAGAGGGACGAACGAGACGAACTTGGTACAAAGAAGGCCTACGGATCAAATGGGAGGACGAAGATGGACGAACGAGACGAGTTTGGTCCACAGAAGGCCTACGGATCAAATGGGAGGACGAAGAGGGACGAACGAGACGAACTTGGAACAAAGAAGGGCAACAGATCAAATGGGAGGACGAAGATGGACGAACGAGACGAACATGGTCCAAAGAAGGCCTACGGATCAAATGGGAGAACGAAGAGGGACGAAAGAGACGAACTTGGTACAAAGAAGGCCAACGGATCAAATGGGAGGACGAAGAGGGACGAACGAGACGAACATGGTACAAAGAAGGCCAAGGGATCAAATGGGAGGACGAAGAGGGACGAACGAGACGAACTTGGTACAAAGAAGGCCAACGGATCAAATGGGAGGACGAAGATGGACGAACGAGACGAGTTTGGTCCAAAGAAGGCCAAGGGATCGTATGGGAGGACGAAGAGGGACGAACGAGACGTACGGATCAAATGGGAGGACGAAGAGGGACGAACGAGACGAACTTGGTACAAAGAAGGCCTACGGATCAAATGGGAGGACGTAGATGGACGAACGAGATGAACTTGGAACAAAGAAGGGCAACGGATCCAATGGGAGGACGAAGATGGACGAACGAGACGAACATGGTCCAAAGAAGGCCTACGGATCAAATGGGAGGACGAAGAGGGACGAACGAGACGAGTTTGGTCCACAGAAGGCCTACGGATCAAATGGGAGGACGAAGAGGGACGAACGAGACGAACTTGGAACAAAGAAGGGCAACAGATCAAATGGGAGGACGAAGATGGACGAACGAGACGAACATGGTCCAAAGAAGGCCTACGGATCAAATGGGAGAACGAAGAGGGACGAACGAGACGAACTTGGTACAAAGAAGGCCAACGGATCAAATGGGAGGACGAAGAGGGACGAACGAGACGAACATGGTACAAAGAAGGCCAAGGGATCAAATGGGAGGACGAAGAGGGACGAACGAGACGAACTTGGTACAAAGAAGGCCAACGGATCAAATGGGAGGACGAAGATGGACGAACGAGACGAGTTTGGTCCAAAGAAGGCCAAGGGATCGTATGGGAGGACGAAGAGGGACGAACGAGACGAACTTCGTACAAAGAAGGCCAAGGGATCAAATGGGAGGACGAAGAGGGACGAACGAGATGAACTTGGTACAAAGAAGGCCTACGGATAAAATGGGAGGACGAAGAGGGACGAACGAGACGAACATGGTCCAAAGAAGGCCTACGGATCAAATGGGAGGACGAAGAGGGACGAACGAGACGAACATGGTACAAAGAAGGCCAACGGATCAAATGGGAGGACGAAGATGGACGAACGAGACGAGTTTGGTCCACAGAAGGACTACGGATCAAATGGGAGGACGAAGAGGGACGAACGAGACGAACTTGGAACAAAGAAGGGCAACAGATCAAATGGGAGGACGAAGATGGACGAACGAGATGAACTTGGAACAAAGAAGGGCAACGGATCAAATGGGAAGACGAAGAGGGACGAACGAGACGAACTTGGTACAAAGAAGGCCAACGGATCAAATGGGAGGACGAAGAGGGACGAACGAGACGAACATGGTCCAAAGAAGGCCTACGGATCAAATGGGAGGACGAAGAGGGACGAACGAGACGAACTTGGTACAAAGAAGGCCAACGGATCAAATGGGAGGACGAAGATGGACGAACGAGACGAGTTTGGTCCACAGAAGGCCTACGGATCAAATGGGAGGACGAAGAGGGACGAACGAGACGAACTTGGAACAAAGAAGGGCAACAGATCAAATGGGAGGACGAAGATGGACGAACGAGACGAACATGGTCCAAAGAAGGCCTACGGATCAAATGGGAGAACGAAGAGGGACGAACGAGACGAACTTGGTACAAAGAAGGCCAACGGATCAAATGGGAGGACGAAGAGGGACGAACGAGACGAACATGGTACAAAGAAGGCCAAGGGATCAAATGGGAGGACGAAGAGGGACGAACGAGACGAACTTGGTACAAAGAAGGCCAACGGATCAAATGGGAGGACGAAGATGGACGAACGAGACGAGTTTGGTCCAAAGAAGGCCAAGGGATCGTATGGGAGGACGAAGAGGGACGAACGAGACGAACTTCGTACAAAGAAGGCCAAGGGATCAAATGGGAGGACGAAGAGGGACGAACGAGATGAACTTGGTACAAAGAAGGCCTACGGATAAAATGGGAGGACGAAGAGGGACGAACGAGACGAACATGGTCCAAAGAAGGCCTACGGATCAAATGGGAGGACGAAGAGGGACGAACGAGACGAACTTGGTACAAAGAAGGCCAACGGATCAAATGGGAGGACGAAGATGGACGAACGAGACGAGTTTGGTCCACAGAAGGACTACGGATCAAATGGGAGGACGAAGAGGGACGAACGAGACGAACTTGGAACAAAGAAGGGCAACAGATCAAATGGGAGGACGAAGATGGACGAACGAGATGAACTTGGAACAAAGAAGGGCAACGGATCAAATGGGAAGACGAAGAGGGACGAACGAGACGAACTTGGTACAAAGAAGGCCAACGGATCAAATGGGAGGACGAAGAGGGACGAACGAGACGAACATGGTCCAAAGAAGGCCTACGGATCAAATGGGAGGACGAAGAGGGACGAACGAGACGAACATGGTACAAAGAAGGCCAAGGGATCAAATGGGAGGACGAAGAGGGACGAACGAGACGAACTTGGTACAAAGAAGGCCAACGGATCAAATGGGAGGACGAAGATGGACGAACGAGACGAGTTTGGTCCAAAGAAGGCCAAGGGATCATATCGGAGGATGAAGAGGGACGAACGAGACGAACTTGGTACAAAGAAGGCCAAGGGATCAAATGGGAGGACGAAGAGGGACGAATGAGACGAACTTGGTACAAAGAAGGCCTACGGATCAAATCGGAGGACGTAGATGGACGAACGAGACGAACTTGGAACAAAGAAGGGCAACGGATCAAATGGGAGGACGAAGATGGACGAACGAGACGAACATGGTCCAAAGAAGGCCTACGGATCAAATGGGAGGACGAACGAGACGAACTTGGTACAAAGAAGGCCAACGGATCAAATGGGAGGACGAACAGGGACGAACGAGACGAACTTGGTAGAAAGAAGGCCTACGGATCAAATGGGAGGACGAAGAGGGACGAACGAGACGTACGGATCAAATGGGAGGACGAAGAGGGACGAACGAGACGAACTTGGTACAAAGAAGGCCTACGGATCAAATGGGAGGACGTAGATGGACGAACGAGACGAACTTGGAACAAAGAAGGGCAACGGATCAAATGGGAGGACAAAGATGGACGAACGAGACGAACATGGTCCAAAGAAGGCCTACGGATCAAATGGGAGGACGAAGAGGGACGAATGAGACGAACTTGGTACAAAGAAGGCCAACGGATCAAATGGGAGGACGAAGATGGACGAACGAGACGAGTTTGGTCCAAAGAAGGCCTACGGATCAAATGGGAGGACTAAGAGGGACGAACGAGACGAACTTGGAACAAAGAAGGGCAACGGATCAAATGGGAGGACGAAGATGGACGAACGAGACGAACATGGTCCAAAGAAGGCCTACGGAACAAATGGGAGGACGAAGAGGGACGAACGAGACGAACTTGGTACAAAGAAGGCCAACGGATCAAATGGGAGGACGAAGATGGACGAACGAGACGAGTTTGGTCCAAAGAAGGCCTACGGACCAAATGGGAGGACGAAGAGGGACGAACGAGACGAACTTGGTACAAAGAAGGCCAACGGATCAAATGGGAGGACGAAGAGGGACGAACGAGACGAACATGGTACAAAGAAGGCCAAGGGATCAAATGGGAGGACGAAGAGGGACGAACGAGACGAACTTGGTACAAAGAAGGCCAAGGGATCAAATGGGAGGACGAAGAGGGACGAACGAGAAGAACTTGGTACAAAGAAGGCCTACGGATAAAATGGGAGGACGAAGAGGGACGAACGAGACGTACTTGGTCCAAAGAAGTCCTACGGATCAAATGGGAGCACGAAGAGGGACGAACGAGACGAACTTGGTACAAAGAAGGCCTACGGATCAAATGGGAGGACGTAGATGGACGAACGAGATGAACTTGGAACAAAGAAGGGCAACGGATCCAATGGGAGGACGAAGATGGACGAACGAGACGAACATGGTCCAAAGAAGGCCTACGGATCAAATGGGAGGACGAAGAGGGACGAACGAGACGAACTTGGTACAAAGAAGGCCAACGGATCAAATGGGAGGACGAAGATGGACGAACGAGACGAGTTTGGTCCAAAGAAGGCCTACGGATCAAATGGGAGGACGAAAAGGGACGAACGAGACGTACTTGGTCCAAAGAAGTCCTACGGATCAAATGGGAGCACGAAGAGGGACGAACGAGACGAACTTGGTACAAAGAAGGCCTACGGATCAAATGGGAGGACGTAGATGGACGAACGAGATGAACTTGGAACAAAGAAGGGCAACGGATCCAATGGGAGGACGAAGATGGACGAACGAGACGAACATGGTCCAAAGAAGGCCTACGGATCAAATGGGAGAACGAAGAGGGACGAACGAGACGAACTTGGTACAAAGAAGGCCAACGGATCAAATGGGAGGACGAAGAGGGACGAACGAGACGAACATGGTACAAAGAAGGCCAAGGGATCAAATGGGAGGACGAAGAGGGACGGACGAGACGAACTTGGTACAAAGAAGGCCAACGGATCAAATGGGAGGACGAAGATGGACGAACGAGACGAGTTTTGTCCAAAGAAGGCCAAGGGATCGTATGGGAGGACGAAGAGGGACGAACGAGACGAGCTTCGTACAAAGAAGGCCAAGGGATCAAATGGGAGGACGAAGAGGGACGAACGAGATGAACTTGGTACAAAGAAGGCCTACGGATAAAATGGGAGGACGAAGAGGGACGAACGAGACGAACATGGTCCAAAGAAGGCCTACGGATCAAATGGGAGGACGAAGAGGGACGAACGAGACGAACATGGTACAAAGAAGGCCAACGGATCAAATGGGAGGACGAAGATGGACGAACGAGACGAGTTTGGTCCACAGAAGGACTACGGATCAAATGGGAGGACGAAGAGGGACGAACGAGACGAACTTGGAACAAAGAAGGGCAACAGATCAAATGGGAGGACGAAGATGGACGAACGAGATGAACTTGGAACAAAGAAGGGCAACGGATCAAATGGGAAGACGAAGAGGGACGAACGAGACGAACTTGGTACAAAGAAGGCCAACGGATCAAATGGGAGGACGAAGAGGGACGAACGAGACGAACATGGTCCAAAGAAGGCCTACGGATCAAATGGGAGGACGAAGAGGGACGAACAAGACGAACTTGGTACAAAGAAGGCCAACGGATCAAATGGGAGGACGAAGATGGACGAACGAGACGAGTTTGGTCCACAGAAGGCCTACGGATCAAATGGGAGGACGAAGAGGGACGAACGAGACGAACTTGGAACAAAGAAGGGCAACAGATCAAATGGGAGGACGAAGATGGACGAACGAGACGAACATGGTCCAAAGAAGGCCTACGGATCAAATGGGAGAACGAAGAGGGACGAACGAGACGAACTTGGTGCAAAGAAGGCCAACGGATCAAATGGGAGGACGAAGAGGGACGAACGAGACGAACATGGTACAAAGAAGGCCAAGGGATCAAATGGGAGGACGAAGAGGGACGAACGAGACGAACTTGGTACAAAGAAGGCCAACGGATCAAATGGGAGGACGAAGATGGACGAACGAGACGAGTTTGGTCCAAAGAAGGCCAAGGGATCGTATGGGAGGACGAAGAGGGACGAACGAGACGAACTTCGTACAAAGAAGGCCAAGGGATCAAATGGGAGGACGAAGAGGGACGAACGAGATGAACTTGGTACAAAGAAGGCCTACGGATAAAATGGGAGGACGAAGAGGGACGAACGAGACGAACATGGTCCAAAGAAGGCCTACGGATCGAATGGGAGGACGAAGAGGGACGAACGAGACGAACTTGGTACAAAGAAGGCCAACGGATCAAATGGGAGGACGAAGATGGACGAACGAGACGAGTTTGGTCCACAGAAGGACTACGGATCAAATGGGAGGACGAAGAGGGACGAACGAGACCAACTTGGAACAAAGAAGGGCAACAGATCAAATGGGAGGACGAAGATGGACGAACGAGATGAACTTGGAACAAAGAAGGGCAACGGATCAAATGGGAAGACGAAGAGGGACGAACGAGACGAACTTGGTACAAAGAAGGCCAACGGATCAAATGGGAGGACGAAGAGGGACGAACGAGACGAACATGGTCCAAAGAAGGCCTACGGATCAAATGGGAGGACGAAGAGGGACGAACGAGACGAACATGGTACAAAGAAGGCCAAGGGATCAAATGGGAGGACGAAGAGGGACGAACGAGACGAACTTGGTACAAAGAAGGCCAACGGATCAAATGGGAGGACGAAGATGGACGAACGCGACGAGTTTGGTCCAAAGAAGGCCAAGGGATCATATCGGAGGATGAAGAGGGACGAACGAGACGAACTTGGTACAAAGAAGGCCAAGGGATCAAATGGGAGGACGAAGAGGGACGAATGAGACGAACTTGGTACAAAGAAGGCCTACGGATCAAATCGGAGGACGTAGATGGACGAACGAGACGAACTTGGAACAAAGAAGGGCAACGGATCAAATGGGAGGACGAAGATGGACGAACGAGACGAACATGGTCCAAAGAAGGCCTACGGATCAAATTGGAGGACGAAGAGGGACGAACGAGACGAACATGGTATAAAGAAGGCCAAGGGATCAAATGGGAGGACGAAGATGGACGAACGAGACGAACTTGGTCCAAAGAAGGCCTACGGATCAAATGGGAGGACGAACGAGACGAACTTGGTACAAAGAAGGCCAACGGATCAAATGGGAGGACGAACAGGGACGAACGAGACGAACTTGGTAGAAAGAAGGCCTACGGATCAAATGGGAGGACGAAGAGGGACGAACGAGACGTACGGATCAAATGGGAGGACGAAGAGGGACGAACGAGACGAACTTGGTACAAAGAAGGCCTACGGATCAAATGGGAGGACGTAGATGGACGAACGAGACGAACTTGGAACAAAGAAGGGCAACGGATCAAATGGGAGGACAAAGATGGACGAACGAGACGAACATGGTCCAAAGAAGGCCTACGGATCAAATGGGAGGACGAAGAGGGACGAATGAGACGAACTTGGTACAAAGAAGGCCAACGGATCAAATGGGAGGACGAAGATGGACGAACGAGACGAGTTTGGTCCAAAGAAGGCCTACGGATCAAATGGGAGGACTAAGAGGGACGAACGAGACGAACTTGGAACAAAGAAGGGCAACGGATCAAATGGGAGGACGAAGATGGACGAACGAGACGAACATGGTCCAAAGAAGGCCTACGGAACAAATGGGAGGACGAAGAGGGACGAACGAGACGAACTTGGTACAAAGAAGGCCAACGGATCAAATGGGAGGACGAAGATGGACGAACGAGACGAGTTGGTCCAAAGAAGGCCTACGGACCAAATGGGAGGACGAAGAGGGACGAACGAGACGAACTTGGTACAAAGAAGGCCAACGGATCAAATGGGAGGACGAAGAGGGACGAACGAGACGAACATGGTACAAAGAAGGCCAAGGGATCAAATGGGAGGACGAAGAGGGACGAACGAGACGAACTTGGTACAAAGAAGGCCAAGGGATCAAATGGGAGGACGAAGAGGGACGAACGAGAAGAACTTGGTACAAAGAAGGCCTACGGATAAAATGGGAGGACGAAGAGGGACGAACGAGACGTACTTGGTCCAAAGAAGTCCTACGGATCAAATGGGAGCACGAAGAGGGACGAACGAGACGAACTTGGTACAAAGAAGGCCTACGGATCAAATGGGAGGACGTAGATGGACGAACGAGATGAACCTGGAACAAAGAAGGGCAACGGATCCAATGGGAGGACGAAGATGGACGAACGAGACGAACATGGTCCAAAGAAGGCCTACGGATCAAATGGGAGGACGAAGAGGGACGAACGAGACGAACTTGGTACAAAGAAGGCCAACGGATCAAATGGGAGGACGAAGATGGACGAACGAGACGAGTTTGGTCCACAGAAGGCCTACGGATCAAATGGGAGGACGAAGAGGGACGAACGAGACGAACTTGGAACAAAGAAGGGCAACAGATCAAATGGGAGGACGAAGATGGACGAACGAGACGAACATGGTCCAAAGAAGGCCTACGGATCAAATGGGAGGACGAAGAGGGACGAACGAGACGAACTTGGTACAAAGAAGGCCAACGGATCAAATGGGAGGACGAAGATGGACGAACGAGACGAGTTTGGTCCAAAGAAGGCCTACGGATCAAATGGGAGGACGAAGAGGGACGAACGAGACGAACATGGTACAAAGAAGGCCAAGGGATCAAATGGGAGGACGAAGAGGGACGAACGAGACGAACTTGGTACAAAGAAGGCCAACGGATCAAATGGGAGGACGAAGATGGACGAACGAGACGAGTTTGGTCCAAAGAAGGCCAAGGGATCATATCGGAGGATGAAGAGGGACGAACGAGACGAACTTGGTACAAAGAAGGCCAAGGGATCAAATGGGAGGACGAAGAGGGACGAATGAGACGAACTTGGTACAAAGAAGGCCTACGGATCAAATCGGAGGACGTAGATGGACGAACGAGACGAACTTGGAACAAAGAAGGGCAACGGATCAAATGGGAGGACGAAGATGGACGAACGAGACGAACATGGTCCAAAGAAGGCCTACGGATCAAATTGGAGGACGAAGAGGGACGAACGAGACGAACATGGTATAAAGAAGGCCAAGGGATCAAATGGGAGGACGAAGATGGACGAACGAGACGAACTTGGTCCAAAGAAGGCCTACGGATCAAATGGGAGGACGAAGAGGGACGAACGAGACGAACTTGGTACAAAGAAGGCCAACGGATCAAATGGGAGGACGAAGATGGACGAACGAGACGAACATGGTCCAAAGAAGGCCTACGGATCAAATTGGAGGACGAAGAGGGACAAACGAGACGAACATGGTACAAAGAAGGCCAAGGGATCAAATGGGAGGACGAAGATGGACGAACGAGACGAACTTGGTCCAAAGAAGGCCTACGGATCAAATGGGAGGACGAAGAGGGACGAACGAGACGAACTTGGTACAAAGAAGGCCAACGGAGCAAATGGGAGGAAGAAGAAGGACGAACGAGACGAACTTGGTCCAAAGAAGGCCTACGGATCAAATGGGAGGACGAAGAGGGACGAACGAGACGAACTTGGTACAAAGAAGGCCAAGGGATCAAATGGGAGGACGAACAGGGACGAACGAGACGAACTTGGTAGAAAGAAGGCCTACGGATCAAATGGGAGGACGAAGAGGGACGAACGAGACGTACGGATCAAATGGGAGGACGAAGAGGGACGAACGAGACGAACTTGGTACAAAGAAGGCCTACGGATCAAATGGGAGGACGTAGATGGACGAACGAGACGAACTTGGAACAAAGAAGGGCAACGGATCAAATGGGAGGACAAAGATGGACGAACGAGACGAACATGGTCCAAAGAAGGCCTACGGATGAAATGGGAGGACGAAGAGGGACGAACGAGACGAACTTGGTACAAAGAAGGCCAACGGATCAAATGGGAGGACGAAGATGGACGAACGAGACGAGTTTGGTCCAAAGAAGGCCTACGGATCAAATGGGAGGACTAAGAGGGACGAACGAGACGAACTTGGAACAAAGAAGGGCAACGGATCAAATGGGAGGACGAAGAGGGACGAACGAGACGAACTTGGAACAAAGAAGGGCAACAGATCAAATGGGAGGACGAAGATGGACGAACGAGACGAACATGGTCCAAAGAAGGCCTACGGATCAAATGGGAGAACGAAGAGGGACGAACGAGACGAACTTGGTACAAAGAAGGCCAACGGATCAAATGGGAGGACGAAGAGGGACGAACGAGACGAACTTGGAACAAAGAAGGGCAACAGATCAAATGGGAGGACGAAGATGGACGAACGAGACGAGTTTGGTCCAAAGAAGGCCTACGGACCAAATGGGAGGACGAAGAGGGACGAACGAGACGAACTTGGTACAAAGAAGGCCAACGGATCAAATGGGAGGACGAAGAGGGACGAACGAGACGAACATGGTACAAAGAAGGCCAAGGGATCAAATGGGAGGACGAAGAGGGACGAACGAGACGAACTTGGTACAAAGAAGGCCAAGGGATCAAATGGGAGGACGAAGAGGGACGAACGAGAAGAACTTGTTACAAAGAAGGCCTACGGATAAAATGGGAGGACGAAGAGGGACGAACGAGACGTACTTGGTCCAAAGAAGTCCTACGGATCAAATGGGAGCACGAAGAGGGACGAACGAGACGAACTTGGTACAAAGAAGGCCTACGGATCAAATGGGAGGACGTAGATGGACGAACGAGATGAACTTGGAACAAAGAAGGGCAACGGATCCAATGGGAGGACGAAGATGGACGAACGAGACGAACATGGTCCAAAGAAGGCCTACGGATCAAATGGGAGGACGAAGAGGGACGAACGAGACGAACTTGGTACAAAGAAGGCCAACGGATCAAATGGGAGGACGAAGATGGACGAACGAGACGAGTTTGGTCCACAGAAGGCCTACGGATCAAATGGGAGGACGAAGAGGGACGAACGAGACGAACTTGGAACAAAGAAGGGCAACAGATCAAATGGGAGGACGAAGATGGACGAACGAGACGAACATGGTCCAAAGAAGGCCTACGGATCAAATGGGAGGACGAAGAGGGACGAACGAGACGAACTTGGTACAAAGAAGGCCAACGGATCAAATGGGAGGACGAAGATGGACGAACGAGACGAGTTTGGTCCAAAGAAGGCCTACGGATCAAATGGGAGGACGAAGAGGGACGAACGAGACGAACATGGTACAAAGAAGGCCAAGGGATCAAATGGGAGGACGAAGAGGGACGAACGAGACGAACTTGGTACAAAGAAGGCCAACGGATCAAATGGGAGGACGAAGATGGACGAACGAGACGAGTTTGGTCCAAAGAAGGCCAAGGGATCATATCGGAGGATGAAGAGGGACGAACGAGACGAACTTGGTACAAAGAAGGCCAAGGGATCAAATGGGAGGACGAAGAGGGACGAATGAGACGAACTTGGTACAAAGAAGGCCTACGGATCAAATCGGAGGACGTAGATGGACGAACGAGACGAACTTGGAACAAAGAAGGGCAACGGATCAAATGGGAGGACGAAGATGGACGAACGAGACGAACATGGTCCAAAGAAGGCCTACGGATCAAATTGGAGGACGAAGAGGGACGAACGAGACGAACATGGTATAAAGAAGGCCAAGGGATCAAATGGGAGGACGAAGATGGACGAACGAGACGAACTTGGTCCAAAGAAGGCCTACGGATCAAATGGGAGGACGAAGAGGGACGAACGAGACGAACTTGGTACAAAGAAGGCCAACGGATCAAATGGGAGGACGAAGATGGACGAACGAGACGAACATGGTCCAAAGAAGGCCTACGGATCAAATTGGAGGACGAAGAGGGACAAACGAGACGAACATGGTACAAAGAAGGCCAAGGGATCAAATGGGAGGACGAAGATGGACGAACGAGACGAACTTGGTCCAAAGAAGGCCTACGGATCAAATGGGAGGACGAAGAGGGACGAACGAGACGAACTTGGTACAAAGAAGGCCAACGGAGCAAATGGGAGGACGAAGAGGGACGAACGAGACGAACTTGGTCCAAAGAAGGCCTACGGATCAAATGGGAGGACGAAGAGGGACGAACGAGACGAACTTGGTACAAAGAAGGCCAAGGGATCAAATGGGAGGACGAACAGGGACGAACGAGACGAACTTGGTAGAAAGAAGGCCTACGGATCAAATGGGAGGACGAAGAGGGACGAACGAGACGTACGGATCAAATGGGAGGACGAAGAGGGACGAACGAGACGAACTTGGTACAAAGAAGGCCTACGGATCAAATGGGAGGACGTAGATGGACGAACGAGACGAACTTGGAACAAAGAAGGGCAACGGATCAAATGGGAGGACAAAGATGGACGAACGAGACGAACATGGTCCAAAGAAGGCCTACGGATGAAATGGGAGGACGAAGAGGGACGAACGAGACGAACTTGGTACAAAGAAGGCCAACGGATCAAATGGGAGGACGAAGATGGACGAACGAGACGAGTTTGGTCCAAAGAAGGCCTACGGATCAAATGGGAGGACTAAGAGGGACGAACGAGACGAACTTGGAACAAAGAAGGGCAACGGATCAAATGGGAGGACGAAGAGGGACGAACGAGACGAACTTGGAACAAAGAAGGGCAACAGATCAAATGGGAGGACGAAGATGGACGAACGAGACGAACATGGTCCAAAGAAGGCCTACGGATCAAATGGGAGAACGAAGAGGGACGAACGAGACGAACTTGGTACAAAGAAGGCCAACGGATCAAATGGGAGGACGAAGAGTGACGAACGAGACGAACATGGTACAAAGAAGGCCAAGGGATCAAATGGGAGGACGAAGAGGGACGAACGAGACGAACTTGGTACAAAGAAGGCCAACGGATCAAATGGGAGGACGAAGATGGACGAACGAGACGAGTTTGGTCCAAAGAAGGCCAAGGGATCGTATGGGAGGACGAAGAGGGACGAACGAGACGAACTTCGTACAAAGAAGGCCAAGGGATCAAATGGGAGGACGAAGAGGGACGAACGAGATGAACTTGGTACAAAGAAGGCCTACGGATCAAATGGGAGGACGAAGAGGGACGAACGAGACGAACATGGTACAAAGAAGGCCAACGGATCAAATGGGAGGACGAAGATGGACGAACGAGACGAATTTGGTCCACAGAAGGACTACGGATCAAATGGGAGGACGAAGAGGGACGAACGAGACGAACTTGGAACAAAGAAGGGCAACAGATCAAATGGGAGGACGAAGATGGACGAACGAGATGAACTTGGAACAAAGAAGGGCAACGGATCAAATGGGAAGACGAAGAGGGACGAACGAGACGAACTTGGTACAAAGAAGGCCAACGGATCAAATGGGAGGACGAAGAGGGACGAACGAGACGAACATGGTCCAAAGAAGGCCTACGGATCAAATGGGAGGACGAAGATGGACGAACGAGACGAGTTTGGTCCACAGAAGGCCTACGGATCAAATGGGAGGACGAAGAGGGACGAACGAGACGAACTTGGAACAAAGAAGGGCAACAGATCAAATGGGAGGACGAAGATGGACGAACGAGACGAACATGGTCCAAAGAAGGCCTACGGATCAAATGGGAGAACGAAGAGGGACGAACGAGACGAACTTGGTACAAAGAAGGCCAACGGATCAAATGGGAGGACGAAGAGGGACGAACGAGACGAACATGGTACAAAGAAGGCCAAGGGATCAAATGGGAGGACGAAGAGGGACGAACGAGACGAACTTGGTACAAAGAAGGCCAACGGATCAAATGGGAGGACGAAGATGGACGAACGAGACGAGTTTGGTCCAAAGAAGGCCAAGGGATCGTATGGGAGGACGAAGAGGGACGAACGAGACGAACTTCGTACAAAGAAGGCCAAGGGATCAAATGGGAGGACGAAGAGGGACGAACGAGATGAACTTGGTACAAAGAAGGCCTACGGATAAAATGGGAGGACGAAGAGGGACGAACGAGACGAACATGGTCCAAAGAAGGCCTACGGATCAAATGGGAGGACGAAGAGGGACGAACGAGACGAACCTGGTACAAAGAAGGCCAACGGATCAAATGGGAGGACGAAGATGGACGAACGAGACGAGTTTGCTCCACAGAAGGACTACGGATCAAATGGGAGGACGAAGAGGGACGAAAGAGACGAACTTGGAACAAAGAAGGGCAACAGATCAAATGGGAGGACGAAGATGGACGAACGAGATGAACTTGGAACAAAGAAGGGCAACGGATCAAATGGGAACACGAAGAGGGACGAACGAGACGAACTTGGTACAAAGAAGGCCAACGGATCAAATGGGAGGACGAAGAGGGACGAACGAGACGAACATGGTCCAAAGAAGGCCTACGGATCAAATGGGAGGACGAAGAGGGACGAACAAGACGAACATGGTACAAAGAAGGCCAAGGGATCAAATGGGAGGACGAAGAGGGACGAACGAGACGAACTTGGTACAAAGAAGGCCAACGGATCAAATGGGAGGACGAAGATGGACGAACGAGACGAGTTTGGTCCAAAGAAGGCCAAGGGATCATATCGGAGGATGAAGAGGGACGAACGAGACGAACTTGGTACAAAGAAGGCCAAGGGATCAAATGGGAGGACGAAGAGGGACGAATGAGACGAACTTGGTACAAAGAAGGCCTACGGATCAAATCGGAGGACGTAGATGGACGAACGAGACGAACTTGGAACAAAGAAGGGCAACGGATCAAATGGGAGGACGAAGATGGACGAACGAGACGAACATGGTCCAAAGAAGGCCTACGGATCAAATTGGAGGACGAAGAGGGACGAACGAGACGAACATGGTATAAAGAAGGCCAAGGGATCAAATGGGAGGACGAAGATGGACGAACGAGACGAACTTGGTCCAAAGAAGGCCTACGGATCAAATGGGAGGACGAACGAGACGAACTTGGTACAAAGAAGGCCAACGGATCAAATGGGAGGACGAACAGGGACGAACGAGACGAACTTGGTAGAAAGAAGGCCTACGGATCAAATGGGAGGACGAAGAGGGACGAACGAGACGTACGGATCAAATGGGAGGACGAAGAGGGACGAACGAGACGAACTTGGTACAAAGAAGGCCTACGGATCAAATGGGAGGACGTAGATGGACGAACGAGACGAACTTGGAACAAAGAAGGGCAACGGATCAAATGGGAGGACAAAGATGGACGAACGAGACGAACATGGTCCAAAGAAGGCCTACGGATCAAATGGGAGGACGAAGAGGGACGAATGAGACGAACTTGGTACAAAGAAGGCCAACGGATCAAATGGGAGGACGAAGATGGACGAACGAGACGAGTTTGGTCCAAAGAAGGCCTACGGATCAAATGGGAGGACTAAGAGGGACGAACGAGATGAACTTGGAACAAAGAAGGGCAACGGATCAAATGGGAGGACGAAGATGGACGAACGAGACGAACATGGTCCAAAGAAGGCCTACGGAACAAATGGGAGGACGAAGAGGGACGAACGAGACGAACTTGGTACAAAGAAGGCCAACGGATCAAATGGGAGGACGAAGATGGACGAACGAGACGAGTTTGGTCCAAAGAAGGCCTACGGACCAAATGGGAGGACGAAGAGGGACGAACGAGACGAACTTGGTACAAAGAAGGCCAACGGATCAAATGGGAGGACGAAGAGGGACGAACGAGACGAACATGGTACAAAGAAGGCCAAGGGATCAAATGGGAGGACGAAGAGGGACGAACGAGACGAACTTGGTACAAAGAAGGCCAAGGGATCAAATGGGAGGACGAAGAGGGACGAACGAGAAGAACTTGGTACAAAGAAGGCCTACGGATAAAATGGGAGGACGAAGAGGGACGAACGAGACGTACTTGGACCAAAGAAGTCCTACGGATCAAATGGGAGCGCGAAGAGGGACGAACGAGACGAACTTGGTACAAAGAAGGCCTACGGATCAAATGGGAGGACGTAGATGGACGAACGAGAGGAACTTGGAACAAAGAAGGGCAACGGATCCAATGGGAGGACGAAGATGGACGAACGAGACGAACATGGTCCAAAGAAGGCCTACGGATCAAATAGGAGGACGAAGAGGGACGAACGAGACGAACTTGGTACAAAGAAGGCCAACGGATCAAATGGGAGGACGAAGATGGACGAACGAGACGAGTTTGGTCCACAGAAGGCCTACGGATCAAATGGGAGGACGAAGAGGGACGAACGAGACGAACTTGGAACAAAGAAGGGCAACAGATCAAATGGGAGGACGAAGATGGACGAACGAGACGAACATGGTCCAAAGAAGGCCTACGGATCAAATGGGAGGACGAAGAGGGACGAACGAGACGAACTTGGTACAAAGAAGGCCAACGGATCAAATGGGAGGACGAAGATGGACGAACGAGACGAGTTTGGTCCAAAGAAGGCCTACGGATCAAATGGGAGGACGAAGAGGGACGAACGAGACGAACATGGTACAAAGAAGGCCAAGGGATCAAATGGGAGGACGAAGAGGGACGAACGAGACGAACTTGGTACAAAGAAGGCCAACGGATCAAATGGGAGGACGAAGATGGACGAACGAGACGAGTTTGGTCCAAAGAAGGCCAAGGGATCATATCGGAGGATGAAGAGGGACGAACGAGACGAACTTGGTACAAAGAAGGCCAAGGGATCAAATGGGAGGACGAAGAGGGACGAATGAGACGAACTTGGTACAAAGAAGGCCTACGGATCAAATCGGAGGACGTAGATGGACGAACGAGACGAACTTGGAACAAAGAAGGGCAACGGATCAAATGGGAGGACGAAGATGGACGAACGAGACGAACATGGTCCAAAGAAGGCCTACGGATCAAATTGGAGGACGAAGAGGGATGAACGAGACGAACATGGTATAAAGAAGGCCAAGGGATCAAATGGGAGGACGAAGATGGACGAACGAGACGAACTTGGTCCAAAGAAGGCCTACGGATCAAATGGGAGGACGAAGAGGGACGAACGAGACGAACTTGGTACAAAGAAGGCCAACGGATCAAATGGGAGGACGAAGATGGACGAACGAGACGAACATGGTCCAAAGAAGGCCTACGGATCAAATTGGAGGACGAAGAGGGACAAACGAGACGAACATGGTACAAAGAAGGCCAAGGGATCAAATGGGAGGACGAAGATGGACGAACGAGACGAACTTGGTCCAAAGAAGGCCTACGGATCAAATGGGAGGACGAAGAGGGACGAACGAGACGAACTTGGTACAAAGAAGGCCAACGGAGCAAATAGGAGGACGAAGAGGGACGAACGAGACGAACTTGGTCCAAAGAAGGCCTACGGATCAAATGGGAGGACGAAGAGGGACGAACGAGACGAACTTGGTACAAAGAAGGCCAAGGGATCAAATGGGAGGACGAACAGGGACGAACGAGACGAACTTGGTAGAAAGAAGGCCTACGGATCAAATGGGAGGACGAAGAGGGACGAACGAGACGTACGGATCAAATGGGAGGACGAAGAGGGACGAACGAGACGAACTTGGTACAAAGAAGGCCTACGGATCAAATGGGAGGACGTAGATGGACGAACGAGACGAACTTGGAACAAAGAAGGGCAACGGATCAAATGGGAGGACAAAGATGGACGAACGAGACGAACATGGTCCAAAGAAGGCCTACGGATCAAATGGGAGGACGAAGAGGGACGAACGAGACGAACTTGGTACAAAGAAGGCCAACGGATCAAATGGGAGGACGAAGATGGACGAACGAGACGAGTTTGGTCCAAAGAAGGCCTACGGATCAAATGGGAGGACTAAGAGGGACGAACGAGACGAACTTGGAACAAAGAAGGGCAACGGATCAAATGGGAGGACGAAGATGGACGAACGAGACGAACATGGTCCAAAGAAGGCCTACGGAACAAATGGGAGGACGAAGAGGGACGAACGAGACGAACTTGGTACAAAGAAGGCCAACGGATCAAATGGGAGGACGAAGATGGACGAACGAGACGAGTTTGGTCCAAAGAAGGCCTACGGACCAAATGGGAGGACGAAGAGGGACGAACGAGACGAACATGGTACAAAGAAGGCCAAGGGATGAAATGGGAGGACGAAGAGGGACGAACGAGACGAACTTGGTACAAAGAAGGCCAACGGATAAAATGGGAGGACGAAGATGGAGGAACGAGACGAGTTTGGTCCAAAGAAGGCCTTGGGATCGTATGGGAGGACGAAGAGGGACGAACGAGACGAACTTCGTACAAAGAAGGCCAAGGGATCAAATGGGAGGACGAAGAGGGACGAACGAGACGAACTTGGTACAAAGAAGGCCAAGGGATCAAATGGGAGGACGAAGAGGGACGAACGAGACGAACATGGTACAAAGAAGGCCAAGGGATGAAATGGGAGGACGAAGAGGGACGAACGAGACGAACTTGGTACAAAGAAGGCCAACGGATAAAATGGGAGGACGAAGATGGAGGAACGAGACGAGTTTGGTCCAAAGAAGGCCAAGGGATCGTATGGGAGGACGAAGAGGGACGAACGAGACGAACTTCGTACAAAGAAGGCCAAGGGATCAAATGGGAGGACGAAGAGGGACGAACGAGACGAACTTGGTACAAAGAAGGCCAAGGGATCAAATGGGAGGACGAAGAGGGACGAACGAGATGAACTTGGTACAAAGAAGGCCTACGGATAAAATGGGAGGACGAAGAGGGACGAACGAGACGTACTTGGTCCAAAGAAGTCCTACGGATCAAATGGGAGCACGAAGAGGGACGAACGAGACGAACTTGGTACAAAGAAGGCCTACGGATCAAATGGGAGGACGTAGATGGACGAACGAGATGAACTTGGAACAAAGAAGGGCAACGGATCCAATGGGAGGACGAAGATGGACGAACGAGACGAACATGGTCCTAAGAAGGCCTACGGATCAAATGGGAGGACGAAGAGGTACGAACGAGACGAACTTGGTACAAAGAAGGCCAACGGATCAAATGGGAGGACGAAGATGGACGAACGAGACGAGTTTGGTCCAAAGAAGGCCAAGGGATCATATCGGAGGATGAAGAGGGACGAACGAGACGAACTTGGTACAAAGAAGGCCAAGGGATCAAATGGGAGGACGAAGAGGGACGAATGAGACGAACTTGGTACAAAGAAGGCCTACGGATCAAATCGGAGGACGTAGATGGACGAACGAGACGAACTTGGAACAAAGAAGGGCAACGGATCAAATGGGAGGACGAAGATGGACGAACGAGACGAACATGGTCCAAAGAAGGCCTACGGATCAAATTGGAGGACGAAGAGGGATGAACGAGACGAACATGGTATAAAGAAGGCCAAGGGATCAAATGGGAGGACGAAGATGGACGAACGAGACGAACTTGGTCCAAAGAAGGCCTACGGATCAAATGGGAGGACGAAGAGGGACGAACGAGACGAACTTGGTACAAAGAAGGCCAACGGATCAAATGGGAGGACGAAGATGGACGAACGAGACGAACATGGTCCAAAGAAGGCCTACGGATCAAATTGGAGGACGAAGAGGGACAAACGAGACGAACATGGTACAAAGAAGGCCAAGGGATCAAATGGGAGGACGAAGATGGACGAACGAGACGAACTTGGTCCAAAGAAGGCCTACGGATCAAATGGGAGGACGAAGAGGGACGAACGAGACGAACTTGGTACAAAGAAGGCCAACGGAGCAAATAGGAGGACGAAGAGGGACGAACGAGACGAACTTGGTCCAAAGAAGGCCTACGGATCAAATGGGAGGACGAAGAGGGACGAACGAGACGAACTTGGTACAAAGAAGGCCAAGGGATCAAATGGGAGGACGAACAGGGACGAACGAGACGAACTTGGTAGAAAGAAGGCCTACGGATCAAATGGGAGGACGAAGAGGGACGAACGAGACGTACGGATCAAATGGGAGGACGAAGAGGGACGAACGAGACGAACTTGGTACAAAGAAGGCCTACGGATCAAATGGGAGGACGTAGATGGACGAACGAGACGAACTTGGAACAAAGAAGGGCAACGGATCAAATGGGAGGACAAAGATGGACGAACGAGACGAACATGGTCCAAAGAAGGCCTACGGATCAAATGGGAGGACGAAGAGGGACGAACGAGACGAACTTGGTACAAAGAAGGCCAACGGATCAAATGGGAGGACGAAGATGGACGAACGAGACGAGTTTGGTCCAAAGAAGGCCTACGGATCAAATGGGAGGACTAAGAGGGACGAACGAGACGAACTTGGAACAAAGAAGGGCAACGGATCAAATGGGAGGACGAAGATGGACGAACGAGACGAACATGGTCCAAAGAAGGCCTACGGAACAAATGGGAGGACGAAGAGGGACGAACGAGACGAACTTGGTACAAAGAAGGCCAACGGATCAAATGGGAGGACGAAGATGGACGAACGAGACGAGTTTGGTCCAAAGAAGGCCTACGGACCAAATGGGAGGACGAAGAGGGACGAACGAGACGAACATGGTACAAAGAAGGCCAAGGGATGAAATGGGAGGACGAAGAGGGACGAACGAGACGAACTTGGTACAAAGAAGGCCAACGGATAAAATGGGAGGACGAAGATGGAGGAACGAGACGAGTTTGGTCCAAAGAAGGCCTTGGGATCGTATGGGAGGACGAAGAGGGACGAACGAGACGAACTTCGTACAAAGAAGGCCAAGGGATCAAATGGGAGGACGAAGAGGGACGAACGAGACGAACTTGGTACAAAGAAGGCCAAGGGATCAAATGGGAGGACGAAGAGGGACGAACGAGACGAACATGGTACAAAGAAGGCCAAGGGATGAAATGGGAGGACGAAGAGGGACGAACGAGACGAACTTGGTACAAAGAAGGCCAACGGATAAAATGGGAGGACGAAGATGGAGGAACGAGACGAGTTTGGTCCAAAGAAGGCCAAGGGATCGTATGGGAGGACGAAGAGGGACGAACGAGACGAACTTCGTACAAAGAAGGCCAAGGGATCAAATGGGAGGACGAAGAGGGACGAACGAGACGAACTTGGTACAAAGAAGGCCAAGGGATCAAATGGGAGGACGAAGAGGGACGAACGAGATGAACTTGGTACAAAGAAGGCCTACGGATAAAATGGGAGGACGAAGAGGGACGAACGAGACGTACTTGGTCCAAAGAAGTCCTACGGATCAAATGGGAGCACGAAGAGGGACGAACGAGACGAACTTGGTACAAAGAAGGCCTACGGATCAAATGGGAGGACGTAGATGGACGAACGAGATGAACTTGGAACAAAGAAGGGCAACGGATCCAATGGGAGGACGAAGATGGACGAACGAGACGAACATGGTCCTAAGAAGGCCTACGGATCAAATGGGAGGACGAAGAGGTACGAACGAGACGAACTTGGTACAAAGAAGGCCAACGGATCAAATGGGAGGACGAAGATGGACGAACGAGACGAGTTTGGTCCACAGAAGGCCTACGGATCAAATGGGAGGACGAAGAGGGACGAACGAGACGAACTTGGAACAAAGAAGGGCAACAGATCAAATGGGAGGACGAAGATGGACGAACGAGACGAACATGGTCCAAAGAAGGCCTACGGATCAAATGGGAGAACGAAGAGGGACGAACGAGACGAACTTGGTACAAAGAAGGCCAACGGATCAAATGGGAGGACGAAGAGGGACGAACGAGACGAACATGGTACAAAGAAGGCCAAGGGATCAAATGGGAGGACGAAGAGGGACGAACGAGACGAACTTGGTACAAAGAAGGCCAACGGATCAAATGGGAGGACGAAGATGGACGAACGAGACGAGTTTGGTCCAAAGAAGGCCAAGGGATCGTATGGGAGGACGAAGAGGGACGAACGAGACGAACTTCGTACAAAGAAGGCCAAGGGATCAAATGGGAGGACGAAGAGGGACGAACGAGATGAACTTGGTACAAAGAAGGCCTACGGATAACATGGGAGGACGAAGAGGGACGAACGAGACGAACATGGTCCAAAGAAGGCCTACGGATCAAATGGGAGGACGAAGAGGGACGAACGAGACAAACTTGGTACAAAGAAGGCCAACGGATCAAATGGGAGGACGAAGATGGACGAACGAGACGAGTTTGGTCCACAGAAGGACTACGGATCAAATGGGAGGACGAAGAGGGACGAACGAGACGAACTTGGAACAAAGTAGGGCAACAGATCAAATGGGAGGACGAAGATGGACGAACGAGATGAACTTGGAACAAAGAAGGGCAACGGATCAAATGGGAAGACGAAGAGGGACGAACGAGACGAACTTGGTACAAAGAAGGCCAACGGATCAAATGGGAGGACGAATAGGGACGAACGAGACGAACATGGTCCAAAGAAGGCCTACGGATCAAATGGGAGGACGAAGAGGGACGAACGAGACGAACATGGTACAAGGAAGGCCAAGGGATCAAATGGGAGGACGAAGAGGGACGAACGAGACGAACTTGGTACAAAGAAGGCCAACGGATCAAATGGGAGGACGAAGATGGACGAACGAGACGAGTTTGGTCCAAAGACGGCCAAGGGATCATATCGGAGGATGAAGAGGGACGAACGAGACGAACTTGGTACAAAGAAGGCCAAGGGATCAAATGGGAGGACGAAGAGGGACGAATGAGACGAACTTGGTACAAAGAAGGTCTACGGATCAAATCGGAGGACGTAGATGGACGAACGAGACGAACATGGTCCAAAGAAGGCCTACGGATCAAATGGGAGGACGAAGAGGGACGAACGAGACGAACATGGTATAAAGAAGGCCAAGGGATCAAATGGGAGGACGAAGATGGACGAACGAGACGAACTTGGTCCAAAGAAGGCCTACGGATCAAATGGGAGGACGAAGAGGGACGAACGAGACGAACTTGGTACAAAGAAGGCCAACGGATCAAATGGGAGGACGAACAGGGACGAACGAGACGAACTTGGTAGAAAGAAGGCCTACGGATCAAATGGGAGGACGAAGAGGGACGAACGAGACGTACGGATCAAATGGGAGGACGAAGAGGGACGAACGAGACGAACTTGGAACAAAGAAGGGCAACGGATCAAATGGGAGGACAAAGATGGACGAACGAGACGAACATGGTCCAAAGAAGGCCTACGGATCAAATGGGAGGACGAAGAGGGACGAATGAGACGAACTTGGAACAAAGAAGGGCAACGGATCAAATGGGAGGACGAAGATGGACGAACGAGACGAACATGGTCCAAAGAAGGCCTACGGAACAAATGGGAGGACGAAGAGGGACGAACTAGACGAACTTGGTACAAAGAAGGCCAACGGATCAAATGGGAGGACGAAGATGGACGAACGAGACGAGTTTGGTCCAAAGAAGGCCTACGGACCAAATGG
This sequence comes from Glycyrrhiza uralensis, assembly GCA_030159175.1. NCBI lineage: Eukaryota > Viridiplantae > Streptophyta > Magnoliopsida > Fabales > Fabaceae > Glycyrrhiza > Glycyrrhiza uralensis. Next base: position 20,489,847 of record BRZY01000004.1, read on the forward strand.
GAGGACGAAGAGGGACGAACGAGACGAACTTGGTACAAAGAAGGCCAACGGATCAAATGGGAGGACGAAGAGGGACGAACGAGACGAACATGGTACAAAGAAGGCCAAGGGATCAAATGGGAGGACGAAGAGGGACGAACGAGACGAACTTGGTACAAAGAAGGCCAAGGGATCAAATGGGAGGACGAAGAGGAACGAACGAGAAGAACTTGGTACAAAGAAGGCCTACGGATAAAATGGGAGGACGAAGAGGGACGAACGAGACGTACTTGGTCCAAAGAAGTCCTACGGATCAAATGGGAGCACGAAGAGGGACGAACGAGACGAACTTGGTACAAAGAAGGCCTACGGATCAAATGGGAGGACGTAGATGGACGAACGAGATGAACTTGGAACAAAGAAGGGCAACGGATCCAATGGGAGGACGAAGATGGACGAACGAGACGAACATGGTCCAAAGAAGGCCTACGGATCAAATGGGAGGACGAAGAGGGACGAACGAGACGAACTTGGTACAAAGAAGGCCAACGGATCAAATGGGAGGACGAAGATGGACGAACGAGACGAGTTTGATCCACAGAAGGCCTACGGATCAAATGGGAGGACGAAGAGGGACGAACGAGACGAACTTGGAACAAAGAAGGGCAACAGATCAAATGGGAGGACGAAGATGGACGAACGAGACGAACATGGTCCAAAGAAGGCCTACAGATCAAATGGGAGGACGAAGAGGGACGAACGAGACGAACTTGGTACAAAGAAGGCCAACGGATCAAATGGGAGGACGAAGATGGACGAACGAGACGAGTTTGGTCCAAAGAAGGCCTACGGATCAAATGGGAGGACGAAGAGGGACGAACGAGACGAACATGGTACAAAGAAGGCCAAGGGATCAAATGGGAGGACGAAGAGGGACGAACGAGACGAACTTGGTACAAAGAAGGCCAACGGATCAAATGGGAGGACGAAGATGGACGAACGAGACGAGTTTGGTCCAAAGAAGGCCAAGGGATCATATCGGAGGATGAAGAGGGACGAACGAGACGAACTTGGTACAAAGAAGGCCAAGGGATCAAATGGGAGGACGAAGAGGGACGAATGAGACGAACTTGGTACAAAGAAGGCCTACGGATCAAATCGGAGGACGTAGATGGACGAACGAGACGAACTTGGAACAAAGAAGGGCAACGGATCAAATGGGAGGACGAAGGTGGACGAACGAGACGAACATGGTCCAAAGAAGGCCTACGGATCAAATTGGAGGACGAAGAGGGACGAACGAGACGAACATGGTATAAAGAAGGCCAAGGGATCAAATGGGAGGACGAAGATGGACGAACGAGACGAACTTGGTCCAAAGAAGGCCTACGGATCAAATGGGAGGACGAAGAGGGACGAACGAGACGAACTTGGTACAAAGGAGGCCAACGGATCAAATGGGAGGACGAAGATGGACGAACGAGACGAACATGGTCCAAAGAAGGCCTACGGATCAAATTGGAGGACGAAGAGGGACAAACGAGACGAACATGGTACAAAGAAGGCCAAGGGATCAAATGGGAGGACGAAGATGGACGAACGAGACGAACTTGGTCCAAAGAAGGCCTACGGATCAAATGGGAGGACGAAGAGGGACGAACGAGACGAACTTGGTACAAAGAAGGCCAACGGAGCAAATAGGAGGACGAAGAGGGACGAACGAGACGAACTTGGTCCAAAGAAGGCCTACGGATCAAATGGAAGGACGTAGAGGGACGAACGAGACGAACTTTGTCCAAAGAAGACCTACGGATCAAATGGGAGGACGAAGAGGGACGAACAAGACGAACTTAGATCAAAGAATGCCAACGGATCAAATGGGAGGACGAAGATGGACGAACGAGACGAACTTGGTCCAAAGAAGGCCTAGGGATCAAATGGGAGGACGAAGAGGGACGAACGAGACGAACTTGGTACAAAGAAGGCCAAGGGATCAAATGGGAGGACGAACAGGGACGAACGAGACGAACTTGGTAGAAAGAAGGTCTACGGATCAAATGGGAGGACGAAGAGGGACGAACGAGACGTACGGATCAAATGGGAGGACGAAGAGGGACGAACGAGACGAACTTGGTACAAAGAAGGCCTACGGATCAAATGGGAGGACGTAGATGGACGAACAAGACGAACTTGGAACAAAGAAGGGCAACGGATCAAATGGGAGGACAAAGATGGACGAACGAGACGAACATGGTCCAAAGAAGGCCTACGGATCAAATGGGAGGACGAAGAGGGACGAACGAGACGAACTTGGTACAAAGAAGGCCAACGGATCAAATGGGAGGACGAAGATGGACGAACGAGACGAGTTTGGTCCAAAGAAGGCCTACGGATCAAATGGGAGGACTAAGAGGGACGAACGAGACGAACTTGGAACAAAGAAGGGCAACGGATCAAATGGGAGGACGAAGATGGACGAACGAGACGAACATGGTCCAAAGAAGGCCTACGGAACAAATGGGAGGACGAAGAGGGACGAACGAGACGAACTTGGTACAAAGAAGGCCAACGGATCAAATGGGAGGACGAAGATGGACGAACGAGACGAGTTTGGTCCAAAGAAGGCCTACGGACCAAATGGGAGGACGAAGAGGGACGAACGAGACGAACATGGTACAAAGAAGGCCAAGGGATGAAATGGGAGGACGAAGAGGGACGAACGAGACGAACTTGGTACAAAGAAGGCCAACGGATAAAATGGGAGGACGAAGATGGAGGAACGAGACGAGTTTGGTCCAAAGAAGGCCTTGGGATCATATGGGAGGACGAAGAGGGACGAACGAGACGAACTTGGTACAAAGAAGGCCAAGGGATCAAATGGGAGGACAAAGAGGGACGAACGAGATGAACTTGGTACAAAGAAGGCCTACGGATAAAATGGGAGGACGAAGAGGGACGAACGAGACGTACTTGGTCCAAAGAAGTCCTACGGATCAAATGGGAGCACGAAGAGGGACGAACGAGACGAACTTGGTACAAAGAAGGCCTACGGATCAAATGGGAGGACGTAGATGGACGAACGAGATGAACTTGGAACAAAGAAGGGCAACGGATCCAATGGGAGGACGAAGATGGACGAACGAGACGAACATGGTCCAAAGAAGGCCTACGGATCAAATGGGAGGATGAAGAGGGACGAACGAGACGAACTTGGTACAAAGAAGGCCAACGGATCAAATGGGAGGACGAAGATGGACGAACGAGACGAGTTTGGTCCACAGAAGGCCTACGGATCAAATGGGAGGACGAAGAGGGACGAACGAGACGAACTTGGAACAAAGAAGGGCAACAGATCAAATGGGAGGACGAAGATGGACGAACGAGACGAACATGGTCCAAAGAAGGCCTACGGATCAAATGGGAGAACGAAGAGGGACGAACGAGACGAACTTGGTACAAAGAAGGCCAACGGATCAAATGGGAGGACGAAGAGGGACGAACGAGACGAACATGGTACAAAGAAGGCCAAGGGATCAAATGGGAGGACGAAGAGGGACGAACGAGACGAACTTGGTACAAAGAAGGCCAACGGATCAAATGGGAGGACGAAGATGGACGAACGAGACGAGTTTGGTCCAAAGAAGGCCAAGGGATCGTATGGGAGGACGAAGAGGGACGAACGAGACGAACTTCGTACAAAGAAGGCCAAGGGATCAAATGGGAGGAAGAAGAGGGACGAACGAGATGAACTTGGTACAAAGAAGGCCTACGGATAAAATGGGAGGACGAAGAGGGACGAACGAGACGAACATGGTCCAAAGAAGGCCTACGGATCAAATGGGAGGACGAAGAGGGACGAACGAGACGAACTTGGTACAAAGAAGGCCAACGGATCAAATGGGAGGACGAAGATGGACGAACGAGATGAACTTGGAACAAAGAAGGGCAACGGATCAAATGGGAAGACGAAGAGGGACGAACGAGACGAACATGGTACAAAGAAGGCCAACGGATCAAATGGGAGGACGAAGAGGGACGAACGAGACGAACATGGTCCAAAGAAGGCCTACGGATCAAATGGGAGGACGAAGAGGGACGAACGAGACGAACATGGTACAAAGAAGGCCAAGGGATCAAATGGGAGGACGAAGAGGGACGAACGAGACGAACTTGGTACAAAGAAGGCCAACGGATCAAATGGGAGGACGAAGATGGACGAACGAGACGAGTTTGGTCCAAAGAAGGCCAAGGGATCATATCGGAGGATGAAGAGGGACGAACGAGACGAACTTGGTACAAAGAAGGCCAAGGGATCAAATGGGAGGACGAAGAGGGACGAATGAGACGAACTTGGTACAAAGAAGGCCTACGGATCAAATCGGAGGACGTAGATGGACGAACGAGACGAACTTGGAACAAAGAAGGGCAACGGATCAAATGGGAGGACGAAGATGGACGAACGAGACGAACATGGTCCAAAGAAGGCCTACGGATCAAATTGGAGGACGAAGAGAGACGAACGAGACGAACATGGTATAAAGAAGGCCAAGGGATCAAATGGGAGGACGAAGATGGACGAACGAGACGAACTTGGTCCAAAGAAGGCCTACGGATCAAATGGGAGGACGAAGAGGGACGAACGAGACGAACTTGGTACAAAGAAGGCCAACGGATCAAATGGGAGGATGAACAGGGACGAACGAGACGAACTTGGTAGAAAGAAGGCCTATGGATCAAATGGGAGGACGAAGAGGGACGAACGAGAAGTACGGATCAAATGGGAGGACGAAGAGGGACGAACGAGACGAACTTGGTACAAAGAAGGCCTACGGATCAAATGGGAGGACGTAGATGGACGAACGAGACGAACTTGGAACAAAGAAGGGCAACGGATCAAATGGGAGGACGAAGATGGACGAACGAGACGAACATGGTCCAAAGAAGGCCTACGGAACAAATGGGAGGACGAAGAGGGACGAACGAGACGAACTTGGTACAAAGAAGGCCAACGGATCAAATGGGAGGACGAAGATGGACGAACGAGACGAGTTTGGTCCAAAGAAGGCCTACGGACCAAATGGGAGGACGAAGAGGGACGAACGAGACGAACTTGGTACAAAGAAGGCCAACGGATCAAATGGGAGGACGAAGAGGGACGAACGAGACGAACATGGTACAAAGAAGGCCAAGGGATCAAATGGGAGGACGAAGAGGGACGAACGAGACGAACTTGGTACAAAGAAGGCCAAGGGATCAAATGGGAGGACGAAGAGGGACGAACGAGAAGAACTTGGTACAAAGAAGGCCTACGGATAAAATGGGAGGACGAAGAGGGACGAACGAGACGTACTTGGTCCAAAGAAGTCCTACGGATCAAATGGGAGCACGAAGAGGGACGAACGAGACGAACTTGGTACAAAGAAGGCCTACGGATCAAACGGGAGGACGTAGATGGACGAACGAGATGAACTTGGAACAAAGAAGGCCAACGGATCAAATGGGAGGACGAAGATGGACGAACGAGACGAGTTTGGTCCACAGAAGGCCTACGGATCAAATGGGAGGACGAAGAGGGACGAACGAGACGAACTTGGAACAAAGAAGGGCAACAGATCAAATGGGAGGACGAAGATGGACGAACGAGACGAACATGGTCCAAAGAAGGCCTACGGATCAAATGGGAGGACGAAGAGGGACGAACGAGATGAACTTGGTACAAAGAAGGCCAACGGATCAAATGGGAGGACGAAGAGGGACGAACGAGACGAACATGGTACAAAGAAGGCCAAGGGATCAAATGGGAGGACGAAGAGGGACGAACGAGACGAACTTGGTACAAAGAAGGCCAACGGATCAAATGGGAGGACGAAGATGGACGAACGAGACGAGTTTGGTCCAAAGAAGGCCAAGGGATCGTATGGGAGGACGAAGAGGGACGAACGAGACGAACTTCGTACAAAGAAGGCCAAGGGATCAAATGGGAGGACGAAGAGGGACGAACGAGATGAACTTGGTACAAAGAAGGCCTACGGATAAAATGGGAGGACGAAGAGGGACGAACGAGACGAACATGGTCCAAAGAAGGCCTACGGATCAAATGGGAGGACGAAGAGGGACGAACGAGACGAACTTGGTACAAAGAAGGCCAACGGATCAAATGGGAGGACGAAGATGGACGAACGAGACGAGTTTGGTCCACAGAAGGACTACGGATCAAATGGGAGGACGAAGAGGGACGAACGAGACGAACTTGGAACAAAGAAGGGCAACAGATCAAATGGGAGGACGAAGATGGACGAACGAGATGAACTTGGAACAAAGAAGGGCAACGGATCAAATGGGAGGACGAAGATGGACGAACTAGACGAATATGGTCCAAAGAAGGCCTACGGATCAAATGGGAGGATGAAGAGGGACGAACGAGACGAACATGGTACAAAGAAGGCCAAGGGATCAAATGGGAGGACGAAGAGGGACGAACGAGACGAACTTGGTACAAAGAAGGCCAACGGATCAAATGGGAGGACGAAGATGGACGAACGAGACGAGTTTGGTCCAAAGAAGGCCAAGGGATCATATCGGAGGATGAAGAGGGACGAACGAGACGAACTTGGTACAAAGAAGGCCAAGGGATCAAATGGGAGGACGAAGAGGGACGAATGAGACGAACTTGGTACAAAGAAGGCCTACGGATCAAATCGGAGGACGTAGATGGACGAACGAGACGAACTTGGAACAAAGAAGGGCAACGGATCAAATGGGAGGACGAAGATGGACGAACGAGACGAACATGGTCCAAAGAAGGCCTACGGATCAAATTGGAGGACGAAGAGGGACGAACGAGACGAACATGGTATAAAGAAGGCCAAGGGATCAAATGGGAGGACGAAGATGGACGAACGAGACGAACTTGGTCCAAAGAAGGCCTACGGATCAAATGGGAGGACGAAGAGGGACGAACGAGACGAACTTGGTACAAAGAAGGCCAACGGATCAAATGGGAGGACGAAGATGGACGAACGAGACGAACATGGTCCAAAGAAGGCCTACGGATCAAATTGGAGGACGAAGAGGAACAAACGAGACGAACATGGTACAAAGAAGGCCAAGGGATCAAATGGGAGGACGAAGATGGACGAACGAGACGAACTTGGTCCAAAGAAGGCCTACGGATCAAATGGGAGGACGAAGAGGGACGAACGAGACGAACTTGGTACAAAGAAGGCCAACGGAGCAAATAGGAGGACGAAGAGGGACGAACGAGACGAACTTGGTCCAAAGAAGGCCTACGGATCAAATGGAAGGACGTAGAGGGACGAACGAGACGAACTTTGTCCAAAGAAGACCTACGGATCAAATGGGAGGACGAAGAGGGACGAACAAGACGAACTTAGATCAAAGAATGCCAACGGATCAAATGGGAGGACGAAGATGGACGAACGAGACGAACTTGGTCCAAAGAAGGCCTAGGGATCAAATGGGAGGACGAAGAGGGACGAACGAGACGTACGGATCAAATGGGAGGACGAAGAGGGACGAACGAGACGAACTTGGTACAAAGAAGGCCTACGGATCAAATGGGAGGACGTAGATGGACAAACGAGACGAACTTGGAACAAAGAAGGGCAACGGATCAAATGGGAGGACGAAGATGGACGAACGAGACGAACATGGTCCAAAGAAGGCCTACGGATCAAATGGGAGGACGAAGAGGGACGAACGAGACGAACTTGGTACAAAGAAGGCCAACGGATCAAATGGGAGGACGAAGATGGACGAACGAGACGAGTTTGGTCCAAAGAAGGCCTACGGATCAAATGGGAGGACTAAGAGGGACGAACGAGACGAACTTGGAACAAAGAAGGGCAACGGATCAAATGGGAGGACGAAGATGGACGAACGAGACGAGCTTGGTCCAAAGAAGGCCTACGGACCAAATGGGAGGACGAAGAGGGACGAACGAGACGAACATGGTACAAAGAAGGCCAAGGGATGAAATGGGAGGACGAAGAGGGACGAACGATACGAACTTGGTACAAAGAAGGCCAACGGATAAAATGGGAGGACGAAGATGGAGGAACGAGACGAGTTTGGTCCAAAGAAGGCCAAGGGATCATATGGGAGGACGAAGAGGGACGAACGAGACGAACATGGTACAAAGAAGGCCAAGGGATCAAATGGGAGGACGAAGAGGGACGAACGAGATGAACTTGGTACAAAGAAGGCCTACGGATAAAATGGGAGGACGAAGAGGGACGAACGAGACGTACTTGGTCCAAAGAAGTCCTACGGATCAAATGGGAGGACGAAGAGGGACGAACGAGACGAACTTGGTACAAAGAAGGCCTACGGATCAAATGGGAGGACGTTGATGGACGAACGAGAGGAACTTGGAACAAAGAAGGGCAACGGATCCAATGGGAGGACGAAGATGGACGAACGAGACGAACATGGTCCAAAGAAGGCCTACGGATCAAATGGGAGGACGAAGAGGGACGAACGAGACGAACTTGGTACAAAGAAGGCCAACGGATCAAATGGGAGGACGAAGATGGACGAACGAGACAAGTTTGGTCCACAGAAGGCCTACGGATCAAATGGGAGGACGAAGAGGGACGAACGAGACGAACTTGGAACAAAGAAGGGCAGCAGATCAAATGGGAGGACGAAGATGGACGAACGAGACGAACATGGTCCAAAGAAGGCCTACGGACCAAATGGGAGGACGAAGAGGGACGAACGAGACGAACATGGTACAAAGAAGGCCAAGGGATGAAATGGGAGGACGAAGAGGGACGAACGATACGAACTTGGTACAAAGAAGGCCAACGGATAAAATGGGAGGACGAAGATGGAGGAACGAGACGAGTTTGGTCCAAAGAAGGCCAAGGGATCATATGGGAGGACGAAGAGGGACGAACGAGACGAACATGGTACAAAGAAGGCCAAGGGATCAAATGGGAGGACGAAGAGGGACGAACGAGATGAACTTGGTACAAAGAAGGCCTACGGATAAAATGGGAGGACGAAGAGGGACGAACGAGACGTACTTGGTCCAAAGAAGTCCTACGGATCAAATGGGAGGACGAAGAGGGACGAACGAGACGAACTTGGTACAAAGAAGGCCTACGGATCAAATGGGAGGACGTTGATGGACGAACGAGAGGAACTTGGAACAAAGAAGGGCAACGGATCCAATGGGAGGACGAAGATGGACGAACGAGACGAACATGGTCCAAAGAAGGCCTACGGATCAAATGGGAGGACGAAGAGGGACGAACGAGACGAACTTGGTACAAAGAAGGCCAACGGATCAAATGGGAGGACGAAGATGGACGAACGAGACGAGTTTGGTCCACAGAAGGCCTACGGATCAAATGGGAGGACGAAGAGGGACGAACGAGACGAACTTGGAACAAAGAAGGGCAGCAGATCAAATGGGAGGACGAAGATGGACGAACGAGACGAACATGGTCCAAAGAAGGCCTACGGATCAAATGGGAGGACGAAGAGGGACGAACGAGACGAACTTGGTACAAAGAAGGCCAACGGATCAAATGGGAGGACGAAGAGGGACGAACGAGACGAACATGGTACAAAGAAGGCCAAGGGATCAAATGGGAGGACGAAGAGGGACGAACGAGACGAACTTGGTACAAAGAAGGCCAACGGATCAAATGGGAGGACGAAGATGGACGAACGAGACGAGTTTGGTCCAAAAAGGCCAAGGGATCGTATGGGAGGACGAAGAGGGACGAACGAGACGAACTTGGTACAAAGAAGGCCAAGGGATCAAATGGGAGGACGAAGAGGGACGAACGAGATGAACTTGGTACAAAGAAGGCCTACGGATAAAATGGGAGGACGAAGAGGGACGAACGAGACGAACATGGTCCAAAGAAGGCCTACGGATCAAATGGGAGGACGAAGAGGGACGAACGAGACGAACTTGGTACAAAGAAGGCCAACGGATCAAATGGGAGGACGAAGAGGGACGAACGAGACGAACTTGGTACAAAGAAGGCCAAGGGATCAAATGGGAGGACGAAGATGGACGAACGAGACGAAGTTGGTACAAAGAAGGCCAACGGATCAAATGGGAGGACGAAGAGGGACGAACGAGACGAACTTGGTACAAAGAAGGCCAACGGATCAAATGGGAGGACGAAGATGGACGAACGAGACGAGTTTGGTCCACAGAAGTCCTACGGATCAAATGGGAGGACGAAGAGGGACGAACGAGACGAACTTGGTACAAAGAAGGCCTACGGATCAAATGGGAGGACGTTGATGGACGAACGAGAGGAACTTGGAACAAAGAAGGGCAACGGATCCAATGGGAGGACGAAGATGGACGAACGAGACGAACATGGTCCAAAGAAGGCCTACGGATCAAATGGGAGGACGAAGAGGGACGAACGAGACGAACTTGGTACAAAGAAGGCCAACGGATCAAATGGGAGGACGAAGATGGACGAACGAGACGAGTTTGGTCCACAGAAGGCCTACGGATCAAATGGGAGGACGAAGAGGGACGAACGAGACGAACTTGGAACAAAGAAGGGCAGCAGATCAAATGGGAGGACGAAGATGGACGAACGAGACGAACATGGTCCAAAGAAGGCCTACGGATCAAATGGGAGGACGAAGAGGGACGAACGAGACGAACTTGGTACAAAGAAGGCCAACGGATCAAATGGGAGGACGAAGAGGGACGAACGAGACGAACATGGTACAAAGAAGGCCAAGGGATCAAATGGGAGGACGAAGAGGGACGAACGAGACGAACTTGGTACAAAGAAGGCCAACGGATCAAATGGGAGGACGAAGATGGACGAACGAGACGAGTTTGGTCCAAAAAGGCCAAGGGATCGTATGGGAGGACGAAGAGGGACGAACGAGACGAACTTGGTACAAAGAAGGCCAAGGGATCAAATGGGAGGACGAAGAGGGACGAACGAGATGAACTTGGTACAAAGAAGGCCTACGGATAAAATGGGAGGACGAAGAGGGACGAACGAGACGTACTTGGTCCAAAGAAGTCCTACGGATCAAATGGGAGGACGAAGAGGGACGAACGAGACGAACTTGGTACAAAGAAGGCCTACGGATCAAATGGGAGGACGTTGATGGACGAACGAGAGGAACTTGGAACAAAGAAGGGCAACGGATCCAATGGGAGGACGAAGATGGACGAACGAGACAAACATGGTCCAAAGAAGGCCTACGGATCAAATGGGAGGACGAAGAGGGACGAACGAGACGAGCTTGGTACAAAGAAGGCCAACGGATCAAATGGGAGGACGAAGATGGACGAACGAGACGAGTTTGGTCCACAGAAGGCCTACGGATCAAATGGGAGGACGAAGAGGGACGAACGAGACGAACTTGGAACAAAGAAGGGCAGCAGATCAAATGGGAGGACGAAGATGGACGAACGAGACGAACATGGTCCAAAGAAGGCCTACGGATCAAATGGGAGGACGAAGAGGGACGAACGAGACGAACTTGGTACAAAGAAGGCCAACGGATCAAATGGGAGGACGAAGAGGGACGAACGAGACGAACATGGTACAAAGAAGGCCAAGGGATCAAATGGGAGGACGAAGAGGGACGAACGAGACGAACTTGGTACAAAGAAGGCCAACGGATCAAATGGGAGGACGAAGATGGACGAACGAGACGAGTTTGGTCCAAAAAGGCCAAGGGATCGTATGGGAGGACGAAGAGGGACGAACGAGACGAACTTGGTACAAAGAAGGCCAAGGGATCAAATGGGAGGACGAAGAGGGACGAACGAGATGAACTTGGTACAAAGAAGGCCTACGGATAAAATGGGAGGACGAAGAGGGACGAACGAGACGAACATGGTCCAAAGAAGGCCTACGGATCAAATGGGAGGACGAAGAGGGACGAACGAGACGAACTTGGTACAAAGAAGGCCAACGGATCAAATGGGAGGACGAAGAGGGACGAACGAGACGAACTTGGTACAAAGAAGGCCAAGGGATCAAATGGGAGGACGAAGATGGACGAACGAGACGAAGTTGGTACAAAGAAGGCCAACGGATCAAATGGGAGGACGAAGAGGGACGAACGAGACGAACTTGGTACAAAGAAGGCCAACGGATCAAATGGGAGGACGAAGATGGACGAACGAGACGAGTTTGGTCCACAGAAGTCCTACGGATCAAATGGGAGGACGAAGAGGGACGAACGAGACGAACTTGGAACAAAGAAGGGCAACAGATCAAATGGGAGGACGAAGATGGACGAACGAGACGAACATGGTCCAAAGAAGGCCTACGGATCAAATGGGAGGACGAAGAGGGACGAACGAGACGAACTTGGTACAAAGAAGGACAACGGATCAAATGGGAGGACGAAGAGGGACGAACGAGACGAACTTGGTACAAAGAAGGCCAAGGGATCAAATGGGAGGACGAAGATGGACGAACGAGACGAAGTTGGTACAAAGAAGGCCAACGGATCAAATTGGAGGACGAAGAGGGACGAACGAGACGAACTTGGTACAAAGAAGGCCAACGGATCAAATGGGAGGACGAAGATGGACGAACGAGACGAGTTTGGTCCACAGAAGGCCTACGGATCAAATGGGAGGACGAAGAGGGACGAACGAGACGAACTTGGTACAAAGAAGGCCAACGAATCAAATGGGAGGACGAAGAGGGACGAACGAGACGAACATGGTACAAAGAAGGCCAAGGGATCAAATGGGAGGACGAAGAGGGACGAACGAGACGAACTTGGTACAAAGAAGGCCAACGGATCAAATGGGAGGACGAAGATGGACGAACGAGACAAGTTTGGTCCAAAGACGGCCAAGGGATCGTATGGGAGGACGAAGAGGGACGAACGAGACGAACTTGGTACAAAGAAGGCCAAGGGATCAAATGGGAGGACGAAGAGGGACGAACGAGAAGAACTTGGTACAAAGAAGGCCTACGGATAAAATGGGAGGACGAAGAGGGACGAACGAGACGTACATGGTACAAAGAAGGCCAAGGGATCAAATGGGAGGACGAAGATGGACGAACGAGACGAGTTTGGTCCACAGATGGTCTACGGATCAAATGGGAGGACGAAGATGGACGAACGAGACGAGTTTGGTCCAAAGTAGGCCTACGGATCAAATGGAAGGACGTAGAGGGACGAACGAGACGAACTTTGTCCAAAGAAGACCTACGGATCAAATGGGAGGACGAAGAGGGACGAACAAGACGAACTTAGATCAAAGAATGCCAACGGATCAAATGGGAGGACGAAGATGGACGAACGAGACGAACTTGGTCCAAAGAAGGCCTAGGGATCAAATGGGAGGACGAAGAGGGACGAACGAGACGTACGGATCAAATGGGAGGACGAAGATGGACGAACGAGACGAACTTGGTACAAAGAAGGCCTACGGATCAAATGGGAGGACGAAGAGGGACGAACGAGACGTACTTGGTCCAAAGAAGTCCTACGGATCAAATGGGAGGACGAATTGGGACGAACGAGACGAACTTGGTACAAAGAAGGCCAACGGATCAAATGGGAGGACGAAGATGGACGAACGAGACGAGTTTGGTCCACAGAAGGCCTACGGATCAAATGGGAGGACGAAGAGGGACGAACGAGACGAACTTGGTACAAAGAAGGCCAACGAATCAAATGGGAGGACGAAGAGGGACGAACGAGACGAACATGGTACAAAGAAGGCCAAGGGATCAAATGGGAGGACGAAGAGGGACGAACGAGACGAACTTGGTACAAAGAAGGCCAACGGATCAAATGGGAGGACGAAGATGGACGAACGAGACGAGTTTGGTCCAAAGAAGGCCAAGGGATCGTATGGGAGGACGAAGAGGGACGAACGAGACGAACTTGGTACAAAGAAGGCCAAGGGATCAAATGGGAGGACGAAGAGGGACGAACGAGAAGAACTTGGTACAAAGAAGGCCAACGGATCAAATGGGAGGACGAAGATGGACGAACGAGACGAGTTTGGTCCAAAAAGGCCAAGGGATCGTATGGGAGGACGAAGAGGGACGAACGAGACGAACTTGGTACAAAGAAGGCCAAGGGATCAAATGGGAGGACGAAGAGGGACGAACGAGATGAACTTGGTACAAAGAAGGCCTACGGATAAAATGGGAGGACGAAGAGGGACGAACGAGACGAACATGGTCCAAAGAAGGCCTACGGATCAAATGGGAGGACGAAGAGGGACGAACGAGACGAACTTGGTACAAAGAAGGCCAACGGATCAAATGGGAGGACGAAGAGGGACGAACGAGACGAACTTGGTACAAAGAAGGCCAAGGGATCAAATGGGAGGACGAAGATGGACGAACGAGACGAAGTTGGTACAAAGAAGGCCAACGGATCAAATGGGAGGACGAAGATGGACGAACGAGACAAGTTTGGTCCAAAGACGGCCAAGGGATCGTATGGGAGGACGAAGAGGGACGAACGAGACGAACTTGGTACAAAGAAGGCCAAGGGATCAAATGGGAGGACGAAGAGGGACGAACGAGAAGAACTTGGTACAAAGAAGGCCTACGGATAAAATGGGAGGACGAAGAGGGACGAACGAGACGTACTTGGTCCAAAGAAGTCCTACGGATCAAATGGGAGCACGAAGAGGGACGAACGAGACGAACTTGGTACAAAGAAGGCCTACGGATCAAATGGGAGGACGTAGATGGACGAACGAGATGAACTTGGAACAAAGAAGGGCAACGGATCCAATGGGAGGACGAAGATGGACGAACGAGACGAACATGGTCCAAAGAAGGCCTACGGATCAAATGGGAGGACGAAGAGGGACGAACGAGACGAACTTGGAACAAAGAAGGGCAACAGATCAAACGGGAGGACGAAGATGGACGAACGAGACGAACATGGTACAAAGAAGGCCAAGGGATCAAATGGGAGGACGAAGATGGACGAACGAGACGAGTTTGGTCCACAGATGGTCTACGGATCAAATGGGAGGACGAAGATGGACGAACGAGACGAGTTTGGTCCAAAGTAGGCCTACGGATCAAATGGAAGGACGTAGAGGGACGAACGAGACGAACTTTGTCCAAAGAAGACCTACGGATCAAATGGGAGGACGAAGAGGGACGAACAAGACGAACTTAGATCAAAGAATGCCAACGGATCAAATGGGAGGACGAAGATGGACGAACGAGACGAACTTGGTCCAAAGAAGGCCTAGGGATCAAATGGGAGGACGAAGAGGGACGAACGAGACGTACGGATCAAATGGGAGGACGAAGATGGACGAACGAGACGAACTTGGTACAAAGAAGGCCTACGGATCAAATGGGAGGACGAAGAGGGACGAACGAGACGTACTTGGTCCAAAGAAGTCCTACGGATCAAATGGGAGGACGAATTGGGACGAACGAGACGAACTTGGTACAAAGAAGGCCAACGGATCAAATGGGAGGACGAAGATGGACGAACGAGACGAGTTTGGTCCACAGAAGGCCTACGGATCAAATGGGAGGACGAAGAGGGACGAACGAGACGAACTTGGTACAAAGAAGGCCAACGAATCAAATGGGAGGACGAAGAGGGACGAACGAGACGAACATGGTACAAAGAAGGCCAAGGGATCAAATGGGAGGACGAAGAGGGACGAACGAGACGAACTTGGTACAAAGAAGGCCAACGGATCAAATGGGAGGACGAAGATGGACGAACGAGACGAGTTTGGTCCAAAGAAGGCCAAGGGATCGTATGGGAGGACGAAGAGGGACGAACGAGACGAACTTGGTACAAAGAAGGCCAAGGGATCAAATGGGAGGACGAAGAGGGACGAACGAGAAGAACTTGGTACAAAGAAGGCCAACGGATCAAATGGGAGGACGAAGATGGACGAACGAGACGAGTTTGGTCCAAAAAGGCCAAGGGATCGTATGGGAGGACGAAGAGGGACGAACGAGACGAACTTGGTACAAAGAAGGCCAAGGGATCAAATGGGAGGACGAAGAGGGACGAACGAGATGAACTTGGTACAAAGAAGGCCTACGGATAAAATGGGAGGACGAAGAGGGACGAACGAGACGAACATGGTCCAAAGAAGGCCTACGGATCAAATGGGAGGACGAAGAGGGACGAACGAGACGAACTTGGTACAAAGAAGGCCAACGGATCAAATGGGAGGACGAAGAGGGACGAACGAGACGAACTTGGTACAAAGAAGGCCAAGGGATCAAATGGGAGGACGAAGATGGACGAACGAGACGAAGTTGGTACAAAGAAGGCCAACGGATCAAATGGGAGGACGAAGAGGGACGAACGAGACGAACTTGGTACAAAGAAGGCCAACGGATCAAATGGGAGCACGAAGAGGGACGAACGAGACGAACTTGGTACAAAGAAGGCCTACGGATCAAATGGGAGGACGTAGATGGACGAACGAGATGAACTTGGAACAAAGAAGGGCAACGGATCCAATGGGAGGACGAAGATGGACGAACGAGACGAACATGGTCCAAAGAAGGCCTACGGATCAAATGGGAGGACGAAGAGGGACGAACGAGACGAACTTGGAACAAAGAAGGGCAACAGATCAAATGGGAGGACGAAGATGGACGAACGAGACGAACATGGTACAAAGAAGGCCAAGGGATCAAATGGGAGGACGAAGATGGACGAACGAGACGAGTTTGGTCCACAGAAGGACTACGGATCAAATGGGAGGACGAAGATGGACGAACGAGACGAGTTTGGTCCAAAGTAGGCCTACGGATCAAATGGAAGGACGTAGAGGGACGAACGAGACGAACTTTGTCCAAAGAAGACCTACGGATCAAATGGGAGGACGAAGAGGGACGAACAAGACGAACTTAGATCAAAGAATGCCAACGGATCAAATGGGAGGACGAAGATGGACGAACGAGACGAACTTGGTCCAAAGAAGGCCTAGGGATCAAATGGGAGGACGAAGAGGGACGAACGAGACATACGGATCAAATGGGAGGACGAAGATGGACGAACGAGACGAACTTGGTACAAAGAAGGCCTACGGATCAAATGGGAGGACGAAGAGGGACGAACGAGACGTACTTGGTCCAAAGAAGTCCTACGGATCAAATGGGAGGACGAATTGGGACGAACGAGACGAACTTGGTACAAAGAAGGCCTACGGATCAAATGGGAGGACGTTGATGGACGAACGAGAGGAACTTGGAACAAAGAAGGGCAACGGATCCAATGGGAGGACGAAGATGGACGAACGAGACGAACATGGTCCAAAGAAGGCCTACGGATCAAATGGGAGGACGAAGAGGGACGAACGAGACGAACTTGGTACAAAGAAGGCCAACGGATCAAATGGGAGGACGAAGATGGACGAACGAGACGAGTTTGGTCCACAGAAGGCCTACGGATCAAATGGGAGGACGAAGAGGGACGAACGAGACGAACTTGGAACAAAGAAGGGCAACAGATCAAATGGGAGGACGAAGATGGACGAACGAGACGAACATGGTCCAAAGAAGGCCTACGGATCAAATGGGAGGACGAAGAGGGACGAACGAGACGAACTTGGTACAAAGAAGGCCAACGGATCAAATGGGAGGACGAAGAGGGACGAACGAGACGAACATGGTACAAAGAAGGCCAAGGGATCAAATGGGAGGACGAAGAGGGACGAACGAGACGAACTTGGTACAAAGAAGGCCAACGGATCAAATGGGAGGACGAAGATGGACGAACGAGACGAGTTTGGTCCAAAAAGGCCAAGGGATCGTATGGGAGGACGAAGAGGGACGAACGAGACGAACTTGGTACAAAGAAGGCCAAGGGATCAAATGGGAGGACGAAGAGGGACGAACGAGATGAACTTGGTACAAAGAAGGCCTACGGATAAAATGGGAGGACGAAGAGGGACGAACGAGACGAACATGGTCCAAAGAAGGCCTACGGATCAAATGGGAGGACGAAGAGGGACGAACGAGACGAACTTGGTACAAAGAAGGCCAACGGATCAAATGGGAGGACGAAGAGGGACGAACGAGACGAACTTGGTACAAAGAAGGCCAAGGGATCAAATGGGAGGACGAAGATGGACGAACGAGACGAAGTTGGTACAAAGAAGGCCAACGGATCAAATGGGAGGACGAAGAGGGACGAACGAGACGAACTTGGTACAAAGAAGGTCAACGGATCAAATGGGAGGACGAAGATGGACGAACGAGACGAGTTTGGTCCACAGAAGTCCTACGGATCAAATGGGAGGACGAAGAGGGACGAACGAGACGAACTTGGAACAAAGAAGGGCAACAGATCAAATGGGAGGACGAAGATGGACGAACGAGACGAACATGGTCCAAAGAAGGCCTACGGATCAAATGGGATGACGAAGAGGGACGAACGAGACGAACTTGGTACAAAGAAGGCCAACGGATCAAATGGGAGGACGAAGAGGGACGAACGAGACGAACTTGGTACAAAGAAGGCCAAGGGATCAAATGGGAGGACGAAGATGGACGAACGAGACGAAGTTGGTACAAAGAAGGCCAACGGATCAAATGGGAGGACGAAGAGGGACGAACGAGACGAACTTGGTACAAAGAAGGCCAACGGATCAAATGGGAGGACGAAGATGGACGAACGAGACGAGTTTGGTCCACAGAAGGCCTACGGATCAAATGGGAGGACGAAGAGGGACGAACGAGACGAACTTGGTACAAAGAAGGCCAACGAATCAAATGGGAGGACGAAGAGGGACGAACGAGACGAACATGGTACAAAGAAGGCCAAGGGATCAAATGGGAGGACGAAGAGGGACGAACGAGACGAACTTGGTACAAAGAAGGCCAACGGATCAAATGGGAGGACGAAGATGGACGAACGAGACGAGTTTGGTCCAAAGAAGGCCAAGGGATCGTATGGGAGGACGAAGAGGGACGAACGAGACGAACTTGGTACAAAGAAGGCCAAGGGATCAAATGGGAGGACGAAGAGGGACGAACGAGAAGAACTTGGTACAAAGAAGGCCAACGGATCAAATGGGAGGACGAAGATGGACGAACGAGACGAGTTTGGTCCAAAAAGGCCAAGGGATCGTATGGGAGGACGAAGAGGGACGAACGAGACGAACTTGGTACAAAGAAGGCCAAGGGATCAAATGGGAGGACGAAGAGGGACGAACGAGATGAACTTGGTACAAAGAAGGCGTACGGATAAAATGGGAGGACGAAGAGGGACGAACGAGACGAACATGGTCCAAAGAAGGCCTACGGATCAAATGGGAGGACGAAGAGGGACGAACGAGACGAACTTGGTACAAAGAAGGCCAACGGATCAAATGGGAGGACGAAGAGGGACGAACGAGACGAACTTGGTACAAAGAAGGCCAAGGGATCAAATGGGAGGACGAAGATGGACGAACGAGACGAAGTTGGTACAAAGAAGGCCAACGGATCAAATGGGAGGACGAAGAGGGACGAACGAGACGAACTTGGTACAAAGAAGGCCAACGGATCAAATGGGAGGACGAAGATGGACGAACGAGACGAGTTTGGTCCACAGAAGTCCTACGGATCAAATGGGAGGACGAAGAGGGACGAACGAGACGAACTTGGAACAAAGAAGGGCAACAGATCAAATGGGAGGACGAAGATGGACGAACGAGACGAACATGGTCCAAAGAAGGCCTACGGATCAAATGGGAGGACGAAGAGGGACGAACGAGACGAACTTGGTACAAAGAAGGCCAACGGATCAAATGGGAGGACGAAGAGGGACGAACGAGACGAACTTGGTACAAAGAAGGCCAAGGGATCAAATGGGAGGACGAAGATGGACGAACGAGACGAAGTTGGTACAAAGAAGGCCAACGGATCAAATGGGAGGACGAAGAGGGACGAACGAGACGAACTTGGTACAAAGAAGGCCAACGGATCAAATGGGAGGACGAAGATGGACGAACGAGACGAGTTTGGTCCACAGAAGGCCTACGGATCAAATGGGAGGACGAAGAGGGACGAACGAGACGAACTTGGTACAAAGAAGGCCAACGAATCAAATGGGAGGACGAAGAGGGACGAACGAGACGAACATGGTACAAAGAAGGCCAAGGGATCAAATGGGAGGACGAAGAGGGACGAACGAGACGAACTTGGTACAAAGAAGGCCAACGGATCAAATGGGAGGACGAAGATGGACGAACGAGACGAGTTTGGTCCAAAGAAGGCCAAGGGATCGTATGGGAGGACGAAGAGGGACGAACGAGACGAACTTGGTACAAAGAAGGCCAAGGGATCAAATGGGAGGACGAAGAGGGACGAACGAGAAGAACTTGGTACAAAGAAGGCCAACGGATCAAATGGGAGGACGAAGATGGACGAACGAGACGAGTTTGGTCCAAAAAGGCCAAGGGATCGTATGGGAGGACGAAGAGGGACGAACGAGACGAACTTGGTACAAAGAAGGCCAAGGGATCAAATGGGAGGACGAAGAGGGACGAACGAGATGAACTTGGTACAAAGAAGGCCTACGGATAAAATGGGAGGACGAAGAGGGACGAACGAGACGAACTTGGTACAAAGAAGGCCAACGGATCAAATGGGAGGACGAAGATGGACGAACGAGACGAGTTTGGTCCACAGAAGTCCTACGGATCAAATGGGAGGACGAAGAGGGACGAACGAGACGAACTTGGAACAATGAAGGGCAACAGATCAAATGGGAGGACGAAGATGGACGAACGAGACGAACATGGTCCAAAGAAGGCCTACGGATCAAATGGGAGGACGAAGAGGGACGAACGAGACGAACTTGGTACAAAGAAGGCCAACGGATCAAATGGGAGGACGAAGAGGGACGAACGAGACGAACTTGGTACAAAGAAGGCCAAGGGATCAAATGGGAGGACGAAGATGGACGAACGAGACGAAGTTGGTACAAAGAAGGCCAACGGATCAAATGGGAGGACGAAGAGGGACGAACGAGACGAACTTGGTACAAAGAAGGCCAACGGATCAAATGGGAGGACGAAGATGGACGAACGAGACGAGTTTGGTCCACAGAAGGCCTACGGATCAAATGGGAGGACGAAGAGGGACGAACGAGACGAACTTGGTACAAAGAAGGCCAACGAATCAAATGGGAGGACGAAGAGGGACGAACGAGACGAACATGGTACAAAGAAGGCCAAGGGATCAAATGGGAGGACGAAGAGGGACGAACGAGACGAACTTGGTACAAAGAAGGCCAACGGATCAAATGGGAGGACGAAGATGGACGAACGAGACGAGTTTGGTCCAAAGAAGGCCAAGGGATCGTATGGGAGGACGAAGAGGGACGAACGAGACGAACTTGGTACAAAGAAGGCCAAGGGATCAAATGGGAGGACGAAGAGGGACGAACGAGAAGAACTTGGTACAAAGAAGGCCTACGGATAAAATGGGAGGACGAAGAGGGACGAACGAGACGTACTTGGTCCAAAGAAGTCCTACGGATCAAATGGGAGCACGAAGAGGGACGAACGAGACGAACTTGGTACAAAGAAGGCCTACGGATCAAATGGGAGGACGTAGATGGACGAACGAGATGAACTTGGAACAAAGAAGGGCAACGGATCCAATGGGAGGACGAAGATGGACGAACGAGACGAACATGGTCCAAAGAAGGCCTACGGATCAAATGGGAGGACGAAGAGGGACGAACGAGACGAACTTGGAACAAAGAAGGGCAACAGATCAAATGGGAGGACGAAGATGGACGAACGAGACGAACATGGTACAAAGAAGGCCAAGGGATCAAATGGGAGGACGAAGATGGACGAACGAGACGAGTTTGGTCCACAGAAGGACTACGGATCAAATGGGAGGACGAAGATGGACGAACGAGACGAGTTTGGTCCAAAGTAGGCCTACGGATCAAATGGAAGGACGTAGAGGGACGAACGAGACGAACTTTGTCCAAAGAAGTCCTACGGATCAAATGGGAGGACGAAGAGGGACGAACAAGACGAACTTAGATCAAAGAATGCCAACGGATCAAATGGGAGGACGAAGATGGACGAACGAGACGAACTTGGTCCAAAGAAGGCCTAGGGATCAAATGGGAGGACGAAGAGGGACGAACGAGACGTACGGATCAAATGGGAGGACGAAGATGGACGAACGAGACGAACTTGGTACAAAGAAGGCCTACGGATCAAATGGGAGGACGAAGAGGGACGAACGAGACGAACTTGGTAGAAAGAAGGCCAACGGATCAAATGGGAGGACGAAGAGGGACGAACGAGACGAACTTGGTACAAAGAAGGCCAAGGGATCAAATGGGAGGACGAAGATGGACGAACGAGACGAAGTTGGTACAAAGAAGGCCAACGGATCAAATGGGAGGACGAAGAGGGACGAACGAGACGAACTTGGTACAAAGAAGGCCTACGGATCAAATGGGAGGACGAAGAGGGACGAACGAGACGAACTTTGTCCAAAGAAGACCTACGGATCAAATGGGAGGACGAAGAGGGACGAACAAGACGAACTTAGATCAAAGAATGCCAACGGATCAAATGGGAGGACGAAGATGGACGAACGAGACGAACTTGGTCCAAAGAAGGCCTAGGGATCAAATGGGAGGACGAAGAGGGACGAACGAGACGTACGGATCAAATGGGAGGACGAAGAGGGACGAACGAGACGAACATGGTCCAAAGAAGGCCTACGGATCAAATGGGAGGACGAAGAGGGACGAACGAGACGAACTTGGTACAAAGAAGGCCAACGGATCAAATGGGAGGACGAAGAGGGACGAACGAGACGAACTTGGTACAAAGAAGGCCAAGGGATCAAATGGGAGGACGAAGATGGACGAACGAGACGAAGTTGGTACAAAGAAGGCCAACGGATCAAATGGGAGGACGAAGAGGGACGAACGAGACGAACTTGGTACAAAGAAGGCCAACGGATCAAATGGGAGGACGAAGATGGACGAACGAGACGAGTTTGGTCCACAGAAGTCCTACGGATCAAATGGGAGGACGAAGAGGGACGAACGAGACGAACTTGGAACAAAGAAGGGCAACAGATCAAATGGGAGGACGAAGATGGACGAACGAGACGAACATGGTCCAAAGAAGGCCTACGGATCAAATGGGAGGACGAAGAGGGACGAACGAGACGAACTTGGTACAAAGAAGGCCAACGGATCAAATGGGAGGACGAAGAGGGACGAACGAGACGAACTTGGTACAAAGAAGGCCAAGGGATCAAATGGGAGGACGAAGATGGACGAACGAGACGAAGTTGGTACAAAGAAGGCCAACGGATCAAATGGGAGGACGAAGAGGGACGAACGAGACGAACTTGGTACAAAGAAGGCCAACGGATCAAATGGGAGGACGAAGATGGACGAACGAGACGAGTTTGGTCCACAGAAGTCCTACGGATCAAATGGGAGGACGAAGAGGGACGAACGAGACGAACTTGGAACAATGAAGGGCAACAGATCAAATGGGAGGACGAAGATGGACGAACGAGACGAACATGGTCCAAAGAAGGCCTACGGATCAAATGGGAGGACGAAGAGGGACGAACGAGACGAACTTGGTACAAAGAAGGCCAACGGATCAAATGGGAGGACGAAGAGGGACGAACGAGACGAACTTGGTACAAAGAAGGCCAAGGGATCAAATGGGAGGACGAAGATGGACGAACGAGACGAAGTTGGTACAAAGAAGGCCAACGGATCAAATGGGAGGACGAAGAGGGACGAACGAGACGAACTTGGTACAAAGAAGGCCAACGGATCAAATGGGAGGACGAAGATGGACGAACGAGACGAGTTTGGTCCACAGAAGGCCTACGGATCAAATGGGAGGACGAAGAGGGACGAACGAGACGAACTTGGTACAAAGAAGGCCAACGAATCAAATGGGAGGACGAAGAGGGACGAACGAGACGAACATGGTACAAAGAAGGCCAAGGGATCAAATGGGAGGACGAAGAGGGACGAACGAGACGAACTTGGTACAAAGAAGGCCAACGGATCAAATGGGAGGACGAAGATGGACGAACGAGACGAGTTTGGTCCAAAGAAGGCCAAGGGATCGTATGGGAGGACGAAGAGGGACGAACGAGACGAACTTGGTACAAAGAAGGCCAAGGGATCAAATGGGAGGACGAAGAGGGACGAACGAGAAGAACTTGGTACAAAGAAGGCCTACGGATAAAATGGGAGGACGAAGAGGGACGAACGAGACGTACTTGGTCCAAAGAAGTCCTACGGATCAAATGGGAGCACGAAGAGGGACGAACGAGACGAACTTGGTACAAAGAAGGCCTACGGATCAAATGGGAGGACGTAGATGGACGAACGAGATGAACTTGGAACAAAGAAGGGCAACGGATCCAATGGGAGGACGAAGATGGACGAACGAGACGAACATGGTCCAAAGAAGGCCTACGGATCAAATGGGAGGACGAAGAGGGACGAACGAGACGAACTTGGAACAAAGAAGGGCAACAGATCAAATGGGAGGACGAAGATGGACGAACGAGACGAACATGGTACAAAGAAGGCCAAGGGATCAAATGGGAGGACGAAGATGGACGAACGAGACGAGTTTGGTCCACAGAAGGACTACGGATCAAATGGGAGGACGAAGATGGACGAACGAGACGAGTTTGGTCCAAAGTAGGCCTACGGATCAAATGGAAGGACGTAGAGGGACGAACGAGACGAACTTTGTCCAAAGAAGTCCTACGGATCAAATGGGAGGACGAAGAGGGACGAACAAGACGAACTTAGATCAAAGAATGCCAACGGATCAAATGGGAGGACGAAGATGGACGAACGAGACGAACTTGGTCCAAAGAAGGCCTAGGGATCAAATGGGAGGACGAAGAGGGACGAACGAGACGTACGGATCAAATGGGAGGACGAAGATGGACGAACGAGACGAACTTGGTACAAAGAAGGCCTACGGATCAAATGGGAGGACGAAGAGGGACGAACGAGACGAACTTGGTAGAAAGAAGGCCAACGGATCAAATGGGAGGACGAAGAGGGACGAACGAGACGAACTTGGTACAAAGAAGGCCAAGGGATCAAATGGGAGGACGAAGATGGACGAACGAGACGAAGTTGGTACAAAGAAGGCCAACGGATCAAATGGGAGGACGAAGAGGGACGAACGAGACGAACTTGGTACAAAGAAGGCCTACGGATCAAATGGGAGGACGAAGAGGGACGAACGAGACGAACTTTGTCCAAAGAAGACCTACGGATCAAATGGGAGGACGAAGAGGGACGAACAAGACGAACTTAGATCAAAGAATGCCAACGGATCAAATGGGAGGACGAAGATGGACGAACGAGACGAACTTGGTCCAAAGAAGGCCTAGGGATCAAATGGGAGGACGAAGAGGGACGAACGAGACGTACGGATCAAATGGGAGGACGAAGAGGGACGAACGAGACGAACATGGTCCAAAGAAGGCCTACGGATCAAATGGGAGGACGAAGAGGGACGAACGAGACGAACTTGGTACAAAGAAGGCCAACGGATCGAATGGGAGGACGAAGAGGGACGAACGAGACGAACTTGGTACAAAGAAGGCCAAGGGATCAAATGGGAGGACGAAGATGGACGAACGAGACGAAGTTGGTACAAAGAAGGCCAACGGATCAAATGGGAGGACGAAGAGGGACGAACGAGACGAACTTGGTACAAAGAAGGCCAACGGATCAAATGGGAGGACGAAGATGGACGAACGAGACGAGTTTGGTCCACAGAAGTCCTACGGATCAAATGGGAGGACGAAGAGGGACGAACGAGACGAACTTGGAACAAAGAAGGGCAACAGATCAAATGGGAGGACGAAGATGGACGAACGAGACGAACATGGTCCAAAGAAGGCCTACGGATCAAATGGGAGGACGAAGAGGGACGAACGAGACGAACTTGGTACAAAGAAGGCCAACGGATCAAATGGGAGGACGAAGAGGGACGAACGAGACGAACTTGGTACAAAGAAGGCCAAGGGATCAAATGGGAGGACGAAGATGGACGAACGAGACGAAGTTGGTACAAAGAAGGCCAACGGATCAAATGGGAGGACGAAGAGGGACGAACGAGACGAACTTGGTACAAAGAAGGCCAACGGATCAAATGGGAGGACGAAGATGGACGAACGAGACGAGTTTGGTCCACAGAAGGCCTACGGATCAAATGGGAGGACGAAGAGGGACGAACGAGACGAACTTGGTACAAAGAAGGCCAACGCATCAAATGGGAGGACGAAGAGGGACGAACGAGACGAACATGGTACAAAGAAGGCCAAGGGATCAAATGGGAGGACGAAGAGGGACGAACGAGACGAACTTGGTACAAAGAAGGCCAACGGATCAAATGGGAGGACGAAGATGGACGAACGAGACGAGTTTGGTCCAAAGAAGGCCAAGGGATCGTATGGGAGGACGAAGAGGGACGAACGAGACGAACTTGGTACAAAGAAGGCCAAGGGATCAAATGGGAGGACGAAGAGGGACGAACGAGAAGAACTTGGTACAAAGAAGGCCTACGGATAAAATGGGAGGACGAAGAGGGACGAACGAGACGTACTTGGTCCAAAGAAGTCCTACGGATAAAATGGGAGCACGAAGAGGGACGAACGAGACAAACTTGGTACAAAGAAGGCCTACGGATCAAATGGGAGGACGTAGATGGACGAACGAGATGAACTTGGAACAAAGAAGGGCAACGGATCCAATGGGAGGACGAAGATGGACGAACGAGACGAACATGGTCCAAAGAAGGCCTACGGATCAAATGGGAGGACGAAGAGGGACGAACGAGACGAACTTGGAACAAAGAAGGGCAACAGATCAAATGGGAGGACGAAGATGGACGAACGAGACGAACATGGTACAAAGAAGGCCAAGGGATCAAATGGGAGGACGAAGATGGACGAACGAGACGAGTTTGGTCCACAGAAGGACTACGGATCAAATGGGAGGACGAAGATGGACGAACGAGACGAGTTTGGTCCAAAGTAGGCCTACGTATCAAATGGAAGGACGTAGAGGGACGAACGAGACGAACTTTGTCCAAAGAAGACCTACGGATCAAATGGGAGGACGAAGAGGGACGAACAAGACGAACTTAGATCAAAGAATGCCAACGGATCAAATGGGAGGACGAAGATGGACGAACGAGACGAACTTGGTCCAAAGAAGGCCTACGGATCAAATGGGAGGACGTAGATGGACAAACGAGACGAACTTGGAACAAAGAAGGGCAACGGATCAAATGGGAGGACGAAGATGGACGAACGAGACGAGTTTGCTCAAAAGAAGGACTACGGATCAAATGGGAGGACGAAGAGGGACGAACGAGACGAACTTGGAACAAAGAAGGGCAACAGATCAAATGGGAGGACGAAGATGGACGAACGAGAGGAACTTGGAACAAAGAAGGGCAACGGATCAAATGGGAGGACGAAGATGGACGAACTAGACGAACATGGTCCAAAGAAGGCCTACGGATCAAATGGGAAGACGAAGAGGGACGAACGAGACGAACTTGGAACAAAGAAGGGCAACAGATCAAATGGGAGGACGAAGATGGACGAACGAGATGAACTTGGAACAAAGAAGGGCAACGGATCAAATGGGAGGACGAAGATGGACGAACTAGACGAACATGGTCCAAAAAAGGCCTACGGATCAAATGGGAAGACGAAGAGGGACGAACGAGACGAACTTGGTACAAAGAAGGCCAACGGATCAAATGGGAGGACGAAGATGGACGAACGAGACGAACATGGACCAAAGAAGGCCAAGGGATCAAATGGGAGGACGAAGAGGGACGAACGAGACGAACTTGGTACAAAGAAGGCCTACGGATCAAATGGGAGGACGTAGATGGACGAACGAGATGAACTTGGAACAAAGAAGGGCAACGGATCCAATGGGAGGACGAAGATGGACGAACGAGACGAACATGGTCCAAAGAAGTCCTACGGATCAAATGGGAGGACGAAGAGGGACGAACGAGACGAACATGGTCCAAAGAAGGCCTACGGATCAAATGGGAGGACGAAGAGGGACGAACGAGACGAACTTGGTACAAAGAAGGCCAACGGATCAAATGGGAGGACGAAGATGGACGAACGAGACGAGTTTGGTCCACAGAAGGACTACGGATCAAATGGGAGGACGAAGAGGGACGAACGAGACGAACTTGGAACAAAGAAGGGCAACGGATCAAATGGGAGGACGAAGATGGACGAACTAGACGAACATGGTCCAAAGAAGGCCTACGGATCAAATGGGAAGACGAAGAGGGACGAACGAGACGAACTTGGTACAAAGAAGGCCAACGGATCAAATGGGAGGACGAAGATGGACGAACGAGACGAACATGGTCCAAAGAAGGCCTACGGATCAAATGGGAGGACGAAGAGGGACGAACGAGACGAACATGGTACAAAGAAGGCCTAGGGATCAAATGGGAGGACGAAGAGGGACGAACGAGACGAACTTGGTACAAAGAAGGCCAACGGATCAAATGGGAGGACGAAGATGGACGAACGAGACGAGTTTGGTCCAAAGAAGGCCAAGGGATCATATCGGAGGATGAAGAGGGACGAACGAGACGAACTTGGTACAAAGAAGGCCAAGGGATCAAATGGGAGGACGAAGAGGGACGAATGAGACGAACTTGGTACAAAGAAGGCCTACGGATCAAATCGGAGGACGTAGATGGACGAACGAGACGAACTTGGAACAAAGAAGGCCAAGGGATCAAATGGGAGGACGAAGATGGACGAACGAGACGAACTTGGTCCAAAGAAGGCCTACGGATCAAATGGGAGGACGAAGAGGGACGAACGAGACGAACTTGGTACAAAGAAGGCCAACGGATCAAATGGGAGGACGAAGATGAACGAACGAGACGAACATGGTCCAAAGAAGGCCTACGGATCAAATTGGAGGACGAAGAGGGACAAACGAGACGAACATGGTACAAAGAAGGCCAAGGGATCAAATGGGAGGACGAAGATGGACGAACGAGACGAACTTGGTCCAAAGAAGGCCTACAGATCAAATGGGAGGACGAAGAGGGACGAACGAGACGAACTTGGTACAAAGAAGGCCAACGGAGCAAATAGGAGGACGAAGAGGGACGAACGAGACGAACTTGGTCCAAAGAAGGCCTACGGATCAAATGGAAGGACGTAGAGGGACGAACGAGACGAACTTTGTCCAAAGAAGACCTACGGATCAAATGGGAGGACGAAGAGGGACGAACAAGACGAACTTAGATCAAAGAATGCCAACGGATCAAATGGGAGGACGAAGATGGACGAACGAGACGAACTTGGTCCAAAGAAGGCCTAGGGATCAAATGGGAGGACGAAGAGGGACGAACGAGACGTACGGAGCAAATGGGAGGACGAAGAGGGACGAACGAGACGAACTTGGTACAAAGAAGGCCTACGGATCAAATGGGAGGACGTAGATGGACAAACGAGACGAACTTGGAACAAAGAAGGGCAACGGATCAAATGGGAGGACGAAGATGGACGAATGAGACGAGTTTGGTCCACAGAAGGACTACGGATCAAATGGGAGGACGAAGAGGGACGAACGAGACGAACTTGGAACAAAGAAGGGCAACAGATCAAATGGGAGGACGAAGATGGACGAACGAGATGAACTTGGAACAAAGAAGGGCAACGGATCAAATGGGAGGACGAAGATGGACGAACTAGACGAACATGGTCCAAAGAAGGCCTACGGATCAAATGGGAAGACGAAGAGGGACTAACGAGACGAACTTGGTACAAAGAAGGCCAACGGATCAAATGGGAGGACGAAGATGGACGAACGAGACGAACATGGTCCAAAGAAGGCCTACGGATCAAATGGGAGGACGAAGAGGGACGAACGAGACGAACATGGTACAAAGAAGGCCAAGGGATCAAATGGGAGGACGAAGAGGGACGAACGAGACGAACTTGGTACAAAGAAGGCCAACGGATCAAATGGGAGGACGAAGATGGACGAACGAGACGAGTTTGGTCCAAAGAAGGCCAAGGGATCATATCGGAGGATGAAGAGGGACGAACGAGACGAACTTGGTACAAAGAAGGCCAAGGGATCAAATGGGAGGACGAAGAGGGACAAATGAGACGAACTTGGTACAAAGAAGGCCTACGGATCAAATCGGAGGACGTAGATGGACGAACGAGACGAACTTGGAACAAAGAAGGCCAAGGGATCAAATGGGAGGACGAAGATGGACGAACGAGACGAACTTGGTCCAAAGAAGGCCTACGGATCAAATGGGAGGACGAAGAGGGACGAACGAGACGAACTTGGTACAAAGAAGGCCAACGGATCAAATGGGAGGACGAAGATGGACGAACGAGACGAACATGGTCCAAAGAAGGCCTACGGATCAAATTGGAGGACGAAGAGGGACAAACGAGACGAACATGGTACAAAGAAGGCCAAGGGATCAAATGGGAGGACGAAGATGGACGAACGAGACGAACTTGGTCCAAAGAAGGCCTACGGATCAAATGGGAGGACGAAGAGGGACGAACGAGACGAACTTGGTACAAAGAAGGCCAACGGAGCAAATAGGAGGACGAAGAGGGACGAACGAGACGAACTTGGTCCAAAGAAGGCCTACGGATCAAATGGAAGGACGTAGAGGGACGAACGAGACGAACTTTGTCCAAAGAAGACCTACGGATCAAATGGGAGGACGAAGAGGGACGAACAAGACGAACTTAGATCAAAGAATGCCAACGGATCAAATGGGAGGACGAAGATGGACGAACGAGACGAACTTGGTCCAAAGAAGGCCTAGGGATCAAATGGGAGGACGAAGAGGGACGAACGAGACGTACGGATCAAATGGGAGGACGAAGAGGGACGAACGAGACGAACTTGGTACAAAGAAGGCCTACGGATCAAATGGGAGGACGTAGATGGACAAACGAGACGAACTTGGAACAAAGAAGGGCAACGGATCAAATGGGAGGACGAAGATGGACGAACGAGACGAACATGGTCCAAAGAAGGCCTACGGATCAAATGGGAGGACGAAGAGGGACGAACGAGACGAACTTGGTACAAAGAAGGCCAACGGATCAAATGGGAGGACGAAGATGGACGAACGAGACGAGTTTGGTCCACAGAAGGCCTACGGATCAAATGGGAGGACGAAGAGGGACGAACGAGACGAACTTGGAACAAAGAAGGGCAACAGATCAAATGGGAGGACGAAGATGGACGAACTGATGAGGACATGGAGGTCCAAGAAGCCATTCAAACCCTAGGAGGCCCAATTACTAGGGCAATGTCAAGAAGGGTCCAAGAAGGCTTAGTCCAATTCTTGACTAAGACAATTTCCAACATGGACAAAGAAGTAATTGCACCAAAGACCATGCTTGTCATCCAAGCCATGGAGGAGGTGCAAGACTCATGAAGCCAGCCATGTTATTTTGTTTTGAATAAAGTGCATGTGACCAATTGATTTATTTGGGACCAAAGCACTAAAGTGTTTAATTCCTTGTTTAATTTTTGTGTGTTTAATCCACTTTAAGTGGTTACATGAATAAAGACAAGAGGAAGGCTTGGTGGGCGCATAAAGGCAAGGGAGACAAAGAATTCATAGCAATCAAGACCAAGGCATGAATGCTCCAACATCACAATAAAAGTGTAACAGCCACATGTTTAATTTCAATCAAAATGGTGGCTGCATTATGGAGTGGGGCGCTGCACTTGATGACTGAACAACAGCCAAATCAATTGGCCTTCTTAGGATTCCTTGCACCATTAGGAGGGGACTTGAAGAACAATCAAAGAGAAGCAACCAAGGCAGACTTGTGGGGCGCACATGTGAAGGCTGGACAGCAGCCATTTTCATTGTTCTTCTTAGGATTCCTTCTATCATTAGTGAGCTAGGGAGCAGCCATATAACTGGTTGTAAATGCTTGTTAAGACTAGCCTAGGATCCTAGTATTTATGCGCCTAAGAAGAGGGCTGGTAGACAACCATGTAATTGCTTGTTAATGCTCCTTTAAGAGTGCCTAGGATTCCTTGTAAGCCTTGAAAGGCATAGTCCAAGTCTGAACTTGTAAATCAGACCAGCCCCCTCCCTATATAAAGGGGCGCATGGCACATGGAAAAACAACTTTGATTTTGAGCAAAAACATTACCTTGTGTAATTGAGTCCTTACTCTTTGGTTCTGGATTGAACCAGACTTTGATCTTACCAAGAATCCTTTCTTGTGGTGATCCTCATTTCCATAGGCTTATCCTTGTCTTGGATTAGACCAAGGTGGCGCCCCTTGCCTCCCATCCATTCTTCTTGTTCCTTGCTTCCTAAATTGCTCTCTTGTTTGCTTGTTATAACAAGAACTCTTAATTCTCACTTCCTTTTTGTTCACTTGTTCTTATTCTGTTCACTAGTTTCTTGTTAAAATAAGAACCATCCTTTCTTGCTATTCTTTCTTAAAGATTGAAAATCACAAGTTCTTAGTCACAACCAGAATCTAAGTGGTGAATTCAAGTCATTGGCCAAGTTGTTACAACAAGGAGGCCATCACGAACGAGACGAACATGGTCCAAAGAAGGCCTACGGATCAAATGGGAGGACGAAGAGGGACGAACGAGACGAACTTGGTACAAAGAAGGCCAACGGATCAAATGGGAGGACGAAGAGGGACGAACGAGACGAACATGGTACAAAGAAGGCCAAGGGATCAAATGGGAGGACGAAGAGGGACGAACGAGATGAACTTGGTACAAAGAAGGCCAACGGATCAAATGGGAGGACGAAGATGGACGAACGAGACGAGTTTGGTCCAAAGAAGGCCAAGGGATCGTATGGGAGGACGAAGAGGGACGAACGAGACGAACTTCGTACAAAGAAGGCCAAGGGATCAAATGGGAGGACGAAGAGGGACGAACGAGATGAACTTGGTACAAAGAAGGCCTACGGATAAAATGGGAGGACGAAGAGGGACGAACGAGACGAACATGGTCCAAAGAAGGCCAACGGATCAAATGGGAGGACGAAGAGGGACGAACGAGACGAACTTGGTACAAAGAAGGCCAACGGATCAAATGGGAGGACGAAGATGGACGAACGAGACGAGTTTGGTCCACAGAAGGACTACGGATCAAATGGGAGGACGAAGA
Organism: Glycyrrhiza uralensis; assembly: GCA_030159175.1. Classification (NCBI taxonomy): domain Eukaryota; kingdom Viridiplantae; phylum Streptophyta; class Magnoliopsida; order Fabales; family Fabaceae; genus Glycyrrhiza; species Glycyrrhiza uralensis. The sequence goes on from BRZY01000004.1 coordinate 20,523,027, forward strand.
GGGACGAACGAGACGAACTTGGAACAAAGAAGGGCAACAGATCAAATGGGAGGACGAAGATGGACGAACGAGATGAACTTGGAACAAAGAAGGGCAACGGATCAAATGGGAGGACGAAGAGGGACGAACGAGACGAACTTGGTACAAAGAAGGCCAACGGATCAAATGGGAGGACGAAGATGGACGAACGAGACGAACATGGTCCAAAGAAGGCCTACGGATCAAATTGGAGGACGAAGAGGGACAAACGAGACGAACATGGTACAAAGAAGGCCAAGGGATCAAATGGGAGGACGAAGATGGACGAACGAGACGAACTTGGTCCAAAGAAGGCCTACGGATCAAATGGGAGGACGAAGAGGGACGAACGAGACGAACTTGGTACAAAGAAGGCCAACGGAGCAAATAGGAGGACGAAGAGGGACGAACGAGACGAACTTGGTCCAAAGAAGGCCTACGGATCAAATGGAAGGACGTAGAGGGACGAACGAGACGAACTTTGTCCAAAGAAGGCCTACGGATCAAATGGGAGGACGAAGAGGGACGAACAAGACGAACTTAGATCAAAGAATGCCAACGGATCAAATGGGAGGACGAAGATGGACGAACGAGACGAACTTGGTCCAAAGAAGGCCTAGGGATCAAATGGGAGGACGAAGAGGGACGAACGAGACGTACGGATCAAATGGGAGGACGAAGAGGGACGAACGAGACGAACTTGGTACAAAGAAGGCCTACGGATCAAATGGGAGGACGTAGATGGACGAACGAGACGAACATGGTCCAAAGAAGGCCTACGGATCAAATGGGAGGACGAAGAGGGACGAACGAGACGAACTTGGTACAAAGAAGGCCAACGGATCAAATGGGAGGACGAAGATGGACGAACGAGACGAGTTTGGTCCACAGAAGGCCTACGGATCAAATGGGAGGACGAAGAGGGACGAACGAGACGAACTTGGAACAAAGAAGGGCAACAGATCAAATGGGAGGACGAAGATGGACGAACGAGACGAACATGGTCCAAAGAAGGCCTACGGATCAAATGGGAGGACGAAGAGGGACGAACGAGACGAACTTGGTACAAAGAAGGCCAACGGATCAAATGGGAGGACGAAGAGGGACGAACGAGACGAACATGGTACAAAGAAGGCCAAGGGATCAAATGGGAGGACGAAGAGGGACGAACGAGATGAACTTGGTACAAAGAAGGCCAACGGATCAAATGGGAGGACGAAGATGGACGAACGAGACGAGTTTGGTCCAAAGAAGGCTAAGGGATCGTATGGGAGGACGAAGAGGGACGAACGAGACGAACTTCGTACAAAGAAGGCCAAGGGATCAAATGGGAGGACGAAGAGGGACGAACGAGATGAACTTGGTACAAAGAAGGCCTACGGATAAAATGGGAGGACGAAGAGGGCCGAACGAGACGAACATGGTCCAAAGAAGGCCAACGGATCAAATGGGAGGACGAAGAGGGACGAACGAGACGAACTTGGTACAAAGAAGGCCAACGGATCAAATGGGAGGACGAAGATGGACGAACGAGACGAGTTTGGTCCACAGAAGGACTACGGATCAAATGGGAGGACGAAGAGGGACGAACGAGACGAACTTGGAACAAAGAAGGGCAACAGATCAAATGGGAGGACGAAGATGGACGAACGAGATGAACTTGGAACAAAGAAGGGCAACGGATCAAATGGGAGGACGAAGATGGACGAACTAGACGAAATGGTCCACAGAAGGCCTACGGATCAAATGGGAGGACGAAGAGGGACGAACGAGACGAACTTGGAACAAAGAAGGGCAACAGATCAAATGGGAGGACGAAGATGGACGAACGAGACGAACATGGTCCAAAGAAGGCCTACGGATCAAATGGGAGGACGAAGAGGGACGAACGAGACGAACTTGGTACAAAGAAGGCCAACGGATCAAATGGGAGGACGAAGAGGGACGAACGAGACGAACATGGTACAAAGAAGGCCAAGGGATCAAATGGGACGACGAAGAGGGACGAACGAGATGAACTTGGTACAAAGAAGGCCAACGGATCAAATGGGAGGACGAAGATGGACGAACGAGACGAGTTTGGTCCAAAGAAGGCCAAGGGATCGTATGGGAGGACGAAGAGGGACGAACGAGACGAACTTCGTACAAAGAAGGCCAAGGGATCAAATGGGAGGACGAAGAGGGACGAACGAGATGAACTTGGTACAAAGAAGGCCTACGGATAAAATGGGAGGACGAAGAGGGACGAACGAGACGAACATGGTCCAAAGAAGGCCAACGGATCAAATGGGAGGACGAAGAGGGACGAACGAGACGAACTTGGTACAAAGAAGGCCAACGGATCAAATGGGAGGACGAAGATGGACGAACGAAACGAGTTTGGTCCACAGAAGGACTACGGATCAAATGGGAGGACGAAGAGGGACGAACGAGACGAACTTGGAATAAAGAAGGGCAACAGATCAAATGGGAGGACGAAGATGGACGAACGAGATGAACTTGGAACAAAGAAGGGCAACGGATCAAATGGGAGGACGAAGATGGACGAACTAGACGAACATGGTCCAAAGAAGGCCTACGGATCAAATGGGAAGACGAAGAGGGACGAACGAGACGAACTTGGTACAAAGAAGGCCAACGGATCAAATGGGAGGACGAAGATGGACGAACGAGACGAACATGGTCCAAAGAAGGCCTACGGATCAAATGGGAGGACGAAGAGGGACGAACGAGACGAACATGGTTCAAAGAAGGCCAAGGGATCAAATGGGAGGACGAAGAGGGACGAACGAGACGAACTTGGTACAAAGAAGGCCAACGGATCAAATGGGAGGACGAAGATGGACGAACGAGACGAGTTTGGTCCAAAGAAGGCCAAGGGATCATATCGGAGGATGAAGAGGGACGAACGAGACGAACTTGGTACAAAGAAGGCCAAGGGATCAAATGGGAGGACGAAGAGGGACGAATGAGACGAACTTGGTACAAAGAAGGCCTACGGATCAAATCGGAGGACGTAGATGGACGAACGAGACGAACTTGGAACAAAGAAGGGCAACGGATCAAATGGGAGGACGAAGATGGACGAACGAGACGAACAAGGTCCAAAGAAGGCCTACGGATCAAATTGGAGGACGAAGAGGGACGAACGAGACGAACATGGTATAAAGAAGGCCAAGGGATCAAATGGGAGGACGAAGATGGACGAACGAGACGAACTTGGTCCAAAGAAGGCCTACGGATCAAATGGGAGGACGAAGAGGGACGAACGAGACGAACTTGGTACAAAGAAGGCCAACGGATCAAATGGGAGGACGAAGATGGACGAACGAGACGAACATGGTCCAAAGAAGGCCTACGGATCAAATTGGAGGACGAAGAGGGACAAACGAGACGAACATGGTACAAAGAAGGCCAAGGGATCAAATGGGAGGACGAAGATGGACGAACGAGACGAACTTGGTCCAAAGAAGGCCTACGGATCAAATGGGAGGACGAAGAGGGACGAACGAGACGAACTTGGTACAGAGAAGGCCAACGGAGCAAATAGGAGGACGAAGAGGGACGAACGAGACGAACTTGGTCCAAAGAAGGCCTACGGATCAAATGGAAGGACGTAGAGGGACGAACGAGACGAACTTTGTCCAAAGAAAACCTACGGATCAAATGGGAGGACGAAGAGGGACGAACAAGACGAACTTAGATCAAAGAATGCCAACGGATCAAATGGGAGGACGAAGATGGACGAACGAGACGAACTTGGTCCAAAGAAGGCCTAGGGATCAAATGGGAGGACGAAGAGGGACGAACGAGACGTACGGATCAAATGGGAGGACGAAGAGGGACGAACGAGACGAACTTGGTACAAAGAAGGCCTACGGATCAAATGGGAGGACGTAGATGGACAAACGAGACGAACTTGGAACAAAGAAGGGCAACGGATCAAATGGGAGGACGAAGATGGACGAACGAGACGAACATGGTCCAAAGAAGGCCTACGGATCAAATGGGAGGACGAAGAGGGACGAACGAGACGAACTTGGTACAAAGAAGGCCAACGGATCAAATGGGAGGACGAAGATGGACGAACGAGATGAACATGGTCCAAAGAAGGCCTACGGATCAAATGGGAGGACGAAGAGGGACGAACGAGACGAACATGGTCCATTTGATCCGTTGGCATTCTTTGGACCAAGTTTGTCTCGTTCGTCCATCTTCGTCCTCCCATTTGATCCGTTGGCATCTTTTGGCCCAATTGTGTCTCGTTCGACCCTCTTCGTCCTCCCATTTGATCCGTAGGCCTTCTTTGTACCAAGTTTGTCTCGTTCTTCCCTCTTCGTCCTCCCATTTAATCCGTAGGCCTTCTTTGGACCAACTTCGTCTCGTTCGTCCATCTTTGTCCTCCCATTTGATCCATTGGCCTTCTTTGTACGAAGTTCGTCTCGTTTGTCCCTCTTCGTCCTCCCATTTGATCCGTAGGCCTTCTTTGGACCAAGTTCGTCTCGTTCGTCCCTCTTCGTCCTCCCATTGGATCCGTTGGCATCTTTTGGACCAAGTGCGTCTCGTTCGTCCCTCTTCGTCCTCCCATTTGATCTGTAGGACTTCATTGGACCAAGTTCGTCTCGTTCGTCCACCTTCGTGCTCCCATTTGATCCGTTGGCATTCTTTGGACGAATTTCGTCTCGTTCGTCCATCTTCGTCCTCCCATTTGATCCGTGGCATTCTTTGGACCAAGTTCGTCTCGTTCGTCTGTCTTCGTCCTCCCATTTGATCCGTTGGCATTCTTTGGACCAAGTTTGTCTCGTTCGTCCATCATCGTCCTCCCATTTGATCCGTAGGCCTTCTTTGTAACAATGTTTGTCTCGTTCTTCCCTCTTCGTCCTCCCATTTAATCCGTAGGCCTTCTTTGGACCAAGTTCGTCTCGTTCGTCCCACTTCGTCCACCCATTTGATCCGTATGCATTCTTTGGACCAAGTTCGTCTCGTTCGTCCTCCCATTTGATCCGTATGCATTCTTTGTACCAAGTTCGTCTCGTTCTTCCCTCTTCGTCCTCCCATTTGATCCGTAGGCCTTGTTTGGACCAAGTTCGTCACGTTCGTCCATCTTCGTCCTCCCATTTGATCCGTTGGCATCTTTTGGACCAAGTGTGTCTCGTTCGACCCTCTTCGTCCTCCCATTTGATCCGTAGGCCTTCTTTGGACCAAGTTCGTCTCGTTCGTCCATCTTCGTGCTCCCATTTGATCCGTTGGCATTCTTAGGACGAATTTCGTCTCGTTCGTCCATCTTCGTTCTCCCATTTGATCCGTGGCATTCTTTGGACCAAGTTCGTCTCGTTCGTCTGTCTTCGTCCTCCCATTTGATCCCTTGGCCTTCTTTGTACCAAGTTCGTCTCGTTCGTCCCTCTTCGTCCACCCATTTGATCCGTAGGCATTCTTTGGACCAAGTTCGTCTCGTTCGTCCTCCCATTTGATCCATTGGCATTCTTTGGACAAAGTTTGTCTCGTTCGTCCATCTTCTTCCTCATATTTGATCCGTAGGCTTTCTATGGACCAAGTTCGTCTCGTTCGTCCCTCTTCGTCCTCCCATTTGATCCGTAGGCCTTCTTTGTACCAAGTTCGTCTCGTTCTTCCCTCTTCGTCCTCCCATTTGATCCGTTGGCATCTTTTGGACCAAGTGCGTCTCGTTTGTCCCTCTTCGTGCTCCCATTTGATCCGTTGGCATTCTTTGGACGAATTTGTCTCGTTCGTCCATCTTCGTCCTCCCATTTGATCCATGGCATTCTTTGGACCAAGTTCGTCTCGTTCGTCTGTCTTCGTCCTCCCATTTGATGCGTTGGCATTCTTTGGACCAAGTTCGTCTCGTTCGTCCATCTTCGTCCTCCCATTTGATCCGTAGGCCTTCTTTGTACCAAGTTTGTCTCGTTCTTCCCTCTTCGTCCTCCCATTTAATCCGTAGGCCTTCTTTGGACCAACTTCGTCTCGTTCGTCCATCTTTGTCCTCCCATTTGATCCATTGGCCTTCTTTGTACCAAGTTCGTCTCGTTCGTCCCTCTTCGTCCACCCATTTGATCCGTAGGCATTCTTTGGACCAAGTTCGTCTCGTTCGTCCATCTTCGTCCTCCCATTTGATCCCTTGCCCTTCTTTGGACCAAGTTCATCTCGTTCGTCCCTCTTCGTCCTCCCATTTGATCCGTAGGCCTTCTTTGTACCAAGTTCGTCTCGTTCTTCCCTCTTCGTCCTCCCATTTGATCCGTAGGCCTTCTTTGGACCAAGTTCGTCTCGTTCGTCCATCTTCGTCCTCCCATTTGATCCGTTGGCATCTTTTGGACCAAGTGTGTCTCGTTCGACCCTCTTCGTCCTCCCATTTGATCCGTAGGCCTTCTTTGTACCAAGTTTGTCTCGTTCTTCCCTCTTCGTCCTCCCATTTAATCCGTAGGCCTTCTTTGGACCAACTTCGTCTCGTTCGTCCATCTTTGTCCTCCCATTTGATCCATTGGCCTTTTTTGTACGAAGTTCATCTCGTTTGTCCCTCTTCGTCCTCCCATTTGATCCGTAGGCCTTCTTTGGACCAAGTTCGTCTCGTTCGTCCATCTTCGTCCTCCCATTGGATTCGTTGGCATCTTTTGGGCCAAGTGCGTCTCGTTCGTCCCTCTTCGTCGTAACATTTGATCTGTAGGCCTTCTTTGGACCAAGTTCGTCACGTTCGTCCACCTTCGTGCTCCCATTTGATCCGTTGGCATTCTTTGGACGAATTTCGTCTCGTTCGTCCATCTTCGTCCTCCCATTTGATCCGTGGCATTCTTTGGATCAAGTTCGTCTCGTTCGTCTGTCTTCGTCCTCCCATTTGATCCGTTGGCATTCTTTGGACCAAGTTTGTCTCGTTCGTCCATCATCGTCCTCCCATTTGATCCGTAGGCCTTCTTTGTAACAATGTTTGTCTCGTTCTTCCCTCTTCGTCCTCCCATTTAATCCGTAGGCCTTCTTTGGACCAACTTCGTCTCGTTCGTCCATCTTTGTCCTCCCATTTGATCCATCGGCCTTCTTTGTACGAAGTTCGCCTCGTTTGTCCCTCTTCGTCCTCCCATTTGATCCGTAGGCCTTCTTTGTACCAAGTTCGTCTCGTTCTTCCCTCTTCGTCCTCCCATTTGATCCGTAGGCCTACTTTGGACCAAGTTCGTCTCGTTCGTCCATCTTCGTCCTCCCATTTGATCCGTTGGCATCTTTTGGACCAATTGTGTCTCGTTCGACCCTCTTCGTCCTCCCATTTGATCCGTAGGCCTTCTTTGTACCAAGTTTGTCTCGTTCTTCCCTCTTCGTCCTCCCATTTGATCCGTTGGCATCTTTTGGACCAATTGTGTCTCGTTCGACCCTCTTCGTCCTCCCATTTGATCCGTAGGCCTTCTTTGTACCAAGTTTGTCTTGTTCTTCCCTCTTCGTCCTCCCATTTAATCCGTGGCATTCTTTGGACCAAGTTCGTCTCTTTAGTCTGTCTTCGTCCTCCCATTTGATCCGTTGGCATTCTTTGGACCAAGTTTGTCTCGTTCGTCCATCTTCGTCCTCCCATTTGATCCGTTGGCCTTCTTTGTAACAATGTTTGTCTCGTACTTCCCTCTTCGTCCTCCCATTTAATCCGTAGGCCTTCTTTGGACCAACTTCGTCTCGTTCGTCCATCTTTGTCCTCCCATTTGATCCATTGGCCTTCTTTGTACGAAGTTCGTCTCGTTTGTCCCTCTTCGTCCTCCCATTTGATCCGTAGGCCTTCTTTGGACCAAGTTCGTCTCGTTCGTCCCTCTTCGTCCTCCCATTGGATCCGTTGGCATCTTTTGGACCAAGTGCGTCTCGTTCGTCCCTCTTCGTCCTCCCATTTGATCTGTAGGACTTCATTGGACCAAGTTCGTCTCGTTCGTCCACCTTCGTGCTCCCATTTGATCCGTTGGCATTCTTTGGACGAATTTCGTCTCGTTCGTCCATCTTCGTCCTCCCATTTGATCCGTGGCATTCTTTGGACCAAGTTCGTCTCGTTCGTCTGTCTTCGTCCTCCCATTTGATCCGTTGGCATTCTTTGGACCAAGTTTGTCTCGTTCGTCCATCATCGTCCTCCCATTTGATCCGTAGGCCTTCTTTGTAACAATGTTTGTCTCGTTCTTCCCTCTTCGTCCTCCCATTTAATCCGTAGGCCTTCTTTGGACCAAGTTCGTCTCGTTCGTCCCACTTCGTCCACCCATTTGATCCGTATGCATTCTTTGGACCAAGTTCGTCTCGTTCGTCCTCCCATTTGATCCGTATGCATTCTTTGTACCAAGTTCGTCTCGTTCTTCCCTCTTCGTCCTCCCATTTGATCCGTAGGCCTTGTTTGGACCAAGTTCGTCTCGTTCGTCCATCTTCGTCCTCCCATTTGATCCGTTGGCATCTTTTGGACCAAGTGTGTCTCGTTCGACCCTCTTCGTCCTCCCATTTGATCCGTAGGCCTTCTTTGGACCAAGTTCGTCTCGTTCGTCCATCTTCGTGCTCCCATTTGATCCGTTGGCATTCTTAGGACGAATTTCGTCTCGTTCGTCCATCTTCGTTCTCCCATTTGATCCGTGGCATTCTTTGGACCAAGTTCGTCTCGTTCGTCTGTCTTCGTCCTCCCATTTGATCCGTTGGCATTCTTTGGACCAAGTTTGTCTCGTTCGTCCATCTTCGTCCTCCCATTTGATCCGTAGGCCTTCTTTGTACCAAGTTTGTCTCGTTCTTCCCTCTTCGTCCTCCCATTTAATCCGTAGGCCTTCTTTGGACCAACTTCCTCTCGTTCGTCCATCTTTGTCCTCCCATTTGTTCCATTGGCCTTCTTTGTACGAAGTTCATCTCGTTTGTCCCTCTTCGTCCTAACATTTGATCCGTAGGCCTTCTTTGGACCAAGTTCGTCTCGTTCGTCCATCTTCGTCCTCCCATTGGATCCGTTGGCATCTTTTGGACCAAGTGCGTCTCGTTCGTCCCTCTTCGTCCTCCCACTTGATCTGTAGGCCTTCTTTGGACCAAGTTCGTCTCGTTCGTCCATCTTCGTGCTCCCATTTGATCCGTTGGCATTCTTTGGACGAATTTCGTCTCGTTCGTCCATCTTCGTCCTCCCATTTGATCCGTCGCATTCTTTGGACCAAGTTCGTCTCGTTCGTCTGTCTTCGTCCTCCCATTTGATCCGTTGGCATTCTTTGGACCAAGTTCGTCTTGTTCGTCCATCTTCGTCCTCCCATTTCATCCGTAGGCCTTATTTGGAGCATGTTTGTCTCGTTCGTCCATCATCGTCCTCCCATTTGATCCGTAGGCCTTCTTTGCACAAAGTTCGTCTCGTTCGCCCATCTTCTTCCTCCCATTTGATCCCTTGGCCTTCTTTGTACCAAGTTCGTCTCGTTCGTACCATCTTCGTCCTTCCATTTGATCCGTTGGCATCTTTTGGACCAAGTGTGTCTCGTTCGACCCTCTTCGTCCTCCCATTTGATCCGTAGGCCTTCTTTGTACCAAGTTTGTCTCGTTCTTCCCTCTTCGTCCTCCCATTTAATCCGTAGGCCTTCTTTGGACCAACTACGTCTCGTTCGTCCATCTTTGTCCTCCCATTTGATCCGTTGGCCTTCTTTGTACGAAGTTCGTCTCGTTTGTCCCTCTTCGTCCTCCCATTTGATCCGTAGGCCTTCTTTGGACCAAGTTCGTCTCGTTCGTCCATCTTCGTCCTCCCATTGGATCCGTTGGCATCTTTTGGACAAGTGCGTCTCGTTCGTCCCTCTTCGTCCTCCCATTTGATCTGTAGGCCTTCTTTGGACCAAGTTCGTCTCGTTCGTCCACCTTCGTGCTCCCATTTGATCCGTTGGCATTCTTTGGACGAATTTCGTCTCGTTCGTCCATCTTCGTGCTCCCATTTGATCTGTAGGCCTTCTTTGGACCAAGTTCGTCTCGTTCGTCCATCTTCGTCCTCCCATTGGATCCGTTGGCATCTTTTGGACCAAGTGCGTCTCGTTCGTCCCTCTTCGTCCTCCCATTTGATCTGTAGGCCTTCTTTGGACCAAGTTCGTCTCGTTCGTCCATCTTCGTGCTCCCATTTGATCCGTTGGCATTCTTTGGACGAATTTCGTCTCGTTCGTCCCTCTTCGTCCTCCCATTTGATCCGTGGCATTCTTTGGACCAAGTTCGTCTCGTTCGTCTGTCTTCGTCCTCCCATTTGATCCGTTGGCATTCTTTGGACCAAGTTCGTCTTGTTCGTCCATCTTCGTCCTCCCATTTCATCCGTAGGCCTTATTTGGAGCATGTTTGTCTCGTTCGTCCATCATCGTCCTCCCATTTGATCCATTGGCCTTCTTTGTACGAAGTTCGTCTCGTTTGTCCCTCTTCGTCCTCCCATTTGATCCGTAGGCCTTCTTTGGACCAAGTTCGTCTCGTTCGTCCATCTTCGTCCTCCCATTGGATCCGTTGGCATCTTTTGGACAAGTGCGTCTCGTTCGTCCCTCTTCGTCCTCCCATTTGATCTGTAGGCCTTCTTTGGACCAAGTTCGTCTCGTTCGTCCACCTTCGTGCTCCCATTTGATCCGTTGGCATTCTTTGGACGAAATTCGTCTCGTTCGTCCATCTTCGTGCTCCCATTTGATCTGTAGGCCTTCTTTGGACCAAGTTCGTCTCGTTCGTCCATCTTTGTCCTCCCATTTGATCCATTGGCCTTCTTTGTACGAAGTTCGTCTCGTTTGTCCCTCTTCGTCCTCCCATTTGATCCGTAGGCCTTCTTTGGACCAAGTTCGTCTCGTTCGTCCATCTTCGTCCTCCCATTGGATCCGTTGGCATCTTTTGGACCAAGTGCGTCTCGTTCGTCCCTCTTCGTCCTCCCATTTGATCTGTAGATCTTATTTGGACCATGTTCGTCTCGTTCGTCCATCATCGTCCTCCCATTTGATCCGTAGGCCTTCTTTCGACAAAGTTTGTCTCGTTCGTCCATCTTCTTCCTCCCATTTGATCCCTTGGCCTTCTTTGGACCAAGTTCGTCTCGTTCGTCCCTCTTCGTCCACCCATTTGATCCGTATGCATTCTTTGGACCAAGTTCGTCTAGTTCGTCCTCCCATTTGATCCGTTGGCATTCTTTGGACCAAGTTCGTCTCATTCGTCCATCTTCGTCCTCCCATTTGATCCATTGGTCTTCTCTGGACCAAGTTCGTCTCATTCGTCCATCTTCGTCCTCCCATTTGATCCGTAGGCCTTCTTTGTACCAAGTTCGTCTCGTTCTTCCCTCTTCGTCCTCCCATTTGATGCGTAGGCCTTTTTTGTACCAAGTTCGTCTCGTTCTTCCCTCTTCGTCCTCCCATTTGATCCGTAGGCCTTCTTTGGACCAAGTTCATCTCGTTCGTCCATCTTCGTCCTCCCATTTGATCCGTTGGCATCTTTTGGACAAAGTGTGTCTCGTTCGACCCTCTTCGTCCTCCCATTTGATCCGTAGGCCTTCTTTGGACCAAGTTCGTCTCGTTCGTCCATCTTCGTGCTCCCATTTGATCCGTTGGCATTCTTAAGACGAATTTCGTCTCGTTCGTCCATCTTCGTTCTCCCATTTGATCCGTGGTATTCTTTGGACCAAGTTCGTCTCGTTCGTCCCTCTTCGTCCTCCCATTGGATCCGTTGGCATCTTTTGGACCAAGTGCGTCTCGTTCGTCCCTCTTCGTCCTATCATTTGATCTGTAGGCCTTCTTTGGACCAAGTTCATCTCGTTCGTCCACCTTCGTGCTCCCATTTGATCCGTTGGCATTCTTTGGACGAATTTCGTCTCGTTCGTCCATCTTCGTCCTCCCATTTGATCCGTGGCATTCTTTGGACCAAGTTCGTCTCGTTCGTCTGTCTTCGTCCTCCCATTTGATCCGTTGGCATTCTTTGGACCAAGTTTGTCTCGTTCGTCCATCTTCGTCCTCCCATTTGATTCGTAGGCCTTCTTTGTAACAATGTTTGTCTCGTACTTCCCTCTTCGTCCTCCCATTTAATCCGTAGGCCTTCTTTGGACCAACTTCGTCTCGTTCGTCCATCTTTGTCCTCCCATTTGATCCATTGGCCTTCTTTGTACGAAGTTCGTCTCGTTTGTCCCTCTTCGTCCTCCCATTTGATCCGTAGGCTTTCTTTGGACCAAGTTCGTCTCGTTCTTCCATCTTCGTCCTCCCATTGGATCCGTTGGCATCTTTTGGACCAATTGCGTCTCGTTTGTCCCTCTTCGTCCTCCCATTTGATCTGTAGGCCTTATTTGGACCATGTTCGTCTCGTTCGTCCATCATCGTCCTCCCATTTGATCCGTAAGCCTTCTTTCGACAAAGTTTGTCTCGTTCGTCCCACTTCGTCCTCCCATTTGATCCGTAAGCCTTCTTTGGACCAAGTTCGTCTCGTTCGTCCCACTTCGTCCACCCATTTGATCCGTATGCATTCTTTGGACTAAGTTCGTCTCGTTCGTCCTCCCATTTGATCCGTTGGCATTCTTTGGACCAAGTTCGTCTCGTTCGTCCATCTTCGTCCTCCCATTTGATCCATTGGCCTTCTCTGGACCAAGTTCGTCTCGTTCGTCCATCTTCGTCCTCCCATTTGATCCATTGGCCTTCTCTGGACCAAGTTCATCTCGTTCGTCCCACTTCGTCCTCCCATTTGATCCGTAGGCATTCTTTGTACCAAGTTCGTCTCGTTCTTCCCTCTTCGTCCTCCCATTTGATCCGTAGGCCTTGTTTGGACCAAGTTCGTCTCGTTCGTCCACCTTCGTGCTCCCATTTGATCCGTTGGCATTCTTTGGACGAATTTCGTCTCGTTCGTCCATCTTCGTGCTCCCATTTGATCTGTAGGCCTTCTTTGGACCAAGTTCGTCTCGTTCGTCCATCTTCGTCCTCCCATTGGATCCGTTGGCATCTTTTGGACCAAGTGCGTCTCGTTCGTCCCTCTTCGTCCTCCCATTTGATCTGTAGGCCTTCTTTGGACCAAGTTCGTCTCGTTCGTCCATCTTCGTGCTCCCATTTGATCCGTTGGCATTCTTTGGACGAATTTCGTCTCGTTCGTCCCTCTTCGTCCTCCCATTTGATCCGTGGCATTCTTTGGACCAAGTTCGTCTCGTTCGTCTGTCTTCGTCCTCCCATTTGATCCGTTGGCATTCTTTGGACCAAGTTCGTCTTGTTCGTCCATCTTCGTCCTCCCATTTCATCCGTAGGCCTTATTTGGAGCATGTTTGTCTCGTTCGTCCATCATCGTCCTCCCATTTGATCCATTGGCCTTCTTTGTACGAAGTTCGTCTCGTTTGTCCCTCTTCGTCCTCCCATTTGATCCGTAGGCCTTCTTTGGACCAAGTTCGTCTCGTTCGTCCATCTTCGTCCTCCCATTGGATCCGTTGGCATCTTTTGGACAAGTGCGTCTCGTTCGTCCCTCTTCGTCCTCCCATTTGATCTGTAGGCCTTCTTTGGACCAAGTTCGTCTCGTTCGTCCACCTTCGTGCTCCCATTTGATCCGTTGGCATTCTTTGGACGAAATTCGTCTCGTTCGTCCATCTTCGTGCTCCCATTTGATCTGTAGGCCTTCTTTGGACCAAGTTCGTCTCGTTCGTCCATCTTTGTCCTCCCATTTGATCCATTGGCCTTCTTTGTACGAAGTTCGTCTCGTTTGTCCCTCTTCGTCCTCCCATTTGATCCGTAGGCCTTCTTTGGACCAAGTTCGTCTCGTTCGTCCATCTTCGTCCTCCCATTGGATCCGTTGGCATCTTTTGGACCAAGTGCGTCTCGTTCGTCCCTCTTCGTCCTCCCATTTGATCTGTAGATCTTATTTGGACCATGTTCGTCTCGTTCGTCCATCATCGTCCTCCCATTTGATCCGTAGGCCTTCTTTCGACAAAGTTTGTCTCGTTCGTCCATCTTCTTCCTCCCATTTGATCCCTTGGCCTTCTTTGGACCAAGTTCGTCTCGTTCGTCCCTCTTCGTCCACCCATTTGATCCGTATGCATTCTTTGGACCAAGTTCGTCTAGTTCGTCCTCCCATTTGATCCGTTGGCATTCTTTGGACCAAGTTCGTCTCATTCGTCCATCTTCGTCCTCCCATTTGATCCATTGGTCTTCTCTGGACCAAGTTCGTCTCATTCGTCCATCTTCGTCCTCCCATTTGATCCGTAGGCCTTCTTTGTACCAAGTTCGTCTCGTTCTTCCCTCTTCGTCCTCCCATTTGATGCGTAGGCCTTTTTTGTACCAAGTTCGTCTCGTTCTTCCCTCTTCGTCCTCCCATTTGATCCGTAGGCCTTCTTTGGACCAAGTTCATCTCGTTCGTCCATCTTCGTCCTCCCATTTGATCCGTTGGCATCTTTTGGACAAAGTGTGTCTCGTTCGACCCTCTTCGTCCTCCCATTTGATCCGTAGGCCTTCTTTGGACCAAGTTCGTCTCGTTCGTCCATCTTCGTGCTCCCATTTGATCCGTTGGCATTCTTAAGACGAATTTCGTCTCGTTCGTCCATCTTCGTTCTCCCATTTGATCCGTGGTATTCTTTGGACCAAGTTCGTCTCGTTCGTCCCTCTTCGTCCTCCCATTGGATCCGTTGGCATCTTTTGGACCAAGTGCGTCTCGTTCGTCCCTCTTCGTCCTATCATTTGATCTGTAGGCCTTCTTTGGACCAAGTTCATCTCGTTCGTCCACCTTCGTGCTCCCATTTGATCCGTTGGCATTCTTTGGACGAATTTCGTCTCGTTCGTCCATCTTCGTCCTCCCATTTGATCCGTGGCATTCTTTGGACCAAGTTCGTCTCGTTCGTCTGTCTTCGTCCTCCCATTTGATCCGTTGGCATTCTTTGGACCAAGTTTGTCTCGTTCGTCCATCTTCGTCCTCCCATTTGATTCGTAGGCCTTCTTTGTAACAATGTTTGTCTCGTACTTCCCTCTTCGTCCTCCCATTTAATCCGTAGGCCTTCTTTGGACCAACTTCGTCTCGTTCGTCCATCTTTGTCCTCCCATTTGATCCATTGGCCTTCTTTGTACGAAGTTCGTCTCGTTTGTCCCTCTTCGTCCTCCCATTTGATCCGTAGGCTTTCTTTGGACCAAGTTCGTCTCGTTCTTCCATCTTCGTCCTCCCATTGGATCCGTTGGCATCTTTTGGACCAATTGCGTCTCGTTTGTCCCTCTTCGTCCTCCCATTTGATCTGTAGGCCTTATTTGGACCATGTTCGTCTCGTTCGTCCATCATCGTCCTCCCATTTGATCCGTAAGCCTTCTTTCGACAAAGTTTGTCTCGTTCGTCCCACTTCGTCCTCCCATTTGATCCGTAAGCCTTCTTTGGACCAAGTTCGTCTCGTTCGTCCCACTTCGTCCACCCATTTGATCCGTATGCATTCTTTGGACTAAGTTCGTCTCGTTCGTCCTCCCATTTGATCCGTTGGCATTCTTTGGACCAAGTTCGTCTCGTTCGTCCATCTTCGTCCTCCCATTTGATCCATTGGCCTTCTCTGGACCAAGTTCGTCTCGTTCGTCCATCTTCGTCCTCCCATTTGATCCATTGGCCTTCTCTGGACCAAGTTCATCTCGTTCGTCCCACTTCGTCCTCCCATTTGATCCGTAGGCATTCTTTGTACCAAGTTCGTCTCGTTCTTCCCTCTTCGTCCTCCCATTTGATCCGTAGGCCTTGTTTGGACCAAGTTTGTCTCGTTCGTCCATCTTCGTCCTCCAATTTTATCCGTTGGCATCTTTTGGACCAAGTGTGTCTCAAGTTCGTCTCGTTCGTCCATCTTCGTGCTCCCATTTGATCCGTTGGCATTCTAAGGACGAATTTCGTCTCGTTCGTCCATCTTCGTTCTCCCATTTGATCCGTGGCATTCTTTGGACGAAGTTCGTCTCGTTCGTCTGTCTTCGTCCTCCCATTTGATCCGTTGGCATTCTTTGGACCAAGTTTGTCTCGTTCGTCCATCTTTGTCCTCCCATTTGATCCGTAGGCCTTCTTTGTACCAAGTTCGTCTCGTTCGTCCATCTTCGTCCTCCAATTTTATCCGTTGGCATCTTTTGGACCAAGTGTGTCTCGTTCGACCCTCTTCGTCCTCCCATTTGATCCGTAGGCCTTCTTTGGACCAAGTTCGTCTCGTTCGTCCATCTTCGTGCTCCCATTTGATCCGTTGGCATTCTTAGGACGAATTTCGTCTCGTTCGTCCATCTTCGTACTCCCATTTGATCCGTGGCATTCTTTGGACCAAGTTCGTCTCGTTCGTCTGTCTTCGTCCTCCCATTTGATCCGTTGGCATTCTTTGGACCAAGTTTGTCTCATTCGTCCATCTTCGTCCTCCCATTTGATCCGTAGGCCTTCTTTGTACCAAGTTCGTCTCGTTCTTCCCTCTTCGTCCTCCCATTTGATCCGTAGGCCTTCTTTGGACCAAGTTCGTCTCGTTCGTCCATCTTCGTCCTCCCATTTGATCCGTTGGCATCTTTTGGACCAAGTGTGTCTCGTTCGACCCTCTTCGTCCTCTCATTTGATCCGTAGGCCTTCTTTGGACCAAGTTCGTCTCGTTCATCCATCTTCGTGCTCCCATTTGATCCGTTGGCATTCTTAGGACGAATTTCGTCTCGTTCGTCCATCTTCGTTCTCCCATTTGATCCGTGGCATTCTTTTGACCAAGTTCGTCTCGTTCGTCTGTCTTCGTCCTCCCATTTGATCCGTTAGCATTCTTTGGACCAAGTGTGTCTCGTTCGTCCATCTTCGTCCTCCCATTTGATCCGTAGGCCTTCTCTGTACCAGGTTGGTCTCGTTCTTCCCTCTTCGTCCTCCCATTTAATCCGTAGGCCTTCTTTGGACCAACTTCCTCTCGTTCGTCCATCTTTGTCCTCCCATTTGATCCATTGGCCTTCTTTGTACGAAGTTCATCTCGTTTGTCCCTCTTCGTCCTAACATTTGATCCGTAGGCCTTCTTTGGACCAAGTTCGTCTTGTTTGTCCATCTTCGTCCTCCCATTGGATCCGTTGGCATCTTTTGGACCAAGTGCGTCTCATTCGTCCCTCTTCGTCCTCCCATTTGATCTGTAGGCCTTCTTTGGACCAAGTTCGTCTCGTTCGTCCATCTTCGTGCTCCCATTTGATCCGTTGGCATTCTTTGGACGAATTTCGTCTCGTTCGTCCATCTTCGTCCTCCCATTTGATCCGTGGCATTCTTTGGACCAAGTTCGTCTCGTTCGTCTGTCTTTGTCCTCCCATTTGATCCGTGGCATTCTTTGGACCAAGTTCGTCTCGTTCGTCTGTCTTCGTCCTCCCATTTGATCCGTTGGCATTCTTTGGACCAAGTTCGTCTTGTTTGTCCATCTTCGTCCTCCCATTTCATCCGTAGGCCTTATTTGGAGCATGTTTGTCTCGTTCGTCCATCATCGTCCTCCCATTTGATCCGTAGGCCTTCTTTGCACAAAGTTCGTCTCGTTCGCCCATCTTCTTCCTCCCATTTGATCCCTTGGCCTTCTTTGTACCAAGTTCGTCTCGTTCGTCCCATCTTCGTCCTCCCATTTGATCCGTTGGCATCTTTTGGACCAAGTGTGTCTCGTTCGACTCTCTTCGTCCTCCCATTTGATCCGTAGGCCTTCTTTGTACCAAGTTTGTCTCGTTCTTCCCTCTTCGTCCTCCCATTTAATCCGTAGGCCTTCTTTGGACCAACTTCGTCTCGTTCGTCCATCTTTGTCCTCCCATTTGATCCATTGGCCTTCTTTGTACGAAGTTCGTCTCGTTTGTCCCTCTTCGTCCTCCCATTTGATCTGTAGGCCTTCTTTGGGCCAAGTTCGTCTCGTTCGTCCATCTTCGTCCTCCCATTGGATCCGTTGGCATCTTTTGGACCAAGTGCGTCTCGTTCGTCCCTCTTCGTCCTCCCATTTGATCTGTAGGCCTTATTTGGACCATGTTCGTCTCGTTCGTCCATCATCGTCCTCCCATTTGATCCGTAGGACTTCTTTCGACAAAGTTTGTCTCGTTCGTCCATCTTCTTCCTCCCATTTGATCCCTTGGCCTTCTTTGGACCAAGTTCGTCTCGTTCGTCCCTCTTCGTCCACCCATTTGATCCGTATGCATTCTTTGGACCAAGTTCGTCTCGTTCGTCCTCCCATTTGATCCGTTGGCATTCTTTGGACCAAGTTCGTCTCGTTCGTCCATCTTCGTCCTCCCATTTGATCCATTGGCCTTCTCTGGACCAAGTTCATCACGTTCGTCCCTCTTCGTCCTCCCATTTGATCCGTAGGCCTTCTTTGTACCAAGTTTGTCTCGTTCTTCCCTCTTCGTCCTCCCATTTGATGCGTAGGCCTTTTTTGTACCAAGTTCGTCTCGTTCTTCCCTATTCGTCCTCCCATTTGATCCGTAGGCCTTCTTTGGACCAAGTTCGTCTCGTTCGTCCATCTTCGTCCTCCCATTTGATCCGTTGGAATCTTTTGGACCAAGTGTGTCTCGTTCGTCCATCTTTGTCCTCCCATTTGATCCATTGGCCTTCTTTGTACGAAGTTCGTCTCGTTTGTCCCTCTTCGTCCTCCCATTTGATCCGTAGGCCTTCTTTGGACCATGTTCGTCTCGTTCGTCCATCTTCGTCCTCCCATTGGATCCGTTGGCATCTTTTGGACAAGTGCGTCTCGTTCGTCCCTCTTCGTCCTCCCATTTGATCCGTTGGCATTCTTTGGACCAAGTTCGTCTCGTTCGTCCATCTTCGTCCTCCCATTTGATCCATTGGCCTTCTCTGGACCAAGTTCATCACGTTCGTCCCTCTTCGTCCTCCCATTTGATCCGTAGGCCTTCTTTGTACCAAGTTTGTCTCGTTCTTCCCTCTTCGTCCTCCCATTTGATGCGTAGGCCTTTTTTGTACCAAGTTCGTCTCGTTCTTCCCTATTCGTCCTCCCATTTGATCCGTAGGCCTTCTTTGGACCAAGTTCGTCTCGTTCGTCCATCTTCGTGCTCCCATTTGATCCGTTGGCATTCTTTGGACGAATTTCGTCTCGTTCGTCCATCTTCGTCCTCCCATTTGATCCGTGGCATTCTTTGGACCAAGTTCGTCTCGTTCGTCTGTCTTTGTCCTCCCATTTGATCCGTGGCATTCTTTGGACCAAGTTCGTCTCGTTCGTCTGTCTTCGTCCTCCCATTTGATCCGTTGGCATTCTTTGGACCAAGTTCGTCTTGTTTGTCCATCTTCGTCCTCCCATTTCATCCGTAGGCCTTATTTGGAGCATGTTTGTCTCGTTCGTCCATCATCGTCCTCCCATTTGATCCGTAGGCCTTCTTTGCACAAAGTTCGTCTCGTTCGCCCATCTTCTTCCTCCCATTTGATCCCTTGGCCTTCTTTGTACCAAGTTCGTCTCGTTCGTCCCATCTTCGTCCTCCCATTTGATCCGTTGGCATCTTTTGGACCAAGTGTGTCTCGTTCGACTCTCTTCGTCCTCCCATTTGATCCGTAGGCCTTCTTTGTACCAAGTTTGTCTCGTTCTTCCCTCTTCGTCCTCCCATTTAATCCGTAGGCCTTCTTTGGACCAACTTCGTCTCGTTCGTCCATCTTTGTCCTCCCATTTGATCCATTGGCCTTCTTTGTACGAAGTTCGTCTCGTTTGTCCCTCTTCGTCCTCCCATTTGATCTGTAGGCCTTCTTTGGGCCAAGTTCGTCTCGTTCGTCCATCTTCGTCCTCCCATTGGATCCGTTGGCATCTTTTGGACCAAGTGCGTCTCGTTCGTCCCTCTTCGTCCTCCCATTTGATCTGTAGGCCTTATTTGGACCACGTTCGTCTCGTTCGTCCATCATCGTCCTCCCATTTGATCCGTAGGACTTCTTTCGACAAAGTTTGTCTCGTTCGTCCATCTTCTTCCTCCCATTTGATCCCTTGGCCTTCTTTGGACCAAGTTCGTCTCGTTCGTCCCTCTTCGTCCACCCATTTGATCCGTATGCATTCTTTGGACCAAGTTCGTCTCGTTCGTCCTCCCATTTGATCCGTTGGCATTCTTTGGACCAAGTTCGTCTCGTTCGTCCATCTTCGTCCTCCCATTTGATCCATTGGCCTTCTCTGGACCAAGTTCATCACGTTCGTCCCTCTTCGTCCTCCCATTTGATCCGTAGGCCTTCTTTGTACCAAGTTTGTCTCGTTCTTCCCTCTTCGTCCTCCCATTTGATGCGTAGGCCTTTTTTGTACCAAGTTCGTCTCGTTCTTCCCTATTCGTCCTCCCATTTGATCCGTAGGCCTTCTTTGGACCAAGTTCGTCTCGTTCGTCCATCTTCGTCCTCCCATTTGATCCGTTGGAATCTTTTGGACCAAGTGTGTCTCGTTCGTCCATCTTTGTCCTCCCATTTGATCCATTGGCCTTCTTTGTACGAAGTTCGTCTCGTTTGTCCCTCTTCGTCCTCCCATTTGATCCGTAGGCCTTCTTTGGACCATGTTCGTCTCGTTCGTCCATCTTCGTCCTCCCATTGGATCCGTTGGCATCTTTTGGACAAGTGCGTCTCGTTCGTCCCTCTTCGTCCTCCCATTTGATCTGTAGGCCTTCTTTGGACCAAGTTCGTCTCGTTCGTCCACCTTCGTGCTCCCATTTGATCCGTTGGCATTCTTAGGACGAATTTCGTCTCGTTCGTCCATCTTCGTCCTCCCATTTGATCCGTGGCATTCTTTGGACCAAGTTCGTCTCGTTCGTCTGTCTTCGTCCTCCCATTAGATCCGTTGGCATTCTTTGGACCAAGTTTGTCTCGTTCGTCCATCTTCGTCCTCCCATTTGATCCGTAGGCCTTCTTTGTAACAATGTTTGTCTCGTTCTTCCCTCTTCGTCCTCCCATTTAATCCGTAGGCCTTCTTTGGACCAACTTCGTCTCGTTCGTCCATCTTTGTCCTCCCATTTGATCCATTGGCCTTCTTTGTACGAAGTTCGTCTCGTTTGTCCCTCTTCGTCCTCCCATTTGATCTGTAGGCCTTCTTTGGACCAAGTTCGTCTCGTTCGTCCATCTTCGTCCTCCCAATGGATCCGTTGGCATCTTTTGGACCAAGTGCGTCTCGTTCGTCCCTCTTCGTCCTCCCATTTGATCTGTAGGCCTTATTTGGACCATGTTCGTCTCGTTCGTCCATCATCGTCCTCCCATTTGATCCGTAGGCCTTCTTTCGACAAAGTTTGCCTCGTTCGTCCATCTTCTTCCTCCCATTTGATCCCTTGGCCTTCTTTGGACCAAGTTCGTCTCGTTCGTCCCTCTTCGTCCACCCATTTGATCCGTATTCATTCTTTGGACCAAGTTCGTCTCGTTCGTCCTCCCATTTGATCCGTTGGCATTCTTTGGACCAAGTTCATCTCGTTCGTCCATCTTCGTCCTCCCATTTGATCCATTGGCCTTCTCTGGACCAAGGTCATCACGTTCGTCCCTCTTCGTCCTCCCATTTGATCCGTAGGCCTTCTTTGTACCAAGTTCGTCTCGTTCTTCCCTCTTCGTCCTCCCATTTGATGCGTAGGCCTTTTTTGTACCAAGTTCGTCTCGTTCTTCCCTCTTCGTCCTCCCATTTGATCCGTAGGCCTTCTTTGGACCAAGCTCGTCTCGTTCGTCCATCTTCGTCCTCCCATTTGATCCGTTGGCATCTTTTGGACCAAGTGTGTCTCGTTCGACCCTCTTCGTCCTCCCATTTGATCCGTAGGCCTTCTTTGGACCAAGTTCGTCTCGTTCGTCCCTCTTCGTCCTCCCATTGGATCCGTTGGCATCTTTTGGACCAAGTGCGTCTCGTTCGTCCCTCTTCGTCCTATCATTTGATCTGTAGGCCTTCTTTGGACCAAGTTCATCTCGTTCGTCCACCTTCGTGCTCCCATTTGATCCGTTGGCATTCTTTGGACGAATTTCGTCTCGTTCGTCCATCTTCGTCCTCCCATTTGATCCGTGGCATTCTTTGGACCAAGTTCGTCTCGTTCGTCTGTCTTTGTCCTCCCATTTGATCCGTTGGCATTCTTTGGACCAAGTTTGTCTCGTTCGTCCATCTTCGTCCTCCCATTTGATCCGTAGGCCTTCTTTGTACCAAGTTTGTCTCGTTCTTTCCTCTTCGTCCTCCCATTTAATCCGTAGGCCTTCTTTGGACCAACTTCGTCTCGTTCGTCCATCTTTGTCCTCCCATTTGATCCATTGGCCTTCTTTGTACAAAGTGCGTCTCGTTCGTCCCTCTTCGTCCTCCCATTTGATCTGTAGGCCTTCTTTGGACCAAGTTCGTCTCGTTCGTCCACCTTCGTGCTCCCATTTGATCCGTTGGCATTCTTTGGACGAATTTCGTCTCGTTCGTCCATCTTCGTCCTCCCATTTGATCCGTGGCATTCTTTGGACCAAGTTCGTCTCGTTCGTCTGTCTTCGTCCTCCCATTTTATCCGTTGGCATTCTTTGGACCAAGTTTGTCTCGTTCGTCCATCTTCGTCCTCCCATTTGATCCGTAGGCCTTCTTTGTAACAATGTTTGTCTCGTACTTCCCTCTTCGTCCTCCCATTTAATCCGTAGGTCTTCTTTGGACCAACTTCGTCTCGTTCGTCCATCTTTGCCCTCCCATTTGATCCATTGGCCTTCTTTGTACGAAGTTCGTCTCGTTTGTCCCTCTTCGTCCTCCCCATTTGATCCGTAGGCCTTCTTTGGACCAAGTTCGTCTCGTTCATCCATCTTCGTCCTCCCATTGGATCCGTTGGCATCTTTTGGACCAATTGCGTCTCGTTCGTCCCTCTTCGTCCTCCCATTTGATCTGTAGGCCTTATTTGGACCATGTTCGTCTCGTTCTTCCATCATCGTCCTCCCATTTGATCCGTAAGCCTTCTTTCGACAAAGTTTGTCTCGTTCGTCCATCTTCTTCCTCCCATTTGATCCCTTGGCCTTCTTTGGACCAAGTTCGTCTCGTTCATCCCACTTCGTCCACCCATTTGATCCGTATGCATTCTTTGGACCAAGTTCGTCTCATTCGTCCTCCCATTTGATCCGTTGGCATTTTTTGGACCAAGTTCGTCTCGTTCGTCCATCTTCGTCCTCCCATTTGATCCATTGGCCTTCTCTGGACCAAGTTCATCTCGTTCGTCCCACTTCGTCCTCCCATTTGATCCGTAGGCATTCTTTGTACCAAGTTCGTCTCGTTCTTCCCTCTTCGTCCTCCCATTTGATCCGTAGGCCTTGTTTGGACCAAGTTCGTCTCGTTCGTCCATCTTCGTCCTCCAATTTTATCCGTTGGCATCTTTTGGACCAAGTGTGTCTCGTTCGACCCTCTTCGTCCTCCCATTTGATCCGTAGGCCTTCTTTGGACCAAGTTCGTCTCGTTCGTCCATCTTCGTGCTCCCATTTGATCCGTTGGCATTCTTAGGACGAATTTCGTCTCGTTCGTCCATCTTCGTTCTCCCATTTGATCCGTGGCATTCTTTGGACCAAGTTCGTCTCGTTCGTCTGTCTTCGTCCTCCCATTTGATCCGTTGGCATTCTTTGGACCAAGTTCGTCTTGTTCGTCCATCTTCGTCCTCCCATTTCATCCGTAGGCCTTATTTGGAGCATGTTTGTCTCGTTCGTCCATCATCGTCCTCCCATTTGATCCGTAGGCCTTCTTTGCACAAAGTTCGTCTCGTTCGCCCCATCTTCTTCCTCCCATTTGATCCCTTGGCCTTCATTGTACCAAGTTCGTCTCGTTCGTCCCATCTTCGTCCTCCCATTTGATCCGTTGGCATCTTTTGGACCAAGTGTGTCTCGTTCGACTCTCTTCGTCCTCCCATTTGATCCGTAGGCCTTCTTTGTACCTAGTTTGTCTCGTTCTTCCCTCTTCGTCCTCCCATTTAATCCGTAGGCCTTCTTTGGACCAACTTCGTCTCGTTCGTCCATCTTTGTCCTCCCATTTGATCCATTGGCCTTCTTTGTACGAAGTTCGTCTCGTTTGTCCCTCTTCGTCCTCCCATTTGATCCGTAGGCCTTCTTTCGACCAAGTTCGTCTCGTTCGTCCATCTTCGTCCTCCCATTGGATCCGTTGGCATCTTTTGGACAAGTGCGTCTCGTTCGTCCCTCTTCGTCCTCCCATTTGATCTGTAGGCCTTCTTTGGACCAAGTTCGTCTCGTTCGTCCACCTTCGTGCTCCCATTTGATCCGTTGGCATTCTTTGGACGAATTTCGTCTCGTTCGTCCATCTTCGTCCTCCCATTTGATCCGCGGCATTCTTTGGACCAAGTTCGTCTCGTTCGTCTGTCTTCGTCCTCCCATTTGATCCGTTGGCATTCCTTGGACCAAGTTTGTCTCGTTCGTCCATCTTCGTCCTCCCATTTGATCCGTAGGCCTTCTTTGTAACAATGTTTGTCTCGTACTTCCCTCTTCGTCCTCCCATTTAATCCGTAGGCCTTCTTTGGACCAACTTCGTCTCGTTCGTCCATCTTTGTCCTCCCATTTGATCCATTGGCCTTCTTTGTACGAAGTTCGTCTCGTTTGTCCCTCTTCGTCCTCCCATTTGACCCGTAGGCCTTCTTTGGACCAAGTTCGTCTCGTTCATCCATCTTCGTCCTCCCATTGGATCCGTTGGCATCTTTTGACCAATTGCGTCTCGTTCGTCCCTCTTCGTCCTCCCATTTGATCCGTAGGCCTTATTTGGACCATGTTCGTCTCGTTCGTCCATCATCGTCCTCCCATTTGATCCGTAAGCCTTCTTTCGACAAAGTTTGTCTCGTTCGTCCATCTTCTTCCTCCCATTTGATCCCTTGGCCTTCTTTGGACCAAGTTCGTCTCGTTCGTCCCACTTCGTCCACCCATTTGATCCGTATGCATTCTTTGGACCAAGTTCATCTCGTTCGTCCTTCCATTTGATCCGTTGGCATTCTTTGGACCAAGTTCGTCTCGTTCGTCCATCTTCGTCCTCCCATTTGATCCGTAGGCCTTCTTTGTACCAAGTTCGTCTCGTTCGTCCATCTTCGTCCTCCAATTTTACCCGTTGGCATCTTTTGGACCAAGTGTGTCTCGTTCGACCCTCTTCGTCCTCCCATTTGATCCGTAGGCCTTCTTTGGACCAAGTTCGTCTCATTCGTCCATCTTCGTGCTCCCATTTGATCCGTTGGCATTCTTAGGACGAATTTCGTCTCGTTCGTCCATCTTCGTTCTCCCATTTGATCGGTGGCAATCTTTGGACCAAGTTCGTCTCGTTCGTCTGTCTTCGTCCTCCCATTTGATCCGTTGGCATTCTTTGGACCAAGTTTGTCTCGTTCGTCCATCTTCGTCCTCCCATTTGATCCGTAGGCCTTCTTTGTACCAAGTTCGTCTCGTTCTTCCCTCTTCGTCCTCCCATTTGATCCGTAGGCCTTCTTTGGACCAAGTTCGTCTCGTTCGTCCATCTTCGTCCTCCCATTAGATCCGTTGGCATCTTTTGGACCAAGTGTGTCTCGTTTGACCCACTTCGTCCTCCCATTTGATCCGTAGGTGGTATGGAACTAGGAAGGATCGCCTTGAAGTTCAGGTTAGAGGAACCATATTGACGCCACACTCAAGAAAAGGGTGAGAAGGTGAGTGATAAGTCATGAAATTTTGATCGCCACAAGTTGCCTTGATAAGATCAGATTTGGTTCTTTGACCAAGAACACAAGGGAAGCTCTCACAATTAGAGAAAACTCAATTTTCATTCAGATTCAACTTGTCTTTGGCTTTACATTGAGTCCTTATTTATAGGCTAGGTGGGCTGCTGAACAATCAATTCCCACTACATTAAAACTAGAAATAAACTCCCATTAACTATCATAATGGCTAGGGACTCTTAAATTCTCTTAAAACTGACCCTAGGGAAGCTAAAAGGACTTCTGAAAATTGAGCTCAAAATAGTGTACGAAAATGAAAAAGAAATTGGGCTCATGTGCAAAACAAAGTGCAGCCCAAATTATTACAACCTTAATAAAAAGAAATAAAACTGAATCAGCCCATCTCCTTTATTCCTCAAGTTGGATCATGTAATTCAGCCCATCTCCTTCATTCTTCAATTTGGATCAAGTAGTTAACCAATCTGGGCTTGAATCCTTCTAGGCTTGATTTTGCTTCAATCAGAGTTGTCACCATTTGGTCTAAGGCCTCATTAGCTTTCTTGGTACGTGCCCTTGTCATTGGTCCACCAAGGCCTTGTATTGCTTCATTGTCCATGCTCCTTGGTTGATCCTCATCATCCCCTCCTTCTTTAAGTGAATTCGACCTCGAATTGAAATCTTCATCACCTACATCAAAAGAAGATAAATCAGTCCAAAGTAAAATGCAAATAGGTGTAGAAGCATAAAATCCATAAGATATCTCCTTGGATCCTTCTTTCTTGCACCTATTCCCAATTTCCTTCACTTCTTGTTTATTACAAGCCCAACAAAGTTGTTCATGCAACATTTCATCAGTAGGCCTTCTTTGGACCAAGTTCGTCTCGTTCGTCCATCTTCGTGCTCCCATTTGATCCGTTGGCATTCTTAGGACGAATTTCGTCTCGTTCGTCCATCTTCGTTCTCCCATTTGATCCGTGGCATTCTTTGGACCAAGTTCGTCTCGTTCGTCTGTCTTCGTCCTCCCATTTGATCCGTTGGCATTCTTTGGACCAAGTTTGTCTCGTTCGTCCATCTTCGTCCTCCCATTTGATCCGTAGGCCTTCTTTGTACCAAGTTTGTCTCGTTCTTCCCTCTTCGTCCTCCCATTTAATCCGTAGGCCTTCTTTGGACCAACTTCCTCTCGTTCGTCCATCTTTGTCCTCCCATTTGATCCATTGGCCTTCTTTGTACGAAGTTCATCTCGTTTGTCCCTCTTCGTCCTAACATTTGATCCGTAGGCCTTCTTTGGACCAAGTTCGTCTCGTTTGTCCATCTTCGTCCTCCCATTGGATCCGTTGGCATCTTTTGGATCAAGTGCGTCTCGTTCGTCCCTCTTCGTCCTCCCATTTGATCCGTAGGCCTTCTTTGGACCAAGTTCGTCTCGTTCGTCCATCTTCGTGCTCCCATTTGATCCGTTGGCATTCTTAGGACGAATTTCGTCTCGTTCGTCCATCTTCGTTCTCCCATTTGATCCGTGGCATTCTTTGGACCAAGTTCGTCTCGTTCGTCTGTCTTCGTCCTCCCATTTGATCCGTTGGCATTCTTTGGACCAAGTTTGTCTCGTTCGTCCCTCTTCGTCCTCCCATTTGATCCGTAGGCCTTCTTTGTACCAAGTTCGTCTCGTTCGTCCATCTTCGTCCTCCAATTTTATCCGTTGGCATCTTTTGGACCAAGTGTGTCTCGTTCGACCCTCTTCGTCCTCCCATTTGATCCGAAGGCCTTCTTTGGACCAAGTTCGTCTCGTTCGTCCATCTTCGTGCTCCCATTTGATCCGTTGGCATTCTTAGGACGAATTTCGTCTCGTTCGTCCATCTTCGTTCTCCCATTTGATCCGTGGCATTCTTTGGACCAAGTTCGTCTCGTTCGTCTGTCTTCGTCCTCCCATATGATCCGTTGGCATTCTTTGGACCAAGTTTGTCTCGTTCGTCCATCTTCGTCCTCCCATTTGATCCGTAGGCCTTCTTTGTACCAAGTTTGTCTCGTTCTTCCCTCTTCGTCCTCCCATTTAATCCGTAGGCCTTCTTTGGACCAACTTCCTCTCGTTCGTCCATCTTTGTCCTCCCATTTGATCCATTGGCCTTCTTTGTACGAAGTTCATCTCGTTTGTCCCTCTTCGTCCTAACATTTGATCCGTAGGCCTTCTTTGGACCAAGTTCGTCTCGTTTGTCCATCTTCGTCCTCCCATTGGATCCGTTGGCATCTTTTGGACCAAGTGCGTCTCGTTCGTCCCTCTTCGTCCTCCCATTTGATCTGTAGGCCTTCATTGGACCAAGTTCGTCTCGTTCGTCCATCTTCGTGCTCCCATTTGATCCGTTGTCATTCTTTGGACCATGTTCGTCTCGTTCGTCTGTCTTCGTCCTCCCATTTGATCCGTTGGCATTCTTTGGACCAAGTTCGTCTTGTTCGTCCATCTTCGTCCTCCCATTTCATCCGTAGGCCTTATTTGGAGCATGTTTGTCTCGTTCGTCCATCATCGTCCTCCCATTTGATCCGTAGGCCTTCTTTGCACAAAGTTCGTCTCGTTCGCCCATCTTCTTCCTGCCATTTGATCCCATGGCCTTCTTTGTACCAAGTTCGTGTCGTTCGTCCCATCTTCGTCCTCCCATTTGATCCGTTGGCATCTTTTGGACCAAGTGTGTCTCGTTCGACTCTCTTCGTCCTCCCATTTGATCCGTAGGCCTTCTTTGTACCAAGTTTGTCTCGTTCTTCCCTCTTCGTCCTCCCATTTAATCCGTAGGCCTTCTTTGGACCAACTTCGTCTCGTTCGTCCATCTTTGTCCTCCCATTTGATCCATTGGCCTTCTTTGTACGAAGTTCGTCTCGTTTGTCTCTCTTCGTCCTCCCATTTGATCCGTAGGCCTTCTTTGGACCAAGTTCGTCTCATTCGTCCATCTTCGTCCTCCCATTGGATCCGTTGGCATCTTTTGGACCAAGTGCGTCTCGTTCGTCTCTCTTCGTCCTCCCATTTGATCTGTAGGCCTTCTTTGGACCAAGTTCGTCTCGTTCGTCCACCTTCGTGCTCCCATTTGATCCGTTGGCATTCTTTGGACGAATTTCGTCTCGTTCGTCCATCTTCGTCCTCCCATTTGATCCGTGGCATTCTTTGGACCAAGTTCATCTCGTTCGTCTGTCTTCGTCCTCCCATTTGATCCGTTGGCATTCTTTGGACCAAGTTTGTCTCGTTCGTCCATCTTCGTCCTCCCATTTGATCCGTAGGCCTTCTTTGTAACAATGTTTGTCTCGTTCTTCCCTCTTCGTCCTCCCATTTAATCCGTAGGCCTTCTTTGGACCAACTTCATCTCGTTCGTCCATCTTTGTCCTCCCATTTGATCCGTTGGCCTTCTTTGTACGAAGTTCGTCTCGTTTGTCCCTCTTCGTCCTCCCATTTGATCCGTAGGCCTTCTTTGGACCAAGTTCGTCTCGTTCGTCCATCTTCGTCCTCCCATTGGATCCGTTGGCATCTTTTGGACCAAGTGCGTCTCGTTCGTCCCTCTTCGTCCTCCCATTTGATCTGTAGGCTTTACTTGGACCATGTTCGTCTCGTTCGTCCATCATCGTCCTCCCATTTGATCCGTAGGCCTTCTTTCGACAAAGTTTGTCTCGTTCGTCCATCTTCTTCCTCCCATTTGATCCCTTGGCCTTCTTTGGACCAAGTTCATCTCGTTCGTCCCTCTTCGTCCACCCATTTGATCCGTATGCATTCTTTGGACCAAGTTCGTCTCGTTCGTCCTCCCATTTGTTCCGTTGGCATTCTTTGGACCAAGTTCGTCTCGTTCGTCCATCTTCGTCCTCCCATTTGATCCATTGGCCTTCCCTGGACCAAGTTCTTCTCGTTCGTCCCTCTTCGTCCTCCCATTTGATCCGTAGGCCTTCTTTGTACCAAGTTCGTCTTGTTCTTCCCTCTTCGTCCTCCCATTTGATCCGTAGGCCATCTTTGGACCAAGTTCGTCTCGTTCGTCCATCTTCGTCCTCCCATTTGATCCGTTGGCATCTTTTGGACCAAGTGTGTCTCGTTCGACCCTCTTCGTCCTCCCATTTGATCCGTAGGCCTTCTTTGGACCAAGTTCGTCTCGTTCGTCCATCATCGTCCTCCCATTTGATCCGTTGGCATTCTTAGGACGAATTTCGTCTCGCTCGTCCATCTTCGTTCTCCCATTTGATCCGTGGCATTCTTTGGACCAAGTTCATCTCGTTCGTCTGTCTTCGTCCTCCCATTTGATCCGTTGGCATTCTTTGGACCAAGTTTGTCTCGTTCGTCCATCTTCGTCCTCCCATTTGATCCGTAGGCCTTCTTTGTACCAAGTTTCTCTCGTTCTTCCCTCTTCGACCTCCCATTTAATCCGTAGGCCTTCTTTGGACCAACTTCCTCTCGTTCGTCCATCTTTGTCCTCCCATTTGATCCATTGGCCTTCTTTGTACGAAGTTCATCTCGTTTGTCCCTCTTCGTCCTAACATTTGATCCGTAGGCCTTCTTTGGACCAAGTTCGTCTCATTCGTCCATCTTTGTCCTCCGATTGGATCCGTTGGCATCTTTTGGACCAACTGCGTCTCGTTCGTCCCTCTTCGTCCTCCCATTTGATCCGTAGGCCTTCTTTGGACCAAGTTCGTCTCGTTCGTCCACCTTCGTGCTCCCATTTGATCCGTTGGCATTCTTTGGACGAATTTCGTCTCGTTCGTCCATCTTCGTCCTCCCATTTGATCCGTGGCATTCTTTGGACCAAGTTCGTCTCGTTCGTCTGTCTTCGTCCTCCCATTTGATCCGTTGGCATTCTTTGGACCAAGTTTGTCTCGTTCGTCCATCTTCGTCCTCCCATTTGATCCGTAGGCCTTCTTTGTACCAAGTTTGTCTCGTTCTTCCCTCTTCGTCCTCCCATTTAATCCGTAGGCCTTCTTTGGACCAACTTCCTCTCGTTCGTCCATCTTTGTCCTCCCATTTGATCCATTGGCCTTCTTTGTACGAAGTTCATCTCGTTTGTCCCTCTTCGTCCTAACATTTGATCCGTAGGCCTTCTTTGGACCAAGTTCGTCTCGTTTGTCCATCTTCGTCCTCCCATTGGATCCGTTGGCATCTTTTGGATCAAGTGCGTCTCGTTCGTCCCTCTTCGTCCTCCCATTTGATCCGTAGGCCTTCTTTGGACCAAGTTCGTCTCGTTCGTCCATCTTCGTGCTCCCATTTGATCCGTTGGCATTCTTAGGACGAATTTCGTCTCGTTCGTCCATCTTCGTTCTCCCATTTGATCCGTGGCATTCTTTGGACCAAGTTCGTCTCGTTCGTCTGTCTTCGTCCTCCCATTTGA
The DNA here is from genome assembly GCA_030159175.1 of Glycyrrhiza uralensis. NCBI lineage: Eukaryota > Viridiplantae > Streptophyta > Magnoliopsida > Fabales > Fabaceae > Glycyrrhiza > Glycyrrhiza uralensis. Next base: position 20,553,823 of record BRZY01000004.1, read on the forward strand.
TCCGTTGGCATTCTTTGGACCAAGTTTGTCTCGTTCGTCCCTCTTCGTCCTCCCATTTGATCCGTAGGCCTTCTTTGTACCAAGTTCGTCTCGTTCGTCCATCTTCGTCCTCCAATTTTATCCGTTGGCATCTTTTGGACCAAGTGTGTCTCGTTCGACCCTCTTCGTCCTCCCATTTGATCCGAAGGCCTTCTTTGGACCAAGTTCGTCTCGTTCGTCCATCTTCGTGCTCCCATTTGATCCGTTGGCATTCTTAGGACGAATTTCGTCTCGTTCGTCCATCTTCGTTCTCCCATTTGATCCGTGGCATTCTTTGGACCAAGTTCGTCTCGTTCGTCTGTCTTCGTCCTCCCATATGATCCGTTGGCATTCTTTGGACCAAGTTTGTCTCGTTCGTCCATCTTCGTCCTCCCATTTGATCCGTAGGCCTTCTTTGTACCAAGTTTGTCTCGTTCTTCCCTCTTCGTCCTCCCATTTAATCCGTAGGCCTTCTTTGGACCAACTTCCTCTCGTTCGTCCATCTTTGTCCTCCCATTTGATCCATTGGCCTTCTTTGTACGAAGTTCATCTCGTTTGTCCCTCTTCGTCCTAACATTTGATCCGTAGGCCTTCTTTGGACCAAGTTCGTCTCGTTTGTCCATCTTCGTCCTCCCATTGGATCCGTTGGCATCTTTTGGACCAAGTGCGTCTCGTTCGTCCCTCTTCGTCCTCCCATTTGATCTGTAGGCCTTCATTGGACCAAGTTCGTCTCGTTCGTCCATCTTCGTGCTCCCATTTGATCCGTTGTCATTCTTTGGACCATGTTCGTCTCGTTCGTCTGTCTTCGTCCTCCCATTTGATCCGTTGGCATTCTTTGGACCAAGTTCGTCTTGTTCGTCCATCTTCGTCCTCCCATTTCATCCGTAGGCCTTATTTGGAGCATGTTTGTCTCGTTCGTCCATCATCGTCCTCCCATTTGATCCGTAGGCCTTCTTTGCACAAAGTTCGTCTCGTTCGCCCATCTTCTTCCTGCCATTTGATCCCATGGCCTTCTTTGTACCAAGTTCGTGTCGTTCGTCCCATCTTCGTCCTCCCATTTGATCCGTTGGCATCTTTTGGACCAAGTGTGTCTCGTTCGACTCTCTTCGTCCTCCCATTTGATCCGTAGGCCTTCTTTGTACCAAGTTTGTCTCGTTCTTCCCTCTTCGTCCTCCCATTTAATCCGTAGGCCTTCTTTGGACCAACTTCGTCTCGTTCGTCCATCTTTGTCCTCCCATTTGATCCATTGGCCTTCTTTGTACGAAGTTCGTCTCGTTTGTCTCTCTTCGTCCTCCCATTTGATCCGTAGGCCTTCTTTGGACCAAGTTCGTCTCATTCGTCCATCTTCGTCCTCCCATTGGATCCGTTGGCATCTTTTGGACCAAGTGCGTCTCGTTCGTCTCTCTTCGTCCTCCCATTTGATCTGTAGGCCTTCTTTGGACCAAGTTCGTCTCGTTCGTCCACCTTCGTGCTCCCATTTGATCCGTTGGCATTCTTTGGACGAATTTCGTCTCGTTCGTCCATCTTCGTCCTCCCATTTGATCCGTGGCATTCTTTGGACCAAGTTCATCTCGTTCGTCTGTCTTCGTCCTCCCATTTGATCCGTTGGCATTCTTTGGACCAAGTTTGTCTCGTTCGTCCATCTTCGTCCTCCCATTTGATCCGTAGGCCTTCTTTGTAACAATGTTTGTCTCGTTCTTCCCTCTTCGTCCTCCCATTTAATCCGTAGGCCTTCTTTGGACCAACTTCGTCTCGTTCGTCCATCTTTGTCCTCCCATTTGATCCGTTGGCCTTCTTTGTACGAAGTTCGTCTCGTTTGTCCCTCTTCGTCCTCCCATTTGATCCGTAGGCCTTCTTTGGACCAAGTTCGTCTCGTTCGTCCATCTTCGTCCTCCCATTGGATCCGTTGGCATCTTTTGGACCAAGTGCGTCTCGTTCGTCCCTCTTCGTCCTCCCATTTGATCTGTAGGCTTTACTTGGACCATGTTCGTCTCGTTCGTCCATCATCGTCCTCCCATTTGATCCGTAGGCCTTCTTTCGACAAAGTTTGTCTCGTTCGTCCATCTTCTTCCTCCCATTTGATCCCTTGGCCTTCTTTGGACCAAGTTCATCTCGTTCGTCCCTCTTCGTCCACCCATTTGATCCGTATGCATTCTTTGGACCAAGTTCGTCTCGTTCGTCCTCCCATTTGTTCCGTTGGCATTCTTTGGACCAAGTTCGTCTCGTTCGTCCATCTTCGTCCTCCCATTTGATCCATTGGCCTTCCCTGGACCAAGTTCTTCTCGTTCGTCCCTCTTCGTCCTCCCATTTGATCCGTAGGCCTTCTTTGTACCAAGTTCGTCTTGTTCTTCCCTCTTCGTCCTCCCATTTGATCCGTAGGCCATCTTTGGACCAAGTTCGTCTCGTTCGTCCATCTTCGTCCTCCCATTTGATCCGTTGGCATCTTTTGGACCAAGTGTGTCTCGTTCGACCCTCTTCGTCCTCCCATTTGATCCGTAGGCCTTCTTTGGACCAAGTTCGTCTCGTTCGTCCATCATCGTCCTCCCATTTGATCCGTTGGCATTCTTAGGACGAATTTCGTCTCGCTCGTCCATCTTCGTTCTCCCATTTGATCCGTGGCATTCTTTGGACCAAGTTCATCTCGTTCGTCTGTCTTCGTCCTCCCATTTGATCCGTTGGCATTCTTTGGACCAAGTTTGTCTCGTTCGTCCATCTTCGTCCTCCCATTTGATCCGTAGGCCTTCTTTGTACCAAGTTTCTCTCGTTCTTCCCTCTTCGACCTCCCATTTAATCCGTAGGCCTTCTTTGGACCAACTTCCTCTCGTTCGTCCATCTTTGTCCTCCCATTTGATCCATTGGCCTTCTTTGTACGAAGTTCATCTCGTTTGTCCCTCTTCGTCCTAACATTTGATCCGTAGGCCTTATTTGGACCAAGTTCGTCTCATTCGTCCATCTTTGTCCTCCGATTGGATCCGTTGGCATCTTTTGGACCAACTGCGTCTCGTTCGTCCCTCTTCGTCCTCCCATTTGATCCGTAGGCCTTCTTTGGACCAAGTTCGTCTCGTTCGTCCACCTTCGTGCTCCCATTTGATCCGTTGGCATTCTTTGGACGAATTTCGTCTCGTTCGTCCATCTTCGTCCTCCCATTTGATCCGTGGCATTCTTTGGACCAAGTTCATCTCGTTCGTCTGTCTTCGTCCTCCCATTTGATCCGTTGGCATTCTTTGGACCAAGTTTGTCTCGTTCGTCCATCTTCGTCCTCCCATTTGATCCGTAGGCCTTCTTTGTAACAATGTTTGTCTCGTTCTTCCCTCTTCGTCCTCCCATTTAATCCGTAGGCCTTCTTTGGACCAACTTCGTCTCGTTCGTCCATCTTTGTCCTCCCATTTGATCCGTTGGCCTTCTTTGTACGAAGTTCGTCTCGTTTGTCCCTCTTCGTCCTCCCATTTGATCCGTAGGCCTTCTTTGGACCAAGTTCGTCTCGTTCGTCCATCTTCGTCCTCCCATTGGATCCGTTGGCATCTTTTGGACCAAGTGCGTCTCGTTCGTCCCTCTTCGTCCTCCCATTTGATCTGTAGGCTTTATTTGGACCATGTTCGTCTCGTTCGTCCATCATCGTCCTCCCATTTGATCCGTAGGCCTTCTTTCGACAAAGTTTGTCTCGTTCGTCCATCTTCTTCCTCCCATTTGATCCCTTGGCCTTCTTTGGACCAAGTTCATCTCGTTCGTCCCTCTTCGTCCACCCATTTGATCCGTATGCATTCTTTGGACCAAGTTCGTCTCGTTCGTCCTCCCATTTGTTCCGTTGGCATTCTTTGGACCAAGTTCGTCTCGTTCGTCCATCTTCGTCCTCCCATTTGATCCATTGGCCTTCCCTGGACCAAGTTCATCTCGTTCGTCCCTCTTCGTCCTCCCATTTGATCCGTAGGCCTTCTTTGTACCAAGTTCGTCTTGTTCTTCCCTCTTCGTCCTCCCATTTGATCCGTAGGCCATCTTTGGACCAAGTTCGTCTCGTTCGTCCATCTTCGTCCTCCCATTTGATCCGTTGGCATCTTTTGGACCAAGTGTGTCTCGTTCGACCCTCTTCGTCCTCCCATTTGATCCGTAGGCCTTCTTTGGACCAAGTTCGTCTCGTTCGTCCATCACCGTCCTCCCATTTGATCCGTTGGCATTCTTAGGACGAATTTCGTCTCGCTCGTCCATCTTCGTTCTCCCATTTGATCCGTGGCATTCTTTGGACCAAGTTCATCTCGTTCGTCTGTCTTCGTCCTCCCATTTGATCCGTTGGCATTCTTTGGACCAAGTTTGTCTCGTTCGTCCATCTTCGTCCTCCCATTTGATCCGTAGGCCTTCTTTGTACCAAGTTTCTCTCGTTCTTCCCTCTTCGACCTCCCATTTAATCCGTAGGCCTTCTTTGGACCAACTTCCTCTCGTTCGTCCATCTTTGTCCTCCCATTTGATCCATTGGCCTTCTTTGTACGAAGTTCATCTCGTTTGTCCCTCTTCGTCCTATCATTTGATCCGTAGGCCTTCTTTGGACCAAGTTCGTCTCATTCGTCCATCTTTGTCCTCCGATTGGATCCGTTGGCATCTTTTGGACCAACTGCGTCTCGTTCGTCCCTCTTCGTCCTCCCATTTGATCCGTAGGCCTTCTTTCGACAAAGTTTGTCTCGTTCGTCCATCTTCGTCCACCCATTTGATCCGTATGCATTCTTTGGACCAAGTTCGTCTCGTTCGTCCTCCCATTTGTTCCGTTGGCATTCTTTGGACCAAGTTCGTCTCGTTCGTCCATCTTCGTCCTCCCATTTGATCCATTGGCCTTCCCTGGACCAAGTTCATCTCGTTCGTCCCTCTTCGTCCTCCCATTTGATCCGTAGGCCTTCTTTGTACCAAGTTCGTCTTGTTCTTCCCTCTTCGTCCTCCCATTTGATCCGTAGGCCATCTTTGGACCAAGTTCGTCTCGTTCGTCCATCTTCGTCCTCCCATTTGATCCGTTGGCATCTTTTGGACCAAGTGTGTCTCGTTCGACCCTCTTCGTCCTCCCATTTGATCTGTAGGCCTTCTTTGGACCAAGTTCGTCTCGTTCGTCCATCTTCGTGCTCCCATTTGATCCGTTGGCATTCTTTGGACGAATTTCGTCTCGTTCGTCCATCTTCGTCCTCCCATTTGATCCGTGGCATTCTTTGGACCAAGTTCGCCTCGTTCGTCTGTCTTCGTCCTCCCATTTGATCCGTTGGCATTCTTTGGACCAAGTTCGTCTTGTTCGTCCATCTTCGTCCTCCCATTTCATCCGTAGGCCTTATTTGGAGCATGTTTGTCTCGTTCGTCCATCATCGTCCTCCCATTTGATCCGTAGGCCTTCTTTGCACAAAGTTCGTCTCGTTGTCCCATCTTCTTCCTCCCATTTGATCCCTTGGCCTTCTTTGTACCAAGTTCGTCTCGTTCATCCCTCTTCGTCCACCCATTTGATCCGTAGGCATTCTTTGGACCAAGTTCGTCTCGTTCGTCCTCCCATTTGATCCGTAGGCCATCTTTGGACAAAGTTTGTCTCGTTCGTCCATCTTCTTCCTCCGATTTGATCCGTAGGCTTTCTTTGGACCAAGTTCGTCTCGTTCGTCCCTCTTCGTCCTCCCATTTGATCCGTAGGCCTTCTTTGTACCAAGTTCGTCTCGTTCTTCCATCTTTGTCCTCCCATTTGATCCGTTGGCATGTTTTGGACCATGTGCGTCTCGTTCGTCCCTCTTCGTCCTCCCATTTGACCTGTAGGCCTTCTTTGGACCAAGTTCGTCACGTTCGTCCATCTTCGTCCTCCCATTTGATCCGTTGGCATCTTTTGGACCAAGTGCGTCTCGTTCGACCTTCTTCGTCCTCCCATTTGATCCGTAGGCCTTCTTTGGACCAAGTTAGTCTCGTTCGTCCATCTTCGTCCTCCCATTTTATCCGTTGGCATTCTTTGGACGAATTTCGTCTCGTTCGTCCATCTTCGTCCTCCCATTTGATCCATGGCATTCTTTGGACCAAGTTCGTCTCGTTCGTCTGTCTTTGTCCTCCCATTTGATGCGTTGGCATTCTTTGGACAAAGTTCGTCTCGTTCGTCCATCTTCGTACTCCCATTTGATCCATAGGCCTTATTTGGACCATGTTCGTCTCGTTCGTCCATCATCGTCCTCCCATTTGATCCGTAGGCCTTCTTTGGACAAAGTTCGTCTCGTTCGCCCATCTTCTTCCTCCCATTTGATCCCCTGGCCTTCTTTGTACCAAGTTCGTCTCGTTCGTCCCTCTTCGTCCACCCATTTGATCTGTAGGCATTCCTTGGACCAAGTTCGTCTCGTTCGTCCTCCCATATGATCCATTGGCATTCTTTGGACCAAGTTCGTCTCGTTCGTCCATCTTCGTTCTTCCATTTGATCCGTAGGCCTTCTTTGGACAAAGTTCGTCTCGTTCGTCCATCTTCTTCCACCCATTTGATCCGTAGGCTTTCTTTGGACCAAGTTCGTCTCGTTCGTCCCTCTTCGTCCTCCCATTTGATCCGTAGGCCTTCTTTGTACCAAGTTCGTCTCGTTCTTCCCTCTTCGTCCTCCCATTTGATCCGTAGGCCTTTTTTGGACCAACTTCGTCTCGTTCGTCCATCTTTGTCCTCCCATTTGATCCGTTGGCCTTCTTTGTACGAAGTTCGTCTCGTTTGTCTCTCTTCGTCCTCCCATTTGATCCGTAGCCCTTCTTTGGACCAAGTTCGTCTCGTTCGTCCATCTTCGTCCTCCCATTTGATCCGTTGGCCTTCTTTGTACCATGTTCGTCTCGTTCTTCCCTCTTCGTCCGCCCATTTGTTCCGTAGGCCTTCTTTGGACCAACTTCGTCTCGTTCGTCCATCTTTGTCCTACCATTTGATCCGTAGGCCTTCTTTGGATGAATTTCGTCTCGTTCGTCCATCTTCGTCCTCCCATTTGATCCATGGCAATCTTTGGACCAAGTTCGTCTCGTTCGTCTGTCTTCGTCCTCCCATTTGATCCGTTGGCATTCTTTGTACCAGGTTCGTCTCGTTCGTCCATCTTCGTCCTCCCATTTGATCTGTAGGCCTTATTCGGACCATGTTCGTCTCGTTCGTCCATCTTCTTCCTCCCATTTGATCCCTTGGCCTTCTTTGGACCAAGTTTGTCTCGTTCGTCCCTATTCGTCCACCCATTTGATCCGTATGCATTCTTTGGACCAAGTTCGTCTCGTTTGTCCATCTTCGTCCTCCCATTTGTTCCGTTGGCATCTTTTGGACCAAGTGCATCTCGTTCGACCCTCTTCGTCCTCCCATTTGATCCGTAGGCCTTCTTTGGACCAAGTTCGTCTCGTTCGTCCATCTTCGTGCTACCATTTGTTCCGTTGGCATTCTTTGGACGAATTTCGTCTCGTTCGTCCATCTTCGTCCTCCCATTTGATCCATGGCATTCTTTGGACCAAGTTCGTCTCGTTCGTCTGTCTTCGTCCTCCCATTTGATGCGTTGGCATTCTTTGGACCAAGTTCGTCTCGTTCGTCCATCTTCGTCCTCCCATTTAATCCGTAGGCCTTCTTTGGACCAACTTCGTCTCGTTCGTCCATCTTTGTCCCCCCATTTGATCCGTTGGCCTTCTTTGTACGAAGTTTGTCTCGTTTGTCCCTCTTCGTCCTCCCATTTGATCCGTAGGCCTTCTTTGCACCAAGTTCGTCTCGTTCGTCCATCTTCGTCCTCCCATTGGATCCGTTGGCATCTTTTGGACCAAGTGCGTCTCGTTCGTCCCTCTTCGTCCTCCCATTTGATCTGTAGGCCTTCTTTGGACGAATTTCGTCTCGTTCGTCCATCTTCGTCCTCCCATTTGATCCGTGGCATTCTTTGGACCAAGTTCGTCTCGTTCGTCTGTCTTCGTCCTCCCATTTGATCCGTGGCATTCTTTGGGCCAAGTTCGTCTCGTTCGTCTGTCTTCGTCCTCCCATTTGATCCATTGGCATTCTTTGGACCAAGGTCGTCATGTTCGTCCATCTTCGTCCTCCCATTTAATCCGTAGGCCTTATTTGGACCATGTTCGTCTCGTTCGTCCATCATCGTCCTCCCATTTGATCCGTAGGCCTTCTTTGCACAAAGATCATCTCGTTCGCCCATCTTCTTCCTCCCATTTGATCCCTTGGCCTTCTTTGTACCAAGTTCGTCTCGTTCGTCCCTCTTCGTCCACCCATTTGATCCGTAGGCATTCTTTGGACCAAGTTCGTCTCGTTCGTCCTCCCATTTGATCCATTGGCATTCTTTGGACCAAGTTCGTCCCGTTCGTCCATCTTCGTTCTTCCATTTGATCCGTAGGCCTTCTTTGGACAAAGTTTGTCTCGATCGTCCATCTTCTTCCTCCCATTTGATCCGTAGGCTTTCTTTGGACCAAGTTCGTCTCGTTCGTCCCTCTTCGTCCTCCCATTTGATCCGTAGGCATTCTTTCTACCAAGTTGTCTCGTTCTTCCCTCTGCGTCCTCCCATTTGATTCGTAGGCCTTATTTGGACCAACTTCGTCTCGTTCGTCCATCTTCGTCCTCCCATTTGATCCGTAGGCCTTCTTTGGACCAAGTTCGTCTCGTTCGTCCATCTTCGTCCTCCCATTTGATCCGTTGGCCTTCTTTGTACCAAGTTCGTCTCGTTCTTCCCTCTTCGTCCGCCCATTTGATCCGTACGCCTTCTTTGGACCAACTTCGTCTCGTTCGTCCATCTTTGTCCTCCCATTTGATCCGTAGGCCTTCTTTGGACGAATTTCGTCTCGTTCGTCCATCTTCGTCCTCCCATTTGATCCGTAGGCATTCTTTGGACGAATTTCGTCTCGTTCGTCCATCTTCGTCCTCCCATTTGATCCGTAGGCATTCTTTGGACCAAGTTCGTCTCGTTCGTCCTCCCATTTGATCCATTGGCATTCTTTGGACCAAGTTCGTCTCGTTCGTCCTCCCATTTGATCCATTGGCATTCTTTGGACCAAGTTCGTCCCGTTCGTCCATCTTCGTTCTTCCATTTGATCCGTAGGCCTTCTTTGGACAAAGTTTGTCTCGTTCGTCCATCTTCTTCCTCCCATTTGATCCGTAGGCTTTCTTTGGACCAAGTTCGTCTCGTTCATCCCTCTTCGTCCTCCCATTTGATCCGTAGGCCTTCTTTGTACCAAGTTGTCTCGTTCGTCCATCTTCGTGCTCCCATTTGATCCTTAGGCCTTCTTTGTACAATGTTTGTCTCGTTCGTCCATCTTCGTCCTCCCATTTGATCCGTTGGCCTTCTTTGTACCAAGTTCATCTCGTTCTTCCCTCTTCGTCCGCACATTTGATCCGTAGGCCTTCTTTGGACCAACTTCGTCTCGTTCGTCCATCTTTGTCCTCCCATTTGATCCGTAGGCCTTCTTTGGACGAATTTCGTCTCGTTCGTCCATCTTCGTCCTCCCATTTGATCCATGGCATTCTTTGGACCACGTTCGTCTCGTTCGTCTGTCTTCGTCCTCCCATTTGATCCGTTGGCATTCGTTGGACCAAGTTCGTCTCGTTCGTCCATCTTCGTCCTCCCATTTGATCCGTAGGCCTTCTTTGGACAAAGTTTGTCTCGTTCGCCCATCTTCTTCCTCCCATTTGATCCCTTGGCCTTCTTTGTACCAAGTTCCTCTCGTTCGTCCCTCTTCGTCCACCCATTTGATCCGTATGCATTCTTTGGACCAAGTTCGTCTCGTTCGTCCTCCCATTTGATCCGTTGGCATTCTTTGGACCAAGTTCGTCTCGTTCGTCCGTCCTCGTCCTCCCCTTTGATCCATTGGCCTTCTTTGGACCAAGTTCATCTCGTTCGTCCCTCTTCGTCCTCCCATTTTATCCGTAGGCCTTCTTTGTACCAAGTTCGTCTCGTTCTTCCCTCTTCGTCCTCCTATTTGATCCTTAGGCCTTCTTTGGGCCAAGTTCGTCTCGTTCGTCCATCTTCGTCCTCCCATTTGATCCGTTGGCATCTTTTGGACCAAGTGCGTCTCGTTCGACCCTCTTCGTCCTCCCATTTGATTCGTAGGCCTTCTTTGGACCAAGTTCGTCTCATTCGTCCATCTTCGTGCTCCCATTTGATTCGTTGGCATTCTTTGGACGAATTTCGTCTCGTTCATCCATCTTCGTCCATCCATTTGATCCATGGCATTCTTTGGACCATGTTCGTCTCGTTCGTCTGTCTTCGTCCTCCCATTTGATCCGTTGGCATTCTTTGGACCAAGTTCGTCTCGTTCGTCCATCTTCGTCCTCCCATTTGATCCATTGGCCTTCTTTGGACCAAGTTCATCTCGTTCGTCCCTCTTCGTCCTCCCATTTTATCCGTAGGCCTTCTTTGTACCATGTTCGTCTCGTTCTTCCCTCTTCGTCCTCCCATTTAATCCATAGGCCTTCTTTGGACCAACTTCGTCTCGTTCGTCCATCTTTGTCCTCCCATTTGATCCGTTGGCCTTCTTTGCACGAAGTTCGTCTCGTTTGTCCCTCTTCGTCCTCCCATTTGATCCGTAGGCCTTCTTTGCACCAAGTTTGTCTCGTTCGTCCATCTTCGTCCTCCCATTGGATCCGTTGGCATCTTTTGGACCAAGTGCGTCTCGTTCGTCCCTCTTCGTCCTCCCATTTGATCCGTAGGCCTTCTTTGCACGAAGTTCGTCTCGTTCGTCCATCTTCGTCCTCCCATTGGATCCGTTGGCATCTTTTGGACCAAGTGCGTGTCGTTCGTCCCTCTTCGTCCTCCCATTTGATCTGTAGGCCTTCTTTGGACCAAGTTCGTCTCGTTCGTCCAACTTCGTGCTCCCATTTGATCCGTTGGCATTCTTTGGACGAATTTCGTCTCTTTCGTCCATCTTCGTCCTCCCATTTGATCCGTGGCATTCTTTGGACCAAGTTAGTCTCGTTCGTCTATCTTCGTCCTCCCATTTGATCCGTTGGCATTCTTTCGACCAAGTTCGTCTTGTTCGACCATCTTCGTCCTCCCATTTAATCCGTAGGCCTTATTTGGACCATGTTCGTCTCGTTCGTCCATCATCGTCCTCCCATTTGATCCGTAGGCCTTCTTAGCACAAAGTTCGTCTCGTTCGCCCATCTCCTTCCTCCCATTTGATCCCTTGGCCTTCTTTGTACCAAGTTCGTCCCTCTTCGTCCACCCATTTGATCCGTAGGCATTCTTTGGACCAAGTTCGTCTTGTTCGTCCTCCCATTTGATCCATTGGCATTCTTTGGACCAAGTTCGTCCCGTTCATCCATCTTCGTTCTTCCATTTGATCCGTAGGCCTTCTTTGGACAAAGTTTGTCTCGTTCGTCCATCTTCTTCCTCCCATTTGATCCGTAGGCTTTCTTTGGACCAAGTTCGTCTCGTTCGTCCCTCTTCGTCCCCGCTTTTGATCCGTAGGCCTTCTTTGTACCAAGTTCGTCGCGTTCTTCCCTCTGCGTCCTCCCATTTGATTCGTAGGACTTCTTTGGACCAACTTCGTCTCGTTCGTCCATCTTTGTCCTCCCATTTGATCCATTGGCCTTCTTTGTACGAAGTTCGTCTCGTTTGTCCCTCTTCGTCCTCCCATTTGATCCGTGGGCCTTCTTAGGACCAAGTTCGTCTCGTTCGTCCATCTTCGTCCTCCCATTTGATCCGTTGGCATCTTTTGGACCAAGTGCGTCTCGTTCGACCCTCTTCGTCCTCCCATTTGATCTGTAGGCCTTCTTTGGACCAAGTTCGTCTCGTTCGTCAATCTTCGTGCTCCCATTTGATCCGTTGGCATTCTTTGGACGAATTTCGTCTCTTTCGTCCATCTTCGTCCTCCCATTTGATCCGTGGCATTCTTTGGACCAAGTTCGTCTCGTTCGTCTGTCTTCGTCCTCCCATTTGATCCGTTGGCATTCTTTGGACCAAGTTTGTCTTGTTCGTCCATCGTCGTCCTCCCATTTAATCCGTAGGCCTTATTTGGACCATGTTCGTCTCGTTCGTCCATCATCGTCCTCCCATTTGATCCGTAGGCCTTCTTTGCACAAAGTTTGTCTCGTTCGCCCATCTTCTTCCTCCCATTTGATCCCTTGGCATTCTTTGTTCCAACTTCGTCTCGTTCGTCCCTCTTCGTCCACCCATTTGAGCCGTAGGCATTCTTTGGACCAAGTTCGTCTCGTTCGTCCTCCCATTTGATCCATTGGCATTCTTTGGACCAAGTTCGTCCCGTTCGTCCATCTTCGTTCTTCAATTTGATCTGTAGGCCTTCTTTGGACAAAGTTTGTCTCGTTCGTCCATCTTCCTCCTCCCATTTGATCCGTAGGCTTTCTTTGGACCAAGTTCGTCTCGTTCGTCCCTCTTCGTCCTCCCATTTGATCCGTAGGCCTTCTTTGTACCAAGTTCGTCTCGTTCTTCCCTCTGTGTCCTCCCATTTGATTCGTAGGACTTCTTTGGACCAACTTCGTCTCGTTCGTCCATCTTTGTCCTCCCATTTGATCCGTTGGCCTTCTTTGTACGAAGTTCATCTCGTTTGTCCCTCTTCGTCCTCCCATTTGATCCGTAGGCCTTCTTTGGACCAAGTTCGTCTCGTTCGTCCAACTTCGTCCTCCCATTTGATCCGTTGGCATTCTTTGTACCAAGTTCGTCTCGTTCTTCCCTCTTCGTCCGCCCATTTGATCCGTAGGCCTTCTTTGGACCAACTTCGTCCCGTTCGTCCATCTTTGTCCGCCCATTTGATCCGTAGGCCTTCTTTGGACGAATTTCGTCTCGTTCGTCCATCTTCGTCCTCCCATTTGATCCATGGCATTCTTTGGACCATGTTCGTCTCGTTCGTCTGTCTTCGTCCTCCCATTTGATCCGTAGGCCTTCTTTGGACCAAGTTCGTCTCGTTCGTCCATCTTCGTGCTCCCATTTGATCCGTTGGCATTCTTTGGAAGAATTTCGTCTCGTTCGTCCATCTTCGTCCTCCCATTTGATCCGTGGCATTCTTTGGACCAAGTTCATCTCGTTCGTCTGTCTTCGTCCTCCCATTTGATCCGTTGGCATCTTTTGGACCAAGTGCGTCTCGTTCGACCTTCTTCGTCCTCCCATTTGATCCGTAGGCCTTCTTTGGACCAAGTTCGTCTCGTTCGTCCATCTTCGTGCTCCCATTTGATCCGTTGGCATTCTTTGGACGAATTTCGTCTCGTTCGTCCATCTTCGTCCTCCCATTTGATCCATGGCATTCTTTGGACCAAGTTCATCTCGTTCGTCTGTCTTCGTCCTCCCATTTGATCCGTTGGCATTCTTTGGACCAAGTTCGTCTCGTTCGTCCATCTTCGTCCTCCCATTTGATCCGTAGGCCTTCTTTGGACCAACTTCGTCTCGTTCGTCCATCTTTGTCCTCCCATTTGATCCGTTGGCCTTCTTTGCACGAAGTTCGTCTCGTTTGTCCCTCTTCGTCCTCCCATTTGATCCGTAGGCCTTCTTTGCACCAAGTCCGTCTAGTTCGTCCATCTTCGTCCTCCCATTGGATCCGTTGGCATCTTTTGGACCAAGTGCGTCTCGTTCGTCCCTCTTCGTCCTCCCATTTGATCCATTGGCCTTCTTTGGACCAAGTTCGTCTCGTTCGTCCCTCTTCGTCCTCCCATTTGATCCGTTGGCATCTTTTGGACCAAGTGCGTCTCGTTCGACCTTCTTCGTCCTCCCATTTGATCCGTAGGCCTTCTTTGGACCAAGTTCGTCTCGTTCGTCCATCTTCGTGCTCCCATTTGATCCGTTGGCATTCTTTGGACGAATTTCGTCTCGTTCGTCCATCTTCGTCCTCCCATTTGATCCATGGCATTCTTTGGACCAAGTTCGTCTCGTTCGTCTGTCTTCGTCCTCCCATTTGATCTGTTGGCATTCTTTGGACCAAGTTCGTCTCGTTCGTCCATCTTCGTCCTCCCATTTGATCCGTAGGCCTTCTTTGGACCAACTTCGTCTCGTTCGACCATCTTCGTCCTCCCATTTGATCCGTTGGTATCTTTTGGACCAAGTGCGTCTCGTTCGACCTTCTTCGTCCTCCCATTTGATCCGTGGCATTGTTTGGACCAAGTTAGTCTCGTTCGTCTATCTTCGTCCTCCCATTTGATCCGTTGGCATTCTTTGGACCAAGTTCGTCTTGTTCGACCATCTTCGTCCTCCCATTTAATCCGTAGGCCTTATTTGGACCATGTTCGTCTCGTTCGTCCATCATCGTCCTCCCATTTGATCCGTAGGCCTTCTTAGCACAAAGTTCGTCTCGTTCGCCCATCTCCTTCCTCCCATTTGATCCCTTGGCCTTCTTTGTACCAAGTTCGTCCCTCTTCGTCCACCCATTTGATCCGTAGGCATTCTTTGGACCAAGTTCGTCTTGTTCGTCCTCCCATTTGATCCATTGGCATTCTTTGGACCAAGTTCGTCCCGTTCATCCATCTTCGTTCTTCCATTTGATCCGTAGGCCTTCTTTGGACAAAGTTTGTCTCGTTCGTCCATCTTCTTCCTCCCATTTGATCCGTAGGCTTTCTTTGGACCAAGTTCGTCTCGTTCGTCCCTCTTCGTCCCCGCTTTTGATCCGTAGGCCTTCTTTGTACCAAGTTCGTCGCGTTCTTCCCTCTGCGTCCTCCCATTTGATTCGTAGGACTTCTTTGGACCAACTTCGTCTCGTTCGTCCATCTTTGTCCTCCCATTTGATCCATTGGCCTTCTTTGTACGAAGTTCGTCTCGTTCGTCCATCTTCGTCCTCCCATTTGATCCGTTGGCATCTTTTGGACCAAGTGCGTCTCGTTCGACCCTCTTCGTCCTCCCATTTGATCTGTAGGCCTTCTTTGGACCAAGTTCGTCTCGTTCGTCAATCTTCGTGCTCCCATTTGATCCGTTGGCATTCTTTGGACGAATTTCGTCTCTTTCGTCCATCTTCGTCCTCCCATTTGATCCGTGGCATTCTTTGGACCAAGTTCGTCTCGTTCGTCTGTCTTCGTCCTCCCATTTGATCCGTTGGCATTCTTTGGACCAAGTTTGTCTTGTTCGTCCATCGTCGTCCTCCCATTTAATCCGTAGGCCTTATTTGGACCATGTTCGTCTCGTTCGTCCATCATCGTCCTCCCATTTGATCCGTAGGCCTTCTTTGCACAAAGTTTGTCTCGTTCGCCCATCTTCTTCCTCCCATTTGATCCCTTGGCCTTCTTTGTACCAACTTCGTCTCGTTCGTCCCTCTTCGTCCACCCATTTGAGCCGTAGGCATTCTTTGGACCAAGTTCGTCTCGTTCGTCCTCCCATTTGATCCATTGGCATTCTTTGGACCAAGTTCGTCCCGTTCGTCCATCTTCGTTCTTCAATTTGATCTGTAGGCCTTCTTTGGACAAAGTTTGTCTCGTTCGTCCATCTTCCTCCTCCCATTTGATCCGTAGGCTTTCTTTGGACCAAGTTCGTCTCGTTCGTCCCTCTTCGTCCTCCCATTTGATCCGTAGGCCTTCTTTCTACCAAGTTCGTCTCGTTCTTCCCTCTGTGTCCTCCCATTTGATTCGTAGGACTTCTTTGGACCAACTTCGTCTCGTTCGTCCATCTTTGTCCTCCCATTTGATCCGTTGGCCTTCTTTGTACGAAGTTCATCTCGTTTGTCCCTCTTCGTCCTTCCATTTGATCCGTAGGCCTTCTTTGGACCAAGTTCGTCTCGTTCGTCCAACTTCGTCCTCCCATTTGATCCGTTGGCATTCTTTGTACCAAGTTCGTCTCGTTCTTCCCTCTTCGTCCGCCCATTTGATCCGTAGGCCTTCTTTGGACCAACTTCGTCCCGTTCGTCCATCTTTGTCCGCCCATTTGATCCGTAGGCCTTCTTTGGACGAATTTCGTCTCGTTCGTCCATCTTCGTCCTCCCATTTGATCCATGGCATTCTTTGGACCATGTTCGTCTCGTTCGTCTGTCTTCGTCCTCCCATTTGATCCGTAGGCCTTCTTTGGACCAAGTTCGTCTCGTTCGTCCATCTTCGTGCTCCCATTTGATCCGTTGGCATTCTTTGGACGAATTTCGTCTCGTTCGTCCATCTTCGTCCTCCCATTTGATCCGTGGCATTCTTTGGACCAAGTTCATCTCGTTCGTCTGTCTTCGTCCTCCCATTTGATCCGTTGGCATCTTTTGGACCAAGTGCGTCTCGTTCGACCTTCTTCGTCCTCCCATTTGATCCGTAGGCCTTCTTTGGACCAAGTTCGTCTCGTTCGTCCATCTTCGTGCTCCCATTTGATCCGTTGGCATTCTTTGGACGAATTTCGTCTCGTTCGTCCATCTTCGTCCTCCCATTTGATCCATGGCATTCTTTGGACCAAGTTCATCTCGTTCGTCTGTCTTCGTCCTCCCATTTGATCCGTTGGCATTCTTTGGACCAAGTTCGTCTCGTTCGTCCATCTTCGTCCTCCCATTTGATCCGTAGGCCTTCTTTGGACCAACTTCGTCTCGTTCGTCCATCTTTGTCCTCCCATTTGATCCGTTGGCCTTCTTTGCACGAAGTTCGTCTCGTTTGTCCCTCTTCGTCCTCCCATTTGATCCGTAGGCCTTCTTTGCACCAAGTCCGTCTAGTTCGTCCATCTTCGTCCTCCCATTGGATCCGTTGGCATCTTTTGGACCAAGTGCGTCTCGTTCGTCCCTCTTCGTCCTCCCATTTGATCCATTGGCCTTCTTTGGACCAAGTTCGTCTCGTTCGTCCCTCTTCGTCCTCCCATTTGATCCGTTGGCATCTTTTGGACCAAGTGCGTCTCGTTCGACCTTCTTCGTCCTCCCATTTGATCCGTAGGCCTTCTTTGGACCAAGTTCGTCTCGTTCGTCCATCTTCGTGCTCCCATTTGATCCGTTGGCATTCTTTGGACGAATTTCGTCTCGTTCGTCCATCTTCGTCCTCCCATTTGATCCATGGCATTCTTTGGACCAAGTTCGTCTCGTTCGTCTGTCTTCGTCCTCCCATTTGATCTGTTGGCATTCTTTGGACCAAGTTCGTCTCGTTCGTCCATCTTCGTCCTCCCATTTGATCCGTAGGCCTTCTTTGGACCAACTTCGTCTCGTTCGACCATCTTCGTCCTCCCATTTGATCCGTTGGCATCTTTTGGACCAAGTGCGTCTCGTTCGACCTTCTTCGTCCTCCCATTTGATCCGTAGGCCTTCTTTGGACCAAGTTCGTCTCGTTCGTCCATCTTCGTGCTCCCATTTGATCCGTTGGCATTCTTTGGACGAATTTTGTCTCGTTCGTCCATCTTCGTCCTCCCATTTGATCCATGGCATTCTTTGGACCAAGTTCGTCTCGTTCGTCTGTCTTCGTCCTCCCAATTGATCTGTTGGCATTCTTTGGACCAAGTTCGTCTCGTTCGTCCATCTTCGTCCTCCCATTTGATCCGTAGGCCTTCTTTGGACCAACTTCGTCTCGTTCGTCCGTCTTTGTCCTCCCATTTGATCCGTTGGCCTTCTTTGCACGAAGTTCGTCTCGTTTGTCCCTCTTCGTCCTCCCATTTGATCCGTAGGCCTTCTTTGCACCAAGTTCGTCTCGTTCGTCCATCTTCGTCCTCCCATTGGATCCGTTGGCATCTTTTGGACCAAGCGCGTCTCGTTCGTCCCTCTTCGTCCTCCCATTTGATCTGTAGGCCTTCTTTGGACCAAGTTCGTCTCGTTCGTCCATCTTCGTGCTCCCATTTGATCCGTTGGCATTCTTTGGACGAATTTCGTCTCTTTCGTCCATCTTCGTCCTCCTATTGGATCCGTGGCATTCTTTGGACCAAGTTCGTCTCGTTCGTCTGTCTTCGTCCTCCCATTTGATCCGTTGGCATTCTTTGGACCAAGTTCGTCTTGTTCGTCCATCTTCGTCCTCCCATTTAATCTGTAGGCCTTATTTGGACCATGTTCGTCTCGTTCGTCCATCATCGTCCTCCCATTTGATCCGTAGGCCTTGTTTGCTCAAAGTTCTTCTCGTTCGCCCATCTTCTTCCTCCCATTTGATCCCTTGGCCTTCTTTGTACCAAGTTCGTCTCGTTCGTCCCTCTTCGTCCACCCATTTGATCCGTAGGCATTCTTTGGACCAAGTTCGTCTCGTTCGTCCTCCCATTTGATCCATTGGCATTCTTTGGACCAAGTTCGTCCCGTTCGTCCATCTTCGTTCTTCAATTTGATCTGTAGGCCTTCTTTGGACAAAGTTTGTCTCGTTCGTCCATCTTCTTCCTCCCATTTGATCCGTAGGCCTTCTTTGGACCAAGTTAGTCTCGTTCGTCCATCTTCGTCCTCCCATTTGATCCGTTGGCATCTTTTGGACCAAGTGCGTCTCGTTCGACCTTCTTCGTCCTCCCATTTGATCCGTAGGCCTTCTTTGGACCAAGTTCGTCTCGTTCGTCCATCTTCGTGCTCCCATTTGATCCGTTGGCATTCTTTGGACGAATTTCGTCTCGTTTGTCCATCTTCGTCCTCCCATTTGATCCATGGCATTCTTTGGACCAAGTTCGTCTCGTTCGTCCATCTTCGTCCTCCCATTTGATCCGTAGGCCTTCTTTGGACCAACTTCGTCTCGTTCGTCCATCTTTGTCCTCCCATTTGATCCGTTGGCCTTCTTTGCACGAAGTTCGTCTCGTTTGTCCCTCTTCGTCCTCCCATTTGATCCGTAGGCCTTCTTTGCACCAAGTTCGTCTCGTTCGTCCATCTTCGTCCTCCCATTGGATCCGTTGGCATCTTTTGGACCAAGTGCGTCTCGTTCGTCCCTCTTCGTCCTCCCATTTGATCTGTAGGCCTTCTTTGGACCAAGTTCGTCTCGTTCGTCCATCTTCGTGCTCCCATTTGATCCGTTGGCATTCTTTGGACGAATTTCGTCTCTTTCGTCCATCTTCGTCCTCCTATTGGATCCGTGGCATTCTTTGGACCAAGTTCGTCTCGTTCGTCTGTCTTCGTCCTCCCATTTGATCCGTTGGCATTCTTTGGACCAAGTTCGTCTTGTTCGTCCATCTTCGTCCTCCCATTTAATCTGTAGGCCTTATTTGGACCATGTTCGTCTCGTTCGTCCATCATCGTCCTCCCATTTGATCCGTAGGCCTTGTTTGCTCAAAGTTCTTCTCGTTCGCCCATCTTCTTCCTCCCATTTGATCCCTTGGCCTTCTTTGTACCAAGTTCGTCTCGTTCGTCCCTCTTCGTCCACCCATTTGATCCGTAGGCATTCTTTGGACCAAGTTCGTCTCGTTCGTCCTCCCATTTGATCCATTGGCATTCTTTGGACCAAGTTCGTCCCGTTCGTCCATCTTCGTTCTTCAATTTGATCTGTAGGCCTTCTTTGGACAAAGTTTGTCTCGTTCGTCCATCTTCTTCCTCCCATTTGATCCGTAGGCTTTCTTTGGACCAAGTTCGTCTCGTTCGTCCCTCTTCGTCCTCCCATTTGATCCGTAGGCCTTCTTTGTACCAAGTTCGTCTCGTTCTTCCCTCTGCGTCCTCCCATTTGATTCGTAGGACTTCTTTGGACCAACTTCGTCTCGTTCGTCCATCTTTGTCCTCCCATTTGATCCGTTGGCCTTCTTTGTACGAAGTTCCTCTCGTTTGTCCCTCTTCGTCCTCCCATTTGATCCGTAGGCCTTCTTTGGACCAAGTTCGTCTCGTTCGTCCATCTTCGTCCTCCCATTTGATCCGTTGGCCTTCTTTGTACCAAGTTCGTCTCGTTCTTCCCTCTTCGTCCGCCCATTTGATCCGTAGGCCTTCTTTGGACCAACTTCGTCTCGTTCGTCCATCTTTGTCCGCCCATTCGATCCGTAGGCCTTCTTTGGACGAATTTCGTCTCGTTCGTCCATCTTCGTCCTCCCATTTGATCCATGGCATTCTTTGTACCAAGATCGTCTCGTTCTTCCCTCTTCGTCCTCCCATTTGATCCGTAGGCCTTCTTTGGACCAAGTTAGTCTCGTTCGTCCATCTTCGTCCTCCCATTTGATCCGTTGGCATCTTTTGGACCAAGTGCGTCTCGTTCGACCTTCTTCGTCCTCCCATTTGATCCGTAGGCCTTCTTTGGACCAAGTTCGTCTCGTTCGTCCATCTTCGTGCTCCCATTTGATCCGTTGGCATTCTTTGGACGAATTTCGTCTCGTTCGTCCATCTTCGTCCTCCCATTTGATCCATGGCATTCTTTGGACCAAGTTCGTCTCGTTCGTCTGTCTTCGTCCTCCCATTTGATCCGTTGGCATTCTTTGGACCAAGTTCGTCTCGTTCGTCCATCTTCGTCCTCCCATTTGATCCGTATGCCTTCTTTGGACCAACTTCGTCTCGTTCGTCCATCTTTGTCCTCCCATTTCATCCGTTGGCCTTCTTTGCACGAAGTTCGTCTCGTTTGTCCCTCTTCGTCCTCCCATTTGATCCGTAGGCCTTCTTTGCACCCAGTTCGTCTCGTTCGTCCATCTTCGTCCTCCCATTGGATCCGTTGGCATCTTTTGGACCAAGTGCGTCTCGTTCGTCCCTCTTCGTCCTCCCATTTGATCCATTGGCCTTCTTTGGACCAAGTTCGTCTCGTTCGTCCCTCTTCGTCCTCCCTTTGATCCGTAGGCATTCTTTGTACCAAGTTCGTCTCGTTCTTCCCTCTTCGTCCTCCCATTTGATCCGTAGGCCTTCTTTGGACCAAGTTTGTCTCGTTCGTCCATCTCCGTCCTCCCATTTGATCCGTTGGCATCTTTTGGACCAAGTGCGTCTCGTTCGACCTTCTTCGTCCTCCCATTTGATCCGTAGGCCTTCTTTGGACCAAGTTCGTCTCGTTCGTCCATCTTCGTCCTCCCATTTGATCCGTTGGCATCTTTTGGACCAAGTGCGTCTCGTTCGACCTTCTTCGTCCTCCCATTTGATCCGTAGGCCTTCTTTGGACCAAGTTAGTCTCGTTCGTCCATCTTCGTGCTCCCATTTGATCCGTTAACATTCTTTGGACGAATTTCGTCTCGTTCGTCCATCTTCGTCCTCCCATTTGATCCATGGCATTCTTTGGACCAAGTTCGTCTCGTTCGTCCATCTTCGTCCTCCCATTTGATCCGTAGGCCTTCTTTGGACCAACTTCGTCTCGTTCGACCATCTTCGTCCTCCCATTTGATCCGTTGGCATCTTTTGGACCAAGTGCGTCTCGTTCGACCTTCTTCGTCCTCCCATTTGATCCGTAGGCCTTCTTTGGACCAAGTTCGTCTCGTTCGTCCATCTTCGTGCTCCCATTTGATCCGTTGGCATTCTTTGGACGAATTTTGTCTCGTTCGTCCATCTTCGTCCTCCCATTTGATCCATGGCATTCTTTGGACCAAGTTCGTCTCGTTCGTCTGTCTTCGTCCTCCCAATTGATCTGTTGGCATTCTTTGGACCAAGTTCGTCTCGTTCGTCCATCTTCGTCCTCCCATTTGATCCGTAGGCCTTCTTTGGACCAACTTCGTCTCGTTCGTCCGTCTTTGTCCTCCCATTTGATCCGTTGGCCTTCTTTGCACGAAGTTCGTCTCGTTTGTCCCTCTTCGTCCTCCCATTTGATCCGTAGGCCTTCTTTGCACCAAGTTCGTCTCGTTCGTCCATCTTCGTCCTCCCATTGGATCCGTTGGCATCTTTTGGACCAAGCGCGTCTCGTTCGTCCCTCTTCGTCCTCCCATTTGATCTGTAGGCCTTCTTTGGACCAAGTTCGTCTCGTTCGTCCATCTTCGTGCTCCCATTTGATCCGTTGGCATTCTTTGGACGAATTTCGTCTCTTTCGTCCATCTTCGTCCTCCTATTGGATCCGTGGCATTCTTTGGACCAAGTTCGTCTCGTTCGTCTGTCTTCGTCCTCCCATTTGATCCGTTGGCATTCTTTGGACCAAGTTCGTCTTGTTCGTCCATCTTCGTCCTCCCATTTAATCTGTAGGCCTTATTTGGACCATGTTCGTCTCGTTCGTCCATCATCGTCCTCCCATTTGATCCGTAGGCCTTGTTTGCTCAAAGTTCTTCTCGTTCGCCCATCTTCTTCCTCCCATTTGATCCCTTGGCCTTCTTTGTACCAAGTTCGTCTCGTTCGTCCCTCTTCGTCCACCCATTTGATCCGTAGGCATTCTTTGGACCAAGTTCGTCTCGTTCGTCCTCCCATTTGATCCATTGGCATTCTTTGGACCAAGTTCGTCCCGTTCGTCCATCTTCGTTCTTCAATTTGATCTGTAGGCCTTCTTTGGACAAAGTTTGTCTCGTTCGTCCATCTTCTTCCTCCCATTTGATCCGTAGGCCTTCTTTGGACCAAGTTAGTCTCGTTCGTCCATCTTCGTCCTCCCATTTGATCCGTTGGCATCTTTTGGACCAAGTGCGTCTCGTTCGACCTTCTTCGTCCTCCCATTTGATCCGTAGGCCTTCTTTGGACCAAGTTCGTCTCGTTCGTCCATCTTCGTGCTCCCATTTGATCCGTTGGCATTCTTTGGACGAATTTCGTCTCGTTTGTCCATCTTCGTCCTCCCATTTGATCCATGGCATTCTTTGGACCAAGTTCGTCTCGTTCGTCCATCTTCGTCCTCCCATTTGATCCGTAGGCCTTCTTTGGACCAACTTCGTCTCGTTCGTCCATCTTTGTCCTCCCATTTGATCCGTTGGCCTTCTTTGCACGAAGTTCGTCTCGTTTGTCCCTCTTCGTCCTCCCATTTGATCCGTAGGCCTTCTTTGCACCAAGTTCGTCTCGTTCGTCCATCTTCGTCCTCCCATTGGATCCGTTGGCATCTTTTGGACCAAGTGCGTCTCGTTCGTCCCTCTTCGTCCTCCCATTTGATCTGTAGGCCTTCTTTGGACCAAGTTCGTCTCGTTCGTCCATCTTCGTGCTCCCATTTGATCCGTTGGCATTCTTTGGACGAATTTCGTCTCTTTCGTCCATCTTCGTCCTCCTATTGGATCCGTGGCATTCTTTGGACCAAGTTCGTCTCGTTCGTCTGTCTTCGTCCTCCCATTTGATCCGTTGGCATTCTTTGGACCAAGTTCGTCTTGTTCGTCCATCTTCGTCCTCCCATTTAATCTGTAGGCCTTATTTGGACCATGTTCGTCTCGTTCGTCCATCATCGTCCTCCCATTTGATCCGTAGGCCTTGTTTGCTCAAAGTTCTTCTCGTTCGCCCATCTTCTTCCTCCCATTTGATCCCTTGGCCTTCTTTGTACCAAGTTCGTCTCGTTCGTCCCTCTTCGTCCACCCATTTGATCCGTAGGCATTCTTTGGACCAAGTTCGTCTCGTTCGTCCTCCCATTTGATCCATTGGCATTCTTTGGACCAAGTTCGTCCCGTTCGTCCATCTTCGTTCTTCAATTTGATCTGTAGGCCTTCTTTGGACAAAGTTTGTCTCGTTCGTCCATCTTCTTCCTCCCATTTGATCCGTAGGCTTTCTTTGGACCAAGTTCGTCTCGTTCGTCCCTCTTCGTCCTCCCATTTGATCCGTAGGCCTTCTTTGTACCAAGTTCGTCTCGTTCTTCCCTCTGCGTCCTCCCATTTGATTCGTAGGACTTCTTTGGACCAACTTCGTCTCGTTCGTCCATCTTTGTCCTCCCATTTGATCCGTTGGCCTTCTTTGTACGAAGTTCCTCTCGTTTGTCCCTCTTCGTCCTCCCATTTGATCCGTAGGCCTTCTTTGGACCAAGTTCGTCTCGTTCGTCCATCTTCGTCCTCCCATTTGATCCGTTGGCCTTCTTTGTACCAAGTTCGTCTCGTTCTTCCCTCTTCGTCCGCCCATTTGATCCGTAGGCCTTCTTTGGACCAACTTCGTCTCGTTCGTCCATCTTTGTCCGCCCATTCGATCCGTAGGCCTTCTTTGGACGAATTTCGTCTCGTTCGTCCATCTTCGTCCTCCCATTTGATCCATGGCATTCTTTGTACCAAGATCGTCTCGTTCTTCCCTCTTCGTCCTCCCATTTGATCCGTAGGCCTTCTTTGGACCAAGTTAGTCTCGTTCGTCCATCTTCGTCCTCCCATTTGATCCGTTGGCATCTTTTGGACCAAGTGCGTCTCGTTCGACCTTCTTCGTCCTCCCATTTGATCCGTAGGCCTTCTTTGGACCAAGTTCGTCTCGTTCGTCCATCTTCGTGCTCCCATTTGATCCGTTGGCATTCTTTGGACGAATTTCGTCTCGTTCGTCCATCTTCGTCCTCCCATTTGATCCATGGCATTCTTTGGACCAAGTTCGTCTCGTTCGTCTGTCTTCGTCCTCCCATTTGATCCGTTGGCATTCTTTGGACCAAGTTCGTCTCGTTCGTCCATCTTCGTCCTCCCATTTGATCCGTATGCCTTCTTTGGACCAACTTCGTCTCGTTCGTCCATCTTTGTCCTCCCATTTCATCCGTTGGCCTTCTTTGCACGAAGTTCGTCTCGTTTGTCCCTCTTCGTCCTCCCATTTGATCCGTAGGCCTTCTTTGCACCCAGTTCGTCTCGTTCGTCCATCTTCGTCCTCCCATTGGATCCGTTGGCATCTTTTGGACCAAGTGCGTCTCGTTCGTCCCTCTTCGTCCTCCCATTTGATCCATTGGCCTTCTTTGGACCAAGTTCGTCTCGTTCGTCCCTCTTCGTCCTCCCTTTGATCCGTAGGCATTCTTTGTACCAAGTTCGTCTCGTTCTTCCCTCTTCGTCCTCCCATTTGATCCGTAGGCCTTCTTTGGACCAAGTTTGTCTCGTTCGTCCATCTCCGTCCTCCCATTTGATCCGTTGGCATCTTTTGGACCAAGTGCGTCTCGTTCGACCTTCTTCGTCCTCCCATTTGATCCGTAGGCCTTCTTTGGACCAAGTTCGTCTCGTTCGTCCATCTTCGTCCTCCCATTTGATCCGTTGGCATCTTTTGGACCAAGTGCGTCTCGTTCGACCTTCTTCGTCCTCCCATTTGATCCGTAGGCCTTCTTTGGACCAAGTTAGTCTCGTTCGTCCATCTTCGTGCTCCCATTTGATCCGTTAACATTCTTTGGACGAATTTCGTCTCGTTCGTCCATCTTCGTCCTCCCATTTGATCCATGGCATTCTTTGGACCAAGTTCGTCTCGTTCGTCTGTCTTCGTCCTCCCATTTGATCCGTTGGCATTCTTTGGACCAAGTTCGTCTCGTTCGTCCATCTTCGTCCTCCCATTTGATCCGTAGGCCTTCTTTGGCCCAACTTCGTCTCGTTCGTCCATCTTTGTCCTCCCATTTTATCCGTTGGCCTTCTTTGCACGAAGTTCGTCTCGTTTGTCCCTCTTCGTCCTCCCGTTTGATCCGTAGGCCTTCTTTGCACCAAGTTCGTCTCGTTCGTCCATCTTCGTCCTCCCATTGGATCCGTTGGCATCTTTTGGACCAAGTGCGTCTCGTTCGTCCCTCTTCGTCCTCCCATTTGATCCGTTGGCCTTCTTTCTACCAAGTTCGTCTCGTTCTTCCCTCTTCGTCCGCCCATTTGATCCGTAGGCCTTCTTTGGACCAACTTCGTCTCGTTCGTCCATCTTTGTCCTCCCATTTGATCCGTAGGCCTTCTTTGGACGAATTTCGTCTCGTTCGTCCATCTTCGTCCTCCCATTTGATCCCTGGCATTCTTTGGACCATGTTCGTCTCGTTCGTCTGTCTTCATCCTCCCATTTGATCCGTTGGCATTCTTTGGACCAAGTTCGTCTCGTTCGTCCATCTTCGTCCTCCCATTTGATCTGTAGGCCTTATTTGGACCATGTTCGTCTCGTTCGTCCTTCATCGTCCTCCCATTTTATCCGTAGGCCTTCTTTGGACCAAGTTCGTCTCGTTCGTCCATCTTCATCCTCCCATTTGATCCCTTGGCCATCTTTGGACCAAGTTCGTCTCGTTCTTCCCTCTTCGTCCTCCCATTTGATCCGTAGGCCTTCTTTGGACCAACTTCGTCTCGTTCGTCCATCTTTGTCCGCCCATTCGATCCGTAGGCCTTCTTTGGACGAATTTCGTCTCGTTCGTCCATCTTCGTCCTCCCATTTGATCCATGGCATTCTTTGTACCAAGATCGTCTCGTTCTTCCCTCTTCGTCCTCCCATTTGATCCGTAGGCCTTCTTTGGACCAAGTTAGTCTCGTTCGTCCATCTTCGTCCTCCCATTTGATCCGTTGGCATCTTTTGGACCAAGTGCGTCTCGTTCGACCTTCTTCGTCCTCCCATTTGATCCGTAGGCCTTCTTTGGACCAAGTTCGTCTCGTTCGTCCATCTTCGTGCTCCCATTTGATCCGTTGGCATTCTTTGGACGAATTTCGTCTCGTTCGTCCATCTTCGTCCTCCCATTTGATCCATGGCATTCTTTGGACCAAGTTCGTCTCGTTCGTCTGTCTTCGTCCTCCCATTTGATCCGTTGGCATTCTTTGGACCAAGTTCGTCTCGTTCGTCCATCTTCGTCCTCCCATTTGATCCGTATGCCTTCTTTGGACCAACTTCGTCTCGTTCGTCCATCTTTGTCCTCCCATTTCATCCGTCGGCCTTCTTTGCACGAAGTTCGTCTCGTTTGTCCCTCTTCGTCCTCCCATTTGATCCGTAGGCCTTCTTTGCACCCAGTTCGTCTCGTTCGTCCATCTTCGTCCTCCCATTGGATCCGTTGGCATCTTTTGGACCAAGTGCGTCTCGTTCGTCCCTCTTCGTCCTCCCATTTGATCCATTGGCCTTCTTTGGACCAAGTTCGTCTCGTTCGTCCCTCTTCGTCCTCCCTTTGATCCGTAGGCATTCTTTGTACCAAGTTCGTCTCGTTCTTCCCTCTTCGTCCTCCCATTTGATCCGTAGGCCTTCTTTGGACCAAGTTTGTCTCGTTCGTCCATCTCCGTCCTCCCATTTGATCCGTTGGCATCTTTTGGACCAAGTGCGTCTCGTTCGACCTTCTTCGTCCTCCCATTTGATCCGTAGGCCTTCTTTGGACGAAGTTCGTCTCGTTCGTCCATCTTCGTCCTCCCATTTGATCCGTTGGCATCTTTTGGACCAAGTGCGTCTCGTTCGACCTTCTTCGTCCTCCCATTTGATCCGTAGGCCTTCTTTGGACCAAGTTAGTCTCGTTCGTCCATCTTCGTGCTCCCATTTGATCCGTTAACATTCTTTGGACGAATTTCGTCTCGTTCGTCCATCTTCGTCCTCCCATTTGATCCATGGCATTCTTTGGACCAAGTTCGTCTCGTTCGTCTGTCTTCGTCCTCCCATTTGATCCGTTGGCATTCTTTGGACCAAGTTCGTCTCGTTCGTCCATCTTCGTCCTCCCATTTGATCCGTAGGCCTTCTTTGGCCCAACTTCGTCTCGTTCGTCCATCTTTGTCCTCCCATTTTATCCGTTGGCCTTCTTTGCACGAAGTTCGTCTCGTTTGTCCCTCTTCGTCCTCCCGTTTGATCCGTAGGCCTTCTTTGCACCAAGTTCGTCTCGTTCGTCCATCTTCGTCCTCCCATTGGATCCGTTGGCATCTTTTGGACCAAGTGCGTCTCGTTCGTCCCTCTTCGTCCTCCCATTTGATCCGTTGGCCTTCTTTCTACCAAGTTCGTCTCGTTCTTCCCTCTTCGTCCGCCCATTTGATCCGTAGGCCTTCTTTGGACCAACTTCGTCTCATTCGTCCATCTTTGTCCTCCCATTTGATCCGTAGGCCTTCTTTGGACGAATTTCGTCTCGTTCGTCCATCTTCGTCCTCCCATTTGATCCCTGGCATTCTTTGGACCATGTTCGTCTCGTTCGTCTGTCTTCATCCTCCCATTTGATCCGTTGGCATTCTTTGGACCAAGTTCGTCTCGTTCGTCCATCTTCGTCCTCCCATTTGATCTGTAGGCCTTATTTGGACCATGTTCCTCTCGTTTGTCCTTCATCGTCCTCCCATTTTATCCGTAGGCCTTCTTTGGACCAAGTTCGTCTCGTTCGTCCATCTTCATCCTCCCATTTGATCCCTTGGCCATCTTTGGACCTAGTTCGTCTCGTTCTTCCCTCTTCGTCCTCCCATTTGATCCGTAGGCCTTCTTTGGACCAACTTCGTCTCGTTCGTCCATCTTTGTCCGCCCATTCGATCCGTAGGCCTTCTTTGGACGAATTTCGTCTCGTTCGTCCATCTTCATCCTCCCATTTGATCCATGGCATTCTTTGTACCAAGATCGTCTCGTTCTTCCCTCTTCGTCCTCCCATTTGATCCGTAGGCCTTCTTTGGACCAAGTTAGTCTCGTTCGTCCATCTTCGTCCTCCCATTTGATCCGTTGGCATCTTTTGGACCAAGTGCGTCTCGTTCGACCTTCTTCGTCCTCCCATTTGATCCGTAGGCCTTCTTTGGACCAAGTTCGTCTCGTTCGTCCATCTTCGTGCTCCCATTTGATCCGTTGGCATTCTTTGGACGAATTTCGTCTCGTTCGTCCATCTTCGTCCTCCCATTTGATCCATGGCATTCTTTGGACCAAGTTCGTCTCGTTCGTCTGTCTTCGTCCTCCCATTTGATCCGTTGGCATTCTTTGGACCAAGTTCGTCTCGTTCGTCCATCTTCGTCCTCCCATTTGATCCGTATGCCTTCTTTGGACCAACTTCGTCTCGTTCGTCCATCTTTGTCCTCCCATTTGATCCGTAGGCCTTCTTTGCACGAAGTTCGTCTCGTTTGTCCCTCTTTGTCCTCCCATTTGATCCGTAGGCCTTCTTTGCACCCAGTTCGTCTCGTTCGTCCATCTTCGTCCTCCCATTGGATCCGTTGGCATCTTTTGGACCAAGTGCGTCTCGTTCGTCCCTCTTCGTCCTCCCATTTGATCCATTGGCCTTCTTTGGACCAAGTTCGTCTCGTTCGTCCCTCTTCGTCCTCCCTTTGATCCGTAGGCATTCTTTGTACCAAGTTCGTCTCGTTCTTCCCTCTTCGTCCTCCCATTTGATCCGTAGGCCTTCTTTGGACCAAGTTTGTCTCGTTCGTCCATCTCCGTCCTCCCATTTGATCCGTTGGCATCTTTTGGACCAAGTGCGTCTCGTTCGACCTTCTTCGTCCTCCCATTTGATCCGTAGGCCTTCTTTGGACCAAGTTCGTCTCGTTCGTCCATCTTCGTGCTCCCATTTGATCCGTTGGCATCTTTTGGACCAAGTGCGTCTCGTTCGACCTTCTTCGTCCTCCCATTTGATCCGTAGGCCTTCTTTGGACCAAGTTAGTCTCGTTCGTCCATCTTCGTGCTCCCATTTGATCCGTTAACATTCTTTGGACGAATTTCGTCTCGTTCGTCCATCTTCGTCCTCCCATTTGATCCATGGCATTCTTTGGACCAAGTTCGTCTCGTTCGTCTGTCTTCGTCCTCCCATTTGATCCGTTGGCATTCTTTGGACCAAGTTCGTCTCGTTCGTCCATCTTCGTCCTCCCATTTGATCCGTAGGCCTTCTTTGGACCAAGTTAGTCTCGTTCGTCCATCTTCGTGCTCCCATTTGATCCGTTAACATTCTTTGGACGAATTTCGTCTCGTTCGTCCATCTTCGTCCTCCCATTTGATCCATGGCATTCTTTGGACCAAGTTCGTCTCGTTCGTCTGTCTTCGTCCTCCCATTTGATCCGTTGGCATTCTTTGGACCAAGTTCGTCTCGTTCGTCCATCTTCGTCCTCCCATTTGATCCGTAGGCCTTCTTTGGCCCAACTTCGTCTCGTTCGTCCATCTTTGTCCTCCCATTTTATCCGTTGGCCTTCTTTGCACGAAGTTCGTCTCGTTTGTCCCTCTTCGTCCTCCCGTTTGATCCGTAGGCCTTCTTTGGACCAAGTGCGTCTCGTTCGTCCCTCTTCGTCCTCCCATTTGATCCGTTGGCCTTCTTTCTACCAAGTTCGTCTCGTTCTTCCCTCTTCGTCCGCCCATTTGATCCGTAGGCCTTCTTTGGACCAACTTCGTCTCGTTCGTCCATCTTTGTCCTCCCATTTGATCCGTAGGCCTTCTTTGGACGAATTTCGTCTCGTTCGTCCATCTTCGTCCTCCCATTTGATCCCTGGCATTCTTTGGACCATGTTCGTCTCGTTCGTCTGTCTTCATCCTCCCATTTCATCCGTTGGCCTTCTTTGCACGAAGTTCGTCTCGTTTGTCCCTCTTCGTCCTCCCATTTGATCCGTAGGCCTTCTTTGCACCCAGTTCGTCTCGTTCGTCCATCTTCGTCCTCCCATTGGATCCGTTGGCATCTTTTGGACCAAGTGCGTCTCGTTCGTCCCTCTTCGTCCTCCCATTTGATCCATTGGCCTTCTTTGGACCAAGTTCGTCTCGTTCGTCCCTCTTCGTCCTCCCTTTGATCCGTAGGCATTCTTTGTACCAAGTTCGTCTCGTTCTTCCCTCTTCGTCCTCCCATTTGATCCGTAGGCCTTCTTTGGACCAAGTTTGTCTCGTTCGTCCATCTCCGTCCTCCCATTTGATCCGTTGGCATCTTTTGGACCAAGTGCGTCTCGTTCGACCTTCTTCGTCCTCCCATTTGATCCGTAGGCCTTCTTTGGACCAAGTTCGTCTCGTTCGTCCATCTTCGTCCTCCCATTTGATCCGTTGGCATCTTTTGGACCAAGTGCGTCTCGTTCGACCTTCTTCGTCCTCCCATTTGATCCGTAGGCCTTCTTTGGACCAAGTTAGTCTCGTTCGTCCATCTTCGTGCTCCCATTTGATCCGTTAACATTCTTTGGACGAATTTCGTCTCGTTCGTCCATCTTCGTCCTCCCATTTGATCCATGGCATTCTTTGGACCAAGTTCGTCTCGTTCGTCTGTCTTCGTCCTCCCATTTGATCCGTTGGCATTCTTTGGACCAAGTTCGTCTCGTTCGTCCATCTTCGTCCTCCCATTTGATCCGTAGGCCTTCTTTGGCCCAACTTCGTCTCGTTCGTCCATCTTTGTCCTCCCATTTTATCCGTTGGCCTTCTTTGCACGAAGTTCGTCTCGTTTGTCCCTCTTCGTCCTCCCGTTTGATCCGTAGGCCTTCTTTGCACCAAGTTCGTCTCGTTCGTCCATCTTCGTCCTCCCATTGGATCCGTTGGCATCTTTTGGACCAAGTGCGTCTCGTTCGTCCCTCTTCGTCCTCCCATTTGATCCGTTGGCCTTCTTTCTACCAAGTTCGTCTCGTTCTTCCCTCTTCGTCCGCCCATTTGATCCGTAGGCCTTCTTTGGACCAACTTCGTCTCGTTCGTCCATCTTTGTCCTCCCATTTGATCCGTAGGCCTTCTTTGGACGAATTTCGTCTCGTTCGTCCATCTTCGTCCTCCCATTTGATCCCTGGCATTCTTTGGACCATGTTCGTCTCGTTCGTCTGTCTTCATCCTCCCATTTGATCCGTTGGCATTCTTTGGACCAAGTTCGTCTCGTTCGTCCATCTTCGTCCTCCCATTTGATCTGTAGGCCTTATTTGGACCATGTTCGTCTCGTTCGTCCTTCATCGTCCTCCCATTTTATCCGTAGGCCTTCTTTGGACCAAGTTCGTCTCGTTCGTCCATCTTCATCCTCCCATTTGATCCCTTGGCCATCTTTGGACCAAGTTCGTCTCGTTCTTCCCTCTTCGTCCTCCCATTTGATCCGTAGGCCTTCTTTGGACCAAGTTCGTCTCGTTCGTCCATCTTCGTGCTCCCATTTGATCCGTTGGCATTCTTTGGATGAATTTTGTCTCGTTCGTCCATCTTCGTCCTCCCATTTGATCCATGACATTCTTTGGACCAAGTTCGTCTCGTTCGTCTGTCTTCGTCCTCCCATTTGATCCGTTGGCATTCTTTGTACCAAGTTCGTCTCGTTCTTCCCTCTTCGTCCTCCCATTTGATCCGTAGGCCTTCTTTGGACCAAGTTCGTCTCGTTCGTCCATCTCCGTCCTCCCGTTTGATCCGTTGGCATCTTTTGGACCAAGTGCGTCTCGTTCGACCTTCTTCGTCCTCCCATTTGATCCGTACGCCTTTTTTGGACCAAGTTCGTCTCGTTCGTCCATCTTCGTCCTCGCATTTGATCCGTTGGCATTCTTTGGACGAATTTCGTCTCGTTCATCCATCTTCGTCCTCCCATTTGATCCATGGCATTCTTTGGACCAAGTTCGTCTCGTTCGTCTGTCTTCGTCCTCCCATTTGATCCGTTGGCATTCTTTGGACCAAGTTCGTCTCGTTCGTCCATCTTCGTCCTCCCATTTGATCCGTAGGCCTTCTTTGGCCCAACTTCGTCTCGTTCGTCCATCTTTGTCCTCCCATTTTATCCGTTGGCCTTCTTTGCACGAAGTTCGTCTCGTTTGTCCTTCTTCGTCCTCCCTTTGATCCGTAGGCCTTCTTTGCACCAAGTTCGTCTCGTTCGTCCATCTTCGTCCTCCCATTGGATCCGTTGGCATCTTTTGGACCAAGTGCGTCTCGTTCGTCCCTCTTCGTCCTCCCATTTGATCCGTTGGCCTTCTTTCTACCAAGTTCGTCTCGTTCTTCCCTCTTCGTCCGCCCATTTGATCCGTAGGCCTTCTTTGGACCAACTTCGTCTCGTTCGTCCATCTTTGTCCTCCCATTTGATCCGTAGGCCTTCTTTGGACGAATTTCGTCTCGTTCGTCCATCTTCGTCCTCCTATTTGATCCATGGCATTCTTTGGACCATGTTCGACTCGTTCGTCTGTCTTCGTCCTCCCATTTGATCCGATGGCATTCTTTGGACCAAGTTCGTCTCGTTCGTCCATCTTCGTCCTCCCATTTGATCTGTAGGCCTTATTTGGACCATGTTCGTCTCGTTCGTGATTCATCGTTCTCCCATTTGATCCGTAGGCCTTCTTTGGACAAAGTTTGTCTCGTTCGCCCATCTTCTTCCTCCCATTTGATCCCTTGGCCTTCTTTGTACCAAGTTCGTCTCGTTCGTCCCTCTTCGTCCACCCATTTGATCCGTATGCATTCTTTGGACCAAGTTCGTCTCGTTCGTCCTCCCATTTGATCCGTTGGCATTCTTTGGACCAAGTTCGTCTCGTTCGTCCATCTTCATCCTCCCATTTGATCCATTGGCCTTCTTTGGACCAAGTTCGTCTCGTTCGTCCCTCTTCGTCCTCCCTTTGATTCGTAGGCATTCTTTGTACCAAGTTCGTCTCGTTCTTCCCTCTTCGTCCTCCCATTTGATCCGTAGGCCTTCTTTGGACCAAGTTCGTCTCGTTCGTCCATCTTCGTCCTCCCATTTGATCCGTTGGCATCTTTTGGACCAAGTGCGTCTCGTTCAACCTTCTTCGTCCTCCCATTTGATCCGTAGGCCTTCTTTGGACCAAGTTCGTCTCGTTCGTCCATCTTCGTGCTCCCATTTGATCCGTTGGCATTCTTTGGACGAATTTCGTCTCGTTCGTCCATCTTCGTCCTCCCATTTGATCCATGGCATTCTTTGGACCAAGTTCGTCTCGTTCGTCTGTCTTCGTCCTCCCATTTGATCCGTTGGCATTCTTTGGACCAAGTTCGTCTCGTTCGTCCGTCTTCGTCCTCCCATTTGATCCGTAGGCCTTCTTTGGACCAACTTCGTCTCGTTCGTCCATCTTTGTCCTCCCATTTCATCCGTTGGCCTTCTTTGCACGAAGTTCGTCTCGTTTGTCCCTCTTCGTCCTCCCATTTGATCCGTAGGCCTTCTTTGCACCCAGTTCGTCTCGTTTGTCCCTCTTCGTCCGCCCATTTGATCCGTAGGCCTTCTTTGGACCAACTTCGTCTCGTTCGTCCATCTTTGTCCTCCCATTTGATCCGTAGGCCTTCTTTGGACGAATTTCGTCTCGTTTGTCCATCTTCGTCCTCCTATTTGATCCATGGCATTCTTTGGACCATGTTCGTCTCGTTCGTCTGGCTTCGTCCTCCCATTTGATCCGTTGGCATTCTTTGGACCAAGTTCGTCTCGTTCGTCCATCTTCGTCCTCCCATTTGATCTGTAGGCCTTATTTGGACCATGTTCGTCTCGTTCGTCCTTCATCGTGCTCCCATTTGATCCGTAGGCCTTCTTTGGACAAAGTTTGTCTCGTTCGCCCATCTTCTTCCTCCCATTTGATCCCTTGGCCTTCTTTGTACCAAGTTCGTCTCGTTCGTCCCTCTTCGTCCACCCATTTGATCCGTATGCATTCTTTGGACCAAGTTCGTCTCGTTCGTCCACCCATTTGATCCGTATGCATTCTTTGGACCAAGTTCGTCTCGTTCGTCCATCTTCATCCTCCCATTTGATCCATTGGCCTTCTTTGGACCAAGTTCGTCTCGTTCGTCCCTCTTCGTCCTCCCTTTGATTCGTAGGCATTCTTTGTACCAAGTTCGTCTCGTTCTTCCCTCTTCGTCCTCCCATTTGATCCGTAGGCCTTCTTTGGACCAAGTTCGTCTCGTTCGTCCATCTTCGTCCTCCCATTTGATCCGTTGGCATCTTTTGGACCAAGTGCGTCTCGTTCGACCTTCTTCGTCCTCCCATTTGATCCGTAGGCCTTCTTTGGACCAAGTTCGTCTCGTTCGTCCATCTTCGTGCTCCCATTTGATCCGTTGGCATTCTTTGGACGAATTTCGTCTCGTTCGTCCATCTTCGTCCTCCCATTTGATCCATGGCATTCTTTGGACCAAGTTCGTCTCGTTCGTCTGTCTTCGTCCTCCCATTTGATCCGTTGGCATTCTTTGGACCAAGTTCGTCTCGTTCGTCCATCTTCGTCCTCCCATTTGATCCGTAGGCCTTCTTTGGACCAACTTCGTCTCGTTCGTCCATCTTTGTCCTCCCATTTGATCCGTAGGCCTTCTTTGGACGAATTTCGTCTCGTTCGTCCATCTTCGTCCTCCTATTTGATCCATGGCATTCTTTGGACCATGTTCGTCTCGTTCGTCTGTCTTCGTCCTCCCATTTGATCCGTTGGCATTCTTTGGACCAAGTTCGTCTCGTTCGTCCATCTTCGTCCTCCCATTTGATCTGTAGGCCTTATTTGGACCATGTTCGTCTCGTTCGTCCTTCATCGTTCTCCCATTTGATCCGTAGGCCTTCTTTGGACAAAGTTTGTCTCGTTCGCCCATCTTCTTCCTCCCATTTGATCCCTTGGCTTCTTTGTACCAAGTTCGTCTCGTTCGTCCCTCTTCGTCCACCCATTTGATCCGTATGCATTCTTTGGACCAAGTTCGTCTCGTTCGTCCTCCCATTTGATCCGTTGGCATTCTTTGGACCAAGTTCGTCTCGTTCGTCCATCTTCATCCTCCCATTTGATCCATTGGCCTTCTTTGGACCAAGTTCGTCTCGTTCGTCCCTCTTCGTCCTCCCTTTGATTCGTAGGCATTCTTTGTACCAAGTTCGTCTCGTTCTTCCCTCTTCGTCCTCCCATTTGATCCGTAGGCCTTCTTTGGACCAAGTTCGTCTCGTTCGTCCATCTTCGTCCTCCCATTTGATCCGTAGGCCTTCTTTGGACCAAGTTCGTCTCGTTCGTCCATCTTCGTGCTCCCATTTGATCCGTTGGCATTCTTTGGACGAATTTCGTCTCGTTCGTCCATCTTCGTCCTCCCATTTGATCCATGGCATTCTTTGGGCCAAGTTCGTCTCGTTCGTCTGTCTTCGTCCTCCCATTTGATCCGTTGGCATTCTTTGGACCAAGTTCGTCTCGTTCGTCCGTCTTCGTCCTCCCATTTGATCCGTAGGCCTTCTTTGGACCAACTTCGTCTCGTTCGTCCATCTTTGTCCTCCCATTTCATCCGTTGGCCTTCTTTGCACGAAGTTCGTCTCGTTTGTCCCTCTTCATCCTCCCATTTGATCCGTAGGCCTTCTTTGCACCCAGTTCGTCTCGTTTGTCCCTCTTCGTCCGCCCATTTGATCCGTAGGCCTTCTTTGGACCAACTTCGTCTCGTTCGTCCATCTTTGTCCTCCCATTTGATCCGTAGGCCTTCTTTGGACGAATTTCGTCTCGTTTGTCCATCTTCGTCCTCCTATTTGATCCATGGCATTCTTTGGACCATGTTCGTCTCGTTCGTCTGGCTTCGTCCTCCCATTTGATCCGTTGGCATTCTTTGGACCAAGTTCGTCTCGTTCGTCCATCTTCGTCCTCCCATTTGATCTGTAGGCCTTATTTGGACCATGTTCGTCTCGTTCGTCCTTCATCGTTCTCCCATTTGATCCGTAGGCCTTCTTTGGACAAAGTTTGTCTCGTTCGCCCATCTTCTTCCTCCCATTTGATCCCTTGGCCTTCTTTGTACCAAGTTCGTCTCGTTCGTCCCTCTTCGTCCACCCATTTGATCCGTATGCATTCTTTGGACCAAGTTCGTCTCGTTCGTCCACCCATTTGATCCGTATGCATTCTTTGGACCAAGTTCGTCTCGTTCGTCCATCTTCATCCTCCCATTTGATCCATTGGCCTTCTTTGGACCAAGTTCGTCTCGTTCGTCCCTCTTCGTCCTCCCTTTGATTCGTAGGCATTCTTTGTACCAAGTTCGTCTCGTTCTTCCCTCTTCGTCCTCCCATTTGATCCGTAGGCCTTCTTTGGACCAAGTTCGTCTCGTTCGTCCATCTTCGTCCTCCCATTTGATCCGTTGGCATCTTTTGGACCAAGTGCGTCTCGTTCGACCTTCTTCGTCCTCCCATTTGATCCGTAGGCCTTCTTTGGACCAAGTTCGTCTCGTTCGTCCATCTTCGTGCTCCCATTTGATCCGTTGGCATTCTTTGGACGAATTTCGTCTCGTTCGTCCATCTTCGTCCTCCCATTTGATCCATGGCATTCTTTGGACCAAGTTCGTCTCGTTCGTCTGTCTTCGTCCTCCCATTTGATCCGTTGGCATTCTTTGGACCAAGTTCGTCTCGTTCGTCCATCTTCGTCCTCCCATTTGATCCGTAGGCCTTCTTTGGACCAACTTCGTCTCGTTCGTCCATCTTTGTCCTCCCATTTCATCCG
This sequence comes from Glycyrrhiza uralensis, assembly GCA_030159175.1. Taxonomy (NCBI): domain Eukaryota; kingdom Viridiplantae; phylum Streptophyta; class Magnoliopsida; order Fabales; family Fabaceae; genus Glycyrrhiza; species Glycyrrhiza uralensis. The sequence continues at coordinate 20,590,488 of BRZY01000004.1, forward strand.
TTGGCCTTCTTTGCACGAAGTTCGTCTCGTTTGTCCCTCTTCGTCCTCCCATTTGATCCGTAGGCCTTCTTTGCACCCAGTTCGTCTCGTTTGTCCCTCTTCGTCCGCCCATTTGATCCGTAGGCCTTCTTTGGACCAACTTCGTCTCGTTCGTCCATCTTTGTCCTCCCATTTGATCCGTAGGCCTTCTTTGGACGAATTTCGTCTCGTTTGTCCATCTTCGTCCTCCTATTTGATCCATGGCATTCTTTGGACCATGTTCGTCTCGTTCGTCTGGCTTCGTCCTCCCATTTGATCCGTTGGCATTCTTTGGACCAAGTTCGTCTCGTTCGTCCATCTTCGTCCTCCCATTTGATCTGTAGGCCTTATTTGGACCATGTTCGTCTCGTTCGTCCTTCATCGTTCTCCCATTTGATCCGTAGGCCTTCTTTGGACAAAGTTTGTCTCGTTCGCCCATCTTCTTCCTCCCATTTGATCCCTTGGCCTTCTTTGTACCAAGTTCGTCTCGTTCGTCCCTCTTCGTCCACCCATTTGATCCGTATGCATTCTTTGGACCAAGTTCGTCTCGTTCGTCCACCCATTTGATCCGTATGCATTCTTTGGACCAAGTTCGTCTCGTTCGTCCATCTTCATCCTCCCATTTGATCCATTGGCCTTCTTTGGACCAAGTTCGTCTCGTTCGTCCCTCTTCGTCCTCCCTTTGATTCGTAGGCATTCTTTGTACCAAGTTCGTCTCGTTCTTCCCTCTTCGTCCTCCCATTTGATCCGTAGGCCTTCTTTGGACCAAGTTCGTCTCGTTCGTCCATCTTCGTCCTCCCATTTGATCCGTTGGCATCTTTTGGACCAAGTGCGTCTCGTTCGACCTTCTTCGTCCTCCCATTTGATCCGTAGGCCTTCTTTGGACCAAGTTCGTCTCGTTCGTCCATCTTCGTGCTCCCATTTGATCCGTTGGCATTCTTTGGACGAATTTCGTCTCGTTCGTCCATCTTCGTCCTCCCATTTGATCCATGGCATTCTTTGGACCAAGTTCGTCTCGTTCGTCTGTCTTCGTCCTCCCATTTGATCCGTTGGCATTCTTTGGACCAAGTTCGTCTCGTTCGTCCATCTTCGTCCTCCCATTTGATCCGTAGGCCTTCTTTGGACCAACTTCGTCTCGTTCGTCCATCTTTGTCCTCCCATTTCATCCGTTGGCCTTCTTTGCACGAAGTTCGTCTCGTTTGTCCCTCTTCGTCCTCCCATTTGATCCGTAGGCCTTCTTTGCACCCAGTTCGTCTCGTTTGTCCCTCTTCGTCCGCCCATTTGATCCGTAGGCCTTCTTTGGACCAACTTCGTCTCGTTCGTCCATCTTTGTCCTCCCATTTGATCCGTAGGCCTTCTTTGGACGAATTTCGTCTCGTTCGTCCATCTTCGTCCTCCTATTTGATCCTTGGCATTCTTTGGACCATGTTCGTCTCGTTCGTCTGTCTTCGTCCTCCCATTTGATCCGTTGGCATTCTTTGGACCAAGTTCGTCTCGTTCGTCCATCTTCGTCCTCCCATTTGATCTGTAGGCCTTATTTGGACCATGTTCGTCTCGTTCGTCCTTCATCGTTCTCCCATTTGATCCGTAGGCCTTCTTTGGACAAAGTTTGTCTCGTTCGCCCATCTTCTTCCTCCCATTTGATCCCTTGGCTTCTTTGTACCAAGTTCGTCTCGTTCGTCCCTCTTCGTCCACCCATTTGATCCGTATGCATTCTTTGGACCAAGTTCGTCTCGTTCGTCCTCCCATTTGATCCGTTGGCATTCTTTGGACCAAGTTCGTCTCGTTCGTCCATCTTCATCCTCCCATTTGATCCATTGGCCTTCTTTGGACCAAGTTCGTCTCGTTCGTCCCTCTTCGTCCTCCCTTTGATTCGTAGGCATTCTTTGTACCAAGTTCGTCTCGTTCTTCCCTCTTCGTCCTCCCATTTGATCCGTAGGCCTTCTTTGGACCAAGTTCGTCTCGTTCGTCCATCTTCGTCCTCCCATTTGATCCGTTGGCATCTTTTGGACCAAGTGCGTCTCGTTCGACCTTCTTCGTCCTCCCATTTGATCCGTAGGCCTTCTTTGGACCAAGTTCGTCTCGTTCGTCCATCTTCGTGCTCCCATTTGATCCGTTGGCATTCTTTGGACGAATTTCGTCTCGTTCGTCCATCTTCGTCCTCCCATTTGATCCATGGCATTGTTTGGACCAAGTTCGTCTCGTTCGTCTGTCTTCGTCCTCCCATTTGATCCGTTGGCATTCTTTGGACCAAGTTCGTCTCGTTCGTCCATCTTCGTCCTCCCATTTGATCCGTAGGCCTTCTTTGGACGAATTTCGTCTCGTTCGTCCATCTTCGTCCTCCTATTTGATCCATGGCATTCTTTGGACCATGTTCGTCTCGTTCGTCTGTCTTCGTCCTCCCATTTGATCCGTTGGCATTCTTTGGACCAAGTTCGTCTCGTTCGTCCATCTTCGTCCTCCCATTTGATCTGTAGGCCTTATTTGGACCATGTTCGTCTCGTTCGTCCTTCATCGTTCTCCCATTTGATCCGTAGGCCTTCTTTGGACAAAGTTTGTCTCGTTCGCCCATCTTCTTCCTCCCATTTGATCCCTTGGCTTCTTTGTACCAAGTTCGTCTCGTTCGTCCCTCTTCGTCCACCCATTTGATCCGTATGCATTCTTTGGACCAAGTTCGTCTCGTTCGTCCTCCCATTTGATCCGTTGGCATTCTTTGGACCAAGTTCGTCTCGTTCGTCCATCTTCATCCTCCCATTTGATCCATTGGCCTTCTTTGGACCAAGTTCGTCTCGTTCGTCCCTCTTCGTCCTCCCTTTGATTCGTAGGCATTCTTTGTACCAAGTTCGTCTCGTTCTTCCCTCTTCGTCCTCCCATTTGATCCGTAGGCCTTCTTTGGACCAAGTTCGTCTCGTTCGTCCATCTTCGTCCTCCCATTTGATCCGTAGGCCTTCTTTGGACCAAGTTCGTCTCGTTCGTCCATCTTCGTGCTCCCATTTGATCCGTTGGCATTCTTTGGACGAATTTCGTCTCGTTCGTCCATCTTCGTCCTCCCATTTGATCCATGGCATTCTTTGGGCCAAGTTCGTCTCGTTCGTCTGTCTTCGTCCTCCCATTTGATCCGTTGGCATTCTTTGGACCAAGTTCGTCTCGTTCGTCCGTCTTCGTCCTCCCATTTGATCCGTAGGCCTTCTTTGGACCAACTTCGTCTCGTTCGTCCATCTTTGTCCTCCCATTTCATCCGTTGGCCTTCTTTGCACGAAGTTCGTCTCGTTTGTCCCTCTTCGTCCTCCCATTTGATCCGTAGGCCTTCTTTGCACCCAGTTCGTCTCGTTTGTCCCTCTTCGTCCGCCCATTTGATCCGTAGGCCTTCTTTGGACCAACTTCGTCTCGTTCGTCCATCTTTGTCCTCCCATTTGATCCGTAGGCCTTCTTTGGACGAATTTCGTCTCGTTTGTCCATCTTCGTCCTCCTATTTGATCCATGGCATTCTTTGGACCATGTTCGTCTCGTTCGTCTGGCTTCGTCCTCCCATTTGATCCGTTGGCATTCTTTGGACCAAGTTCGTCTCGTTCGTCCATCTTCGTCCTCCCATTTGATCTGTAGGCCTTATTTGGACCATGTTCGTCTCGTTCGTCCTTCATCGTTCTCCCATTTGATCCGTAGGCCTTCTTTGGACAAAGTTTGTCTCGTTCGCCCATCTTCTTCCTCCCATTTGATCCCTTGGCCTTCTTTGTACCAAGTTCGTCTCGTTCGTCCCTCTTCGTCCACCCATTTGATCCGTATGCATTCTTTGGACCAAGTTCGTCTCGTTCGTCCACCCATTTGATCCGTATGCATTCTTTGGACCAAGTTCGTCTCGTTCGTCCATCTTCATCCTCCCATTTGATCCATTGGCCTTCTTTGGACCAAGTTCGTCTCGTTCGTCCCTCTTCGTCCTCCCTTTGATTCGTAGGCATTCTTTGTACCAAGTTCGTCTCGTTCTTCCCTCTTCGTCCTCCCATTTGATCCGTAGGCCTTCTTTGGACCAAGTTCGTCTCGTTCGTCCATCTTCGTCCTCCCATTTGATCCGTTGGCATCTTTTGGACCAAGTGCGTCTCGTTCGACCTTCTTCGTCCTCCCATTTGATCCGTAGGCCTTCTTTGGACCAAGTTCGTCTCGTTCGTCCATCTTCGTGCTCCCATTTGATCCGTTGGCATTCTTTGGACGAATTTCGTCTCGTTCGTCCATCTTCGTCCTCCCATTTGATCCATGGCATTCTTTGGACCAAGTTCGTCTCGTTCGTCTGTCTTCGTCCTCCCATTTGATCCGTTTGCATTCTTTGGACCAAGTTCGTCTCGTTCGTCCATCTTCGTCCTCCCATTTGATCCGTAGGCCTTCTTTGGACCAACTTCGTCTCGTTCGTCCATCTTTGTCCTCCCATTTCATCCGTTGGCCTTCTTTGCACGAAGTTCGTCTCGTTTGTCCCTCTTCGTCCTCCCATTTGATCCGTAGGCCTTCTTTGCACCCAGTTCGTCTCGTTTGTCCCTCTTCGTCCGCCCATTTGATCCGTAGGCCTTCTTTGGACCAACTTCGTCTCGTTCGTCCATCTTTGTCCTCCCATTTGATCCGTAGGCCTTCTTTGGACGAATTTCGTCTCGTTCGTCCATCTTCGTCCTCCTATTTGATCCTTGGCATTCTTTGGACCATGTTCGTCTCGTTCGTCTGTCTTCGTCCTCCCATTTGATCCGTTGGCATTCTTTGGACCAAGTTCGTCTCGTTCGTCCATCTTCGTCCTCCCATTTGATCTGTAGGCCTTATTTGGACCATGTTCGTCTCGTTCGTCCTTCATCGTTCTCCCATTTGATCCGTAGGCCTTCTTTGGACAAAGTTTGTCTCGTTCGCCCATCTTCTTCCTCCCATTTGATCCCTTGGCTTCTTTGTACCAAGTTCGTCTCGTTCGTCCCTCTTCGTCCACCCATTTGATCCGTATGCATTCTTTGGACCAAGTTCGTCTCGTTCGTCCTCCCATTTGATCCGTTGGCATTCTTTGGACCAAGTTCGTCTCGTTCGTCCATCTTCATCCTCCCATTTGATCCATTGGCCTTCTTTGGACCAAGTTCGTCTCGTTCGTCCCTCTTCGTCCTCCCTTTGATTCGTAGGCATTCTTTGTACCAAGTTCGTCTCGTTCTTCCCTCTTCGTCCTCCCATTTGATCCGTAGGCCTTCTTTGGACCAAGTTCGTCTCGTTCGTCCATCTTCGTCCTCCCATTTGATCCGTTGGCATCTTTTGGACCAAGTGCGTCTCGTTCGACCTTCTTCGTCCTCCCATTTGATCCGTAGGCCTTCTTTGGACCAAGTTCGTCTCGTTCGTCCATCTTCGTGCTCCCATTTGATCCGTTGGCATTCTTTGGACGAATTTCGTCTCGTTCGTCCATCTTCGTCCTCCCATTTGATCCATGGCATTCTTTGGACCAAGTTCGTCTCGTTCGTCTGTCTTCGTCCTCCCATTTGATCCGTTGGCATTCTTTGGACCAAGTTCGTCTCGTTCGTCCATCTTCGTCCTCCCATTTGATCCGTAGGCCTTCTTTGGACCAACTTCGTCTCGTTCGTCCATCTTTGTCCTCCCATTTGATCCGTAGGCCTTCTTTGGACGAATTTCGTCTCGTTCGTCCATCTTCGTCCTCCTATTTGATCCATGGCATTCTTTGGACCATGTTCGTCTCGTTCGTCTGTCTTCGTCCTCCCATTTGATCCGTTGGCATTCTTTGGACCAAGTTCGTCTCGTTCGTCCATCTTCGTCCTCCCATTTGATCTGTAGGCCTTATTTGGACCATGTTCGTCTCGTTCGTCCTTCATCGTTCTCCCATTTGATCCGTAGGCCTTCTTTGGACAAAGTTTGTCTCGTTCGCCCATCTTCTTCCTCCCATTTGATCCCTTGGCTTCTTTGTACCAAGTTCGTCTCGTTCGTCCCTCTTCGTCCACCCATTTGATCCGTATGCATTCTTTGGACCAAGTTCGTCTCGTTCGTCCTCCCATTTGATCCGTTGGCATTCTTTGGACCAAGTTCGTCTCGTTCGTCCATCTTCATCCTCCCATTTGATCCATTGGCCTTCTTTGGACCAAGTTCGTCTCGTTCGTCCCTCTTCGTCCTCCCTTTGATTCGTAGGCATTCTTTGTACCAAGTTCGTCTCGTTCTTCCCTCTTCGTCCTCCCATTTGATCCGTAGGCCTTCTTTGGACCAAGTTCGTCTCGTTCGTCCATCTTCGTCCTCCCATTTGATCCGTAGGCCTTCTTTGGACCAAGTTCGTCTCGTTCGTCCATCTTCGTGCTCCCATTTGATCCGTTGGCATTCTTTGGACGAATTTCGTCTCGTTCGTCCATCTTCGTCCTCCCATTTGATCCATGGCATTCTTTGGGCCAAGTTCGTCTCGTTCGTCTGTCTTCGTCCTCCCATTTGATCCGTTGGCATTCTTTGGACCAAGTTCGTCTCGTTCGTCCGTCTTCGTCCTCCCATTTGATCCGTAGGCCTTCTTTGGACCAACTTCGTCTCGTTCGTCCATCTTTGTCCTCCCATTTCATCCGTTGGCCTTCTTTGCACGAAGTTCGTCTCGTTTGTCCCTCTTCGTCCTCCCATTTGATCCGTAGGCCTTCTTTGCACCCAGTTCGTCTCGTTTGTCCCTCTTCGTCCGCCCATTTGATCCGTAGGCCTTCTTTGGACCAACTTCGTCTCGTTCGTCCATCTTTGTCCTCCCATTTGATCCGTAGGCCTTCTTTGGACGAATTTCGTCTCGTTTGTCCATCTTCGTCCTCCTATTTGATCCATGGCATTCTTTGGACCATGTTCGTCTCGTTCGTCTGGCTTCGTCCTCCCATTTGATCCGTTGGCATTCTTTGGACCAAGTTCGTCTCGTTCGTCCATCTTCGTCCTCCCATTTGATCTGTAGGCCTTATTTGGACCATGTTCGTCTCGTTCGTCCTTCATCGTTCTCCCATTTGATCCGTAGGCCTTCTTTGGACAAAGTTTGTCTCGTTCGCCCATCTTCTTCCTCCCATTTGATCCCTTGGCCTTCTTTGTACCAAGTTCGTCTCGTTCGTCCCTCTTCGTCCACCCATTTGATCCGTATGCATTCTTTGGACCAAGTTCGTCTCGTTCGTCCACCCATTTGATCCGTATGCATTCTTTGGACCAAGTTCGTCTCGTTCGTCCATCTTCATCCTCCCATTTGATCCATTGGCCTTCTTTGGACCAAGTTCGTCTCGTTCGTCCCTCTTCGTCCTCCCTTTGATTCGTAGGCATTCTTTGTACCAAGTTCGTCTCGTTCTTCCCTCTTCGTCCTCCCATTTGATCCGTAGGCCTTCTTTGGACCAAGTTCGTCTCGTTCGTCCATCTTCGTCCTCCCATTTGATCCGTTGGCATCTTTTGGACCAAGTGCGTCTCGTTCGACCTTCTTCGTCCTCCCATTTGATCCGTAGGCCTTCTTTGGACCAAGTTCGTCTCGTTCGTCCATCTTCGTGCTCCCATTTGATCCGTTGGCATTCTTTGGACGAATTTCGTCTCGTTCGTCCATCTTCGTCCTCCCATTTGATCCATGGCATTCTTTGGACCAAGTTCGTCTCGTTCGTCTGTCTTCGTCCTCCCATTTGATCCGTTGGCATTCTTTGGACCAAGTTCGTCTCGTTCGTCCATCTTCGTCCTCCCATTTGATCCGTAGGCCTTCTTTGGACCAACTTCGTCTCGTTCGTCCATCTTTGTCCTCCCATTTCATCCGTTGGCCTTCTTTGCACGAAGTTCGTCTCGTTTGTCCCTCTTCGTCCTCCCATTTGATCCGTAGGCCTTCTTTGCACCCAGTTCGTCTCGTTTGTCCCTCTTCGTCCGCCCATTTGATCCGTAGGCCTTCTTTGGACCAACTTCGTCTCGTTCGTCCATCTTTGTCCTCCCATTTGATCCGTAGGCCTTCTTTGGACGAATTTCGTCTCGTTTGTCCATCTTCGTCCTCCTATTTGATCCATGGCATTCTTTGGACCATGTTCGTCTCGTTCGTCTGGCTTCGTCCTCCCATTTGATCCGTTGGCATTCTTTGGACCAAGTTCGTCTCGTTCGTCCATCTTCGTCCTCCCATTTGATCTGTAGGCCTTATTTGGACCATGTTCGTCTCGTTCGTCCTTCATCGTTCTCCCATTTGATCCGTAGGCCTTCTTTGGACAAAGTTTGTCTCGTTCGCCCATCTTCTTCCTCCCATTTGATCCCTTGGCCTTCTTTGTACCAAGTTCGTCTCGTTCGTCCCTCTTCGTCCACCCATTTGATCCGTATGCATTCTTTGGACCAAGTTCGTCTCGTTCGTCCACCCATTTGATCCGTATGCATTCTTTGGACCAAGTTCGTCTCGTTCGTCCATCTTCATCCTCCCATTTGATCCATTGGCCTTCTTTGGACCAAGTTCGTCTCGTTCGTCCCTCTTCGTCCTCCCTTTGATTCGTAGGCATTCTTTGTACCAAGTTCGTCTCGTTCTTCCCTCTTCGTCCTCCCATTTGATCCGTAGGCCTTCTTTGGACCAAGTTCGTCTCGTTCGTCCATCTTCGTCCTCCCATTTGATCCGTTGGCATCTTTTGGACCAAGTGCGTCTCGTTCGACCTTCTTCGTCCTCCCATTTGATCCGTAGGCCTTCTTTGGACCAAGTTCGTCTCGTTCGTCCATCTTCGTGCTCCCATTTGATCCGTTGGCATTCTTTGGACGAATTTCGTCTCGTTCGTCCATCTTCGTCCTCCCATTTGATCCATGGCATTCTTTGGACCAAGTTCGTCTCGTTCGTCTGTCTTCGTCCTCCCATTTGATCCGTTGGCATTCTTTGGACCAAGTTCGTCTCGTTCGTCCATCTTCGTCCTCCCATTTGATCCGTAGGCCTTCTTTGGACCAACTTCGTCTCGTTCGTCCATCTTTGTCCTCCCATTTCATCCGTTGGCCTTCTTTGCACGAAGTTCGTCTCGTTTGTCCCTCTTCGTCCTCCCATTTGATCCGTAGGCCTTCTTTGCACCCAGTTCGTCTCGTTTGTCCCTCTTCGTCCGCCCATTTGATCCGTAGGCCTTCTTTGGACCAACTTCGTCTCGTTCGTCCATCTTTGTCCTCCCATTTGATCCGTAGGCCTTCTTTGGACGAATTTCGTCTCGTTCGTCCATCTTCGTCCTCCTATTTGATCCTTGGCATTCTTTGGACCATGTTCGTCTCGTTCGTCTGTCTTCGTCCTCCCATTTGATCCGTTGGCATTCTTTGGACCAAGTTCGTCTCGTTCGTCCATCTTCGTCCCCCCATTTGATCTGTAGGCCTTATTTGGACCATGTTCGTCTCGTTCGTCCTTCATCGTTCTCCCATTTGATCCGTAGGCCTTCTTTGGACAAAGTTTGTCTCGTTCGCCCATCTTCTTCCTCCCATTTGATCCCTTGGCTTCTTTGTACCAAGTTCGTCTCGTTCGTCCCTCTTCGTCCACCCATTTGATCCGTATGCATTCTTTGGACCAAGTTCGTCTCGTTCGTCCTCCCATTTGATCCGTTGGCATTCTTTGGACCAAGTTCGTCTCGTTCGTCCATCTTCATCCTCCCATTTGATCCATTGGCCTTCTTTGGACCAAGTTCGTCTCGTTCGTCCCTCTTCGTCCTCCCTTTGATTCGTAGGCATTCTTTGTACCAAGTTCGTCTCGTTCTTCCCTCTTCGTCCTCCCATTTGATCCGTAGGCCTTCTTTGGACCAAGTTCGTCTCGTTCGTCCATCTTCGTCCTCCCATTTGATCCGTTGGCATCTTTTGGACCAAGTGCGTCTCGTTCGACCTTCTTCGTCCTCCCATTTGATCCGTAGGCCTTCTTTGGACCAAGTTCGTCTCGTTCGTCCATCTTCGTGCTCCCATTTGATCCGTTCGCATTCTTTGGACGAATTTCGTCTCGTTCGTCCATCTTCGTCCTCCCATTTGATCCATGGCATTCTTTGGACCAAGTTCGTCTCGTTCGTCTGTCTTCGTCCTCCCATTTGATCCGTTGGCATTCTTTGGACCAAGTTCGTCTCGTTCGTCCGTCTTCGTCCTCCCATTTGATCCGTAGGCCTTCTTTGGACCAACTTCGTCTCGTTCGTCCATCTTTGTCCTCCCATTTAATCCGTTGGCCTTCTTTGCACGAAGTTCGTCTCGTTTGTCACTCTTCGTCCTCCCATTTGATCCGTAGGCCTTCTTTGCACCCAGTTCGTCTCGTTTGTCCCTCTTCGTCCTCCCATTTGATCCGTAGGCCTTCTTTGCTCCCAGTTCGTCTCGTTCGTCCATCTTCGTCCTCCCATTGGATCCGTTGGCATCTTTTGGACCAAGTGCGTCTCGTTCGTCCCTCTTCGTCCTCCCATTTGATCCGTTGGCCTTCTTTCTACCAAGTTCGTCTCGTTCTTCCCTCTTCGTCCGCCCATTTGATCCGTAGGCCTTCTTTGGACCAACTTCGTCTCGTTCGTCCATCTTTGTCCTCCCATTTGATCCGTAGGCCTTCTTTGGACGAATTTCGTCTCGTTCGTCCATCTTCGTCCTCCCATTTGATCCCTGGCATTCTTTGGACCATGTTCGTCTCGTTCGTCTGTCTTCATCCTCCCATTTGATCCGTTGGCATTCTTTGGACCAAGTTCGTCTCGTTCGTCCATCTTCGCCCTCCCATTTGATCTGTAGGCCTTATTTGGACCATGTTCGTCTCGTTCGTCCTTCATCGTCCTCCCATTTGATCCGTAGGCCTTCTTTGGACCAAGTTCGTCTCGTTCGTCCATCTTCATCCTCCCATTTGATCCCTTGGCCTTCTTTGGACCAAGTTCGTCTCGTTCGTCCCTCTTCGTCCTCCCTTTGATCCGTAGGCATTCTTTGTACCAAGTTCGTCTCGTTCTTCCCTCTTCGTCCTCCCATTTGATCCGTAGGCCTTCTTTGGACCAAGATCGTCTCGTTCGTCCATCTTCGTGCTCCCATTTGATCCGTTGGCATTCTTTGGATGAATTTCGTCTCGTTCGTCCATCTTCGTCCTCCCATTTGATCCCTGGCATTCTTTGGACCAAGTTCGTCTCGTTCGTCTGTCTTCGTCCTCCCATTTGATCCGTTGGCATTCTTTGGACCAAGTTCGTCTCGTTTGTCCATCTTCGTCCTCCCATTTGATCCGTAGGCCTTCTTTGGACCAACTTCGTCTCGTTCGTCCATCTTTGTCCTCCCATTTCATCCGTTGGCCTTCTTTGCACGAAGTTCGTCTCCTTTGTCCCTCTTCGTCCTCCCATTTGATCCGTAGGCCTTCTTTGCACCCAGTTCGTCTCGTTCGTCCATCTTCGTCCTCCCATTGGATCCGTTGGCATCTTTTGGACCAAGTGCGTCTCGTTCGTCCCTCTTCGTCCTCCCATTTGATCCATTGGGCTTCTTTGGACCAAGTTCGTCTCGTTCGTCCCTCTTCGTCCTCCCTTTGATCCGTAGGCATTCTTTGTACCAAGTTCGTCTCGTTCTTCCCTCTTCGTCCTCCCATTTGATCCGTAGGCCTTCTTTGGACCAAGTTCGTCTCGTTCGTCCATCTTTGTCCTCCCATTTGATCCGTTGGCATCTTTTGGACCAAGTGCGTCTTGTTCGACCTTCTTCGTCCTCCCATTTGATCCGTAGGCCTTCTTTGAACCAAGTTCGTCTCGTTCGTCCATCTTCGTCCTCCCATTTGATCTGTAGGCCTTATTTGGACCATGTTCGTCTCGTTCGTCCATCATCGTCCTCCCATTTGATCCGTAGGCCTTCTTTGGACAAAGTTTGTCTCGTTCGCCCATCTTCTTCCTCCCATTTGATCCCTTGGCCTTCTTTGTACCAAGTTCGTCTCGTTCGTCCCTCTTCGTCCACCCATTTGATACGTATGCATTCTTTAGACCAAGTTCGTCTCGTTCGTCCTCCCATTTGATCCGTTGGCATTCTTTGGACCATGTTCGTCTCGTTCGTCCATCTTCGTCCTCCCATTTGATCCATTGGCCTTCTTTGGACCAAGTTCGTCTCGTTCATCCCTCTTCGTCCTCCCTTTGATCCGTAGGCATTCTTTGTACCAAGTTCGTCTCGTTTGTCCCTCTTCGTCCTCCCATTTGATCCGTAGGCCTTCTTTGGACCAAGTTCGTCTCGTTCGTCCATCTTCGTCCTCCCATTTGATCCGTTGGCATCTTTTGGACCAAGTGCATCTCGTTCGACCCTCTTCGTCCTCCCATTTGATCCATTGGCCTTCTTTGGACCAAGTTCGTCTCGTTCGTCCCTCTTCGTCCTCCCTTTGATCCGTAGGCATTTTTTGTACCAAGTTCGTCTCGTTTGTCCCTCTTCGTCCTCCCATTTGATCCGTAGGCCTTCTTTGCACCAAGTTCGTCTCGTTCGTCCATCTTCGTCCTCCCATTAGATCCGTTGGCATCTTTTGGACCAAGTGCGTCTCGTTCGTCCCTCTTCGTCCACCCATTTGAGCCGTATGCATTCTTTGGACCAAGTTCGTCTCGTTCGTCCTCCCATTTGATCCGTTGGCATTCTTTGGACCAAGTTCGTCTCGTTCGTCCATCTTCATCCTCCCATTTGATCCATTGGCCTTCTTTGGACCAAGTTCGTCTCGTTCTTCCCTCTACGTCCTCCCTTTGATCCGTAGGCATTCTTTGTACCAAGTTCGTCTCGTTCTTCCCTCTTCGTCCTCCCATTTGATCCGTAGGCCTTCTTTGGACCAAGTTCGTCTCGTTCGTCCATCTTCGTCCTCCCATTTGATCCGTTGGCATCTTTTGGACCAAATGCGTCTCGTTCGACCTTCTTCGTCCTCCCATTTGATCCGTAGGCCTTCTTTGGACCAAGTTCATCTCGTTCGTCCATCTTCGTGCTCCCATTTGATCCGTTGGCATTCTTTGGACGAATTTCGTCTCGTTCGTCCATCTTCGTCCTCCCATTTGATCCATGGCATTCTTTGGACCAAGTTCGTCTCGTTCGTCTGTCTTCGTCCTCCCGTTTGATCCGTTGGCATTCTTTGGACCAAGTTCGTCTCGTTCGTCCATCTTCGTCCTCCCATTTGATCCGTAGGCCTTCTTTGGACCAACTTCCTCTCGTTCGTCCATCTTTGTCCTCCCATTTCATCCGTTGGCCTTCTTTGCACGAAGTTCGTCTCGTTTGTCCCTCTTCGTCCTCCCATTTGATCCGTAGGCCTTCTTTGCACCAAGTTCGTCTCGTTCGTCCATCTTCGTCCTCCCATTGGATCCGTTGGCATCTTTTGGACCAAGTGCGTCTCGTTCGTCCCTCTTCGTCCTCCCATTTGATCCATTGGCCTTCTTTGGACCAAGTTCGTCTCGTTCGTCCCTCTTCGTCCTCCCTTTGATCCGTAGGCATTCTTTGTACCAAGTTCGTCTCGTTCTTCCCTCTTCGTCCTCCCATTTGATCCGTAGGCTTTCTTTGGACCAAGTTCGTCTCGTTCGTCCATCTCCGTCCTCCCATTTGATCCGTTGGCATCATTTGGACCAAGTGCGTCTCGTTCGACCTTCTTCGTCCTCCCATTTGATATGTAGGCCTTCTTTGGACCAAGTTCGTCTCGTTCGTCCATCTTCGTCCTCCCATTTGATCCGTTGGCATCTTTTGGACCAAGTGCGTCTCGTTCGACCTTCTTCGTCCTCCCATTTGATCCGTAGGCCTTCTTTGGACCAAGTTAGTCTCGTTCGTCCATCTTCGTGCTCCCATTTGATCCGTTAACATTCTTTGCACGAATTTCGTCTCGTTCGTCCATCTTCGTCCTCCCATTTGATCCATGGCATTCTTTGGACCAAGTTCGTCTCGTTCATCTGTCTTCGTCCTCCCATTTGATCCGTTGGCATTCTTTGGACCAAGTTCGTCTCGTTCGTCCATCTTCGTCCTCCCATTTGATCCGTAGGCCTTCTTTGGACCAACTTCGTCTCGTTCGTCCATCTTTGTCCTCCCATTTTATCCGTTGGCCTTCTTTGCACGAAGTTCGTCTCGTTTGTCCCTCTTCGTCCTCCCATTTGATCCGTAGGCCTTCTTTGCACCAAGTTCGTCTCGTTCGTCCATCTTCGTCCTCCCATTGGATCCGTTGGCATCTTTTGGACCAAGTGCGTCTCGTTCGTCCCTCTTCGTCCTCCCATTTGATCCTTTGGCCTTCTTTCTACCAAGTTCGTCTCGTTCTTCCCTCTTCGTCCGCCCATTTGATCCGTAGGCCTTCTTTGGACCAACTTCGTCTCGTTCGTCCATCTTGGTCCTCCCATTTGATCCGTAGGCCTTCTTTGGACGAATTTCGTCTCGTTCGTCCATCTTCGTCCTCCCATTTGATCCATGGCATTCTTTGGACCATGTTCGTCTCGTTCGTCTGTCTTCGTCCTCCCATTTGATCCGTTGGCATTCTTTGGACCAAGTTCCTCTCGTTCGTCCATCTTCGTCCTCCCATTTGATCTGTAGGCCTTATTTGGACCATGTTCGTCTCGTTCGTCCATCATCGTCCTCCCATTTGATCCGTAGGCCTTCTTTGGACAAAGTTTGTCTCGTTCGCCCATTCTCTTCCTCCCATTTGATCCCTTGGCCTTCTTTGTACCAAGTTCGTCTCGTTCGTCCCTCTTCGTCCACCCATTTGATCCGTATGCATTCTTTGGACCAAGTTCGTCTCGTTCGTCCTCCCATTTGATTCGTTGGCATTCTTTGGACCAAGTTCGTCTCGTTCGTCCATCTTCGTCCTCCCATTTGATCCATTGGCCTTCCTTGGACCAAGTTCGTCTCGTTCGTCCATCTTCGTCCTCCCATTTGATCCGTAGGCCTTCTTTGGACCAACTTCGTCTCGTTCGTCCATCTTTGTCCTCCCATTTCATCCATTGGCCTTCTTTGCACGAAGTTCGTCTCGTTTGTCCCTCTTCGTCCTCCCATTTGATCCGTAAGCTTCTTTGCAACAAGTTCGTCTCGTTCGTCCATCTTCGTCCTCCCATTGGATCCGTTGGCATCTTTTGGACAAAGTGCGTCTCGTTCGTCCCTCTTCGTCCTCCCATTTGATCCATTGGCCTTCTTTGGACCAAGTTCGTCTCGTTCGTCCCTCTTCGTCCTCCCTTTGATCCGTAGGCATTCTTTGTACCAAGTTCGTCTCGTTCTTCCCTCTTCGTCCTCCCATTTGATCCGTAGCCCTTCTTTGGACCAAGTTCGTCTCGTTCGTCCATCTTCGTCCTCCCATTTGATCCGTTGGCATCTTTTGGACCAAGTGCGTCTCGTTCGACCTTCTTCGTCCTCCCATTTGATCCGTAGGCCTTCTTTGGACCAAGTTCGTCTCGTTCGTCCATCTTCGTCCTCCCACTTGATCTGTAGGCCTTATTTGGACCATGTTCGTCTCGTTCGTCCATCATCGTCCTCCCATTTGATCCGTAGGCCTTCTTTGGACAAAGTTTGTCTCGTTCGCCCATCTTCTTCCTCCCATTTGATCCCTTGGCCTTCTTTGTACCAAGTTCGTCTCGTTCGTCCCTCTTCGTCCACCCATTTGATCCGTATGCATTCTTTAGACCAAGTTCGTCTCGTTCGTCCTCCCATTTGATCCGTTGGCATTCTTTGGACCATGTTCGTCTCGTTCGTCCATCTTCGTCCTCCCATTTGATCCATTGGCCTTCTTTGGACCAAGTTCGTCTCGTTCGACCCTCTTCGTCCTCCCATTTGATCCATTGGCCTTCTTTGGACCAAGTTCGTCTCGTTCGTCCCTCTTCGTCCTCCCTTTGATCCGTAGGCATTCTTTGTACCAAGTTCGTCTCGTTCTTCCCTCTTCGTCCTCCCATTTGATCCGTAGGCCTTCTTTGGACCAAGTTCGTCTCGTTCGTCCATCTTCGTCCTCCCATTTGATCCGTTGGCATCTTTTGGACCAAGTGTGTCTCGTTCGACCTTCTTCGTCCTCCCATTTGATCCGTAGGCCTTCTTTGGACCAAGTTCGTCTCGTTCGTCCATCTTCGTCCTCCCACTTGATCTGTAGGCATTCTTTGTACCAAGTTCGTCTCGTTCGTCCATCATCGTCCTCCCATTTGATCCGTAGGCCTTCTTTGGACAAAGTTTGTCTCGTTCGCCCATCTTCTTCCTCCCATTTGATCCCTTGGCCTTCTTTGTACCAAGTTCGTCTCGTTCGTCCCTCTTCGTCCACCCATTTGATCCGTATGCATTCTTTAGACCAAGTTCGTCTCGTTCGTCCTCCCATTTGATCCGTTGGCATTCTTTGGACCATGTTCGTCTCGTTCGTCCATCTTCGTCCTCCCATTTGATCCATTGGCCTTCTTTGGACCAAGTTCGTCTCGTTCGACCCTCTTCGTCCTCCCATTTGATCCATTGGCCTTCTTTGGACCAAGTTCGTCTCGTTCGTCCCTCTTCGTCCTCCCTTTGATCCGTAGGCATTCTTTGTACCAAGTTCGTCTCGTTTGTCCCTCTTCGTCCTCCCATTTGATCCGTAGGCCTTCTGTGGACCAAGTTCGTCTCGTTCGTCCATCTTCGTCCTCCCATTTGATCCATTGGCCTTCTTTGGACCAAGTTCGTCTCGTTCGACCCTCTTCGTCCTCCCATTTGATCCATTGGCCTTCATTGGACCAAGTTCGTCTCGTTCGTCCCTCTTCGTCCTCCCTTTGATCCGGAGGCATTCTTTGTACCAAGTTCGTCTCGTTCTTCCCTCTTCGTCCTCCCATTTGATCCGTAGGCCTTCTTTGGACCAAGTTCGTCTCGTTCGTCCATCTTCGTCCTCCCATTTGATCCGTTGGCATCTTTTGGACCAAGTGCATCTCGTTCGACCCTCTTCGTCCTCCCATTTGATCCATTGGCCTTCGTTGGACCAAGTTCGTCTCGTTCGTCCCTCTTCGTCCTCCCTTTGATCCGTAGGCATTCTTTGTACCAAGTTCGTCTCGTTTGTCCCTCTTCGTCCTCCCATTTGATCCGTAGGCCTTCTTTGCACCAAGTTCGTCTCGTTCGTCCATCTTCGTCCTCCCATTAGATTCGTTGGCATCTTTTGGACCAAGTGCGTCTCGTTCGTCCCTCTTCGTCCTCCCATTTGATCCATTGGCCTTCTTTGGACAAAGTTTGTCTCGTTCGCCCATCTTCTTCCTCCCATTTGATCCCTTGGCCTTCTTTGTACCAAGTTCGTCTCGTTCGTCCCTCTTCGTCTACCCATTTGATCCGTATGCATTCTTTAGACCAAGTTCGTCTCGTTCGTCCTCCCATTGATCCGTTGGCATTCTTTGGACCATGTTCGTCTCGTTCGTCCATCTTCGTCCTCCCATTTGATCCATTGGCCTTCTTTGGACCAAGTTCGTCTCGTTCTTCCCTCTTCGTCCTCCCATTTGATCCGTAGGCCTTCTTTGGACCAAGTTCGTCTCGTTCGTCCATCTTCGTCCTCCCATTTGATCCGTTGGCATCTTTTGGACCAAGTGCATCTCGTTCGACCCTCTTCGTCCTCCCATTTGATCCATTGGCCTTCTTTGGACCAAGTTCGTCTCGTTCGTCCCTCTTCGTCCTCCCTTTGATCCGTAGGCATTCTTTGTACCAAGTTCGTCTCGTTTGTCCCTCTTCGTCCTCCCATTTGATCCGTAGGCCTTCTTTGCACCAAGTTCGTCTCGTTCGTCCATCTTCGTCCTCCCATTAGATCCGTTGGCATCTTTTGGACCAAGTGCGTCTCGTTCGACCTTCTTCGTCCTCCCATTTGATCCGTAGGCCTTCTTTGCACCAAGTTCGTCTCGTTCGTCCATCTTCGTGCTCCCATTTGATCCGTTGGCATTCTTTGGACGAATTTCGTCTCGTTCGTCCATCTTCGTCCTCCCATTTGATCCACGGCATTCTGTGGACCAAGTTCGTCTCGTTCGTCTGTCTTCGTCCTCCCATTTGATCCGTTGGCATTCTTTGGACCAAGTTCGTCTCGTTCGTCCCTCTTCGTCCTCCCATTTGATCCGTAGGCCTTCTTTGGACCAACTTCGTCTCGTTCGTCCATCTTTGTCCTCCCATTTCATCCATTGGCCTTCTTTGCACGAAGTTCGTCTCGTTTGTCCCTCTTCGTCCTCCCATTTGATCCGTAAGCTTCTTTGAACAAAGTTTGTCTCGTTCGCCCTCCCATTTGATTCGTTGGCATTCTTTGGACCTAGTTCGTCTCGTTCGTCCATCTTCGTCCTCCCATTTGATCCATTGGCCTTCTTTGGACCAAGTTCGTCTCGTTCGTCCCACTTCGTCCTCCCATTTGATCCGTAGGCCTTCTTTAGACCATGTTCGTCTCGTTCGTCCATCTTCGTCCTCCCATTTGATCCGTAGACCTTCTTTGGACAAAGTTTGTCTCGTTCGCCCATCTTCTTCCTCCCATTTGATCCCTTGGCCTTCTTTGTACCAAGTTCGTCTCGTTCGTCCCTCTTCGTCCACCCATTTGATCCGTATGCATTCTTTAGACCAAGTTCGTCTCGTTCGTCCTCCATTTGATCCGTTGGCATTCTTTGGACCATGTTCGTCTCGTTCGTCCATCTTCATCCTCCCATTTGATCCATTGGCCTTCGTTGGACCAAGTTCGTCTTGTTCATCCCTCTTCGTCCTCCCTTTGATCCGTAGGCATTCTTTGTACCAAGTTCGTCTCGTTTATCCCTCTTCGTCCTCCCATTTGATCCGTAGGCCTTCTTTGCACCAAGTTCGTCTCGTTCGTCCATCTTCGTCCTCCCATTGGATCCGTTGGCATCTTTTGGACCAAGTGCGTCTCGTTCGTCCCTCTTCGTCCTCCCATTTGATCCATTGGCCTTCTTTGGACCAAGTTCGTCTCGTTCGTCCCTCTTCGTCCTCCCTTTGATCCGTAGGCATTCTTTGTACCAAGTTCGTCTCGTTCTTCCCTCTTCGTCTTCCCATTTGATCCGTAGGCCTTCTTTGGACCAAGTTCGTCTCGTTCGTCCATCTTCGTCCTCCCATTTGATCCGTTGGCATCTTTTGGACCAAGTGCGTCTCGTTCGACCTTCTTCGTCCTCCCATTTGATCCGTAGGCCTTCTTTGGACCAAGTTCGTCTCGTTCGTCCATCTTCGTCCTCCCATTTGATCTGTAGGCCTTATTTGGACCATGTTCGTCTCGTTCGTCCATCATCGTCCTCCCATTTGATCCGTAGACCTTCTTTGGACAAAGTTGGTCTCGTTCGCCCATCTTCTTCCTCCCATTTGATCCCTTGGCCTTCTTTGTACCAAGTTCGTCTCGTTCGTCCCTCTTCGTCCACCCATTTGATCCGTATGCATTCTTTAGACCAAGTTCGTCTCGTTCGTCCTCCCATTTGATCCGTTGGCATTCTTTGGACCATGTTCGTCTCGTTCGTCCATCTTCATCCTCCCATTTGATCCATTGGCCTTCGTTGGACCAAGTTCGTCTCGTTCATCCCTCTTCGTCCTCCCTTTGATCCGTAGGCATTCTTTGTACCAAGTTCGTCTCGTTCTTCACTTTTCGTCCTCCCATTTGATCCATGGCATTCTTTGGACCAAGTTCGTCTCGTTCGTCTGTCTTCGTCCTCCCATTTGATGCGTTGGCATTCTTTGGACCAAGTTCGTCTCGTTCGTCCATCTTCGTACTCCCATTTGATCCATAGGCCTTATTTGGACCATGTTCGTCTCGTTCGTCCATCATCGTCCTCCCATTTGATCCGTAGGCCTTCTTTGGACGAATTTCGTCTCGTTCGTCCATCTTCGTCCTCCCATTTGATCTATGGCATTCTTTGGACCAAGTTCGTCTCGTTCGTCTGTCTTCGTCCTCCCATTTGATCCCTTGGCCTTCTTTGTACCAAGTTCGTCTCGTTCTTCCCTCTTCGTCTGTCCATTTGATCCATAGGCCTTCTTTGGACCAACTTCGTCTCGTTCGTCCATCTTTGTCCTCCCATTTGATCCGTAGGCCTTCTATGGACGAATTTCGTCTCGTTCGTCCATCTTCGTCCTCCCATTTGATCTATGGCATTCTTTGCACCAAGTTCGTCTCGTTCGTCTGTCGTCGTCCTCCCATTTGATCTGTTGGCATTCTTTGGACCAAGTTCGTCTCGTTCGTCCATCTTCGTCCTCCCATTTGATCTGTAGCCCTTATTTGAACCATGTTCGTCTCGTTCGTCCATCTTCGTCCTCCCATTTGATCCGTAGGCATTCTTTGTACCAAGTTCGTCTCGTTCTTCCCTCTTCGTCCTCCCATTTGATCCGTAGGCCTTCTTTGGACCAAGTTCGTCTCGTTCGTCCATCTTCGTCCTCCCATTTGATCCGTTGGCATCTTTTGGACCAAGTGCGTCTCGTTCGACCCTCTTCGTCCTCCCATTTGATCTGTAGGCCTTCTTTGGACCAAGTTCGTCTCGTTCGTCCATCTTCGTGCTCCCATTTGATCCGTTGGCATTCTTTGGACGAATTTCGTCTCGTTCGTCCATCATCGTCCTCCCATTTGATCCATGGCATTCTTTGGACCAAGTTCGTCTCGTTCGTCTGTCTTCGTCCTCCCATTTGATCCGTTGGCATTCTTTGGACCAAGTTCGTCTCGTTCGTCCATATTCGTCCTCCCATTTGATCCATAGGCCTTATTTGGACCATGTTCGTCTCGGTCGTCCATCATCGTCCTCCCATTTGATCCGTAGGCCTTCTTTGGACAAAGTTCGTCTCGTTCGCCCATCTTCTTCCTCCCATTTGATCCCTTGGCCTTCTTTGTACCAAGTTCGTCTCGTTCGTCCTTCTTCGTCCTCCCATTTGATCCCTTGGCATTCTTTGGACCAAGTTCGTCTGGTTCGTCCATCTTCGTCCTCCCATTTGATCCATTGGCATTCTTTGGACCAAGTTCGCCTCGTTCGTCCATCTTCGTTCTTCCATTTGATCTATAGGCCTTCTTTGGACAATGTTCGTCTCGTTCGCCCATCTTCTTCCTCCCATTTGATCCCTTGGCCTTCTTTGTACCAAGTTCGTCTCGTTCGTCCCTCTTCGTCCACCCATTTGATCCGTATGCATTCTTTGGACCAAGGTCGTCTCGTTCGTCCTCCCATTTGATCCGTTGGCATTCTTTGAACCAAGTTCGTCTCGTTCGTCCATCTTCATTCTTCCATTTGATCCGTAGGCCTTCTTTGGACCAACTTCGTCTCGTTCGTCCATCTTTGTCCTCCCATTTGATCCGTTGGCCTTCTTTGTACGAAGTTCGTCTCGTTTGTCCCTCTTTGTCCTCCCATTTGATCCGTAGGCCTTCTTTGGACCAAGTTCGTCTCGTTCGTCCATCTTCGTCCTCCCATTTGATCCGTTGGCCTTCTTTGTACCAAGTTCGTCTCGTTCTTCCCTCTTCGTCTGCCCATTTGATCCGTAGGCCTTCTTTGGACCAACTTCGTCTCGTTCGTCCATCTTTGTCCTCCCATTTGATCCGTAGGCCTTCTTTGGACGAAGTTCGTCTCGTTCGTCCATCTTCGTGCTCCCATTTGATCCGTTGGCATTCTTTGGACGAATTTCGTCTCGTTCGTCCATCTTCGTCCTCCCATTTGATCCATGACATTCTTTGGACCAAGTTCGTCTCGTTCGTCTGTCTTCGTCCTCCCATTTGATCCGTTGGCATTCTTTGGACCAAGTTCGTCTCGTTCGTCCATCTTCGCCCTCCCATTTGATCCGTAGGCCTTCTTTGGACCAACTTCGTCTCGTTCGTCCATCTTTGTCCTCCCATTTCATCCATTGGCCTTCTTTGCACGAAGTTCGTCTCGTTTGTCCCTTTTCGTCCTCCCATTTGATCCGTAGGCCTTCTTTGCACCAAGTTCGTCTCGTTCGTCCATCTTCGTCCTCCCATTGGATCCGTTGGCATCTTTTGGACCAAGTGCGTCTCGTTCGTCCCTCTTCGTCCTCCCATTTGATCCATTGGCCTTCTTTGGACCAAGTTCGTCTCGTTCGTCCCTCTTCGTCCTCCCTTTGATCCGTAGGCATTCTTTGTACCAAGTTCGTCTCGTTCATCCCTCTTCGTCCTCCCATTTGATCCGTAGGCCTTCTTTGGACCAAGTTCGTCTCGTTCGTCCATCTTCGTCCTCTCATTTGATCCGTTGGCATCTTTTGGACCAAGTGCGTCTCGTTCGACCTTCTTCGTCCTCCCATTTGATCCGTAGGCCTTCTTTGGACCAAGTTCGTCTCGTTCGTCCATCTTCGTCCTCCCATTTGATCTGTAGGCCTTATTTGGACCATGTTCGTCTCGTTCGTCCATCATCGTCCTCCCATTTGACCCGTAGGCCTTCTTTGGACAAAGTTTGTCTCGTTCGCCCATCTTCTTCCTTCCATTTGATCCCTTGGCCTTCTTTGTACCAAGTTCGTCTCGTTCGTCCCTCTTCGTCCACCCATTTGATCCGTGTGCATTCTTTAGACCAAGTTCGTCTCGTTCGTCCTCCCATTTGATCCGTTGGCATTCTTTGGACCATGTTCGTCTCGTTCGTCCATCTTCGTCCTCCCATTTGATCCATTGGCCTTCTTTGGACCAAGTTCGTCTCGTTCATCCCTCTTCGTCCTCCCTTTGATCCGTAGGCATTCTTTGTACTAAGTTCGTCTCGTTCTTCCCTCTTCGTCCTCCCATTTGATCCGTAGGCCTTCTTTGGACCAAGTTCGTCTCGTTCGTCCATCTTCGTCCTCCCATTTGATCCGTTGGCATCTTTTGGACCAAGTGCATCTCGTTCGACCCTCTTCGTCCTCCCATTTGATCCGTTGGAATCTTTTGGCCCAAGTGCGTCTCGTTCGTCCCTCTTCGTCCTCCCATTTGATATGTAGGTCTTCTTTGGACCAAGATTGTCATGTTCGTCCATCTTCGTGCTCCCATTTGATCCGTTGGCATTCTTTGGACGAATTTCGTCTCGTTCGTCCATCTTCGTCCTCCCATTTGATCCATGGCATTCTTTGGACCAAGTTCGTCTCGTTCGTCTGTCTTCGTCCTCCCATTTGATCCGTAGGCCTTCTTTGGACCAAGTTCGTCTCGTTCGTCCATCTTCGTCCTCCCATTTGATCCGTTGGCATCTTTTGGACCAAGTGCGTCTCGTTCGACCCTCTTCGTCCTCCCATTTGATCTGTAGGCCTTCTTTGGACCAAGTTCGTCTCGTTCGTCCATCTTCGTACTCCCATTTGATCCATAGGCCTTATTTGGACCATGTTCGTCTCGTTCGTCCATCATCGTCCTCCCATTTGATCCGTAGGCCTTCTTTGGACCAAGTTCGTCTCGTTCGTCCGTCTTCGTCCTCCCATTTTATCCCTTGGCCTTCTTTGTACCAAGTTCGTCTCGTTCTTCCCTCTTCGTCTGCCCATTTGATCCGTAGGCCTTCTTTGGACCAACTTCGTCTCGTTCGTCCATCTTTGTCCTCCCATTTGATCCGTAGGCCTTCTTTGGACGAATTTCGTCTCGTTCGTCCATCTTCGTGCTCCCATTTGATCCGTTGGCATTCTTTGGTCGAATTTCGTCTCGTTCGTCCATCTTCGTCCTCCCATTTGATCCAAGGCATTCTTTGGACCAAGTTCGTCTCGTTCGTCTGTCTTCGTCCTCCTATTTGACCCGTTGGCATTCTTTGGACCAAGTTCGTCCCGTTCGTCCATCTTCGTTCTTCCATTTGATCCGTAGGCCTTCTTTGGACAAAGTTCGTCTCGTTCTTCCCTCTTCGTCCTCCCATTTGATCCGTAGGCTTTCTTTGTACCAAGTTCGTCTCGTTCTTCCCTCTTCGTCCTCCCATTTGATCCGTTGGCATCTTTTGGACCAAGTGCGTCTCGTTCGTCCGTCTTCGTCCTCCCATTTGATATGTAGGCCTTCTTTCGACCAAGTTCGTCACGTTCGTCCATCTTCGTGCTCCCATTTGATCCGTTGGCATTCTTTGGACGAATTTCGTCTCGTTCGTCCATCTTCGTCCTCCCATTTGATCCATGGCATTCTTTGGACCAAGTTTGTCTCGTTCGTCTGTCTTCGTCCTCCCATTTGATGCGTTGGCATTCTTTAGACCAAGTTCGTCTCGTTCGTCCATCTTCGTACTCCTATTTGATCCATAGGCCTTATTTGGACCATGTTCGTCTCGTTCGTCCATCATCGTCCTCCCATTTGATCCGTAGGCCTTCTTTGGACAAAGTTCGTCTCGTTCGCCCATCTTTTTCCCCCCATTTGATCCCTTGGCCTTCTTTGTACCAAGTTCGTCTCGTTCGTCCCTCTTCGTCCACCCATTTGATCCGTAGGCATTCTTTGGACCAAGTTCGTCTCGTTCGTCCTCCCATTTGATCCATTGGCATTCTTTGGACCAAGTTCGTCTCGTTCGTCCATCTTCATTTTTCCATTTGATCCGCAGGCCTTCTTTGGACCAACTTCGTCTCGTTCGTCCATCTTTGTCCTCCCATTTGATCCGTTGGCCTTCTTTGTACGAAGTTCGTCTCGTTTGTCCCTCTTTGTCCTCCCATTTGATCCGTAGGCCTTCTTTGGACCAAGTTCGTCTCGTTCGTCCATCTTCGTCCTCCCATTTGATCCGTTGGCCTTCTTTGTACCAAGTTCGTCTCGTTCTTCCCTCTTCGTCTGCCCATTTGATCCGTAGGCCTTCTTTGGACCAACTTCGTCTCGTTCGTCCATCTTTGTCCTCCCATTTGATCCGTAGGCCTTCTTTGGACGAAGTTCGTCTCGTTCGTCCATCTTCGTGCTCCCATTTGATCCGTTGGCATTCTTTGGACGAATTTCGTCTCGTTCGTCCATCTTCGTCCTCCCATTTGATCCATGACATTCTTTGGACCAAGTTCGTCTCGTTCGTCTGTCTTCGTCCTCCCATTTGATCCGTTGGCATTCTTTGGACCAAGTTCGTCTCGTTCGTCCATCTTCGCCCTCCCATTTGATCCGTAGGCCTTCTTTGGACCAACTTCGTCTCGTTCGTCCATCTTTGTCCTCCCATTTCATCCATTGGCCTTCTTTGCACGAAGTTCGTCTCGTTTGTCCCTTTTCGTCCTCCCATTTGATCCGTAGGCCTTCTTTGCACCAAGTTCGTCTCGTTCGTCCATCTTCGTCCTCCCATTGGATCCGTTGGCATCTTTTGGACCAAGTGCATCTCGTTCGACCCTCTTCGTCCTCCCATTTGATCCGTTGGAATCTTTTGGACCAAGTGCGTCTCGTTCGTCCCTCTTCGTCCTCCCATTTGATATGTAGGTCTTCATTGGACCAAGATCGTCACGTTCGTCCATCTTCGTGCTCCCATTTGATCCGTTGGCATTCTTTGGACGAATTTCGTCTCGTTCGTCCATCTTCGTCCTCCCATTTGATCCATGGCATTCTTTGGACCAAGTTCGTCTCGTTCGTCTGTCTTCGTCCTCCCATTTGATGCGTTGGCATTCTTTGGACCAAGTTCGTCTCGTTCGTCCATCTTCGTACTCCCATTTGATCCATAGGCCTTATTTGGACCATGTTCGTCTCGTTCGTCCATCATCGTCCTCCCATTTGATCCGTAGGCCTTCTTTGGACAAAGTTCGTCTCGTTCGCCCATCTTCTTCCCCCCATTTGATCCCTTGGCCTTCTTTGTACCAAGTTCGTCTCGTTCGTCCCTCTTCATCCACCCATTTGTTCCGTAGGCATTCTTTGAAACAACATCGTCTCGTTCGTCCTCCCATTTGATCCATTGGCATTCTTGGGACCATGTTCGTCTCGTTCGTCCATCTTCGTCCTCCCATTTGATCCATTGGCCTTCTTTGGACCAAGTTCGTCTCGTTCATCCCTCTTCGTCCTCCCTTTGATCCGTAGGCATTCTTTGTACGAAGTTCGTCTCGTTTGTCCCTCTTCGTCCTCCCATTAGATCCGTTGGCATCTTTTGGACCAAGTGCGTCTCGTTCGTCCCTCTTCGTCCTCCCATTTGATCCATTGGCCTTCTTTGGACCAAGTTCGTCTCGTTCGTCCCTCTTCGTCCTCCCTTTGATCCGTAGGCTTTCTTTGTACCAAGTTCGTCTCGTTCTTCCCTCTTCGTCCTCCCTTTTGATCCGTAGGCCTTCTTTGGACCAAGTTCGTCTCGTTTGTCCATCTTCGTCCTCCCATTTGATCCGTTGGCATCTTATGGACCAAGTGCGTCTCGTTCAACCCTCTTCGTCTTCCCATTTGATCTGTAGGCCTTCTTTGGACCAAGTTCGTCTCGTTCGTCCATCTTCGTGCTCCCATTTGATCCGTTGGCATTCTTTGGACGAATTTCGTCTCGTTCGTCCATCTTCGTCCTCCCATTTGATCCATGGCATTCTTTGGACCAAGTTCGTCTCGTTCGTCTGTCTTCGTCCTCCCATTTGATCCGTTGGCATTCTTTGGACCAAGTTCGTCTCGTTCGTCCATATTCGTCCTCCCATTTGATCCATAGGCCTTATTTGGACCATGTTCGTCTCGGTCGTCCATCATCGTCCTCCCATTTGATCCGTAGGCCTTGCTTGGACAAAGTTCGTCACGTTCGTCCATCTTCTTCCTCCCATTTGATCCCTTGGCCTTCCTTGGACCAAGTTCGTCTCATTCGTCCCTCTTCGTCCACCCATTTGATCCGTATGCATTCTTTGGACCAAGGTCGTCTCGTTCGTCCTCCCATTTGATCCGTTGGCATTCTTTGGACCAAGTTCGTCTCATTCGTCCATCTTCGTCCTCCCATTTGATCCATTGGCCTTCTTTGGACCAAGTTCGTCTCGTTCGTCCCTCTTCGTCCTCCCATTTGATCCGTTGGCATCTTTTGGACCAAGTGCGTCTCGTTCAACCCTCTTTGTCCTCCCATTTGATCCGTAGGCCTTCTTTGGACCAAGTTCGTCTCGTTCGTCCATCTTCGTGCTCCCATTTGATCCGTTGGCATTCTTTGGACGAATTTCGTCTCGTTCGTCCATCTTCGTCCTCCCATTTGATCCAAGGCATTCTTTGGACCAAGTTCGTCTCGTTCGTCTGTCTTCGTCCTCCTATTTGACCCGTTGGCATTCTTTGGACCAAGTTCGTCCCGTTCGTCCATCTTCGTTCTTCCATTTGATCCGTAGGCCTTCTTTGGACAAAGTTCGTCTCGTTCTTCCCTCTTCGTCCTCCCATTTGATCCGTAGGCTTTCTTTGTACCAAGTTCGTCTCGTTCTTCCCTCTTCGTCCTCCCATTTGATCCGTTGGCATCTTTTGGACCAAGTGCGTCTCGTTCGTCCCTCTTCGTCCTCCCATTTGATATGTAGGCCTTCTTTGGACCAAGTTCGTCACGTTCGTCCATCTTCGTGCTCCCATTGATCCGTTGGCATTCTTTGGACGAATTTCGTCTCGTTCGTCCATCTTCGTCCTCCCATTTGATCCATGGCATTCTTTGGACCAAGTTCGTCTCGTTCGTCTGTCTTCGTCCTCCCATTTGATGCGTTGGCATTCTGTGGACCAAGTTCGTCTCGTTCGTCCATCTTCGTACTCCTATTTGATCCATAGGCCTTATTTGGACCATGTTCGTCTCGTTCGTCCATCATCGTCCTCCCATTTGATCCGTAGGCCTTCTTTGGACAAAGTTCGTCTCGTTCGCCCATCTTCTTCCTCCCATTTGTTCCCTTGGCCTTCTTTGTACCACGTTCGTCTCGTTCGTCCCTCTTCGTCCACCCATTTGATCCGTATGCATTCTTTGGACCATGTTCGTCTCGTTCGTCCTCCCATTTGATCCATTGGCATTCTTTGGACCAAGTTCGTCTCGTTCGTCCATCTTCATTCTTCCATTTGATCCGTAGGACTTCTTTGGACCAACTTCGTCTCGTTCGTCCATCTTTGTCCTCCCATTTGATCCGTTGGCCTTCTTTGTACGAAGTTCGTCTCGTTTGTCCCTCTTTGTCCTCCCTTTTGATCCGTAGGCCTTCTTTGGACCAAGTTCGTCTCGTTCGTCCATCTTCGTCCTCCCATTTGATCCGTTGGCCTTCTTTGTACCAAGTTCGTCTCGTTCTTCCCTCTTCGTCTGCCCATTTGATCCGTAGGCCTTCTTTGGACCAACTTCGCCTCGTTGGTCCATCTTTGTCCTCCCATTTGATCCGTAGGCCTTCTTTGGACGAATTTCGTCTCGTTCGTCCATCATCGTCCTCCCATTTGATCCATGGCATTCTTTGCACCATGTTCGTCTCGTTCGTCTGTCTTCGTCCTCCCATTTGATCCGTTGGCATTCTTTGGACCAAGTTCGTCTCGTTCGTCTGTCTTCGTCCTCCCATTTGATCCGTTGGCATTCTTTGGACCAAGTTCGTCTAGTTCGTCCATCTTCGTCCTCCCATTTGATCTGTAGGCCTTATTTGGACCATGTTCGTCTCGTTCGTCCATCTTCGTCCTCCCATTTGATCCGTAGGCATTCTTTGTACCAAGTTCGTCTCGTTCCTCCCTCTTCGTCCTCCCATTTGATCCGTAGGCCTTCTTTGGACCAAGTTCGTCTCGTTCGTCCATCTTCGCCCTCCCATTTGATCCGTTGGCATCTTTTGGACCAAGTGCGTCTCGTTCGACCCTCTTCGTCCTCCCATTTGATCCGTAGGCCTTCTTTGGACCAAGTTCGTCTCGTTCGTCCATCTTCGTGCTCCCATTTGATCCGTTCGCATTCTTTGGACGAATTTCGTCTCGTTCGTCCATCTTCGTCCTCCCATTTGATCCATGGCATTCTTTGGACCAAGTTCGTCTCGTTCGTCTGTCTTCGTCCTCCCATTTGATTCGTTGGCATTCTTTGGACCAAGTTCGTCTCGTTCGTCCATCTTCGTCCTCCCATTTGATCCGTAGGCCTTATTTGGATCATGTTCGTCTCGGTCGTCCATCATCGTCCTCCCATTTGATCCGTAGGCCTTCTTTGGACAAAGTTCGTCTCGTTCGTCCTCCCATTTGATCCGTTGGCATTCTTTGGACCAAGTTCGTCTCGTTCGTCCATCTTCGTCCTCCCATTTGATCCATTGGCCTTCTTTGGACCAAGTTCGTCTCGTTCGTCCCTCTTCGTCCTCCCATTTGATCCGTAGGCCTTCTTTGGACCATGTTCGTCTCGTTCGTCCATCTTCGTCCTCCCATTTGATCCGTTGGCATCTTTTGGACCAAGTGCGTCTCGTTCGACCCTCTTCGTCCTCCCATTTGATCCGTAGGCCTTCTTTGAACCAAGTTCGTCTCGTTCGTCCATCTTCGTGCTCCCATTTGATCCGTTGGCATTCTTTGGACGAATTTCGTCTCGTTCGTCCATCTTCGTCCTCCCATTTGATCCATGGCATTCTTTGGACCAAGTTCGTCTCGTTCGTCTATCTTCGTCCTCCCATTTGATCCGTAGGCCTTCTTTGGAAAAGTTCGTCTCGTTCGTCCATCTTCGTCCTCCCATTTGATCCATGGCATTCTTTGGACCAAGTTCGTCTCGTTCGTCCCTCTTCGTCCACCCATTTGATCCGTATGCATTCTTTGGACCAAGTTCGCCTCGTTCGTCCTCCCATTTGATTCGTTGGCATTCTTTGGACCTAGTTCGTCTCGTTCGTCCATCTTCGTCCTCCCATTTGATCCATTGGCCTTCTTTGGACCAAGTTCGTCTCGTTCGTCCCTCTTCGTCCTCCCATTTGATCCGTAGGCCTTCTTTGGACCATGTTCGTCTCGTTCGTCCATCTTCGTCCTCCCATTTGATCCGTTGGCATCTTTTGGACCAAGTGCGTCTCGTTCGACCGTCTTTGTCCTCCCATTTGATCCGTAGGCCTTCTTTGGACCAAGTTCGTCTCGTTCGTCCATCTTCGTGCTCCCATTTGATCCGTTGGCATTCTTTGGACGAATTTCGTCTCGTTCGTCCATCTTCGTCCTCCCATTTGATCCATGGCATTCTTTGGACCAAGTTCGTCTCGTTCGTCTGTCTTCGTCCTCCTATTTGATCCGTTGGCATTCTTTGGACCAAGTTCGTCTCGTTCGTCCCTCTTCGTCCACCCATTTGATCCGTATGCATTCTTTGGACCAAGTTCGTCTCGTTCGTCCTCCCATTTGATCCATTGGCCTTCTTTGGACCATGTTCGTCTCGTTCGTCCATCTTCGTCCTCCCATTTGATTCGTAGGCATTCTTTGTACCAAGTTCGTCTCGTTCTTCCCTCTTCGTCCTCCCATTTGATCCGTAGGCCTTCTTTGGACCAAGTTCGTCTCGTTCGTCCATCTTCGTCCTCCCATTTGATCCGTTGGCATCTTTTGGACCAAGTGCGTCTCGTTCGACCCTCTTCGTCCTCCCATTTGATCCGTAGGCCTTCTTTGGACCAAGTTCGTCTCGTTCGTCCATCTTCGTGCTCCCATTTGATTCGTTTGCATTCTTTGGACGAATTTCGTCTCGTTCGTCCATCTTCGTCCTCCCATTTGATCCATGGCATTCTTTGGACCAAGTTCGTCTCGTTCGTCTGTCTTCGTCCTCCTATTTGATCCGTTGGCATTCTTTGGACCAAGTTCGTCTCGTTCGTCCATCTTCGTCCTCCCATTTGATCCGTAGGCCTTCTTTGTACCAAGTTTGTCTCGTTCTTCCCTCTTTGTCCTCCCATTTAATCCGTAGGCCTTCTTTGGACCAACTTCGTCTCGTTCGTCCATCTTTGTCCTCCCATTTGATCCGTTGGCCTTCTTTATACAAAGTTCGTCTCATTTCTCCCTCTTTGTCCTCCCATTTGATCCGTAGGCCTTCTTTGGACCAAGTTCGTCTCGTTCGTCCATCTTCGTCCTCCCATTGGATCCGTTGGCATCTTTTGGACCAAGTGCGTCTCGTTCGTCCCTTTTCGTCCTCCCATTTGATCTGTAGGCCTTCTTTCGACCAAGTTCGTCTCGTTCGTCCATCCTCGTCCTCCCATTTGATCCGTTGGCCGTCTTTGTACCAAGTTCGTCTCGTTCGTCCATCTTCGTGCTCCCTTTTGATCCGTTGGCATTCTTTGGACGAATTTCGTCTCATTCGTCCATCTTCGTCCTCCCATTTGATCCATTGCATTCTCTAGACCAAGTTCGTCTCGTTCGTCTGTCTTCGTCCTCCCATTTGATCCGTTGGCATTCTTTGGACCAAGTTCGTCTCGTTCGTCCCTCTTCGTCTTCCCATTTGATCCGTAGGCCTTATTTGGACCATGTTCGTCTCGTTCGTCCATCATCGTCCTCCCATTTGATCTGTAGGCCTTCTTTGCACAAAGTTCGTCTCGTTCGCCCATCTTCTTCCTCCCATTTGATCCCTTGGCCTTCTTTGAACCAAGTTCGTCTCGTTCGTCCCTCTTCGTCCACCCATTTGATCCGTAGGCATTCTTTGGACCAAGTTCGTCAAGTTCGTCCTCCCATTTGATCCATTGGCATTCTTTGGACCAAGTTCGTCCCGTTCGTCCATCTTCGTTCTTCCATTTGATCCGTAGGCCTTCTTTGGAAAAAGTTTGTCTCGTTCGTCCATCTTCTTCCTCCCATTTGATCCGTAGGCTTTCTTTGGACCAAGTTCGTCTCGTTCGTCCCTCTTCGTCCTCCCATTTGATCCGTAGGCCTTCTTTGTACCAAGTTCGTCTCGTTCTTCCCACTGCGTCCTCCCAATTGATTCGTAGGCCTTCTTTGGACCAACTTCGTCTCGTTCGTCCATCTTTGTCCTCCCATTTGATCTGTTGGCCTTCTTTGTACGAAGTTCGTCTCGTTTGTCCCTCTTCGTCCTCCCATTTGATCCGTATGCATTCTTTGAACCAAGTTCGTCTCGTTCGTCCTCCCATTTGATCTGTTGGCATTCTTTGGACCAAGTTCGTCTCGTTCGTCCATCTTCGTCCTCCCATTTGATCTGTAGGCCTTATTTGGACCATGTTCGTCTCGTTCGTCCATCTTCGTCCTCCCATTTGATCCGTAGGCCTTATTTGGACCATGTTCGTCTCGTTCGTCCATCTTCTTCCTCCCATTTGATCCCTTGGCCTTCTTTGGACCAAGTTCGTCTCGTTCGTCCCTCTTCTTCCACCATTTAATCCGTATGCATTCTTTGGACCAAGTTCGTCTCGTTCGTCCTCCCATTTGATCCGTTGGCATTCTTTGGACCAAGTTCGTCTCGTTCGTCCATCTTCGTCATCCCATTTGATCCATGGCATTCTTTGGACCACGTTTGTCTCGTTCGTCTGTCTTCGTCCTCCCATTTGATCCGTAGGCCTTCTTTGGACAAAGTTTGTCTCGTTCGCCGATCTTCTTCCTCCCATTTGATCCCTTGGCCTTCTTTGTACCAAGTTCGTCTCGTTCGTCTCTCTTCGTCCGCCCATTTGATCCGTATGCATTCTTTGAACCAAGTT
Organism: Glycyrrhiza uralensis; assembly: GCA_030159175.1. Lineage (NCBI taxonomy): Eukaryota > Viridiplantae > Streptophyta > Magnoliopsida > Fabales > Fabaceae > Glycyrrhiza > Glycyrrhiza uralensis. The sequence goes on from BRZY01000004.1 coordinate 20,622,645, forward strand.
CGTCTCGTTCGTCCTCCCATTTGATCTGTTGGCATTCTTTGGACCAAGTTCGTCTCGTTCGTCCATCTTCGTCCTCCCATTTGATCTGTAGGCCTTATTTGGACCATGTTCGTCTCGTCCGTCCATCTTCGTGCTCCCATTTGATCCGTAGGCATTCTTTGTACCAAGTTCGTCTCGTTCTTCCCTCTTCGTCCACCCATTTGATCCGTAGGCCTTCTTTGGACCAAGTTCATCTCGTTCGTCCATCTTCGTCCTCCCATTTGATCCTTGGCATTCTTTGGACCAAGTTCGTCTCGTTCGTCTGTCTTCGTCCTCCCATTTGATCCGTTGGCATTCTTTGGACCAAGTTCGAATCGTTCGTCCCTCTTCGTCCTCCCATTTGATCCGTAGGCCTTATTTGGACCATGTTCGTCTCGTTCGTCCATCATCATCCTCCCATTTGATCCGTAGGCCTTCTTTGGACAAAGTTCGTCTCGTTCGTCCATCTTCTTCCTCCCATTTGATCCCTTGGCCTTCTTTGGACCAAGTTCGTCTCGTTCGTCCCTCTTCGTCCACCCATTTGATCCGTATGCATTCTTTGGACCAAGTACGTCTCGTTCGTCCTCCCATTTGATCCGTTGGCATTCTTTGGACCAAGTTCGTCTCGTTCGTCCATCTTCGTCCTCCCATTTGATCCATTGGCCTTCTTTGGACCAAGTTCGTCTCGTTCGTCCCTCTTCATCCTCCCATTTGCTCCGTAGGCCTTCTTTGTACCAAGTTCGTCTCGTTCTTCCCTCTTCGTCCTCCCATTTGATCCGTAGGCCTTCTTTGGACCAAGTTCGTCTCGTTCGTCCATCTTCGTCCTCCCATTTGATCCGTTGGCATCTTTTGGACCAAGTGCGTCTCGTTCGACCCTCTTCGTCCTCCCATTTGATCCGTAGGCCTTCTTTGGACCAAGTTCGTCTCGTTCGTCCATCTTCGTGCCCCCATTTGATCCGTTGGCATTCTTTGGACGAATTTCGTCTCGTTCGTCCATCTTCGTCCTCCCATTTGATCCATGGCATTCTTTGGGCCAAGTTCGTGTCGTTGGCATGTCTTCGTCCTCCCATTTGATCCGTAGGCCTTCTTTGTACCAAGTTTGTCTCGTTCTTCCCTCTTTGTCCTCCCATTTAATCCGTAGGCCTTCTTTGGACTAACTTCGTCTCGTTCGTCCATCTTTGTCCTCCCATTTGATCCGTTGGCCTTCTTTGTACGAAGTTCGTCTCGTTTGTCCATCTTCGTCCTCCCATTTGATCCGTAGGCCTTCTTTGGACCAAGTTCGTCTCGTTCGTCCATCTTCGTCCTCCCATTGGATCCGTTGGCATCTTTTGGATCAAGTGCGTCTCGTTCGTCCCTCTTCGTCCTCCCATTTGATCTGTAGGCCTTCTTTGGACCAAGTTCGTCTCGTTCGTCCATCTTCGTCCTCCCATTGGATCCGTTGGCATCTTTTGGATCAAGTGCGTCTTGTTCGTCCATCTTCGTCCTCCCATTTAATCCGTAGGCCTTATTTGGACCATGTTCGTCTCGTTCGTCCATCATCGTCCTCCCATTTGATCCGTAGGCCTTCTTTGCACAAAGTTCGTCTCGTTCGCCCATCTTCTTCCTCCCATTTGATCCCTTGGCCTTCTTTGTACCAAGTTCGTCTCGTTCGTCCCTCTTCGTCCACCCATTTGATCCGTAGGCCTTCTTTGGACCAAGTTCGTCTCGTTCGTCCTCCCATTTGATCCATTGGCATTCTTTGGACCAAGTTCGTCTCGTTCGTCCATCTTCGTCATCCCATTTGATCCATGGCATTCTTTGGACCACGTTTGTCTCGTTCGTCTGTCTTCGTCCTCCCATTTGATCCGTAGGCCTTCTTTGGACAAAGTTTGTCTCGTTCGCCGATCTTCTTCCTCCCATTTGATCCCTTGGCCTTCTTTGTACCAAGTTCGTCTCGTTCGTCCCTCTTCGTCCGCCCATTTGATCCGTATGCATTCTTTGAACCAAGTTCGTCTCGTTCGTCCTCCCATTTGATCTGTTGGCATTCTTTGGACCAAGTTCGTCTCGTTCGTCCATCTTCGTCCTCCCATTTGATCTGTAGGCCTTATTTGGACCATGTTCGTCTCGTCCGTCCATCTTCGTGCTCCCATTTTATCCGTAGGCATTCTTTGTACCAAGTTCGTCTCGTTCTTCCCTCTTCGTCCACCCATTTGATCCGTAGGCCTTCTTTGGACCAAGTTCATCTCGTTCGTCCATCTTCGTCCTCCCATTTGATCCTTGGCATTCTTTGGACCAAGTTCGTCTCGTTCGTCTGTCTTCGTCCTCCCATTTGATCCGTTGGCATTCTTTGGACCAAGTTCGAATCGTTCGTCCCTCTTCGTCCTCCCATTTGATCCGTAGGCCTTATTTGGACCATGTTCGTCTCGTTCGTCCATCATCATCCTCCCATTTGATCCGTAGGCCTTCTTTGGACAAAGTTCGTCTCGTTCGTCCATCTTCTTCCTCCCATTTGATCCCTTGGCCTTCTTTGGACCAAGTTCGTCTCGTTCGTCCCTCTTCGTCCACCCATTTGATCCGTATGCATTCTTTGGACCAAGTACGTCTCGTTCGTCCTCCCATTTGATCCGTTGGCATTCTTTGGACCAAGTTCGTCTCGTTCGTCCATCTTCGTCCTCCCATTTGATCCATTGGCCTTCTTTGGACCAAGTTCGTCTCGTTCGTCCCTCTTCATCCTCCCATTTGCTCCGTAGGCCTTCTTTGTACCAAGTTCGTCTCGTTCTTCCCTCTTCGTCCTCCCATTTGATCCGTAGGCCTTCTTTGGACCAAGTTCGTCTCGTTCGTCCATCTTCGTCCTCCCATTTGATCCGTAGGCATCTTTTGGACCAAGTGCGTCTCGTTCGACCCTCTTCGTCCTCCCATTTGATCCGTAGGCCTTCTTTGGACCAAGTTCGTCTCGTTCGTCCATCTTCGTCATCCCATTTGATCCCTGGCATTCTTTGGACCACGTTTGTCTCGTTCGTCTGTCTTCGTCCTCCCATTTGATCCGTAGGCCTTCTTTGGACAAAGTTTGTCTCGTTCGCCGATCTTCTTCCTCCCATTTGATCCCTTGGCCTTCTTTGTACCAAGTTCGTCTCGTTCGTCCCTCTTCGTCCGCCCATTTGATCCGTATGCATTCTTTGAACCAAGTTCGTCTCGTTCGTCCTCCCATTTGATCTGTTGGCATTCTTTGGACCAAGTTCGTCTCGTTCGTCCATCTTCGTCCTCCCATTTGATCTGTAGGCCTTATTTGGACCATGTTCGTCTCGTCCGTCCATCTTCGTGCTCCCATTTTATCCGTAGGCATTCTTTGTACCAAGTTCGTCTCGTTCTTCCCTCTTCGTCCACCCATTTGATCCGTAGGCCTTCTTTGGACCAAGTTCATCTCGTTCGTCCATCTTCGTCCTCCCATTTGATCCTTGGCATTCTTTGGACCAAGTTCGTCTCGTTCGTCTGTCTTCGTCCTCCCATTTGATCCGTTGGCATTCTTTGGACCAAGTTCGAATCGTTCGTCCCTCTTCGTCCTCCCATTTGATCCGTAGGCCTTATTTGGACCATGTTCGTCTCGTTCGTCCATCATCATCCTCCCATTTGATCCGTAGGCCTTCTTTGGACAAAGTTCGTCTCGTTCGTCCATCTTCTTCCTCCCATTTGATCCCTTGGCCTTCTTTGGACCAAGTTCGTCTCGTTCGTCCCTCTTCGTCCACCCATTTGATCCGTATGCATTCTTTGGACCAAGTACGTCTCGTTCGTCCTCCCATTTGATCCGTTGGCATTCTTTGGACCAAGTTCGTCTCGTTCGTCCATCTTCGTCCTCCCATTTGATCCATTGGCCTTCTTTGGACCAAGTTCGTCTCGTTCGTCCCTCTTCATCCTCCCATTTGCTCCGTAGGCCTTCTTTGTACCAAGTTCGTCTCGTTCTTCCCTCTTCGTCCTCCCATTTGATCCGTAGGCCTTCTTTGGACCAAGTTCGTCTCGTTCGTCCATCTTCGTCCTCCCATTTGATCCGTAGGCATCTTTTGGACCAAGTGCGTCTCGTTCGACCCTCTTCGTCCTCCCATTTGATCCGTAGGCCTTCTTTGGACCAAGTTCGTCTCGTTCGTCCATCTTCGTCATCCCATTTGATCCCTGGCATTCTTTGGACCACGTTTGTCTCGTTCGTCTGTCTTCGTCCTCCCATTTGATCCGTAGGCCTTCTTTGGACAAAGTTTGTCTCGTTCGCCGATCTTCTTCCTCCCATTTGATCCCTTGGCCTTCTTTGTACCAAGTTCGTCTCGTTCGTCCCTCTTCGTCCGCCCATTTGATCCGTATGCATTCTTTGAACCAAGTTCGTCTCGTTCGTCCTCCCATTTGATCTGTTGGCATTCTTTGGACCAAGTTCGTCTCGTTCGTCCATCTTCGTCCTCCCATTTGATCTGTAGGCCTTATTTGGACCATGTTCGTCTCGTCCGTCCATCTTCGTGCTCCCATTTTATCCGTAGGCATTCTTTGTACCAAGTTCGTCTCGTTCTTCCCTCTTCGTCCACCCATTTGATCCGTAGGCCTTCTTTGGACCAAGTTCATCTCGTTCGTCCATCTTCGTCCTCCCATTTGATCCTTGGCATTCTTTGGACCAAGTTCGTCTCGTTCGTCTGTCTTCGTCCTCCCATTTGATCCGTTGGCATTCTTTGGACCAAGTTCGAATCGTTCGTCCCTCTTCGTCCTCCCATTTGACCCGTAGGCCTTATTTGGACCATGTTCGTCTCGTTCGTCCATCATCATCCTCCCATTTGATCCGTAGGCCTTCTTTGGACAAAGTTCGTCTCGTTCGTCCATCTTCTTCCTCCCATTTGATCCCTTGGCCTTCTTTGGACCAAGTTCGTCTCGTTCGTCCCTCTTCGTCCAACCATTTGATCCGTATGCATTCTTTGGACCAAGTACGTCTCGTTCGTCCTCCCATTTGATCCGTTGGCATTCTTTGGACCAAGTTCGTCTCGTTCGTCCATCTTCGTCCTCCCATTTGATCCATTGGCCTTCTTTGGACCAAGTTCGTCTCGTTCGTCCCTCTTCATCCTCCCATTTGCTCCGTAGGCCTTCTTTGTACCAAGTTCGTCTCGTTCTTCCCTCTTCGTCCTCCCATTTGATCCGTAGGCCTTCTTTGGACCAAGTTCGTCTCGTTCGTCCATCTTCGTCCTCCCATTTGATCCGTAGGCATCTTTTGGACCAAGTGCGTCTCGTTCGACCCTCTTCGTCCTCCCATTTGATCCGTAGGCCTTCTTTGGACCAAGTTCGTCTCGTTCGTCCATCTTCGTGCCCCCATTTGATCCGTTGGCATTCTTTGGACGAATTTCGTCTCGTTCGTCCATCTTCGTCCTCCCATTTGATCCATGGCATTCTTTGGGCCAAGTTCGTGTCGTTCGTCTGTCTTCGTCCTCCCATTTGATCCGTAGGCCTTCTTTGTACCAAGTTTGTCTCGTTCTTCCCTCTTTGTCCTCCCATTTAATCCGTAGGCCTTCTTTGGACTAACTTCGTCTCGTTCGTCCATCTTTGTCCTCCCATTTGATCCGTTGGCCTTCTTTGTACGAAGTTCGTCTCGTTTGTCCCTCTTCGTCCTCCCATTTGATCCGTAGGCCTTCTTTGGACCAAGTTCGTCTCGTTCGTCCATCTTCGTCCTCCCATTGGATCCGTTGGCATCTTTTGGATCAAGTGCGTCTCGTTCGTCCCTCTTCGTCCTCCCATTTGATCTGTAGGCCTTCTTTGGACCAAGTTCGTCTCGTTCGTCCATCTTCGCGCTCCCGTTTGATCCGTTGGCATTCTTTGGACGAATTTCGTCTCGTTCGTCCATCTTCGTCCTCCCATTTGATCCGTAGCATTCTTTGGACCAAGTTCGTCTCGTTCGTCAGTCTTCGTCCTCCCATTTGATCCGTTGGCATTCTTTGGACCAAGTTTGTCTTGTTCGTCCATCTTCGTCCTCCCATTTAATCCGTAGGCCTTATTTGGACCATGTTCGTCTCGTTCGTCCATCATCGTCCTCCCATTTGATCCGTAGGCCTTCTTTGCACAAAGTTCGTCTCGTTCGCCCATCTTCTTCCTCCCATTTGATCCCTTGGCCTTCTTTGTACCAAGTTCGTCTCGTTCGTCCCTCTTCGTCCACCCATTTGATCCGTAGGCCTTCTTTGGACCAAGTTCGTCTCGTTCGTCCTCCCATTTGATCCATTGGCATTCTTTGGACCAAGTTCGTCCCGTTCGTCCATCTTCGTTCTTCCATTTGATCCGTTGGCATTCTTTGGACCAAGTTCGTCTCGTTCGTCCCTCTTCGTCCACCCATTTGATCCGTAGGCATTCTTTGGACCAAGTTCGTCAAGTTCGTCCTCCCATTTGATCCATTGGCATTCTTTGGACCAAGTTCGTCCCGTTCGTCCATCTTCGTTCTTCCATTTGATCCGTAGGCCTTCTTTGGAAAAAGTTTGTCTCGTTCGTCCATCTTCTTCCTCCCATTTGATCCGTAGGCTTTCTTTGGACCAAGTTCGTCTCGTTCGTCCCTCTTCGTCCTCCCATTTGATCCGTAGGCCTTCTTTGTACCAAGTTCGTCTCGTTCTTCCCTCTGCGTCCTCCCAATTGATTCGTAGGCCTTCTTTGGACCAACTTCGTCTCGTTCGTCCATCTTTGTCCTCCCATTTGATCTGTTGGCCTTCTTTGTACGAAGTTCGTCTCGTTTGTCCCTCTTCGTCCTCCGATTTGATCCGTAGGCCTTCTTTGGACCAAGTTCGTCTCGTTCGTCCATCTTCGTCCTCCCATTTGATCCGTTGGCCTTCTTTGTACCAAGTTCGTCTCGTTCTTCCCTCTTCGTCCGCCCATTTGATCCGTAGGCCTTCTTTGGACCAACTTCGTCTCGTTCGTCCATCTTTGTCCTCCCATTTGATCTGTAGGCCTTCTTTGGACGAATTTCGTCTCGTTCGTCCATCTTCGTCCTCCCATTTGATCCATGGCATTCTTTGGACCACGTTTGTCTCGTTCGTCTATCTTCATCCTCCCATTTGATCCGTAGGCCTTCTTTGGACAAAGTTTGTCTCGTTCGCCGATCTTCTTCCTCCCATTTGATCCCTTGGCCTTCTTTGTACCACGTTCGTCTCGTTCGTCCCTCTTCGTCCACCCATTTGATCCGTATGCATTCTTTGAACCAAGTTCGTCTCGTTCGTCCTCCCATTTGATCTGTTGGCATTCTTTGGACCAAGTTCGTCTCGTTCGTCCATCTTCGTCCTCCCATTTGATCTGTAGGCCTTATTTGGACCATGTTCGTCTCGTTCGTCCATCTTCGTCCTCCCATTTGATCCGTAGGCATTCTTTGTACCAAGTTCGTCTCGTTCTTCCCTCTTCGTCCACCCATTTGATCCGTAGACCTTCTTTGGACCAAGTTCGTCTCGTTCGTCCATCTTCGCGCTCCCATTTGATCCGTTGGCATTCTTTGGACGAATTTCGTCTAGTTCGTCCATCTTCGTCCTCCCATTTGATCCGTAGCATTCTTTGGACCAAGTTCGTCTCGTTCGTCTGTCTTCGTCCTCCCATTTCATCCATAGGCCTTCTTTGGATCAAGTTCGTCTCGTTCGTCCATCTTCGTCCTCCCATTTGATCCGTAGGCCTTCTTTGCACAAAGTTCGTCTCGTTCGCCCATCTTCTTCCTCCCATTTGATCCCTTGGCCTTCTTTGTACCAAGTTCGTCTCGTTCGTCCCTCTTCGTCCACCCATTTGATCCGTAGGCCTTCTTTGGACCAAGTTCGTCTCGTTCGTCCTCCCATTTGATCCATTGGCATTCTTTGGACCAAGTTCGTCCCGTTCGTCCATCTTCGTTCTTCCATTTGATCCGTTGGCATTCTTTGGACCAAGTTCGTCTCGTTCGTCCCTCTTCGTCCACCCATTTGATCCGTAGGCATTCTTTGGACCAAGTTCGTCAAGTTCGTCCTCCCATTTGATCCATTGGCATTCTTTGGACCAAGTTCGCCCCGTTCGTCCATCTTCGTTCTTCCATTTGATCCGTAGGCCTTCTTTGGAAAAAGTTTGTCTCGTTCGTCCATCTTCTTCCTCCCATTTGATCCGTAGGCTTTCTTTGGACTAAGTTCGTCTCGTTCGTCCCTCTTCGTCCTCCCATTTGATCCGTAGGCTTTCTTTGTACCAAGTTCGTCTCGTTCTTCCCTCTTTGTCCTCCCAATTGATTCGTAGGCCTTCTTTGGACCAACTTCGTCTCGTTCGTCCATCTTTGTCCTTCTTTGGACCAAGTTCGTCTCGTTCGTCCATCTTCGCGCTCCCATTTGATCCGTTGGCATTCATTGGACGAATTTCGTCTAGTTCGTCCATCTTCGTCCTCCCATTTGATCCGTAGCATTCTTTGGACCAAGTTCGTCTCGTTCGTCTGTCTTCGTCCTCCCATTTGATCCATAGGCCTTCTTTGGATCAAGTTCGTCTCGTTCGTCCATCTTCGTCCTCCCATTTGATCCGTAGGCCTTCTTTGCACAAAGTTTGTCTCGTTCGCCGATCTTCTTCCTCCCATTTGATCCCTTGGCCTTCTTTGTACCAAGTTCGTCTCGTTCGTCCCTCTTCGTCCACCCATTTGATCCGTATGCATTCTTTGAACCAAGTTCGTCTCGTTCGTCCTCCCATTTGATCTGTTGGCATTCTTTGGACCAAGTTCGTCTCGTTCGTCCATCTTCGTCCTCCCATTTGATCTGTAGGCCTTATTTGGACCATGTTCGTCTCGTTCGTCCATCTTCGTCCTCCCATTTGATCCGTAGGCATTCTTTGTACCAAGTTCGTCTCGTTCTTCCCTCTTCGTCCACCCATTTGATCCGTAGACCTTCTTTGGACCAAGTTCATCTCGTTCGTCCATCTTCGTCCTCCCATTTGATCCTTGGCATTCTTTGGACCAAGTTCGTCTCGTTCGTCTGTCTTCGTCCTCCCATTTGATCCATAGGCCTTCTTTGGATCAAGTTCGTCTCGTTCGTCCATCTTCGTCCTCCCATTTGATCCGTAGGCCTTCTTTGCACAAAGTTCGTCTCGTTCGCCCATCTTCTTCCTCCCATTTGATCCCTTGGCCTTCTTTGTACCAAGTTCGTCTCGATCGTCCCTCTTCGTCCACCCATTTGATCCGTAGGCCTTCTTTGGACCAAGTTCGTCTCGTTCGTCCTCCCATTTGATCCATTGGCATTCTTTGGACCAAGTTCGTCTCGTTCGTCCATCTTCGTCCTCCCATTTGATCCGTTGGCCTTCTTTGTACCAAGTTCGTCTCGTTCTTCCCTCTTCGTCCGCCCATTTGATCCGTAGGCCTTCTTTGGACCAACTTCGTCTCGTTCGTCCATCTTTGTCCTCCCATTTGATCTGTAGGCCTTCTTTGGACGAATTTCGTCTCGTTCGTCCATCTTCGTCCTCCCATTTGATCCATGGCATTCTTTGGACCACGTTTGTCTCGTTCGTCTATCTTCATCCTCCCATTTGATCCGTAGGCCTTCTTTGGACAAAGTTTGTCTCGTTCGCCGATCTTCTTCCTCCCATTTGATCCCTTGGCCTTCTTTGTACCACGTTCGTCTCGTTCGTCCCTCTTCGTCCACCCATTTGATCCGTATGCATTCTTTGAACCAAGTTCGTCTCGTTCGTCCTCCCATTTGATCTGTTGGCATTCTTTGGACCAAGTTCGTCTCGTTCGTCCATCTTCGTCCTCCCATTTGATCTGTAGGCCTTATTTGGACCATGTTCGTCTCGTTCGTCCATCGTCGTCCTCCCATTTGATCCGTAGGCATTCTTTGTACCAAGTTCGTCTCGTTCTTCCCTCTTCGTCCACCCATTTGATCCGTAGACCTTCTTTGGACCAAGTTCGTCTCGTTCGTCCATCTTCGCGCTCCCATTTGATCCGTTGGCATTCTTTGGACGAATTTCGTCTAGTTCGTCCATCTTCGTCCTCCCATTTGATCCGTAGCATTCTTTGGACCAAGTTCGTCTCGTTCGTCTGTCTTCGTCCTCCCATTTCATCCATAGGCCTTCTTTGGATCAAGTTCGTCTCGTTCGTCCATCTTCGTCCTCCCATTTGATCCGTAGGCCTTCTTTGCACAAAGTTCGTCTCGTTCGCCCATCTTCTTCCTCCCATTTGATCCCTTGGCCTTCTTTGTACCAAGTTCGTCTCGTTCGTCCCTCTTCGTCCACCCATTTGATCCGTAGGCCTTCTTTGGACCAAGTTCGTCTCGTTCGTCCTCCCATTTGATCCATTGGCATTCTTTGGACCAAGTTCGTCCCGTTCGTCCATCTTCGTTCTTCCATTTGATCCGTTGGCATTCTTTGGACCAAGTTCGTCTCGTTCGTCCCTCTTCGTCCACCCATTTGATCCGTAGGCATTCTTTGGACCAAGTTCGTCAAGTTCGTCCTCCCATTTGATCCATTGGCATTCTTTGGACCAAGTTCGCCCCGTTCGTCCATCTTCGTTCTTCCATTTGATCCGTAGGCCTTCTTTGGAAAAAGTTTGTCTCGTTCGTCCATCTTCTTCCTCCCATTTGATCCGTAGGCTTTCTTTGGACTAAGTTCGTCTCGTTCGTCCCTCTTCGTCCTCCCATTTGATCCGTAGGCTTTCTTTGTACCAAGTTCGTCTCGTTCTTCCCTCTTTGTCCTCCCAATTGATTCGTAGGCCTTCTTTGGACCAACTTCGTCTCGTTCGTCCATCTTTGTCCTTCTTTGGACCAAGTTCGTCTCGTTCGTCCATCTTCGCGCTCCCATTTGATCCGTTGGCATTCATTGGACGAATTTCGTCTAGTTCGTCCATCTTCGTCCTCCCATTTGATCCGTAGCATTCTTTGGACCAAGTTCGTCTCGTTCGTCTGTCTTCGTCCTCCCATTTGATCCATAGGCCTTCTTTGGATCAAGTTCGTCTCGTTCGTCCATCTTCGTCCTCCCATTTGATCCGTAGGCCTTCTTTGCACAAAGTTTGTCTCGTTCGCCGATCTTCTTCCTCCCATTTGATCCCTTGGCCTTCTTTGTACCAAGTTCGTCTCGTTCGTCCCTCTTCGTCCACCCATTTGATCCGTATGCATTCTTTGAACCAAGTTCGTCTCGTTCGTCCTCCCATTTGATCTGTTGGCATTCTTTGGACCAAGTTCGTCTCGTTCGTCCATCTTCGTCCTCCCATTTGATCTGTAGGCCTTATTTGGACCATGTTCGTCTCGTTCGTCCATCTTCGTCCTCCCATTTGATCCGTAGGCATTCTTTGTACCAAGTTCGTCTCGTTCTTCCCTCTTCGTCCACCCATTTGATCCGTAGACCTTCTTTGGACCAAGTTCATCTCGTTCGTCCATCTTCGTCCTCCCATTTGATCCTTGGCATTCTTTGGACCAAGTTCGTCTCGTTCGTCTGTCTTCGTCCTCCCATTTGATCCATAGGCCTTCTTTGGATCAAGTTCGTCTCGTTCGTCCATCTTCGTCCTCCCATTTGATCCGTAGGCCTTCTTTGCACAAAGTTCGTCTCGTTCGCCCATCTTCTTCCTCCCATTTGATCCCTTGGCCTTCTTTGTACCAAGTTCGTCTCGATCGTCCCTCTTCGTCCACCCATTTGATCCGTAGGCCTTCTTTGGACCAAGTTCGTCTCGTTCGTCCTCCCATTTGATCCATTGGCATTCTTTGGACCAAGTTCGTCCCGTTCGTCCATCTTCGTTCTTCCATTTGATCCGTTGGCATTCTTTGGACCAAGTTCGTCTCGTTCGTCCCTCTTCGTCCACCCATTTGATCCGTAGGCATTCTTTGGACCAAGTTCGTCAAGTTCGTCCTCCCATTTGATCCATTGGCATTCTTTGGACCAAGTTCGCCCCGTTCGTCCATCTTCGTTCTTCCATTTGATCCGTAGGCCTTCTTTGGAAAAAGTTTGTCTCGTTCGTCCATCTTCTTCCTCCCATTTGATCCGTAGGCTTTCTTTGGACTAAGTTCGTCTCGTTCGTCCCTCTTCGTCCTCCCATTTGATCCGTAGGCTTTCTTTGTACCAAGTTCGTCTCGTTCTTCCCTCTTTGTCCTCCCAATTGATTCGTAGGCCTTCTTTGGACCAACTTCGTCTCGTTCGTCCATCTTTGTCCTTCTTTGGACCAAGTTCGTCTCGTTCGTCCATCTTCGCGCTCCCATTTGATCCGTTGGCATTCATTGGACGAATTTCGTCTAGTTCGTCCATCTTCGTCCTCCCATTTGATCCGTAGCATTTTTTGGACCAAGTTCGTCTCGTTCGTCTGTCTTCGTCCTCCCATTTGATCCATAGGCCTTCTTTGGATCAAGTTCGTCTCGTTCGTCCATCTTCGTCCTCCCATTTGATCCGTAGGCCTTCTTTGCACAAAGTTTGTCTCGTTCGCCGATCTTCTTCCTCCCATTTGATCCCTTGGCCTTCTTTGTACCAAGTTCGTCTCGTTCGTCCCTCTTCGTCCACCCATTTGATCCGTATGCATTCTTTGAACCAAGTTCGTCTCGTTCGTCCTCCCATTTGATCTGTTGGCATTCTTTGGACCAAGTTCGTCTCGTTCGTCCATCTTCGTCCTCCCATTTGATCTGTAGGCCTTATTTGGACCATGTTCGTCTCGTTCGTCCATCTTCGTCCTCCCATTTGATCCGTAGGCATTCTTTGTACCAAGTTCGTCTCGTTCTTCCCTCTTCGTCCACCCATTTGATCCGTAGACCTTCTTTGGACCAAGTTCATCTCGTTCGTCCATCTTCGTCCTCCCATTTGATCCTTGGCATTCTTTGGACCAAGTTCGTCTCGTTCGTCTGTCTTCGTCCTCCCATTTGATCCGTTGGCATTCTTTGGACCAAGTTCGTATCGTTCGTCCCTCTTCGTCCTCCCATTTGATCCGTAGGCCTTATTTGGACCATGTTCGTCTCGTTCGTCCATCATCATCCTCCCATTTGATCCGTAGGCCTTCTTTGGACAAAGTTCGTCTCGTTCGTCCATCTTCTTCCTCCCATTTGATCCCTTGGCCTTCTTTGGACCAAGTTCGTCTCGTTCGTCCCTCTTCGTCCACCCATTTGATCCGTATGCATTCTTTGGACCAAGTTCGTCTCGTTCGTCCTCCCATTTGATCCGTTGGCATTCTTTGGACCAAGTTCGTCTCGTTCATCCATCTTCGTCCTCCCATTTGATCCATTGGCCTTCTTTGGACCAAGTTCGTCTCGTTCGTCCGTCTTCGTCCTCCCATTTGCTCCGTAGGCCTTCTTTGTACCAAGTTCGTCTCGTTCTTCCCTCTTCGTCCTCCCATTTGATCCGTAGGCCTTCTTTGGACCAAGTTCGTCTCGTTCGTCCATCTTCGTCCTCCCATTTGATCCGTTGGCATCTTTTGGACCAAGTGCGTCTCGTTCGACCCTCTTCGTCCTCCCATTTGATCCGTAGGCCTTCTTTGGACCAAGTTCGTCTCGTTCGTCCATCTTCGTGCTCCCATTTGATCCGTTGGCATTCTTTGGACGAATTTCGTCTCGTTCGTCCATCTTCGTCCTCCCATTTGATCCATGGCATTCTTTGGGCCAAGTTCGTGTCGTTCGTCTGTCTTCGTCCGCCCATTTGATCCGTAGGCCTTCTTTGTACCAAGTTTGTCTCGTTCTTCCCTCTTTGTCCTCCCATTTAATCCGTAGGCCTTCTTTGGACTAACTTCGTCTCATTCGTCCATCTTTGTCCTCCCATTTGATCCGTTGGCCTTCTTTGTACGAAGTTCGTCTCGTTTGTCCCTCTTCGTCCTCCCATTTGATCCGTAGGCCTTCTTTGGACCAAGTTCGTCTCGTTCGTCCATCTTCGTCCTCCCATTGGATCCGTTGGCATCTTTTGGATCAAGTGCGTCTCGTTCGTCCCTCTTCGTCCTCCCATTTGATCTGTAGGCCTTCTTTGGACCAAGTTCGTCTCGTTCGTCCATCTTCGCGCTCCCATTTGATCCGTTGGCATTCTTTGGACGAATTTCGTCTAGTTCGTCCATCTTCGTCCTCCCATTTGATCCGTAGCATTCTTTGGACCAAGTTCGTCTCGTTCGTCTGTCTTCGTCCTCCCATTTGATCCATAGGCCTTCTTTGGATCAAGTTCGTCTCGTTCGTCCATCTTCGTCCTCCCATTTGATCCGTAGGCCTTCTTTGCACAAAGTTCGTCTCGTTCGCCCATCTTCTTCCTCCCATTTGATCCCTTGGCCTTCTTTGTACCAAGTTCGTCTCGTTCGTCCCTCTTCGTCCACCCATTTGATCCGTAGGCCTTCTTTGGACCAAGTTCGTCTCGTTCGTCCTCCCATTTGATCCATTGGCATTCCTTGGACCAAGTTCGTCCCGTTCGTCCATCTTCGTTCTTCCATTTGATCCGTTGGCATTCTTTGGACCAAGTTCGTCTCGTTCGTCCCTCTTCGTCCACCCATTTGACCCGTAGGCATTCTTTGGACCAAGTTCGTCAAGTTCGTCCTCCCATTTGATCCATTGGCATTCTTTGGACCAAGTTCGTCCCGTTCGTCCATCTTCGTTCTTCCATTTGATCCGTAGGCCTTCTTTGGAAAAAGTTTGTCTCGTTCGTCCATCTTCTTCCTCCCATTTGATCCGTAGGCTTTCTTTGGACTAAGTTCGTCTCGTTCGTCCCTCTTCGTCCTCCCATTTGATCCGTAGGCTTTCTTTGTACCAAGTTCGTCTCGTTCTTCCCTCTTTGTCCTCCCAATTGATTCGTAGGCCTTCTTTGGACCAACTTCGTCTCGTTCGTCCATCTTTGTCCTTCTTTGGACCAAGTTCGTCTCGTTCGTCCATCTTCGCGCTCCCATTTGATCCGTTGGCATTCTTTGGACGAATTTCGTCTAGTTCGTCCATCTTCGTCCTCCCATTTGATCCGTAGCATTCTTTGGACCAAGTTCGTCTCGTTCGTCTGTCTTCGTCCTCCCATTTGATCCATAGGCCTTCTTTGGATCAAGTTCGTCTCGTTCGTCCATCTTCGTCCTCCCATTTGATCCGTAGGCCTTCTTTGCACAAAGTTTGTCTCGTTCGCCGATCTTCTTCCTCCCATTTGATCCCTTGGCCTTCTTTGTACCAAGTTCGTCTCGTTCGTCCCTCTTCGTCCACCCATTTGATCCGTATGCATTCTTTGAACCAAGTTCGTCTCGTTCGTCCTCCCATTTGATCTGTTGGCATTCTTTGGACCAAGTTCGTCTCGTTCGTCCATCTTCGTCCTCCCATTTGATCTGTAGGCCTTATTTGGACCATGTTCGTCTCGTTCGTCCATCTTCGTCCTCCCATTTGATCCGTAGGCATTCTTTGTACCAAGTTCGTCTCGTTCTTCCCTCTTCGTCCACCCATTTGATCCGTAGACCTTCTTTGGACCAAGTTCATCTCGTTCGTCCATCTTCGTCATCCCATTTGATCCTTGGCATTCTATGGACCAAGTTCGTCTCGTTCGTCTGTCTTCGTCCTCCCATTTGATCCGTTGGCATTCTTTGGACCAAGTTCGTATCGTTCGTCCCTCTTCGTCCTCCCATTTGATCCGTAGGCCTTATTTGGACCATGTTCGTCTCGTTCGTCCATCATCATCCTCCCATTTGATCCGTAGGCCTTCTTTGGACAAAGTTCGTCT
Organism: Glycyrrhiza uralensis; assembly: GCA_030159175.1. Taxonomy (NCBI): domain Eukaryota; kingdom Viridiplantae; phylum Streptophyta; class Magnoliopsida; order Fabales; family Fabaceae; genus Glycyrrhiza; species Glycyrrhiza uralensis. The sequence goes on from BRZY01000004.1 coordinate 20,638,236, forward strand.
CGTTCGTCCATCTTCTTCCTCCCATTTGATCCCTTGGCCTTCTTTGGACCAAGTTCGTCTCGTTCGTCCCTCTTCGTCCACCCATTTGATCCGTATGCATTCTTTGGACCAAGTTCGTCTCGTTCGTCCTCCCATTTGATCCGTTGGCATTCTTTGGACCAAGTTCGTCTCGTTCATCCATCTTCGTCCTCCCATTTGATCCATTGGCCTTCTTTGGACCAAGTTCGTCTCGTTCGTCCCTCTTCGTCCTCCCATTTGCTCCGTAGGCCTTCTTTGTACCAAGTTCGTCTCGTTCTTCCCTCTTCGTCCTCCCATTTGATCCGTAGGCCTTCTTTGGACCAAGTTCGTCTCGTTCGTCCAATTCGTCCTCCCATTTGATCCGTTGGCATCTTTTGGACCAAGTGCGTCTCGTTCGACCCTCTTCGTCCTCCCATTTGATCCGTAGGCCTTCTTTGGACCAAGTTCGTCTCGTTCGTCCATCTTCGTGCTCCCATTTGATCCGTTGGCATTCTTTGGACGAATTTCGTCTCGTTCGTCCATCTTCGTCCTCCCATTTGATCCATGGCATTCTTTGGGCCAAGTTCGTGTCGTTCGTCTGTCTTCGTCCGCCCATTTGATCCGTAGGCCTTCTTTGTACCAAGTTTGTCTCGTTCTTCCCTCTTTGTCCTCCCATTTAATCCGTAGGCCTTCTTTGGACTAACTTCGTCTCATTCGTCCATCTTTGTCCTCCCATTTGATCCGTTGGCCTTCTTTGTACGAAGTTCGTCTCGTTTGTCCCTCTTCGTCCTCCCATTTGATCCGTAGGCCTTCTTTGGACCAAGTTCGTCTCGTTCGTCCATCTTCGTCCTCCCATTGGATCCGTTGGCATCTTTTGGATCAAGTGCGTCTCGTTCGTCCCTCTTCGTCCTCCCATTTGATCTGTAGGCCTTCTTTGGACCAAGTTCGTCTCGTTCGTCCATCTTCGCGCTCCCATTTGATCCGTTGGCATTCTTTGGACGAATTTCGTCTAGTTCGTCCATCTTCGTCCTCCCATTTGATCCGTAGCATTCTTTGGACCAAGTTCGTCTCGTTCGTCTGTCTTCGTCCTCCCATTTGATCCATAGGCCTTCTTTGGATCAAGTTCGTCTCGTTCGTCCATCTTCGTCCTCCCATTTGATCCGTAGGCCTTCTTTGCACAAAGTTCGTCTCGTTCGCCCATCTTCTTCCTCCCATTTGATCCCTTGGCCTTCTTTGTACCAAGTTCGTCTCGTTCGTCCCTCTTCGTCCACCCATTTGATCCGTAGGCCTTCTTTGGACCAAGTTCGTCTCGTTCGTCCTCCCATTTGATCCATTGGCATTCTTTGGACCAAGTTCGTCCCGTTCGTCCATCTTCGTTCTTCCATTTGATCCGTTGGCATTCTTTGGACCAAGTTCGTCTCGTTCGTCCCTCTTCGTCCACCCATTTGATCCGTAGGCATTCTTTGGACCAAGTTCGTCAAGTTCGTCCTCCCATTTGATCCATTGGCATTCTTTGGACCAAGTTCGCCCCGTTCGTCCATCTTCGTTCTTCCATTTGATCCGTAGGCCTTCTTTGGAAAAAGTTTGTCTCGTTCGTCCATCTTCTTCCTCCCATTTGATCCGTAGGCTTTCTTTGGACTAAGTTCGTCTCGTTCGTCCCTCTTCGTCCTCCCATTTGATCCGTAGGCTTTCTTTGTACCAAGTTCGTCTCGTTCTTCCCTCTTTGTCCTCCCAATTGATTCGTAGGCCTTCTTTGGACCAACTTCGTCTCGTTCGTCCATCTTTGTCCTTCTTTGGACCAAGTTCGTCTCGTTCGTCCATCTTCGCGCTCCCATTTGATCCGTTGGCATTCTTTGGACGAATTTCGTCTAGTTTGTCCATCTTCGTCCTCCCATTTGATCCGTAGCATTCTTTGGACCAAGTTCGTCTCGTTCGTCTGTCTTCGTCCTCCCATTTGATCCATAGGCCTTCTTTGGATCAAGTTCGTCTCGTTCGTCCATCTTCGTCCTCCCATTTGATCCGTAGGCCTTCTTTGCACAAAGTTTGTCTCGTTCGCCGATCTTCTTCCTCCCATTTGATCCCTTGGCCTTCTTTGTACCAAGTTCGTCTCGTTCGTCCCTCTTCGTCCACCCATTTGATCCGTATGCATTCTTTGAACCAAGTTCGTCTCGTTCGTCCTCCCATTTGATCTGTTGGCATTCTTTGGACCAAGTTCGTCTCGTTCGTCCATCTTCGTCCTCCCATTTGATCTGTAGGCCTTATTTGGACCATGTTCGTCTCGTTCGTCCATCTTCGTCCTCCCATTTGATCCGTAGGCATTCTTTGTACCAAGTTCGTCTCGTTCTTCCCTCTTCGTCCACCCATTTGATCCGTAGACCTTCTTTGGACCAAGTTCATCTCGTTCGTCCATCTTCGTCATCCCATTTGATCCTTGGCATTCTATGGACCAAGTTCGTCTCGTTCGTCTGTCTTCGTCCTCCCATTTGATCCGTTGGCATTCTTTGGACCAAGTTCGTATCGTTCGTCCCTCTTCGTCCTCCCATTTGATCCGTAGGCCTTATTTGGACCATGTTCGTCTCGTTCGTCCATCATCATCCTCCCATTTGATCCGTAGGCCTTCTTTGGACAAAGTTCGTCTCGTTCGTCCATCTTCTTCCTCCCATTTGATCCCTTGGCCTTCTTTGGACCAAGTTCGTCTCGTTCGTCCCTCTTCGTCCACCCATTTGATCCGTATGCATTCTTTGGACCAAGTTCGTCTCGTTCGTCCTCCCATTTGATCCGTTGGCATTCTTTGGACCAAGTTCGTCTCGTTCATCCATCTTCGTCCTCCCATTTGATCCATTGGCCTTCTTTGGACCAAGTTCGTCTCGTTCGTCCCTCTTCGTCCTCCCATTTGCTCCGTAGGCCTTCTTTGTACCAAGTTCGTCTCGTTCTTCCCTCTTCGTCCTCCCATTTGATCCGTAGGCCTTCTTTGGACCAAGTTCGTCTCGTTCGTCCAATTCGTCCTCCCATTTGATCCGTTGGCATCTTTTGGACCAAGTGCGTCTCGTTCGACCCTCTTCGTCCTCCCATTTGATCCGTAGGCCTTCTTTGGACCAAGTTCGTCTCGTTCGTCCATCTTCGTGCTCCCATTTGATCCGTTGGCATTCTTTGGACGAATTTCGTCTCGTTCGTCCATCTTCGTCCTCCCATTTGATCCATGGCATTCTTTGGGCCAAGTTCGTGTCGTTCGTCTGTCTTCGTCCGCCCATTTGATCCGTAGGCCTTCTTTGTACCAAGTTTGTCTCGTTCTTCCCTCTTTGTCCTCCCATTTAATCCGTAGGCCTTCTTTGGACTAACTTCGTCTCATTCGTCCATCTTTGTCCTCCCATTTGATCCGTTGGCCTTCTTTGTACGAAGTTCGTCTCGTTTGTCCCTCTTCGTCCTCCCATTTGATCCGTAGGCCTTCTTTGGACCAAGTTCGTCTCGTTCGTCCATCTTCGTCCTCCCATTGGATCCGTTGGCATCTTTTGGATCAAGTGCGTCTCGTTCGTCCCTCTTCGTCCTCCCATTTGATCTGTAGGCCTTCTTTGGACCAAGTTCGTCTCGTTCGTCCATCTTCGCGCTCCCATTTGATCCGTTGGCATTCTTTGGACGAATTTCGTCTAGTTCGTCCATCTTCGTCCTCCCATTTGATCCGTAGCATTCTTTGGACCAAGTTCGTCTCGTTCGTCTGTCTTCGTCCTCCCATTTGATCCATAGGCCTTCTTTGGATCAAGTTCGTCTCGTTCGTCCATCTTCGTCCTCCCATTTGATCCGTAGGCCTTCTTTGCACAAAGTTCGTCTCGTTCGCCCATCTTCTTCCTCCCATTTGATCCCTTGGCCTTCTTTGTACCAAGTTCGTCTCGTTCGTCCCTCTTCGTCCACCCATTTGATCCGTAGGCCTTCTTTGGACCAAGTTCGTCTCGTTCGTCCTCCCATTTGATCCATTGGCATTCTTTGGACCAAGTTCGTCCCGTTCGTCCATCTTCGTTCTTCCATTTGATCCGTTGGCATTCTTTGGACCAAGTTCGTCTCGTTCGTCCCTCTTCGTCCACCCATTTGATCCGTAGGCATTCTTTGGACCAAGTTCGTCAAGTTCGTCCTCCCATTTGATCCATTGGCATTCTTTGGACCAAGTTCGCCCCGTTCGTCCATCTTCGTTCTTCCATTTGATCCGTAGGCCTTCTTTGGAAAAAGTTTGTCTCGTTCGTCCATCTTCTTCCTCCCATTTGATCCGTAGGCTTTCTTTGGACTAAGTTCGTCTCGTTCGTCCCTCTTCGTCCTCCCATTTGATCCGTAGGCTTTCTTTGTACCAAGTTCGTCTCGTTCTTCCCTCTTTGTCCTCCCAATTGATTCGTAGGCCTTCTTTGGACCAACTTCGTCTCGTTCGTCCATCTTTGTCCTTCTTTGGACCAAGTTCGTCTCGTTCGTCCATCTTCGCGCTCCCATTTGATCCGTTGGCATTCTTTGGACGAATTTCGTCTAGTTCGTCCATCTTCGTCCTCCCATTTGATCCGTAGCATTCTTTGGACCAAGTTCGTCTCGTTCGTCTGTCTTCGTCCTCCCATTTGATCCATAGGCCTTCTTTGGATCAAGTTCGTCTCGTTCGTCCATCTTCGTCCTCCCATTTGATCCGTAGGCCTTCTTTGCACAAAGTTTGTCTCGTTCGCCGATCTTCTTCCTCCCATTTGATCCCTTGGCCTTCTTTGTACCAAGTTCGTCTCGTTCGTCCCTCTTCGTCCACCCATTTGATCCGTATGCATTCTTTGAACCAAGTTCGTCTCGTTCGTCCTCCCATTTGATCTGTTGGCATTCTTTGGACCAAGTTCGTCTCGTTCGTCCATCTTCGTCCTCCCATTTGATCTGTAGGCCTTATTTGGACCATGTTCGTCTCGTTCGTCCATCTTCGTCCTCCCTTTTGATCCGTAGGCATTCTTTGTACCAAGTTCGTCTCGTTCTTCCCTCTTCGTCCACCCATTTGATCCGTAGACCTTCTTTGGACCAAGTTCATCTCGTTCGTCCATCTTCGTCCTCCCATTTGATCCTTGGCATTCTTTGGACCAAGTTCGTCTCGTTCGTCTGTCTTCGTCCTCCCATTTGATCCGTTGGCATTCTTTGGACCAAGTTCGTATCGTTCGTCCCTCTTCGTCCTCCCATTTGATCCGTAGGCCTTATTTGGACCATGTTCGTCTCGTTCGTCCATCATCATCCTCCCATTTGATCCGTAGGCCTTCTTTGGACAAAGTTCGTCTCGTTCGTCCATCTTCTTCCTCCCATTTGATCCCTTGGCCTTCTTTGGACCAAGTTCGTCTCGTTCGTCCCTCTTCGTCCACCCATTTGATCCGTATGCATTCTTTGGACCAAGTTCGTCTCGTTCGTCCTCCCATTTGATCCGTTGGCATTCTTTGGACCAAGTTCGTCTCGTTCATCCATCTTCGTCCTCCCATTTGATCCATTGGCCTTCTTTGGACCAAGTTCGTCTCGTTCGTCCCTCTTCGTCCTCCCATTTGCTCCGTAGGCCTTCTTTGTACCAAGTTCGTCTCGTTCTTCCCTCTTCGTCCTCCCATTTGATCCGTAGGCCTTCTTTGGACCAAGTTCGTCTCGTTCGTCCATCTTCGTCCTCCCATTTGATCCGTTGGCATCTTTTGGACCAAGTGCGTCTCGTTCGACCCTCTTCGTCCTCCCATTTGATCCGTAGGCCTTCTTTGGACCAAGTTCGTCTCGTTCGTCCATCTTCGTGCTCCCATTTGATCCGTTGGCATTCTTTGGACGAATTTCGTCTCGTTCGTCCATCTTCGTCCTCCCATTTGATCCATGGCATTCTTTGGGCCAAGTTCGTGTCGTTCGTCTGTCTTCGTCCGCCCATTTGATCCGTAGGCCTTCTTTGTACCAAGTTTGTCTCGTTCTTCCCTCTTTGTCCTCCCATTTAATCCGTAGGCCTTCTTTGGACTAACTTCGTCTCATTCGTCCATCTTTGTCCTCCCATTTGATCCGTTGGCCTTCTTTGTACGAAGTTCGTCTCGTTTGTCCCTCTTCGTCCTCCCATTTGATCCGTAGGCCTTCTTTGGACCAAGTTCGTCTCGTTCGTCCATCTTCGTCCTCCCATTGGATCCGTTGGCATCTTTTGGATCAAGTGCGTCTCGTTCGTCCCTCTTCGTCCTCCCATTTGATCTGTAGGCCTTCTTTGGACCAAGTTCGTCTCGTTCGTCCATCTTCGCGCTCCCATTTGATCCGTTGGCATTCTTTGGACGAATTTCGTCTAGTTCGTCCATCTTCGTCCTCCCATTTGATCCGTAGCATTCTTTGGACCAAGTTCGTCTCGTTCGTCTGTCTTCGTCCTCCCATTTGATCCATAGGCCTTCTTTGGATCAAGTTCGTCTCGTTCGTCCATCTTCGTCCTCCCATTTGATCCGTAGGCCTTCTTTGCACAAAGTTCGTCTCGTTCGCCCATCTTCTTCCTCCCATTTGATCCCTTGGCCTTCTTTGTACCAAGTTCGTCTCGTTCGTCCCTCTTCGTCCACCCATTTGATCCGTAGGCCTTCTTTGGACCAAGTTCGTCTCGTTCGTCCTCCCATTTGATCCAATGGCATTCCTTGGACCAAGTTCGTCCCGTTCGTCCATCTTCGTTCTTCCATTTGATCCGTTGGCATTCTTTGGACCAAGTTCGTCTCGTTCGTCCCTCTTCGTCCACCCATTTGATCCGTAGGCATTCTTTGGACCAAGTTCGTCAAGTTCGTCCTCCCATTTGATCCATTGGCATTCTTTGGACCAAGTTCGTCCCGTTCGTCCATCTTCGTTCTTCCATTTGATCCGTAGGCCTTCTTTGGAAAAAGTTTGTCTCGTTCGTCCATCTTCTTCCTCCCATTTGATCCGTAGGCTTTCTTTGGACTAAGTTCGTCTCGTTCGTCCCTCTTCGTCCTCCCATTTGATCCGTAGTCTTTCTTTGTACCAAGTTCGTCTCGTTCTTCCCTCTTTGTCCTCCCAATTGATTCGTAGGCCTTCTTTGGACCAACTTCGTCTCGTTCGTCCATCTTTGTCCTTCTTTGGACCAAGTTCGTCTCGTTCGTCCATCTTCGCGCTCCCATTTGATCCGTTGGCATTCTTTGGACGAATTTCGTCTAGTTCGTCCATCTTCGTCCTCCCATTTGATCCGTAGCATTCTTTGGACCAAGTTCGTCTCGTTCGTCTGTCTTCGTCCTCCCATTTGATCCATAGGCCTTCTTTGGATCAAGTTCGTCTCGTTCGTCCATCTTCGTCCTCCCATTTGATCCGTAGGCCTTCTTTGCACAAAGTTTGTCTCGTTCGCCGATCTTCTTCCTCCCATTTGATCCCTTGGCCTTCTTTGTACCAAGTTCGTCTCGTTCGTCCCTCTTCGTCCACCCATTTGATCCGTATGCATTCTTTGAACCAAGTTCGTCTCGTTCGTCCTCCCATTTGATCTGTTGGCATTCTTTGGACCAAGTTCGTCTCGTTCGTCCATCTTCGTCCTCCCATTTGATCTGTAGGCCTTATTTGGACCATGTTCGTCTCGTTCGTCCATCTTCGTCCTCCCATTTGATCCGTAGGCATTCTTTGTACCAAGTTCGTCTCGTTCTTCCCTCTTCGTCCACCCATTTGATCCGTAGACCTTCTTTGGACCAAGTTCATCTCGTTCGTCCATCTTCGTCCTCCCATTTGATCCTTGGCATTCTTTGGACCAAGTTCGTCTCGTTCGTCTGTCTTCGTCCTCCCATTTGATCCGTTGGCATTCTTTGGACCAAGTTCGTATCGTTCGTCCCTCTTCGTCCTCCCATTTGATCTGTAGGCCTTATTTGGACCATGTTCGTCTCGTTCGTCCATCATCATCCTCCCATTTGATCCGTAGGCCTTCTTTGGACAAAGTTCGTCTCGTTCGTCCATCTTCTTCCTCCCATTTGATCCCTTGGCCTTCTTTGGACCAAGTTCGTCTCGTTCGTCCCTCTTCGTCCACCCATTTGATCCGTATGCATTCTTTGGACCAAGTTCGTCTCGTTCGTCCTCCCATTTGATCCGTTGGCATTCTTTGGACGAAGTTCGTCTCGTTCATCCATCTTCGTCCTCCCATTTGATCCATTGGCCTTCTTTGGACCAAGTTCGTCTCGTTCGTCCCTCTTCGTCCTCCCATTTGCTCCGTAGGCCTTCTTTGTACCAAGTTCGTCTCGTTCTTCCCTCTTCGTCCTCCCATTTGATCCGTAGGCCTTCTTTGGACCAAGTTCGTCTCGTTCGTCCATCTTCGTCCTCCCATTTGATCCGTTGGCATCTTTTGGACCAAGTGCGTCTCGTTCGACCCTCTTCGTCCTCCCATTTGATCCGTAGGCCTTCTTTGGACCAAGTTCGTCTCGTTCGTCCATCTTCGTGCTCCCATTTGATCCGTTGGCATTCTTTGGACGAATTTCGTCTCGTTCGTCCATCTTCGTCCTCCCATTTGATCCATGGCATTCTTTGGGCCAAGTTCGTGTCGTTCGTCTGTCTTCGTCCGCCCATTTGATCCGTAGGCCTTCTTTGTACCAAGTTTGTCTCGTTCTTCCCTCTTTGTCCTCCCATTTAATCCGTAGGCCTTCTTTGGACTAACTTCGTCTCATTCGTCCATCTTTGTCCTCCCATTTGATCCGTTGGCCTTCTTTGTACGAAGTTCGTCTCGTTTGTCCCTCTTCGTCCTCCCATTTGATCCGTAGGCCTTCTTTGGACCAAGTTCGTCTCGTTCGTCCATCTTCGTCCTCCCATTGGATCCGTTGGCATCTTTTGGATCAAGTGCGTCTCGTTCGTCCCTCTTCGTCCTCCCATTTGATCTGTAGGCCTTCTTTGGACCAAGTTCGTCTCGTTCGTCCATCTTCGCGCTCCCATTTGATCCGTTGGCATTCTTTGGACGAATTTCGTCTAGTTCGTCCATCTTCGTCCTCCCATTTGATCCGTAGCATTCTTTGGACCAAGTTCGTCTCGTTCGTCTGTCTTCGTCCTCCCATTTGATCCATAGGCCTTCTTTGGATCAAGTTCGTCTCGTTCGTCCATCTTCGTCCTCCCATTTGATCCGTAGGCCTTCTTTGCACAAAGTTTGTCTCGTTCGCCGATCTTCTTCCTCCCATTTGATCCCTTGGCCTTCTTTGTACCAAGTTCGTCTCGTTCGTCCCTCTTCGTCCACCCATTTGATCCGTATGCATTCTTTGAACCAAGTTCGTCTCGTTCGTCCTCCCATTTGATCTGTTGGCATTCTTTGGACCAAGTTCGTCTCGTTCGTCCATCTTCGTCCTCCCATTTGATCTGTAGGCCTTATTTGGACCATGTTCGTCTCGTTCGTCCATCTTCGTCCTCCCATTTGATCCGTAGGCATTCTTTGTACCAAGTTCGTCTCGTTCTTCCCTCTTCGTCCACCCATTTGATCCGTAGACCTTCTTTGGACCAAGTTCATCTCGTTCGTCCATCTTCGTCCTCCCATTTGATCCTTGGCATTCTTTGGACCAAGTTCGTCTCGTTCGTCTGTCTTCGTCCTCCCATTTGATCCGTTGGCATTCTTTGGACCAAGTTCGTATCGTTCGTCTCTCTTCGTCCTCCCATTTGATCCGTAGGCCTTATTTGGACCATGTTCGTCTCGTTCGTCCATCATCATCCTCCCATTTGATCCGTAGGCCTTCTTTGGACAAAGTTCGTCTCGTTCGTCCATCTTCTTCCTCCCATTTGATCCCTTGGCCTTCTTTGGACCAAGTTCGTCTCGTTCGTCCCTCTTCGTCCACCCATTTGATCCGTATGCATTCTTTGGACCAAGTTCGTCTCGTTCGTCCTCCCATTTGATCCGTTGGCATTCTTTGGACGAAGTTCGTCTCGTTCATCCATCTTCGTCCTCCCATTTGATCCATTGGCCTTCTTTGGACCAAGTTCGTCTCGTTCGTCCCTCTTCGTCCTCCCATTTGCTCCGTAGGCCTTCTTTGTACCAAGTTCGTCTCGTTCTTCCCTCTTCGTCCTCCCATTTGATCCGTAGGCCTTCTTTGGACCAAGTTCGTCTCGTTCGTCCATCTTCGTCCTCCCATTTGATCCGTTGGTATCTTTTGGACCAAGTGCGTCTCGTTCGACCCTCTTCGTCCTCCCATTTGATCCGTAGGCCTTCTTTGGACCAAGTTCGTCTCGTTCGTCCATCTTCGTGCTCCCATTTGATCCGTTGGCATTCTTTGGACGAATTTCGTCTCGTTCGTCCATCTTCGTCCTCCCATTTGATCCATGGCATTCTTTGGGCCAAGTTCGTGTCGTTCGTCTGTCTTCGTCCGCCCATTTGATCCGTAGGCCTTCTTTGTACCAAGTTTGTCTCGTTCTTCCCTCTTTGTCCTCCCATTTAATCCGTAGGCCTTCTTTGGACTAACTTCGTCTCATTCGTCCATCTTTGTCCTCCCATTTGATCCGTTGGCCTTCTTTGTACGAAGTTCGTCTCGTTTGTCCCTCTTCGTCCTCCCATTTGATCCGTAGGCCTTCTTTGGACCAAGTTCGTCTCGTTCGTCCATCTTCGTCCTCCCATTGGATCCGTTGGCATCTTTTGGATCAAGTGCGTCTCGTTCGTCCCTCTTCGTCCTTCCATTTGATCTGTAGGCCTTCTTTGGACCAAGTTCGTCTCGTTCGTCCATCTTCGCGCTCCCATTTGATCCGTTGGCATTCTTTGGACGAATTTCGTCTAGTTCGTCCATCTTCGTCCTCCCATTTGATCCGTAGCATTCTTTGGACCAAGTTCGTCTCGTTCGTCTGTCTTCGTCCTCCCATTTGATCCATAGGCCTTCTTTGGATCAAGTTCGTCTCGTTCGTCCATCTTCGTCCTCCCATTTGATCCGTAGGCCTTCTTTGCACAAAGTTCGTCTCGTTCGCCCATCTTCTTCCTCCCATTTGATCCCTTGGCCTTCTTTGTACCAAGTTCGTCTCGTTCGTCCCTCTTCGTCCCCCCATTTGATCCGTAGGCCTTCTTTGGACCAAGTTCGTCTCGTTCGTCCTCCCATTTGATCCATTGGCATTCTTTGGACCAAGTTCGTCCCGTTCGTCCATCTTCGTTCTTCCATTTGATCCGTTGGCGTTCTTTGGACCAAGTTCGTCTCGTTCGTCCCTCTTCGTCCACCCAATTGATCCGTAGGCATTCTTTGGACCAAGTTCGTCAAGTTCGTCCTCCGATTTGATCCATTGGCATTCTTTGGACCAAGTTCGCCCCGTTCGTCCATCTTCGTTCTTCCATTTGATCCGTAGGCCTTCTTTGGAAAAAGTTTGTCTCGTTCGTCCATCTTCTTCCTCCCATTTGATCCGTAGGCTTTCTTTGGACTAAGTTCGTCTCGTTCGTCCCTCTTCGTCCTCCCATTTGATCCGTAGGCTTTCTTTGTACCAAGTTCGTCTCGTTCTTCCCTCTTTGTCCTCCCAATTGATTCGTAGGCCTTCTTTGGACCAACTTCGTCTCGTTCGTCCATCTTTGTCCTTCTTTGGACCAAGTTCGTCTCGTTCGTCCATCTCCGCGCTCCCATTTGATCCGTTGGCATTCTTTGGACGAATTTCGTCTAGTTCGTCCATCTTCGTCCTCCCATTTGATCCGTAGCATTCTTTGGACCAAGTTCGTCTCGTTCGTCTGTCTTCGTCCTCCCATTTGATCCATAGGCCTTCTTTGGATCAAGTTCGTCTCGTTCGTCCATCTTCGTCCTCCCATTTGATCCGTAGGCCTTCTTTGCACAAAGTTTGTCTCGTTCGCCGATCTTCTTCCTCCCATTTGATCCCTTGGCCTTCTTTGTACCAAGTTCGTCTCGTTCGTCCCTCTTCGTCCACCCATTTGATCCGTATGCATTCTTTGAACCAAGTTCGTCTCGTTCGTCCTCCCATTTGATCTGTTGGCATTCTTTGGACCAAGTTCGTCTCGTTCGTCCATCTTCGTCCTCCCATTTGATCTGTAGGCCTTATTTGGACCATGTTCGTCTCGTTCGTCCATCTTCGTCCTCCCATTTGATCCGTAGGCATTCTTTGTACCAAGTTCGTCTCGTTCTTCCCTCTTCGTCCACCCATTTGATCCGTAGACCTTCTTTGGACCAAGTTCATCTCGTTCGTCCATCTTCGTCCTCCCATTTGATCCTTGGCATTCTTTGGACCAAGTTCGTCTCGTTCGTCTGTCTTCGTCCTCCCATTTGATCCGTTGGCATTCTTTGGACCAAGTTCGTATCGTTCGTCCCTCTTCGTCCTCCCATTTGATCCGTAGGCCTTATTTGGACCATGTTCGTCTCGTTCGTCCATCATCATCCTCCCATTTGATCCGTAGGCCTTCTTTGGACAAAGTTCGTCTCGTTCGTCCATCTTCTTCCTCCCATTTGATCCCTTGGCCTTCTTTGGACCAAGTTCGTCTCGTTCGTCCCTCTTCGTCCACCCATTTGATCCGTATGCATTCTTTGGACCAAGTTCGTCTCGTTCGTCCTCCCATTTGATCCGTTGGCATTCTTTGGACCAAGTTCGTCTCGTTCATCCATCTTCGTCCTCCCATTTGATCCATTGGCCTTCTTTGGACCAAGTTCGTCTCGTTCGTCCCTCTTCGTCCTCCCATTTGCTCCGTAGGCCTTCTTTGTACCAAGTTCGTCTCGTTCTTCCCTCTTCGTCCTCCCATTTGATCCGTAGGCCTTCTTTGGACCAAGTGCGTCTCGTTCGACCCTCTTCGTCCTCCCATTTGATCCGTAGGCCTTCTTTGGACCAAGTTCGTCTCGTTCGTCCATCTTCGTGCTCCCATTTGATCCGTTGGCATTCTTTGGACGAATTTCGTCTCGTTCGTCCATCTTCGTCCTCCCATTTGATCCATGGCATTCTTTGGGCCAAGTTCGAGTCGTTCGTCTGTCTTCGTCCGCCCATTTGATCCGTAGGCCTTCTTTGTACCAAGTTTGTCTCGTTCTTCCCTCTTTGTCCTCCCATTTAATCCGTAGGCCTTCTTTGGACTAACTTCGTCTCATTCGTCCATCTTTGTCCTCCCATTTGATCCGTTGGCCTTCTTTGTACGAAGTTCGTCTCGTTTGTCCCTCTTCGTCCTCCCATTTGATCCGTAGGCCTTCTTTGGACCAAGTTCGTCTCGTTCGTCCATCTTCGTCCTCCCATTGGATCCGTTGGCATCTTTTGGATCAAGTGCGTCTCGTTCGTCCCTCTTCGTCCTCCCATTTGATCTGTAGGCCTTCTTTGGACCAAGTTCGTCTCGTTCGTCCATCTTCGCGCTCCCATTTGATCCGTTTGCATTCTTTGGACGAATTTCGTCTAGTTCGTCCATCTTCGTCCTCCCATTTGATCCGTAGCATTCTTTGGACCAAGTTCGTCTCGTTCGTCTGTCTTCGTCCTCCCATTTGATCCATAGGCCTTCTTTGGATCAAGTTCGTCTCGTTCGTCCATCTTCGTCCTCCCATTTGATCCGTAGGCCTTCTTTGCACAAAGTTCGTCTCGTTCGCCCATCTTCTTCCTCCCATTTGATCCCTTGGCCTTCTTTGTACCAAGTTCGTCTCGTTCGTCCCTCTTCGTCCACCCATTTGATCCGTAGGCCTTCTTTGGACCAAGTTCGTCTCGTTCGTCCTCCCATTTGATCCATTGGCATTCTTTGGACCAAGTTCGTCCCGTTCGTCCATCTTCGTTCTTCCATTTGATCCGTTGGCATTCTTTGGACCAAGTTCGTCTCGTTCGTCCCTCTTCGTCCACCCATTTGATCCGTAGGCATTCTTTGGACCAAGTTCGTCAAGTTCGTCCTCCCATTTGATCCATTGGCATTCTTTGGACCAAGTTCGTCCCGTTCGTCCATCTTCGTTCTTCCATTTGATCCGTAGGCCTTCTTTGGAAAAAGTTTGTCTCGTTCGTCCATCTTCTTCCTCCCATTTGATCCGTAGGCTTTCTTTGGACTAAGTTCGTCTCGTTCGTCCCTCTTCGTCCTCCCGTTTGATCCGTAGGCTTTCTTTGTACCAAGTTCGTCTCGTTCTTCCCTCTTTGTCCTCCCAATTGATTCGTAGGCCTTCTTTGGACCAACTTCGTCTCGTTCGTCCATCTTTGTCCTTCTTTGGACCAAGTTCGTCTCGTTCGTCCATCTTCGCGCTCCCATTTGATCCGTTGGCATTCTTTGGACGAATTTCGTCTAGTTCGTCCATCTTCGTCCTCCCATTTGATCCGTAGCATTCTTTGGACCAAGTTCGTCTCGTTCGTCTGTCTTCGTCCTCCCATTTGATCCATAGGCCTTCTTTGCACAAAGTTTGTCTCGTTCGCCGATCTTCTTCCTCCCATTTGATCCCTTGGCCTTCTTTGTACCAAGTTCGTCTCTCTCGTCCCTCTTCGTCCACCCATTTGATCCGTATGCATTCTTTGAACCAAGTTCGTCTCGTTCGTCCTCCCATTTGATCTGTTGGCATTCTTTGGACCAAGTTCGTCTCGTTCGTCCATCTTCGTCCTCCCATTTGATCTGTAGGCCTTATTTGGACCATGTTCGTCTCGTTCGTCCATCTTCGTCCTCCCATTTGATCCGTAGGCATTCTTTGTACCAAGTTCGTCTCGTTCTTCCCTCTTCGTCCACCCATTTGATCCGTAGACCTTCTTTGGACCAAGTTCATCTCGTTCGTCCATCTTCGTCCTCCCATTTGATCCTTGGCATTCTTTGGACCAAGTTCGTCTCGTTCGTCTGTCTTCGTCCTCCCATTTGATCCGTTGGCATTCTTTGGACCAAGTTCGTATCGTTCGTCCCTCTTCGTCCTCCCATTTGATCCGTAGGCCTTATTTGGACCATGTTCGTCTCGTTCGTCCATCATCATCCTCCCATTTGATCCGTAGGCCTTCTTTGGACAAAGTTCGTCTCGTTCGTCCATCTTCTTCCTCCCATTTGATCCCTTGGCCTTCTTTGGACCAAGTTCGTCTCGTTCGTCCCTCTTCGTCCACCCATTTGATCCGTATGCATTCTTTGGACCAAGTTCGTCTCGTTCGTCCTCCCATTTGATCCGTTGGCATTCTTTGGACCAAGTTCGTCTCGTTCATCCATCTTCGTCCTCCCATTTGATCCATTGGCCTTCTTTGGACCAAGTTCGTCTCGTTCGTCCCTCTTCGTCCTCCCATTTGCTCCGTAGGCCTTCTTTGTACCAAGTTCGTCTCGTTCTTCCCTCTTCGTCCTCCCATTTGATCCGTAGGCCTTCTTTGGACCAAGTTCGTCTCGTTCGTCCATCTTCGTCCTCCCATTTGATCCGTTGGCATCTTTTGGACCAAGTGCGTCTCGTTCGACCCTCTTCGTCCTCCCATTTGATCCGTAGGCCTTCTTTGGACCAAGTTCGTCTCGTTCGTCCATCTTCGTGCTCCCATTTGATCCGTTGGCATTCTTTGGACGAATTTCGTCTCGTTCGTCCATCTTCGTCCTCCCATTTGATCCATGGCATTCTTTGGGCCAAGTTCGTGTCGTTCGTCTGTCTTCGTCCGCCCATTTGATCCGTAGGCCTTCTTTGTACCAAGTTTGTCTCGTTCTTCCCTCTTTGTCCTCCCATTTAATCCGTAGGCCTTCTTTGGACTAACTTCGTCTCATTCGTCCATCTTTGTCCTCCCATTTGATCCGTTGGCCTTCTTTGTACGAAGTTCGTCTCGTTTGTCCCTCTTCGTCCTCCCATTTGATCCGTAGGCCTTCTTTGGACCAAGTTCGTCTCGTTCGTCCATCTTCGTCCTCCCTTTGGATCCGTTGGCATCTTTTGGATCAAGTGCGTCTCGTTCGTCCCTCTTCGTCCTCCCATTTGATCTGTAGGCCTTCTTTGGACCAAGTTCGTCTCGTTCGTCCATCTTCGCGCTCCCATTTGATCCGTTGGCATTCTTTGGACGAATTTCGTCTAGTTCGTCCATCTTCGTCCTCCCATTTGATCCGTAGCATTCTTTGGACCAAGTTCGTCTCGTTCGTCTGTCTTCGTCCTCCCATTTGATCCATAGGCCTTCTTTGGATCAAGTTCGTCTCGTTCGTCCATCTTCGTCCTCCCATTTGATCCGTAGGCCTTCTTTGCACAAAGTTCGTCTCGTTCGCCCATCTTCTTCCTCCCATTTGATCCCTTGGCCTTCTTTGTACCAAGTTCGTCTCGTTCGTCCCTCTTCGTCCACCCATTTGATCCGTAGGCCTTCTTTGGACCAAGTTCGTCTCGTTCGTCCTCCCATTTGATCCATTGGCATTCTTTGGACCAAGTTCGTCCCGTTCGTCCATCTTCGTTCTTCCATTTGATCCGTTGGCATTCTTTGGACCAAGTTCGTCTCGTTCGTCCCTCTTCGTCCACCCATTTGATCCGTAGGCATTCTTTGGACCAAGTTCGTCAAGTTCGTCCTCCCATTTGATCCATTGGCATTCTTTGGACCAAGTTCGTCCCGTTCGTCCATCTTCGTTCTTCCATTTGATCCGTAGGCCTTCTTTGGAAAAAGTTTGTCTCGTTCGTCCATCTTCTTCCTCCCATTTGATCCGTAGGCTTTCTTTGGACTAAGTTCGTCTCGTTCGTCCCTCTTCGTCCTCCCATTTGATCCGTAGGCTTTCTTTGTACCAAGTTCGTCTCGTTCTTCCCTCTTTGTCCTCCCAATTGATTCGTAGGCCTTCTTTGGACCAACTTCGTCTCGTTCGTCCATCTTTGTCCTTCTTTGGACCAAGTTCGTCTCGTTCGTCCATCTTCGCGCTCCCATTTGATCCGTTGGCATTCTTTGGACGAATTTCGTCTAGTTCGTCCATCTTCGTCCTCCCATTTGATCCGTAGCATTCTTTGGACCAAGTTCGTCTCGTTCGTCTGTCTTCGTCCTCCCATTTGATCCATAGGCCTTCTTTGGATCAAGTTCGTCTCGTTCGTCCATCTTCGTCCTCCCATTTGATCCGTAGGCCTTCTTTGCACAAAGTTTGTCTCGTTCGCCGATCTTCTTCCTCCCATTTGATCCCTTGGCCTTCTTTGTACCAAGTTCGTCTCGTTCGTCCCTCTTCGTCCACCCATTTGATCCGTATGCATTCTTTGAACCAAGTTCGTCTCGTTCGTCCTCCCATTTGATCTGTTGGCATTCTTTGGACCAAGTTCGTCTCGTTCGTCCATCTTCGTCCTCCCATTTGATCTGTAGGCCTTATTTGGACCATGTTCGTCTCGTTCGTCCATCTTCGTCCTCCCATTTGATCCGTAGGCATTCTTTGTACCAAGTTCGTCTCGTTCTTCCCTCTTCGTCCACCCATTTGATCCGTAGACCTTCTTTGGACCAAGTTCATCTCGTTCGTCCATCTTCGTCCTCCCATTTGATCCTTGGCATTCTTTGGACCAAGTTCGTCTCGTTCGTCTGTCTTCGTCCTCCCATTTGATCCGTTGGCATTCTTTGGACCAAGTTCGTATCGTTCGTCCGTCTTCGTCCTCCCATTTGATCCGTAGGCCTTATTTGGACCATGTTCGTCTCGTTCGTCCATCATCATCCTCCCATTTGATCCGTAGGCCTTCTTTGGACAAAGTTCGTCTCGTTCGTCCATCTTCTTCCTCCCATTTGATCCCTTGGCCTTCTTTGGACCAAGTTCGTCTCGTTCGTCCCTCTTCGTCCACCCATTTGATCCGTATGCATTCTTTGGACCAAGTTCGTCTCGTTCGTCCTCCCATTTGATCCGTTGGCATTCTTTGGACCAAGTTCGTCTCGTTCATCCATCTTCGTCCTCCCATTTGATCCATTGGCCTTCTTTGGACCAAGTTCGTCTCGTTCGTCCCTCTTCGTCCTCCCATTTGCTCCGTAGGCCTTCTTTGTACCAAGTTCGTCTCGTTCTTCCCTCTTCGTCCTCCCATTTGATCCGTAGGCCTTCTTTGGACCAAGTTCGTCTCGTTCGTCCATCTTCGTCCTCCCATTTGATCCGTTGGCATCTTTTGGACCAAGTGCGTCTCGTTCGACCCTCTTCGTCCTCCCATTTGATCCGTAGGCCTTCTTTGGACCAAGTTCGTCTCGTTCGTCCATCTTCGTGCTCCCATTTGATCCGTTGGCATTCTTTGGACGAATTTCGTCTCGTTCGTCCATCTTCGTCCTCCCATTTGATCCATGGCATTCTTTGGGCCAAGTTCGTGTCGTTCGTCTGTCTTCGTCCTCCCATTTGATCCGTAGGCCTTCTTTGTACCAAGTTTGTCTCGTTCTTCCCTCTTTGTCCTCCCATTTAATCCGTAGGCCTTCTTTGGACTAACTTCGTCTCATTCGTCCATCTTTGTCCTCCCATTTGATCCGTTGGCCTTCTTTGTACGAATTTCGTCTCGTTTGTCCCTCTTCGTCCTCCCATTTGATCCGTAGGCCTTCTTTGGACCAAGTTCGTCTCGTTCGTCCATCTTCGTCCTCCCATTGGATCCGTTGGCATCTTTTGGATCAAGTGCGTCTCGTTCGTCCCTCTTCGTCCTCCCATTTGATCTGTAGGCCTTCTTTGGACCAAGTTCGTCTCGTTCGTCCATCTTCGCGCTCCCATTTGATCCGTTGGCATTCTTTGGACGAATTTCGTCTAGCTCGTCCATCTTCGTCCTCCCATTTGATCCGTAGCATTCTTTGGACCAAGTTCATCTCGTTCGTCTGTCTTCGTCCTCCCATTTGATCCATAGGCCTTCTTTGGATCAAGTTCGTCTCGTTCGTCCATCTTCGTCCTCCCATTTGATCCGTAGGCCTTCTTTGCACAAAGTTCGTCTCGTTCGCCCATCTTCTTCCTCCCATTTGATCCGTTGGCATTCTTTGGACGAATTTCGTCTAGCTCGTCCATCTTCGTCCTCCCATTTGATCCGTAGCATTCTTTGGACCAAGTTCATCTCTTCGTCTGTCTTCGTCCTCCCATTTGATCCATAGGCCTTCTTTGGATCAAGTTCGTCTCGTTCGTCCATCTTCGTCCTCCCATTTGATCCGTAGGCCTTCTTTGCACAAAGTTCGTCTCGTTCGCCCATCTTCTTCCTCCCATTTGATCCCTTGGCCTTCTTTGTACCAAGTTCGTCTCGTTCGTCCCTCTTCGTCCACCCATTTGATCCGTAGGCCTTCTTTGGACCAAGTTCGTCTCGTTCGTCCTCCCATTTGATCCATTGGCATTCTTTGGACCAAGTTCGTCCCGTTCGTCCATCTTCGTTCTTCCATTTGATCCGTTGGCATTCTTTGGACCAAGTTCGTCTCGTTCGTCCCTCTTCGTCCACCCATTTGATCCGTAGGCATTCTTTGGACCAAGTTCGTCAAGTTCGTCCTCCCATTTGATCCATTGGCATTCTTTGGACCAAGTTCGTCCCGTTCGTCCATCTTCGTTCTTCCATTTGATCCGTAGGCCTTCTTTGGAAAAAGTTTGTCTCGTTCGTCCATCTTCTTCCTCCCATTTGATCCGTAGGCTTTCTTTGGACCAAGTTCGTCTCGTTCGTCCCTCTTCGTCCTCCCATTTGATCCGTAGGCTTTCTTTGTACCAAGTTCGTCTCGTTCTTCCCTCTTTGTCCTCCCAATTGATTCGTAGGCCTTCTTTGGACCAACTTCGTCTCGTTCGTCCATCTTTGTCCTCCCATTTGATCTGTTGGCCTTCTTTGTACGAAGTTCGTCTCGTTTGTCCCTCTTCGTCCTCCCATTTGATCCGTAGGCCTTCTTTGGACCAAGTTCGTCTCGTTCGTCCATCTTCGTCCTCCCATTTGATCCGTTGGCCTTCTATGTACCAAGTTCGTCTCGTTCATCCCTCTTCGTCCGCCCATTTGATCCGTAGGCCTTCTTTGGACCAACTTCATCTCGTTCGTCCATCTTTGTCCTCCCATTTGATCTGTAGGCCTTCTTTGGACGAATTTCGTCTCGTTCGTCCATCTTCGTCCTCCCATTTGATCCATGGCATTCTTTGGACCACGTTCGTCTGTCTTCGTCCTCCCATTTGATCCGTAGGCCTTCTTTGGACAAAGTTTGTCTCGTTCGTCGATCTTCTTCCTCGCATTTGATCCCTTGGCCTTCTTTGTACCAATTTCGTCTCGTTCGTCCATCTTCGTCCTCCCATTTGCTCCGTAGGCATTCTTTGGACCACGTTTGTCTCGTTCGTCTGTCTTCATCCTCCCATTTGATCCGTAGGCCTTCTTTGGACAAAGTTTGTCTCGTTCGCCGATCTTCTTCCTCCCATTTGATCCCTTGGCCTTCTTTGTACCAAGTTCGTCTCGTTCGTCCCTCTTCGTCCACCCATTTGATCCGTATGCATTCTTTGAACCAAGTTCGTCTCGTTCGTCCATCTTCGTCCTCCCATTTGATCTGTAGGCCTTATTTGGACCATGTTCGTCTCGTTCGTCCATCTTCGTCCTCCCATTTGATCCATGGCATTCTTTGGGCCAAGTTCGTGTCGTTCGTCTGTCTTCGTCCTCCCATTTGATCCGTAGGCCTTCTTTGTACCAAGTTTGTCTCGTTCTTCCCTCTTTGTCCTCCCATTTAATCCGTAGGCCTTCTTTGGACTAACTTCGTCTCATTCGTCCATCTTTGTCCTCCCATTTGATCCGTTGGCCTTCTTTGTACGAAGTTCGTCTCGTTTGTCCCTCTTCGTCCTCCCATTTGATCCGTAGGCCTTCTTTGGACCAAGTTCGTCTCGTTCGTCCATCTTCGTCCTCCCATTGGATCCGTTGGCATCTTTTGGATCAAGTGCGTCTCGTTCGTCCCTCTTCGTCCTCCCATTTGATCTGTAGGCCTTCTTTGGACCAAGTTCGTCTCGTTCGTCCATCTTCGCGCTCCCATTTGATCCGTTGGCATTCTTTGGACGAATTTCGTCTAGTTCGTCCATCTTCGTCCTCCCATTTGATCCGTAGCATTCTTTGGACCAAGTTCGTCTCGTTCGTCTGTCTTCGTCCTCCCATTTGATCCATAGGCCTTCTTTGGATCAAGTTCGTCTCGTTCGTCCATCTTCGTCCTCCCATTTGATCCGTAGGCCTTCTTTGCACAAAGTTCGTCTCGTTCGCCCATCTTCTTCCTCCCATTTGATCCCTTGGCCTTCTTTGTACCAAGTTCGTCTCGTTCGTCCCTCTTCGTCCACCCATTTGATCCGTAGGCCTTCTTTGGACCAAGTTCGTCTCGTTCGTCCTCCCATTTGATCCATTGGCATTCTTTGGACCAAGTTCGTCCCGTTCGTCCATCTTCGTTCTTCCATTTGATCCGTTGGCATTCTTTGGACCAAGTTCGTCTCGTTCGTCCCTCTTCGTCCACCCATTTGATCCGTAGGCATTCTTTGGACCAAGTTCGTCAAGTTCGTCCTCCCATTTGATCCATTGGCATTCTTTGGACCAAGTTCGTCCCGTTCGTCCATCTTCGTTCTTCCATTTGATCCGTAGGCCTTCTTTGGAAAAAGTTTGTCTCGTTCGTCCATCTTCTTCCTCCCATTTGATCCGTAGGCTTTCTTTGGACTAAGTTCGTCTCGTTCGTCCCTCTTCGTCCTCCCATTTGATCCGTAGGCTTTCTTTGTACCAAGTTCGTCTCGTTCTTCCCTCTTTGTCCTCCCAATTGATTCGTAGGCCTTCTTTGGACCAACTTCGTCTCGTTCGTCCATCTTTGTCCTTCTTTGGACCAAGTTCGTCTCGTTCGTCCATCTTCGCGCTCCCATTTGATCCGTTGGCATTCTTTGGACGAATTTCGTCTAGTTCGTCCATCTTCGTCCTCCCATTTGATCCGTAGCATTCTTTGGACCAAGTTCGTCTCGTTCGTCTGTCTTCGTCCTCCCATTTGATCCATAGGCCTTCTTTGGATCAAGTTCGTCTCGTTCGTCCATCTTCGTCCTCCCATTTGATCCGTAGGCCTTCTTTGCACAAAGTTTGTCTCGTTCGCCGATCTTCTTCCTCCCATTTGATCCCTTGGCCTTCTTTGTACCAAGTTCGTCTCTTTCGTCCCTCTTCGTCCACCCATTTGATCCGTATGCATTCTTTGAACCAAGTTCGTCTCGTTCGTCCTCCCATTTGATCTGTTGGCATTCTTTGGACCAAGTTCGTCTCGTTCGTCCATCTTCGTCCTCCCATTTGATCTGTAGGCCTTATTTGGACCATGTTCGTCTCGTTCGTCCATCTTCGTCCTCCCATTTGATCCGTAGGCATTCTTTGTACCAAGTTCGTCTCGTTCTTCCCTCTTCGTCCACCCATTTGATCCGTAGACCTTCTTTGGACCAAGTTCATCTCGTTCGTCCATCTTCGTCCTCCCATTTGATCCTTGGCATTCTTTGGACCAAGTTCGTCTCGTTCGTCTGTCTTCGTCCTCCCATTTGATCCGTTGGCATTCTTTGGACCAAGTTCGTATCGTTCGTCCCTCTTCGTCCTCCCATTTGATCCGTAGGCCTTATTTGGACCATGTTCGTCTCGTTCGTCCATCATCATCCTCCCATTTGATCCGTAGGCCTTCTTTGGACAAAGTTCGTCTCGTTCGTCCATCTTCTTCCTCCCATTTGATCCGTTGGCATCTTTTGGACCAAGTGCGTCTCGTTCGACCCTCTTCGTCCTCCCATTTGATCCGTAGGCCTTCTTTGGACCAAGTTCGTCTCGTTCGTCCATCTTCGTCCTCCCATTTGATCCGTAGGCCTTCTTTGCACAAAGTTTGTCTCGTTCGCCGATCTTCTTCCTCCCATTTGATCCCTTGGCCTTCTTTGGAACAAGTTCGTCTCGTTCGTCCCTCTTCGTCCACCCATTTGATCCGTATGCATTCTTTGGACCAAGTTCGTCTCGTTCGTCCTCCCATTTGATCCGTTGGCATTCTTTGGACCAAGTTCGTCTCGTTCATCCATCTTCGTCCTCCCATTTGATCCATTGGCCTTCTTTGGACCAAGTTCGTCTCGTTCGTCCCTCTTCGTCCTCCCATTTGCTCCGTAGGCCTTCTTTGTACCAAGTTCGTCTCGTTCTTCCCTCTTCGTCCTCCCATTTGATCCGTAGGCCTTCTTTGGACCAAGTTCGTCTCGTTCGTCCATCTTCGTCCTCCCATTTGATCCGTTGGCATCTTTTGGACCAAGTGCGTCTCGTTCGACCCTCTTCGTCCTCCCATTTGATCCGTAGGCCTTCTTTGGACCAAGTTCGTCTCGTTCGTCCATCTTCGTGCTCCTATTTGATCCGTTGGCATTCTTTGGACGAATTTCGTCTCGTTCGTCCATCTTCGTCCTCCCATTTGATCCATGGCATTCTTTGGGCCAAGTTCGTGTCGTTCGTCTGTCTTCGTCCTCCCATTTGATCCGTAGGCCTTCTTTGTACCAAGTTTGTCTCGTTCTTCCCTCTTTGTCCTCCCATTTAATCCGTAGGCCTTCTTTGGACTAACTTCGTCTCATTCGTCCATCTTTGTCCTCCCATTTGATCCGTTGGCCTTCTTTGTACGAAGTTCGTCTCGTTTGTCCCTCTTCGTCCTCCCATTTGATCCGTAGGCCTTCTTTGGACCAAGTTCGTCTCGTTCGTCCATCTTCGTCCTCCCATTGGATCCGTTGGCATCTTTTGGATCAAGTGCGTCTCGTTCGTCCCTCTTCGTCCTCCCATTTGATCTGTAGGCCTTCTTTGGACCAAGTTCGTCTCGTTCGTCCATCTTCGCGCTCCCATTTGATCCGTTGGCATTCTTTGGACGAATTTCGTCTCGTTCGTCCATCTTCGTCCTCCCATTTGATCCGTAGCATTCTTTGGACCAAGTTCGTCTCGTTCGTCTGTCTTCGTCCTCCCATTTGATCCGTTGGCATTCTTTGGACAAAGTTCGTCTTGTTCGTCCATCTTCGTCCTCCCATTTAATCCGTAGGCCTTATTTGGACCATGTTCGTCTCGTTCGTCCATCATCGTCCTCCCATTTGATCCGTAGGCCTTCTTTGCACAAAGTTCGTCTCGTTCGCCCATCTTCTTCCTCCCATTTGATCCCTTGGCCTTCTTTGTACCAAGTTCGTCTCGTTCGTCCCTCTTCGTCCACCCATTTGATCCGTAGGCATTCTTTGGACCAAGTTCGTCAAGTTCGTCCTCCCATTTGATCCATTGGCATTCTTTGGACCAAGTTCGTCCCGTTCGTCCATCTTCGTTCTTCCATTTGATCCGTAGGCCTTCTTTGGAAAAAGTTTGTCTCGTTCGTCCATCTTCTTCCTCCCATTTGATCCGTAGGCTTTCTTTGGACCAAGTTCGTCTCGTTCGTCCCTCTTCGTCCTCCCATCTGATCCGTAGGCTTTCTTTGTACCAAGTTCGTCTCGTTCTTCCCTCTTTGTCCTCCCAATTGATTCGTAGGCCTTCTTTGGACCAACTTCGTCTCGTTCGTCCATCTTTGTCCTCCCATTTGATCTGTTGGCCTTCTTTGTACGAAGTTCGTCTCGTTTGTCCCTCTTCGTCCTCCCATTTGATCCGTAGGCCTTCTTTGGACCAAGTTCGTCTCGTTCGTCCATCTTCGTCCTCCCATTTGATCCGTTGGCCTTCTATGTACCAAGTTCGTCTCGTTCATCCCTCTTCGTCCGCCCATTTGATCCGTAGGCCTTCTTTGGACCAACTTCATCTCGTTCGTCCATCTTTGTCCTCCCATTTGATCTGTAGGCCTTCTTTGGACGAATTTCGTCTCGTTCGTCCATCTTCGTCCTCCCATTTGATCCATGGCATTCTTTGGACCACGTTTGTCTCGTTCGTCTGTCTTCGTCCTCCCATTTGATCCGTAGGCCTTCTTTGGACAAAGTTTGTCTCGTTCGCCGATCTTCTTCCTCCCATTTGATCCCTTGGCCTTCTTTGTACCAAGTTCGTCTCGTTCGTCCCTCTTCGTCCACCCATTTGATCCGTATGCATTCTTTGAACCAAGTTCGTCTCGTTCGTCCATCTTCGTCCTCCCATTTGATCTGTAGGCCTTATTTGGACCATGTTCGTCTCGTTCGTCCATCTTCGTCCTCCCATTTGATCCGTAGGCATTCTTTGTACCAAGTTCGTCTCGTTCTTCCCTCTTCGTCCACCCATTTGATCCGTAGGCCTTCTTTGGACGAAGTTCATCTCGTTCGTCCATCTTCGTCCTCCCATTTGATCCTTGGCATTCTTTGGACCAAGTTCGTCTCGTTCGTCTGTCTTCGTCCTCCCATTTGATCCGTTGGCATTCTTTGGACCAAGTTCGCATCGTTCGTCCCTCTTCATCCTCCCATTTGATCCGTAGGCCTTATTTGGACCATGTTCGTCTCGTTCGTCCATCATCATCCTCCCATTTGATCCGTAGGCCTTCTTTGGACAAAGTTCGTCTCGTTCGTCCATCTTCTTCCTCCCATTTGATCCCTTGGCCTTCTTTGGACCAAGTTCGTCTCGTTCGTCCCTCTTTGTCCACCCATTTGATCCGTATGCATTCTTTGGACCAAGTTCGTCTCGTTCGTCCTCCCATTTGATCCGTTGGCATTCTTTGGACCAAGTTCGTCTCGTTCGTCCATCTTCGTCCTCCCATTTGATCCATTGGCCTTCTTTGGACCAAGTTCGTCTCGTTCGTCCCTCTTCGTCCTCCCATTTGCTCCGTAGGCCTTCTTTTTACCAAGTTCGTCTCGTTCTTCCCTCTTCGTCCTCCCATTTGATCCGTAGGCCTTCTTTGGACCAAGTTCGTCTCGTTCGTCCATCTTCGTCCTCCCATTTGATCCGTTGGCATCTTTTGGACCAAGTGCGTCTCGTTCGACCCTCTTCGTACTCCCATTTGATCCGTAGGCCTTCTTTGGACCAAGTTCGTCTTGTTCGTCCATCTTCGTGCTCCCATTTGATCCGTTGGCATTCTTTGGACGAATTTCGTCTCGTTCGTCCATCTTCGTCCTCCCATTTGATCCATGGCATTCTTTGTGCCAAGTTCGTGTCGTTCGTCTGTCTTCGTCCTCCCATTTGATCCGTAGGCCTTCTTTGTACCAAGTTTGTCTCGTTCTTCCCTCTTTGTCCTCCCATTTAATCCGTAGGCCTTCTTTGGACTAACTTCGTCTCGTTCGTCCATCTTTGTCCTCCTATTTGATCCGTTGGCCTTCTTTTTACGAAGTTCGTCTCGTTTGTCCCTCTTCGTCCTCCCATTTGATCCGTAGGCCTTCTTTGGACCAAGTTCGTCTCGTTCGTCCATCTTCGTCCTCCCATTGGATCCGTTGGCATCTTTTGGATCAAGTGCGTCTCGTTCGTCCCTCTTCGTCCTCCCATTTGATCTGTAGGCCTTCTTTGGACCAAGTTCGTCTCGTTCGTCCATCTTCGCGCTCCCATTTGATCCGTTGGCATTCTTTGGACGAATTTCGTCTCGTTCGTCCATCTTCGTCCTCCCATTTGATCCGTAGCATTCTTTGGACCAAGTTCGTCTCGTTCGTCTGTCTTCGTCCTCCCATTTGATCCGTTGGCATTCTTTGGACAAAGTTCGTCTTGTTCGTCCATCTTCGTCCTCCCATTTAATCCGTAGGCATTATTTGGACCATGTTCGTCTCGTTCGTCCATCATCGTCCTCCCATTTGATCCGTAGGCCTTCTTTGCACAAAGTTCGTCTCGTTCGCCCATCTTCTTCCTCCCATTTGATCCCTTGGCCTTCTTTGTACCAAGTTCGTCTCGTTCGTCCCTCTTCGTCCACCCATTTGATCCGTAGGCCTTCTTTGGACCAAGTTCGTCTCGTTCGTCCTCCCATTTGATCCATTGGCATTCTTTGGACCAAGTTCGTCCTGTTCGTCCATCTTCGTTCTTCCATTTGATCCGTTGGCATTCTTTGGACCAAGTTCGTCTCGTTCGTCCATCTTCGTCCTCCCGTTTGATCCGTAGGCCTTCTTTGGACAAAGTTCGTCTCGTTCGCCCATCTTCTTCCTCCCGTTTGATCCCTTGGCCTTCTTTGTACCAAGGTCGTCTCGTTCGTCCCTCTTCGTCCACCCATTTGATCCGTAGGCATTCTTTTGACCAAGTTCGTCTCGTTCGTCCTCCCATTTGATCCGTTGGCATTCTTTGGACCAAGTTCGTCTCGTTCGTCCATCTTCGTCCTCCCATTTGATCCATTGGCATTCTTTGGACCAAGTTCGTCTCGTTCGTCCATCTTCGTTCTTCCATTTGATATGTAGGCCTTCTTTGGACAAAGTTCCTCTCGGTCGTCCATCTTCTTCCTCCCACTTGATCCCTAGGCCTTTTTTGGAACAAGTTCGTCTCGTTCGTCCATCTTTGTCCTCCCATTTGATCCGTTGGCCTTCTTTGTACCATGTTCGTCTCGTTCGTCCCTCTTCGTCCTCCCATTTGATCCGTAGGCCTTCTTTGGACCAAGTTCGTCTCGTTCATCCATCTTCGTCCTCCCATATGATCCGTTGGCCTTCTTTGTACCAAGTTCGTCTCGTTCTTCCCTCTTCGTCCTCCCATTTGATCCGTAGGCCTTGGTTGGACTAACTTCGTCTCGTTCGTCCATCATTGTCCTCCCATTTGATCCGTAGGCCTTCTTTGGACGAATTTCGTCTCGTTCGTCCATCTTCGTCCTCCCATTTGATCCATGGCATTCTTTGGACCAAGTTCGTCTCGTTCGTCTGTCTTCGTCCTCCCATTTGATCCGTTGGCATTCTTTGGACCAAGTTCGTCTCGTTCGTCAATCTTCGTCCTCCCATTTGATCCGTAGGCCTTATTTGGACCATGTTCGTCTCGTTCGTCCATTTGATTCGTAGGCCTTCTTTGGACCAACTTCGTCTCGTTCGTCCATCTTTGTCCTCCCATTTGATCCGTTGGCCTTCTTTGTACCAAGTTCGTCTCGTTCTTCCCTCTTCGTCCCCCCATTTGATCGACCAACTTCGTCTCGTTCGTCCATCTTTGTCCTCCCATTTGATCCGTTGGCCTTCTTTGTACCAAGTTCGTCTCGTTCGTCCCTCCTCGTCCTTCCATTTGATCCGTAGGCTTCTTTGGACCAAGTTCGTCTCGTTCATCCATCTTCGTCCTCCCATATGATCCGTTGGCCTTCTTTGTACCAAGTTCGTCTCGTTCTTCCCTCTTGGTCCTCCCATTTGATCCGTAGGCCTTGGTTGGACCAACTTCGTCTCGTTCGTCCATCATTGTCCTCCCATTTGATCCGTAGGCCTTCTTTGGACGAATTTCGTCTCGTTCGTCCATCTTCGTCCTCCCATTTGATCCATGGCATTCTTTGGACCAAGTTCGTCTCGTTCGTCTGTCTTCGTCCTCCCATTTGATCCGTTGGCATTCTTTGGACCAAGTTCGTCTCGTTCGTCAATCTTCGTCCTCCCATTTGATCCGTAGGCCTTATTTGGACCATGTTCGTCTCGTTCGTCCATTTGATTCGTAGGCCTTCTTTGGACCAACTTCGTCTCGTTCGTCCATCTTTGTCCTCCCATTTGATCCGTTGGCCTTCTTTGTACCAAGTTCGTCTCGTTCTTCCCTCTTCGTCCTCCCATTTGATCGACCAACTTCGTCTCGTTCGTCCATCTTTGTCCTCCCATTTGATCCGTTGGCCTTCTTTGGACAAAGTTCCTCTCGGTCGTCCATCTTCTTCCTCCCACTTGATCCCTAGGCCTTTTTTGGAACAAGTTCGTCTCGTTCGTCCATCTTTGTCCTCCCATTTGATCCGTTGGCCTTCTTTGTACCATGTTCGTCTCGTTCGTCCCTCTTCGTCCTCCCATTTGATCCGTAGGCCTTCTTTGGACCAAGTTCGTCTCGTTCATCCATCTTCGTCCTCCCATATGATCCGTTGGCCTTCTTTGTACCAAGTTCGTCTCGTTCTTCCCTCTTCGTCCTCCCATTTGATCCGTAGGCCTTGGTTGGACTAACTTCGTCTCGTTCGTCCATCATTGTCCTCCCATTTGATCCGTAGGCCTTCTTTGGACGAATTTCGTCTCGTTCGTCCATCTTCGTCCTCCCATTTGATCCATGGCATTCTTTGGACCAAGTTCGTCTCGTTCGTCTGTCTTCGTCCTCCCATTTGATCCGTTGGCATTCTTTGGACCAAGTTCGTCTCGTTCGTCAATCTTCGTCCTCCCATTTGATCCGTAGGCCTTATTTGGACCATGTTCGTCTCGTTCGTCCATTTGATTCGTAGGCCTTCTTTGGACCAACTTCGTCTCGTTCGTCCATCTTTGTCCTCCCATTTGATCCGTTGGCCTTCTTTGTACCAAGTTCGTCTCGTTCTTCCCTCTTCGTCCTCCCATTTGATCGACCAACTTCGTCTCGTTCGTCCATCTTTGTCCTCCCATTTGATCCGTTGGCCTTCTTTGTACCAAGTTCGTCTCGTTCGTCCCTCCTCGTCCTTCCATTTGATCCGTAGGCTTCTTTGGACCAAGTTCGTCTCGTTCATCCATCTTCGTCCTCCCATATGATCCGTTGGCCTTCTTTGTACCAAGTTCGTCTCGTTCTTCCCTCTTGGTCCTCCCATTTGATCCGTAGGCCTTGGTTGGACCAACTTCGTCTCGTTCGTCCATCATTGTCCTCCCATTTGATCCGTAGGCCTTCTTTGGACGAATTTCGTCTCGTTCGTCCATCTTCGTCCTCCCATTTGATCCATGGCATTCTTTGGACCAAGTTCGTCTCGTTCGTCTGTCTTCGTCCTCCCATTTGATCCGTTGGCATTCTTTGGACCAAGTTCGTCTCGTTCGTCAATCTTCGTCCTCCCATTTGATCCGTAGGCCTTATTTGGACCATGTTCGTCTCGTTCGTCCATTTGATTCGTAGGCCTTCTTTGGACCAACTTCGTCTCGTTCGTCCATCTTTGTCCTCCCATTTGATCCGTTGGCCTTCTTTGTACCAAGTTCGTCTCGTTCTTCCCTCTTCGTCCTCCCATTTGATCGACCAACTTCGTCTCGTTCGTCCATCTTTGTCCTCCCATTTGATCCGTTGGCCTTCTTTGTACCAAGTTCGTCTCGTTCGTCCCTCCTCGTCCTTCCATTTGATCCGTAGGCTTCTTTGGACCAAGTTCGTCTCGTTCGTCCATCTTCGTCCTCCCGTTTGATCCGTTGGCCTTCTTTGTACCAAGTTCGGTTCGTTCTTCCCTCTTCGTCCTCCCATTTGATCCGTAGGCCTTGTTTGGACCAACTTCGTCTCGTTCGTCCATCTTTGTCCTCCCATTTGATCCGTAGGCCTTCTTTGGACGAATTTCGTCTCGTTCGTCCATCTTCGTCCTCCCAATTGATCCTTGGCATTCTTTGGACCATGTTCGTCTCGTTCGTCTGTCTTCATCCTCCCATTTGATCCGTAGGCTTTCTTTGGACCAAGTTCGTCTCGTTCGTCCATCTTCGTCCTCCCGTTTGATCCATGGCATTCTTTGTACCAAGATCGTCTGTTCGTCCCTCTTCGTCCTCCCATTTGATCCGTAGGCTTTCTTTGGACCAAGTTCGTCTCGTTCGTCCATCTTCGTCCTCCCGTTTGATCCATGGCATTCTTTGTACCAAGATCGTCTGTTCGTCCCTCTTCGTCCTCCCATTTGATCCGTTGGCATTCTTTGGACCAAGTTCGTGTCGTTCGTCCATCTTCGTCCTTCCATTTGATCCGTAGGCCTTCTTTGGACAAAGTTCGTCTCGTTCGTCCATCGTCGTCCTCCCATTTGAGCCCTTGGCCTTCTTTGTACCAAGTTCGTCTCGTTCGTCCCTCTTCGTCCACCCATTTGATCCGTAGGCATTCTTTGGACCAAGTTCGTCTTGTTCGTCCTCCCATTTGATCCGTTGGCATTCTTTGGACCAAGTTCGTCTCGTTCGTCCATCTTCGTCCTCCCATTTGATCCCTTGGCATTCTTTGGACGAATTTCGTCTCGTTCGTCCCTCTTCGTCCTCCCATTTGATCCATGGCATTCTTTGGACCAAGTTCGTCTTGTTCGTCTGTCTTCGTCCTCCCATTTTATCCGTTGGCATTCTTTGGATCAAGTTCGTCTCGTTCGTCCATCTTCGTCCTTCCATTTGATCCGTAGGCATTCTTAGGACCAAGTTCGTCTTGTTCGTCCCTCTTCGCCCTCCCATTTGATCCGTAGGCCTTCTTTGGACCAACTTCGTCTCGTTCGTCCATGTTTGTCCTCCCATTTGATCCGTAGGACTTCTTTGGACAAATTTCGTCTCGTTCGTCCATCTTTGTCCTCCCGTTTGATCCATGGCATTCTTTGGACCAAGTTCGTCTTGTTCGTCTGTCTTTGTCCTCCCATTTTATCCGTTGGCATTCTTTGGACCAAGTTCGTCTCGTTCGTCCATCTTCGTCCTTCCATTTAATCCGTAGGCATTCTTTGGACCAAGTTCGTCTCGTTTGTCCCTCTTCGTCCTCCCATTTGATCCGTAAGCCTTATTTGGACCATGTTCGTCTCGTTCGTCCATCATCGTCCAGCCTTTTGATCCGTAGGCCTTCTTTGGACAAAGTTCATCTCGTTCGTCCATCTTCGTCCTCCCATTTGATCCCTTGGCCTTCTTTGTACCAAGATCGTCTGTTCGTCCCTCTTCGTCCTCCCATTTGATCCGTTGGCATTCTTTGGACCAAGTTCGTTTCGTTCGTCCATCTTCGTCCTTCCATTTGATCCGTAGGCCTTCTTTGGACAAAGTTCGTCTCGTTCGTCCATCGTCGTCCTCCCATTTGAGCCCTTGGCCTTCTTTGTACCAAGTTCGTCTCGTTCGTCCATCTTCGTCCTCCCATTTGATCCGTAGGCCTTCTTTGGACAAAGCTCGTCTCGTTCGCCCATCTTTTTCCTCCCATTTGATCCCTTGGCCTTCTTTGTACCAAGTTCGTCTCGTTCGTCCCTCTTCGTCCACCCATTTGATCCGTAGGCATTCTTTGGACCAAGTTCGTCTTGTTCGTCCTCCCATTTGATCCGTTGGCATTCTTTGGACCAAGTTCGTCTCGTTCGTCCATCTTCGTCCTCCCATTTGATCCCTTGGCATTCTTTGGACGAATTTCGTCTCGTTCGTCCCTCTTCGTCCTCCCATTTGATCCATGGCATTCTTTGGACCAAGTTCATCTTGTTCGTCTGTCTTCGTCCTCCCATTTTATCCGTTGGCATTCTTTGGATCATGTTCGTCTCGTTCGTCCATCTTCGTCCTTCCATTTGATCCGTAGGCATTCTTAGGACCAAGTTCGTCTCGTTCGTCCCTCTTCGTCCTCCCATTTGATCCGTAGGCCTTATTTGGGCCATGTTTGTCTCGTTCGTCCATCTTCGTCCTCCCATTTGATCCGTAGGCCTTCTTTGGACAAAGTTTGTCTCGTTCGCCCATCTTCTTCCTCCCATTTGATCCCTTGGCCTTCTTTGTACCAAGTTCGTCTCGTTCGTCCCTCTTCGTCCACCCATTTGATCCGTAGGCATTCTTTGGACCAAGTTCGTCTTGTTCGTCCTCCCATTTGATCCGTTGGCATTCTTTGGACCAAGTTCGTCTCGTTCGTCCATCTTCGTCCTCCCATTTGATCCATTGGCATTCTTTGGACCAAGTTCGTCTCGTTCGTCCAACTTCGTCCTCCCATTTGATCCATTGGCATTCTTCGGACCAAGTTCGTCTCGTTCGTCCATCTTTGTCCTCCCATTTGATCCGTAGGCCTTCTTTGTACCAAGTTCGTCTCGTTCGTCCCTCTTCGTCCTCCCATTTGATCCGTAGGCCTTCTTTGGACCAAGTTCGTCTCGTTCATCCATCTTCGTCCTCCCATTTGATCCGTTGGCCTTCTTTGTACCAAGCTCGTCTCGTTCTTCCCTCTTCGTCCTCCCATTTGATCCGTAGGCCTTCTTTGGACCAACTTCGTCTCGTTCGTCCACCTTTGTCCTCCCATTTGATCCGTTGGCCTTCTTTGTACCAAGTTCGTCTCGTTCTTCCCTCTTCGTCCTCCCATTTGATCGACCAACTTCGTCTCGTTCGTCCATCTTTGTCCTCCCATTTGATCCGTTGGCCTTCTTTGTATCAAGTTCGTCTCGTTCGTCCCTCTTCGTCCTCCCATTTGATCCGTAGGCTTCTTTGGACCAAGTTCGTCTCGTTCGTCCATCTTCGTCCTCCCATTTGATCCGTTGGCCTTCTTTGTACCAAGTTCGTCTCGTTCGTCCCTCTTCGTCCTCCCATTTGATCCGTAGGCCTTCTTCGGACCAACTTCGTCTCGTTCGTCCATCTTTGTCCTCCCATTTGATCCGTAGGCCTTCTTTGGACGAATTTCGCCTCGTTCGTCCATCTTCGTCCTCCCAATTGATCCTTGGCATTCTTTGGACCATGTTCGTCTCGTTCGTCTGTCTTCATCTTCCCATTTGATCCGTAGGCTTTCTTTGGACCAAGTTCGTCTCGTTCGTCCATCTTCGTCCTCCCATTCGATCCGTTGGCCTTCTTTGTACCAAGTTCGTCTCGTTCTTCCCTCTTCGTCCTCCCATTTGATCCGTAGGCCTTCTTTGGACCAACTTCGTCTCGTTCGTCCATCTTTGTCCTCCCATTTGATCCGTAGGCCTTCCTTGGACGAATTTTGTCTCGTTCGTCCATCTTCGTCCTCCCGTTTGATCCATGGCATTCTTTGGACCAAGTTCGTCTTGTTCGTCTGTCTTTGTCCTCCCATTTTATCCGTTGGCATTCTTTGGACCAAGTTCGTCTCGTTCGTCCATCTTCGTCCTTCCATTTAATCCGTAGGCATTCTTTGGACCAAGTTCGTCTCGTTCGTCCCTCTTCGTCCTCCCATTTGATCCGTAGGCCTTATTTGGACCATGTTCGTCTCGTTCGTCCATCATCGTCCACCCTTTTGATCCGTAGGCCTTCTTTGGACAAAGTTCATCTCGTTCGTCCATCTTCGTCCTCCCATTTGATCCCTTGGCCTTCTTTGTACCAAGATCGTCTCGTTCGTCCCTCTTCGTCCTCCCATTTGATCCGTTGGCATTCTTTGGACCAAGTTCGTTTCGTTCGTCCATCTTTGTCCTTCCATTTGATCCGTAGGCCTTCTTTGGACAAAGTTCGTCTCGTTCGTCCATCGTCGTCGTCCCATTTGAGCCCTTGGCCTTCTTTGTACCAAGTTCGTCTCGTTCGTCCCTCTTCGTCCACCCATTTGATCCGTAGGCATTCTTTGGACCAAGTTCGTCTTGTTCGTCCTCCCATTTGATCCGTTGGCATTCTTTGGACCAAGTTCGTCTCGTTCGTCCATCTTCGTCCTCCCATTTGATCCCTTGGCATTCTTTGGACGAATTTCGTCTCGTTCGTCCCTCTTCGTCCTCCCATTTGATCCATGGCATTCTTTGGACCAAGTTCGTCTTGTTCGTCTGTCTTCGTCCTCCCATTTTATCCGTTGGCATTCTTTGGATCAAGTTCGTCTCGTTCGTCCATCTTCGTCCTTCCATTTGATCCGTAGGCATTCTTTGGACCAAGTTCGTCTCGTTCGTCCCTCTTCGTCCTCCCATTTGATCCGTAGGCCTTATTTGGACCATGTTCGTCTCGTTCGTCCATCTTCGTCCTCCCATTTGATCCGTAGGCCTTCTTTGGACAAAGTTCGTCTCGTTCGCCCATCTTCTTCCTCCCATTTGATCCCTTGGCCTTCTTTGTACCAAGTTCGTCTCGTTCGTCCCTCTTCGTCCACCCATTTGATCCGTAGGTATTCTTTGGACCAAGTTCGTCTCGTTCGTCCTCCCATTTGATCCGTTGGCATTCATTGGACCAAGTTCGTCTCGTTCGTCCATCTTCGTCCTCCCATTTGATCCATTGGTATTCTTTGGACCAGGTTCATCTCGTTCGTCCATCTTCGTCCTCCCATTTGATCCATTGGCATTCTTTGGACCAAGTTCGTCTCGTTCGTCCATCTTTGTCCTCCCATTTGATCCGTAGGCCTTCTTTGGACGAATTTCGTCTCGTTCGTCCCTCTTCGTCCTCCCATTTGATCCATTGGCATTCTTTGGACCAAGTTCGTGTCGTTCGTCCATCTTCGTCCTTCCATTTGATCTGTAGGCCTTCTTTGGACAAAGTTCGCCTCGTTCGTCCATCTTCGTCCTCCCATTTGAGCCCTTGGCCTTCTTTGTACCAAGTTCGTCTCGTTCGTCCATCTTCGTCCTCCCATTTGATCCGTAGGCCTTCTTTGGACAAAGTTCGTCTCGTTCGTCCCTCTTCGTCCACCCATTTGATCCGTAGGCCTTCTTTGGACCAACTTCGTCTCGTTCGTCCTTCATTGTCCTCCCATCCGATCCGTTGTCCTTCTTTGGACGAATTTCGTCTCGTTCGTCCATCTTCGTCCTCCCATTTGATCCATGGCATTCTTTGGACCATGTTCGTCTCGTTCGTCTGTCTTCGTCCTCCCATTTGATCCGTGGGCATTCTTTGGACCAAGTTCGTCTCGTTCGTCCATCTTCGTCCTCCCATTTGATCCGTAGGCCATATTTGGACCATGTTCGTCTCGTTCGTCCATCATCGTCCTCCCATTTGATCCGTAGGCCTTCTTTGGACAAATTTTGTCTCATTCGCCCATCTTCTTCCTCCCATTTGATCCCTTGGCCTTCTTTGTACCAAGTTCGTCTCGTTCGTCCCTCTTCGTCCACCCATTTGATCCGTATGCATCCTTTGGACAAGTTCGTCTCGTTCGTCCTCCCATTTGATCCGTTGGCATTCTTTGGACCAAGTTCGTCTCGTTCGTCCATCTTCGTCGTCCCATTTGATCCCTTGGCATTCATTGGACCAAGTTCGTCTCGTTCGTCCATCTTCGTCCTCCCATTTGATCCATTGGCATTCTTTGGACCAAGTTCGTCTCGTTCGTCCATCTTTGTCCTCCCATTTGATCCGTAGGCCTTCTTTGGACGAATTTCGTCTCGTTCGTCCATCTTCGTCCTCCCATTTGATCCATGGCATTCTTTGGATCAAGTTCGTCTCGTTCGTCTGTCTTCGTCCTCCCATTTGATCTGTCGGAATTCTTTGGACCAAGTTCATCTCGTTCGTCCATCTTCGTCCTCCCATTTGATCCATGGCATTCTTTGCACCAAGTTCGTCTCGTTCGTCCATCTTCGTCCTCCCATTTGATCCATTGGCATTCTTTGGACCAAGTTCATCTCGTTCGTCCATCTTTGTCCTCCCATTTGATCCGTAGGCCTTCTTTGGACGAATTTCGTCTCGTTCGTCCATCTTCGTCCTTCCATTTGATCCGTAGGCATTCTTTGGACCAAGTTCGTCTCGTTCGTCCCTCTTCGTCCTCCCATTTGATCCGTAGGCCTTATTTGGACCATGTTCGTCTCGTTCGTCCATCATCGTCCACCCATTTGATCCGTAGGCCTTCTTTGGACAAAGTTCGTCTCGTTCGTCCATCTTCGTCCTCCCAATTGATCCCTTGGCCTTATTTGTACCAAGATCGTCTCGTTCGTCCCTCTTCGTCCTCCCATTTGATCCGTTGGCATTCTTTGGACCAAGTTCGTGTCGTTCGTCCATCTTCTTCCTTCCATTTGATCCGTAAGCCTTCTTTGGACAAAGTTCGCCTCGTTCGTCCATCTTCGTCCTCCCATTTGAGCCCTTGGCCTTCTTTGTACTAAGTTCGTCTCGTTCGTCCATCTTCGTCCTCCCATTTGATCCGTAGGCCTTCTTTGGACAATGTTCGTCTCGTTCGCCCATCTTCTTCCTCCCATTTGATCCCTTGGCCTTCTTTGAACCAAGTTCGTCTCGTTCGTCCCTCTTCGTCCACCCATTTGATCCGTAGGCCTTCTTTGGACCAACTTCGTCTCGTTCGTCCATCTTTGTCCTCCTATTCGATCCGTTGGCCTTCTTTGGACGAATTTCATCTCGTTCGTCCATCTTCGTCCTCCCATTTGATCCATGGCATTCTTTGGACCAAGTTCGTCTCGTTCGTCTGTCTTCGTCCTCCCATTTGATCCGTTGGCATTCTTTGGACCAAGTTCGTGTCGTTCGTCCATCTTCGTCCTTCCATTTGATCTGTAGGCCTTCTTTGGACAAAGTTCGCCTCGTTCGTCCATCTTCGTCCTCCCATTTGAGCCCTTGGCCTTCTTTGTACCAAGTTCATCTCGTTCGTCCATCTTCGTCCTCCCATTTGATCCGTAGGCCTTCTTTGGACAAAGTTCGTCTCGTTCGCCCATCTTCTTCCTCCCATTTGATCCCTTGGCCTTCTTTGAACCAAGTTCGTCTCGTTCGTCCCTCTTCGTCCACCCATTTGATCCGTAGGCCTTCTTTGGACCAACTTCGTCTCGTTCGTCCTTCTTTGTCCTCCCATCCGATCCGTTGTCCTTCTTTGGACGAATTTCGTCTCGTTCGTCCATCTTCGTCCTCCCATTTGATCCATGGCATTATTTGGACCATGTTCGTCTCGTTCGTCTGTCTTCGTCCTCCCATTTGATCCGTGGGCATTCTTTGGACCAAGTTCGTCTCGTTCGTCCATCTTCGTCCTCCCATTTGATCCGTAGGCCATATTTGGACCATGTTCGTCTCGTTCGTCCATCATCGTCCTCCCATTTGATCCGTAGGCCTTCTTTGGACAAATTTTGTCTCATTCGCCCATCTTCTTCCTCCCATTTGATCCCTTGGCCTTCTTTGTACCAAGTTCGTCTCGTTCGTCCCTCTTCGTCGACCCATTTGATCCGTATGCATCCTTTGGACAAGTTCGTCTCGTTCGTCCTCCCATTTTATCCGTTGGCATTCTTTGGACCAAGTTCGTCTCGTTCGTCCATCTTCGTCGTCCCATTTGATCCCTTGGCATTCTTTGGACCAAGTTCGTCTCGTTCGTCCATCTTCGTCCTCCCATTTGATCCATTGGCATTCTTTGGACCAAGTTCGTCTCGTTCGTCCATCTTTGTCCTCCCATTTGATCCGTAGGCCTTCTTTGGACGAATTTCGTCTCGTTCGTCCATCTTCGTCCTCCCATTTGATCCATGGCATTCTTTGGATCAAGTTCGTCTCGTTCGTCTGTCTTCGTCCTCCCATTTGATCCGTTGGAATTCTTTGGACCAAGTTCATCTCGTTCGTCCATCTTCGTCCTCCCATTTGATCCATGGCATTCTTTGCACCAAGTTCGTCTCGTTCGTCCATCTTCGTCCTCCCATTTGATCCATTGGCATTCTTTGGACCAAGTTCATCTCGTTCGTCCATCTTTGTCCTCCCATTTGATCCGTAGGCCTTCTTTGGACGAATTTCGTCTCGTTCGTCCATCTTCGTCCTTCCATTTGATCCGTAGGCATTCTTTGGACTAAGTTCGTCTCGTTCGTCCCTCTTCGTCCTCCCATTTGATCCGTAGGCCTTATTTGGACCATGTTCGTCTCGTTCGTCCATCATCGTCCACCCATTTGATCCGTAGGCCTTCTTTGGACAAAGTTCGTCTCGTTCGTCCATCTTCTTCCTCCCAATTGATCCCTTGGCCTTATTTGTACCAAGATCGTCTCGTTCGTCCCTCTTCGTCCTCCCATTTGATCCGTTGGCATTCTTTGGACCAAGTTCGTGTCGTTCGTCCATCTTCTTCCTTCCATTTGATCCGTAAGCCTTCTTTGGACAAAGTTCGCCTCGTTCGTCCATCTTCGTCCTCCCATTTGAGCCCTTGGCCTTCTTTGTACTAAGTTCGTCTCGTTCGTCCATCTTCGTCCTCCCATTTGATCCGAAGGCCTTCTTTGGACAATGTTCGTCTCGTTCGTCCCTCTTCGTCCACCCATTTGATCCGTAGGCCTTCTTTGGACCAACTTCGTCTCGTTCGTCCATCTTTGTCCTCCCATTCGATCCGTTGGCCTTCTTTGGACGAATTTCATCTCGTTCGTCCATCTTCGTCCTCCCATTTGATCCATGGCATTCTTTGGACCAAGTTCGTCTCGTTCGTCTGTCTTCGTCCTCCCATTTGATCCGTTGGCATTCTTTGGACCAAGTTCGTCTCGTTCGTCCATCTTCGTCCTCCCATTTGATCCGTAGGCCATATTTGGACCATGTTCGTCTCGTTCGTCCATCATCGTCCTCCCATTTGATCCGTAGGCCTTCTTTGGACAAATTTTGTCTCATTCGCCCATCTTCTTCCTCCCATTTGATCCCTTGGCCTTCTTTGTACCAAGTTCGTCTCGTTCGTCCCTCTTCGTCCACCCATTTGATCCGTATGCATTCTTTGGACAAGTTCGTCTCGTTCG
This sequence comes from Glycyrrhiza uralensis, assembly GCA_030159175.1. Lineage (NCBI taxonomy): Eukaryota > Viridiplantae > Streptophyta > Magnoliopsida > Fabales > Fabaceae > Glycyrrhiza > Glycyrrhiza uralensis. Next base: position 20,677,107 of record BRZY01000004.1, read on the forward strand.
TCCTCCCATTTGATCCGTTGGCATTCTTTGGACCAAGTTCGTCTATTTCGTCCATCTTCGTCCTCCCATTTGATCCATTGGCCTTCTTTGGACCAAGTTCGTTTCCTTCGTCCCTCTTCGTCCTCCCATTTGATCCGTAGGCCTTTTTTGTACCATGTTCGTCTCGTTCTTCCCTCTTCGTCCTCCCATTTGATCCGTAGGCCTTCTTTGGACCAACTTCGTCTCGTTCGTCCATCTTTGTCCTCCCATTTGATCCGTAGGCCTTCTTTGGACGAATTTCGTCTCGTTCGTCCATCTTCGTCCTCCCATTTGATCCATGGCATTCTTTGGACAAAGTTCGTCTCGTTCGTCTGTCTTCGTCCTCCCATTTGATCCGTTGGAATTCTTTGGACCAAGTTCGTCTCGTTCGTCCATCTTCGTCCTCCCATTTGATCCATGGCATTCTTTGCACCAAGTTCGTCTCCTTCGTCCATCTTCATCCTCCCATTTCATCCGTAGGCCTTATTTGGACCATGTTCGTCTCGTTCGTCCATCATCGTCCTCCCATTTGATCCGTAGGCCTTCTTTGGACAAAGTTTGTCTCATTCGCCCATCTTCTTCCTCGCATTTGATCCCTTGGCCTTCTTTGTACCAAGTTCGTCTTGTTCGTCCCTCTTCGTCCACCCATTTGATCCGTATGCATTCTTTGGACATGTTCGTCTCGTTCGTCCTCCCATTTGATCCATTGGCATTCTTTGGACCAAGTTCCTCTCGTTCGTCCATCTTCGTCCTCCCATTTGATCCATTGGCCTTCTTTGGACCAAGTTCGTCTCGTTCGTCCATCTTTGTCCTCCCATTTGATCCGTAGGCCTTCTTTGGACGAATTTCGTCTCGTTCGTCCATCTTCGTCTTCCCATTTGATCCATGGCATTCTTTGGACGAAGTTTGTCTCGTTCATCTGTCTTCGTCCTCCCATTTGATCCGTTGGCCTTATTTGGACCATAATCGTCTCGATCGGCCAATTTCGTCCTCCCATTTGATCCGTAGGCCTTATTTGGACCATATTCGTCTCGTTCGTCCATTTGATTCGTAGGCCTTCTTTGGACCAACTTCGTCTCATTCGTCCATCTTAGTCCTCCCATTTGATCCGTTGGCCTTCTTTGTACCAAGTTCGTCTCGTTCTTCCCTCTTCGTCCTCCCATTTGATCCGTAGGCCTTCTTTGGCCCAACTTCGTCTCGTTCGTCCATCTTTGTCCTCCCATTTGATCCGTAGGCCTTCTTGAGACGAATTTCGTCTCGTTCGTCCATCTTCGTCTTCCCATTTGATCCATGGCATTCTTTGGACGAAGTTCGTCTCGTTCGTCTGTCTTCGTCCTCCCATTTGATCCGTTGGCATTCTTTGGACCATAATCGTCTCGATCGGCCAATTTCGTCCTCCCATTTGATCCGTAGGCCTTATTTGGACCATGTTCGTCTCGTTCGTCCATTTGATTCGTAGGCCTTCTTTGGACCAACTTCGTCTCATTCGTCCATCTTTGTCCTCCCATTTGATCCGTTGGCCTTCTTTGCACCAAGTTCGTCTCCTTCGTCTGTCTTCGTCCTCCCATTTGATCCGTTGCCATTCTTTGGACCAAGTTCGTCTCGTTCGTCCATCTTCGTCCTCCCATTTGATCCGTAGGCCTTATTTGGACCATGTTCGTCTCGTTCGTCCATCATCGTCATCCCATTTGATCCGTAGGCCTTCTTTGGACAAAGTTTGTCTCATTCGCCCATCTTCTTCCTCCCATTTGATCCCTTGGCCTTCTTTGTACAAAGTTCGTCTCGTTCGTCCCTCTTCGTCCACCCATTTGATCCGTATGCATTCTTTGGACAAGTTCGTCTCATTCGTCCTCCCATTTGATCTGTTGGCATTCTTTGGACAAAGTTCGTCTCGTTCGTCCATCTTCGTCCTCCCATTTGATCCATTGGCCTTCTTTGGACCAAGTTCGTCTCGTTCGTCCATCTTCGTCGTCCCATTTCATCCGTTGGCATTCTTTGGACCAAGGTCGCCCCGTTCGTCCATCTTCGTCCTCCCATTTGATCTGTAGGCATTCTTTGGACCAAGTTCGTCTCGTTCGTCCATCTTCGTCCTCCCAGTTGATCCCTAGGCCTTCTTTGGACCAAGTTCGTCTCGTTCGTCCATCTTGGTCCTCGCATTTTATCCGTTGGCATTCTTTGGACCAAGTTCGTCTCGTTCGTCCATCTTCGTCCTCCCATTTGATCCATTGGCCTTCTTTGGACCAAGTTCGTCTCGTTCGTCCCTCTTCGTCCTCCCATTTGATCCGTAGGCCTTCATTGTACCAAGTTCGTCTCGTTCTTCCCTCTTCGTCCCCCCATTTGATCCGTAGGCCTTCTTTGGACCAACTTCGTCTCGTTCGTCCATCTTTGTCCTCCCATTTGATCCGTAGGCCTTCTTTGGACGAATTTCGTCTCGTTCGTCCATCTACGTCTTCCCATTTGATCCGTTGGCATTCTTTGGACGAAGTTCGTCTCGTTCGTTTGTCTTCGTCCTCCCATTTGATCCGTTGGCATTCTTTGGACCAAGTTCGTCTCGTTCGTCCAACTTCGTCGTCCCATTTGATCCCTTGGCATTCATTGGACCAAGTTCGTCTCGTTCGTCCCTCTTCGTCCTCCCATTTGATCCGTTGGCATTCTTTGGACCAAGTTCGTTTCGTTCGTCCATCTTTGTCCTTCCATTTGATCCGTAGGCCTTCTTTGGACAAAGTTCGTCTCGTTCGTCCATCGTCGTCGTCCCATTTGAGCCCTTGGCCTTCTTTGTACCAAGTTCGTCTCGTTCGTCCCTCTTCGTCCACCCATTTGATCCGTAGGCATTCTTTGGACCAAGTTCGTCTTGTTCGTCCTCCCATTTGATCCGTTGGCATTCTTTGGACCAAGTTCGTCTCGTTCATCCATCTTCGTCCTCCCATTTGATCCCTTGGCATTCTTTGGACGAATTTCGTCTCGTTCGTCCCTCTTCGTCCTCCCATTTGATCCATGGCATTCTATGGACCAAGTTCGTCTTGTTCGTCTGTCTTCGTCCTCCCATTTTATCCGTTGGCATTCTTTGGATCAAGTTCGTCTCGTTCGTCCATCTTCGTCCTTCCATTTGATCCGTAGGCATTCTTTGGACCAAGTTCGTCTCGTTCGTCCCTCTTCGTCCTCCCATTTGATCCGTAGGCCTTATTTGGACCATGTTCGTCTCGTTCGTCCATCTTCGTCCTCCCATTTGATCCGTAGGCCTTCTTTGGACAAAGTTCGTCTCGTTCGCCCATCTTCTTCCTCCCATTTGATCCCTTGGCCTTCTTTGTACCAAGTTCGTCTCGTTCGTCCCTCTTCGTCCACCCATTTGATCCGTAGGTATTCTTTGGACCAAGTTCGTCTCGTTCGTCCTCCCATTTGATCCGTTGGCATTCATTGGACCAAGTTCGTCTCGTTCGTCCATCTTCGTCCTCCCATTTGATCCATTGGTATTCTTTGGACCAGGTTCATCTCGTTCGTCCATCTTCGTCCTCCCATTTGATCCATTGGCATTCTTTGGACCAAGTTCGTCTCGTTCGTCCATCTTTGTCCTCCCATTTGATCCGTAGGCCTTCTTTGGACGAATTTCGTCTCGTTCGTCCCTCTTCGTCCTCCCATTTGATCCATTGGCATTCTTTGGACCAAGTTCGTGTCGTTCGTCCATCTTCGTCCTTCCATTTGATCTGTAGGCCTTCTTTGGACAAAGTTCGCCTCGTTCGTCCATCTTCGTCCTCCCATTTGAGCCCTTGGCCTTCTTTGTACCAAGTTCGTCTCGTTCGTCCATCTTCGTCCTCCCATTTGATCCGTAGGCCTTCTTTGGACAAAGTTCGTCTCGTTCGTCCCTCTTCGTCCACCCATTTGATCCGTAGGCCTTCTTTGGACCAACTTCGTCTCGTTCGTCCTTCATTGTCCTCCCATCCGATCCGTTGTCCTTCTTTGGACGAATTTCGTCTCGTTCGTCCATCTTCGTCCTCCCATTTGATCCATGGCATTCTTTGGACCATGTTCGTCTCGTTCGTCTGTCTTCGTCCTCCCATTTGATCCGTGGGCATTCTTTGGACCAAGTTCGTCTCGTTCGTCCATCTTCGTCCTCCCATTTGATCCGTAGGCCATATTTGGACCATGTTCGTCTCGTTCGTCCATCATCGTCCTCCCATTTAATCCGTAGGCCTTCTTTGGACAAATTTTGTCTCATTCGCCCATCTTCTTCCTCCCATTTGATCCCTTGGCCTTCTTTGTACCAAGTTCGTCTCGTTCGTCCCTCTTCGTCCACCCATTTGATCCGTATGCATCCTTTGGACAAGTTCGTCTCGTTCGTCCTCCCATTTGATCCGTTGGCATTCTTTGGACCAAGTTCGTCTCGTTCGTCCATCTTCGTCGTCCCATTTGATCCCTTGGCATTCATTGGACCAAGTTCGTCTCGTTCGTCCATCTTCGTCCTCCCATTTGATCCATTGGCATTCTTTGGACCAAGTTCGTCTCGTTCGTCCATCTTTGTCCTCCCATTTGATCCGTAGGCCTTCTTTGGACGAATTTCGTCTCGTTCGTCCATCTTCGTCCTCCCATTTGATCCATGGCATTCTTTGGATCAAGTTCGTCTCGTTCGTCTGTCTTCGTCCTCCCATTTGATCCGTCGGAATTCTTTGGACCAAGTTCATCTCGTTCGTCCATCTTCGTCCTCCCATTTGATCCATGGCATTCTTTGCACCAAGTTCGTCTCGTTCGTCCATCTTCGTCCTCCCATTTGATCCATTGGCATTCTTTGGACCAAGTTCATCTCGTTCGTCCATCTTTGTCCTCCCATTTGATCCGTAGGCCTTCTTTGGACGAATTTCGTCTCGTTCGTCCATCTTCGTCCTTCCATTTGATCCGTAGGCATTCTTTGGACCAAGTTCGTCTCGTTCGTCCCTCTTCGTCCTCCCATTTGATCCGTAGGCCTTATTTGGACCATGTTCGTCTCGTTCGTCCATCATCGTCCACCCATTTGATCCGTAGGCCTTCTTTGGACAAAGTTCGTCTCGTTCGTCCATCTTCGTCCTCCCAATTGATCCCTTGGCCTTATTTGTACCAAGATCGTCTCGTTCGTCCCTCTTCGTCCTCCCATTTGATCCGTTGGCATTCTTTGGACCAAGTTCGTTTCGTTCGTCCATCTTTGTCCTTCCATTTGATCCGTAGGCCTTCTTTGGACAAAGTTCGTCTCGTTCGTCCATCGTCGTCGTCCCATTTGAGCCCTTGGCCTTCTTTGTACCAAGTTCGTCTCGTTCGTCCCTCTTCGTCCACCCATTTGATCCGTAGGCATTCTTTGGACCAAGTTCGTCTTGTTCGTCCTCCCATTTGATCCGTTGGCATTCTTTGGACCAAGTTCGTCTCGTTCGTCCATCTTCGTCCTCCCATTTGATCCCTTGGCATTCTTTGGACGAATTTCGTCTCGTTCGTCCCTCTTCGTCCTCCCATTTGATCCATGGCATTCTTTGGACCAAGTTCGTCTTGTTCGTCTGTCTTCGTCCTCCCATTTTATCCGTTGGCATTCTTTGGATCATGTTCGTCTCGTTCGTCCATCTTCGTCCTTCCATTTGATCCGTAGGCATTCTTTGGACCAAGTTCGTCTCGTTCGTCCCTCTTCGTCCTCCCATTTGATCCGTAGGCCTTATTTGGACCATGTTCGTCTCGTTCGTCCATCTTCGTCCTCCCATTTGATCCGTAGGCCTTCTTTGGACAAAGTTCGTCTCGTTCGCCCATCTTCTTCCTCCCATTTGATCCCTTGGCCTTCTTTGTACCAAGTTCGTCTCGTTCGTCTCTCTTCGTCCACCCATTTGATCCGTAGGTATTCTTTGGACCAAGTTCGTCTCGTTCGTCCTCCCATTTGATCCGTTGGCATTCATTGGACCAAGTTCGTCTCGTTCGTCCATCTTCGTCCTCCCATTTGATCCATTGGTATTCTTTGGACCAGGTTCATCTCGTTCGTCCATCTTCGTCCTCCCATTTGATCCATTGGCATTCTTTGGACCAAGTTCGTCTCGTTCGTCCATCTTTGTCCTCCCATTTGATCCGTAGGCCTTCTTTGGACGAATTTCGTCTCGTTCGTCCCTCTTCGTCCTCCCATTTGATCCATTGGCATTCTTTGGACCAAGTTCGTGTCGTTCGTCCATCTTCGTCCTTCGATTTGATCTGTAGGCCTTCTTTGGACAAAGTTCGCCTCGTTCGTCCATCTTCGTCCTCCCATTTGAGCCCTTGGCCTTCTTTGTACCAAGTTCGTCTCGTTCGTCCATCTTCGTCCTCCCATTTGATCCGTAGGCCTTCTTTGGACAAAGTTCGTCTCGTTCGTCCCTCTTCGTCCACCCATTTGATCCGTAGGCCTTCTTTGGACCAACTTCGTCTCGTTCGTCCTTCATTGTCCTCCCATCCGATCCGTTGTCCTTCTTTGGACGAATTTCGTCTCGTTCGTCCATCTTCGTCCTCCCATTTGATCCATGGCATTCTTTGGACCATGTTCGTCTCGTTCGTCTGTCTTCGTCCTCCCATTTGATCCGTGGGCATTCTTTGGACCAAGTTCGTCTCGTTCGTCCATCTTCGTCCTCCCATTTGATCCGTAGGCCATATTTGGACCATGTTCGTCTCGTTCGTCCATCATCGTCCTCCCATTTGATCCGTAGGCCTTCTTTGGACAAATTTTGTCTCATTCGCCCATCTTCTTCCTCCCATTTGATCCCTTGGCCTTCTTTGTACCAAGTTCGTCTCGTTCGTCCCTCTTCGTCCACCCATTTGATCCGTATGCATCCTTTGGACAAGTTCGTCTCGTTCGTCCTCCCATTTGATCCGTTGGCATTCTTTGGACCAAGTTCGTCTCGTTCGTCCATCTTCGTCGTCCCATTTGATCCCTTGGCATTCATTGGACCAAGTTCGTCTCGTTCGTCCATCTTCGTCCTCCCATTTGATCCATTGGCATTCTTTGGACCAAGTTCGTCTCGTTCGTCCATCTTTGTCCTCCCATTTGATCCGTAGGCCTTCTTTGGACGAATTTCGTCTCGTTCGTCCATCTTCGTCCTCCCATTTGATCCATGGCATTCTTTGGATCAAGTTCGTCTCGTTCGTCTGTCTTCGTCCTCCCATTTGATCCGTCGGAATTCTTTGGACCAAGTTCATCTCGTTCGTCCATCTTCGTCCTCCCATTTGATCCATGGCATTCTTTGCACCAAGTTCGTCTCGTTCGTCCATCTTCGTCCTCCCATTTGATCCATTGGCATTCTTTGGACCAAGTTCATCTCGTTCGTCCATCTTTGTCCTCCCATTTGATCCGTAGGCCTTCTTTGGACGAATTTCGTCTCGTTCGTCCATCTTCGTCCTTCCATTTGATCCGTAGGCATTCTTTGGACCAAGTTCGTCTCGTTCGTCCCTCTTCGTCCTCCCATTTGATCCGTAGGCCTTATTTGGACCATGTTCGTCTCGTTCGTCCATCATCGTCCACCCATTTGATCCGTAGGCCTTCTTTGGACAAAGTTCGTCTCGTTCGTCCATCTTCGTCCTCCCAATTGATCCCTTGGCCTTATTTGTACCAAGATCGTCTCGTTCATCCCTCTTCGTCCTCCCATTTGATCCGTTGGCATTCTTTGGACCAAGTTCGTGTCGTTCGTCCATCTTCTTCCTTCCATTTGATCCGTAAGCCTTCTTTGGACAAAGTTCGCCTCGTTCGTCCATCTTCGTCCTCCCATTTGAGCCCTTGGCCTTCTTTGTACTAAGTTCGTCTCGTTCGTCCATCTTCGTCCTCCCATTTGATCCGTAGGCCTTCTTTGGACAATGTTCGTCTCGTTCGCCCATCTTCTTCCTCCCATTTGATCCCTTGGCCTTCTTTGAACCAAGTTCGTCTCGTTCGTCCCTCTTCGTCCACCCATTTGATCCGTAGGCCTTCTTTGGACCAACTTCGTCTCGTTCGTCCATCTTTGTCCTCCTATTCGATCCGTTGGCCTTCTTTGGACGAATTTCATCTCGTTCGTCCATCTTCGTCCTCCCATTTGATCCATGGCATTCTTTGGACCAAGTTCGTCTCGTTCGTCTGTCTTCGTCCTCCCATTTGATCCGTTGGCATTCTTTGGACCAAGTTCGTGTCGTTCGTCCATCTTCGTCCTTCCATTTGATCTGTAGGCCTTCTTTGGACAAAGTTCGCCTCGTTCGTCCATCTTCGTCCTCCCATTTGAGCCCTTGGCCTTCTTTGTACCAAGTTCATCTCGTTCGTCCATCTTCGTCCTCCCATTTGATCCGTAGGCCTTCTTTGGACAAAGTTCGTCTCGTTCGCCCATCTTCTTCCTCCCATTTGATCCCTTGGCCTTCTTTGAACCAAGTTCGTCTCGTTCGTCCCTCTTCGTCCACCCATTTGATCCGTAGGCCTTCTTTGGACCAACTTCGTCTCGTTCGTCCTTCTTTGTCCTCCCATCCGATCCGTTGTCCTTCTTTGGACGAATTTCGTCTCGTTCGTCCATCTTCGTCCTCCCATTTGATCCATGGCATTATTTGGACCATGTTCGTCTCGTTCGTCTGTCTTCGTCCTCCCATTTGATCCGTGGGCATTCTTTGGACCAAGTTCGTCTCGTTCGTCCATCTTCGTCCTCCCATTTGATCCGTAGGCCATATTTGGACCATGTTCGTCTCGTTCGTCCATCATCGTCCTCCCATTTGATCCGTAGGCCTTCTTTGGACAAATTTTGTCTCATTCGCCCATCTTCTTCCTCCCATTTGATCCCTTGGCCTTCTTTGTACCAAGTTCGTCTCGTTCGTCCCTCTTCGTCGACCCATTTGATCCGTATGCATCCTTTGGACAAGTTCGTCTCGTTCGTCCTCCCATTTTATCCGTTGGCATTCTTTGCACCAAGTTCGTCTCGTTCGTCCATCTTCGTCGTCCCATTTGATCCCTTGGCATTCTTTGGACCAAGTTCGTCTCGTTCGTCCATCTTCGTCCTCCCATTTGATCCATTGGCATTCTTTGGACCAAGTTCGTCTCGTTCGTCCATCTTTGTCCTCCCATTTGATCCGTAGGCCTTCTTTGGACGAATTTCGTCTCGTTCGTCCATCTTCGTCCTCCCATTTGATCCATGGCATTCTTTGGATCAAGTTCGTCTCGTTCGTCTGTCTTCGTCCTCCCATTTGATCCGTTGGAATTCTTTGGACCAAGTTCATCTCGTTCGTCCATCTTCGTCCTCCCATTTGATCCATGGCATTTTTTGCACCAAGTTCGTCTCGTTCGTCCATCTTCGTCCTCCCATTTGATCCATTGGCATTCTTTGGACCAACTTCATCTCGTTCGTCCATCTTTGTCCTCCCATTTGATCCGTAGGCCTTCTTTGGACGAATTTCGTCTCGTTCGTCCATCTTCGTCCTTCCATTTGATCCGTAGGCATTCTTTGGACTAAGTTCGTCTCGTTCGTCCCTCTTCGTCCTCCCATTTGATCCGTAGGCCTTATTTGGACCATGTTCGTCTCGTTCGTCCATCATCGTCCACCCATTTGATCCGTAGGCCTTCTTTGGACAAAGTTCGTCTCGTTCGTCCATCTTCTTCCTCCCAATTGATCCCTTGGCCTTATTTGTACCAAGATCGTCTCGTTCGTCCCTCTTCGTCCTCCCATTTGATCCGTTGGCATTCTTTGGACCAAGTTCGTGTCGTTCGTCCATCTTCTTCCTTCCATTTGATCCGTAAGCCTTCTTTGGACAAAGTTCGCCTCGTTCGTCCATCTTCGTCCTCCCATTTGAGCCCTTGGCCTTCTTTGTACTAAGTTCGTCTCGTTCGTCCATCTTCGTCCTCCCATTTGATCCGAAGGCCTTCTTTGGACAATGTTCGTCTCGTTCGTCCCTCTTCGTCCACCCATTTGATCCGTAGGCCTTCTTTGGACCAACTTCGTCTCGTTCGTCCATCTTTGTCCTCCCATTCGATCCGTTGGCCTTCTTTGGACGAATTTCATCTCGTTCGTCCATCTTCGTCCTCCCATTTGATCCATGGCATTCTTTGGACCAAGTTCGTCTCGTTCGTCTGTCTTCGTCCTCCCATTTGATCCGTTGGCATTCTTTGGACCAAGTTCGTCTCGTTCGTCCATCTTCGTCCTCCCATTTGATCCGTAGGCCATATTTGGACCATGTTCGTCTCGTTCGTCCATCATCGTCCTCCCATTTGATCCGTAGGCCTTCTTTGGACAAATTTTGTCTCATTCGCCCATCTTCTTCCTCCCATTTGATCCCTTGGCCTTCTTTGTACCAAGTTCGTCTCGTTCGTCCCTCTTCGTCCACCCATTTGATCCGTATGCATTCTTTGGACAAGTTCGTCTCGTTCGTCCTCCCATTTGATCCGTTGGCATTCTTTGGACCAAGTTCGTCTATTTCGTCCATCTTCGTCCTCCCATTTGATCCATTGGCCTTCTTTGGACCAAGTTCGTTTCCTTCGTCCCTCTTCGTCCTCCCATTTGATCCGTAGGCCTTTTTTGTACCATGTTCATCTCGTTCTTCCCTCTTCGTCCTCCCATTTGATCCGTAGGCCTTCTTTGGACCAACTTCGTCTCGTTCGTCCATCTTTGTCCTCCCATTTGATCCGTAGGCCTTCTTTGGACGAATTTCGTCTCGTTCGTCCATCTTCGTCCTCCCATTTGATCCATGGCATTCTTTGGACAAAGTTCGTCTCGTTCGTCTGTCTTCGTCCTCCCATTTGATCCGTTGGAATTCTTTGGACCAAGTTCGTCTCGTTCGTCCATCTTCGTCCTCCCATTTGATCCATGGCATTCTTTGCACCAAGTTCGTCTCCTTCGTCCATCTTCATCCTCCCATTTCATCCGTAGGCCTTATTTGGACCATGTTCGTCTCGTTCGTCCATCATCGTCCTCCCATTTGATCCGTAGGCCTTCTTTGGACAAAGTTTGTCTCATTCGCCCATCTTCTTCCTCCCATTTGATCCCTTGGCCTTCTTTGTACCAAGTTCGTCTTGTTCGTCCCTCTTCGTCCACCCATTTGATCCGTATGCATTCTTTGGACATGTTCGTCTCGTTCGTCCTCCCATTTGATCCATTGGCATTCTTTGGACCAAGTTCTTCTCGTTCGTCCATCTTCGTCCTCCCATTTGATCCATTGGCCTTCTTTGGACCAAGTTCGTCTCGTTCGTCCATCTTTGTCCTCCCATTTGATCCGTAGGCCTTCTTTGGACGAATTTCGTCTCGTTCGTCCATCTTCGTCTTCCCATTTGATCCATGGCATTCTTTGGACGAAGTTTGTCTCGTTCATCTGTCTTCGTCCTCCCATTTGATCCGTTGGCCTTATTTGGACCATAATCGTCTCGATCGGCCAATTTCGTCCTCCCATTTGATCCGTAGGCCTTATTTGGACCATATTCGTCTCGTTCGTCCATTTGATTCGTAGGCCTTCTTTGGACCAACTTCGTCTCATTCGTCCATCTTAGTCCTCCCATTTGATCCGTTGGCCTTCTTTGTACCAAGTTCGTCTCGTTCTTCCCTCTTCGTCCTCCCATTTGATCCGTAGGCCTTCTTTGGACCAACTTCGTCTCGTTCGTCCATCTTTGTCCTCCCATTTGATCCGTAGGCCTTCTTGAGACGAATTTCGTCTCGTTCGTCCATCTTCGTCTTCCCATTTGATCCATGGCATTCTTTGGACGAAGTTCGTCTCGTTCGTCTGTCTTCGTCCTCCCATTTGATCCGTTGGCATTCTTTGGACCATAATCGTCTCGATCGGCCAATTTCGTCCTCCCATTTGATCCGTAGGCCTTATTTGGACCATGTTCGTCTCGTTCGTCCATTTGATTCGTAGGCCTTCTTTGGACCAACTTCGTCTCATTCGTCCATCTTTGTCCTCCCATTTGATCCGTTGGCCTTCTTTGCACCAAGTTCGTCTCCTTCGTCTGTCTTCGTCCTCCCATTTGATCCGTTGCCATTCTTTGGACCAAGTTCGTCTCGTTCGTCCATCTTCGTCCTCCCATTTGATCCGTAGGCCTTATTTGGACCATGTTCGTCTCGTTCGTCCATCATCGTCATCCCATTTGATCCGTAGGCCTTCTTTGGACAAAGTTTGTCTCATTCGCCCATCTTCTTCCTCCCATTTGATCCCTTGGCCTTCTTTGTACAAAGTTCGTCTCGTTCGTCCCTCTTCGTCCACCCATTTGATCCGTATGCATTCTTTGGACAAGTTCGTCTCATTCGTCCTCCCATTTGATCTGTTGGCATTCTTTGGACAAAGTTCGTCTCGTTCGTCCATCTTCGTCCTCCCATTTGATCCATTGGCCTTCTTTGGACCAAGTTCGTCTCGTTCGTCCATCTTCGTCGTCCCATTTCATCCGTTGGCATTCTTTGGACCAAGGTCGCCCCGTTCGTCCATCTTCGTCCTCCCATTTGATCTGTAGGCATTCTTTGGACCAAGTTCGTCTCGTTCGTCCATCTTCGTCCTCCCAGTTGATCCCTAGGCCTTCTTTGGACCAAGTTCGTCTCGTTCGTCCATCTTGGTCCTCGCATTTTATCCATTGGCATTCTTTGGACCAAGTTCGTCTCGTTCGTCCATCTTCGTCCTCCCATTTGATCCATTGGCCTTCTTTGGACCAAGTTCGTCTCGTTCGTCCCTCTTCGTCCTCCCATTTGATCCGTAGGCCTTCATTGTACCAAGTTCGTCTCGTTCTTCCCTCTTCGTCCCCCCATTTGATCCGTAGGCCTTCTTTGGACCAACTTCGTCTCGTTCGTCCATCTTTGTCCTCCCATTTGATCCGTAGGCCTTCTTTGGACGAATTTCGTCACGTTCGTCCATCTTCGTCTTCCCATTTGATCCTTGGCATTCTTTGGACGAAGTTCGTCTCGTTCGTCTGTCTTCGTCCTCCCATTTGATCCGTTGGCATTCTTTGGACCATGTTCGTCTCGTTCATCCAACTTCGTCCTCCCATTTGATCCGTAGGCCTTATTTGGACCATGTTCGTCTCGTTTGTCCATTTGATTCGTAGGCCTTCTTTGGACCAACTTCGTCTCGTTCGTCCATCTTAGTCCTCCCATTTGATCCGTTGGCCTTCTTTGTACCAAGTTCGTCTCGTTCTTCCCTCTTCGTCCTCCCATTTGATCGACCAACTTCATCTCGTTCGTCCATCTTTGTCCTCCCATTTGATCCGTTGGCCTTCTTTGTACCAAGTTCGTCTCGTTCGTCCATCTTTGTCCTCCCATTTGATCCGTAGGCCTTCTTTGGACGAATTTCGTCTCGTTCGTCCATCTTCGTCTTCCCATTTGATCCATGGCATTCTTTGGACGAAGTTCGTCTCGTTCGCCCATCTTCTTCCTCCCATTTGATCCCTTGGCCTTCTTTGTACCAAGTTCGTCTCGTTCGTCCCTCTTCGTCCACCCATTTGATTCGTAGGCATTCTTTGGTCCAAATTCGGCTCGTTCGTCCATCTTCGTTCTCCCATTTGATCCGTAGGCCTTCTTTGTACTAAGTTCGTCTCGTTCTTCCCTCTTCGTCCTCCCATTTGATCCGTAGGCCTTCTTTGGACCAAGTTCGTCTCGTTCGTCCTTCTTCGTCCTCCCATTTGATCCGTAGGCCTTCTTGGTACCAAGTTCGTCTCGTTCTTCCCTCTTCGTCCTCCCATTTGATCCGTAGGCCTTCTTTGGACCATGTTCGTCTCGTTCGTCTGTCTTCGTCCTCCCATTTTATCCGTTGGCATTCTTTAAACCAAGTTCGTCTCGTTCGTCCATCTTCGTCCTTCCATTTGATCCGTAGGCATTCTTTGGACCAAGTTCGTCTCGTTCGTCCCTCTTCGTCCTCCCATTTGATCCGTAGGCCTTATTTGGACCATGTTCATCTCGTTCGTCCATCATCGTCCACCCATTTGATCCGTAGGCCTTCTTTGGCTAAAGTTCGTCTCGTTCGTCCATCTTCGTCCTCCCATTTGATCCCTTGGCCTTCTTTGTACCAAGATCGTCTCGTTCGTCGATCTTCGTCCTCCCATTTGATCCATTGGCAATTTTTGGACCAAGTTCGTCTCGTTCGTCCATCTTCGTTCTTCCATTTGATCTGTAGGCCTTCTTTGGACCAAGTTCGTCTCGTTCTTCCCTCTTTGTCCTCCCATTTGATCCGTAGGCCTTTTTGGACCAACTTCGTCTCGTTCGTCCATCTTTGTCCTCCCATTTGATCCGTTGGCCTTCTTTGTACGAAGTTCGTCTCGTTTGTCCCTCTTCGTCCTCCCATTTGATCCGTAGGCCTTCTTCTGACCAAGTTCGTCTCGTTCGTCCATCTTCGTCCTCCCATTTGATCCGTTGGCCTTCTTTGTACCAAGTTCGTCTCGTTCTTCCCTCTTCGTCCGCCCATTTGATCCGTAGGCCTTCTTTGGACCAACTTCGTCTCGTTCGTCCATCTTTGTCCTCCCATTTGATCCGTAGGCCTTCTTTGGACGAATTTCGTCTCGTTCGTCCATCTTCGACCTCCCATTTGATCCGTTGGCCTTCTTTGTACGAAGTTCGTCTCGTTTGTCCCTCTTCGTCCTCCCATTTGATCCGAAGGCCTTCTTTGGACCAAGTTCGTCTCGTTCGTCCATCTTCGTCCTCCCATTTGATCCGTTGGCCTTCTTTGTACAAAGTTCGTCTCGTTGTTCCCTCTTCGTCAGCCCATTTGATCCGTACGCCTTCTTTGGACCAACTTCGTCTCGTTCGTCCATCTTTGTCCTCCCATTTGATCCGTAGGCCTTCTTTGGACGAATTTCGTCTCGTTCGTCCATCTTCGTCCTCCCATTTGATCCATGGCATTCTTTGGACCAAGTTCGTCTCGTTCGTCTGTCTTCGTCCTCCCATTTGATCCGTTGGCATTCTTTGGACCAAGTTCGTCTCGTTCGTCCATCTTCGTCTTCCCATTTGATCCGTAGGCCTTCTTTGGACAAAGTTCGTCTCATTCGCACATCTTCTTCCTCCCATTTGATCCCTTGGCCTTCTTTGTACCAAGTTCGTCTCGTTCGTCCCTCTTCGTCGACCCATTTGATCCGTAGGCATTCTTTGGACCAAGTTCGTCTCGTTCGTCCTCCCATTTGATCTGTTGGAATTCTTTGGACCATGTTCGTCTCGTTCGTCCATCTTCGTCCTCCCATTTGATCCATTGGCATTCTTTGGACCAAGTTCGTCTCGTTCGTCCATCTTCGTCCTCCGATTTGATCCATTGGCATTCTTTGGACCAACTTCGTCTCGTTCGTCCATCTTTGTCCTCCCATTTGATCCGTTGGCCTTCTTTGTACCAAGTTCGTCTCGTTCGTCCCTCATCGTCCTCCCATTTGATCCGTAGGCCTTCTTTGGACCAAGTTCGTCTCGTTCGTCCATCTTCGTCTTCCCATTTGATCCGTAGGCCTTCTTAGGACCAAGTTCGTCTCGTTCTTCCCTCTTCGTCCTCCCATTTGATCAGTAGGCCTTCTATGGACCAACTTCGTCTCGTTCGTCCATCTTTGTCCTCCAATTTGATCTGTAGGCCTTCTTTGGACGAATTTCGTCTCGTTCGTCCATCTTCGTCCTTCCATTTGATCCTTGGCATTCTTTGGACCAAGTTCGTCTCGTTCGTCTGTCTTCGTCCTCCCATTTGATCCGTAGGCCTTCTTTGGACCAAGTTCGTCTCGTTCGTCCATCTTCGTCCTCCCATTTGATCCATTGGCAATTTTTGGACGAAGTTCGTCTCGTTCGTCCATCTTCGTTCTTCCATTTGATCTGTAGGCCTTCTTTGGACCAAGTTCGTCTCGTTCTTCCCTCTTCGTCCTCCCATTTGATCAGTAGGCCTTCTATGGACCAACTTCGTCTCGTTCGTCCATCTTTGTCCTCCCATTTGATCTGTAGGCCTTCTTTGGACGAATTTCGTCTCGTTCGTCCATCTTCGTCCTTCCATTTGATCCTTGGCATTCTTTGGACCAAGTTCGTCTCGTTCGTCTGTCTTCGTCCTCCCATTTGATCCGTAGGCTTTCTTTGGACCAAGTTCGTCTCGTTCGTCCATCTTCGTCCTCCCATTTGATCCGTTGGCCTTCTTTGTACCAAGTTCGTCTCGTTCTTCCCTCTTCGTCCTCCCATTTGATCCGTAGGCCTTCTTTGGACCATGTTCGTCTCGTTCGTCTGTCTTCGTCCTCCCATTTTATCCGTTGGCATTCTTTAAACCAAGTTCGTCTCGTTCGTCCATCTTCGTCCTTCCATTTGATCCGTAGGCATTCTTTGGACCAAGTTCGTCTCGTTCGTCCCTCTTCGTCCTCCCATTTGATCTGTAGGCCTTCTTTGGACCAAGTTCGTCTCGTTCGTCCGTCTTCGTCCTCCCATTTGATCCGTAGGCCTTATTTGGACCAAGTTCGTCTCCTTCGTCCATCTTCGTCCTCCCATTTGATCCGTAGGCCTTCTTTGGACCAAGTTCGTCTCGTTCTTCCCTCTTCGTCCTCCCATTTTAATCCGTAGGCCTTCTTTGGACCAACTTCGTCTCGTTCGTCCATCTTTGTCCTCCCATTTGATCCGTAGGCCTTCTTTGGACGAATTTCGTCTCGTTCGTCCATCTTCGTCCTCCCATTTGATCCGTAGGCCTTCTTTGGATGAATTTCGTCTCGTTCGTCCATCTTCGTCCTCCCGTTTGATCCCTGGCATTCTTTGGACCCAGTTCGTCTCGTTCGTCTGTCTTCGTACTCCCATTTGATCCGTTGGCATTCTTTGGACCAAGTTCGTCTCGTTCGTCCATCTTCGTCCTCCCATTTGATCCGTAGGCCTTATTTGGACCATGTTCGTCTCGTTCGTCCATCATCGTCCTCCCATTTGATCTGTAGGCCTTATTTGGAAAAAGTTTGTCTCATTCGCCCATCTTCTTCCTCCCATTTGATCCCTTGGCCTTCTTTGTACCAAGTTCGTCTCGTTCGTCCCTCTTCGTCCACCCATTTGATCCGTATGCATTCTTTGGACAAGTTCGTCTCGTTCGTCCTCCCATTTGATCCGTTGGCCTTCTTTGGACCAAGTTCGTCTCGTTCGTCCCTCTTCGTCCTCCCATTTGATCCGTAGGCCTTCTTTGGGCCAACTTCGTCTCGTTCGTCCATCTTTGTCCTCCCATTTGATCTGTAGGCCTTCTTTGGACGAATTTCGTCTCGTTCGTCCATCTTCGTCTTCCCATTTGATCCATGGCATTCTTTGGACGAAGTTCGTCTCGTTCGTCTGTCTTCGTCCTCCCATTTGATCTGTTGGCATTCTTTGGACCAAGTTCGTCTCGTTCGTCCAACTTCGTCCTCCCATTTGATCCGTAGGCCTTATTTGGACCATGTTCGTATCGTTCGTCCATTTGATTCGTAGTCCTTCTCTGGACCAACGTCGTCTCGTTCGTCCATCTTTGTCAGGCCATTTGATCCGTTGGCCTTCTTTGTACCAAGTTCGTCTCGTTCTTCCCTCTTCGTCCTCCCATTTGATCGACCAACTTCATCTCGTTCGTCCATCTTTGTCCTCCCATTTGATCCGTTGGCCTTCTTTGTACCAAGTTCGTCTCGTTCGTCCCTCTTCGTCCTCCCATTTGATCCGTAGACCTTCTTTGGACCAAGTTCGTCTCATTCGTCCATCTTCGTCCTCCCATTTGATCCGTAGGCCTTCTTTGGACCAACTTCGTCTCGTTCTTCCCTCTTCGTCCTCCCGTTTGATCCGTAGGCCTTCTTTGGACCAACTTCGTCTCGTTCGTCCATCTTCGTCCTCCCATTTGATCCGTTAGCCTTCTTTGTACCAAGTTCGTCTCGTTCTTCCCTCTTCATCCTCCCATTTGATCCATAGGCCTTCTTTGGGCCAACTTCGTCTCGTTCGTCCATCTTTGTCCTCCCATTTGATCCGTAGGCCTTCTTTGGACGAATTTCGTCTCGTTCGTCCATCTTCGTCCTCCCATTTGATCCATGGCATTCTTTGGACCAAGTTCGTCTCGTTCGTCTGTCTTCGTCCTCCCATTTTATCCGTTGGCATTCTTTGGACCAAGTTCGTCTCGTTCGTCCATCTTCGTCCTTCCATTTGATCCGTAGGCATTCTTTGGACCAAGTTCGTCTCGTTCGTCCATCTTCGTCCTCCGATTTGAGCCCTTGGCCTTCTTTGTACCAAGTTCGTCTCGTTCTTCCCTCTTCAGCCTCCCATTTGATCCGTAGGCCTTCTTTGGGCCAACTTCGTCTCGTTCGTCCATCTTTGTCCTCCCATTTGATCCGTAGGCCTTCTTTCGACGAATTTCGTCTCGTTCGTCCATCTTCGTCCTCCCATTTGAGCCATGGCATTCTTTGGACCGAGTTCGTCTCGTTCGTCTGTCTTCGTCCTCCCATTTATCCGTTGGCATTCTTTGGACCTAGTTCGTCTCGTTCGTCCATCTTCGTCCTTCCATTTGATCCGTAGGCATTCTTTGGACCAAGTTCGTCTCGTTCGTCCATCTTCGTCCTCCGATTTGAGCCCTTGGCCTTCTTTGTACCAAGTTCGTCTCGTTCGTCCCTCTTCGTCCTCCCATTTGATCCGTAGGCCTTATTTGGACCATGTTCGTCTCGTTCGTCCATCATCGTCCACCCATTTGATCCGTAGGCCTTCTTTGGACAAAGTTCGTCTCGTTCTTCCATCTTCGTCCTCCCATTTGATCCGTAGGACTTCTTTGGACCAAGTTCGTCTCGTTCGTCCCTCTTCGTCCTCCCATTTGATCCGTAGGCCTTATTTGGACCATGTTCGTCTCGTTCGTCCATCATCGTCCACCCATTTGATCCGTAGGCCTTCTTTGGACAAAGTTCGTCTCGTTCGTCCATCTTCGTCCTCCCACTTGATCCCTTGGCATTCTTTGTACCAAGATCGTCTCGTTCGTCCCTCTTCGTCCTCCCATTTGATCCATTGCCATTCTTTGGACCAAGTTCGTTTCGTTCGTCCATCTTTGTCCTCCCATTTGATCCATTGGCATTCTTTGGACCAACTTCGTCTCGTTCGTCCATCTTTGTGCTCCCATTTGATCCGTTGGCCTTCTTTGTACCAAGTTTGTCTCGTTCGTCCTCCCATTTGATCCGTAGGCCTTCTTTGGACCAAGTTCGTCTCGTTCTTCCCTCTTCGTCCTCCCATTTGATCCGTTGGCATTCTTTGGACCAAGTACGTCTCGTTCGTCCATCTTCGTCCTCCCATTTGAGCCTTTGGCCTTCTTTGTACCAAGTTCATCTCGTTCGTCCATCTTCGTCCTCCCATTTGATCCGTAGGCCTTCTTTGGACACACTTCGTCTCGTTCGTCCATCTTCGTCCTCCCATTTGATCCTTAGGCCTTCTTTGGACGAATTTCATCTCGTTCGTCCATCTTCGTCCTCCCATTTGTTCCTTGGCATTCTTTGGACCAAGTTCGTCTCGTTCGTCTGTCTTCGTCCTCCCATTTTATCCGTTGGCATTCTTTAAACCAAGTTCGTCTCGTTCGTCCATCTTCGTCCTTCCATTTGATCCGTAGGCATTCTTTGCACCAAGTTCGTCTCGTTCGTCCCTCTTCGTCCTCCCATTTGATCCGTAGGCCTTATTTGGACCATGTTCGTCTCGTTCGTCCATCATCGTCCACCCATTTGATCCGTAGGCCTTCTTTGGACAAAGTTCGTCTCATTCGTCCATCTTCGTCCTCCCATTTGATCCCTTGGCCTTCTTTGTACCAAGATCGTCTCGTTCGTCCCTCTTCGTACTCCCATTTGATCCGTTGGCATTCTTTGGACCATGTTCGTCTCGTTCGTCCATCTTCGTCGTTCCATTTGATCCGTAGGCCTTCTTTGGACACAGTTCGTCTCGTTCTTCCCTCTTCGTCCTCCCATTCGATCCGTTGGAATTCTTTGGACCAAGTTCGTCTCGTTCGTCCATCTTCGTCCTTCCATTTGATCCGTAGGCCTTCTTTGGACACAGTTCGTCTCGTTCGTCCATCTTCGTCCTCCCATTTGAGCCTTTGGCCTTCTTTGTACCAAGTTCGTCTCGTTCGTCCATCTTCGTCCTCCCATTTGATCCGTAGGCCTTCTTTGGACACAGTTCGTCTCGTTCGTCCATCTTCGTCCTCCCATTTGATCCGTAGGCCTTCTTTGGACGAATTTCATCTCGTTCGTCCATCTTCGTCCTCCCATTTGATCCTTGGCATTCTTTGGACCAAGTTCGTCTCGTTCGTCTGTCTTCGTCCTCCCATTTTATCCGTTGGCATTCTTTAAACCAAGTTCGTCTCGTTCGTCCATCTTCGTCCTTCCATTTGATCCGTTGGCATTCTTTGGACCAAGTTCATCTCGTTCGTCCCTCTTCGTCCTCCCATTTGATCCGTAGGCCTTATTTGGACCATGTTCGTCTTGTTCGTCCATCATCGTCCATCCATTTGATCCGTAGGCCTTCTTTGGACAAAGTTCGTCTCGTTCGTCCATCTTCGTCCTCCCATTTGATCCCTTGGCCTTCTTTGTACCAAGATCGTCTCGTTCGTCCCTCTTCGTCCTCCCATTTGATCCGTTGGCATTCTTTGGACCAAGTTCGTCTCGTTCGTCCATCTTCGTCCTCCCATTTGATCCGTAGGCCTTCTTTGGACAAAGTTCGTCTCGTTCGCCCATCTTCTTCCTCCCATTTGATCCCTTGGCCTTCTTTGTACCAAGTTCGTCTCGTTCGTCCCTCTTCGTCCACCCATTTGATTCGTAGGCATTCTTTGGTCCAAATTCGGCTCGTTCGTCCATCTTCGTTCTCCCATTTGATCCGTAGGCCTTCTTTGTACTAAGTTCGTCTCGTTCTTCCCTCTTCGTCCTCCCATTTGATCCGTAGGCCTTCTTTGGACCAAGTTCGTCTCGTTCGTCCTTCTTCGTCCTCCCATTTGATCCGTAGGCCTTCTTTGTACCAAGTTCGTCTCGTTCTTCCCTCTTCGTCCTCCCATTTGATCCGTTGGCCTTCTTTGGACCATGTTCGTCTCGTTCGTCTGTCTTCGTCCTCCCATTTTATCCGTTGGCATTCTTTAAACCAAGTTCGTCTCGTTCGTCCATCTTCGTCCTTCCATTTGATCCGTAGGCATTCTTTGGACCAAGTTCGTCTCGTTCGTCCCTCTTCGTCCTCCCATTTGATCCGTAGGCCTTATTTGGACCATGTTCATCTCGTTCGTCCATCATCGTCCACCCATTTGATCCGTAGGCCTTCTTTGGCTAAAGTTCGTCTCGTTCGTCCATCTTTGTCCTCCCATTTGATCCCTTGGCCTTCTTTGTACCAAGATCGTCTCGTTCGTCGATCTTCGTCCTCCCATTTGATCCATTGGCAATTTTTGGACCAAGTTCGTCTCGTTCGTCCATCTTCGTTCTTCCATTTGATCTGTAGGCCTTCTTTGGACCAAGTTCGTCTCGTTCTTCCCTCTTTGTCCTCCCATTTGATCCGTAGGCCTTTTTGGACCAACTTCGTCTCGTTCGTCCATCTTTGTCCTCCCATTTGATCCGTTGGCCTTCTTTGTACGAAGTTCGTCTCGTTTGTCCCTCTTCGTCCTCCCATTTGATCCGTAGGCCTTCTTCTGACCAAGTTCGTCTCGTTCGTCCATCTTCGTCCTCCCATTTGATCCGTTGGCCTTCTTTGTACCAAGTTCGTCTCGTTCTTCCCTCTTCGTCCGCCCATTTGATCCGTAGGCCTTCTTTGGACCAACTTCGTCTCGTTCGTCCATCTTTGTCCTCCCATTTGATCCGTAGGCCTTCTTTGGACGAATTTCGTCTCGTTCGTCCATCTTCGACCTCCCATTTGATCCGTTGGCCTTCTTTGTACGAAGTTCGTCTCGTTTGTCCCTCTTCGTCCTCCCATTTGATCCGAAGGCCTTCTTTGGACCAAGTTCGTCTCGTTCGTCCATCTTCGTCCTCCCATTTGATCCGTTGGCCTTCTTTGTACAAAGTTCGTCTCGTTGTTCCCTCTTCGTCAGCCCATTTGATCCGTACGCCTTCTTTGGACCAACTTCGTCTCGTTCGTCCATCTTTGTCCTCCCATTTGATCTGTAGGCCTTCTTTGGACGAATTTCGTCTCGTTCGTCCATCTTCGTCCTCCCATTTGATCCATGGCATTCTTTGGACCAAGTTCGTCTCGTTCGTCTGTCTTCGTCCTCCCATTTGATCCGTTGGCATTCTTTGGACCAAGTTCGTCTCGTTCGTCCATCTTCGTCTTCCCATTTGATCCGTAGGCCTTCTTTGGACAAAGTTCGTCTCATTCGCACATCTTCTTCCTCCCATTTGATCCCTTGGCCTTCTTTGTACCAAGTTCGTCTCGTTCGTCCCTCTTCGTCGACCCATTTGATCCGTAGGCATTCTTTGGACCAAGTTCGTCTCGTTCGTCCTCCCATTTGATCTGTTGGAATTCTTTGGACCATGTTCGTCTCGTTCGTCCATCTTCGTCCTCCCATTTGATCCATTGGCATTCTTTGGACCAAGTTCGTCTCGTTCGTCCATCTTCGTCCTCCTATTTGATCCATTGGCATTCTTTGGACCAACTTCGTCTCGTTCGTCCATCTTTGTCCTCCCATTTGATCCGTTGGCCTTCTTTGTACCAAGTTCGTCTCGTTCGTCCCTCATCGTCCTCCCATTTGATCCGTAGGCCTTCTTTGGACCAAGTTCGTCTCGTTCGTCCATCTTCGTCTTCCCATTTGATCCGTAGGCCTTCTTAGGACCAAGTTCGTCTCGTTCTTCCCTCTTCGTCCTCCCATTTGATCAGTAGGCCTTCTATGGACCAACTTCGTCTCGTTCGTCCATCTTTGTCCTCCAATTTGATCTGTAGGCCTTCTTTGGACGAATTTCGTCTCGTTCGTCCATCTTCGTCCTTCCATTTGATCCTTGGCATTCTTTGGACCAAGTTCGTCTCGTTCGTCTGTCTTCGTCCTCCCATTTGATCCGTAGGCCTTCTTTGGACCAAGTTCGTCTCGTTCGTCCATCTTCGTCCTCCCATTTGATCCATTGGCAATTTTTGGACGAAGTTCGTCTCGTTCGTCCATCTTCGTTCTTCCATTTGATCTGTAGGCCTTCTTTGGACCAAGTTCGTCTCGTTCTTCCCTCTTCGTCCTCCCATTTGATCAGTAGGCCTTCTATGGACCAACTTCGTCTCGTTCGTCCATCTTTGTCCTCCCATTTGATCTATAGGCCTTCTTTGGACGAATTTCGTCTCGTTCGTCCATCTTCGTCCTTCCATTTGATCCTTGGCATTCTTTGGACCAAGTTCGTCTCGTTCGTCTGTCTTCGTCCTCCCTTTTGATCCGTAGGCTTTCTTTGGACCAAGTTCGTCTCGTTCGTCCATCTTCGTCCTCCCATTTGATCCGTTGGCCTTCTTTGTACCAAGTTCGTCTCGTTCTTCCCTCTTCGTCCTCCCATTTGATCCGTAGGCCTTCTTTGGACCATGTTCGTCTCGTTCGTCTGTCTTCGTCCTCCCATTTTATCCGTTGGCATTCTTTAAACCAAGTTCGTCTCGTTCGTCCATCTTCGTCCTTCCATTTGATCCGTAGGCATTCTTTGGACCAAGTTCGTCTCGTTCGTCCCTCTTCGTCCTCCCATTTGATCCGTAGGCCTTATTTGGACCATGTTCATCTCGTTCGTCCATCATCGTCCACCCATTTGATCCGTAGGCCTTCTTTGGACAAAGTTCGTCTCGTTCGTCGATCTTCGTCCTCCCATTTGATCCATTGGCAATTTTTGGACCAAGTTCGTCTCGTTCGTCCATCTTCGTTCTTCCATTTGATCTGTAGGCCTTCTTTGGACCAAGTTCGTCTCGTTCGTCCCTCTTCGTCCTCCCATTTGATCCGTAGGCCTTCTTTGTACCAAGTTCGTCTCGTTCTTCCCTCTTCGTCCTCCCATTTGATCCGTAGGCCTTCTTTGGACCAACTTTTTCTCGTTCGTCCATCTTTGTCCTCCCATTTGATCCGTTGGCCTTCTTTGTACGAAGTTCGTCTCGTTTGTCCCTCTTCGTCCTCCCATTTGATCCGTAGGCCTTCTTCGGACCAAGTTCGTCTCGTTCGTCCATCTTCGTCCTCCCATTTGATCCGTTGGCCTTCTTTGTACCAAGTTTGTCTCGTTCTTCCCTCTTCGTCCTCCCATTTGATCCATAGGCCTTCTTTGGACCAACTTCGTCTCGTTCGTCCATCTTTGTCCTCCCATTTGATCCGTAGGCCTTCTTTGGACGAATTTCGTCTCGTTCATCCATCTTCGACCTCCCATTTGATCCGTTGGCCTTCTTTGTACGAAGTTCGTCTCTTTCTTCCCTCTTCGTCCTCCCATTTGATCCGTAGGCCTTCTTTGGACCAACTTCTTCTCGTTCGTCCATCTTTGTCCTCCCATTTGATCCGTTGGCCTTCTTTGTACGAAGTTCGTCTCGTTTGTCCCTCTTCGTCAGCCCATTTGATCCGTACGCCTTCTTTGGACCAACTTCATCTCGTTCGTCCATCTTTGTCCTCCCATTTGATCCGTAGGCCTTCTTTGGACGAATTTCGTCTCGTTCGTCCATCTTTGTCCTCCCATTTGATCCATGGCATTCTTTGGACCAAGTTCGTCTTGTTCGTCTGTCTTCGTCCTCCCATTTGATCCGTTGGCATTCTTTGGACCAAGTTCGTCTCGTTCGTCCATCTTCGTCCTCCCATTTGATCCGTAGGCCTTCTTTGTACCAAGTTCGTCTCGTTCGTCCATCTTCGTCCTCCCATTTGATCCATAGGCGTTCTTTGGACAAAGTTCGTCTCGTTCGCAAATCTTCTTCCTCCCATTTGATCCCTTGGCCTTCTTTGTACCAAGTTCGTCTCGTTCGTCCCTCTTCGTCGACCCATTTGATCCGTAGGCATTCTTTGGACCAAGTTCGTCTCGTTCGTCCTCCCATTTGATCTGTTGGAATTCTTTGGACCATGTTCGTCTCGTTCGTCCATCTCGTCCTCCCATTTGATCCATTGGCATTCTTTGGACCAAGTTCGTCTCGTTGGTCCATCTTCGTCCTCCCATTTGATCCATTGGCATTCTTTGGACCAACTTCGTCTCGTTCGTCCGTCTTTGTCCTCCCATTTGATCCGTTGGCCTTCTTTGTACCATGTTCGTCTCGTTCGTCCCTCATCGTCCTCCCATTTGATCCGTAGGCCTTCTTTGGACCAAGTTCGTCTCGTTCGTCCATCTTCGTGTTCCCATTTGATCCGTAGGCCTTCTTAGGACCAAGTTCGTCTCGTTCTTCCCTCTTCGTCCTCCCATTTGATCAGTAGGCCTTCTATGGACCAACTTCGTCTCGTTCGTCCATCTTTGTCCTCCCATTTGATCTGTAGGCCTTCTTTGGACGAATTTCGTCTCGTTCGTCCATCTTCGTCCTTCCATTTGATCCTTGGCATTCTTTGGACCAAGTTCGTCTCGTTCGTCTGTCTTCGTCCTCCCATTTGATCCGTAGGCTTTCTTTGGACCAAGTTCGTCTCGTTCGTCCATCTTCGTCCTCCCATTTGATCCGTTGGCCTTCTTTGAACCAAGTTCGTCTCGTTCTTCCCTCTTCGTCCTCCCATTTGATCCGTAGGCCTTCTTTGGACCATGTTCGTCTCGTTCGTCTGTCTTCGTCCTTCCATTTTATCCGTTGGCATTCTTTAAACCAAGTTCGTCTCGTTCGTCCATCTTCGTCCTTCCATTTGATCCGTAGGCATTCTTTGGACCAAGTTCGTCTCGTTCGTCCCTCTTCGTCCTCCCATTTGATCCGTAGGCCTTATTTGGACCATGTTCCTTTCGTTCGTCCATCATCGTCCACCCATTTCATCCGTAGGCCTTCTTTGGACAAAGTTCGTCTCGTTCGTCCATCTTCGTCCTCCCATTTGATCCCTTGGCCTTCTTTGTACAAAGATCGTCTCGTTCGTCGATCTTCGTCCTCCTATTTGATCCATTGGCAATTTTTGGACCAAGTTCGTCTCGTTCGTCCATCTTCGTTCTTCCATTTGATCTGTAGGCCTTCTTTGGACCAAGTTCGTATCGTTCGTCCCTCTTCGTCCTCCCATTTGATCCGTAGGCCTTCTTTGTACCAAGTTCGTCTCGTTCTTCCCTCTTCGTCCTCCCATTTGATCCGCAGTCCTTCTTTGGACCAACTTCGTCTCGTTCGTCCATCTTTGTCCTCCCATTTGATCCGTTGGCCTTCTTTGTACGAAGTTCGTCTCGTTTGTCCCTCTTCGTCCTCCCATTTGATCCGCAGGCCTTCTTCGGACCAAGTTCGTCTCGTTCGTCCATCTTCGTCCTCCCATTTATCCGTTGGCCTTCTTTGTACCAAGTTCGTCTCGTTCTTCCCTCTTCGTCCGCCCATTTGATCCGTAGGCCTTCTTTGGACCAACTTCGTCTCATTCGTCCATCTTTGTCCTCCCATTTGATCCGTAGGCCTTCTTTGGATGAATTTCGTCTCGTTCGTCCATCTTCGTCCTCCCATTTGATCCAAGGCATTCTTTGGACCAAGTTCGTCTCGTTCGCCTGTCTTCGTCCTCCCATTTGATCCGTTGGCATTCTTTGGACCAAGTTCGTCTCATTCGTCCATCTTCGTCCTCCCATTTGATCCGTTGGCATCTATTGGACCATGTGCGTCTCGTTTGACCCTCTTCGTCCACCCATTTGATCCGTAGGCCTTCTTTGGACCAAGTTCGTCTCGTTCGTCCATCTTCGTGCTCCCATTTGATCTGTTGGCATTCTTTGGACGAATTTCGTATCGTTCGTCCATCTTCGTCCTCCCATTTGATCTGTTGGCATTCTTTGGACCAAGTTCGTCCCTCTTCGTCCTCCCATTTGATCCGTAGGCCTTCTTTGGACAAAGTTCGTCTCGTTCGCCCCTCTACGTCCTCCCATTTGATCCGTAGGCCTCCTTTGGACCAAGTTCGTCTCGTTCGTCCCTCTTCGACCTCCCATTTTATCCGTTGGCCTTCTTTGTACCAAGTTCGTCTCGTTCGTCCCTCTTCGTCCTCCCATTTGATCCGTTGGCCTTGTTTGTACCAAGTTCGTCTCGTTCGTCCCTCTTCGTCCTCCCATTTGATCCGTAGGCCTTCTTTGGACCAAGTTCGTCTCGTTCGTCCATCTTCGTCCTCCCATTTGATCCGTTGCCCTTCTTTGTACCAAGTTCGTCTCGTTCGTCCCTCTTCGTCCTCCCATTTGATCCGTTGCCCTTCTCTGTTCCATGTTCGTCTCGTTCGTCCATCTACGTCCTCCCATTTGATCCGTAGGCCTTCTTTGTACCAAGTTCGTCTCGTTCGTCCCTCTTCGTCCTCCCATTTGATCCGTAGGCCTTCTTTGTACCAAGTTCGTCTCGTTCGTCCCTCTTCGTCCTCCCATTTGATCCGTAGGCCTTCTTTGGACCATGTTCGTCTCGTTCGTCCATCTTCGTCCTCCCATTTGATCCGTTGCCCTTCTTTGTTCCAAGTTCGTCTCGTTCGTCCATCTTCGTCCTCCCATTTGATCCGTTGGCATCTATTGGACCATGTGCGTCTCGTTTGACCCTCTTCGTCCTCCCATTTGATCCGTAGGCCTTCTTTGTACCAAGTTCGTCTCGTTCGTCCCTCTTCGTCCTCCCATTTGATCCGTAGGCCTTCTTTGTACCAAGTTCGTCTCGTTCGTCCCTCTTCGTCCTCCCATTTGATCCGTTGCCCTTCTTTGTTCCAAGTTCGTCTCATTCGTCCATCTACGTTCTCCCATTTGATCCGTAGGCCTTCTTTGTACCAAGTTCGTCTCGTTCGTCCCTCTTCGTCCTCCCATTTGATCCGTAGGCCTTCTTTGGACCAACTTCGTCTCGTTCGTCCATCTTTGTCCTCCCATTTGATCCGTTGGCCTTCTTTGTACGAAGTTCGTCTCGTTTGTCCCTCTTCGTCCTCCCATTTGATCCGTAGGCCTTCTTCGGACCAAGTTCGTCTCGTTCGTCCATCTTCGTCTTCCCATTTGATCCGTTGGCATTCTTTGTACCAAGTTCGTCTCGTTCTTCCCTCTTCGTCCGCCCATTTGATCCGTAGGCCTTCTTTGGACCAAGTTCGTCTCGTTCGTCCATCTTTGTCCTCCCATTTGATCCGTAGGCCTTCTTTGGACGAATTTCGTCTCGTTCGTCCATCTTCGTCCTCCCATTTGATCCATGGCATTCTTTGGACCAAGTTCATCTGGTTCGTCTGTCTTCGTCCTCCCATTTGATCCGTTGGCATCTATTGGACCATGTGCGTCTCGTTTGACCCTCTTCGTCCTCCCATTTGATCCGTAGGCCTTCTTTGGACCAAGTTCGTCTCGTTCGTCCATCTTCGTGCTCCCATTTGATCCGTTGGCATTCTTTGGACGAATTTCGTATCGTTCGTCCTTCTTCGTCCTCCCATTTGATCCGTTGGCATTCTTTGGACCAAGTTCGTCTCGTTCGTCCCTCTTCGTCCTCCCATTTGATCCGTAGGCCTTCTTTGGACAAAGTTCGTCTCGTTCGCCCCTCTACGTCCTCCCATTTGATCCGTAGGCCTCCTTTGGACCAAGTTCGTCTCGTTCGTCCCTCTTCGACCTCCCATTTTATCCGTTGGCCTTCTTTGTACCAAGTTCCTCTCGTTCGTCCCTCTTCGTCCTCCCATTTGATCCGTTGGCCTTGTTTGTACCAAGTTCGTCTCGTTCGTCCCTCTTCGTCCTCCCATTTGATCCGTAGGCCTTCTTTGGACCACGTTCGTCTCATTCGTCCATCTTCGTCCTCCCATTTGATCCCTTGGCCTTCTTTGTACCATGTTCGTCTCGTTCGTCCCTCTTCGTCCTCCCATTTGATCCGTAGGCATTCTTTGGACCATGTTCGTCTCGTTCGTCCATCTTCGTCCTCCCATTTGATCCGTTGCCCTTCTTTGTTCCAAGTTCGTCTCGTTCGTCCATCTTCGTCCTCCCATTTGATCCGTTGGCATCTATTGGACCATGTGCGTCTCGTTTGACCCTCTTCGTCCTCCCATTTGATCCGTAGGCCTTCTTTGTACCAAGTTCGTCTCGTTCGTCCCTCTTCGTCCTCCCATTTGATCCGTAGGCCTTCTTTGTACCAAGTTCGTCTCGTTCGTCCCTCTTTGTCCTCCCATTTGATCCCTTGGCCTTCTTTGTACCAAGTTCGTCTCGTTCGTCCCTCTTCGTCCTCCCATTTGATCCGTTGCCCTTCTTTGTTCCAAGTTCGTCTCATTCGTCCATCTACGTCCTCCCATTTGATCCGTAGGCCTTCTTTGTACCAAGTTCGTCTCGTTCGTCCCTCTTCGTCCTCCCATTTGATCCGTAGGCCTTCTTTGTACCAAGTTCGTCTCGTTCGTCCCTCTTCGTCCTCCCATTTGATCCCTTGGCCTTCTTTGTACCAAGTTCGTCTCGTTCGTCCCTCTTCGTCCTCCCATTTGATCCGTAGGCCTTCTTTGTACCAAGTTCGTCTTGTTCGTCCCTCTTCGTCCTCCCATTTGATCCCTTGGTCTTCTTTGTACCAAGTTCGTCTTGTTCGTCCCTCTTCATCCTCCCATTTGATCCGTTGCCCTTCTTTGTACCAAGTTCGTCTCGTTCGTCCCTCTTCGTCCTCCCATGTGATCCGTAGGATTTCTTTGGACCAAGTACGTCTCGTTCGTCCCTCTTCGTCCTCCCATTTGATCCGTAGGCCTTCTTTGTACCAAGTTCGTCTCTTTCGTCCCTCTTCATCCTCCCATTTGATTCCTTGGTCTTCTTTCTACCAAGTTCGTCTCGTTCTTCCCTCTTCGTCCTCCCATTTGATCCCTAGGCCTTCTTTGGACCAAGTTCGTCTCGTTCGTCCATCTTCGTCCTCCCATTTGATCCGTTGGCATTCTTTGGTCCAAGTTCGTCTTGTTCGTCCCTCTTCGTCCTCCCATTTGATCCGTAGGCCTTCTTTGGACAATGTTCGTCTCGTTCGTCCCTCTACGTCCTCCCAATTGATCCGTAGGCCTCCTTTGGACCAAGTTCGTCTCGTTCGTCCCTCTTCGACCTCCCATTTTATCCGTTGGCCTTCTTTGTACCAAGTTTGTCTCGTTCGTCCCTCTTCGTCCTCCCATTTGATCCGTAGGCCTTCTTTGGACCAAGTTCGTCTCGTTCGTCCCTCTTCGTCCTCCCATGTGATCCGTAGGACTTCTTTGGACCAAGTACGTCTCGTTCGTCCCTCTTCGTCCCCCCATTTGATCCGTAGGCCATCTTTGGACCAAGCTCGTCTCGTTCGTCCATCTTCGTCCTCCCATTTGATCCGTTGGCCTTCTTTGTACCAAGTTCGTCTGGTTCGTCCCTCTTCGTCCTCCCAATTGATCCGTAGGCCTTCTTTGTACGAAGTTCGTCTCGTTCGTCCCTCTTCGTCCTCCCATTTGATCCCTTGGCCTTGTTTGTACCAAGTTCGTCTCGTTCGTCCCTCTTCGTCCTCCCATTTGATCCGTTGCCCTTCTTTGTTCCAGGTTCGTCTCGTTCGTCCCTCTACGTCCTCCCATTTGATCCGTAGGCCTTCTTTGTACCAAGTTCGTCTCGTTCGTCCCTCTTCGTCCTCCCATTTGATCCGTTGCCCTTCTTTGTTCCAAGTTCGTCTCGTTCGTCCATCTACGTCCTCCCATTTGATCCGTAGGCCTTCTTTGTACCATGTTCGTCTCGTTCGTCCCTCTTCGTCCTCCCATGTGATCCGTAGGCCTTCTTTGTACCAAGTTCGTCTCGTTCGTCCCTCTTCGTCCTCCCATTTGATCCCTTGGTCTTCTTTCTACCAAGTTCGTCTCGTTCGTCCCTCTTCGTCCTCCCATTTGATCCCTAAGCCATCCTTGGACCAAGCTCGTCTCGTTCGTCCATCTTCGTCCTCCCATTTGATCCGTTGGCCTTCTTTGTACCAAGTTCGTCTCGTTCGTTCCTCTTCGTCCTCCCAATTGATCCGTAGGCCTTCTTTGTACCAAGTTCGTCTCGTTCGTCCCTCTTCGTCCTCCCATTTGATCTGTAGGCCTTCTTTGGACCAAGTTCGTCTCGTTCGTCCATCTTCGTCCTCCCATTTGATCCGTAGGCCTTCTTTGGACAAAGTTCGTCTCGTTCGCACATCTTCTTTCTCCCATTTGATCCCTTGGCCTTCTTTGTACCAAGTTCGTCTCGTTCGTCCTCCCATTTGATCTGTTGGAATTCTTTGGACCATGTTCGTCTCGTTCGTCCATCTTCGTCCTCCCATTTGATCCATTGGCATTCTGTGGACCAACTTCGTCTCGTTCGTCCATCTTTGTCCTCCCATTTGATCCGTTGGCCTTCTTTGGACCATGTTCGTCTCGTTCGTCCATCTTCGTCCTCCCATTTGATCCATTGGCATTCTTTGGACCAAGTTCGTCTCGTTCGTCCATCTTCGTCCGCCCATTTGATCCATTGGCATTCTTTGGACCAACTTCGTCTCGTTCGTCCATCTTTGTCCTCCCACTTGATCCGTTGGCCTTCTTTGTACCAAGATCGTCTCGTTCGTCCCTCATTGTCCTCCCATTTGATCAGTAGGCCTTCTATGGACCAACTTCGTCTCGTTCGTCCATCTTTGTCCTCCCATTTGATCTGTAGGCGTTCTTTGGACGAATTTCGTCTCGTTCGTCCATCTTCGTCCTTCCATTTGATCCTTGGCATTCTTTGGACCAAGTTCGTCTCGTTCGTCTGTCTTCGTCCTCCCATTTGATCCGTAGGCTTTCTTTGGACCAAGTTCGTCTCGTTCGTCCATCTTCGTCCTCCCATTTGATCCGTTGGCCTTCTTTGTACCAAGTTCGTCTCGTTCTTCCCTCTTCGTTCTCCCATTTGATCCGTAGGCCTTCTTTGGACCATGTACGTCTCGTTCGTCTGTCTTCGTCCTCCCATTTTATCCGTTGGCATTCTTTAAACCAAGTTCGTCTCGTTCGTCCATTTTCGTCCTTCCATTTGATCCGTAGGCATTCTTTGGACCAAGTTCGTCTCGTTCGTCCCTCTTCGTCCTCTCATTTGATACGTAGGCCTTATTTGGACCATGTTCATCTCGTTCGTCCATCATCGTCCACCCATTTCATCCGTAGGCCTTCTTTGGACAAAGTTCGTCTCGTTCGTCCATCTTCGTCCTCCCATTTGATCCCTTGGCCTTCTTTGTACAAAGATCGTCTCGTTCGTCGATCTTCGTCCTCCCATTTGATCCATTGGCAATTTTTGGACCAAGTTCGTCTCGTTCGTCCATCTTCGTTCTTCCATTTGATCTGTAGGCCTTCTTTGGACCAAGTTCGTCTCGTTCGTCCCTCTTCGTCCTCCCATTTGATCCGTAGGCCTTCTTTGTACCAAGTTCGTCTCGTTCTTCCCTCTTCGTCCTCCCATTTGATCCGTAGGCCTTCTTTGGACCAACTTCGTCTCGTTCGTCCATCTTTGTCCTCCAATTTGATCCGTTGGCCTTCTTTGTACGAAGTTCGTCTCGTTTGTCCCTCTTCGTCCGCCCATTTGATCCGTAGGCCTTCTTTGGACCAACTTCGTCTCGTTCGTCCATCTTTGTCCTCCCATTTGATCCGTAGGCGTTCTTTGGACGAATTTCGTCTCGTTCGTCTATCTTCGTCCTCCCATTTGATCCATGGCATTCTTTGGACCAAGTTCGTGTCGTTCGTCTGTCTTCGTCCTCCCATTTGATCCGTTGGCATTCTTTGGACCAAGTTCGTCTCGTTCATCCATCTTCGTCCTCCCATTTGATCCGTTGGCATCTATTGGACCATGTGCGTCTCGTTCGACCCTCTTCGTCCTCCCATTTGATCCGTAGGCCTACTTTGGACCAAGTTCGTCTCGTTCGTCCATCTTCGTGCTCCCATTTGATCCGTTGGCATTCTTTGGACGAATTTCGTATCGTTCGTCCATCTTCGTCCTCCCATTTGATCCGTTGGCATTCTTTGGACCAAGTTCGTCTCGTTCGTCCCTCTTCGTCCTCCCATTTGATCCGTAGGCCTTCTTTGGACAAAGTTCGTCTCGTTCGTCCCTCTACGTCCTCCCATTTGATCCGTAGGCCTCCTTTGGACCAAGTTCGTCTCGTTCGTCCCTCTTCGACCTCCCATTTTATCCGTTGGCCTTCTTTGTACCAAGTTCGTCTCGTTCGTCCCTCTACGTCCTCCCATTTGATCCGTAGGCCTCCTTTGGACCAAGTTCGTCTCGTTCGTCCCTCTTCGACCTCCCATTTTATCCGTTGGCCTTCTTTGTACCAAGTTCGTCTCGTTCGTCCCTCTTCGTCCTCCCATTTGATCCGTTGGCCTTCTTTGTACCAAGTTCGTCTCGTTCGTCCATCTTCGTCCTCCCATTTGATCCGTTGGCCTTCTTTGTACCAAGTTCGTCTCGTTCTTCCCTCTTCGTCCTCCCATTTGATCCGTAGGCCTTCTTTGGACCATGTTCGTCTCGTTCGTCTGTCTTCGTCCTCCCATTTTATCCGTTGGCATTCTTTAAACCAAGTTCGTCTCGTTCGTCCATTTTCGTCCTTCCATTTGATCCGTAGGCATTCTTTGGACCAAGTTCGTCTCGTTCGTCCCTCTTCGTCCTCCCATTTGATCCGTAGGCCTTATTTGGACCATGTTCATCTCGTTCGTCCATCATCGTCCACCCATTTGATCCGTAGGCCTTCTTTGGACAAAGTTCGTCTCGTTCGTCCATCTTCGTCCTCCCATTTGATCCATTGGCAATTTTTGGACCAAGTTCGTCTCGTTCGTCCATCTTCGTTCTTCCATTTGATCTGTAGGCCTTCTTTGGACCAAGTTCATCTTGTTCGTCCCTCTTCGTCCTCCCATTTGATCCGTAGGCCTTCTTTGTACCAATTTCGTCTCGTTCTTCCCTCTTCGTCCTCCCATTTGATCCGTAGGCCTCCTTTGGACCAAGTTCGTCTCGTTCGTCCCTCTTCGACCTCCCATTTTATCCGTTGGCCTTCTTTGTACCAAGTTCGTCTCGTTCGTCCCTCTTCGTCCTCCCATTTGATCCGTTGGCCTTTTTTGTACCAAGTTCGTCTCGTTCGTCCCTCTTCGTCCTCCCATTTGATCCGAAGGCCTTCTTTGTACCAAGTTCGTCTCATTCGTCCATCTTCGTCCTCCCATTTGATCCCTTGGCCTTCTTTGTACCATGTTCGTCTCGTTCGTCCCTCTTCGTCCTCCCATTTGATCCGTAGGCCTTCTTTGGACCATGTTCGTCTCGTTCGTCCATCTTCGTCCTCCCATTTGATCCGTTGCCCTTCTTTGTTCCAAGTTCGTCTCGTTCGTCCATCTACGTCCTCCCATTTGATCCGTAGGCCTTCTTTGTACCAAGTTCGTCTCGTTCGTCCATCTTCGTCCTCCCATTTGATCCGTTGGCCTTCTTTGTACCAAGTTCGTCTCGTTCTTCCCTCTTCGTCCTCCCATTTGATCCGTAGGCCTTCTTTGGACCATGTTCGTCTCGTTCGTCTGTCTTCGTCCTCCCATTTTATCCGTTGGCATTCTTTAAACCAAGTTCGTCTCGTTCGTCCATTTTCGTCCTTCCATTTGATCCGTAGGCATTCTTTGGACCAAGTTCGTCTCGTTCGTCCCTCTTCGTCCTCCCATTTGATCCGTACGCCTTATTTGGACCATGTTCATCTCGTTCGTCCATCATCGTCCACCCATTTGATCCGTAGGCCTTCTTTGGACAAAGTTCGTCTCGTTCGTCCATCTTCGTCCTCCCATTTGATCCCTTGGCCTTCTTTGTACCAAGATCGTCTCCTTCGTCGATCTTCGTCCTCCCATTTGATCCATTGGCAATTTTTGGACCAAGTTCGTCTCGTTCGTCCATCTTCGTTCTTCCATTTGATCTGTAGGCCTTCTTTGGACCAAGTTCATCTCGTTCGTCCCTCTTCGTCCTCCCATTTGATCCGTAGGCCTTCTTTGTACCAATTTCGTCTCGTTCTTCCCTCTTCGTCCTCCCATTTGATCCGTAGGCCTTTTTTGGACCAACTTCGTCTCGTTCGTCCATCTTTGTCCTCCCATTTGATCCGTTGGCCTTCTTTGTACGAAGTTCGTCTCGTTTGTCCCTCTTCGTCCTCCCATTTGATCCGTAGACCTTCTTCGGACCAAGTTCGTCTCGTTCGTCCATCTTCGTCCTCCCATTTGATCCGTTGGCCTTCTTTGTACCAAGTTCGTCTCGTTCTTCCCTCTTCGTCCGCCCATTTGATCCGTAGGCCTTCTTTGGACCAAGTTCGTCTCGTTCGTCCCTCTTCGTCCTCCTATTTGATCCGTAGGCCTTCTTTGGACCATGTTCGTCTCATTCGTCCATCTTCGTCCTCCCATTTGATCCGTTGCCCTTCTTTGTTCCAAGTACGTCGCGTTCGTCCATCGACGTCCTCCCATTTGATCCGTAGGCCTTCTTTGTGCCAAGTTCGTCTC
Source organism: Glycyrrhiza uralensis (assembly GCA_030159175.1). NCBI lineage: Eukaryota > Viridiplantae > Streptophyta > Magnoliopsida > Fabales > Fabaceae > Glycyrrhiza > Glycyrrhiza uralensis. The sequence goes on from BRZY01000004.1 coordinate 20,712,375, forward strand.
GTTCGTCCCTCTACGTCCTCCCATGTGATCCGTAGGACTTCTTTGGACCAAGTACGTCTCGTTCGTTCCTCTTCGTCCTCCCATGTGATCCGTAGGGCTTCTTTGGACCAGGTACGTCTCGTTCGTCCCTCTTCGTCCTCCCATTTGATCCGTAGGCCATCTTTGGACCAAGCTCGTCTCGTTCGTCCATCTTCGTCCTCCCATTTGATGCATGGCATTCTTTGGACCAAGTTCGTCTCGTTCGTCTGTCTTCGTCCTCCCATTTGATCCGTTGGCATTCTTTGGACCAAGTTCGTCTCGTTCCTCCATCTTCGTCCTCCCATTTGATCCGTTGGCATCTATTGGACCATGTGCGTCTCGTTCGACCCTCTTCGTCCTCCCATTTGATCCGTAGGCCTTCTTTGGACCAAGTTCTTCTCATTCGTCCATCTTCGTGCTCCCATTTGATCCGTTGGCATTCTTTGGACGAATTTCGTATCGTTCGTCCATCTTCGTCCTCCCATTTGATCCGTAGGCCTTCTTTGGACAAAGTTCGTCTCGTTCGTCCCTCTACGTCCTCCCATTTGATCCGTAGGTCTCATTTGGACCAAGTTCGTCTCGTTCGTCCCTCTTCGACCTCCCATTTTATCCGTTGGCCTTCTTTGTACCAAGTTCATCTCGTTCGTCCCTCTTCGTCCTCCCATTTGATCCGTTGGCCTTTTTTGTACCAAGTTCGTCTCGTTCGTCCCTCTTCGTCCTCCCATTTGATCCGTAGGCCTTCTTTGGACCAAGTTCGTCTCATTCGTCCATCTTCGTCCTCCCATTTGATCCCTTGGCCTTCTTTGTACCATGTTCGTCTCGTTCGTCCCTCTTCGTCCTCGCATTTGATCCGTTGGCCTTCTTTGGACCATGTTCGTCTCGTTCGTCCATCTTCGTCCTCCCATTTGATCCGTTGCCCTTCTTTGTTCCAAGTTCGTCTCGTTCGTCCATCTACGTCCTCCCATTTGATCCGTAGGCCTTCTTTGTATCAAGTTCATTTCGTTCGTCCCTCTTCGTCCTCCCATTTGATCCGTAGGCCTTCTTTGTACCAAGTTCGTCTCGTTCGTCCCTCTTCGTCCTCCCATTTGATCCCTTGGCCTTCTTTGTACCAAGTTCGTCTCGTTCGTCCCTCTTCGTCCTCCCATTTGATCCGTTGCCCTTCTTTGTTCCAAGTTCATCTCATTCGTCCATCTACGTCCTCCCATTTGATCCGTAGGCCTTCTTTGTACCAAGTTCGTCTCGTTCGTCCCTCTTCGTCCTCCCATTTGATCCGTAGGCCTTCTTTGTACCAAGTTCGTCTCGTTCGTTCCTCTTCGTCCTCCCATTTGATCCCTTGGCCTTCTTTGTACCAAGTTCGTCTCGTTCGTCCCTCTTCGTCCTCCCATTTGATCCTTAGGCCTTCTTTGTACCAAGTTCGTCTCGTTCGTCCCTCTTCGTCCTCCCATTTGATCCGTAGGCCTTCTTTGTACCAAGTTCGTCTCTTTCGTCCCTCTTCGTCCTCCCATTTGATTCCTTGGTCTTCTTTCTACCAAGTTCGTCTCGTTCTTCCCTCTTCGTCGTCCCATTTGATCCCTAGGCCTTCTTTGGACCAAGTTCGTATCGTTCGTCCATCTTCGTCCTCCCATTTGATCCGTTGGCATTCTTTGGACCAAGTTCGTCTCGTTCGTCCCTCTTCGTCCTCCCATTTGATCCGTAGGCCTTCTTTGGACAAAGTTCGTCTCGTTCGTCCCTCTACGTCCTCCCATTTGATCCGTAGGCCTCCTTTGGACCAAGTTCGTCTCGTTCGTCCCTCTTCGACCTCCCATTTTATCCGTTGGCCTTCTTTGTACCAAGTTCGTCTCGTTCGTCCCTCTTCGTCCTCCCATTTGATCCGTAGGCCTTCTTTGTACCAATTTCGTCTCGTTCTTCCCTCTTCGTCCTCCCATTTGATCCGTAGGCCTTTTTTGGACCAACTTCGTCTCGTTCGTCCATCTTTGTCCTCCCATTTGATCCGTTGGCCTTCTTTGTACGAAGTTCGTCTCGTTTGTCCCTCTTCGTCCTCCCATTTGATCCGTAGACCTTCTTCGGACCAAGTTCGTCTCGTTCGTCCATCTTCGTCCTCCCATTTGATCCGTTGGCCTTCTTTGTACCAAGTTCGTCTCGTTCTTCCCTCTTCGTCCGCCCATTTGATCCGTAGGCCTTCTTTGGACCAAGTTCGTCTCGTTCGTCCCTCTTCGTCCTCCCATTTGATCCGTAGGCCTTCTTTGGACCATGTTCGTCTCATTCGTCCATCTTCGTCCTCCCATTTGATCCGTTGCCCTTCTTTGTTCCAAGTACGTCGCGTTCGTCCATCGACGTCCTCCCATTTGATCCGTAGGCCTTCTTTGTACCAAGTTCGTCTCGTTCGTCCCTCTACGTCCTCCCATGTGATCCGTAGGACATCTTTGGACCAAGTACGTCTCGTTCGTTCCTCTTCGTCCTCCCATGTGATCCGTAGGGCTTCTTTGGACCAGGTACGTCTCGTTCGTCCCTCTTCGTCCTCCCATTTGATCCGTAGGCCATCTTTGGACCAAGCTCGTCTCGTTCGTCCATCTTCGTCCTCCCATTTGATGCATGGCATTCTTTGGACCAAGTTCGTCTCGTTCGTCTGTCTTCGTCCTCCCATTTGATCCGTTGGCATTCTTTGGACCAAGTTCGTCTCGTTCATCCATCTTCGTCCTCCCATTTGATCCGTTGGCATCTATTGGACCATGTGCGTCTCGTTCGACCCTCTTCGTCCTCCCATTTGATCCGTAGGCCTTCTTTGGACCAAGTTCTTCTCATTCGTCCATCTTCGTGCTCCCATTTGATCCGTTGGCATTCTTTGGACGAATTTCGTATCGTTCGTCCATCTTCGTCCTCCCATTTGATCCGTAGGCCTTCTTTGGACAAAGTTCGTCTCGTTCGTCCCTCTACGTCCTCCCATTTGATCCGTAGGTCTCATTTGGACCAAGTTCGTCTCGTTCGTCCCTCTTCGACCTCCCATTTTATCCGTTGGCCTTCTTTGTACCAAGTTCATCTCGTTCGTCCCTCTTCGTCCTCCCATTTGATCCGTTGGCCTTTTTTGTACCAAGTTCGTCTCGTTCGTCCCTCTTCGTCCTCCCATTTGATCCGTAGGCCTTCTTTGGACCAAGTTCGTCTCATTCGTCCATCTTCGTCCTCCCATTTGATCCCTTGGCCTTCTTTGTACCATGTTCGTCTCGTTCGTCCCTCTTCGTCCTCGCATTTGATCCGTAGGCCTTCTTTGGACCATGTTCGTCTCGTTCGTCCATCTTCGTCCTCCCATTTGATCCGTTGCCCTTCTTTGTTCCAAGTTCGTCTCGTTCGTCCATCTACGTCCTCCCATTTGATCCGTAGGCCTTCTTTGTATCAAGTTCATTTCGTTCGTCCCTCTTCGTCCTCCCATTTGATCCGTAGGCCTTCTTTGTACCAAGTTCGTCTCGTTCGTCCCTCTTCGTCCTCCCATTTGATCCCTTGGCCTTCTTTGTACCAAGTTCGTCTCGTTCGTCCCTCTTCGTCCTCCCATTTGATCCGTTGCCCTTCTTTGTTCCAAGTTCGTCTCATTCGTCCATCTACGTCCTCCCATTTGATCCGTAGGCCTTCTTTGTACCAAGTTCGTCTCGTTCGTCCCTCTTCGTCCTCCCATTTGATCCGTAGGCCTTCTTTGTACCAAGTTCGTCTCGTTCGTCCCTCTTCGTCCTCCCATTTGATCCCTTGGCCTTCTTTGTACCAAGTTCGTCTCGTTCGTCCCTCTTCGTCCTCCCATTTGATCCTTAGGCCTTCTTTGTACCAAGTTCGTCTCGTTCGTCCCTCTTCGTCCTCCCATTTGATCCGTAGGCCTTCTTTGTACCAAGTTCGTCTCTTTCGTCCCTCTTCGTCCTCCCATTTGATTCCTTGGTCTTCTTTCTACCAAGTTCGTCTCGTTCTTCCCTCTTCGTCGTCCCATTTGATCCCTAGGCCTTCTTTGGACCAAGTTCGTATCGTTCGTCCATCTTCGTCCTCCCATTTGATCCGTTGGCATTCTTTGGACCAAGTTCGTCTCGTTCGTCCCTCTTCGTCCTCCCATTTGATCCGTAGGCCTTCTTTGGACAAAGTTCGTCTCGTTCGTCCCTCTACGTCCTCCCATTTGATCCGTAGGCCTCCTTTGGACCAAGTTCGTCTCGTTCGTCCCTCTTCGACCTCCCATTTTATCCGTTGGCCTTCTTTGTACCAAGTTCGTCTCGTTCGTCCCTCTTCGTCCTCCCATTTGATCCGTAGGCCTTCTTTGTACCAATTTCGTCTCGTTCTTCCCTCTTCGTCCTCCCATTTGATCCGTAGGCCTTTTTTGGACCAACTTCGTCTCGTTCGTCCATCTTTGTCCTCCCATTTGATCCGTTGGCCTTCTTTGTACGAAGTTCGTCTCGTTTGTCCCTCTTCGTCCTCCCATTTGATCCGTAGACCTTCTTCGGACCAAGTTCGTCTCGTTCGTCCATCTTCGTCCTCCCATTTGATCCGTTGGCCTTCTTTGTACCAAGTTCGTCTCGTTCTTCCCTCTTCGTCCGCCCATTTGATCCGTAGGCCTTCTTTGGACCAAGTTCGTCTCGTTCGTCCCTCTTCGTCCTCCCATTTGATCCGTAGGCCTTCTTTGGACCATGTTCGTCTCATTCGTCCATCTTCGTCCTCCCATTTGATCCGTTGCCCTTCTTTGTTCCAAGTACGTCGCGTTCGTCCATCGACGTCCTCCCATTTGATCCGTAGGCCTTCTTTGTACCAAGTTCGTCTCGTTCGTCCCTCTACGTCCTCCCATGTGATCCGTAGGACATCTTTGGACCAAGTACGTCTCGTTCGTTCCTCTTCGTCCTCCCATGTGATCCGTAGGGCTTCTTTGGACCAGGTACGTCTCGTTCGTCCCTCTTCGTCCTCCCATTTGATCCGTAGGCCATCTTTGGACCAAGCTCGTCTCGTTCGTCCATCTTCGTCCTCCCATTTGATGCATGGCATTCTTTGGACCAAGTTCGTCTCGTTCGTCTGTCTTCGTCCTCCCATTTGATCCGTTGGCATTCTTTGGACCAAGTTCGTCTCGTTCATCCATCTTCGTCCTCCCATTTGATCCGTTGGCATCTATTGGACCATGTGCGTCTCGTTCGACCCTCTTCGTCCTCCCATTTGATCCGTAGGCCTTCTTTGGACCAAGTTCTTCTCATTCGTCCATCTTCGTGCTCCCATTTGATCCGTTGGCATTCTTTGGACGAATTTCGTATCGTTCGTCCATCTTCGTCCTCCCATTTGATCCGTAGGCCTTCTTTGGACAAAGTTCGTCTCGTTCGTCCCTCTACGTCCTCCCATTTGATCCGTAGGTCTCATTTGGACCAAGTTCGTCTCGTTCGTCCCTCTTCGACCTCCCATTTTATCCGTTGGCCTTCTTTGTACCAAGTTCATCTCGTTCGTCCCTCTTCGTCCTCCCATTTGATCCGTTGGCCTTTTTTGTACCAAGTTCGTCTCGTTCGTCCCTCTTCGTCCTCCCATTTGATCCGTAGGCCTTCTTTGGACCAAGTTCGTCTCATTCGTCCATCTTCGTCCTCCCATTTGATCCCTTGGCCTTCTTTGTACCATGTTCGTCTCGTTCGTCCCTCTTCGTCCTCGCATTTGATCCGTAGGCCTTCTTTGGACCATGTTCGTCTCGTTCGTCCATCTTCGTCCTCCCATTTGATCCGTTGCCCTTCTTTGTTCCAAGTTCGTCTCGTTCGTCCATCTACGTCCTCCCATTTGATCCGTAGCCCTTCTTTGTATCAAGTTCATTTCGTTCGTCCCTCTTCGTCCTCCCATTTGATCCGTAGGCCTTCTTTGTACCAAGTTCGTCTCGTTCGTCCCTCTTCGTCCTCCCATTTGATCCCTTGGCCTTCTTTGTACCAAGTTCGTCTCGTTCGTCCCTCTTCGTCCTCCCATTTCATCCGTTGCCCTTCTTTGTTCCAAGTTCGTCTCATTCGTCCATCTACGTCCTCCCATTTGATCCGTAGGCCTTCTTTGTACCAAGTTCGTCTCGTTCGTCCCTCTTCGTCCTCCCATTTGATCCGTAGGCCTTCTTTGTACCAAGTTCGTCTCGTTCGTCCCTCTTCGTCCTCCCATTTGATCCCTTGGCCTTCTTTGTACCAAGTTCGTCTCGTTCGTCCCTCTTCGTCCTCCCATTTGATCCTTAGGCCTTCTTTGTACCAAGTTCGTCTCGTTCGTCCCTCTTCGTCCTCCCATTTGATCCGTAGGCCTTCTTTGTACCAAGTTCGTCTCTTTCGTCCCTCTTCGTCCTCCCATTTGATTCCTTGGTCTTCTTTCTACCAAGTTCGTCTCGTTCTTCCCTCTTCGTCGTCCCATTTGATCCCTAGGCCTTCTTTGGACCAAGTTCGTATCGTTCGTCCATCTTCGTCCTCCCATTTGATCCGTTGGCATTCTTTGGACCAAGTTCGTCTCGTTCGTCCCTCTTCGTCCTCCCATTTGATCCGTAGGCCTGCTTTGGACAAAGTTCGTCTCGTTCGTCCCTCTACGTCCTCCCATTTGATCCGTAGGCCTCCTTTGGACCAAGTTCGTCTCGTTCGTCCCTCTTCGACCTCCCATTTTATCCGTTGGCCTTCTTTGTACCAAGTTCGTCTCGTTCGTCCCTCTTCGTCCTCCCATTTGATCCGTTGGCCTTTTTTGTACCAAGTTCGTCTCGTTCGTCCCTCTTCGTCCTCCCATTTGATCCGTAGGCCTTCTTTGTACCAAGTTCGTCTCGTTCGTCCATCTTCGTCCTCCCATTTGATCCGTTGGCCTTCTTTGTACCAAGTTCGTCTCGTTCTTCCCTCTTCGTCCTCCCATTTGATCCGTAGGCCTTCTTTGGACCATGTTCGTCTCGTTCGTCTGTCTTCGTCCTCCCATTTTATCCGTTGGCATTCTTTAAACCAAGTTCGTCTCGTTCGTCCATTTTCGTCCTTCCATTTGATCCGTAGGCATTCTTTGGACCAAGTTCGTCTCGTTCGTCCCTCTTCGTCCTCCCATTTGATCCGTAGGCCTTATTTGGACCATGTTCATCTCGTTCGTCCATCATCGTCCACCCATTTGATCCGTAGGCCTTCTTTGGACAAAGTTCGTCTCGTTCGTTCATCTTCGTCCTCCCATTTGATCCCTTGGCCTTCTTTGTACCAAGATCGTCTCGTTCGTCGATCTTCGTCCTCCCATTTGATCCATTGGCAATTTTTGGACCAAGTTCGTCTCATTCGTCCATCTTCGTTCTTCCATTTGATCTGTAGGCCTTCTTTGGACCAAGTTCATCTTGTTCGTCCCTCTTCGTCCTCCCATTTGATCCGTAGGCCTTCTTTGTACCAATTTCGTCTCGTTCTTCCCTCTTCGTCCTCCCATTTGATCCGTAGGCCTCCTTTGGACCAAGTTCGTCTCGTTCGTCCCTCTTCGACCTCCCATTTTATCCGTTGGCCTTCTTTGTACCAAGTTCGTCTCGTTCGTCCCTCTTCGTCCTCCCATTTGATCCGTTGGCCTTTTTTGTACCAAGTTCGTCTCGTTCGTCCCTCTTCGTCCTCCCATTTGATCCGAAGGCCTTCTTTGTACCAAGTTCGTCTCATTCGTCCATCTTCGTCCTCCCATTTGATCCCTTGGCCTTCTTTGTACCATGTTCGTCTCGTTCGTCCCTCTTCGTCCTCCCATTTGATCCGTAGGCCTTCTTTGGACCATGTTCGTCTCGTTCGTCCATCTTCGTCCTCCCATTTGATCCGTTGCCCTTCTTTGTTCCAAGTTCGTCTCGTTCGTCCATCTACGTCCTCCCATTTGATCCGTAGGCCTTCTTTGTATCAAGTTCATTTCGTTCGTCCCTCTTCGTCCTCCCATTTGATCCGTAGGCCTTCTTTGTACCAAGTTCGTCTCGTTCGTCCCTCTTCGTCCTCCCATTTGATCCCTTGGCCTTCTTTGTACCAAGTTCGTCTCGTTCGTCCCTCTTCGTCCTCCCATTTGATCCGTTGCCCTTCTTTGTTCCAAGTTCGTCTCATTCGTCCATCTACGTCCTCCCATTTGATCCGTAGGCCTTCTTTGTACCAAGTTCGTCTCGTTCGTCCCTCTTCGTCCTCCCATTTGATCCGTAGGCCTTCTTTGTACCAAGTTCGTCTCGTTCGTCCCTCTTCGTCCTCCCATTTGATCCCTTGGCCTTCTTTGTACCAAGTTCGTCTCGTTCGTCCCTCTTCGTCCTCCCATTTGATCCTTAGGCCTTCTTTGTACCAAGTTCGTCTCGTTCTTCCCTCTTCGTCGTCCCATTTGATCCCTAGGCCTTCTTTGGACCAAGTTCGTATCGTTCGTCCATCTTCGTCCTCCCATTTGATCCGTTGGCATTCTTTGGACCAAGTTCGTCTCGTTCGTCCCTCTTCGTCCTCCCATTTGATCCGTAGGCCTGCTTTGGACAAAGTTCGTCTCGTTCGTCCCTCTACGTCCTCCCATTTGATCCGTAGGCATTCTTTGGACCAAGTTCGTCTCGTTCGTCCCTCTTCGTCCTCCCATTTGATCCGTAGGCCTGCTTTGGACAAAGTTCGTCTCGTTCGTCCCTCTACGTCCTCCCATTTGATCCGTAGGCCTCCTTTGGACCAAGTTCGTCTCGTTCGTCCATCTTCGTCCTCCCATTTGATCCCTTGGCCTTCTTTGTACCATGTTCGTCTCGTTCGTCCCTCTTCGTCCTCCCATTTGATCCGTAGGCCTTCTTTGGACCATGTTCGTCTCGTTCGTCCATCTTCGTCCTCCCATTTGATCCGTTGCCCTTCTTTGTTCCAAGTTCGTCTCGTTCGTCCATCTACGTCCTCCCATTTGATCCGTAGGCCTTCTTTGTACCAAGTTCGTCTCGTTCGTCCATCTTCGTCCTCCCATTTGATCCGTTGGCCTTCTTTGTACCAAGTTCGTCTCGTTCTTCCCTCTTCGTCCTCCCATTTGATCCGTAGGCCTTCTTTGGACCATGTTCGTCTCGTTCGTCTGTCTTCGTCCTCCCATTTTATCCGTTGGCATTCTTTAAACCAAGTTCGTCTCGTTCGTCCATTTTCGTCCTTCCATTTGATCCGTAGGCATTCTTTGGACCAAGTTCGTCTCGTTCGTCCCTCTTCGTCCTCCCATTTGATCCGTAGGCCTTATTTGGGCCATGTTCATCTCGTTCGTCCATCATCGTCCACCCATTTGATCCGTAGGCCTTCTTTGGACAAAGTTCGTCTCGTTCGTCCATCTTCGTCCTCCCATTTGATCCCTTGGCCTTCTTTGTACCAAGATCGTCTCGTTCGTCGATCTTCGTCCTCCCATTTGATCCATTGGCAATTTTTCGACCAAGTTCGTCTCGTTCGTCCATCTTCGTTCTTCCATTTGATCTGTAGGCCTTCTTTGGACCAAGTTCATCTTGTTCGTCCCTCTTCGTCCTCCCATTTGATCCGTAGGCCTTCTTTGTACCAATTTCGTCTCGTTCTTCCCTCTTCGTCCTCCCATTTGATCCGTAGGCCTCCTTTGGACCAAGTTCGTCTCGTTCGTCCCTCTTCGACCTCCCATTTTATCTGTTGGCCTTCTTTGTACCAAGTTCGTCTCGTTCGTCCCTCTTCGTCCTCCCATTTGATCCGTTGGCCTTTTTTGTACCAAGTTCGTCTCGTTCGTCCCTCTTCGTCCTCCCATTTGATCCGAAGGCCTTCTTTGTACCAAGTTCGTCTCATTCGTCCATCTTCGTCCTCCCATTTGATCCCTTGGCCTTCTTTGTACCATGTTCGTCTCGTTCGTCCCTCTTCGTCCTCCCATTTGATCCGTAGGCCTTCTTTGGACCATGTTCGTCTCGTTCGTCCATCTTCGTCCTCCCATTTGATCCGTTGCCCTTCTTTGTTCCAAGTTCGTCTCGTTCGTCCATCTACGTCCTCCCATTTGATCCGTAGGCCTTCTTTGTACCAAGTTCGTCTCGTTCGTCCATCTTCGTCCTCCCATTTGATCCGTTGGCCTTCTTTGTACCAAGTTCGTCTCGTTCTTCCCTCTTCGTCCTCCCATTTGATCCGTAGGCCTTCTTTGGACCATGTTCGTCTCGTTCGTCTGTCTTCGTCCTCCCATTTTATCCGTTGGCATTCTTTAAACCAAGTTCGTCTCGTTCGTCCATTTTCGTCCTTCCATTTGATCCGTAGGCATTCTTTGGACCAAGTTCGTCTCGTTCGTCCCTCTTCGTCCTCCCATTTGATCCGTAGGCCTTATTTGGACCATGTTCATCTCGTTCGTCCATCATCGTCCACCCATTTGATCCGTAGGCCTTCTTTGGACAAAGTTCGTCTCGTTCGTCCATCTTCGTCCTCCCATTTGATCCCTTGGCCTTCTTTGTACCAAGATCGTCTCGTTCGTCGATCTTCGTCCTCCCATTTGATCCATTGGCAATTTTTGGACCAAGTTCGTCTCGTTCGTCCATCTTCGTTCTTCCATTTGATCTGTAGGCCTTCTTTGGACCAAGTTCATCTCGTTCGTCCCTCTTCGTCCTCCCATTTGATCCGTAGGCCTTCTTTGTACCAATTTCGTCTCGTTCTTCCCTCTTCGTCCTCCCATTTGATCCGTAGGCCTTTTTTGGACCAACTTCGTCTCGTTCGTCCATCTTTGTCCTCCCATTTGATCCGTTGGCCTTCTTTGTACGAAGTTCGTCTCGTTTGTCCCTCTTCGTCCTCCCATTTGATCCGTAGACCTTCTTCGGACCAAGTTCGTCTCGTTCGTCCATCTTCGTCCTCCCATTTGATCCGTTGGCCTTCTTTGTACCAAGTTCGTCTCGTTCTTCCCTCTTCGTCCGCCCATTTGATCCGTAGGCCTTCTTTGGACCAAGTTCGTCTCGTTCGTCCCTCTTCGTCCTCCCATTTGATCCGTAGGCCTTCTTTGGACCATGTTCGTCTCATTCGTCCATCTTCGTCCTCCCATTTGATCCGTTGCCCTTCTTTGTTCCAAGTACGTCGCGTTCGTCCATCGACGTCCTCCCATTTGATCCGTAGGCCTTCTTTGTACCAAGTTCGTCTCGTTCGTCCCTCTACGTCCTCCCATGTGATCCGTAGGACTTCTTTGGACCAAGTACGTCTCGTTCGTTCCTCTTCGTCCTCCCATGTGATCCGTAGGGCTTCTTTGGACCAGGTACGTCTCGTTCGTCCCTCTTCGTCCTCCCATTTGATCCGTAGGCCATCTTTGGACCAAGCTCGTCTCGTTCGTCCATCTTCGTCCTCCCATTTGATGCATGGCATTCTTTGGACCAAGTTCGTCTCGTTCGTCTGTCTTCGTCCTCCCATTTGATCCGTTGGCATTCTTTGGACCAAGTTCGTCTCGTTCATCCATCTTCGTCCTCCCATTTGATCCGTTGGCATCTATTGGACCATGTGCGTCTCGTTCGACCCTCTTCGTCCTCCCATTTGATCCGTAGGCCTTCTTTGGACCAAGTTCTTCTCATTCGTCCATCTTCGTGCTCCCATTTGATCCGTTGGCATTCTTTGGACGAATTTCGTATCGTTCGTCCATCTTCGTCCTCCCATTTGATCCGTAGGCCTTCTTTGGACAAAGTTCGTCTCGTTCGTCCCTCTACGTCCTCCCATTTGATCCGTAGGTCTCATTTGGACCAAGTTCGTCTCGTTCGTCCCTCTTCGACCTCCCATTTTATCCGTTGGCCTTCTTTGTACCAAGTTCATCTCGTTCGTCCCTCTTCGTGCTCCCATTTGATCCGTTGGCCTTTTTTGTACCAAGTTCGTCTCGTTCGTCCCTCTTCGTCCTCCCATTTGATCCGTAGGCCTTCTTTGGACCAAGTTCGTCTCATTCGTCCATCTTCGTCCTCCCATTTGATCCCTTGGCCTTCTTTGTACCATGTTCGTCTCGTTCGTCCCTCTTCGTCCTCGCATTTGATCCGTAGGCCTTCTTTGGACCATGTTCGTCTCGTTCGTCCATCTTCGTCCTCCCATTTGATCCGTTGCCCTTCTTTGTTCCAAGTTCGTCTCGTTCGTCCATCTACGTCCTCCCATTTGATCCGTAGGCCTTCTTTGTATCAAGTTCATTTCGTTCGTCCCTCTTCGTCCTCCCATTTGATCCGTAGGCCTTCTTTGTACCAAGTTCGTCTAGTTCGTCCCTCTTCGTCCTCCCATTTGATCCCTTGGCCTTCTTTGTACCAAGTTCGTCTCGTTCGTCCCTCTTCGTCCTCCCATTTGATCCGTTGCCCTTCTTTGTTCCAAGTTCGTCTCATTCGTCCATCTACGTCCTCCCATTTGATCCGTAGGCCTTCTTTGTACCAAGTTCGTCTCGTTCGTCCCTCTTCGTCCTCCCATTTGATCCGTAGGCCTTCTTTGTACCAAGTTCGTCTCGTTCGTCCCTCTTCGTCCTCCCATTTGATCCCTTGGCCTTCTTTGTACCAAGTTCGTCTCGTTCGTCCCTCTTCGTCCTCCCATTTGATCCTTAGGCCTTCTTTGTACCAAGTTCGTCTCGTTCGTCCCTCTTCGTCCTCCCATTTGATCCGTAGGCCTTCTTTGTACCAAGTTCGTCTCTTTCGTCCCTCTTCGTCCTCCCATTTGATTCCTTGGTCTTCTTTCTACCAAGTTCGTCTCATTCGTCCATCTTCGTCCTCCCATTTGATCCCTTGGCCTTCTTTGTACCATGTTCGTCTCGTTCGTCCCTCTTCGTCCTCGCATTTGATCCGTAGGCCTTCTTTGGACCATGTTCGTCTCGTTCGTCCATCTTCGTCCTCCCATTTGATCTGTTGCCCTTCTTTGTTCCAAGTTCGTCTCGTTCGTCCATCTACGTCCTCCCATTTGATCCGTAGGCCTTCTTTGTATCAAGTTCATTTCGTTCGTCCCTCTTCGTCCTCCCATTTGATCCGTAGGCCTTCTTTGTACCAAGTTCGTCTCTTTCGTCCCTCTTCGTCCTCCCATTTGATTCCTTGGTCTTCTTTCTACCAAGTTCGTCTCGTTCTTCCCTCTTCGTCGTCCCATTTGATCCCTAGGCCTTCTTTGGACCAAGTTCGTCTCTTTCGTCCCTCTTCGTCCTCCCATTTGATTCCTTGGTCTTCTTTCTACCAAGTTCGTCTCGTTCTTCCCTCTTCGTCGTCCCATTTGATCCCTAGGCCTTCTTTGGACCAAGTTCGTCTCGTTCGTCCATCTTCGTCCTCCCATTTGATCCGTTGGCATTCTTTGGACCAAGTTCGTCTCGTTCGTCCCTCTTCGTCCTCCCATTTGATCCGTAGGCCTTATTTGGACCATGTTCATCTCGTTCGTCCATCATCGTCCACCCATTTGATCCGTAGGCCTTCTTTGGACAAAGTTCGTCTCGTTCGTCCATCTTCGTCCTCCCATTTGATCCGTAGGCCTTCTTTGTACCAAGTTCGTCTCTTTCGTCCCTCTTCGTCCTCCCATTTGATTCCTTGGTCTTCTTTCTACCAAGTTCGTCTCGTTCTTCCCTCTTCGTCGTCCCATTTGATCCCTAGGCCTTCTTTGGACCAAGTTCGTCTCGTTCGTCCATTTTCGTCCTTCCATTTGATCCGTAGGCATTCTTTGGACCAAGTTCGTCTCGTTCGTCCCTCTTCGTCCTCCCATTTGATCCGTAGGCCTTATTTGGACCATGTTCATCTCGTTCGTCCATCATCGTCCACCCATTTGATCCGTAGGCCTTCTTTGGACAAAGTTCGTCTCGTTCGTCCATCTTCGTCCTCCCATTTGATCCCTTGGCCTTCTTTGTACCAAGATCGTCTCGTTCGTCGATCTTCGTCCTCCCATTTGATCCATTGGCAATTTTTGGACCAAGTTCGTCTCGTTCGTCCATCTTCGTTCTTCCATTTGATCTGTAGGCCTTCTTTGGACCAAGTTCATCTCGTTCGTCCCTCTTCGTCCTCCCATTTGATCCGTAGGCCTTCTTTGTACCAATTTCGTCTCGTTCTTCCCTCTTCGTCCTCCCATTTGATCCGTAGGCCTTTTTTGGACCAACTTCGTCTCGTTCGTCCATCTTTGTCCTCCCATTTGATCCGTTGGCCTTCTTTGTACGAAGTTCGTCTCGTTTGTCCCTCTTCGTCCTACCATTTGATCCGTAGACCTTCTTCGGACCAAGTTCGTCTCGTTCGTCCATCTTCGTCCTCCCATTTGATCCGTTGGCCTTCTTTGTACCAAGTTCGTCTCGTTCTTCCCTCTTCGTCCGCCCATTTGATCCGTAGGCCTTCTTTGGACCAAGTTCGTCTCGTTCGTCCCTCTTCGTCCTCCCATTTGATCCGTAGGCCTTCTTTGGACCATGTTCGTCTCATTCGTCCATCTTCGTCCTCCCATTTGATCCGTTGCCCTTCTTTGTTCCAAGTACGTCGCGTTCGTCCATCGACGTCCTCCCATTTGATCCGTAGGCCTTCTTTGTACCAAGTTCGTCTCGTTCGTCCCTCTACGTCCTCCCATGTGATCCGTAGGACTTCTTTGGACCAAGTACGTCTCGTTCGTTCCTCTTCGTCCTCCCATGTGATCCGTAGGGCTTCTTTGGACCAGGTACGTCTCGTTCGTCCCTCTTCGTCCTCCCATTTGATCCGTAGGCCATCTTTGGACCAAGCTCGTCTCGTTCGTCCATCTTCGTCCTCCCATTTGATGCATGGCATTCTTTGGACCAAGTTCGTCTCGTTCGTCTGTCTTCGTCCTCCCATTTGATCCGTTGGCATTCTTTGGACCAAGTTCGTCTCGTTCGTCCCTCTTCGTCCTCCCATTTGATCCGTTGGCATCTATTGGACCATGTGCGTCTCGTTCGACCCTCTTCGTCCTCCCATTTGATCCGTAGGCCTTCTTTGGACCAAGTTCTTCTCATTCGTCCATCTTCGTGCTCCCATTTGATCCGTTGGCATTCTTTGGACGAATTTCGTATCGTTCGTCCATCTTCGTCCTCCCATTTGATCCGTAGGCCTTCTTTGGACAAAGTTCGTCTCGTTCGTCCCTCTACGTCCTCCCATTTGATCCGTAGGTCTCATTTGGACCAAGTTCGTCTCGTTCGTCCCTCTTCGTCCTCCCATTTGATCCGTTGGCCTTCTTTGTACCAAGTTCGTCTCGTTCGTCCCTCTTCGTCCTCCCATTTGATCCGTAGGCCTTCTTTGGACCAAGTTCGTCTCATTCGTCCATCTTCGTCCTCCCATTTGATCCCTTGGCCTTCTTTGTACCATGTTCGTCTCGTTCGTCCCTCTTCGTCCTCGCATTTGATCCGTAGGCCTTCTTTGGACCATGTTCGTCTCGTTCGTCCATCTTCGTCCTCCCATTTGATCCGTTGCCCTTCTTTGTTCCAAGTTCGTCTCGTTCGTCCATCTACGTCCTCCCATTTGATCCGTAGGCCTTCTTTGTATCAAGTTCATTTCGTTCGTCCCTCTTCGTCCTCCCATTTGATCCGTAGGCCTTCTTTGTACCAAGTTCGTCTCGTTCGTCCCTCTTCATCCTCCCATTTGATCCCTTGGCCTTCTTTGTACCAAGTTCGTCTCGTTCGTCCCTCTTCGTCCTCCCATTTGATCCGTTGCCCTTCTTTGTTCCAAGTTCGTCTCATTCGTCCATCTACGTCCTCCCATTTGATCCGTAGGCCTTCTTTGTACCAAGTTCGTCTCGTTCGTCCCTCTTCGTCCTCCCATTTGATCCCTTGGCCTTCTTTGTACCAAGTTCGTCTCGTTCGTCCCTCTTCGTCCTCCCATTTGATCCTTAGGCCTTCTTTGTACCAAGTTCGTCTCGTTCGTCCCTCTTCGTCCTCCCATTTGATCCGTAGGCCTTCTTTGTACCAAGTTCGTCTCTTTCGTCCCTCTTCGTCCTCCCATTTGATTCCTTGGTCTTCTTTCTACCAAGTTCGTCTCGTTCTTCCCTCTTCGTCGTCCCATTTGATCCCTAGGCCTTCTTTGGACCAAGTTCGTCTCGTTCGTCCATCTTCGTCCTCCCATTTGATCCGTTGGCATTCTTTGGTCCAAGTTCGTCTTGTTCGTCCCTCTTCGTCCTCCCATTTGATCCGTAGGCCTTCTTTGGACAAAGTTCGTCTCGTTCGTCCCTCTACGTCCTCCCATTTGATCCGTAGGCCTCCTTTGGACCAAGTTCGTCTCGTTCGTCCCTCTTCGACCTCCCATTTTATCCGTTGGCCTTCTTTGTACCAAGTTTGTCTCGTTCGTCCCTCTTCGTCCTCCCATTTGATCCGTAGGCCTTCTTTGGACCAAGTTCATCTCGTTCGTCCCTCTTCGTCCTCCCATGTGATCCGTAGGACTTCTTTGGAGCAAGTACGTCTCGTTCGTCCCTCTTCGTCCTCCCATTTGATCCGTAGGCCATCTTTGGACCAAGCTCGTCTCGTTCGTCCATCTTCGTCCTCCCATTTGATCCGTTGGCCTTCTTTGTACCAAGTTCGTCTCGTTCGTCCCTCTTCGTCCTCCCAATTGATCCGTAGGCCTTCTTTGTACCAAGTTCGTCTCGTTCGTCCCTCTTCGTCCTCCCATTTGATCCGTTGCCCTTCTTTGTTCCAGGTTCGTCTCGTTCGTCCATCTACGTCCTCCCATTTGATCCGTAGGCCTTCTTTGTACCAAGTTCGTCTCGTTCGTCCCTCTTCGTCCTCCCATTTGATCCCTTGGGCTTCTTTGTACCAAATTCGTCTCGTTCGTCCCCCTTCGTCCTCCCATTTGATCCGTTGCCCTTCTTTGTTCCAAGTTCGTCTCGTTCGTCCATCTACGTCCTCCCATTTGATCCGTAGGCCTTCTTTGTACCAAGTTCGTCTCGTTCGTCCCTCTTCGTCCTCCCATGTGATCCGTAGGCCTTCTTTGTACCAAGTTCGTCTCGTTCGTCCCTCTTCGTCCTCCCATTTGATCCCTTGGTCTTCTTTCTACCAAGTTCGTCTCGTTCGTCCCTCTTCGTCCTCCCATTTGATCCCTAGGCCATCTTTGGACCAAGTTCGTCTTGTTCGTCCCTCTTCGTCCTCCCATTTGATCCGTAGGCCTTCTTTGGACAAAGTTCGTCTCGTTCGTCCCTCTACGTCCTCCCATTTGATCCGTAGGCCTCCTTTGGACCAAGTTCGTCTCGTTCGTCCCTCTTCGACCTCCCATTTTATCCGTTGGCCTTCTTTGTACCAAGTTTGTCTCGTTCGTCCCTCTTCGTCCTCCCATTTGATCCGTAGGCCTTCTTTGGACCAAGTTCATCTCGTTCGTCCCTCTTCGTCCTCCCATGTGATCCGTAGGACTTCTTTGGAGCAAGTACGTCTCGTTCGTCCCTCTTCGTCCTCCCATTTGATCCGTAGTCTTTCTTTGGACCAAGTTCGTCTCGTTCGTCCATCTTCGTCCTCCCATTTGATCCGTTGGCCTTCTTTGTACCAAGTTCGTCTCGTTCTTCCCTCTTCGTCCTCCCATTTGATCCGTAGGCCTTCTTTGGACCATGTACGTCTCGTTCGTCTGTCTTCGTCCTCCCATTTTATCCGTTGGCATTCTTTAAACCAAGTTCGTCTCGTTCGTCCATTTTCGTCCTTCCATTTGATCCGTAGGCATTCTTTGGACCAAGTTCGTCTCGTTCGTCCCTCTTCGTCCTCCCATTTGATCCGTAGGCCTTCTTTGGACAAAGTTCGTCTCGTTCGTCCATCTTCGTCCTCCCATTTGATCCCTTGGCCTTCTTTGTACAAAGATCGTCTCGTTCGTCGATCTTCGTCCTCCCATTTGATCCATTGGCAATTTTTGGACCAAGTTCGTCTCGTTCGTCCATCTTCGTTCTTCCATTTGATCTGTAGGCCTTCTTTGGACCAAGTTCGTCTCATTCGTCCCTCTTCGTCCTCCCATTTGATCCGTAGGCCTTCTTTGTACCAAGTTCGTCTCGTTCTTCCCTCTTCGTCCTCCCATTTGATCTGTAGGCCTTCTTTGGACCAACTTCGTCTCGTTCGTCCATCTTTGTCCACCCATTTGATCCGTTGGCCTTCTTTGTACGAAGTTCGTCTCGTTTGTCCCTCTTCGTCCTCCCATTTGATCCGTAGACCTTCTTCGGACCAAGTTCGTCTCGTTCGTCCATCTTTGTCCTCCCATTTGATCCGTTGGCCTTCTTTGTACCAAGTTCGTCTCGTTCTTCCCTTTTCGTCCGCCCATTTGATCCGTAGGCCTTCTTTGGACCAACTTCGTCTCGTTCGTCCATTTTTGTCCTCCCATTTGATCCGTAGGCCTTCTTTGGACGAATTTCGTCTCGTTCGTCTATCTTCGTCCTCCCATTTGATCCATGGCATTCTTTGGACCAAGTTCGTCTCGTTCGTCTGTCTTCGTCCTCCCATTTGATCCGTTGGCATTCTTTGGGCCAAGTTCGTCTCGTTCATCCATCTTCGTCCTCCCATTTGATCCGTTGGCATTCTTTGGACCAAGTTCGTCTCGTTCGTCCCTCTTCGTCCTCCCATTTGATCCGTAGGCCTTCTTTGGAGAAAGTTCGTCTCGTTCGTCCCTCTACGTCCTCCCATTTGATCCGTAGGCCTCCTTTGGACCAAGTTCGTCTCGTTCGTCCCTCTTCGACCTCCCATTTTATCCGTTGGCCTTCTTTGGACCAAGTTCGTCTCGTTCGTCCATCTTCGTGCTCCCATTTGATCCGTTGGCATTCTTTGGACGAATTTCGTATCGTTCGTCCATCTTCGTCCTCCCATTTGATCCGTTGGCATTCTTTGGACCAAGTTCGTCTCGTTCGTCCCTCTTCGTCCTCCCATTTGATCCATAGGCCTTCTTTGGACAAAGTTCGTCTCGTTCGTCCCTCTACGTCCTCCCATTTGATCCGTAGGCCTCCTTTGGACCAAGTTCGTCTCGTTCGTCCCTCTTCGACCTCCCATTTTATCCGTTGGCCTTCTTTGTACCAAGTTCGTCTCGTTCGTCCCTCTTCGTCCTCCCATTTGATCCGTTGGTCATTTTTGTACCAAGTTCGTCTCGTTCGTCCCTCTTCGTCCTCCCATTTGATCCGCAGGCCTTCTTTCGACCAAGTTCGTCTCATTCGTCCATCTTCGTCCTCCCATTTGATCCCTTGGCCTTCTTTGTACCATGTTCGTCTCGTTCGTCCCTCTTCGTCCTCCCATTTGTTCCGTAGGCCTTCTTTGGACCATGTTCGTCTCGTTCGTCCATCTTCGTCCTCCCATTTGATCCGTTGCCCTTCTTTGTTCCAAGTTCGTCTCGTTCGTCCATCTACGTCCTCCCATTTGATCCGTAGGCCTTCTTTGTACCAAGTTCGTCTCGTTCGTCCATCTTCGTCCTCCCATTTGATCCGTTGGCCTTCTTTGTACCAAGTTCGTCTCGTTCTTCCCTCTTCGTCCTCCCATTTGATCCGTAGGCATTCTTTGGACCATGTTCGTCTCGTTCGTCTGTCTTCGTCCTCCCATTTTTTCCGTTGGCATTCTTTAAACCAAGTTCGTCTCGTTCGTCCATTTTCGTCCTTCCATTTGATCCGTAGGCATTCTTTGGACCAAGTTCGTCTCGTTCGTCCCTCTTCGTCCTCCCATTTGATCCGTAGGCCTTATTTGGACCATGTTCATCTCGTTCGTCCATCATCGTCCACCCATTTCATCCGTAGGCCTTCTTTGGACAAAGTTCGTCTCGTTCGTCCATCTTCGTCCTCCCATTTGATCCCTTGGCCTTCTTTGTACAAAGATCGTCTCGTTCGTCGATCTTCGTCCTCCCATTTGATCCATGGGCAATTTTTGGACAAAGTTCGTCTCATTCGTCCATCTTCGTTCTTCCATTTGATCTGTAGGCCTTCTTTGGACCAAGTTCGTCTCGTTCGTCCCTCTTCGTCCTCCCATTTGATCCGTAGGCCTTCTTTGTACCAATTTCGTCTCGTTCTTCCCTCTTCGTCCTCCCATTTGATCCGTAGGCCTTCTTTGGACCAACTTCGTCTCGTTCGTCCATCTTTGTCCTCCCATTTGATCCGTTGGCCTTCTTTGTACGAAGTTCGTCTCGTTTGTCCCTCTTCGTCCTCCCATTTGATCCGTAGACCTTCTTCGGACCAAGTTCGTCTCGTTCGTCCATCTTCGTCCTCCCATTTGATCCGTTGGCCTTCTTTGTACCAAGTTCGTCTCGTTCTTCCCTCTTCGTCCGCCCATTTGATCCGTAGGCCTTCTTTGGACCAAGTTCGTCTCGTTCGTCCCTCTTCGTCCTCCCATTTGATCCGTAGGCCTTCTTTCGACCATGTTCGTCTCATTCGTCCATCTTCGTCCTCCCATTTGATCCGTTGCCCTTCTTTGTTCCAAATTCGTCTCGTTCGTCCATCGACGTCCTCCCATTTGATCCGTAGGCCTTCTTTGTACCAAGTTCATCTCGTTCGTCCCTCTTCGTCCTCCCATGTGATCCGTAGGACTTCTTTGGACCAAGTACGTCTCGTTCGTTCCTCTTCGTCCTCTCATGTGATCCGTAGGGCTTCTTTGGACCAAGTACGTCTCGTTCGTCCCTCTTCGCCCTCCCATTTGATCCGTAGGCCATCTTTGGACCAAGCTGGTCTCGTTCGTCCATCTTCGTCCTCCCATTTGATCCATGGCATTCTTTGGACCAAGTTCGTCTCGTTCGTCTGTCTTCGTCCTCCCATTTGATCCGTTGGCATTCTTTGGACCCAGTTCGTCTCGTTCGTCCATCTTCGTCCTCCCATTTGATCCGTTGGCATCTATTGGACCATGTGCGTCTCGTTCGACCCTCTTCGTCCTCCCATTTGATCCGTAGGCCTTCTTTGGACCAAGTTCTTCTCGTTCGTCCATCTTCGTGCTCCCATTTGATCCGTTGGCATTCTTTGGACGAATTTCGTATCGTTCGTCCATCTTCGTCCTCCCATTTGATCCGTTGGCATTCTTTGGACCAAGTTCGTCTCGTTCGTCCCTCTTCGTCCTCCCATTTGATCCGTAGGCCTTCTTTGGACAAAGTTCGTCTCGTTCGTCCCTCTACGTCCTCCCACTAGATCCGTAGGCCTCATTTGGACCAAGTTCGTCTCGTTCGTCCCTCTTCGACCTCCCATTTTATCCGTTGGCCTTCTTTGTACCAAGTTCCTCTCGTTCGTCCCTCTTCGTCCTCCCATTTGATCCGTAGGCCTTCTTTGGACCAAGTTCGTCTCATTCGTCCATCTTCGTCCTCCCATTTGATCCCTTGGCCTTCTTTGTACCATGTTCGTCTCGTTCGTCCCTCTTCGTCCTCCCATTTGATCCGTAGGCCTTCTTTGGACCATGTTCGTCTCGTTCGTCCATCTTCGTCCTCCCATTTGATCCGTTGCCCTTCTTTGTTCCAAGTTCGTCTCGTTCGTCCATCTACGTCCTCCCATTTGATCCGTAGGCCTTCTTTGTATCAAGTTCGTCTCGTTCGTCCCTCTTCGTCCTCCCATTTGATCCGTAGGCCTTCTTTGTACCAAGTTCGTCTCGTTCGTCCCTCTTCGTCCTCCCATTTGATCCCTTGGCCTTCTTTGTACCAAGTTCGTCTCGTTCGTCCCTCTTCGTCCTCCCATTTGATCCGTTGCCCTTCTTTGTTCCAAGTTCGTCTCATTCGTCCATCTACGTCCTCCCATTTGATCCGTAGGCCTTCTTTGTACCAAGTTCGTCTCGTTCGTCCCTCTTCGTCCTCCCATTTGATCCCTTGGCCTTCTTTGTACCAAGTTCGTCTCGTTCGTCCCTCTTCGTCCTCCCATTTGATCCTTAGGCCTTCTTTGTACCAAGTTCGTCTCGTTCGTCCCTCTTCGTCCTCCCATTTGATCCCTTGGCCTTCTTTGTACCAAGTTCGTCTCGTTCGTCCCTCTTCTTCCTCCCATTTGATCCGTTGCCCTTCTTTGTACCAAGTTCGTCTCGTTCGTCCCTCTTCGTCCTCCCATGTGATCCGTAGGATTTCTTTGGACCAAGTACGTCTCGTTCGTCCCTCTTCGTCCTCCCATTTGATCCGTAGGCCTTCTTTGTACCAAGTTCGTCTCTTTCGTCCCTCTTCGTCCTCCCATTTGATTCCTTGGTCTTCTTTCTACCAAGTTCGTCTCGTTCTTCCCTCTTCGTCGTCCCATTTGATCCCTAGGCCTTCTTTGGACCAAGTTCGTCTCGTTCGTCCATCTTCGTCCTCCCATTTGATCCGTTGGCATTCTTTGGTCCAAGTTTGTCTTGTTCGTCCCTCTTCGTCCTCCCATTTGATCCGTAGGCCTTCTTTGGACAAAGTTCGTCTCGTTCGTCCCTCTACGACCTCCCATTTGATCCGTAGGCCGTCTTTGGACCATGTTCGTCTCGTTCGTCCATCTTCATCCTCCCATTTGATCCTTGGCCTTCTTTGTACCATGTTCGTCTCGTTCGTCCCTCTTCGTCCGCCCATTTGATCCGTAGGCCTTCTTTAGACCAAACTCGTCTCGTTCGTCCATCGTCGTCCTCCCATTTGATCCGCTGGCCTTCTTTGTACCAAGTTCGTCTCGTTCGTCCCTCTTCGTCCTCCCATTTGATCCGTAGGCCTTCTTTGGACCATGTTCGTCTCGTTCGTCCATCTTCGTCCTCCGATTTGATCCGTTGCCCTTCTTTGTTCCAAATTCGTCTCGTTCGTCCATCTACGTCCTCCCATTTGATCCGTAGGCCTTTTTTGTACCAAGTTCGTCTCGTTCGTCCCTCTTTGTCCTCCCATTTGATCCGTAGGCCTTCTTTGTACCAAGTTCGTCTCGTTCGTCCCTCTTCGTCCTCCCATTTGATCCGCAGGCCTTCTTTGTACCAAGTTCGTCACGTTCGTCCATCTTCGTCCTCCCATTTGATCCCTTGGCCTTCTTTGTACCAAGTTCGTCTCGTTCGTCCCTCTTCGTCCTCCCATTTGATCCCTAGGCCTTCTTTGGACCAAGTTCGTCTCGTTCGTCCATCTTCGTCCTCCCATTTGATCCGTTGGCAATCTTTGGTCCAAGTTCGTCTTGTTCGTCCCTCTTCGTCCTCCCATTTGATCCGTAGGCCTTCTTTGGACCAAGTTCGTCTCATTCGTCCATCTTCGTCCTCCCATTTGATCCCTTGGCCTTCTTTGTACCATGTTCGTCTCGTTCGTCCCTCTTCGTCCTCCCATTTGATCCGTAGGCCTTCTTTGGACCATGTTCGTCTCGTTCGTCCATCTTCGTCCTCCCATTTGATCCGTTGCCCTTCTTTGTTCCAAGTTCGTCTCGTTCGTCCATCTACGTCCTCCCATTTGATCCGTAGGCCTTCTTTGTATCAAGTTCGTCTCGTTCGTCCCTCTTCGTCCTCCCATTTGATCCGTAGGCCTTCTTTGTACCAAGTTCGTCTCGTTCGTCCCTCTTCGTCCTCCCATTTGATCCCTTGGCCTTCTTTGTACCAAGTTCGTCTCGTTCGTCCCTCTTCGTCCTCCCATTTGATCCGTTGCCCTTCTTTGTTCCAAGTTCGTCTCATTCGTCCATCTACGTCCTCCCATTTGATCCGTAGGCCTTCTTTGTACCAAGTTCGTCTCGTTCGTCCCTCTTCGTCCTCCCATTTGATCCCTTGGCCTTCTTTGTACCAAGTTCGTCTCGTTCGTCCCTCTTCGTCCTCCCATTTGATCCTTAGGCCTTCTTTGTACCAAGTTCGTCTCGTTCGTCCCTCTTCGTCCTCCCATTTGATCCCTTGGCCTTCTTTGTACCAAGTTCGTCTCGTTCGTCCCTCTTCTTCCTCCCATTTGATCCGTTGCCCTTCTTTGTACCAAGTTCGTCTCGTTCGTCCCTCTTCGTCCTCCCATGTGATCCGTAGGATTTCTTTGGACCAAGTACGTCTCGTTCGTCCCTCTTCGTCCTCCCATTTGATCCGTAGGCCTTCTTTGTACCAAGTTCGTCTCTTTCGTCCCTCTTCGTCCTCCCATTTGATTCCTTGGTCTTCTTTCTACCAAGTTCGTCTCGTTCTTCCCTCTTCGTCGTCCCATTTGATCCCTAGGCCTTCTTTGGACCAAGTTCGTCTCGTTCGTCCATCTTCGTCCTCCCATTTGATCCGTTGGCATTCTTTGGTCCAAGTTTGTCTTGTTCGTCCCTCTTCGTCCTCCCATTTGATCCGTAGGCCTTCTTTGGACAAAGTTCGTCTCGTTCGTCCCTCTACGACCTCCCATTTGATCCGTAGGCCGTCTTTGGACCATGTTCGTCTCGTTCGTCCATCTTCATCCTCCCATTTGATCCTTGGCCTTCTTTGTACCATGTTCGTCTCGTTCGTCCCTCTTCGTCCGCCCATTTGATCCGTAGGCCTTCTTTAGACCAAACTCGTCTCGTTCGTCCATCGTCGTCCTCCCATTTGATCCGCTGGCCTTCTTTGTACCAAGTTCGTCTCGTTCGTCCCTCTTCGTCCTCCCATTTGATCCGTAGGCCTTCTTTGGACCATGTTCGTCTCGTTCGTCCATCTTCGTCCTCCGATTTGATCCGTTGCCCTTCTTTGTTCCAAATTCGTCTCGTTCGTCCATCTACGTCCTCCCATTTGATCCGTAGGCCTTTTTTGTACCAAGTTCGTCTCGTTCGTCCCTCTTTGTCCTCCCATTTGATCCGTAGGCCTTCTTTGTACCAAGTTCGTCTCGTTCGTCCCTCTTCGTCCTCCCATTTGATCCGCAGGCCTTCTTTGTACCAAGTTCGTCACGTTCGTCCATCTTCGTCCTCCCATTTGATCCCTTGGCCTTCTTTGTACCAAGTTCGTCTCGTTCGTCCCTCTTCGTCCTCCCATTTGATCCCTAGGCCTTCTTTGGACCAAGTTCGTCTCGTTCGTCCATCTTCGTCCTCCCATTTGATCCGTTGGCAATCTTTGGTCCAAGTTCGTCTTGTTCGTCCCTCTTCGTCCTCCGATTTGATCCGTAGGCCTTCTTTGGACAAAGTTCGTCTCGTTCGTCCCTCTACGTCCTCCAATTTGATCCGTAGGCCTCCTTTGGACCAAGTTCGTCTCGTTCCTCCCTCTTCGACCTCCCATTTTATCCGTTGGCCTTCTTTGTACCAAGTTTGTCTCGTTCGTCCGTCTTCGTCCTCCCATTTGATCCGTAGGCCTTCTTTGGACCAAGTTCGTCTCGTTCGTCCCTCTTCGTCCTCCCATGTGATCCGTAGGACTTCTTTGGACCAAGTACGTCTCGTTCGTCCCTCTTCGTCCTCCCATTTGATCCGTAGGCCTTCTTTGGACCAAGCTCGTATCGTTCGTCCCTCTTCGTCCTCCCATGTGATCCGTAGGACTTCTTTGGACCAAGTACGTCTCGTTCGTCCCTCTTCGTCCTCCCATTTGATCCGTAGGCCATCTTTGGACCAAGCTCGTCTCGTTCGTCCATCTTCGTCCTCCCATTTGATCCGTTGGCCTTCTTTGTACCAAGTTCGTCTTGTTCGTCCCTCTTCGTCCTCCCAATTGATCCGTAGGCCTTCTTTGTACCAAGTTCGTCTCGTTCGTCCCTCTTCGTCCTCCCATTTGATCCCTTGGCCTTCTTTGTACCAAGTTCGTCTCGTTCGTCCCTCTTCGTCCTCCCATTTGATCCGTTGCCCTTCTTTGTTCCAGGTTCGTCTCGTTCGTCCATCTACGTCCTCCCATTTGATCCGTAGGCCTTCTTTGTACCAAGTTCGTCTCGTTCGTCCCTCTTCGTCCTCCCATTTGATCCCTTGGGCTTCTTTGTACCAAGTTCGTCTCGTTCGTCCCTCTTCGTCCTCCAATTTGATCCGTTGCCCTTCTTTGTTCCAAGTTCGTCTCGTTCCTCCATCTACGTCCTCCCATTTGATCCGTAGGCCTTCTTTGTACCAAGTTCGTCTCGTTCGTCCCTCTTCGTCCTCCCATGTGATCCGTAGGCCTTCTTTGTACCAAGTTCGTCTCGTTCGTCCCTCTTCGTCCTCCCATTTGATCCCTTAGTCTTCTTTCTACCAAGTTCGTCTCGTTCGTCCTTCTTCGTCCTCCCATTTGATCCCTAGGCCATCTTTGGACCAAGCTCGTCTCGTTCGTCCATCTTCGTCCTCCCATTTGATCCGTTGGCCTTCTTTGTACCGAGTTCGTCTCGTTCGTCCCTCTTCGTCCTCCCAATTGATCCGTAGGCCTTCTTTGTACCAAGTTCGTCTTGTTCGTCCCTCTTCGTCCTCCCATTTGATCCGTAGGCCTTCTTTGGACCAAGTTCGTCTCGTTCGTCCATCTTCGTCCTCCCATTTGATCCCTTGGCCTTCTTTGTACCATATTCGTCTCGTTCGTCCCTTTTCTTCCTCCCATTTGATCCATAGGCCTTCTTTGGACCATGTTCGTCTCGTTCGTCCATCTTCGTCCTCCCATTTGATCCGTTGCCCTTCTTTGTTCCAGGTTCGTCTCGTTCGTCCATCTACGTCCTCCCATTTGATCCGTAGGCCTTCTTTATACCAAGTTCGTCTCGTTCGTCCCTCTTCGTCCTCCCATTTGATCCCTTGGGCTTCTTTGTACCAAGTTCATCTCGTTCGTCCCTCTTCGTCCTCCCATTTGATCCGTTGCCCTTCTTTGTTCCAAGTTCGTCTCGTTCGTCCATCTACGTCCTCCCATTTGATCCGTAGGCCTTCTTTGTACCAAGTTCGTCTCGTTCGTCCATCTTCGTCCTCCCATTTGATCCGTTGGCATCTTTTGGACCAGGTGCGTCTCGTTCGTCCCTCTTCGTCCCCCCATTTGATCTGTTGGCCTTCTTTGTACCAAGTTCGTCTCGTTTGTCCCTCTTCGTCCTCCCATTTGATCCCTAGGCCATCTTTGGACCAAGCTCGTCTCGTTCGTCCATCTTCGTCCTCCCATTTGATCCGTTGGCCTTCTTTGTACCATGTTCGTCTCGTTCGTCCCTCTTCGTCCTCCCAATTGATCCGTAGGCCTTCTTTGTACCAAGTTCGTCTTGTTCGTCCCTCTTCGTCCTCCCATTTGATCCGTAGGCCTTCTTTGGACAAAGTTCGTCTCGTTCGTCCCTCTACGTCCTCCAATTTGATCCGTAGGCCTCCTTTGGACCACGTTCGTCTCGTTCCTCCCTCTTCGACCTCCCATTTTATCCGTTGGCCTTCTTTGTACCAAGTTTGTCTCGTTCGTCCCTCTTCGTCCACCCATTTGATCCGTAGGCCTTCTTTGGACCAAGTTCGTCTCGTTCGTCCCTCTTCGTCCTCCCATGTGATCCGTAGGACTTCTTTGGACCAAGTACGTCTCGTTCGTCCCTCTTCGTCCTCCCATTTGATCCGTAGGCCTTCTTTGGACCAAGCTCGTCTCGTTCGTCCCTCTTCGTCCTCCCATGTGATCCGTAGGACTTCTTTGGACCAAGTACGTCTCGTTCGTCCCTCTTCGTCCTCCCATTTGATCCGTAGGCCATCTTTGGACCAAGCTCGTCTCGTTCGTCCATCTTCGTCCTCCCATTTGATCCGTTGGCCTTCTTTGTACCAAGTTCGTCTTGTTCGTCCCTCTTCGTCCTCCCAATTGATCCGTAGGCCTTCTTTGTACCAAGTTCGTCTCGTTCGTCCCTCTTCGTCCTCCCATTTGATCCCTTGGCCTTCTTTGTACCAAGTTCGTCTCGTTCGTCCCTCTTCGTCCTCCCATTTGATCCGTTGCCCTTCTTTGTTCCAGGTTCGTCTCGTTCGTCCATCTACGTCCTCCCATTTGATCCGTAGGCCTTCTTTGTACCAAGTTCGTCTCGTTCGTCCCTCTTCGTCCTCCCATTTGATCCCTTGGGCTTCTTTGTACCAAGTTCGTCTCGTTCGTCCCTCTTCGTCCTCCAATTTGATCCGTTGCCCTTCTTTGTTCCAAGTTCGTCTCGTTCCTCCATCTACGTCCTCCCATTTGATCCGTAGGCCTTCTTTGTACCAAGTTCGTCTCGTTCGTCCCTCTTCGTCCTCCCATGTGATCCGTAGGCCTTCTTTGTACCAAGTTCGTCTCGTTCGTCCCTCTTCGTCCTCCCATTTGATCCCTTAGTCTTCTTTCTACCAAGTTCGTCTCGTTCGTCCCTCTTCGTCCTCCCATTTGATCCCTAGGCCATCTTTGGACCAAGCTCGTCTCGTTCGTCCATCTTCGTCCTCCCATTTGATCCGTTGGCCTTCTTTGTACCAAGTTCGTCTCGTTCGTCCCTCTTCGTCCTCCCAATTGATCCGTAGGCCTTCTTTGTACCAAGTTCGTCTTGTTCGTCCCTCTTCGTCCTCCCATTTGATCCGTAGGCCTTCTTTGGACCAAGTTCGTCTCGTTCGTCCATCTTCGTCCTCCCATTTGATCCCTTGGCCTTCTTTGTACCATATTCGTCTCGTTCGTCCCTCTTCGTCCTCCCATTTGATCCGTAGGCCTTCTTTGGACCATGTTCGTCTCGTTCGTCCATCTTCGTCCTCCCATTTGATCCGTTACCCTTCTTTGTTCCAGGTTCGTCTCGTTCGTCCATCTACGTCCTCCCATTTGATCCATAGGCCTTCTTTATACCAAGTTCGTCTCGTTCGTCCCTCTTCGTCCTCCCATTTGATCCCTTGGGCTTCTTTGTACCAAGTTCATCTCGTTCGTCCCTCTTCGTCCTCCCATTTGATCCGTTGCCCTTCTTTGTTCCAAGTTCGTCTCGTTCGTCCATCTACGTCCTCCCATTTGATCCGTAGGCCTTCTTTGTACCAAGTTCGTCTCGTTCGTCCATCTTCGTCCTCCCATTTGATCCGTTGGCATCTTTTGGACCAGGTGCGTCTCGTTCGTCCCTCTTCGTCCCCCCATTTGATCTGTTGGCCTTCTTTGTACCAAGTTCGTCTCGTTTGTCCCTCTTCGTCCTCCCATTTGATCCCTAGGCCATCTTTGGACCAAGCTCGTCTCGTTCGTCCATCTTCGTCCTCCCATTTGATCCGTTGGCCTTCTTTGTACCATGTTCGTCTCGTTCGTCCCTCTTCATCCTCCCAATTGATCCGTTGGCCTTCTTTGTACCAAGTTCGTCTTGTTCATCCCTCTTCGTCCTCCCATTTGATCCGTAGGCCTTCTTTGGACCAAGTTCGTCTCGTTCGTCCATCTTCGTCCTCCCATTTGATCCCTTGGCCTTCTTTGTACCATGTTCGTCTCGTTCGTCCCTCTTCGTCCTCCTATTTGATCCGTAGGCCTTCTTTGGACCATGTTCGTCTCGTTCGTCCATCTTCGGCCTCCCATTTGATCCGTTGCCCTTCTTTGTTCCAAGTTCGTCTCGTTCGTCCGTCTACGTCCTCCCATTTGATCCGTAGGCCTTCTTTGTACCAAGTTCGTCTCGTTCGTCCCTCTTCGTCCTCCCATGTGATCCGTAGGACTTCTTTGGACCAAGTACGTCTCGTTCGTCCCTCTTCGTCCTCCCATGTGATCCGTTGGACTTCTTTGGACCAAGTGATGAGGACATGGAGGTCCAAGAAGCCATTCAAAGCCTAGGAGGCCCAATGACTAGGGCAATGTCAAGAAGGGCGCAAGAAGGCTTAGTCCAATTTATGACTAAGACAATTGCGAACATGGGCAAAGATGTAATTGCACCAAAAACCATGCTTGTCATACAAGACATGGAGGAGGCGCAACATGCATAACCAGCCAGCCAAGTTATCTTGTTTTAAATAAAGTGCATGTGACCCAATTGATTTATTTGGGACCAAAGCACTAAGTGTTTAATTCCTTGATTTATTTTTTGTGTGTTTAATCCACTTTAAGTGGTTACATGAATAAAGGCAAGAGGAAGGCATGGTGGGCGCATAAAGGCAAGGGAGACAAAGAAGTCATGGCAATCAAGACCAAGGCATGAATGCTCCAACATCACAATCAAAATGTAACAGCCACATGTTTAATTTCAATCAAGAGGGTGGCTGCATTAAGAAGGTGGGGCGCTGCACTTCATGGCTGGATAACAGCCAAATCAATTGGCTCTCTTGGGATTCCTTGCACCATTAGTGAGGGACTTGAAGAACAATCAAAGAGGGCATCCAAGAGAAGGAAGAGGGGCGCATTTCTGATGGCTGGACAGCAGCCATATTCATGGCTTCTCATAGGATTCCTTGCACATTAAAAAGCTAGGGAGCAGCCATATAATTACATGTAATTGCCTTGTAATTGCTTGATTAATTCTAGCCTAGGATTCCTTGGATTTTGGGCGCATAGAAGGGGCTGGTTGGCAGCCATCTGATTGCTTGTAATTGCTCCTTAATGAGCACCTAGGATTCCTTGTAAGCCTTGAAAGGCATAGCCCAAGTCAGCACTTGTAATTCAGACCAGCTCCCTCCCTATATAAAGGGGCGCATGGTACATGGAAATGCAACTTTGATTTTGAGCAAAAACATTACCTTGTGTAATTGAGTCCTTACTCTTTGGTTCTGGATTGAACCAGACTTTGATCTTACCAAGAATCCTTTCTTGTGGTGATCCTCATTTCCATAGGCTTATCCTTGTCTTGGATTAGACCAAGGTGGCGCCCCTTGCCTCCCATCCATTCTTCTTGTTCCTTGCTTCCTAAATTGCTCTCTTGTTTGCTTGTTATAACAAGAACTCTTAATTCTCACTTCCTTTTTGTTCACTTGTTCTTATTCTGTTCACTAGTTTCTTGTTAAAATAAGAACCATCCTTTCTTGCTTTTCTTTCTTAAAGATTGAAAATCACAAGTTCTTAGTCACAACCAGAATCTAAGTGGTGAATTCAAGTCATTGGCCAAGTTGTTACAACAAGGAGGCCATCATTTGGCATCAAAGCTTTGGTTCGAATTGTTACAAAAAGAAACCCAGGTTTATCTAATCTTATCTTAGTGTTCTGATTTCTTGTTTTTGAAAAAAAAAAAAGAAAAAAAAAGGCTGCGAAAATTCAAAAGAAAAAAAAAATATATTTGTGTTTTGAATTCTGGTTGTGTTTTATTCTTGCTGCACTTTGATTTCTATTTTTCTCAATTTTGTTCTTTGAGTGAGTTCTATTTTGTTCTAGTTCTCACAATTTTTGTTCAGTTTCTTTTGTTTCTTGTTTTTACCTTTGTTACTCTAAGCTATTTTGGTGTGTGGATTATTATTTTGATTGGTTTCTTGTGTTGTTTCACTTTCTGGTTTCTCTAAAGAACTAAAAGAGTTATGGATCCTCAAAATCGTTTACTTTTAGAAGCCCTCACGGCAAAAATGAGTGAACTATTAAAACAAGAGTTGGTAGGTATCAATGAGAGAATTGATCAATTGGAAAACTCACAAAACAATAGTGATGGGGAGGATCGGAGGAGAAGGCGTGATGATAATAGAGAAGAGAGGTTGAGTGGTATAAAAATAAAAGTACCACAGTTTGTTGGAAGGAATGACCCTGAGGCGTATTTAGAATGGGAAACTAAAATTGAACAAATTTTTTCCTGTTATAATTACACTGATCTTCAAAAGGTGCAGGTTGCTTCTATTGAATTTACAGATTATGCCTTGGTGTGGTGGGATCAATTGGTGAAGGAAAGGAGAAGGTACAATGAGCAACCCATTGCCACATGGGAGGAGATGAAAAGGCTCATGAGAAGGAGATTCGTCCCATCTTATTACAACAGAGAGTTGCACAACAAGTTACAGCGACTCACCCAAGGTAATAAGAGTGTAGATGAGTACTTTAAGGAGATGGAGGTGGCAAAAATTAGAGCAAATGTGGAGGAGGATGAAGAAGCAACCATGGCCAGATTCTTGCATGGTCTAAATCGTGACATTAGTGATATAGTGGAACTACAACACTATGTCCAATTGGACGATTTGTTACATCAAGCCACAAAGGTAGAACAACAACTCAAAAGGAAGGGCCAAATAAGAAGAAGCACTACCACTTCCAATTGGAAGAATCACCCAAAGAATGAAGGTGCCTCATCATCCAAAGAAGCCACGGCTGATCCAAAAGGTAAAAACACTATAACTAGTCCTTCTCAAAATTCAACTAACCGGGCTGTTAAGTGTTTCAAGTGCCAAGGCTTAGGACACATTGCATCTCAATGTCCTACCAAGAGAATTATGATGGTAGAGGAGGTTGAGGAGGAAGAGGAAGAGGGCGAAGAGTATGAAGAGGGTGGTGAAGAGGAGGAGGCCCAAATACCAAGTGGAGAGTTGCTCATGATGAAGAGGGTGCTAGAAGCCATGGTCAAGGAAGAAGAGGCAACTCAAAGGGAAAACATTTTTCACTCAAGATGCCTCATAAAAGGCAAGGTATGTTCCCTTATTATTGATGGTGGGAGTTGTACAAATGTTGCTAGTACAAGATT
Organism: Glycyrrhiza uralensis; assembly: GCA_030159175.1. Lineage (NCBI taxonomy): Eukaryota > Viridiplantae > Streptophyta > Magnoliopsida > Fabales > Fabaceae > Glycyrrhiza > Glycyrrhiza uralensis. Next base: position 20,744,428 of record BRZY01000004.1, read on the forward strand.
AGTTTCCAAACTGCAAATAGAAACTAAACCCCACCCCAAGCCATATAAGCTTCAATGGCTTGTTAATGATGTTGAGATGGTTGTGGACAAGCAAGTAGAAATTTCTTTTTCAATTGGTAAATATGAGGATGTGGCTGTTTGTGATGTTGTACCAATGGAGGCCAGCCATGTGTTGTTGGGAAGGCCTTGGCAATTTGACAAGAAAGCAAGTCATGAAGGGCACACCAACAAGTATTTCTTTGTTCATCATGGAAAAAGAGTTGTTTTGGCTCCTTTGAGCCCAAGTGAGGTGAGAGATGATCAAAAGAAATTGAGAGAAAAATGTGAAAAAGAAAAAGAAATAGAAAAAGAAAAAGAAGAAAAAGAAAAGATCGCCAAAGAAAAAGAGAGGAAAAAGAGTGACAAAAAGAAAAATGAAGAAAAGAAAGAAAGTTTGATGGCAACAAAAGGAGAGGTTAAAGAAGCCTTTGTCACAAACCAGCCCCTATATTTGCTTTTTAGCAAGGAGGTGGCCTTGTTGGAAAATTTACCTAACACCAAAGAATTGCCAAAATGCATAGATTTTCTTTTGCAGGAATTTGAGGACTTGTTTCCTAAGGAGGTACCAAGTGGGCTGCCACCTTTGAGAGGGATTGAGCACCACATTGATCTCATCCCAGGCGCCACTTTGCCTAATAGGCCAGCCTACCGGAGCAACCCCCAACAAACGCAAGAGATACAAAAGCAAGTGGCTGAATTGGTAAGTAAAGGTTGGGTAAAAGAAAGTTTAAGTCCTTGTGCTGTCCCTGTTATTTTAGTCCCTAAGAAAGATGGTAGCTGGAGAATGTGCACTGATTGTAGAGCTGTTAACAATATTACTGTTAAGTATAGGCATCCTATTCCAAGATTAGATGACTTGCTTGATGAATTGTTTGGTGCATGTTTGTTCTCTAAATTTGATTTGAAAAGTGGGTACCATCAAATTAGGATAAGGGAAGGGGATGAATGGAAAACTGCTTTCAAAACAAAGTATGGTTTATATGAGTGGTTAGTTATGCCTTTTGGTTTAACAAATGCACCTAGCACTTTCATGAGATTAATGAACCATGTTTTGAGAGACTTTTTGGGCAAATTTGTTGTTGTATATTTTGATGATATCTTGATATATAGCAAAAATTTAGAAGACCATTGCATTCATCTAAGGGCTGTTTTAAATGTGCTAAGAAAAGAAAGCTTGTATGCAAACTTGGAAAAATGTGTTTTTTGCACGACACAAGTTATTTTTCTAGGCTTTGTTATAAGCTCTCAAGGAGTGCATGTGGATGAAGCAAAGGTGAAGGCAATCCAAGAGTGGCCAACACCTAAAAATGTGACTGAGGTAAGAAGCTTTCATGGTTTAGCAAGTTTCTATAGGAGGTTTGTTAAGGACTTTAGTACTATTGCTGCACCTCTTAATGAAATTGTTAAAAAGGAAGTTGGTTTTAAATGGGGTGAGAAACAAGAACAAGCTTTTTCAATTCTTAAAGAAAAGCTCACCCAAGCACCAATTCTAGCACTGCCTAATTTTTCAAAATCTTTTGAAATTGAGTGTGATGCTTCCAATGTTGGAATTGGGGCTGTTTTAATGCAAGAAGGACATCCAATTGCTTATTATAGTGAGAAATTAAAAGGGGCTGCCCTAAATTACTCAACTTATGATAAGGAATTGTATGCCTTAGTAAGGGCATTGCAAACATGGCAACATTACTTGCTGCCAAAAGAATTTGTCATTCATAGTGATCATGAGTCCTTGAAGTACTTAAAAGGACAAGGTAAGTTGAACAAGAGGCATGCTAAATGGGTTGAATTTTTGGAGCAATTTCCTTATGTGATTAAGCACAAGAAGGGTAAGGCAAATGTTGTGGCTGATGCATTATCAAGAAGGTATGCATTACTCTCTACTCTTGAAACTAAAGTTTTTGGTCTTGAACACATTAAGGAATTGTATGAGCATGATCTTGATTTTTCTGAAAAATATGTTGATTGTGTGCATGCTGCCCATAATGGATTTTTTAGGCACAATGATTATTTGTTTAAAGAGAAAAGGTTGTGTGTGCCAAAAGGATCCATTAGAGACCTCCTGGTCAGAGAGGCGCATGAGGGGGGGTTAATGGGACATTTTGGTGTTCCTAAAACTTTGGCATTTTTACAAGAACATTTTTATTGGCCTCACATGAAAGTTGATGTGCAAAGGTATTGTGAAAGGTGTATTGTTTGCAAAAAGGCCAAATCCAAAGTTTTACCCCATGGTTTGTATACTCCTTTGCCTGTTCCTGAATATCCTTGGATTGACCTTTCCATGGACTTTGTTTTGGGGCTGCCAAGAACAAAGGCTGGAAAAGATTCTATTTTTGTTGTTGTGGACAGGTTCTCAAAAATGGCACACTTCATCCCATGCAAAAAGGTGGATGATGCTTGCCACATTGCTGATTTGTTCTTCAAAGAGGTGGTGCGCCTACATGGCCTACCAAAGAGTATAGTGTCCGATCGTGATGCTAAATTTCTAAGCCATTTCTGGAGAACTTTGTGGGGTAAGGTGGGAACTAAGTTACTATTCTCTACAACTTGTCATCCCCAAACTGATGGGCAAACTGAGGTAGTAAACAGAACTCTCTCTACTCTCTTAAGGGCCGTGCTTTCAAAGAATTTGAAAATGTGGGAAACATGGCTGCCCCATGTTGAATTTGCTTATAATAGGGCTGTCCATAGTACTACAAATCATTCCCCATTTGAGATTGTGTATGGTTATAATCCTTTGACTCCTCTTGATTTGTTACCTTTACCTAACACATCTCTGTTGAAGCATAAAGATGGCAAAGCAAAAGCTGAATTTGTGAAAAGTTTGCATGAGAAAATTAAGCTGCAAATTGAAAAGAAAAATGAAAGCTATGCCAAGAGCGCTAATAAAGGGCGCAAACGGGTTACCTTTGAACCCGGAGATTGGGTTTGGATCCATATGAGAAAGGAAAGGTTTCCTTTACAAAGGAAATCTAAGTTAATGCCTAGGGGCGATGGCCCTTTCCAAGTGATTGCCAAAGTTAATGACAATGCTTACAAGATTGACCTTCCTGGTGAGTATGGTGTTAGTGCCACTTTCAATGTTGCTGACTTGTCTCCTTTTGATGTAGGTGATGAAAACTTCAATTCGAGGTCGAATTCCTTTCAAGAGGGGGCGAATGATGAGGACATGGAGGTCCAAGAAGCCATTCAAAGCCTAGGAGGCCCAATGACTAGGGCAATGTCAAGAAGGGCGCAAGAAGGCTTAGTCCAATTTATGACTAAGACAATTGCGAACATAGGCAAAGATGTAATTGCACCAAAAACCATGCTTGTCATACAAGACATGGAGGAGGCGCAACATGCATAACCAGCCAGCCAAGTTATCTTGTTTTAAATAAAGTGCATGTGACCCAATTGATTTATTTGGGACCAAAGCACTAAGTGTTTAATTCCTTGATTTATTTTTTGTGTGTTTAATCCACTTTAAGTGGTTACATGAATAAAGGCAAGAGGAAGGCATGGTGGGCGCATAAAGGCAAGGGAGACAAAGAAGTCATGGCAATCAAGACCAAGGCATGAATGCTCCAACATCACAATCAAAATGTAACAGCCACATGTTTAATTTCAATCAAGAGGGTGGCTGCATTAAGAAGGTGGGGCGCTGCACTTCATGGCTGGATAACAGCCAAATCAATTGGCTCTCTTGGGATTCCTTGCACCATTAGTGAGGGACTTGAAGAACAATCAAAGAGGGCATCCAAGAGAAGGAAGAGGGGCGCATTTCTGATGGCTGGACAGCAGCCATATTCATGGCTTCTCATAGGATTCCTTGCACATTAAAAAGCTAGGGAGCAGCCATATAATTACATGTAATTGCCTTGTAATTGCTTGATTAATTCTAGCCTAGGATTCCTTGGATTTTGGGCGCATAGAAGGGGCTGGTTGGCAGCCATCTGATTGCTTGTAATTGCTCCTTAATGAGCACCTAGGATTCCTTGTAAGCCTTGAAAGGCATAGCCCAAGTCAGCACTTGTAATTCAGACCAGCTCCCTCCCTATATAAAGGGGCGCATGGTACATGGAAATGCAACTTTGATTTTGAGCAAAAACATTACCTTGTGTAATTGAGTCCTTACTCTTTGGTTCTGGATTGAACCAGACTTTGATCTTACCAAGAATCCTTTCTTGTGGTGATCCTCATTTCCATAGGCTTATCCTTGTCTTGGATTAGACCAAGGTGGCGCCCCTTGCCTCCCATCCATTCTTCTTGTTCCTTGCTTCCTAAATTGCTCTCTTGTTTGCTTGTTATAACAAGAACTCTTAATTCTCACTTCCTTTTTGTTCACTTGTTCTTATTCTGTTCACTAGTTTCTTGTTAAAATAAGAACCATCCTTTCTTGCTTTTCTTTCTTAAAGATTGAAAATCACAAGTTCTTAGTCACAACCAGAATCTAAGTGGTGAATTCAAGTCATTGGCCAAGTTGTTACAACAAGGAGGCCATCACCAAGTACGTCTCGTTCGTCCCTCTTCGTCCTCCCATTTGATCCGTAGGCCATCTTTGGATCAAGATCGTCTCGTTCGTCCATCTTCGTCGTCCCATTTGATCCGTAGGCCTTCTTTGTACCAAGTTCGTCTCGTTCGTCCCTCTTCGTCCTCCCAATTGATCCCTTGCCTTCTTTGTACCAAGTTCGTCTCGTTCGTCCCTCTTCGTTCTCCCATTTGATCCGTAGGCCTTCTTTGTACCAAGTTCGTCTCGTTCGTCCCTCTTCGTCCTCCCATTTGATCCGTTGCCCTTCTTTGTACCAAGTTCGTCTCGTTCGTCCCTCTTCGTCCTCCCATGTGATCCGTAGGATTTCTTTGGACCAAGTACGTCTCGTTCGTCCCTCTTCGTCCTCCCATTTGATCCCTTGGCCTTCTTTGTACCATGTTCGTCTCGTTCGTCCCTCTTCGTCCTCCTATTTGATCCGTAGGCCTTCTTTGGACCACGTTCGTCTCGTTCGTCCCTCTTCGTCCTCCCATTTGATTCCTTGGTCTTCTTTCTACCAAGTTCGTCTCGTTCTTCCCTCTTCGTCCTCCCATTTGATCCGTAGGCCTTCTTTGTACCAAGTTCGTCTTGTTCGTCCCTCTTCGTCCTCCCATTTGATCCGTAGGCCTTCTTTGGACCAAGTTCGTCTCGTTCGTCCATCTTCGTCCTCCCATTTGATCCCTTGGCCTTCTTTGTACCATGTTCGTCTCGTTCGTCCCTCTTCGTCCTCCTATTTGATCCGTAGGCCTTCTTTGGACCATGTTCGTCTCGTTCGTCCATCTTCGTCCTCCCATTTGATCTGTTGCCCTTCTTTGTTCCAAGTTCGTCTCGTTCGTCCATCTACGTCCTCCCATTTGATCCGTAGGCCTTCTTTGTACCAAGTTCGTCTCGTTCGTCCCTCTTCGTCCTCCCATGTGATCCGTAGGACTTCTTTGGACCAAGTACGTCTCGTTCGTCCCTCTTCGTCCTCCCATGTGATCCGTTGGACTTCTTTGGACCAAGTACGTCTCGTTCGTCCCTCTTTGTCCTCCCATTTGATCCGTAGGCCATCTTTGGATCAAGATCGTCTCGTTTGTCCATCTTCGTCGTCCCATTTGATCCGTAGGCCTTCTTTGTACCAAGTTCGTCTCGTTCGTCCCTCTTCGTCCTCCCAATTGATCCCTTGCCTTCTTTGTACCAAGTTCGTCTCGTTCGTCCCTCTTCGTCCTTCCATTTGATCCGTAGGCCTTCTTTGTACCAAGTTCGTCTCGTTCGTCTCTCTTCGTCCTCCCATTTGATCCCTTGGCCTTCTTTGTACCAAGTTCGTCTCGTTCGTCCCTCTTCGTCCTCCCATTTGATCCGTTGCCCTTCTTTCTACCAAGTTCGTCTCGTTCGTCCCTCTTCGTCCTCCCATGTGATCCGTAGGCCTTCTTTGTACCAAGAACGTCTCGTTCGTCCCTCTTCGTCCTCCCATTTGATCCGTAGGCCTTCTTTGTACCAAGTTCGTCTCTTTCGTCCCTCTTCGTCCTCCCATTTGATTCCTTGGTCTTCTTTCTACCAAGTTCGTCTCGTTCTTCCCTCTTCGTCCTCCCATTTGATCCCTAGGCCTTCTTTGGACCAAGTTCGTCTCGTTCGTCCCTCTTCGTCCTCCCATGTGATCCGTAGGACTTCTTTGGACCAAGTACGTCTCGTTCGTCCCTCTTCGTCCTCCCATGTGATCCGTTGGACTTCTTTGGACCAAGTACGTCTCGTTCGTCCCTCTTCGTCCTCCCATTTGATCCGTAGGCCATCTTTGGATCAAGATCGTCTCGTTCGTCCATCTTCGTCGTCCCATTTGATCCGTAGGCCTTCTTTGTACCAAGTTCGTCTCGTTCGTCCCTCTTCGTCCTCCCAATTGATCCCTTGCCTTCTTTGTACCAAGTTCGTCTCGTTCGTCCCTCTTCGTTCTCCCATTTGATCCGTAGGCCTTCTTTGTACCAAGTTCGTCTCGTTCGTCCCTCTTCGTCCTCCCATTTGATCCCTTGGCCTTCTTTGTACCAAGTTCGTCTCGTTCGTCCCTCTTCGTCCTCCCATTTGATCCGTTGCCCTTCTTTGTACCAAGTTCGTCTCGTTCGTCCCTCTTCGTCCTCCCATGTGATCCGTAGGATTTCTTTGGACCAAGTACGTCTCGTTCGTCCCTCTTCGTCCTCCCATTTGATCCCTTGGCCTTCTTTGTACCATGTTCGTCTCGTTCGTCCCTCTTCGTCCTCCTATTTGATCCGTAGGCCTTCTTTGGACCATGTTCGTCTCGTTCGTCCCTCTTCGTCCTCCCATTTGATTCCTTGGTCTTCTTTCTACCAAGTTCGTCTCGTTCTTCCCTCTTCGTCCTCCCATTTGATCCGTAGGCCTTCTTTGTACCAAGTTCGTCTTGTTCGTCCCTCTTCGTCCTCCCATTTGATCCGTAGGCCTTCTTTGGACCAAGTTCGTCTCGTTCGTCCATCTTCGTCCTCCCATTTGATCCCTTGGCCTTCTTTGTACCATGTTCGTCTCGTTCGTCCCTCTTCGTCCTCCTATTTGATCCGTAGGCCTTCTTTGGACCATGTTCGTCTCGTTCGTCCATCTTCGTCCTCCCATTTGATCTGTTGCCCTTCTTTGTTCCAAGTTCGTCTCGTTCGTCCATCTACGTCCTCCCATTTGATTCGTAGGCCTTCTTTGTACCAAGTTCGTCTCGTTCGTCCCTCTTCGTCCTCCCATGTGATCCGTAGGACTTCTTTGGACCAAGTACGTCTCGTTCGTCCCTCTTCGTCCTCCCATGTGATCCGTTGGACTTCTTTGGACCAAGTACGTCTCGTTCGTCCCTCTTTGTCCTCCCATTTGATCCGTAGGCCATCTTTGGATCAAGATCGTCTCGTTTGTCCATCTTCGTCGTCCCATTTGATCCGTAGGCCTTCTTTGTACCAAGTTCGTCTCGTTCGTCCCTCTTCGTCCTCCCAATTGATCCCTTGCCTTCTTTGTACCAAGTTCGTCTCGTTCGTCCCTCTTCGTCCTTCCATTTGATCCGTAGGCCTTCTTTGTACCAAGTTCGTCTCGTTCGTCCCTCTTCGTCCTCCCATTTGATCCCTTGGCCTTCTTTGTACCAAGTTCGTCTCGTTCGTCCCTCTTCGTCCTCCCATTTGATCCGTTGCCCTTCTTTGTACCAAGTTCGTCTCGTTCGTCCCTCTTCGTCCTCCCATGTGATCCGTAGGCCTTCTTTGTACCAAGAACGTCTCGTTCGTCCCTCTTCGTCCTCCCATTTGATCCGTAGGCCTTCTTTGTACCAAGTTCGTCTCTTTCGTCCCTCTTCGTCCTCCCATTTGATTCCTTGGTCTTCTTTCTACCAAGTTCGTCTCGTTCTTCCCTCTTCGTCCTCCCATTTGATCCCTAGGCCTTCTTTGGACCAAGTTCGTCTCGTTCCTCCATCTTCGTCCTCCCATTTGATCCGTAGGCCTTCTTTGGACAAAGTTCGTCTCGTTCGTCCCTCTACGTCGTCCCATTTGATCCGTAGGCCTCCTTTGGACCAAGTTCGTCTCGTTCGTCCCTCTTCGACCTCCCATTTTATCCGTTGGCCTTCTTTGTACCAAGTTTGTCTCGTTCGTCCCTCTTCGTCCTCCCATTTGATCCGTAGGCCTTCTTTGTACCAAGTTCGTCTCGTTCGTCCCTCTTCGTCCTCCCAATTGATCCCTTGCCTTCTTTGTACCAAGTTCGTCTCGTTCGTCCCTCTTCGTTCTCCCATTTGATCCGTAGGCCTTCTTTGTGCCAAGTTCGTCTCGTTCGTCCCTCTTCGTCCTCCCATTTGATCCCTTGGCCTTCTTTGTACCAAGTTCGTCTCGTTCGTCCCTCTTCGTCCTCCCATTTGATCCGTTGCCCTTCTTTGTACCAAGTTCGTCTCGTTCGTCCCTCTTCGTCCTCCCATGTGATCCGTAGGATTTCTTTGGACCAAGTACGTCTCGTTCGTCCCTCTTCGTCCTCCCATTTGATCCCTTGGCCTTCTTTGTACCATGTTCGTCTCGTTCGTCCCTCTTCGTCCTCCTATTTGATCCGTAGGCCTTCTTTGGACCATGTTCGTCTCGTTCGTCCCTCTTCGTCCTCCCATTTGATTCCTTGGTCTTCTTTCTACCAAGTTCGTCTCGTTCTTCCCTCTTCGTCCTCCCATTTGATCCGTAGGCCTTCTTTGTACCAAGTTCGTCTTGTTCGTCCCTCTTCGTCCTCCCATTTGATCCGTAGGCCTTCTTTGGACCAAGTTCGTCTCGTTCGTCCATCTTCTTCCTCCCATTTGATCCCTTGGCCTTCTTTGTACCATGTTCGTCTCGTTCGTCCCTCTTCGTCCTCCTATTTGATCCGTAGGCCTTCTTTGGACCATGTTCGTCTCGTTCGTCCATCTTCGTCCTCCCATTTGATCTGTTGCCCTTCTTTGTTCCAAGTTCGTCTCGTTCGTCCATCTACGTCCTCCCATTTGATTCGTAGGCCTTCTTTGTACCAAGTTCGTCTCGTTCGTCCCTCTTCGTCCTCCCATGTGATCCGTAGGACTTCTTTGGACCAAGTACGTCTCGTTCGTCCCTCTTCGTCCTCCCATGTGATCCGTTGGACTTCTTTGGACCAAGTACGTCTCGTTCGTCCCTCTTTGTCCTCCCATTTGATCCGTAGGCCATCTTTGGATCAAGATCGTCTCGTTTGTCCATCTTCGTCGTCCCATTTGATCCGTAGGCCTTCTTTGTACCAAGTTCGTCTCGTTCGTCCCTCTTCGTCCTCCCAATTGATCCCTTGCCTTCTTTGTACCAAGTTCGTCTCGTTCGTCCCTCTTCGTCCTTCCATTTGATCCGTAGGCCTTCTTTGTACCAAGTTCGTCTCGTTCGTCCCTCTTCGTCCTCCCATTTGATCCCTTGGCCTTCTTTGTACCAAGTTCGTCTCGTTCGTCCCTCTTCGTCCTCCCATTTGATCCGTTGCCCTTCTTTGTACCAAGTTCGTCTCGTTCGTCCCTCTTCGTCCTCCCATGTGATCCGTAGGCCTTCTTTGTACCAAGAACGTCTCGTTCGTCCCTCTTCGTCCTCCCATTTGATCCGTAGGCCTTCTTTGTACCAAGTTCGTCTCTTTCGTCCCTCTTCGTCCTCCCATTTGATTCCTTGGTCTTCTTTCTACCAAGTTCGTCTCGTTCTTCCCTCTTCGTCCTCCCATTTGATCCCTAGGCCTTCTTTGGACCAAGTTCGTCTCGTTCCTCCATCTTCGTCCTCCCATTTGATCCGTAGGCCTTCTTTGGACAAAGTTCGTCTCGTTCGTCCCTCTACGTCGTCCCATTTGATCCGTAGGCCTCCTTTGGACCAAGTTCGTCTCGTTCGTCCCTCTTCGACCTCCCATTTTATCCGTTGGCCTTCTTTGTACCAAGTTTGTCTCGTTCGTCCCTCTTCGTCCTCCCATTTGATCCGTAGGCCTTCTTTGTACCAAGTTCGTCTCGTTCGTCCCTCTTCGTCCTCCCAATTGATCCCTTGCCTTCTTTGTACCAAGTTCGTCTCGTTCGTCCCTCTTCGTTCTCCCATTTGATCCGTAGGCCTTCTTTGTGCCAAGTTCGTCTCGTTCGTCCCTCTTCGTCCTCCCATTTGATCCCTTGGCCTTCTTTGTACCAAGTTCGTCTCGTTCGTCCCTCTTCGTCCTCCCATTTGATCCGTTGCCCTTCTTTGTACCAAGTTCGTCTCGTTCGTCCCTCTTCGTCCTCCCATGTGATCCGTAGGATTTCTTTGGACCAAGTACGTCTCGTTCGTCCCTCTTTGTCCTCCCATTTGATCCGTAGGCCATCTTTGGATCAAGATCGTCTCGTTTGTCCATCTTCGTCGTCCCATTTGATCCGTAGGCCTTCTTTGTACCAAGTTCGTCTCGTTCGTCCCTCTTCGTCCTCCCAATTGATCCCTTGCCTTCTTTGTACCAAGTTCGTCTCGTTCGTCCCTCTTCGTCCTTCCATTTGATCCGTAGGCCTTCTTTGTACCAAGTTCGTCTCGTTCGTCTCTCTTCGTCCTCCCATTTGATCCCTTGGCCTTCTTTGTACCAAGTTCGTCTCGTTCGTCCCTCTTCGTCCTCCCATTTGATCCGTTGCCCTTCTTTCTACCAAGTTCGTCTCGTTCGTCCCTCTTCGTCCTCCCATGTGATCCGTAGGCCTTCTTTGTACCAAGAACGTCTCGTTCGTCCCTCTTCGTCCTCCCATTTGATCCGTAGGCCTTCTTTGTACCAAGTTCGTCTCTTTCGTCCCTCTTCGTCCTCCCATTTGATTCCTTGGTCTTCTTTCTACCAAGTTCGTCTCGTTCTTCCCTCTTCGTCCTCCCATTTGATCCCTAGGCCTTCTTTGGACCAAGTTCGTCTCGTTCGTCCCTCTTCGTCCTCCCATGTGATCCGTAGGACTTCTTTGGACCAAGTACGTCTCGTTCGTCCCTCTTCGTCCTCCCATGTGATCCGTTGGACTTCTTTGGACCAAGTACGTCTCGTTCGTCCCTCTTCGTCCTCCCATTTGATCCGTAGGCCATCTTTGGATCAAGATCGTCTCGTTCGTCCATCTTCGTCGTCCCATTTGATCCGTAGGCCTTCTTTGTACCAAGTTCGTCTCGTTCGTCCCTCTTCGTCCTCCCAATTGATCCCTTGCCTTCTTTGTACCAAGTTCGTCTCGTTCGTCCCTCTTCGTTCTCCCATTTGATCCGTAGGCCTTCTTTGTACCAAGTTCGTCTCGTTCGTCCCTCTTCGTCCTCCCATTTGATCCCTTGGCCTTCTTTGTACCAAGTTCGTCTCGTTCGTCCCTCTTCGTCCTCCCATTTGATCCGTTGCCCTTCTTTGTACCAAGTTCGTCTCGTTCGTCCCTCTTCGTCCTCCCATGTGATCCGTAGGATTTCTTTGGACCAAGTACGTCTCGTTCGTCCCTCTTCGTCCTCCCATTTGATCCCTTGGCCTTCTTTGTACCATGTTCGTCTCGTTCGTCCCTCTTCGTCCTCCTATTTGATCCGTAGGCCTTCTTTGGACCATGTTCGTCTCGTTCGTCCCTCTTCGTCCTCCCATTTGATTCCTTGGTCTTCTTTCTACCAAGTTCGTCTCGTTCTTCCCTCTTCGTCCTCCCATTTGATCCGTAGGCCTTCTTTGTACCAAGTTCGTCTTGTTCGTCCCTCTTCGTCCTCCCATTTGATCCGTAGGCCTTCTTTGGACCAAGTTCGTCTCGTTCGTCCATCTTCGTCCTCCCATTTGATCCCTTGGCCTTCTTTGTACCATGTTCGTCTCGTTCGTCCCTCTTCGTCCTCCTATTTGATCCGTAGGCCTTCTTTGGACCATGTTCGTCTCGTTCGTCCATCTTCGTCCTCCCATTTGATCTGTTGCCCTTCTTTGTTCCAAGTTCGTCTCGTTCGTCCATCTACGTCCTCCCATTTGATTCGTAGGCCTTCTTTGTACCAAGTTCGTCTCGTTCGTCCCTCTTCGTCCTCCCATGTGATCCGTAGGACTTCTTTGGACCAAGTACGTCTCGTTCGTCCCTCTTCGTCCTCCCATGTGATCCGTTGGACTTCTTTGGACCAAGTACGTCTCGTTCGTCCCTCTTTGTCCTCCCATTTGATCCGTAGGCCATCTTTGGATCAAGATCGTCTCGTTTGTCCATCTTCGTCGTCCCATTTGATCCGTAGGCCTTCTTTGTACCAAGTTCGTCTCGTTCGTCCCTCTTCGTCCTCCCAATTGATCCCTTGCCTTCTTTGTACCAAGTTCGTCTCGTTCGTCCCTCTTCGTCCTTCCATTTGATCCGTAGGCCTTCTTTGTACCAAGTTCGTCTCGTTCGTCCCTCTTCGTCCTCCCATTTGATCCCTTGGCCTTCTTTGTACCAAGTTCGTCTCGTTCGTCCCTCTTCGTCCTCCCATTTGATCCGTTGCCCTTCTTTGTACCAAGTTCGTCTCGTTCGTCCCTCTTCGTCCTCCCATGTGATCCGTAGGCCTTCTTTGTACCAAGAACGTCTCGTTCGTCCCTCTTCGTCCTCCCATTTGATCCGTAGGCCTTCTTTGTACCAAGTTCGTCTCTTTCGTCCCTCTTCGTCCTCCCATTTGATTCCTTGGTCTTCTTTCTACCAAGTTCGTCTCGTTCTTCCCTCTTCGTCCTCCCATTTGATCCCTAGGCCTTCTTTGGACCAAGTTCGTCTCGTTCCTCCATCTTCGTCCTCCCATTTGATCCGTAGGCCTTCTTTGGACAAAGTTCGTCTCGTTCGTCCCTCTACGTCGTCCCATTTGATCCGTAGGCCTCCTTTGGACCAAGTTCGTCTCGTTCGTCCCTCTTCGACCTCCCATTTTATCCGTTGGCCTTCTTTGTACCAAGTTTGTCTCGTTCGTCCCTCTTCGTCCTCCCATTTGATCCGTAGGCCTTCTTTGTACCAAGTTCGTCTCGTTCGTCCCTCTTCGTCCTCCCAATTGATCCCTTGCCTTCTTTGTACCAAGTTCGTCTCGTTCGTCCCTCTTCGTTCTCCCATTTGATCCGTAGGCCTTCTTTGTGCCAAGTTCGTCTCGTTCGTCCCTCTTCGTCCTCCCATTTGATCCCTTGGCCTTCTTTGTACCAAGTTCGTCTCGTTCGTCCCTCTTCGTCCTCCCATTTGATCCGTTGCCCTTCTTTGTACCAAGTTCGTCTCGTTCGTCCCTCTTCGTCCTCCCATGTGATCCGTAGGATTTCTTTGGACCAAGTACGTCTCGTTCGTCCCTCTTCGTCCTCCCATTTGATCCCTTGGCCTTCTTTGTACCATGTTCGTCTCGTTCGTCCCTCTTCGTCCTCCTATTTGATCCGTAGGCCTTCTTTGGACCATGTTCGTCTCGTTCGTCCCTCTTCGTCCTCCCATTTGATTCCTTGGTCTTCTTTCTACCAAGTTCGTCTCGTTCTTCCCTCTTCGTCCTCCCATTTGATCCGTAGGCCTTCTTTGTACCAAGTTCGTCTTGTTCGTCCCTCTTCGTCCTCCCATTTGATCCGTAGGCCTTCTTTGGACCAAGTTCGTCTCGTTCGTCCATCTTCTTCCTCCCATTTGATCCCTTGGCCTTCTTTGTACCATGTTCGTCTCGTTCGTCCCTCTTCGTCCTCCTATTTGATCCGTAGGCCTTCTTTGGACCATGTTCGTCTCGTTCGTCCATCTTCGTCCTCCCATTTGATCTGTTGCCCTTCTTTGTTCCAAGTTCGTCTCGTTCGTCCATCTACGTCCTCCCATTTGATTCGTAGGCCTTCTTTGTACCAAGTTCGTCTCGTTCGTCCCTCTTCGTCCTCCCATGTGATCCGTAGGACTTCTTTGGACCAAGTACGTCTCGTTCGTCCCTCTTCGTCCTCCCATGTGATCCGTTGGACTTCTTTGGACCAAGTACGTCTCGTTCGTCCCTCTTTGTCCTCCCATTTGATCCGTAGGCCATCTTTGGATCAAGATCGTCTCGTTTGTCCATCTTCGTCGTCCCATTTGATCCGTAGGCCTTCTTTGTACCAAGTTCGTCTCGTTCGTCCCTCTTCGTCCTCCCAATTGATCCCTTGCCTTCTTTGTACCAAGTTCGTCTCGTTCGTCCCTCTTCGTCCTTCCATTTGATCCGTAGGCCTTCTTTGTACCAAGTTCGTCTCGTTCGTCCCTCTTCGTCCTCCCATTTGATCCCTTGGCCTTCTTTGTACCAAGTTCGTCTCGTTCGTCCCTCTTCGTCCTCCCATTTGATCCGTTGCCCTTCTTTGTACCAAGTTCGTCTCGTTCGTCCCTCTTCGTCCTCCCATGTGATCCGTAGGCCTTCTTTGTACCAAGAACGTCTCGTTCGTCCCTCTTCGTCCTCCCATTTGATCCGTAGGCCTTCTTTGTACCAAGTTCGTCTCTTTCGTCCCTCTTCGTCCTCCCATTTGATTCCTTGGTCTTCTTTCTACCAAGTTCGTCTCGTTCTTCCCTCTTCGTCCTCCCATTTGATCCCTAGGCCTTCTTTGGACCAAGTTCGTCTCGTTCCTCCATCTTCGTCCTCCCATTTGATCCGTAGGCCTTCTTTGGACAAAGTTCGTCTCGTTCGTCCCTCTACGTCGTCCCATTTGATCCGTAGGCCTCCTTTGGACCAAGTTCGTCTCGTTCGTCCCTCTTCGACCTCCCATTTTATCCGTTGGCCTTCTTTGTACCAAGTTTGTCTCGTTCGTCCCTCTTCGTCCTCCCATTTGATCCGTAGGCCTTCTTTGTACCAAGTTCGTCTCGTTCGTCCCTCTTCGTCCTCCCAATTGATCCCTTGCCTTCTTTGTACCAAGTTCGTCTCGTTCGTCCCTCTTCGTTCTCCCATTTGATCCGTAGGCCTTCTTTGTGCCAAGTTCGTCTCGTTCGTCCCTCTTCGTCCTCCCATTTGATCCCTTGGCCTTCTTTGTACCAAGTTCGTCTCGTTCGTCCCTCTTCGTCCTCCCATTTGATCCGTTGCCCTTCTTTGTACCAAGTTCGTCTCGTTCGTCCCTCTTCGTCCTCCCATGTGATCCGTAGGATTTCTTTGGACCAAGTACGTCTCGTTCGTCCCTCTTCGTCCTCCCATTTGATCCCTTGGCCTTCTTTGTACCATGTTCGTCTCGTTCGTCCCTCTTCGTCCTCCTATTTGATCCGTAGGCCTTCTTTGGACCATGTTCGTCTCGTTCGTCCCTCTTCGTCCTCCCATTTGATTCCTTGGTCTTCTTTCTACCAAGTTCGTCTCGTTCTTCCCTCTTCGTCCTCCCATTTGATCCGTAGGCCTTCTTTGTACCAAGTTCGTCTTGTTCGTCCCTCTTCGTCCTCCCATTTGATCCGTAGGCCTTCTTTGGACCAAGTTCGTCTCGTTCGTCCATCTTCTTCCTCCCATTTGATCCCTTGGCCTTCTTTGTACCATGTTCGTCTCGTTCGTCCCTCTTCGTCCTCCTATTTGATCCGTAGGCCTTCTTTGGACCATGTTCGTCTCGTTCGTCCATCTTCGTCCTCCCATTTGATCTGTTGCCCTTCTTTGTTCCAAGTTCGTCTCGTTCGTCCATCTACGTCCTCCCATTTGATTCGTAGGCCTTCTTTGTACCAAGTTCGTCTCGTTCGTCCCTCTTCGTCCTCCCATGTGATCCGTAGGACTTCTTTGGACCAAGTACGTCTCGTTCGTCCCTCTTCGTCCTCCCATGTGATCCGTTGGACTTCTTTGGACCAAGTACGTCTCGTTCGTCCCTCTTTGTCCTCCCATTTGATCCGTAGGCCATCTTTGGATCAAGATCGTCTCGTTTGTCCATCTTCGTCGTCCCATTTGATCCGTAGGCCTTCTTTGTACCAGGTTCGTCTCGTTCGTCCCTCTTCGTCCTCCCAATTGATCCCTTGCCTTCTTTGTACCAAGTTCGTCTCGTTCGTCCCTCTTCGTCCTTCCATTTGATCCGTAGGCCTTCTTTGTACCAAGTTCGTCTCGTTCGTCCCTCTTCGTCCTCCCATTTGATCCCTTGGCCTTCTTTGTACCAAGTTCGTCTCGTTCGTCCCTCTTCGTCCTCCCATTTGATCCGTTGCCCTTCTTTGTACCAAGTTCGTCTCGTTCGTCCCTCTTCGTCCTCCCATGTGATCCGTAGGCCTTCTTTGTACCAAGAACGTCTCGTTCGTCCCTCTTCGTCCTCCCATTTGATCCGTAGGCCTTCTTTGTACCAAGTTCGTCTCTTTCGTCCCTCTTCGTCCTCCCATTTGATTCCTTGGTCTTCTTTCTACCAAGTTCGTCTCGTTCTTCCCTCTTCGTCCTCCCATTTGATCCCTAGGCCTTCTTTGGACCAAGTTCGTCTCGTTCCTCCATCTTCGTCCTCCCATTTGATCCGTAGGCCTTCTTTGGACAAAGTTCGTCTCGTTCGTCCCTCTACGTCGTCCCATTTGATCCGTAGGCCTCCTTTGGACCAAGTTCGTCTCGTTCGTCCCTCTTCGACCTCCCATTTTATCCGTTGGCCTTCTTTGTACCAAGTTTGTCTCGTTCGTCCCTCTTCGTCCTCCCATTTGATCCGTAGGCCTTCTTTGTACCAAGTTCGTCTCGTTCGTCCCTCTTCGTCCTCCCAATTGATCCCTTGCCTTCTTTGTACCAAGTTCGTCTCGTTCGTCCCTCTTCGTTCTCCCATTTGATCCGTAGGCCTTCTTTGTGCCAAGTTCGTCTCGTTCGTCCCTCTTCGTCCTCCCATTTGATCCCTTGGCCTTCTTTGTACCAAGTTCGTCTCGTTCGTCCCTCTTCGTCCTCCCATTTGATCCGTTGCCCTTCTTTGTACCAAGTTCGTCTCGTTCGTCGCTCTTCGTCCTCCCATGTGATCCGTAGGATTTCTTTGGACCAAGTACGTCTCGTTCGTCCCTCTTCGTCCTCCCATTTGATCCCTTGGCCTTCTTTGTACCATGTTCGTCTCGTTCGTCCCTCTTCGTCCTCCTATTTGATCCGTAGGCCTTCTTTGGACCATGTTCGTCTCGTTCGTCCCTCTTCGTCCTCCCATTTGATTCCTTGGTCTTCTTTCTACCAAGTTCGTCTCGTTCTTCCCTCTTCGTCCTCCCATTTGATCCGTAGGCCTTCTTTGTACCAAGTTCGTCTTGTTCGTCCCTCTTCGTCCTCCCATTTGATCCGTAGGCCTTCTTTGGACCAAGTTCGTCTCGTTCGTCCATCTTCGTCCTCCCATTTGATCCCTTGGCCTTCTTTGTACCATGTTCGTCTCGTTCGTCCCTCTTCGTCCTCCTATTTGATCCGTAGGCCTACTTTGGACCATGTTCGTCTCGTTCGTCCATCTTCGTCCTCCCATTTGATCCGTTGCCCTTCTTTGTTCCAAGTTCGTCTCGTTCGTCCATCTACGTCCTCCCATTTGATCCGTAGGCCTTCTTTGTACCAAGTTCGTCTCGTTCGTCCCTCTTCGTCCTCCCATGTGATCCGTAGGACTTCTTTGGACCAAGTACGTCTCGTTCGTCCCTCTTCGTCCTCCCATGTGATCCGTTGGACTTCTTTGGACCAAGTACGTCTCGTTCGTCCCTCTTCGTCCTCCCATTTGATCCGTAGGCCATCTTTGGATCAAGATCGTCTCGTTTGTCCATCTTCGTCGTCCCATTTGATCCGTAGGCCTTCTTTGTACCAAGTTCGTCTCGTTCGTCCCTCTTCGTCCTCACAATTGATCCCTTGCCTTCTTTGTACCAAGTTCGTCTCGTTCGTCCCTCTTCGTCCTTCCATTTGATCCGTAGGCCTTCTTTGTACCAAGTTCGTCTCGTTCGTCCCTCTTCGTCCTCCCATTTGATCCCTTGGCCTTCTTTGTACCAAGTTCGTCTCGTTCGTCCCTCTTCGTCCTCCCATGTGATCCGTAGGCCTTCTTTGTACCAAGAACGTCTCGTTCGTCCCTCTTCGTCCTCCCATTTCATCCGTAGGCCTTCTTTGTACCAAGTTCGTCTCTTTCGTCCCTCTTCGTCCTCCCATTTGATTCCTTGGTCTTCTTTCTACCAAGTTCGTCTCGTTCTTCCCTCTTCGTCCTCCCATTTGATCCCTAGGCCTTCTTTGGACCAAGTTCGTCTCGTTCCTCCATCTTCGTCCTCCCATTTGATCCGTAGGCCTTCTTTGGACAAAGTTCGTCTCGTTCGTCCCTCTACGTCGTCCCATTTGATCCGTAGGCCTCCTTTGGACCAAGTTCGTCTCGTTCGTCCCTCTTCGACCTCCCATTTTATCCGTTGGCCTTCTTTGTACCAAGTTAGTCTCGTTCGTCCCTCTTCGTCCTCCCATTTGATCCGTTGGCATTCTTTGGTCCAAGTTCGTCTCGTTCGTCCCACTTCGTCCTCCCATTTGATCCGTAGGCCTTCTTTGGACAAAGTTCGTCTCGTTCGTCCCTCTACGTCCTCCCATTTGATCCATAGGCCTCCTTTGGACCAAGTTCGTCTCGTTCGTCCCTCTTCGTCCTCCCATTTGATCCGTTGGCCTTCTTTGTACCAAGTTCGTCTCGTTCGTCCGTCTTCGTCCTCCCATTTGATCCGTTGGCCTTCTTTGTACCAAGTTTGTCTCGTTCGTCCCTCTTCGTCCTCCCATTTGATCCGTAGGCCTTCTTTGGACCAAGTTCGTCTCGTTCGTCCATCCTCGTCCTCCCATTTGATCCGTTGGCCTTCTTTGTACCAAGTTCGTCTCGTTCGTCCGTCTTCGTCCTCCCATTTGATCCGTTGGCATTCTTTGGACCAAGTTCGTCTCGTTCGTCCGTCTTCGTCCTCCCATTTGATCCGTAGGCCTTATTTGGACCTAGTTCGTCTCGTTCGTCCATCTTCGTCCTCCAATTTGATCCGTTGGCCTTCTTTGTACAAAGTTCGTCTCGTTCCTCCATCTTCGTCCTCCCATTTGATCCGTTGACATTCTTTGGACCAAGTTCGTCTCGTTCGTCCCTCTTCGTCCTCCCATTTGATCCGTAGGCCTTCTTTGGACCTAGTTCGTCTCGTTCGTCCATCTTCGTCCTCCCATTTGATCCGTTGGCCTTCTTTGTACCAAGTTCGTCTCGTTCCTCCATCCTCGTCCTCCCATTTGATCCCTTGGTCTTCTTTCTACCAAGTTCGTCTCGTTCGTCCCTCTTCGTCCTCCCATTTGATCCGTAGGCCTTCTTTGTACCAAGTTCATCTCGTTCGTCCCTCTTCGTCCTCCCATTTGATCCCTTGGCCTTCTTTGTACCAAGTTCGTCTCGTTCGTCCCTCTTCGTCCTCCCATTTGATCCGTAGGATTTCTTTGGACCAAGTACGTCTCGTTCGTCCCTCTTCGTCCTCCCATTTGATCCGTAGGCCTTCTTTGTACCAAGTTCGTCTCTTTCGTCCCTCTTCGTCCTCCCATTTGATTCCTTGGTCTTCTTTCTACCAAGTTCGTCTCGTTCTTCCCTCTTCATCCTCCCATTTGATCCCTAGGCCTTCTTTGGACCAAGTTCGTCTCGTTCCTCCATCTTCGTCCTCCCATTTGATCCGTAGGCCTTCTTTGGACAAAGTTCGTCTCGTTCGTCCCTCTACGTCCTCCCATTTGATCCGTAGGCCTCCTTTGGACCATGTTCGTCTCGTTCGTCCCTCTTCGACCTCCCATTTTATCCGTTGGCCTTCTTTGTACCAAGTTTGTCTCGTTCGTCCCTCTTCGTCCTCCCATTTGATCCGTAGGCCTTCTTTGGACCAAGTTCGTCTCGTTCGTCCCTCTTCGTCCTCCCATGTGATCCGTAGGACTTCTTTGGACCAAGTACGTCTCGTTCGTCCCTCTTCGTCCTCCCATGTGATCCGTTGGACTTCTTTGGACCAAGTACGTCTCGTTCGTCCCTCTTTGTCCTCCCATTTGATCCGTAGGCCATCTTTGGATCAAGATCGTCTCGTTTGTCCATCTTCGTCGTCCCATTTGATCCGTAGGCCTTCTTTGTACCAAGTTCGTCTCGTTCGTCCCTCTTCGTCCTCCCAATTGATCCCTTGCCTTCTTTGTACCAAGTTCGTCTCGTTCGTCCCTCTTCGTCCTTCCATTTGATCCGTAGGCCTTCTTTGTACCAAGTTCGTCTCGTTCGTCCCTCTTCGTCCTCCCATTTGATCCCTTGGCCTTCTTTGTACCAAGTTCGTCTCGTTCGTCCCTCTTCGTCCTCCCATTTGATCCGTTGCCCTTCTTTGTACCAAGTTCGTCTCGTTCGTCCCTCTTCGTCCTCCCATGTGATCCGTAGGCCTTCTTTGTACCAAGAACGTCTCGTTCGTCCCTCTTCGTCCTCCCATTTGATCCGTAGGCCTTCTTTGTACCAAGTTCGTCTCTTTCGTCCCTCTTCGTCCTCCCATTTGATTCCTTGGTCTTCTTTCTACCAAGTTCGTCTCGTTCTTCCCTCTTCGTCCTCCCATTTGATCCCTAGGCCTTCTTTGGACCAAGTTCGTCTCGTTCCTCCATCTTCGTCCTCCCATTTGATCCGTAGGCCTTCTTTGGACAAAGTTCGTCTCGTTCGTCCCTCTACGTCGTCCCATTTGATCCGTAGGCCTCCTTTGGACCAAGTTCGTCTCGTTCGTCCCTCTTCGACCTCCCATTTTATCCGTTAGCCTTCTTTGTACCAAGTTTGTCTCGTTCGTCCCTCTTCGTCCTCCCATTTGATCCGTAGGCCTTCTTTGTACCAAGTTCGTCTCGTTCGTCCCTCTTCGTCCTCCCAATTGATCCCTTGCCTTCTTTGTACCAAGTTCGTCTCGTTCGTCCCTCTTCGTTCTCCCATTTGATCCGTAGGCCTTCTTTGTGCCAAGTTCGTCTCGTTCGTCCCTCTTCGTCCTCCCATTTGATCCCTTGGCCTTCTTTGTACCAAGTTCGTCTCGTTCGTCCCTCTTCGTCCTCCCATTTGATCCGTTGCCCTTCTTTGTACCAAGTTCGTCTCGTTCGTCGCTCTTCGTCCTCCCATGTGATCCGTAGGATTTCTTTGGACCAAGTACGTCTCGTTCGTCCCTCTTCGTCCTCCCATTTGATCCCTTGGCCTTCTTTGTACCATGTTCGTCTCGTTCGTCCCTCTTCGTCCTCCTATTTGATCCGTAGGCCTTCTTTGGACCATGTTCGTCTCGTTCGTCCCTCTTCGTCCTCCCATTTGATTCCTTGGTCTTCTTTCTACCAAGTTCGTCTCGTTCTTCCCTCTTCGTCCTCCCATTTGATCCGTAGGCCTTCTTTGTACCAAGTTCGTCTTGTTCGTCCCTCTTCGTCCTCCCATTTGATCCGTAGGCCTTCTTTGGACCAAGTTCGTCTCGTTCGTCCATCTTCGTCCTCCCATTTGATCCCTTGGCCTTCTTTGTACCATGTTCGTCTCGTTCGTCCCTCTTCGTCCTCCTATTTGATCCGTAGGCCTACTTTGGACCATGTTCGTCTCGTTCGTCCATCTTCGTCCTCCCATTTGATCCGTTGCCCTTCTTTGTTCCAAGTTCGTCTCGTTCGTCCATCTACGTCCTCCCATTTGATCCGTAGGCCTTCTTTGTACCAAGTTCGTCTCGTTCGTCCCTCTTCGTCCTCCCATGTGATCCGTAGGACTTCTTTGGACCAAGTACGTCTCGTTCGTCCCTCTTCGTCCTCCCATGTGATCCGTTGGACTTCTTTGGACCAAGTACGTCTCGTTCGTCCCTCTTCGTCCTCCCATTTGATCCGTAGGCCATCTTTGGATCAAGATCGTCTCGTTTGTCCATCTTCGTCGTCCCATTTGATCCGTAGGCCTTCTTTGTACCAAGTTCGTCTCGTTCGTCCCTCTTCGTCCTCACAATTGATCCCTTGCCTTCTTTGTACCAAGTTCGTCTCGTTCGTCCCTCTTCGTCCTTCCATTTGATCCGTAGGCCTTCTTTGTACCAAGTTCGTCTCGTTCGTCCCTCTTCGTCCTCCCATTTGATCCCTTGGCCTTCTTTGTACCAAGTTCGTCTCGTTCGTCCCTCTTCGTCCTCCCATGTGATCCGTAGGCCTTCTTTGTACCAAGAACGTCTCGTTCGTCCCTCTTCGTCCTCCCATTTCATCCGTAGGCCTTCTTTGTACCAAGTTCGTCTCTTTCGTCCCTCTTCGTCCTCCCATTTGATTCCTTGGTCTTCTTTCTACCAAGTTCGTCTCGTTCTTCCCTCTTCGTCCTCCCATTTGATCCCTAGGCCTTCTTTGGACCAAGTTCGTCTCGTTCCTCCATCTTCGTCCTCCCATTTGATCCGTAGGCCTTCTTTGGACAAAGTTCGTCTCGTTCGTCCCTCTACGTCGTCCCATTTGATCCGTAGGCCTCCTTTGGACCAAGTTCGTCTCGTTCGTCCCTCTTCGACCTCCCATTTTATCCGTTGGCCTTCTTTGTACCAAGTTAGTCTCGTTCGTCCCTCTTCGTCCTCCCATTTGATCCGTTGGCATTCTTTGGTCCAAGTTCGTCTCGTTCGTCCCACTTCGTCCTCCCATTTGATCCGTAGGCCTTCTTTGGACAAAGTTCGTCTCGTTCGTCCCTCTACGTCCTCCCATTTGATCCATAGGCCTCCTTTGGACCAAGTTCGTCTCGTTCGTCCCTCTTCGTCCTCCCATTTGATCCGTTGGCCTTCTTTGTACCAAGTTCGTCTCGTTCGTCCGTCTTCGTCCTCCCATTTGATCCGTTGGCCTTCTTTGTACCAAGTTTGTCTCGTTCGTCCCTCTTCGTCCTCCCATTTGATCCGTAGGCCTTCTTTGGACCAAGTTCGTCTCGTTCGTCCATCCTCGTCCTCCCATTTGATCCGTTGGCCTTCTTTGTACCAAGTTCGTCTCGTTCGTCCGTCTTCGTCCTCCCATTTGATCCGTTGGCATTCTTTGGACCAAGTTCGTCTCGTTCGTCCGTCTTCGTCCTCCCATTTGATCCGTAGGCCTTATTTGGACCTAGTTCGTCTCGTTCGTCCATCTTCGTCCTCCAATTTGATCCGTTGGCCTTCTTTGTACAAAGTTCGTCTCGTTCCTCCATCTTCGTCCTCCCATTTGATCCGTTGACATTCTTTGGACCAAGTTCGTCTCGTTCGTCCCTCTTCGTCCTCCCATTTGATCCGTAGGCCTTCTTTGGACCTAGTTCGTCTCGTTCGTCCATCTTCGTCCTCCGATTTGATCCGTTGGCCTTCTTTGTACCAAGTTCGTCTCGTTCCTCCATCCTCGTCCTCCCATTTGATCCCTTGGTCTTCTTTCTACCAAGTTCGTCTCGTTCGTCCCTCTTCGTCCTCCCATTTGATCCGTAGGCCTTCTTTGTACCAAGTTCATCTCGTTCGTCCCTCTTCGTCCTCCCATTTGATCCCTTGGCCTTCTTTGTACCAAGTTCGTCTCGTTCGTCCCTCTTCGTCCTCCCATTTGATCCGTAGGATTTCTTTGGACCAAGTACGTCTCGTTCGTCCCTCTTCGTCCTCCCATTTGATCCGTAGGCCTTCTTTGTACCAAGTTCGTCTCTTTCGTCCCTCTTCGTCCTCCCATTTGATTCCTTGGTCTTCTTTCTACCAAGTTCGTCTCGTTCTTCCCTCTTCATCCTCCCATTTGATCCCTAGGCCTTCTTTGGACCAAGTTCGTCTCGTTCCTCCATCTTCGTCCTCCCATTTGATCCGTAGGCCTTCTTTGGACAAAGTTCGTCTCGTTCGTCCCTCTACGTCCTCCCATTTGATCCGTAGGCCTCCTTTGGACCATGTTCGTCTCGTTCGTCCCTCTTCGACCTCCCATTTTATCCGTTGGCCTTCTTTGTACCAAGTTTGTCTCGTTCGTCCCTCTTCGTCCTCCCATTTGATCCGTAGGCCTTCTTTGGACCAAGTTCGTCTCGTTCGTCCCTCTTCGTCCTCCCATGTGATCCGTAGGACTACTTTGGACCAAGTACGTCTCGTTCGTCCCTCTTCGTCCTCCCATTTGATCCGTAGGCCATCTTTGGACCAAGCTCGTCTCGTTCGTCCATCTTCGTCCTCCCATTTGATCCGTTGGCCTTCTTTGTACCAAGTTCGTCTTGTTCGTCCCTCTTCGTCCTCCCAATTGATCCGTAGGCCTTCTTTGTACCAAGTTCGTCTCGTTCGTCCCTCTTCGTCCTCCCATTTGATCCTTTGGCCTTCTTTGTACCAAGTTCGTCTCGTTCGTCCCTCTTCCTCCTCCCATTTGATCCGTTGCCCTTCTTTGTTCCAAGTTCGTCTCGTTCGTCCATCTACGTCCTCCCATTTGATCCGTAGGCCTTCTTTGTACCAAGTTCGTCTCGTTCGTCCCTCTTCGTCCTCCCATTTGATCCCTTGGCCTTCTTTGTACCAAGTTCGTCTCGTTCGTCCCTCTTCGTCCTCCCATTTGATCCGTTGCCCTTCTTTGTTCCAAGTTCGTCTCGTTCGTCCATCTACGTCCTCCCATTGGATCCGTAGGCCGTCTTTGTACCAAGTTCGTCTCGTTCGTCCCTCTTCGTCCTCCCATTTGATCCGTTGGCATTCTTTGGACCAAGTTCGTCTCGTTCGTCCGTCTTCGTCCTCCCATTTGATCCGTAGGCCTTATTTGGACCTAGTTCGTCTCGTTCGTCCATCTTCGTCCTCCCATTTGATCCGTTGGCCTTCTTTGTACAAAGTTCGTCTCGTTCCTCCATCTTCGTCCTCCCATTTGATCCGTAGGCCTTCTTTGGACAAAGTTCGTCTCGTTCGTCCCTCTACGTCCTCCCATTTGATCCGTAGGCCTCCTTTGGACCATGTTCGTCTCGTTCGTCCCTCTTCGACCTCCCATTTTATCCGTTGGCCTTCTTTGTACCAAGTTCATCTCGTTCGTCCCTCTTCGTCCTCCCATTTGATCCCTTGGCCTTCTTTGTACCAAGTTCGTCTCGTTCGTCCCTCTTCGTCCTCCCATTTGATCCGTAGGATTTCTTTGGACCAAGTACGTCTCGTTCGTCCCTCTTCGTCCTCCCATTTGATCCGTAGGCCTTCTTTGTACCAAGTTCGTCTCTTTCGTCCCTCTTCGTCCTCCCATTTGATTCCTTGGTCTTCTTTCTACCAAGTTCGTCTCGTTCCTCCATCCTCGTCCTCCCATTTGATCCCTTGGTCTTCTTTCTACCAAGTTCGTCTCGTTCGTCCCTCTTCGTCCTCCCATTTGATCCGTAGGCCTTCTTTGTACCAAGTTCATCTCGTTCGTCCCTCTTCGTCCTCCCATTTGATCCCTTGGCCTTCTTTGTACCAAGTTCGTCTCGTTCGTCCCTCTTCGTCCTCCCATTTGATCCGTAGGATTTCTTTGGACCAAGTACGTCTCGTTCGTCCCTCTTCGTCCTCCCATTTGATCCGTAGGCCTTCTTTGTACCAAGTTCGTCTCTTTCGTCCCTCTTCGTCCTCCCATTTGATTCCTTGGTCTTCTTTCTACCAAGTTCGTCTCGTTCTTCCCTCTTCGTCCTCCCATTTGATCCCTAGGCCTTCTTTGGACCAAGTTCGTCTCGTTCCTCCATCTTCGTCCTCCCATTTGATCCGTAGGCCTTCTTTGGACAAAGTTCGTCTCGTTCGTCCCTCTACGTCCTCCCATTTGATCCGTAGGCCTCCTTTGGACCATGTTCGTCTCGTTCGTCCCTCTTCGACCTCCCATTTTATCCGTTGGCCTTCTTTCTACCATGTTCGTCTCGTTCTTCCCTCTTCGTCCTCCCATTTGATCCCTTGGCCTTCTTTGTACCAAGTTCGTCTCGTTCGTCCCTCTTCGTCCTCCCATTTGATCCGTAGGATTTCTTTGGACCAAGTACGTCTCGTTCGTCCCTCTTCGTCCTCCCATTTGATCCGTAGGCCTTCTTTGTACCAAGTTCGTCTCTTTCGTCCCTCTTCGTCCTCCCATTTGATTCCTTGGTCTTCTTTCTACCAAGTTCGTCTCGTTCCTCCATCCTCTTCCTCCCATTTGATCCCTTGGTCTTCTTTCTACCAAGTTCGTCTCGTTCGTCCCTCTTCGTCCTCCCATTTGATCCGTAGGCCTTCTTTGTACCAAGTTCATCTCGTTCGTCCCTCTTCGTCCTCCCATTTGATCCCTTGGCCTTCTTTGTACCAAGTTCGTCTCGTTCGTCCCTCTTCGTCCTCCCATTTGATCCGTAGGATTTCTTTGGACCAAGTACGTCTCGTTCGTCCCTCTTCGTCCTCCCATTTGATCCGTAGGCCTTCTTTGTACCAAGTTCGTCTCTTTCGTCCCTCTTCGTCCTCCCATTTGATTCCTTGGTCTTCTTTCTACCAAGTTCGTCTCGTTCTTCCCTCTTCGTCCTCCCATTTGATCCCTAGGCCTTCTTTGGACCAAGTTCGTCTCGTTCCTCCATCTTCGTCCTCCCATTTGATCCGTAGGCCTTCTTTGGACAAAGTTCGTCTCGTTCGTCCCTCTACGTCCTCCCATTTGATCCGTAGGCCTCCTTTGGACCATGTTCGTCTCGTTCGTCCCTCTTCGACCTCCCATTTTATCCGTTGGCCTTCTTTGTACCAAGTTTGTCTCGTTCGTCCCTCTTCGTCCTCCCATTTGATCCGTAGGCCTTCTTTGGACCAAGTTCGTCTCGTTCGTCCCTCTTCGTCCTCCCATGTGATCCGTAGGACTACTTTGGACCAAGTACGTCTCGTTCGTCCCTCTTCGTCCTCCCATTTGATCCGTAGGCCATCTTTGGACCAAGCTCGTCTCGTTCGTCCATCTTCGTCCTCCCATTTGATCCGTTGGCCTTCTTTGTACCAAGTTCGTCTTGTTCGTCCCTCTTCGTCCTCCCAATTGATCCGTAGGCCTTCTTTGTACCAAGTTCGTCTCGTTCGTCCCTCTTCGTCCTCCCATTTGATCCTTTGGCCTTCTTTGTACCAAGTTCGTCTCGTTCGTCCCTCTTCCTCCTCCCATTTGATCCGTTGCCCTTCTTTGTTCCAAGTTCGTCTCGTTCGTCCATCTACGTCCTCCCATTGGATCCGTAGGCCGTCTTTGTACCAAGTTCGTCTCGTTCGTCCCTCTTCGTCCTCCCATTTGATCCCTTGGCCTTCTTTGTACCAAGTTCGTCTCGTTCGTCCCTCTTCGTCCTCCCATTTGATCCGTTGCCCTTCTTTGTTCCAAGTTCGTCTCGTTCGTCCATCTACGTCCTCCCATTGGATCCGTAGGCCGTCTTTGTACCAAGTTCGTCTCGTTCGTCCCTCTTCGTCCTCCCATTTGATCCCTTGGTCTTCTTTCTACCAAGTTCGTCTCGTTCGTCCCTCTTCGTCCTCCCATTTGATCCGTAGGCCTTCTTTGGACCATGTTCGTCTCGTTCGTCCCTCTTCGACCTCCCATTTTATCCGTTGGCCTTCTTTGTACCAAGTTTGTCTCGTTCGTCCCTCTTCGTCCTCCCATTTGATCCGTAGGCCTTCTTTGGACCAAGTTCGTCTCGTTCGTCCCTCTTCGTCTTCCCATGTGATCCGTAGGACTACTTTGGACCAAGTACGTCTCGTTCGTCCCTCTTCGTCCTCCCATTTGATCCGTAGGCCATCTTTGGACCAAGCTCGTCTCGTTCGTCCATCTTCGTCCTCCCATTTGATCCCTTGGTCTTCTTTCTACCAAGTTCGTCTCGTTCGTCCCTCTTCGTCCTCCCATTTGATCCGTAGGCCTTCTTTGTACCAAGTTCATCTCGTTCGTCCCTCTTCGTCCTCCCATTTGATCCGTTGCCCTTCTTTGTACCAAGTTCGTCTCGTTCGTCCCTCTTCGTCCTCCCATTTGATCCGTAGGATTTCTTTGGACCAAGTACGTCTCGTTCGTCCCTCTTCGTCCTCCCATTTGATCCGTAGGCCTTCTTTGTACCAAGTTCGTCTCTTTCGTCCCTCTTCGTCCTCCCATTTGATTCCTTGGTCTTCTTTCTACCAAGTTCGTCTCGTTCTTCCCTCTTCGTCCTCCCATTTGATCCCTAGGCCTTCTTTGGACCAAGTTCGTCTCGTTCCTCCATCTTCGCCCTCCCATTTGATCCGTAGGCCTTCTTTGGACAAAGTTCGTCTCGTTCGTCCCTCTACGTCCTCCCATTTGATCCGTAGGCCTCCTTTGGACCATGTTCGTCTCGTTCGTCCCTCTTCGACCTCCCATTTTATCCGTTGGCCTTCTTTGTACCAAGTTTGTCTCGTTCGTCCCTCTTCGTCCTCCCATTTGATCCGTAGGCCATCTTTGGATCAAGATCGTCTCGTTTGTCCATCTTCGTCGTCCCATTTGATCCGTAGGCCTTCTTTGTACCAAGTTCATCTCGTTCGTCCCTCTTCGTCCTCCCATTTGATCCGTTGCCCTTCTTTGTACTAAGTTCGTCTCGTTCGTCCCTCTTCGTCCTCCCATGTGATCCGTAGGCCTTCTTTGTACCAAGAACGTCTCGTTCGTCCCTCTTCGTCCTCCCATTTGATCCGTAGGCCTTCTTTGTACCAAGTTCGTCTCTTTCGTCCCTCTTCGTCCTCCCATTTGATTCCTTGGTCTTCTTTCTACCAAGTTCGTCTCGTTCTTCCCTCTTCGTCCTCCCATTTGAACCCTAGGCCTTCCTTGGACCAAGTTCGTCTCGTTCCTCCATCTTCGTCCTCCCATTTGATCCGTAGGCCTTCTTTGGACAAAGTTCGTCTCGTTCGTCCCTCTACGTCGTCCCATTTGATCCGTAGGCCTCCTTTGGACCAAGTTCGTCTCGTTCGTCCCTCTTCGACCTCCCATTTTATCCGTTGGCCTTCTTTGTACCAAGTTTGTCTCGTTCGTCCCTCTTCGTCCTCCCATTTGATCTGTAGGCCTTCTTTGTACCAAGTTCGTCTCGTTCGTCCCTCTTCGTCCTCCCAATTGATCCCTTGCCTTCTTTGTACCAAGTTCGTCTCGTTCGTCCCTCTTCGTTCTCCCATTTGATCCGTAGGCCTTCTTTGTACCAAGTTCGTCTCGTTCGTCCCTCTTCGTCCTCCCATTTGATCCCTTGGCCTTCTTTGTACCAAGTTCGTCTCGTTCGTCCCTCTTCGTCCTCCCATTTGATCCGTTGCCCTTCTTTGTACCAAGTTCGTCTCGTTCGTCCCTCTTCGTCCTCCCATGTGATCCGTAGGATTTCTTTGGACCAAGTACGTCTCGTTCGTCCCTCTTCGTCCTCCCATTTGATCCCTTGGCCTTCTTTGTACCATGTTCGTCTCGTTCGTCCCTCTTCGTCCTCCTATTTGATCCGTAGGCCTTCTTTGGACCATGTTCGTCTCGTTCGTCCCTCTTCGTCCTCCCATTTGATTCCTTGGTCTTCTTTCTACCAAGTTCGTCTCGTTCTTCCCTCTTCGTCCTCCCATTTGATCCGTAGGCCTTCTTTGTACCAAGTTCGTCTTGTTCGTCCCTCTTCGTCCTCCCATTTGATCCGTAGGCCTTCTTTGGACCAAGTTCGTCTCGTTCGTCCATCTTCGTCCTCCCATTTGATCCCTTGGCCTTCTTTGTACCATGTTCGTCTCGTTCGTCCCTCTTCGTCCTCCTATTTGATCCGTAGGCCTTCTTTGGACCATGTTCGTCTCGTTCGTCCCTCTTCGTCCTCCCATTTGATCCGTAGGCCTTCTTTGTACCAAGTTCGTCTCGTTCGTCCCTCTTCGTCCTCCCAATTGATCCCTTGCCTTCTTTGTACCAAGTTCGTCTCGTTCGTCCCTCTTCGTCCTCCCATTTGATCCGTAGGCCTTCTTTGGACCAAGTTCGTCTCGTTCGTCCATCTTCGTCCTCCCATTTGATCCCTTGGCCTTCTTTGTTCCAAGTTCATCTCGTTCGTCCATCTACGTCCTCCCATTTGATCCGTAGGCCTTCTTTGTACCAAGTTCGTCTCGTTCGTCCCTCTTCGTCCTCCCATGTGATCCGTAGGACTTCTTTGGACCAAGTACGTCTCGTTCGTCCCTCTTCGTCCTCCCATTTGATCCGTTGCCCTTCTTTGTACCAAGTTCGTCTCGTTCGTCCCTCTTCGTCCTCCCATGTGATCCGTAGGCCTTCTTTGTACCAAGAACGTCTCGTTCGTCCCTCTTCGTCCTCCCATTTGATCCGTAGGCCTTCTTTGTACCAAGTTCGTCTCTTTCGTCCCTCTTCGTCCTCCCATTTGATTCCTTGGTCTTCTTTCTACCAAGTTCGTCTCGTTCTTCCCTCTTCGTCCTCCCATTTGAACCCTAGGCCTTCTTTGGACCAAGTTCGTCTCGTTCCTCCATCTTCGTCCTCCCATTTGATCCGTAGGCCTTCTTTGGACAAAGTTCGTCTCGTTCGTCCCTCTACGTCGTCCCATTTGATCCGTAGGCCTCCTTTGGACCAAGTTCGTCTCGTTCGTCCCTCTTCGACCTCCCATTTTATCCGTTGGCCTTCTTTGTACCAAGTTTGTCTCGTTCGTCCCTCTTCGTCCTCCCATTTGATCCGTAGGCCTTCTTTGTACCAAGTTCGTCTCGTTCGTCCCTCTTCGTCCTCCCAATTGATCCCTTGCCTTCTTTGTACCAAGTTCGTCTCGTTCGTCCCTCTTCGTTCTCCCCATTTGATCCGTAGGCCTTCTTTGTACCAAGTTCGTCTCGTTCGTCCCTCTTCGTCCTCCCATTTGATCCCTTGGCCTTCTTTGTACCAAGTTCGTCTCGTTCGTCCCTCTTCGTCCTCCCATTTGATCCGTTGCCCTTCTTTGTACCAAGTTCGTCTCGTTCGTCCCTCTTCGTCCTCCCATGTGATCCGTAGGATTTCTTTGGACCAAGTACGTCTCGTTCGTCCCTCTTCGTCCTCCCATTTGATCCGTAGGCCTTCTTTGGACCAAGTTCGTCTCGTTCGTCCATCTTCGTCCTCCCATTTGATCCCTTGGCCTTCTTTGTACCATGTTCGTCTCGTTCGTCCCTCTTCGTCCTCCTATTTGATCCGTAGGCCTTCTTTGGACCATGTTCGTCTCGTTCGTCCCTCTTCGTCCTCCCATTTGATTCCTTGGTCTTCTTTCTACCAAGTTCGTCTCGTTCTTCCCTCTTCGTCCTCCCATTTGATCCGTAGGCCTTCTTTGTACCAAGTTCGTCTTGTTCGTCCCTCTTCGTCCTCCCATTTGATCCGTAGGCCTTCTTTGGACCAAGTTCGTCTCGTTCGTCCATCTTCGTCCTCCCATTTGATCCCTTGGCCTTCTTTGTACCATGTTCGTCTCGTTCGTCCCTCTTCGTCCTCCTATTTGATCCGTAGGCCTTCTTTGGACCATGTTCGTCTCGTTCGTCCATCTTCGTCCTCCCATTTGATCCGTTGCCCTTCTTTGTTCCAAGTTCATCACGTTCGTCCATCTACGTCCTCCCATTTGATCCGTAGGCCTTCTTTGTACCAAGTTCGTCTCGTTCGTCCCTCTTCGTCCTCCCATGTGATCCGTAGGACTTCTTTGGACCAAGTACGTCTTGTTCGTCCCTCTTCGTCCTCCCATGTGATCCGTTGGACTTCTTTGGACCAAGTACGTCTCGTTCGTCCCTCTTCGTCCTCCCATTTGATCCGTAGGCCATCTTTGGATCAAGATCGTCTCGTTTGTCCATCTTCGTCGTCCCATTTGATCCGTAGGCCTTCTTTGTACCAAGTTCGTCTCGTTCGTCCCTCTTCGTCCTCACAATTGATCCCTTGCCTTCTTTGTACCAAGTTCGTCTCGTTCGTCCCTCTTCGTCCTTCCATTTGATCCGTAGGCCTTCTTTGTACCAAGTTCGTCTCGTTCGTCCCTCTTCGTCCTCCCATTTGATCCCTTGGCCTTCTTTGTACCAAGTTCGTCTCGTTCGTCCCTCTTCGTCCTCCCATTTGATCCGTTGCCCTTCTTTGTACCAAGTTCGTCTCGTTCGTCCCTCTTCGTCCTCCCATGTGATCCGTAGGCCTTCTTTGTACCAAGAACGTCTCGTTCGTCCCTCTTCGTCCTCCCATTTGATCCGTAGGCCTTCTTTGTACCAAGTTCGTCTCTTTCGTCCCTCTTCGTCCTCCCATTTGATTCCTTGGTCTTCTTTCTACCAAGTTCGTCTCGTTCTTCCCTCTTCGTCCTCCCATTTGATCCCTAGGCCTTCTTTGGACCAAGTTCGTCTCGTTCCTCCATCTTCGTCCTCCCATTTGATCCGTAGGCCTTCTTTGGACAATGTTCGTCTCGTTCGTCCCTCTACGTCGTCCCATTTGATCCGTAGGCCTCCTTTGGACCAAGTTCGTCTCGTTCGTCCCTCTTCGACCTCCCATTTTATCCGTTGGCCTTCTTTGTACCAAGTTTGTCTCGTTCGTCCCTCTTCGTCCTCCCATTTGATCCGTTGGCATTCTTTGGTCCAAGTTCGTCTCGTTCGTCCCACTTCGTCCTCCCATTTGATCCGTAGGCCTTCTTTGGACAAAGTTCGTCTCGTTCGTCCCTCTACGTCCTCCCATTTGATCCATAGGCCTCCTTTGGACCAAGTTTGTCTCGTTCGTCCCTCTTCGACCTCCCATTTTATCCGTTGGCCTTCTTTGTACCAAGTTTGTCTCGTTCGTCCCTCTTCGTCCTCCCATTTGATCCGTAGGCCTTCTTTGGACCAAGTTCGTCTCGTTCGTCCATCTTCGTCCTCCCATTTGATCCGTTGGCCTTCTTTGTACCAAGTTTGTCTCGTTCGTCCGTCTTCGTCCTCCCATTTGATCCGTTGGCCTTATTTGGACCTAGTTCGTCTCGTTCGTCCATCTTCGTCCTCCCATTTGATCCGTTGGCCTTCTTTGTACAAAGTTCGTCTCGTTCCTCCATCTTCGTCCTCCCATTTGATCCGTTGACATTCTTTGGACCAAGTTCGTCTCGTTCGTCCCTCTTCGTCCTCCCATTTGATCCGTAGGCCTTCTTTGGACCTAGTTCGTCTCGTTCGTCCATCTTCGTCCTCCCATTTGATCCGTTGGCCTTCTTTGTACCAAGTTCGTCTCGTTCCTCCATCTTCGTCCTCCCATTTGATCCCTTGGTCTTCTTTCTACCAAGTTCGTCTCGTTCGTCCCTCTTCGTCCTCCCATTTGATCCGTAGGCCTTCTTTGTACCAAGTTCATCTCGTTCGTCCCTCTTCGTCCTCCCATTTGATCCCTTGGCCTTCTTTGTACCAAGTTCGTCTCGTTCGTCCCTCTTCGTCCTCCCATTTGATCCGTAGGATTTCTTTGGACCAAGTACGTCTCGTTCGTCCCTCTTCGTCCTCCCATTTGATCCGTAGGCCTTCTTTGTACCAAGTTCGTCTCTTTCGTCCCTCTTCGTCCTCCCATTTGATTCCTTGGTCTTCTTTCTACCAAGTTCGTCTCGTTCTTCCCTCTTCGACCTCCCATTTGATCCCTAGGCCTTCTTTGGACCAAGTTCGTCTCGTTCCTCCATCTTCGTCCTCCCATTTGATCCGTAGGCCTTCTTTGGACAAAGTTCGTCTCGTTCGTCCCTCTACGTCCTCCCATTTGATCCGTAGGCCTCCTTTGGACCATGTTCGTCTCGTTCGTCCCTCTTCGACCTCCCATTTTATCCGTTGGCCTTCTTTGTACCAAGTTTGTCTCGTTCGTCCCTCTTCGTCCTCCCATTTGATCCGTAGGCCTTCTTTGGACCAAGTTCGTCTCGTTCGTCCCTCTTCGTCCTCCCATGTGATCCGTAGGACTACTTTGGACCAAGTACGTCTCGTTCGTCCCTCTTCGTCCTCCCATTTGATCCGTAGGCCATCTTTGGACCAAGCTCGTCTCGTTCGTCCATCTTCGTCCTCCCATTTGATCCGTTGGCCTTCTTTGTACCAAGTTCGTCTCGTTCGTCCCTCTTCGTCCTCCCATGTGATCCGTAGGCCTTCTTTGTACCAAGTTCGTCTCGTTCGTCCCTCTTCGTCCTCACAATTGATCCCTTGCCTTCTTTGTACCAAGTTCGTCTCGTTCGTCCCTCTTCGTCCTTCCATTTGATCCGTAGGCCTTCTTTGTACCAAGTTCGTCTCGTTCGTCCCTCTTCGTCCTCCCATTTGATCCCTTGGCCTTCTTTGTACCAAGTTCGTCTCGTTCGTCCCTCTTCGTCCTCCCATTTGATCCGTTGCCCTTCTTTGTACCAAGTTCGTCTCGTTCGTCCCTCTACGTCCTCCCATGTGATCCGTAGGCCTTCTTTGTACCAAGAACGTCTCGTTCGTCCCTCTTCGTCCTCCCATTTGATCCGTAGGCCTTCTTTGTACCAAGTTCGTCTCTTTCGTCCCTCTTCGTCCTCCCATTTGATTCCTTGGTCTTCTTTCTACCAAGTTCGTCTCGTTCTTCCCTCTTCGTCCTCCCTTTTGATCCCAAGGCCTTCTTTGGACCAAGTTCGTCTCGTTCCTCCATCTTCGTCCTCCCATTTGATCCGTAGGCCTTCTTTGGACAATGTTCGTCTCGTTCGTCCCTCTACGTCGTCCCATTTGATCCGTAGGCCTCCTTTGGACCAAGTTCGTCTCGTTCGTCCCTCTTCGACCTCCCATTTTATCCGTTGGCCTTCTTTGTACCAAGTTTGTCTCGTTCGTCCCTCTTCGTCCTCCCATTTGATCCGTTGGCATTCTTTGGTCCAAGTTCGTCTCGTTCGTCCCACTTCGTCCTCCCATTTGATCCGTAGGCCTTCTTTGGACAAAGTTCGTCTCGTTCGTCCCTCTACGTCCTCCCATTTGATCCATAGGCCTCCTTTGGACCAAGTTTGTCTCGTTCGTCCCTCTTCGACCTCCCATTTTATCCGTTGGCCTTCTTTGTACCAAGTTTGTCTCGTTCGTCCCTCTTCGTCCTCCCATTTGATCCGTAGGCCTTCTTTGGACCAAGTTCGTCTCGTTCGTCCATCTTCGTCCTCCCATTTGATCCGTTGGCCTTCTTTGTACCAAGTTTGTCTCGTTCGTCCGTCTTCGTCCTCCCATTTGATCCGTTGGCATTCTTTGGACCAAGTTCGTCTCGTTCGTCCGTCTTCGTCCTCCCATTTGATCCGTAGGCCTTATTTGGACCGAGTTCGTCTCGTTCGTCCATCTTCGTCCTCCCATTTGATCCGTTGGCCTTCTTTGTACAAAGTTCGTCTCGTTCCTCCATCTTCGTCCTCCCATTTGATCCGTTGACATTCTTTGGACCAAGTTCGTCTCGTTCGTCCCTCTTCGTCCTCCCATTTGATCCGTAGGCCTTCTTTGGACCTAGTTCGTCTCGTTCGTCCATCTTCGTCCTCCCATTTGATCCGTTGGCCTTCTTTGTACCAAGTTCGTCTCGTTCCTCCATCTTCGTCCTCCCATTTGATCCCTTGGTCTTCTTTCTACCAAGTTCGTCTCGTTCGTCCCTCTTCGTCCTCCCATTTGATCCGTAGGCCTTCTTTGTACCAAGTTCATCTCGTTCGTCCCTCTTCGTCCTCCCATTTGATCCCTTGGCCTTCTTTGTACCAAGTTCGTCTCGTTCGTCCCTCTTCGTCCTCCCATTTGATCCGTAGGATTTCTTTGGACCAAGTACGTCTCGTTCGTCCCTCTTCGTCCTCCCATTTGATCCGTAGGCCTTCTTTGTACCAAGTTCGTCTCTTTCGTCCCTCTTCGTCCTCCCATTTGATTCCTTGGTCTTCTTTCTACCAAGTTCGTCTCGTTCTTCCCTCTTCGACCTCCCATTTGATCCCTAGGCCTTCTTTGGACCAAGTTCGTCTCGTTCCTCCATCTTCGTCCTCCCATTTGATCCGTAGGCCTTCTTTGGACAAAGTTCGTCTCGTTCGTCCCTCTACGTCCTCCCATTTGATCCGTAGGCCTCCTTTGGACCATGTTCGTCTCGTTCGTCCCTCTTCGACCTCCCATTTTATCCGTTGGCCTTCTTTGTACCAAGTTTGTCTCGTTCGTCCCTCTTCGTCCTCCCATTTGATCCGTAGGCCTTCTTTGGACCAAGTTCGTCTCGTTCGTCCCTCTTCGTCCTCCCATGTGATCCGTAGGACTACTTTGGACCAAGTACGTCTCGTTCGTCCCTCTTCGTCCTCCCATTTGATCCGTAGGCCATCTTTGGACCAAGCTCGTCTCGTTCGTCCATCTTCGTCCTCCCATTTGATCCGTTGGCCTTCTTTGTACCAAGTTCGTCTTGTTCGTCCCTCTTCGTCCTCCCAATTGATCCGTAGGCCTTCTTTGTACCAAGTTCGTCTCGTTCGTCCCTCTTCGTCCTCCCATTTGATCCCTTGGCCTTCTTTGTACCAAGTTCGTCTCGTTCGTCCCTCTTCGTCCTCCCATTTGATCCGTTGCCCTTCTTTGTTCCAAGTTCATCTCGTTCGTCCATCTACGTCCTCCCATTGGATCCGTAGGCCGTCTTTGTACCAAGTTCGTCTCGTTCGTCCCTCTTCGTCCTCCCATTTGATCCCTTGGTCTTCTTTCTACCAAGTTCGTCTCGTTCGTCCCTCTTCGGCCTCCCATTTGATCCGTAGGCCTTCTTTGGACCATGTTCGTCTCGTTCGTCCCTCTTCGACCTCCCATTTTATCCGTTGGCCTTCTTTGTACCAAGTTTGTCTCGTTCGTCCCTCTTCGTCCTCCCATTTGATCCGTAGGCCTTCTTTGGACCAAGTTCGTCTCGTTCGTCCCTCTTCGTCCTCCCATGTGATCCGTAGGACTACTTTGGACCAAGTACGTCTCGTTCGTCCCTCTTCGTCCTCCCATTTGATCCGTAGGCCATCTTTGGACCAAGCTCGTCTCGTTCGTCCATCTTCGTCCTCCCATTTGATCCCTTGGTCTTCTTTCTACCAAGTTCGTCTCGTTCGTCCCTCTTCGTCCTCCCATTTGATCCGTAGGCCTTCTTTGTACCAAGTTCATCTTGTTCGTCCCTCTTCGTCCTCCCATTTGATCCCTTGGCCTTCTTTGTACCAAGTTCGTCTCGTTCGTCCCTCTTCGTCCTCCCATTTGATCCGTAGGATTTCTTTGGACCAAGTACGTCTCGTTCGTCCCTCTTCGTCCTCCCATTTGATCCGTAGGCCTTCTTTGTACCAAGTTCGTCTCTTTCGTCCCTCTTCGTCCTCCCATTTGATTCCTTGGTCTTCTTTCTACCAAGTTCGTCTCGTTCTTCCCTCTTCGTCCTCCCATTTCATCCCTAGGCCTTCTTTGGACCAAGTTCGTCTCGTTCCTCCATCTTCGTCCTCCCATTTGATCCGTAGGCCTTCTTTGGACAAAGTTCGTCTCGTTCGTCCCTCTACGTCCTCCCATTTGATCCGTAGGCCTCCTTTGGACCATGTTCGTCTCGTTCGTCCCTCTTCGACCTCCCATTTTATCCGTTGGCCTTCTTTGTACCAAGTTTGTCTCGTTCGTCCCTCTTCGTCCTCCCATTTGATCCGTAGGCCTTCTTTGGACCAAGTTCGTCTCGTTCGTCCCTCTTCGTCCTCCCATGTGATCCGTAGGACTACTTTGGACCAAGTACGTCTCGTTCGTCCCTCTTCGTCCTCCCATTTGATCCGTAGGCCATCTTTGGACCAAGCTCGTCTCGTTCGTCCATCTTCGTCCTCCCATTTGATCCGTTGGCCTTCTTTGTACCAAGTTCGTCTTGTTCGTCCCTCTTCGTCCTCCCAATTGATCCGTAGGCCTTCTTTGTACCAAGTTCGTCTCGTTCGTCCCTCTTCGTCCTCCCATTTGATCCCTTGGCCTTCTTTGTACCAAGTTCGTCTCGTTCGTCCCTCTTCGTCCTCCCATTTGATCCGTTGCCCTTCTTTGTTCCAAGTTCGTCTCGTTCGTCCATCTACGTCCTCCCATTTGATCCGTAGGCCTTCTTTGTACCAAGTTCGTCTCGTTCGTCCCTCTTCGTCCTCCCATTTGATCCCTTGGCCTTCTTTGTACCAAGTTCGTCTCGTTCGTCCCTCTTCGTCCTCCCATTTGATCCGTTGCCCTTCTTTGTTCCAAGTTCGTCTCGTTCGTCCATCTACGTCCTCCCATTGGATCCGTAGGCCGTCTTTGTACCAAGTTCGTCTCGTTCGTCCCTCTTCGTCCTCCCATTTGATCCCTTGGTCTTCTTTCTACCAAGTTCGTCT
The DNA here is from genome assembly GCA_030159175.1 of Glycyrrhiza uralensis. NCBI lineage: Eukaryota > Viridiplantae > Streptophyta > Magnoliopsida > Fabales > Fabaceae > Glycyrrhiza > Glycyrrhiza uralensis. The sequence continues at coordinate 20,782,178 of BRZY01000004.1, forward strand.
CGTTCGTCCCTCTTCGTCCTCCCATTTGATCCCTAGGCCATCTTTGGACCAAGCTCGTCTCGTTCGTCCATCTTCGTCCTCCCATTTGATCCGTTGGCCTTCTTTGTACTAAGTTCGTCTCGTTCGTCCCTCTTCGTCCTCCCAATTGATCCGTAGGCCTTCTTTGTACCAAGTTCGTCTCGTTTGTCCCTCTTCGTCCTCCCATTTGATCCGTAGGCCTTCTTTGGACCAAGTTCGTCTCGTTCGTCCATCTTCGTCCTCCCATTTGATCCCTTGGCCTTCTTTGTACCATGTTCGTCTCGTTCGTCCCTCTTCGTCCTCCCATTTGATCCGCAGGCCTTCTTTGGACCATGTTCGTCTCGTTCGTCCATCTTCGTCCTCCCATTTGATCCGTTGCCCTTCTTTGTTCCAAGTTCGTCTCGTTCGTCCATCTACGTCCTCCCATTTGATCCGTAGGCCTTCTTTGTACCAAGTTCGTCTCGTTCGTCCCTCTTCGTCCTCCCATGTGATCCGTAGGCCATCTTTGTACCAAGTTCGTCTCGTTCGTCCCTCTTCGTCCTCCCATTTGATCCCTTGGTCTTCTTTCTACCAAGTTCGTCTCGTTCGTCCCTCTTCGTCCTCCCATTTGATCCCTAGGCCATCTTTGGACCAAGCTCGTCTCGTTCGTCCATCTTCGTCCTCCCATTTGATCCGTTGGCCTTCTTTGTACTAAGTTCGTCTCGTTCGTCCCTCTTCGTCCTCCCAATTGATCCGTAGGCCTTCTTTGTACCAAGTTCGTCTCGTTTGTCCCTCTTCGTCCTCCCATTTGATCCGTAGGCCTTCTTTGGACCAAGTTCGTCTCGTTCGTCCATCTTCGTCCTCCCATTTGATCCCTTGGCCTTCTTTGTACCATGTTCGTCTCGTTCGTCCCTCTTCGTCCTCCCATTTGATCCGCAGGCCTTCTTTGGACCATGTTCGTCTCGTTCGTCCATCTTCGTCCTCCCATTTGATCCGTTGCCCTTCTTTGTTCCAAGTTCGTCTCGTTCGTCCATCTACGTCCTCCCATTTGATCCGTAGGCCTTCTTTGTACCAAGTTCGTCTCGTTCGTCCCTCTTCGTCCTCCCATGTGATCCGTAGGCCTTCTTTGTACCAAGTTCGTCTCGTTCGTCCCTCTTCGTCCTCCCATGTGATCCGTAGGACTTCATTGGACCAAGTACGTCTCGTTCGTCCCTCTTCGACCTCCCATTTTATCCGTTGGCCTTCTTTGTACCAAGTTTGTCTCGTTCGTCCCTCTTCGTCCTCCCATTTGATCCGTAGGCCTTCTTTGGACCAAGTTCGTCTCGTTCGTCCATCTTCGTCCTCCCATTTGATCCGTTGGCCTTCTTTGTACCAAGTTCGTCTCGTTCGTCCGTCTTCGTCCTCCCATTTGATCCGTTGGCATTCTTTGGACCAAACTCGTCTCGTTCGTCTCATTCGTCCCTCTTCGTCCTCCCATTTGATCCGTAGGCCTTATTTGGACCTAGTTCGTCTCGTTCGTCTATCTTCGTCCCCCCATTTGATCCGTTGGCCTTCTTTGTACAAAGTTCGTCTCGTTCCTCCATCTTCGTCCTCCCATTTGATCCGTTGGCAATCTTTGGACCAAGTTCGTCTTGTTCGTCCCTCTTCGTCCTCCCATTTGATCCGTAGGCCTTCTTTGGACAAAGTTCGTCTCGTTCGTCCCTCTACGTCCTCCCATTTGATCCGTAGGCCTTCTTTGTACCAAGTTCGACCCGTTCGTCCATCTTCGTCCTCCCATTTGATCCGTTGGCCTTCTTTGTACCAAGTTCGTCTCGTTCGTCCCTCTTCGTCCTCCCATTTGATCCGTAGGCCTTCTTTGGACCATGTTCGTCTCGTTCGTCCATCTTCGTCCTCCGATTTGATCCGTTGCCCTTCTTTGTTCCAAGTTCTTCTCGTTCGTCCATCTACGTCCTCCCATTTGATCCGTAGGCCTTCTTTGTACCAAGTTCGTCTCGTTCGTCCCTCTTCGTCCTCCCATTTGATCGTAGGACTTCTTTGTACCAAGTTCGTCTCGTTCGTCCCTCTTCGTCCTCCCATTTGATCGTAGGACTTCTTTGGACCAAGTACGTCTCGTTCGTCCCTCTTTGTCCTCCCATTTGATCCGTAGGCCTTCTTTGTACCAAGTTCGTCTCGTTCGTCCCTCTTCGTCCTCCCATTTGATCCCTAGGCCTTCTTTGGACCAAGTTCGTCTCGTTCGTCCCTCTTCGTCCTCCCATTTGATCCGTTGGCAATCTTTGGTCCAAGTTCGTCTTGTTCGTCCCTCTTCGTCCTCCCATTTGATCCGTAGGCCTTCTTTGGACAAAGTTCGTCTCGTTCGTCCCTCTACGTCCTCCCATTTGATCCGTAGGCCTTCTTTGGACCATGTTCGTCTCGTTCGTCCATCTTCATCCTCCCATATGATCCTTGGCATTCTTTGTACCATGTTCGTCTCGTTCGTCCCTCTTCGTCCTCCCATTTGATCCGTAGGCCTTCTTTAGACCAAACTCGTCTCGTTCGTCCATCTTCGTCCTCCCATTTGATCCGTTGGCCTTCTTTGTACCAAGTTCGTCTCGTTCGTCCCTCTTCGTCCTCCCATTTGATCCGTAGGCCTTCTTTGGTCCAAGTTCGTCTTGTTCGTCCCTCTTCGTCCTCCCATTTGATCCGTAGGCCTTCTTTGGACAAAGTTCGTCTCGTTCGTCCCTCTACGTCCTCCCATTTGATCCGTAGGCCTTCTTTGTACCAAGTTCGACCCGTTCGTCCCTCTTCGTCCTCCCATTTGATCCGTAGGCCTTCTTTGGTCCAAGTTCGTCTTGTTCGTCCCTCTTCGTCCTCCCATTTGATCCGTAGGCCTTCTTTGGACAAAGTTCGTCTCGTTCGTCCCTCTACGTCCTCCCATTTGATCCGTAGGCCTTCTTTGGACCATGTTCGTCTCGTTCGTCCCTCTTCGTCCTCCCATTTGATCCGTTGGCCTTCTTTGTACCAAGTTCGTCTCGTTCGTCCCTCTTCGTACTCCCATTTGATCCCTTGGCCTTCTTTGTACCAAGTTCGTCTCGTTCGTCCCTCTTCGTCCTCCCATTTGATCCCTAGGCCTTCTTTGGACCAAGTTCGTCTCGTTCCTCCATCTTCGTCCTCCCATTTGATCCGTTGGCAATCTTTGGTCCAAGTTCGTCTTGTTCGTCCCTCTTCGTCCTCCCATTTGATCCGTAGGCCTTCTTTGGACAAAGTTCGTCTCGTTCGTCCCTCTACGTCCTCCCATTTGATCCGTAGGCCTTCTTTGTACCAAGTTCGACCCGTTCGTCCCTCTTCGTCCTCCCATTTGATCCGTAGGACTTCTTTGGACCAAGTACGTCTCGTTCGTCCCTCTTCGTCCTCCCATTTGATCCGTAGGCTTTCTTTGGACCAAGTTCGTCTCGTTCGTCCATCTTCGTCCTCCCATTTGATCCGTTGCCCTTCTTTGTTCCAAGTTCGTCTCGTTCGTCCATCTACGTCCTCCCATTTGATCCGTAGGCCTTCTTCAGACCAAACTCGTCTCGTTCGTCCATCTTCGTCCTCCCATTTGATCCGTTGGCAATCTTTGGTCCAAGTTCGTCTCGTTCGTCCATCTTCGTCGTCCCATTTGATCCGTTGGCCTTCTTTGTACCAAGCTCGTCTCGTTCGTCCCTCTTCGTCCTCCCATTTGATCCGTAGGACTTCTTTGGACCAAGTACGTCTCGTTCGTCCCTCTTCGTCCTCCCATTTGATCCGTAGGCCTTCTTTGTACCAAGTTCGTCTCGTTCGTCCCTCTTCGTCCTCCCATTTGATCCCTTGGCCTTCTTTGTACCAAGTTCGTCTCGTTCGTCCCTCTTCGTCCTCCCATTTGATCCCTAGTCCTTCTTTGGACCAAGTTCGTCTCGTTCGTCCATCTTCGTCCTCCCATTTGATCCGTTGGCAATCTTTGGTCCAAGTTCGTCTCGTTCGTCCCTCTTCGTCCTCCCATTTGATCCCTTGGCCTTCTTTGTACCAAGTTCGTCTCGTTCGTCCCTCTTCGTCCTCCCATTTGATCCCTAGGCCTTCTTTGGACCAAGTTCGTCTCATTCGTCCATCTTCGTCCTCCCATTTGATCCGTTGGCAATCTTTGGTCCAAGTTCGTCTGGTTCGTCCCTCTTCGTCCTCCCATTTGATCCGTAGGCCTCCTTTGGACAAAGTTCGTCTCGTTCGTCCCTCTACGTCCTCCCATTTGATCCGTAGGCCTTCTTTGGACCAAGTTCGTCTCGTTCGTCCCTCTTCGTCCTCCCATTTGATCCGTAGGCCTTCTTTGGACCAAGTTCGTCTCGTTCGTCCATCTTCGTCCTCCCATTTGATCCCTTGGCCTTCTTTGTACCATGTTCGCCTCGTTCGTCCCTCTTCGTCCTCCCATTTGATCCGTAGGCCTTCTTTGGACCATGTTCGTCTCGTTCGTCCCTCTTCGTCCTCCCATTTGATCCGTAGGCTTTCTTTGGACCAAGTTCGTCTCGTTCGTCCATCTTCGTCCTCCCATTTGATCCGTTGCCCTTCTTTGTTCCAAGTTCGTCTCGTTCGTCCATCTACGTCCTCCCATTTGATCCGTAGGCCTTCTTTGTACCAAGTTCGTCTCGTTCGTCCCTCTTCGTCCTCCCATTTGATCCGTAGGACTTCTTTGTACTATTTTCGTCTCGTTCGTCCCTCTTCGTCCTCCCATTTGATCCGTAGGCTTTCTTTGGACCAAGTTCGTCTCGTTCGTCCATCTTCGTCCTCCCATTTGATCCGTTGCCCTTCTTTGTTCCATGTTCGTCTCGTTCGTCCATCTACGTCCTCCCATTTGATCCGTAGGCCTTCTTTGTACCAAGTTCGTCTCGTTCGTCCCTCTTCGTCCTCCCATTTGATCCCTTGGCCTTCTTTGTACCAAGTTCGTCTCGTTCGTCCCTCTTCGTCCTCCCATTTGATCCCTAGGCCTTCTTTGGACCAAGTTCGTCTCGTTCGTCCATCTTCGTCCTCCCATTTGATCCGTTGGCAATCTTTGGTCCAAGTTCGTCTTGTTCGTCCCTCTTCGTCCTCCCATTTGATCCGTAGGCCTTCTTTGGACAAAGTTCGTCTCGTTCGTCCCTCTACGTCCTCCCATTTGATCCGTAGGCCTTCTTTGGACCATGTTCGTCTCGTTCGTCCATCTTCATCCTCCCATATGATCCTTGGCATTCTTTGTACCATGTTCGTCTCGTTCGTCCCTCTTCGTCCTCCCATTTGATCCGTAGGCCTTCTTTAGACCAAACTCGTCTCGTTCGTCCATCTTCGTCCTCCCATTTGATCCGTTGGCCTTCTTTGTACCAAGTTCGTCTCGTTCGTCCCTCTTCGTCCTCCCATTTGATCCGTAGGCCTTCTTTGGACCATGTTCGTCTCGTTCGTCCATCTTCGTCCTCCGATTTGATCCGTTGCCCTTCTTTGTTCCAAGTTCTTCTCGTTCGTCCATCTACGTCCTCCCATTTGATCCGTAGGCCTTCTTTGTACCAAGTTCGTCTCGTTCGTCCCTCTTCGTCCTCCCATTTGATCGTAGGACTTCTTTGGACCAAGTACATCTCGTTCGTCCCTCTTTGTCCTCCCATTTGATCCGTAGGCCTTCTTTGTACCAAGTTCGTCTCGTTCGTCCCTCTTCGTCCTCCCATTTGATCCCTTGGCCTTCTTTGTACCAAGTTCGTCTCGTTCGTCCCTCTTCGTCCTCCCATTTGATCCCTAGGCCTTCTTTGGACCAAGTTCGTCTCGTTCGTCCGTCTTCGTCCTCCCATTTGATCCGTTGGCATTCTTTGGACCAAGCTCGTCTCGTTCGTCTCATTCGTCCCTCTTCGTCCTCCCATTTGATCCGTAGGCCTTATTTGGACCTAGTTCGTCTCGTTCGTCTATCTTCGTCCCCCCATTTGATCCGTTGGCCTTCTTTGTACAAAGTTCGTCTCGTTCCTCCATCTTCGTCCTCCCATTTGATCCGTTGGCAATCTTTGGACCAAGTTCGTCTTGTTCGTCCCTCTTCGTCCTCCCATTTGATCCGTAGGCCTTCTTTGGACAAAGTTCGTCTCGTTCGTCCCTCTACGTCCTCACATTTGATCCGTAGGCCTTCTTTGTACCAAGTTCGACCCGTTCGTCCATCTTCGTCCTCCCATTTGATCCGTTGGCCTTCTTTGTACCAAGTTCGTCTCGTTCGTCCCTCTTCGTCCTCCCATTTGATCCGTAGGCCTTCTTTGGACCATGTTCGTCTCGTTCGTCCATCTTCGTCCTCCGATTTGATCCGTTGCCCTTCTTTGTTCCAAGTTCTTCTCGTTCGTCCATCTACGTCCTCCCATTTGATCCGTAGGCCTTCTTTGTACCAAGTTCGTCTCGTTCGTCCCTCTTCGTCCTCCCATTTGATCGTAGGACTTCTTTGGACCAAGTACGTCTCGTTCGTCCCTCTTTGTCCTCCCATTTGATCCGTAGGCCTTCTTTGTACCAAGTTCGTCTCGTTCGTCCCTCTTCGTCCTCCCATTTGATCCCTTGGCCTTCTTTGTACCAAGTTCGTCTCGTTCGTCCCTCTTCGTCCTCCCATTTGATCCCTAGGCCTTCTTTGGACCAAGTTCGTCTCGTTCGTCCCTCTTCGTCCTCCCATTTGATCCGTTGGCAATCTTTGGTCCAAGTTCGTCTTGTTCGTCCCTCTTCGTCCTCCCATTTGATCCGTAGGCCTTCTTTGGACAAAGTTCGTCTCGTTCGTCCCTCTACGTCCTCCCATTTGATCCGTAGGCCTTCTTTGGACCATGTTCGTCTCGTTCGTCCATCTTCATCCTCCCATATGATCCTTGGCATTCTTTGTACCATGTTCGTCTCGTTCGTCCCTCTTCGTCCTCCCATTTGATCCGTAGGCCTTCTTTAGACCAAACTCGTCTCGTTCGTCCATCTTCGTCCTCCCATTTGATCCGTTGGCCTTCTTTGTACCAAGTTCGTCTCGTTCGTCCCTCTTCGTCCTCCCATTTGATCCGTAGGCCTTCTTTGGTCCAAGTTCGTCTTGTTCGTCCCTCTTCGTCCTCCCATTTGATCCGTAGGCCTTCTTTGGACAAAGTTCGTCTCGTTCGTCCCTCTACGTCCTCCCATTTGATCCGTAGGCCTTCTTTGTACCAAGTTCGACCCGTTCGTCCCTCTTCGTCCTCCCATTTGATCCGTAGGCCTTCTTTGGTCCAAGTTCGTCTTGTTCGTCCCTCTTCGTCCTCCCATTTGATCCGTAGGCCTTCTTTGGACAAAGTTCGTCTCGTTCGTCCCTCTACGTCCTCCCATTTGATCCGTAGGCCTTCTTTGGACCATGTTCGTCTCGTTCGTCCCTCTTCGTCCTCCCATTTGATCCGTTGGCCTTCTTTGTACCAAGTTCGTCTCGTTCGTCCCTCTTCGTACTCCCATTTGATCCCTTGGCCTTCTTTGTACCAAGTTCGTCTCGTTCGTCCCTCTTCGTCCTCCCATTTGATCCCTAGGCCTTCTTTGGACCAAGTTCGTCTCGTTCCTCCATCTTCGTCCTCCCATTTGATCCGTTGGCAATCTTTGGTCCAAGTTCGTCTTGTTCGTCCCTCTTCGTCCTCCCATTTGATCCGTAGGCCTTCTTTGGACAAAGTTCGTCTCGTTCGTCCCTCTACGTCCTCCCATTTGATCCGTAGGCCTTCTTTGTACCAAGTTCGACCCGTTCGTCCCTCTTCGTCCTCCCATTTGATCCGTAGGACTTCTTTGGACCAAGTACGTCTCGTTCGTCCCTCTTCGTCCTCCCATTTGATCCGTAGGCTTTCTTTGGACCAAGTTCGTCTCGTTCGTCCATCTTCGTCCTCCCATTTGATCCGTTGCCCTTCTTTGTTCCAAGTTCGTCTCGTTCGTCCATCTACGTCCTCCCATTTGATCCGTAGGCCTTCTTTGTACCAACTTCGTCTCGTTCGTCCCTCTTCGTCCTCCCATTTGATCCGTAGGACTTCTTTGGACCAAGTACGTCTCGTTCGTCCCTGTTCGTCCTCCCATTTGATCCGTAGGCCTTCTTTGTACCAAGTTCGTCTCGTTCGTCCCTCTTCGTCCTCCCATTTGATCCCTTGGCCTTCTTTGTACCATGTTCGTCTCGTTCGTCCCTCTTCGTCCTCCCATTTGATCCGTAGGCCTTCTTCAGACCAAACTCGTCTCGTTCGTCCATCTTCGTCCTCCCATTTGATCCGTTGGCAATCTTTGGTCCAAGTTCGTCTCGTTCGTCCATCTTCGTCGTCCCATTTGATCCGTTGGCCTTCTTTGTACCAAGCTCGTCTCGTTCGTCCCTCTTCGTCCTCCCATTTGATCCGTAGGACTTCTTTGGACCAAGTACGTCTCGTTCGTCCCTCTTCGTCCTCCCATTTGATCCGTAGGCCTTCTTTGTACCAAGTTCGTCTCGTTCGTCCCTCTTCGTCCTCCCATTTGATCCCTTGGCCTTCTTTGTACCAAGTTCGTCTCGTTCGTCCCTCTTCGTCCTCCCATTTGATCCCTAGTCCTTCTTTGGACCAAGTTCGTCTCGTTCGTCCATCTTCGTCCTCCCATTTGATCCGTTGGCAATCTTTGGTCCAAGTTCGTCTCGTTCGTCCCTCTTCGTCCTCCCATTTGATCCCTAGGCCTTCTTTGGACCAAGTTCGTCTCGTTCGTCCCTCTTCGTCCTCCCATTTGATCCGTTGGCAATCTTTGGTCCAAGTTCGTCTTGTTCGTCCCTCTTCGTCCTCCCATTTGATCCGTAGGCCTTCTTTGGACAAAGTTCGTCTCGTTCGTCCCTCTACGTCCTCCCATTTGATCCGTAGGCCTTCTTTGGACCATGTTCGTCTCGTTCGTCCATCTTCATCCTCCCATATGATCCTTGGCATTCTTTGTACCATGTTCGTCTCGTTCGTCCCTCTTCGTCCTCCCATTTGATCCGTAGGCCTTCTTTAGACCAAACTCGTCTCGTTCGTCCATCTTCGTCCTCCCATTTGATCCGTTGGCCTTCTTTGTACCAAGTTCGTCTCGTTCGTCCCTCTTCGTCCTCCCATTTGATCCGTAGGCCTTCTTTGGTCCAAGTTCGTCTTGTTCGTCCCTCTTCGTCCTCCCATTTGATCCGTAGGCCTTCTTTGGACAAAGTTCGTCTCGTTCGTCCCTCTACGTCCTCCCATTTGATCCGTAGGCCTTCTTTGTACCAAGTTCGACCCGTTCGTCCCTCTTCGTCCTCCCATTTGATCCGTAGGCCTTCTTTGGTCCAAGTTCGTCTTGTTCGTCCCTCTTCGTCCTCCCATTTGATCCGTAGGCCTTCTTTGGACAAAGTTCGTCTCGTTCGTCCCTCTACGTCCTCCCATTTGATCCGTAGGCCTTCTTTGGACCATGTTCGTCTCGTTCGTCCCTCTTCGTCCTCCCATTTGATCCGTTGGCCTTCTTTGTACCAAGTTCGTCTCGTTCGTCCCTCTTCGTACTCCCATTTGATCCCTTGGCCTTCTTTGTACCAAGTTCGTCTCGTTCGTCCCTCTTCGTCCTCCCATTTGATCCCTAGGCCTTCTTTGGACCAAGTTCGTCTCGTTCCTCCATCTTCGTCCTCCCATTTGATCCGTTAGCAATCTTTGGTCCAAGTTCGTCTTGTTCGTCCCTCTTCGTCCTCCCATTTGATCCGTAGGCCTTCTTTGGACAAAGTTCGTCTCGTTCGTCCCTCTACGTCCTCCCATTTGATCCGTAGGCCTTCTTTGTACCAAGTTCGACCCGTTCGTCCCTCTTCGTCCTCCCATTTGATCCGTAGGACTTCTTTGGACCAAGTACGTCTCGTTCGTCCCTCTTCGTCCTCCCATTTGATCCGTAGGCTTTCTTTGGACCAAGTTCGTCTCGTTCGTCCATCTTCGTCCTCCCATTTGATCCGTTGCCCTTCTTTGTTCCAAGTTCGTCTCGTTCGTCCATCTACGTCCTCCCATTTGATCCGTAGGCCTTCTTTGTACCAAGTTCGTCTCGTTCGTCCCTCTTCGTCCTCCCATTTGATCCGTAGGACTTCTTTGGACCAAGTACGTCTCGTTCGTCCCTGTTCGTCCTCCCATTTGATCCGTAGGCCTTCTTTGTACCAAGTTCGTCTCGTTCGTCCCTCTTCGTCCTCCCATTTGATCCCTTGGCCTTCTTTGTACCATGTTCGTCTCGTTCGTCCCTCTTCGTCCTCCCATTTGATCCGTAGGCCTTCTTCAGACCAAACTCGTCTCGTTCGTCCATCTTCGTCCTCCCATTTGATCCGTTGGCAATCTTTGGTCCAAGTTCGTCTCGTTCGTCCATCTTCGTCGTCCCATTTGATCCGTTGGCCTTCTTTGTACCAAGCTCGTCTCGTTCGTCCCTCTTCGTCCTCCCATTTGATCCGTAGGACTTCTTTGGACCAAGTACGTCTCGTTCGTCCCTCTTCGTCCTCCCATTTGATCCGTAGGCCTTCTTTGTACCAAGTTCGTCTCGTTCGTCCCTCTTCGTCCTCCCATTTGATCCCTTGGCCTTCTTTGTACCAAGTTCGTCTCGTTCGTCCCTCTTCGTCCTCCCATTTGATCCCTAGTCCTTCTTTGGACCAAGTTCGTCTCGTTCGTCCATCTTCGTCCTCCCATTTGATCCGTTGGCAATCTTTGGTCCAAGTTCGTCTCGTTCGTCCCTCTTCGTCCTCCCATTTGATCCCTTGGCCTTCTTTGTACCAAGTTCGTCTCGTTCGTCCCTCTTCGTCCTCCCATTTGATCCCTAGGCCTTCTTTGGACCAAGTTCGTCTCATTCGTCCATCTTCGTCCTCCCATTTGATCCGTTGGCAATCTTTGGTCCAAGTTCGTCTGGTTCGTCCCTCTTCGTCCTCCCATTTGATCCGTAGGCCTCCTTTGGACAAAGTTCGTCTCGTTCGTCCCTCTACGTCCTCCCATTTGATCCGTAGGCCTTCTTTGGACCAAGTTCGTCTCGTTCGTCCCTCTTCGTCCTCCCATTTGATCCGTAGGCCTTCTTTGGACCAAGTTCGTCTCGTTCGTCCATCTTCGTCCTCCCATTTGATCCCTTGGCCTTCTTTGTACCATGTTCGCCTCGTTCGTCCCTCTTCGTCCTCCCATTTGATCCGTAGGCCTTCTTTGGACCATGTTCGTCTCGTTCGTCCCTCTTCGTCCTCCCATTTGATCCGTAGGCTTTCTTTGGACCAAGTTCGTCTCGTTCGTCCATCTTCGTCCTCCCATTTGATCCGTTGCCCTTCTTTGTTCCAAGTTCGTCTCGTTCGTCCATCTACGTCCTCCCATTTGATCCGTAGGCCTTCTTTGTACCAAGTTCGTCTCGTTCGTCCCTCTTCGTCCTCCCATTTGATCCGTAGGACTTCTTTGTACTATTTTCGTCTCGTTCGTCCCTCTTCGTCCTCCCATTTGATCCGTAGGCTTTCTTTGGACCAAGTTCGTCTCGTTCGTCCATCTTCGTCCTCCCATTTGATCCGTTGCCCTTCTTTGTTCCATGTTCGTCTCGTTCGTCCATCTACGTCCTCCCATTTGATCCGTAGGCCTTCTTTGTACCAAGTTCGTCTCGTTCGTCCCTCTTCGTCCTCCCATTTGATCCCTTGGCCTTCTTTGTACCAAGTTCGTCTCGTTCGTCCCTCTTCGTCCTCCCATTTGATCCCTAGGCCTTCTTTGGACCAAGTTCGTCTCGTTCGTCCATCTTCGTCCTCCCATTTGATCCGTTGGCAATCTTTGGTCCAAGTTCGTCTTGTTCGTCCCTCTTCGTCCTCCCATTTGATCCGTAGGCCTTCTTTGGACAAAGTTCGTCTCGTTCGTCCCTCTACGTCCTCCCATTTGATCCGTAGGCCTTCTTTGGACCATGTTCGTCTCGTTCGTCCATCTTCATCCTCCCATATGATCCTTGGCATTCTTTGTACCATGTTCGTCTCGTTCGTCCCTCTTCGTCCTCCCATTTGATCCGTAGGCCTTCTTTAGACCAAACTCGTCTCGTTCGTCCATCTTCGTCCTCCCATTTGATCCGTTGGCCTTCTTTGTACCAAGTTCGTCTCGTTCGTCCCTCTTCGTCCTCCCATTTGATCCGTAGGCCTTCTTTGGACCATGTTCGTCTCGTTCGTCCATCTTCGTCCTCCGATTTGATCCGTTGCCCTTCTTTGTTCCAAGTTCTTCTCGTTCGTCCATCTACGTCCTCCCATTTGATCCGTAGGCCTTCTTTGTACCAAGTTCGTCTCGTTCGTCCCTCTTCGTCCTCCCATTTGATCGTAGGACTTCTTTGGACCAAGTACGTCTCGTTCGTCCCTCTTTGTCCTCCCATTTGATCCCTTGGCCTTCTTTGTACCAAGTTCGTCTCGTTCGTCCCTCTTCGTCCTCCCATTTGATCCCTAGGCCTTCTTTGGACCAAGTTCGTCTCGTTCCTCCATCTTCGTCCTCCCATTTGATCCGTTGGCAATCTTTGGTCCAAGTTCGTCTTGTTCGTCCCTCTTCGTCCTCCCATTTGATCCGTAGGCCTTCTTTGGACAAAGTTCGTCTCGTTCGTCCCTCTACGTCCTCCCATTTGATCCGTAGGCCTTCTTTGTACCAAGTTCGACCCGTTCGTCCCTCTTCGTCCTCCCATTTGATCCGTAGGACTTCTTTGGACCAAGTACGTCTCGTTCGTCCCTCTTCGTCCTCCCATTTGATCCGTAGGCTTTCTTTGGACCAAGTTCGTCTCGTTCGTCCATCTTCGTCCTCCCATTTGATCCGTTGCCCTTCTTTGTTCCAAGTTCGTCTCGTTCGTCCATCTACGTCCTCCCATTTGATCCGTAGGCCTTCTTTGTACCAAGTTCGTCTCGTTCGTCCCTCTTCGTCCTCCCATTTGATCCGTTGGGAATCTTTGGTCCAAGTTCGTCTTGTTCGTCCCTCTTCGTCCTCCCATTTGATCCGTAGGCCTTCTTTGGACAAAGTTCGTCTCGTTCGTCCCTCTACGTCCTCCCATTTGATCCGTAGGCCTTCTTTGGACCATGTTCGTCTCGTTCGTACATCTTCATCCTCCCATATGATCCTTGGCATTCTTTGTACCATGTTCGTCTCGTTCGTCCCTCTTCGTCCTCCCATTTGATCCGTAGGCCTTCTTTAGACCAAACTCGTCTCGTTCGTCCATCTTCGTCCTCCCATTTGATCCGTTGGCCTTCTTTGTACCAAGTTCGTCTCGTTCGTCCCTCTTCGTCCTCCCATTTGATCCGTAGGCCTTCTTTGGACCATGTTCGTCTCGTTCGTCCATCTTCGTCCTCCGATTTGATCCGTTGCCCTTCTTTGTTCCAAGTTCTTCTCGTTCGTCCATCTACGTCCTCCCATTTGATCCGTAGGCCTTCTTTGTACCAAGTACGTCTGGTTCGTCCCTCTTCGTCCTCCCATTTGATCCGTAGGCCTCCTTTGGACAAAGTTCGTCTCGTTCGTCCCTCTACGTCCTCCCATTTGATCCGTAGGCCTTCTTTGGACCAAGTTCGTCTCGTTCGTCCCTCTTCGTCCTCCCATTTGATCCGTAGGCCTTCTTTGGACCAAGTTCGTCTCGTTCGTCCATCTTCGTCCTCCCATTTGATCCCTTGGCCTTCTTTGTACCATGTTCGCCTCGTTCGTCCCTCTTCGTCCTCCCATTTGATCCGTAGGCCTTCTTTGGACCATGTTCGTCTCGTTCGTCCCTCTTCGTCCTCCCATTTGATCCGTAGGCTTTCTTTGGACCAAGTTCGTCTCGTTCGTCCATCTTCGTCCTCCCATTTGATCCGTTGCCCTTCTTTGTTCCAAGTTCGTCTCGTTCGTCCATCTACGTCCTCCCATTTGATCCGTAGGCCTTCTTTGTACCAAGTTCGTCTCGTTCGTCCCTCTTCGTCCTCCCATTTGATCCGTAGGACTTCTTTGTACTATTTTCGTCTCGTTCGTCCCTCTTCGTCCTCCCATTTGATCCGTAGGCTTTCTTTGGACCAAGTTCGTCTCGTTCGTCCATCTTCGTCCTCCCATTTGATCCGTTGCCCTTCTTTGTTCCATGTTCGTCTCGTTCGTCCATCTACGTCCTCCCATTTGATCCGTAGGCCTTCTTTGTACCAAGTTCGTCTCGTTCGTCCCTCTTCGTCCTCCCATTTGATCCCTTGGCCTTCTTTGTACCAAGTTCGTCTCGTTCGTCCCTCTTCGTCCTCCCATTTGATCCCTAGGCCTTCTTTGGACCAAGTTCGTCTCGTTCGTCCATCTTCGTCCTCCCATTTGATCCGTTGGCACTCTTTGGTCCAAGTTCGTCTTGTTCGTCCCTCTTCGTCCTCCCATTTGATCCGTAGGCCTTCTTTGGACAAAGTTCGTCTCGTTCGTCCCTCTACGTCCTCCCATTTGATCCGTAGGCCTTCTTTGGACCATGTTCGTCTCGTTCGTCCATCTTCATCCTCCCATATGATCCTTGGCATTCTTTGTACCATGTTCGTCTCGTTCGTCCCTCTTCGTCCTCCCATTTGATCCGTAGGCCTTCTTTAGACCAAACTCGTCTCGTTCGTCCATCTTCGTCCTCCCATTTGATCCGTTGGCCTTCTTTGTACCAAGTTCGTCTCGTTCGTCCCTCTTCGTCCTCCCATTTGATCCGTAGGCCTTCTTTGGACCATGTTCGTCTCGTTCGTCCATCTTCGTCCTCCGATTTGATCCGTTGCCCTTCTTTGTTCCAAGTTCTTCTCGTTCGTCCATCTACGTCCTCCCATTTGATCCGTAGGCCTTCTTTGTACCAAGTTCGTCTCGTTCGTCCCTCTTCGTCCTCCCATTTGATCGTAGGACTTCTTTGGACCAAGTACGTCTCGTTCGTCCCTCTTTGTCCTCCCATTTGATCCGTAGGCCTTCTTTGTACCAAGTTCGTCTCGTTCGTCCCTCTTCGTCCTCCCATTTGATCCCTTGGCCTTCTTTGTACCAAGTTCGTCTCGTTCGTCCCTCTTCGTCCTCCCATTTGATCCCTAGGCCTTCTTTGGACCAAGTTCGTCTCGTTCGTCCATCTTCGTCCTCCCATTTGATCCGTTGGCAATCTTTGGTCCAAGTTCGTCTTGTTCGTCCCTCTTCGTCCTCCCATTTGATCCGTAGGCCTTCTTTGGACAAAGTTCGTCTCGTTCGTCCCTCTACGTCCTCCCATTTGATCCGTAGGCCTTCTTTGGACCATGTTCGTCTCGTTCGTCCATCTTCATCCTCCCATATGATCCTTGGCATTCTTTGTACCATGTTCGTCTCGTTCGTCCCTCTTCGTCCTCCCATTTGATCCGTAGGCCTTCTTTAGACCAAACTCGTCTCGTTCGTCCATCTTCGTCCTCCCATTTGATCCGTTGGCCTTCTTTGTACCAAGTTCGTCTCGTTCGTCCCTCTTCGTCCTCCCATTTGATCCGTAGGCCTTCTTTGGACCATGTTCGTCTCGTTCGTCCATCTTCGTCCTCCGATTTGATCCGTTGCCCTTCTTTGTTCCAAGTTCTTCTCGTTCGTCCATCTACGTCCTCCCATTTGATCCGTAGGCCTTCTTTGTACCAAGTTCGTCTCGTTCGTCCCTCTTCGTCCTCCCATTTGATCGTAGGACTTCTTTGGACCAAGTACGTCTCGTTCGTCCCTCTTTGTCCTCCCATTTGATCCCTTGGCCTTCTTTGTACCAAGTTCGTCTCGTTCGTCCCTCTTCGTCCTCCCATTTGATCCGTAGGCCTTCTTTGGACCATGTTCGTCTCGTTCGTCCATCTTCGTCCTCCGATTTGATCCGTTGCCCTTCTTTGTTCCAAGTTCTTCTCGTTCGTCCATCTACGTCCTCCCATTTGATCCGTAGGCCTTCTTTGTACCAAGTACGTCTGGTTCGTCCCTCTTCGTCCTCCCATTTGATCCGTAGGCCTCCTTTGGACAAAGTTCGTCTCGTTCGTCCCTCTACGTCCTCCCATTTGATCCGTAGGCCTTCTTTGGACCAAGTTCGTCTCGTTCGTCCCTCTTCGTCCTCCCATTTGATCCGTAGGCCTTCTTTGGACCAAGTTCGTCTCGTTCGTCCATCTTCGTCCTCCCATTTGATCCCTTGGCCTTCTTTGTACCATGTTCGCCTCGTTCGTCCCTCTTCGTCCTCCCATTTGATCCGTAGGCCTTCTTTGGACCATGTTCGTCTCGTTCGTCCCTCTTCGTCCTCCCATTTGATCCGTAGGCTTTCTTTGGACCAAGTTCGTCTCGTTCGTCCATCTTCGTCCTCCCATTTGATCCGTTGCCCTTCTTTGTTCCAAGTTCGTCTCGTTCGTCCATCTACGTCCTCCCATTTGATCCGTAGGCCTTCTTTGTACCAAGTTCGTCTCGTTCGTCCCTCTTCGTCCTCCCATTTGATCCGTAGGACTTCTTTGTACTATTTTCGTCTCGTTCGTCCCTCTTCGTCCTCCCATTTGATCCGTAGGCTTTCTTTGGACCAAGTTCGTCTCGTTCGTCCATCTTCGTCCTCCCATTTGATCCGTTGCCCTTCTTTGTTCCATGTTCGTCTCGTTCGTCCATCTACGTCCTCCCATTTGATCCGTAGGCCTTCTTTGTACCAAGTTCGTCTCGTTCGTCCCTCTTCGTCCTCCCATTTGATCCCTTGGCCTTCTTTGTACCAAGTTCGTCTCGTTCGTCCCTCTTCGTCCTCCCATTTGATCCCTAGGCCTTCTTTGGACCAAGTTCGTCTCGTTCGTCCATCTTCGTCCTCCCATTTGATCCGTTGGCACTCTTTGGTCCAAGTTCGTCTTGTTCGTCCCTCTTCGTCCTCCCATTTGATCCGTAGGCCTTCTTTGGACAAAGTTCGTCTCGTTCGTCCCTCTACGTCCTCCCATTTGATCCGTAGGCCTTCTTTGGACCATGTTCGTCTCGTTCGTCCATCTTCATCCTCCCATATGATCCTTGGCATTCTTTGTACCATGTTCGTCTCGTTCGTCCCTCTTCGTCCTCCCATTTGATCCGTAGGCCTTCTTTAGACCAAACTCGTCTCGTTCGTCCATCTTCGTCCTCCCATTTGATCCGTTGGCCTTCTTTGTACCAAGTTCGTCTCGTTCGTCCCTCTTCGTCCTCCCATTTGATCCGTAGGCCTTCTTTGGACCATGTTCGTCTCGTTCGTCCATCTTCGTCCTCCGATTTGATCCGTTGCCCTTCTTTGTTCCAAGTTCTTCTCGTTCGTCCATCTACGTCCTCCCATTTGATCCGTAGGCCTTCTTTGTACCAAGTTCGTCTCGTTCGTCCCTCTTCGTCCTCCCATTTGATCGTAGGACTTCTTTGGACCAAGTACGTCTCGTTCGTCCCTCTTTGTCCTCCCATTTGATCCGTAGGCCTTCTTTGTACCAAGTTCGTCTCGTTCGTCCCTCTTCGTCCTCCCATTTGATCCCTTGGCCTTCTTTGTACCAAGTTCGTCTCGTTCGTCCCTCTTCGTCCTCCCATTTGATCCCTAGGCCTTCTTTGGACCAAGTTCGTCTCGTTCGTCCATCTTCGTCCTCCCATTTGATCCGTTGGCAATCTTTGGTCCAAGTTCGTCTTGTTCGTCCCTCTTCGTCCTCCCATTTGATCCGTAGGCCTTCTTTGGACAAAGTTCGTCTCGTTCGTCCCTCTACGTCCTCCCATTTGATCCGTAGGCCTTCTTTGGACCATGTTCGTCTCGTTCGTCCATCTTCATCCTCCCATATGATCCTTGGCATTCTTTGTACCATGTTCGTCTCGTTCGTCCCTCTTCGTCCTCCCATTTGATCCGTAGGCCTTCTTTAGACCAAACTCGTCTCGTTCGTCCATCTTCGTCCTCCCATTTGATCCGTTGGCCTTCTTTGTACCAAGTTCGTCTCGTTCGTCCCTCTTCGTCCTCCCATTTGATCCGTAGGCCTTCTTTGGACCATGTTCGTCTCGTTCGTCCATCTTCGTCCTCCGATTTGATCCGTTGCCCTTCTTTGTTCCAAGTTCTTCTCGTTCGTCCATCTACGTCCTCCCATTTGATCCGTAGGCCTTCTTTGTACCAAGTTCGTCTCGTTCGTCCCTCTTCGTCCTCCCATTTGATCGTAGGACTTCTTTGGACCAAGTACGTCTCGTTCGTCCCTCTTTGTCCTCCCATTTGATCCCTTGGCCTTCTTTGTACCAAGTTCGTCTCGTTCGTCCCTCTTCGTCCTCCCATTTGATCCCTAGGCCTTCTTTGGACCAAGTTCGTCTCGTTCCTCCATCTTCGTCCTCCCATTTGATCCGTTGGCAATCTTTGGTCCAAGTTCGTCTTGTTCGTCCCTCTTCGTCCTCCCATTTGATCCGTAGGCCTTCTTTGGACAAAGTTCGTCTCGTTCGTCCCTCTACGTCCTCCCATTTGATCCGTAGGCCTTCTTTGGACCAAGTACATCTCGTTCGTCCCTCTTTGTCCTCCCATTTGATCCGTAGGCCTTCTTTGTACCAAGTTCGTCTCGTTCGTCCCTCTTCGTCCTCCCATTTGATCCCTTGGCCTTCTTTGTACCAAGTTCGTCTCGTTCGTCCCTCTTCGTCCTCCCATTTGATCCCTAGGCCTTCTTTGGACCAAGTTCGTCTCGTTCGTCCGTCTTCGTCCTCCCATTTGATCCGTTGGCATTCTTTGGACCAAGCTCGTCTCGTTCGTCTCATTCGTCCCTCTTCGTCCTCCCATTTGATCCGTAGGCCTTATTTGGACCTAGTTCGTCTCGTTCGTCTATCTTCGTCCCCCCATTTGATCCGTTGGCCTTCTTTGTACAAAGTTCGTCTCGTTCCTCCATCTTCGTCCTCCCATTTGATCCGTTGGCAATCTTTGGACCAAGTTCGTCTTGTTCGTCCCTCTTCGTCCTCCCATTTGATCCGTAGGCCTTCTTTGGACAAAGTTCGTCTCGTTCGTCCCTCTACGTCCTCACATTTGATCCGTAGGCCTTCTTTGTACCAAGTTCGACCCGTTCGTCCATCTTCGTCCTCCCATTTGATCCGTTGGCCTTCTTTGTACCAAGTTCGTCTCGTTCGTCCCTCTTCGTCCTCCCATTTGATCCGTAGGCCTTCTTTGGACCATGTTCGTCTCGTTCGTCCATCTTCGTCCTCCGATTTGATCCGTTGCCCTTCTTTGTTCCAAGTTCTTCTCGTTCGTCCATCTACGTCCTCCCATTTGATCCGTAGGCCTTCTTTGTACCAAGTTCGTCTCGTTCGTCCCTCTTCGTCCTCCCATTTGATCGTAGGACTTCTTTGGACCAAGTACGTCTCGTTCGTCCCTCTTTGTCCTCCCATTTGATCCGTAGGCCTTCTTTGTACCAAGTTCGTCTCGTTCGTCCCTCTTCGTCCTCCCATTTGATCCCTTGGCCTTCTTTGTACCAAGTTCGTCTCGTTCGTCCCTCTTCGTCCTCCCATTTGATCCCTAGGCCTTCTTTGGACCAAGTTCGTCTCGTTCGTCCCTCTTCGTCCTCCCATTTGATCCGTTGGCAATCTTTGGTCCAAGTTCGTCTTGTTCGTCCCTCTTCGTCCTCCCATTTGATCCGTAGGCCTTCTTTGGACAAAGTTCGTCTCGTTCGTCCCTCTACGTCCTCCCATTTGATCCGTAGGCCTTCTTTGGACCATGTTCGTCTCGTTCGTCCATCTTCATCCTCCCATATGATCCTTGGCATTCTTTGTACCATGTTCGTCTCGTTCGTCCCTCTTCGTCCTCCCATTTGATCCGTAGGCCTTCTTTAGACCAAACTCGTCTCGTTCGTCCATCTTCGTCCTCCCATTTGATCCGTTGGCCTTCTTTGTACCAAGTTCGTCTCGTTCGTCCCTCTTCGTCCTCCCATTTGATCCGTAGGCCTTCTTTGGTCCAAGTTCGTCTTGTTCGTCCCTCTTCGTCCTCCCATTTGATCTGTAGGCCTTCTTTGGACAAAGTTCGTCTCGTTCGTCCCTCTACGTCCTCCCATTTGATCCGTAGGCCTTCTTTGTACCAAGTTCGACCCGTTCGTCCCTCTTCGTCCTCCCATTTGATCCGTAGGCCTTCTTTGGTCCAAGTTCGTCTTGTTCGTCCCTCTTCGTCCTCCCATTTGATCCGTAGGCCTTCTTTGGACAAAGTTCGTCTCGTTCGTCCCTCTACGTCCTCCCATTTGATCCGTAGGCCTTCTTTGGACCATGTTCGTCTCGTTCGTCCCTCTTCGTCCTCCCATTTGATCCGTTGGCCTTCTTTGTACCAAGTTCGTCTCGTTCGTCCCTCTTCGTACTCCCATTTGATCCCTTGGCCTTCTTTGTACCAAGTTCGTCTCGTTCGTCCCTCTTCGTCCTCCCATTTGATCCCTAGGCCTTCTTTGGACCAAGTTCGTCTCGTTCCTCCATCTTCGTCCTCCCATTTGATCCGTTGGCAATCTTTGGTCCAAGTTCGTCTTGTTCGTCCCTCTTCGTCCTCCCATTTGATCCGTAGGCCTTCTTTGGACAAAGTTCGTCTCGTTCGTCCCTCTACGTCCTCCCATTTGATCCGTAGGCCTTCTTTGTACCAAGTTCGACCCGTTCGTCCCTCTTCGTCCTCCCATTTGATCCGTAGGACTTCTTTGGACCAAGTACGTCTCGTTCGTCCCTCTTCGTCCTCCCATTTGATCCGTAGGCTTTCTTTGGACCAAGTTCGTCTCGTTCGTCCATCTTCGTCCTCCCATTTGATCCGTTGCCCTTCTTTGTTCCAAGTTCGTCTCGTTCGTCCATCTACGTCCTCCCATTTGATCCGTAGGCCTTCTTTGTACCAAGTTCGTCTCGTTCGTCCCTCTTCGTCCTCCCATTTGATCCGTAGGACTTCTTTGGACCAAGTACGTCTCGTTCGTCCCTGTTCGTCCTCCCATTTGATCCGTAGGCCTTCTTTGTACCAAGTTCGTCTCGTTCGTCCCTCTTCGTCCTCCCATTTGATCCCTTGGCCTTCTTTGTACCATGTTCGTCTCGTTCGTCCCTCTTCGTCCTCCCATTTGATCCGTAGGCCTTCTTCAGACCAAACTCGTCTCGTTCGTCCATCTTCGTCCTCCCATTTGATCCGTTGGCAATCTTTGGTCCAAGTTCGTCTCGTTCGTCCATCTTCGTCGTCCCATTTGATCCGTTGGCCTTCTTTGTACCAAGCT
This sequence comes from Glycyrrhiza uralensis, assembly GCA_030159175.1. Taxonomy (NCBI): domain Eukaryota; kingdom Viridiplantae; phylum Streptophyta; class Magnoliopsida; order Fabales; family Fabaceae; genus Glycyrrhiza; species Glycyrrhiza uralensis. Next base: position 20,803,179 of record BRZY01000004.1, read on the forward strand.
CGTCTCGTTCGTCCCTCTTCGTCCTCCCATTTGATCCGTAGGACTTCTTTGGACCAAGTACGTCTCGTTCGTCCCTCTTCGTCCTCCCATTTGATCCGTAGGCCTTCTTTGTACCAAGTTCGTCTCGTTCGTCCCTCTTCGTCCTCCCATTTGATCCGTAGGCCTTCTTTGTACCAAGTTCGTCTCGTTCGTCCCTCTTCGTCCTCCCATTTGATCGTAGGACTTCTTTGGACCAAGTACGTCTCGTTCGTCCCTCTTTGTCCTCCCATTTGATCCGTAGGCCTTCTTTGTACCAAGTTCGTCTCGTTCGTCCCTCTTCGTCCTCCCATTTGATCCCTTGGCCTTCTTTGTACCAAGTTCGTCTCGTTCGTCCCTCTTCGTCCTCCCATTTGATCCCTAGGCCTTCTTTGGACCAAGTTCGTCTCGTTCGTCCCTCTTCGTCCTCCCATTTGATCCGTTGGCAATCTTTGGTCCAAGTTCGTCTTGTTCGTCCCTCTTCGTCCTCCCATTTGATCCGTAGGCCTTCTTTGGACAAAGTTCGTCTCGTTCGTCCCTCTACGTCCTCCCATTTGATCCGTAGGCCTTCTTTGGACCATGTTCGTCTCGTTCGTCCATCTTCATCCTCCCATATGATCCTTGGCATTCTTTGTACCATGTTCGTCTCGTTCGTCCCTCTTCGTCCTCCCATTTGATCCGTAGGCCTTCTTTAGACCAAACTCGTCTCGTTCGTCCATCTTCGTCCTCCCATTTGATCCGTTGGCCTTCTTTGTACCAAGTTCGTCTCGTTCGTCCCTCTTCGTCCTCCCATTTGATCCGTAGGCCTTCTTTGGTCCAAGTTCGTCTTGTTCGTCCCTCTTCGTCCTCCCATTTGATCCGTAGGCCTTCTTTGGACAAAGTTCGTCTCGTTCGTCCCTCTACGTCCTCCCATTTGATCCGTAGGCCTTCTTTGTACCAAGTTCGACCCGTTCGTCCCTCTTCGTCCTCCCATTTGATCCGTAGGCCTTCTTTGGTCCAAGTTCGTCTTGTTCGTCCCTCTTCGTCCTCCCATTTGATCCGTAGGCCTTCTTTGGACAAAGTTCGTCTCGTTCGTCCCTCTACGTCCTCCCATTTGATCCGTAGGCCTTCTTTGGACCATGTTCGTCTCGTTCGTCCCTCTTCGTCCTCCCATTTGATCCGTTGGCCTTCTTTGTACCAAGTTCGTCTCGTTCGTCCCTCTTCGTACTCCCATTTGATCCCTTGGCCTTCTTTGTACCAAGTTCGTCTCGTTCGTCCCTCTTCGTCCTCCCATTTGATCCCTAGGCCTTCTTTGGACCAAGTTCGTCTCGTTCCTCCATCTTCGTCCTCCCATTTGATCCGTTGGCAATCTTTGGTCCAAGTTCGTCTTGTTCGTCCCTCTTCGTCCTCCCATTTGATCCGTAGGCCTTCTTTGGACAAAGTTCGTCTCGTTCGTCCCTCTACGTCCTCCCATTTGATCCGTAGGCCTTCTTTGTACCAAGTTCGACCCGTTCGTCCCTCTTCGTCCTCCCATTTGATCCGTAGGACTTCTTTGGACCAAGTACGTCTCGTTCGTCCCTCTTCGTCCTCCCATTTGATCCGTAGGCTTTCTTTGGACCAAGTTCGTCTCGTTCGTCCATCTTCGTCCTCCCATTTGATCCGTTGCCCTTCTTTGTTCCAAGTTCGTCTCGTTCGTCCATCTACGTCCTCCCATTTGATCCGTAGGCCTTCTTTGTACCAAGTTCGTCTCGTTCGTCCCTCTTCGTCCTCCCATTTGATCCGTAGGACTTCTTTGGACCAAGTACGTCTCGTTCGTCCCTGTTCGTCCTCCCATTTGATCCGTAGGCCTTCTTTGTACCAAGTTCGTCTCGTTCGTCCCTCTTCGTCCTCCCATTTGATCCCTTGGCCTTCTTTGTACCATGTTCGTCTCGTTCGTCCCTCTTCGTCCTCCCATTTGATCCGTAGGCCTTCTTCAGACCAAACTCGTCTCGTTCGTCCATCTTCGTCCTCCCATTTGATCCGTTGGCAATCTTTGGTCCAAGTTCGTCTCGTTCGTCCATCTTCGTCGTCCCATTTGATCCGTTGGCCTTCTTTGTACCAAGCTCGTCTCGTTCGTCCCTCTTCGTCCTCCCATTTGATCCGTAGGACTTCTTTGGACCAAGTACGTCTCGTTCGTCCCTCTTCGTCCTCCCATTTGATCCGTAGGCCTTCTTTGTACCAAGTTCGTCTCGTTCGTCCCTCTTCGTCCTCCCATTTGATCCCTTGGCCTTCTTTGTACCAAGTTCGTCTCGTTCGTCCCTCTTCGTCCTCCCATTTGATCCCTAGTCCTTCTTTGGACCAAGTTCGTCTCGTTCGTCCATCTTCGTCCTCCCATTTGATCCGTTGGCAATCTTTGGTCCAAGTTCGTCTCGTTCGTCCCTCTTCGTCCTCCCATTTGATCCCTAGGCCTTCTTTGGACCAAGTTCGTCTCGTTCGTCCCTCTTCGTCCTCGCATTTGATCCGTTGGCAATCTTTGGTCCAAGTTCGTCTTGTTCGTCCCTCTTCGTCCTCCCATTTGATCCGTAGGCCTTCTTTGGACAAAGTTCGTCTCGTTCGTCCCTCTACGTCCTCCCATTTGATCCGTAGGCCTTCTTTGGACCATGTTCGTCTCGTTCGTCCATCTTCATCCTCCCATATGATCCTTGGCATTCTTTGTACCATGTTCGTCTCGTTCGTCCCTCTTCGTCCTCCCATTTGATCCGTAGGCCTTCTTTAGACCAAACTCGTCTCGTTCGTCCATCTTCGTCCTCCCATTTGATCCGTTGGCCTTCTTTGTACCAAGTTCGTCTCGTTCGTCCCTCTTCGTCCTCCCATTTGATCCGTTGGCCTTCTTTGGTCCAAGTTCGTCTTGTTCGTCCCTCTTCGTCCTCCCATTTGATCCGTAGGCCTTCTTTGGACAAAGTTCGTCTCGTTCGTCCCTCTACGTCCTCCCATTTGATCCGTAGGCCTTCTTTGTACCAAGTTCGACCCGTTCGTCCCTCTTCGTCCTCCCATTTGATCCGTAGGCCTTCTTTGGTCCAAGTTCGTCTTGTTCGTCCCTCTTCGTCCTCCCATTTGATCCGTAGGCCTTCTTTGGACAAAGTTCGTCTCGTTCGTCCCTCTACGTCCTCCCATTTGATCCGTAGGCCTTCTTTGGACCATGTTCGTCTCGTTCGTCCCTCTTCGTCCTCCCATTTGATCCGTTGGCCTTCTTTGTACCAAGTTCGTCTCGTTCGTCCCTCTTCGTACTCCCATTTGATCCCTTGGCCTTCTTTGTACCAAGTTCGTCTCGTTCGTCCCTCTTCGTCCTCCCATTTGATCCCTAGGCCTTCTTTGGACCAAGTTCGTCTCGTTCCTCCATCTTCGTCCTCCCATTTGATCCGTTAGCAATCTTTGGTCCAAGTTCGTCTTGTTCGTCCCTCTTCGTCCTCCCATTTGATCCGTAGGCCTTCTTTGGACAAAGTTCGTCTCGTTCGTCCCTCTACGTCCTCCCATTTGATCCGTAGGCCTTCTTTGTACCAAGTTCGACCCGTTCGTCCCTCTTCGTCCTCCCATTTGATCCGTAGGACTTCTTTGGACCAAGTACGTCTCGTTCGTCCCTCTTCGTCCTCCCATTTGATCCGTAGGCTTTCTTTGGACCAAGTTCGTCTCGTTCGTCCATCTTCGTCCTCCCATTTGATCCGTTGCCCTTCTTTGTTCCAAGTTCGTCTCGTTCGTCCATCTACGTCCTCCCATTTGATCCGTAGGCCTTCTTTGTACCAAGTTCGTCTCGTTCGTCCCTCTTCGTCCTCCCATTTGATCCGTAGGACTTCTTTGGACCAAGTACGTCTCGTTCGTCCCTGTTCGTCCTCCCATTTGATCCGTAGGCCTTCTTTGTACCAAGTTCGTCTCGTTCGTCCCTCTTCGTCCTCCCATTTGATCCCTTGGCCTTCTTTGTACCATGTTCGTCTCGTTCGTCCCTCTTCGTCCTCCCATTTGATCCGTAGGCCTTCTTCAGACCAAACTCGTCTCGTTCGTCCATCTTCGTCCTCCCATTTGATCCGTTGGCAATCTTTGGTCCAAGTTCGTCTCGTTCGTCCATCTTCGTCGTCCCATTTGATCCGTTGGCCTTCTTTGTACCAAGCTCGTCTCGTTCGTCCCTCTTCGTCCTCCCATTTGATCCGTAGGACTTCTTTGGACCAAGTACGTCTCGTTCGTCCCTCTTCGTCCTCCCATTTGATCCGTAGGCCTTCTTTGTACCAAGTTCGTCTCGTTCGTCCCTCTTCGTCCTCCCATTTGATCCCTTGGCCTTCTTTGTACCAAGTTCGTCTCGTTCGTCCCTCTTCGTCCTCCCATTTGATCCCTAGTCCTTCTTTGGACCAAGTTCGTCTCGTTCGTCCATCTTCGTCCTCCCATTTGATCCGTTGGCAATCTTTGGTCCAAGTTCGTCTCGTTCGTCCCTCTTCGTCCTCCCATTTGATCCCTTGGCCTTCTTTGTACCAAGTTCGTCTCGTTCGTCCCTCTTCGTCCTCCCATTTGATCCCTAGGCCTTCTTTGGACCAAGTTCGTCTCATTCGTCCATCTTCGTCCTCCCATTTGATCCGTTGGCAATCTTTGGTCCAAGTTCGTCTGGTTCGTCCCTCTTCGTCCTCCCATTTGATCCGTAGGCCTCCTTTGGACAAAGTTCGTCTCGTTCGTCCCTCTACGTCCTCCCATTTGATCCGTAGGCCTTCTTTGGACCAAGTTCGTCTCGTTCGTCCCTCTTCGTCCTCCCATTTGATCCGTAGGCCTTCTTTGGACCAAGTTCGTCTCGTTCGTCCATCTTCGTCCTCCCATTTGATCCCTTGGCCTTCTTTGTACCATGTTCGCCTCGTTCGTCCCTCTTCGTCCTCCCATTTGATCCGTAGGCCTTCTTTGGACCATGTTCGTCTCGTTCGTCCCTCTTCGTCCTCCCATTTGATCCGTAGGCTTTCTTTGGACCAAGTTCGTCTCGTTCGTCCATCTTCGTCCTCCCATTTGATCCGTTGCCCTTCTTTGTTCCAAGTTCGTCTCGTTCGTCCATATACGTCCTCCCATTTGATCCGTAGGCCTTCTTTGTACCAAGTTCGTCTCGTTCGTCCCTCTTCGTCCTCCCATTTGATCCGTAGGACTTCTTTGTACTATTTTCGTCTCGTTCGTCCCTCTTCGTCCTCCCATTTGATCCGTAGGCTTTCTTTGGACCAAGTTCGTCTCGTTCGTCCATCTTCGTCCTCCCATTTGATCCGTTGCCCTTCTTTGTTCCATGTTCGTCTCGTTCGTCCATCTACGTCCTCCCATTTGATCCGTAGGCCTTCTTTGTACCAAGTTCGTCTCGTTCGTCCCTCTTCGTCCTCCCATTTGATCCCTTGGCCTTCTTTGTACCAAGTTCGTCTCGTTCGTCCCTCTTCGTCCTCCCATTTGATCCCTAGGCCTTCTTTGGACCAAGTTCGTCTCGTTCGTCCATCTTCGTCCTCCCATTTGATCCGTTGGCAATCTTTGGTCCAAGTTCGTCTTGTTCGTCCCTCTTCGTCCTCCCATTTGATCCGTAGGCCTTCTTTGGACAAAGTTCGTCTCGTTCGTCCCTCTACGTCCTCCCATTTGATCCGTAGGCCTTCTTTGGACCATGTTCGTCTCGTTCGTCCATCTTCATCCTCCCATATGATCCTTGGCATTCTTTGTACCATGTTCGTCTCGTTCGTCCCTCTTCGTCCTCCCATTTGATCCGTAGGCCTTCTTTAGACCAAACTCGTCTCGTTCGTCCATCTTCGTCCTCCCATTTGATCCGTTGGCCTTCTTTGTACCAAGTTCGTCTCGTTCGTCCCTCTTCGTCCTCCCATTTGATCCGTAGGCCTTCTTTGGACCATGTTCGTCTCGTTCGTCCATCTTCGTCCTCCGATTTGATCCGTTGCCCTTCTTTGTTCCAAGTTCTTCTCGTTCGTCCATCTACGTCCTCCCATTTGATCCGTAGGCCTTCTTTGTACCAAGTTCGTCTCGTTCGTCCCTCTTCGTCCTCCCATTTGATCGTAGGACTTCTTTGGACCAAGTACGTCTCGTTCGTCCCTCTTTGTCCTCCCATTTGATCCCTTGGCCTTCTTTGTACCAAGTTCGTCTCGTTCGTCCCTCTTCGTCCTCCCATTTGATCCCTAGGCCTTCTTTGGACCAAGTTCGTCTCGTTCCTCCATCTTCGTCCTCCCATTTGATCCGTTGGCAATCTTTGGTCCAAGTTCGTCTTGTTCGTCCCTCTTCGTCCTCCCATTTGATCCGTAGGCCTTCTTTGGACAAAGTTCGTCTCGTTCGTCCCTCTACGTCCTCCCATTTGATCCGTAGGCCTTCTTTGTACCAAGTTCGACCCGTTCGTCCCTCTTCGTCCTCCCATTTGATCCGTAGGACTTCTTTGGACCAAGTACGTCTCGTTCGTCCCTCTTCGTCCTCCCATTTGATCCGTAGGCTTTCTTTGGACCAAGTTCGTCTCGTTCGTCCATCTTCGTCCTCCCATTTGATCCGTTGCCCTTCTTTGTTCCAAGTTCGTCTCGTTCGTCCATCTACGTCCTCCCATTTGATCCGTAGGCCTTCTTTGTACCAAGTTCGTCTCGTTCGTCCCTCTTCGTCCTCCCATTTGATCCGTTGGGAATCTTTGGTCCAAGTTCGTCTTGTTCGTCCCTCTTCGTCCTCCCATTTGATCCGTAGGCCTTCTTTGGACAAAGTTCGTCTCGTTCGTCCCTCTACGTCCTCCCATTTGATCCGTAGGCCTTCTTTGGACCATGTTCGTCTCGTTCGTCCATCTTCATCCTCCCATATGATCCTTGGCATTCTTTGTACCATGTTCGTCTCGTTCGTCCCTCTTCGTCCTCCCATTTGATCCGTAGGCCTTCTTTAGACCAAACTCGTCTCGTTCGTCCATCTTCGTCCTCCCATTTGATCCGTTGGCCTTCTTTGTACCAAGTTCGTCTCGTTCGTCCCTCTTCGTCCTCCCATTTGATCCGTAGGCCTTCTTTGGACCATGTTCGTCTCGTTCGTCCATCTTCGTCCTCCGATTTGATCCGTTGCCCTTCTTTGTTCCAAGTTCTTCTCGTTCGTCCATCTACGTCCTCCCATTTGATCCGTAGGCCTTCTTTGTACCAAGTACGTCTGGTTCGTCCCTCTTCGTCCTCCCATTTGATCCGTAGGCCTCCTTTGGACAAAGTTCGTCTCGTTCGTCCCTCTACGTCCTCCCATTTGATCCGTAGGCCTTCTTTGGACCAAGTTCGTCTCGTTCGTCCCTCTTCGTCCTCCCATTTGATCCGTAGGCCTTCTTTGGACCAAGTTCGTCTCGTTCGTCCATCTTCGTCCTCCCATTTGATCCCTTGGCCTTCTTTGTACCATGTTCGCCTCGTTCGTCCCTCTTCGTCCTCCCATTTGATCCGTAGGCCTTCTTTGGACCATGTTCGTCTCGTTCGTCCCTCTTCGTCCTCCCATTTGATCCGTAGGCTTTCTTTGGACCAAGTTCGTCTCGTTCGTCCATCTTCGTCCTCCCATTTGATCCGTTGCCCTTCTTTGTTCCAAGTTCGTCTCGTTCGTCCATCTACGTCCTCCCATTTGATCCGTAGGCCTTCTTTGTACCAAGTTCGTCTCGTTCGTCCCTCTTCGTCCTCCCATTTGATCCGTAGGACTTCTTTGTACTATTTTCGTCTCGTTCGTCCCTCTTCGTCCTCCCATTTGATCCGTAGGCTTTCTTTGGACGAAGTTCGTCTCGTTCGTCCATCTTCGTCCTCCCATTTGATCCGTTGCCCTTCTTTGTTCCATGTTCGTCTCGTTCGTCCATCTACGTCCTCCCATTTGATCCGTAGGCCTTCTTTGTACCAAGTTCGTCTCGTTCGTCCCTCTTCGTCCTCCCATTTGATCCCTTGGCCTTCTTTGTACCAAGTTCGTCTCGTTCGTCCCTCTTCGTCCTCCCATTTGATCCCTAGGCCTTCTTTGGACCAAGTTCGTCTCGTTCGTCCATCTTCGTCCTCCCATTTGATCCGTTGGCAATCTTTGGTCCAAGTTCGTCTTGTTCGTCCCTCTTCGTCCTCCCATTTGATCCGTAGGCCTTCTTTGGACAAAGTTCGTCTCGTTCGTCCCTCTACGTCCTCCCATTTGATCCGTAGGCCTTCTTTGGACCATGTTCGTCTCGTTCGTCCATCTTCATCCTCCCATATGATCCTTGGCATTCTTTGTACCATGTTCGTCTCGTTCGTCCCTCTTCGTCCTCCCATTTGATCCGTAGGCCTTCTTTAGACCAAACTCGTCTCGTTCGTCCATCTTCGTCCTCCCATTTGATCCGTTGGCCTTCTTTGTACCAAGTTCGTCTCGTTCGTCCCTCTTCGTCCTCCCATTTGATCCGTAGGCCTTCTTTGGACCATGTTCGTCTCGTTCGTCCATCTTCGTCCTCCGATTTGATCCGTAGGCCTTCTTTGTACCAAGTTCGTCTCGTTCGTCCCTCTTCGTCCTCCCATTTGATCGTAGGACTTCTTTGGACCAAGTACGTCTCGTTCGTCCCTCTTTGTCCTCCCATTTGATCCGTAGGCCTTCTTTGTACCAAGTTCGTCTCGTTCGTCCCTCTTCGTCCTCCCATTTGATCCCTTGGCCTTCTTTGTACCAAGTTCGTCTCGTTCGTCCCTCTTCGTCCTCCCATTTGATCCCTAGGCCTTCTTTGGACCAAGTTCGTCTCGTTCGTCCCTCTTCGTCCTCCCATTTGATCCGTAGGCCTTCTTTGGACCAAGTTCGTCTCGTTCGTCCATCTTCGTCCTCCCATTTGATCCCTTGGCCTTCTTTGTACCATGTTCGCCTCGTTCGTCCCTCTTCGTCCTCCCATTTGATCCGTAGGCCTTCTTTGGACCATGTTCGTCTCGTTCGTCCCTCTTCGTCCTCCCATTTGATCCGTAGGCTTTCTTTGGACCAAGTTCGTCTCGTTCGTCCATCTTCGTCCTCCCATTTGATCCGTTGCCCTTCTTTGTTCCAAGTTCGTCTCGTTCGTCCATCTACGTCCTCCCATTTGATCCGTAGGCCTTCTTTGTACCAAGTTCGTCTCGTTCGTCCCTCTTCGTCCTCCCATTTGATCCGTAGGACTTCTTTGTACTATTTTCGTCTCGTTCGTCCCTCTTCGTCCTCCCATTTGATCCGTAGGCTTTCTTTGGACGAAGTTCGTCTCGTTCGTCCATCTTCGTCCTCCCATTTGATCCGTTGCCCTTCTTTGTTCCATGTTCGTCTCGTTCGTCCATCTACGTCCTCCCATTTGATCCGTAGGCCTTCTTTGTACCAAGTTCGTCTCGTTCGTCCCTCTTCGTCCTCCCATTTGATCCCTTGGCCTTCTTTGTACCAAGTTCGTCTCGTTCGTCCCTCTTCGTCCTCCCATTTGATCCCTAGGCCTTCTTTGGACCAAGTTCGTCTCGTTCGTCCATCTTCGTCCTCCCATTTGATCCGTTGGCAATCTTTGGTCCAAGTTCGTCTTGTTCGTCCCTCTTCGTCCTCCCATTTGATCCGTAGGCCTTCTTTGGACAAAGTTCGTCTCGTTCGTCCCTCTACGTCCTCCCATTTGATCCGTAGGCCTTCTTTGGACCATGTTCGTCTCGTTCGTCCATCTTCATCCTCCCATATGATCCTTGGCATTCTTTGTACCATGTTCGTCTCGTTCGTCCCTCTTCGTCCTCCCATTTGATCCGTAGGCCTTCTTTAGACCAAACTCGTCTCGTTCGTCCATCTTCGTCCTCCCATTTGATCCGTTGGCCTTCTTTGTACCAAGTTCGTCTCGTTCGTCCCTCTTCGTCCTCCCATTTGATCCGTAGGCCTTCTTTGGACCATGTTCGTCTCGTTCGTCCATCTTCGTCCTCCGATTTGATCCGTTGCCCTTCTTTGTTCCAAGTTCTTCTCGTTCGTCCATCTACGTCCTCCCATTTGATCCGTAGGCCTTCTTTGTACCAAGTTCGTCTCGTTCGTCCCTCTTCGTCCTCCCATTTGATCGTAGGACTTCTTTGGACCAAGTACGTCTCGTTCGTCCCTCTTTGTCCTCCCATTTGATCCGTAGGCCTTCTTTGTACCAAGTTCGTCTCGTTCGTCCCTCTTCGTCCTCCCATTTGATCCCTTGGCCTTCTTTGTACCAAGTTCGTCTCGTTCGTCCCTCTTCGTCCTCCCATTTGATCCCTAGGCCTTCTTTGGACCAAGTTCGTCTCGTTCGTCCATCTTCGTCCTCCCATTTGATCCGTTGGCAATCTTTGGTCCAAGTTCGTCTTGTTCGTCCCTCTTCGTCCTCCCATTTGATCCGTAGGCCTTCTTTGGACAAAGTTCGTCTCGTTCGTCCCTCTACGTCCTCCCATTTGATCCGTAGGCCTTCTTTGGACCATGTTCGTCTCGTTCGTCCATCTTCATCCTCCCATATGATCCTTGGCATTCTTTGTACCATGTTCGTCTCGTTCGTCCCTCTTCGTCCTCCCATTTGATCCGTAGGCCTTCTTTAGACCAAACTCGTCTCGTTCGTCCATCTTCGTCCTCCCATTTGATCCGTTGGCCTTCTTTGTACCAAGTTCGTCTCGTTCGTCCCTCTTCGTCCTCCCATTTGATCCGTATGCCTTCTTTGGACCATGTTCGTCTCGTTCGTCCATCTTCGTCCTCCGATTTGATCCGTTGCCCTTCTTTGTTCCAAGTTCTTCTCGTTCGTCCATCTACGTCCTCCCATTTGATCCGTAGGCCTTCTTTGTACCAAGTTCGTCTCGTTCGTCCCTCTTCGTCCTCCCATTTGATCGTAGGACTTCTTTGGACCAAGTACGTCTCGTTCGTCCCTCTTTGTCCTCCCATTTGATCCGTAGGCCTTCTTTGTACCAAGTTCGTCTCGTTCGTCCCTCTTCGTCCTCCCATTTGATCCCTTGGCCTTCTTTGTACCAAGTTCGTCTCGTTCGTCCCTCTTCGTCCTCCCATTTGATCCCTAGGCCTTCTTTGGACCAAGTTCGTCTCGTTCCTCCATCTTCGTCCTCCCATTTGATCCGTTGGCAATCTTTGGTCCAAGTTCGTCTTGTTCGTCCCTCTTCGTCCTCCCATTTGATCCGTAGGCCTTCTTTGGACAAAGTTCGTCTCGTTCGTCCCTCTACGTCCTCCCATTTGATCCGTAGGCCTTCTTTGTACCAAGTTCGACCCGTTCGTCCCTCTTCGTCCTCCCATTTGATCCGTAGGACTTCTTTGGACCAAGTACGTCTCGTTCGTCCCTCTTCGTCCTCCCATTTGATCCGTAGGCTTTCTTTGGACCAAGTTCGTCTCGTTCGTCCATCTTCGTCCTCCCATTTGATCCGTTGCCCTTCTTTGTTCCAAGTTCGTCTCGTTCGTCCATCTACGTCCTCCCATTTGATCCGTAGGCCTTCTTTGTACCAAGTTCGTCTCGTTCGTCCCTCTTCGTCCTCCCATTTGATCCGTTGGCAATCTTTGGTCCAAGTTCGTCTTGTTCGTCCCTCTTCGTCCTCCCATTTGATCCGTAGGCCTTCTTTGGACAAAGTTCGTCTCGTTCGTCCATCTTCGTCCTCCGATTTGATCCGTTGCGCTTCTTTGTTCCAAGTTCTTCTCGTTCGTCCATCTACGTCCTCCCATTTGATCCGTAGGCCTTCTTTGTACCAAGTACGTCTGGTTCGTCCCTCTTCGTCCTCCCATTTGATCCGTAGGCCTCCTTTGGACAAAGTTCGTCTCGTTCGTCCCTCTACGTCCTCCCATTTGATCCGTAGGCCTTCTTTGGACCAAGTTCGTCTCGTTCGTCCCTCTTCGTCCTCCCATTTGATCCGTAGGCCTTCTTTGGACCAAGTTCGTCTCGTTCGTCCATCTTCGTCCTCCCATTTGATCCCTTGGCCTTCTTTGTACCATGTTCGCCTCGTTCGTCCCTCTTCGTCCTCCCATTTGATCCCTTGGCCTTCTTTGTACCATGTTCGCCTCGTTCGTCCCTCTTCGTCCTCCCATTTGATCCGTAGGCCTTCTTTGGACCATGTTCGTCTCGTTCGTCCCTCTTCGTCCTCCCATTTGATCCGTAGGCTTTCTTTGGACCAAGTTCGTCTCGTTCGTCCATCTTCGTCCTCCCATTTGATCCGTTGCCCTTCTTTGTTCCAAGTTCGTCTCGTTCGTCCATCTACGTCCTCCCATTTGATCCGTAGGCCTTCTTTGTACCAAGTTCGTCTCGTTCGTCCCTCTTCGTCCTCCCATTTGATCCGTAGGACTTCTTTGTACTATTTTCGTCTCGTTCGTCCCTCTTCGTCCTCCCATTTGATCCGTAGGCTTTCTTTGGACCAAGTTCGTCTCGTTCGTCCATCTTCGTCCTCCCATTTGATCCGTTGCCCTTCTTTGTTCCATGTTCGTCTCGTTCGTCCATCTACGTCCTCCCATTTGATCCGTAGGCCTTCTTTGTACCAAGTTCGTCTCGTTCGTCCCTCTTCGTCCTCCCATTTGATCCCTTGGCCTTCTTTGTACCAAGTTCGTCTCGTTCGTCCCTCTTCGTCCTCCCATTTGATCCCTAGGCCTTCTTTGGACCAAGTTCGTCTCGTTCGTCCATCTTCGTCCTCCCATTTGATCCGTTGGCAATCTTTGGTCCAAGTTCGTCTTGTTCGTCCCTCTTCGTCCTCCCATTTGATCCGTAGGCCTTCTTTGGACAAAGTTCGTCTCGTTCGTCCCTCTACGTCCTCCCATTTGATCCGTAGGCCTTTTTTGTACCAAGTTCGACCCGTTCGTCCCTCTTCGTCCTCCCATTTGATCCGTAGGACTTCTTTGGACCAAGTACGTCTCGTTCGTCCCTCTTCGTCCTCCCATTTGATCCGTAGGCTTTCTTTGGACCAAGTTCGTCTCGTTCGTCCATCTTCGTCCTCCCATTTGATCCGTTGCCCTTCTTTGTTCCAAGTTCGTCTCGTTCGTCCATCTACGTCCTCCCATTTGATCCGTAGGCCTTCTTTGTACCAAGTTCGTCTCGTTCGTCCCTCTTCGTCCTCCCATTTGATCCGTAGGACTTCTTTGGACCAAGTACGTCTCGTTCGTCCCTGTTCGTCCTCCCATTTGATCCGTAGGCCTTCTTTGTACCAAGTTCGTCTCGTTCGTCCCTCTTCGTCCTCCCATTTGATCCCTTGGCCTTCTTTGTACCATGTTCGTCTCGTTCGTCCCTCTTCGTCCTCCCATTTGATCCGTAGGCCTTCTTCAGACCAAACTCGTCTCGTTCGTCCATCTTCGTCCTCCCATTTGATCCGTTGGCAATCTTTGGTCCAAGTTCGTCTCGTTCGTCCATCTTCGTCGTCCCATTTGATCCGTTGGCCTTCTTTGTACCAAGCTCGTCTCGTTCGTCCCTCTTCGTCCTCCCATTTGATCCGTAGGACTTCTTTGGACCAAGTACGTCTCGTTCGTCCCTCTTCGTCCTCCCATTTGATCCGTAGGCCTTCTTTGTACCAAGTTCGTCTCGTTCGTCCCTCTTCGTCCTCCCATTTGATCCCTTGGCCTTCTTTGTACCAAGTTCGTCTCGTTCGTCCCTCTTCGTCCTACCATTTGATCCCTAGTCCTTCTTTGGACCAAGTTCGTCTCGTTCGTCCATCTTCGTCCTCCCATTTGATCCGTTGGCAATCTTTGGTCCAAGTTCGTCTCGTTCGTCCCTCTTCGTCCTCCCATTTGATCCCTTGGCCTTCTTTGTACCAAGTTCGTCTCGTTCGTCCCTCTTCGTCCTCCCATTTGATCCCTAGGCCTTCTTTGGACCAAGTTCGTCTCGTTCGTCCATCTTCGTCCTCCCATTTGATCCGTTGGCATTCTTTGGTCCAAGTTCGTCTGGTTCGTCCCTCTTCGTCCTCCCATTTGATCCGTAGGCCTCCTTTGGACAAAGTTCGTCTCGTTCGTCCCTCTACGTCCTCCCATTTGATCCGTAGGCCTTCTTTGGACCAAGTTCGTCTCGTTCGTCCCTCTTCGTCCTCCCATTTGATCCGTAGGCCTTCTTTGGACCAAGTTCGTCTCGTTCGTCCATCTTCGTCCTCCCATTTGATCCCTTGGCCTTCTTTGTACCATGTTCGCCTCGTTCGTCCCTCTTCGTCCTCCCATTTGATCCGTAGGCCTTCTTTGGACCATGTTCGTCTCGTTCGTCCCTCTTCGTCCTCCCATTTGATCCGTAGGCTTTCTTTGGACCAAGTTCGTCTCGTTCGTCCATCTTCGTCCTCCCATTTGATCCGTTGCCCTTCTTTGTTCCAAGTTCGTCTCGTTCGTCCATCTACGTCCTCCCATTTGATCCGTAGGCCTTCTTGGTACCAAGTTCGTCTCGTTCGTCCCTCTTCGTCCTCCCATTTGATCCGTAGGACTTCTTTGTACTATTTTCGTCTCGTTCGTCCCTCTTCGTCCTCCCATTTGATCCGTAGGCTTTCTTTGGACCAAGTTCGTCTCGTTCGTCCATCTTCGTCCTCCCATTTGATCCGTTGCCCTTCTTTGTTCCATGTTCGTCTCGTTCGTCCATCTACGTCCTCCCATTTGATCCGTAGGCCTTCTTTGTACCAAGTTCGTCTCGTTCGTCCCTCTTCGTCCTCCCATTTGATCCCTTGGCCTTCTTTGTACCAAGTTCGTCTCGTTCGTCCCTCTTCGTCCTCCCATTTGATCCCCAGGCCTTCTTTGGACCAAGTTCGTCTCGTTCGTCCATCTTCGTCCTCCCATTTGATCCGTTGGCAATCTTTGGTCCAAGTTCGTCTTGTTCGTCCCTCTTCGTCCTCCCATTTGATCCGTAGGCCTTCTTTGGACAAAGTTCGTCTCGTTCGTCCCTCTACGTCCTCCCATTTGATCCGTAGGCCTTCTTTGGACCATGTTCGTCTCGTTCGTCCATCTTCATCCTCCCATATGATCCTTGGCATTCTTTGTACCATGTTCGTCTCGTTCGTCCCTCTTCGTCCTCCCATTTGATCCGTAGGCCTTCTTTAGACCAAACTCGTCTCGTTCGTCCATGTTCGTCCTCCCATTTGATCCGTTGGCCTTCTTTGTACCAAGTTCGTCTCGTTCGTCCCTCTTCGTCCTCCCATTTGATCCGTAGGCCTTCTTTGGACCATGTTCGTCTCGTTCGTCCATCTTCGTCCTCCGATTTGATCCGTTGCCCTTCTTTGTTCCAAGTTCTTCTCGTTCGTCCATCTACGTCCTCCCATTTGATCCGTAGGCCTTCTTTGTACCAAGTTCGTCTCGTTCGTCCCTCTTCGTCCTCCCATTTGATCGTAGGACTTCTTTGGACCAAGTACGTCTCGTTCGTCCCTCTTTGTCCTCCCATTTGATCCGTAGGCCTTCTTTGTACCAAGTTCGTCTCGTTCGTCCCTCTTCGTCCTCCCATTTGATCCCTTGGCCTTCTTTGTACCAAGTTCGTCTCGTTCGTCCCTCTTCGTCCTCCCATTTGATCCCTAGGCCTTCTTTGGACCAAGTTCGTCTCGTTCGTCCCTCTTCGTCCTCCCATTTGATCCGTTGGCAATCTTTGGTCCAAGTTCGTCTTGTTCGTCCCTCTTCGTCCTCCCATTTGATCCGTAGGCCTTCTTTGGACAAAGTTCGTCTCGTTCGTCCCTCTACGTCCTCCCATTTGATCCGTAGGCCTTCTTTGGACCAAGTTCATCTCGTTCGTCCCTCTTCGTCCTCCCATTTGATCCGTTGGCCTTCTTTGTACCAAGTTCGTCTCGTTCGTCCCTCTTCGTCCTCCCATTTGATCCGTAGGCCTTCTTTGGACCAAGTTCGTCTCGTTCGTCCATCTTCGTCCTCCCATTTGATCCCTTGGCCTTCTTTGTACCATGTTCGTCTTGTTCGTCCCTCTTCGTCCTCCCATTTGATCCGTAGGCCTTCTTTGGACCATGTTCGTCTCGTTCGTCCATCTTCGTCCTCCCATTTGATCCGTAGGCTTTCTTTGGACCAAGTTCGTCTCGTTCGTCCATCTTCGTCCTCCCATTTGATCCGTTGCCCTTCTTTGTTCCAAGTTCGTCTCGTTCGTCCATCTACGTCCTCCCATTTGATCCGTAGGCCTTCTTGGTACCAAGTTCGTCTCGTTCGTCCCTCTTCGTCCTCCCATTTGATCCGTAGGACTTCTTTGTACTATTTTCGTCTCGTTCGTCCCTCTTCGTCCTCCCATTTGATCCGTAGGCTTTCTTTGGACCAAGTTCGTCTCGTTCGTCCATCTTCGTCCTCCCATTTGATCCGTTGCCCTTCTTTGTTCCATGTTCGTCTCGTTCGTCCATCTACGTCCTCCCATTTGATCCGTAGGCCTTCTTTGTACCAAGTTCGTCTCGTTCGTCCCTCTTCGTCCTCCCATTTGATCCCTTGGCCTTCTTTGTACCAAGTTCGTCTCGTTCGTCCCTCTTCGTCCTCCCATTTGATCCCCAGGCCTTCTTTGGACCAAGTTCGTCTCGTTCGTCCATCTTCGTCCTCCCATTTGATCCGTTGGCAATCTTTGGTCCAAGTTCGTCTTGTTCGTCCCTCTTCGTCCTCCCATTTGATCCGTAGGCCTTCTTTGGACAAAGTTCGTCTCGTTCGTCCCTCTACGTCCTCCCATTTGATCCGTAGGCCTTCTTTGGACCATGTTCGTCTCGTTCGTCCATCTTCATCCTCCCATATGATCCTTGGCATTCTTTGTACCATGTTCGTCTCGTTCGTCCCTCTTCGTCCTCCCATTTGATCCGTAGGCCTTCTTTAGACCAAACTCGTCTCGTTCGTCCATGTTCGTCCTCCCATTTGATCCGTTGGCCTTCTTTGTACCAAGTTCGTCTCGTTCGTCCCTCTTCGTCCTCCCATTTGATCCGTAGGCCTTCTTTGGACCATGTTCGTCTCGTTCGTCCATCTTCGTCCTCCGATTTGATCCGTTGCCCTTCTTTGTTCCAAGTTCTTCTCGTTCGTCCATCTACGTCCTCCCATTTGATCCGTAGGCCTTCTTTGTACCAAGTTCGTCTCGTTCGTCCCTCTTCGTCCTCCCATTTGATCGTAGGACTTCTTTGGACCAAGTACGTCTCGTTCGTCCCTCTTTGTCCTCCCATTTGATCCGTAGGCCTTCTTTGTACCAAGTTCGTCTCGTTCGTCCCTCTTCGTCCTCCCATTTGATCCCTTGGCCTTCTTTGTACCAAGTTCGTCTCGTTCGTCCCTCTTCGTCCTCCCATTTGATCCCTAGGCCTTCTTTGGACCAAGTTCGTCTCGTTCGTCCCTCTTCGTCCTCCCATTTGATCCGTTGGCAATCTTTGGTCCAAGTTCGTCTTGTTCGTCCCTCTTCGTCCTCCCATTTGATCCGTAGGCCTTCTTTGGACAAAGTTCGTCTCGTTCGTCCCTCTACGTCCTCCCATTTGATCCGTAGGCCTTCTTTGGACCAAGTTCATCTCGTTCGTCCCTCTTCGTCCTCCCATTTGATCCGTTGGCCTTCTTTGTACCAAGTTCGTCTCGTTCGTCCCTCTTCGTCCTCCCATTTGATCCGTAGGCCTTCTTTGGACCAAGTTCGTCTCGTTCGTCCATCTTCGTCCTCCCATTTGATCCCTTGGCCTTCTTTGTACCATGTTCGTCTTGTTCGTCCCTCTTCGTCCTCCCATTTGATCCGTAGGCCTTCTTTGGACCATGTTCGTCTCGTTCGTCCATCTTCGTCCTCCCATTTGATCCGTTGCCCTTCTTTGTTCCAAGTTCGTCTCGTTCGTCCATCTACGTCCTCCCATTTGATCCGAAGGCCTTCTTTGTACCAAGTTCGTCTCGTTCGTCCCTCTTCGTCCTCCCATTTGATCCGTAGGACTTCTTTGTACTATTTTCGTCTCGTTCGTCCCTCTTCGTCCTCCCATTTGATCCGTAGGCTTTCTTTGGACCAAGTTCGTCTCGTTCGTCCATCTTCGTCCTCCCATTTGATCCATTGCCCTTCTTTGTTCCAAGTTCGTCTCGTTCGTCCATCTACGTCCTCCCATTTGATCCGTAGGCCTTCTTTGTACCAAGTTTGTCTCGTTCGTCCCTCTTCGTCCTCCCATTTGATCCCTTGGCCTTCTTTGTACCAAGTTCGTCTCGTTCGTCCCTCTTCGTCGTCCCATTTGATCCCTAGGCCTTCTTTGGACCAAGTTCGTCTCGTTCGTCCATCTTCGTCCTCCCATTTGATCCGTAGGCTTTCTTTGGACCAAGTTCGTCTCGTTCGTCCATCTTCGTCCTCCCATTTGATCCGTTGCCCTTCTTTGTTCCAAGTTCGTCTCGTTCGTCCATCTACGTCCTCCCATTTGATCCGAAGGCCTTCTTTGTACCAAGTTCGTCTCGTTCGTCCCTCTTCGTCCTCCCATTTGATCCGTAGGACTTCTTTGTACTATTTTCGTCTCGTTCGTCCCTCTTCGTCCTCCCATTTGATCCCTTGGCCTTCTTTGTACCAAGTTCGTCTCGTTCGTCCCTCTTCGTCGTCCCATTTGATCCCTAGGCCTTCTTTGGACCAAGTTCGTCTCGTTCGTCCATCTTCGTCCTCCCATTTGATCCGTTGGCAATCTTTGGTCCAAGTTCGTCTTGTTCGTCCCTCTTCGTCCTCCCATTTGATCCGTAGGCCTTCTTTGGACAAAGTTCGTCACGTTCGTCCCTCTACGTCCTCCCATTTGATCCGTAGGCCTTCTTTGGACCATGTTCGTCTCGTTCGTCCATCTTCATCCTCCCATATGATCCTTGGCATTCTTTGTACCATGTTCGTCTCGTTCGTCCCTCTTCGTCCTCCCATTTGATCCGTAGGCCTTCTTTAGACCAAACTCGTCTCGTTCGTCCATCTTCGTCCTCCCATTTGATCCGTTGGCCTTCTTTGTACCAAGTTCGTCTCGTTCGTCCCTCTTCGTCCTCCCATTTGATCCGTAGGCCTACTTTGGACCATGTTCGTCTCGTTCGTCCATCTTCGTCCTCCGATTTGATCCGTTGCCCTTCTTTGTTCCAAGTTCGTCTCGTTCGTCCAGCTACGTCCTCCCATTTGATCCGTAGGCCATCTTTGTACCAAGTTCGTCTCGTTCGTCCCTCTTCGTCCTCCCATTTGATCGTAGGACTTCTTTGGACCAAGTACGTCTCGTTCGTCCCTCTTTGTCCTCCCATTTGATCCGTAGGCCTTCTTTGTACCAAGTTCGTCTCGTTCGTCCCTCTTCGTCCTCCCATTTGATCCCTTGGCCTTCTTTGTACCAAGTTCGTCTCGTTCGTCCCTCTTCGTCCTCCCATTTGATCCGTTGGCAATCTTTGGTACAAGTTCGTCTTGTTCGTCCCTCTTCGTCCTTCCATTTGATCCGTAGGCCTTCTTTGGACCAAGTTCGTCTCGTTCGTCCCTCTTCGTCCTCCCATTTGATCCGTAGGACTTCTTTGGACCAAGTACATCTCGTTCGTCCCTCTTCGTCCTCCCATTTGATCCGTAGGCCTTCTTTGTACCAAGTTCGTCTCGTTCGTCCCTCTTCGTACTCCCATTTGATCCCTTGGCCTTCTTTGTACCAAGTTCGTCTCGTTCGTCCCTCTTCGTCCTCCCATTTGATCCCTAGGCCTTCTTTGGACCAAGTTCGTCTCGTTCCTCCATCTTCGTCCTCCCATTTGATCCGTTGGCAATCTTTGGTCCAAGTTCGTCTTGTTCGTCCCTCTTCGTCCTCCCATTTGATCCGTAGGCTTTCTTTGGACCAAGTTCGTCTCGTTCGTCCATCTTCGTCCTCCCATTTGATCCGTTGCCCTTCTTTGTTCCAAGTTCGTCTCGTTCGTCTATCTACGTCCTCCCATTTGATCCGTAGGCCTTCTTTGTACCAAGTTCGTCTCGTTCGTCCCTCTTCGTCCTCCCATTTGATCCCTTGGCCTTCTTTGTACCAAGTTCGTCTCGTTCGTCCCTCTTCGTCCTCCCATTTGATCCGTTGGCAATCTTTGGTACAAGTTCGTCTTGTTCGTCCCTCTTCGTCCTTCCATTTGATCCGTAGGCCTTCTTTGTACCAAGTTCGACCCGTTCGTCCCTCTTCGTCCTCCCATTTGATCCGTAGGACTTCTTTGGACCAAGTACGTCTCGTTCGTCCCTCTTCGTCCTCCCATTTGATCCGTAGGCTTTCTTTGGACCAAGTTCGTCTCGTTCGTCCATCTTCGTCCTCCCATTTGATCCGTTGCCCTTCTTTGTTCCAAGTTCGTCTCGTTCGTCTATCTACGTCCTCCCATTTGATCCGTAGGCCTTCTTTGTACCAAGTTCGTCTCGTTCGTCCCTCTTCGTCCTCCCATTTGATCCGTAGGACTTCTTTGGACCAAGTACGTCTCGTTCGTCCCTCTTCGTCCTCCCATTTGATCCGTAGGCCTTCTTTGTACCACGTTCGTCTCGTTCGTCCCTCTTCGTCCTCCCATTTGATCCCTTGGCCTTCTTTGTACCAAGTTCGTCTCGTTCGTCCCTCTTCGTCCTCCCATTTGATCCCTAGTCCTTCTTTGGACCAAGTTCGTCTCGTTCGTCCATCTTCGTCCTCCCATTTGATCCGTTGGCAATCTTTGGTCCAAGTTCGTCTCGTTCGTCCCTCTTCGTCCTCCCATTTGATCCCTTGGCCTTCTTTGTACCAAGTTCGTCTCGTTCGTCCCTCTTCGTCCTCCCATTTGATCCCTAGGCCTTCTTTGGACCAAGTTCGTCTCGTTCGTCCATCTTCGTCCTCCCATTTGATCCGTTGGCAATCTTTGGTCCAAGTTCGTCTGGTTCGTCCCTCTTCGTCCTCCCATTTGATCCGTAGGCCTCCTTTGGACAAAGTTCGTCTCGTTCGTCCCTCTACGTCCTCCCATTTGATCCGTAGGCCTTCTTTGGACCAAGTTCGTCTCGTTCGTTCCTCTTCGTCCTCCCATTTGATCCGTAGGCCTTCTTTGGACCAAGTTCGTCTCGTTCGTCCATCTTCGTCCTCCCATTTGATCCCTTGGCCTTCTTTGTACCATGTTCGCCTCGTTCGTCCCTCTTCGTCCTCCCATTTGATCCGTAGGCCTTCTTTGGACCATGTTCGTCTCATTCGTCCCTCTTCGTCCTCCCATTTGATCCGTAGGCTTTCTTTGGACCAAGTTCGTCTCGTTCGTCCATCTTCGTCCTCCCATTTGATCCGTTGCCCTTCTTTGTTCCAAGTTCGTCTCGTTCGTCCATCTATGTCCTCCCATTTGATCCGTAGCCCTTCTTTGTACCAAGTTCGTCTCGTTCGTCCCTCTTCGTCCTCCCATTTGATCCGTAGGACTTCTTTGGACCAAGTACGTCTCGTTCGTCCCTCTTCGTCCTCCCATTTGATCCGTAGGCCTTCTTTGTACCAAGTTCGTCTCGTTCGTCCCTCTTCGTCCTCCCGTTTGATCCCTTGGCCTTCTTTGTACCATGTTCGTCTCGTTCGTCCCTCTTCGTCCTCCCATTTGATCCGTAGGCCTTCTTTAGACCAAACTCGTCTCGTTCGTCCATCTTCGTCCTCCCATTTGATCCGTTGGCCTTCTTTGTACCAAGTTCGTCTCGTTCGTCCCTCTTCGTCCTCCCATTTGATCCGTAGGCCTTCTTTGGACCATGTTCGTCTCGTTCGTCCATCTTCGTCCTCCGATTTGATCCGTTGCCCTTCTTTGTTCCAAGTTCGTCTCGTTCGTCCATCTACGTACTCCCATTTGATCCGTAGGCCTTCTTTGTACCAAGTTCGACTCGTTCGCCCCTCTTCGTCCTCCCATTTGATCCGTAGGACTTCTTTGGACCAAGTACGTCTCGTTCGTCCCTCTTCGTTCCCCCATTTGATCCGTAGGCCTTCTTTGTACCAAGTTCGTCTCGTTCGTCCCTCTTCGTCCTCCCATTTGATCCCTTGGCCTTCTTTGTACCAAGTTCGTCTCGTTCGTCCCTCTTCGTCCTCCCATTTGATCCGTAGGCCTTCTTTAGACCAAACTCGTCTCGTTCGTCCATCTACGTCCTCCCATTTGATCCGTAGGCCTTCTTTGTACCAAGTTCGTCTCGTTCGTCCCTCTTCGTCCTCCCATTTGATCCGTAGGACTTCTTTGGACCAAGTACGTCTCGTTCGTCCCTCTTCGTCCTCCCATTTGATCCGTAGGCCTTCTTTGTACCAAATTCGTCTCGTTCGTCCCTCTTCGTCCTCCCATTTGATCCCTTGGCCTTCTTTGTACCATGTTCGTCTCGTTCGTCCCTCTTCGTCCTCCCATTTGATCCGTAGGCCTTCTTCAGACCAAACTCGTCTCGTTCGTCCATCTTCGTCCTCCCATTTGATCAGTTGGCAATCTTTGGTCCAAGTTCGTCTCGTTCGTCCATCTTCGTCGTCCCATTTGATCCGTTGGCCTTCTTTGTACCAAGCTCGTCTCGTTCGTCCCTCTTCGTCCTCCCATTTGATCCGTAGGACTTCTTTGGACCAAGTACGTCTCGTTCGTCCCTCTTCGTCCTCCCATTTGAGCCGTAGGCCTTCTTTGTACCAAGTTCGTCTCGTTCGTCCCTCTTCGTCCTCCCATTTGATCCCTAGTCCTTCTTTGGACCAAGTTCGTCTCGTTCGTCCATCTTCGTCCTCCCATTTGATCCGTTGGCAATCTTTGGTCCAAGTTCGTCTCGTTCGTCCCTCTTCGTCCTCCCATTTGATCCCTTGGCCTTCTTTGTACCAAGTTCGTCTCGTTCGTCCCTCTTCGTCCTCCCATTTGATCCCTAGGCCTTCTTTGGACCAAGTTCGTCTCGTTCGTCCATCTTCGTCCTCCCATTTGATCCGTTGGCAATCTTTGGTCCAAGTTCGTCTGGTTCGTCCCTCTTCGTCCTCCCATTTGATCCGTAGGCCTCCTTTGGACAAAGTTCGTCTCGTTCGTCCCTCTACGTCCTCCCATTTGATCCGTAGGCCTTCTTTGGACCAAGTTCGTCTCGTTCGTTCCTCTTCGTCCTCCCATTTGATCCGTAGGCCTTCTTTGGACCAAGTTCGTCTCGTTCGTCCATCTTCGTCCTCCCATTTGATCCCTTGGCCTTCTTTGTACCATGTTCGCCTCGTTCGTCCCTCTTCGTCCTCCCATTTGATCCGTAGGCCTTCTTTGGACCATGTTCGTCTCATTCGTCCCTCTTCGTCCTCCCATTTGATCCGTAGGCTTTCTTTGGACCAAGTTCGTCTCGTTCGTCCATCTTCGTCCTCCCATTTGATCCGTTGCCCTTCTTTGTTCCAAGTTCGTCTCGTTCGTCCATCTATGTCCTCCCATTTGATCCGTAGCCCTTCTTTGTACCAAGTTCGTCTCGTTCGTCCCTCTTCGTCCTCCCATTTGATCCGTAGGACTTCTTTGGACCAAGTACGTCTCGTTCGTCCCTCTTCGTCCTCCCATTTGATCCGTAGGCCTTCTTTGTACCAAGTTCGTCTCGTTCGTCCCTCTTCGTCCTCCCGTTTGATCCCTTGGACTTCTTTGTACCATGTTCGTCTCGTTCGTCCCTCTTCGTCCTCCCATTTGATCCCTAGGCCTTCTTTGGACCAAGTTCGTCTCGTTCGTCCATCTTCGTCCTCCCATTTGATCCGTTGGCAATCTTTGGTCCAAGTTCGTCTTGTTCGTCCCTCTTCGTCCTCCCATTTGATCCGTAGGCCTTCTTTGGACAAACTTCGTCTCGTTCGTCCCTCTACGTCCTCCCATTTGATCCATAGGCCTTCTTTGGACCAAGTTCGTCTCGTTCGTCCCTCATCGTCCTCCCATTTGATCCGTAGGCCTTCTTTGGACCAAGTTCGTCTCGTTCGTCCATCTTCGTCCTCCCATTTGATCCGTTGCCCTTCTTTGTTCCAAGTTCGTCTCGTTCGTCCATCTACGTCCTCCCATTTGATCCGTAGCCCTTCTTTGTACCAAGTTCGTCTCGTTCGTCCCTCTTCGTCCTCCCATTTGATCCGTAGGACTTCTTTGGACCAAGTACGTCTCGTTCGTCCCTCTTCGTCCTCCCATTTGATCCGTAGGCCTTCTTTGTACCAAGTTCGTCTCGTTCGTCCATCTTCGTCCTCCGATTTGATCCGTTGCCCTTCTTTGTTCCAAGTTCGTCTCGTTCGTCCATCTACGTACTCCCATTTGATCCGTAGGCCTTCTTTGTACCAAGTTCGACTCGTTCGCCCCTCTTCGTCCTCCCATTTGATCCGTAGGACTTCTTTGGACCAAGTACGTCTCGTTCGTCCCTCTTCGTTCCCCCATTTGATCCGTAGGCCTTCTTTGTACCAAGTTCGTCTCGTTCGTCCCTCTTCGTCCTCCCATTTGATCCCTTGGCCTTCTTTGTACCAAGTTCGTCTCGTTCGTCCCTCTTCGTCCTCCCATTTGATCCCTAGGCCTTCTTTGGACCAAGTTCGTCTCGTTCGTCCATCTTCGTCCTCCCATTTGATCCGTTGGCAATCTTTGGTCCAAGTTCGTCTTGTTCGTCCCTCTTCGTCCTCCCATTTGATCCGTAGGCCTTCTTTGGACAAACTTCGTCTCGTTCGTCCCTCTACGTCCTCCCATTTGATCCATAGGCCTTCTTTGGACCAAGTTCGTCTCGTTCGTCCCTCATCGTCCTCCCATTTGATCCGTAGGCCTTCTTTGGACCAAGTTCGTCTCGTTCGTCCATCTTCGTCCTCCCATTTGATCCGTTGCCCTTCTTTGTTCCAAGTTCGTCTCGTTCGTCCATCTACGTCCTCCCATTTGATCCGTAGCCCTTCTTTGTACCAAGTTCGTCTCGTTCGTCCCTCTTCGTCCTCCCATTTGATCCGTAGGACTTCTTTGGACCAAGTACGTCTCGTTCGTCCCTCTTCGTCCTCCCATTTGATCCGTAGGCCTTCTTTGTACCAAGTTCGTCTCGTTCGTCCCTCTTCGTCCTCCCGTTTGATCCCTTGGCCTTCTTTGTACCATGTTCGTCTCGTTCGTCCCTCTTCGTCCTCCCATTTGATCCGTAGGCCTTCTTTAGACCAAACTCGTCTCGTTCGTCCATCTACGTCCTCCCATTTGATCCGTAGGCCTTCTTTGTACCAAGTTCGTCTCGTTCGTCCCTCTTCGTCCTCCCATTTGATCCGTAGGACTTCTTTGGACCAAGTACGTCTCGTTCGTCCCTCTTCGTCCTCCCATTTGATCCGTAGGCCTTCTTTGTACCAAATTCGTCTCGTTCGTCCCTCTTCGTCCTCCCATTTGATCCCTTGGCCTTCTTTGTACCATGTTCGTCTCGTTCGTCCCTCTTCGTCCTTCCATTTGATCCGTAGGCCTTCTTCAGACCAAACTCGTCTCGTTCGTCCATCTTCGTCCTCCCATTTGATCCGTTGGCAATCTTTGGTCCAAGTTCGTCTCGTTCGTCCATCTTCGTCATCCCATTTGATCCGTTGGCCTTCTTTGTACCAAGCTCGTCTCGTTCGTCCCTCTTCGTCCTCCCATTTGATCCGTAGGACTTCTTTGGACCAAGTACGTCTCGTTCGTCCCTCTTCGTCCTCCCATTTGATCCGTAGGCCTTCTTTGTACCAAGTTCGTCTCGTTCGTCCCTCTTCGTCCTCCCATTTGATCCCTTGGCCTTCTTTGTACCAAGTTCGTCTCGTTCGTCCCTCTTCGTCCTCCCATTTGATCCCTAGTCCTTCTTTGGACCAAGTTCGTCTCGTTCGTCCATCTTCGTCCTCCCATTTGATCCGTTGGCAATCTTTGGTCCAAGTTCGTCTCGTTCGTCCATCTTCGTCGTCCCATTTGATCCGTTGGCCTTCTTTGTACCAAGCTCGTCTCGTTCGTCCCTCTTCGTCCTCCCATTTGATCCGTAGGACTTCTTTGGACCAAGTACGTCTCGTTCGTCCCTCTTCGTCCTCCCATTTGATCCGTAGGCCTTCTTTGTACCAAGTTCGTCTCGTTCGTCCCTCTTCGTCCTCCCATTTGATCCCTAGTCCTTCTTTGGACCAAGTTCGTCTCGTTCGTCCATCTTCGTCCTCCCATTTGATCCGTTGGCAATCTTTGGTCCAAGTTCGTCTCGTTCGTCCCTCTTCGTCCTCCCATTTGATCCCTTGGCCTTCTTTGTACCAAGTTCGTCTCGTTCGTCCCTCTTCGTCCTCCCATTTGATCCCTAGGCCTTCTTTGGACCAAGTTCGTCTCGTTCGTCCATCTTCGTCCTCCCATTTGATCCGTTGGCAATCTTTGGTCCAAGTTCGTCTGGTTCGTCCCTCTTCGTCCTCCCATTTGATCCGTAGGCCTCCTTTGGACAAAGTTCGTCTCGTTTGTCCCTCTACGTCCTCCCATTTGATCCGTAGGCCTTCTTTGGACCAAGTTCGTCTCGTTCGTTCCTCTTCGTCCTCCCATTTGATCCGTAGGCCTTCTTTGGACCAAGTTCGTCTCGTTCGTCCATCTTCGTCCTCCCATTTGATACCTTGGCCTTCTTTGTACCATGTTCGCCTCGTTCGTCCCTCTTCGTCCTCCCATTTGATCCGTAGGCCTTCTTTGGACCATGTTCGTCTCATTCGTCCCTCTTCGTCCTCCCATTTGATCCGTAGGCTTTCTTTGGACCAAGTTCGTCTCGTTCGTCCATCTTCGTCCTCCCATTTGATCCGTTGCCCTTCTTTGTTCCAAGTTCGTCTCGTTCGTCCATCTATGTCCTCCCATTTGATCCGTAGCCCTTCTTTGTACCAAGTTCGTCTCGTTCGTCCCTCTTCGTCCTCCCATTTGATCCGTAGGACTTCTTTGGACCAAGTACGTCTCGTTCGTCCCTCTTCGTCCTCCCATTTGATCCGTAGGCCTTCTTTGTACCAAGTTCGTCTCGTTCGTCCCTCTTCGTCCTCCCGTTTGATCCCTTGGACTTCTTTGTACCATGTTCGTCTCGTTCGTCCCTCTTCGTCCTCCCATTTGATCTGTAGGCCTTCTTTAGACCAAACTCGTCTCGTTCGTCCATCTTCGTCCTCCCATTTGATCCGTTGGCCTTCTTTGTACCAAGTTCGTCTCGTTCGTCCCTCTTCGTCCTCCCATTTGATCCGTAGGCCTTCTTTGGACCATGTTCGTCTCGTTCGTCCATCTTCGTCCTCCGATTTGATCCGTTGCCCTTCTTTGTTCCAAGTTCGTCTCGTTCGTCCATCTACGTACTCCCATTTGATCCGTAGGCCTTCTTTGTACCAAGTTCGACTCGTTCGCCCCTCTTCGTCCTCCCATTTGATCCGTAGGACTTCTTTGGACCAAGTACGTCTCGTTCGTCCCTCTTCGTTCCCCCATTTGATCCGTAGGCCTTCTTTGTACCAAGTTCGTCTCGTTCGTCCCTCTTCGTCCTCCCATTTGATCCCTTGGCCTTCTTTGTACCAAGTTCGTCTCGTTCGTCCCTCTTCGTCCTCCCATTTGATCCCTAGGCCTTCTTTGGACCAAGTTCGTCTCGTTCGTCCATCTTCGTCCTCCCATTTGATCCGTTGGCAATCTTTGGTCCAAGTTCGTCTTGTTCGTCCCTCTTCGTCCTCCCATTTGATCCGTAGGCCTTCTTTGGACAAACTTCGTCTCGTTCGTCCCTCTACGTCCTCCCATTTGATCCATAGGCCTTCTTTGGACCAAGTTCGTCTCGTTCGTCCCTCATCGTCCTCCCATTTGATCCGTAGGCCTTCTTTGGACCAAGTTCGTCTCGTTCGTCCATCTTCGTCCTCCCATTTGATCCGTTGCCCTTCTTTGTTCCAAGTTCGTCTCGTTCGTCCATCTACGTCCTCCCATTTGATCCGTAGCCCTTCTTTGTACCAAGTTCGTCTCGTTCGTCCCTCTTCGTCCTCCCATTTGATCCGTAGGACTTCTTTGGACCAAGTACGTCTCGTTCGTCCCTCTTCGTCCTCCCATTTGATCCGTAGGCCTTCTTTGTACCAAGTTCGTCTCGTTCGTCCCTCTTCGTCCTCCCGTTTGATCCCTTGGCCTTCTTTGTACCATGTTCGTCTCGTTCGTCCCTCTTCGTCCTCCCATTTGATCCGTAGGCCTTCTTTAGACCAAACTCGTCTCGTTCGTCCATCTACGTCCTCCCATTTGATCCGTAGGCCTTCTTTGTACCAAGTTCGTCTCGTTCGTCCCTCTTCGTCCTCCCATTTGATCCGTAGGACTTCTTTGGACCAAGTACGTCTCGTTCGTCCCTCTTCGTCCTCCCATTTGATCCGTAGGCCTTCTTTGTACCAAATTCGTCTCGTTCGTCCCTCTTCGTCCTCCCATTTGATCCCTTGGCCTTCTTTGTACCATGTTCGTCTCGTTCGTCCCTCTTCGTCCTTCCATTTGATCCGTAGGCCTTCTTCAGACCAAACTCGTCTCGTTCGTCCATCTTCGTCCTCCCATTTGATCCGTTGGCAATCTTTGGTCCAAGTTCGTCTCGTTCGTCCATCTTCGTCATCCCATTTGATCCGTTGGCCTTCTTTGTACCAAGCTCGTCTCGTTCGTCCCTCTTCGTCCTCCCATTTGATCCGTAGGACTTCTTTGGACCAAGTACGTCTCGTTCGTCCCTCTTCGTCCTCCCATTTGATCCGTAGGCCTTCTTTGTACCAAGTTCGTCTCGTTCGTCCCTCTTCGTCCTCCCATTTGATCCCTTGGCCTTCTTTGTACCAAGTTCGTCTCGTTCGTCCCTCTTCGTCCTCCCATTTGATCCCTAGTCCTTCTTTGGACCAAGTTCGTCTCGTTCGTCCATCTTCGTCCTCCCATTTGATCCGTTGGCAATCTTTGGTCCAAGTTCGTCTCGTTCGTCCCTCTTCGTCCTCCCATTTGATCCCTTGGCCTTCTTTGTACCAAGTTCGTCTCGTTCGTCCCTCTTCGTCCTCCCATTTGATCCCTAGGCCTTCTTTGGACCAAGTTCGTCTCGTTCGTCCATCTTCGTCCTCCCATTTGATCCGTTGGCAATCTTTGGTCCAAGTTCGTCTGGTTCGTCCCTCTTCGTCCTCCCATTTGATCCGTAGGCCTCCTTTGGACAAAGTTCGTCTCGTTCGTCCCTCTACGTCCTCCCATTTGATCCGTAGGCCTTCTTTGGACCAAGTTCGTCTCGTTCGTTCCTCTTCGTCCTCCCATTTGATCCGTAGGCCTTCTTTGGACCAAGTTCGTCTCGTTCGTCCATCTTCGTCCTCCCATTTGATCCCTTGGCCTTCTTTGTACCATGTTCGCCTCGTTCGTCCCTCTTCGTCCTCCCATTTGATCCGTAGGCCTTCTTTGGACCATGTTCGTCTCATTCGTCCCTCTTCGTCCTCCCATTTGATCCGTAGGCTTTCTTTGGACCAAGTTCGTCTCGTTCGTCCATCTTCGTCCTCCCATTTGATCCGTTGCCCTTCTTTGTTCCAAGTTCGTCTCGTTCGTCCATCTATGTCCTCCCATTTGATCCGTAGCCCTTCTTTGTACCAAGTTCGTCTCGTTCGTCCCTCTTCGTCCTCCCATTTGATCCGTAGGACTTCTTTGGACCAAGTACGTCTCGTTCGTCCCTCTTCGTCCTCCCATTTGATCCGTAGGCCTTCTTTGTACCAAGTTCGTCTCATTCGTCCCTCTTCGTCCTCCCGTTTGATCCCTTGGCCTTCTTTGTACCATGTTCGTCTCGTTCGTCCCTCTTCGTCCTCCCATTTGATCCGTAGGCCTTCTTTAGACCAAACTCGTCTCGTTCGTCCATCTTCGTCCTCCCATTTGATCTGTTGGCCTTCTTTGTACCAAGTTCGTCTCGTTCGTCCCTCTTCGTCCTCCCATTTGATCCGTAGGCCTTCTTTGGACCATGTTCGTCTCGTTCGTCCATCTTCGTCCTCCGATTTGATCCATTGCCCTTCTTTGTTCCAAGTTCGTCTCGTTCGTCCATCTACGTCCTCCCATTTGATCCGTAGGCCTTCTTTGTACCAAGTTCGACTCGTTCGCCCCTCTTCGTCCTCCCATTTGATCCGTAGGACTTCTTTGGACCAAGTACGTCTCGTTCGTCCCTCTTCGTTCCCCCATTTGATCCGTAGGCCTTCTTTGTACCAAGTTCGTCTCGTTCGTCCCTCTTCGTCCTCCCATTTGATCCCTTGGCCTTCTTTGTACCAAGTTCGTCTCGTTCGTCCCTCTTCGTCCTCCCATTTGATCCCTAGGCCTTCTTTGGACCAAGTTCGTCTCGTTCGTCCATCTTCGTCCTCCCATTTGATCCGTTGGCAATCTTTGGTCCAAGTTCGTCTTGTTCGTCCCTCTTCGTCCTCCCATTTGATCCGTAGGCCTTCTTTGGACAAACTTCGTCTCGTTCGTCCCTCTACGTCCTCCCATTTGATCCATAGGCCTTCTTTGGACCAAGTTCGTCTCGTTCGTCCCTCATCGTCCTCCCATTTGATCCGTAGGACTTCTTTGGACCAAGTACGTCTCGTTCGTCCCTCTTCGTCCTCCCATTTGATCCGTAGGCTTTCTTTGGACCAAGTTCGTCTCGTTCGTCCATCTTCGTCCTCCCATTTGATCCGTTGCCCTTCTTTGTTCCAAGTTCGTCTCGTTCGTCCATCTACGTCCTCCCATTTGATCCGTAGGCCTTCTTTGTACCAAGTTCGTCTCGTTCGTCCCTCTTCGTCCTCCCATTTGATCCGTAGGACTTCTTTGGACCAAGTACGTCTCGTTCGTCCCTGTTCGTCCTCCCATTTGATCCGTAGGCCTTCTTTGTACCAAGTTCGTCCCGTTCGTCCCTCTTCGTCCTCCCATTTGATCCCTTGGCCTTCTTTGTACCATGTTCGTCTCGTTCGTCCCTCTTCGTCCTCCCATTTGATCCGTAGGCCTTCTTCAGACCAAACTCGTCTCGTTCGTCCATCTTCGTCCTCCCATTTGATCCGTTGGCAATCTTTGGTCCAAGTTCGTCTCGTTCGTCCATCTTCGTCGTCCCATTTGATCCGTTGGGCTTCTTTGTACCAAGCTCGTCTCGTTCGTCCCTCTTCGTCCTCCCATTTGATCCGTAGGACTTCTTTGGACCAAGTACGTCTCATTCGTCCCTCTTCGTCCTCCCATTTGATCCGTAGGCCTTCTTTGTACCAAGTTCGTCTCGTTCGTCCCTCTTCGTCCTCCCATTTGATCCCTTGGCCTTCTTTGTACCAAGTTCGTCTCGTTCGTCCCTCTTCGTCCTCCCATTTGATCCCTAGTCCTTCTTTGGACCAAGTTCGTCTCGTTCGTCCATCTTCGTCCTCCCATTTGATCCGTTGGCAATCTTTGGTCCAAGTTCGTCTCGTTCGTCCCTCTTCGTCCTCCCATTTGATCCCTTGGCCTTCTTTGTACCAAGTTCGTCTCGTTCGTCCCTCTTCGTCCTCCCATTTGATCCCCAGGCCTTCTTTGGACCAAGTTCGTCTCGTTCGTCCATCTTCGTCCTCCCATTTGATCCGTTGGCAATCTGTGGTCCAAGTTCGTCTGGTTCGTCCCTCTTCGTCCTCCCATTTGATCCGTAGGCCTCCTTTGGACAAAGTTCGTCTCGTTCGTCCCTCTACGTCCTCCCATTTGATCCGTAGGCCTTCTTTGGACCAAGTTCGTCTCGTTCGTCCCTCTTCGTCCTCCCATTTGATCCGTAGGCCTTCTTTGGACCAAGTTCGTCTCGTTCGTCCATCTTCGTCCTCCCATTTGATCCCTTGGCCTTCTTTGTTCCATGTTCGCCTCGTTCGTCCCTCTTCGTCCTCCCATTTGATCCGTAGGCCTTCTTTGGACCATGTTCGTCTCGTTCGTCCCTCTTCGTCCTCCCATTTGATCCGTAGGCTTTCTTTGGACCAAGTTCGTCTCGTTCGTCCATCTTCGTCCTCCCATTTGATCCGTTGCCCTTCTTTGTTCCAAGTTCGTCTCGTTCGTCCATCTACGTCCTCCCATTTGATCCGTTGCCCTTCTTTGTACCAAGTTCGTCTCGTTCGTCCCTCTTCGTCCTCCCATTTGATCCGTAGGTCTTCTTTGGACCAAGTACGTCTCGTTCGTCCCTCTTCGTCCTCCCATTTGATCCGTAGGCCTTCTTTGTACCAAGTTCGTCTCGTTCGTCCCTCTTCGTCCTCCCGTTTGATCCCTTGGCCTTCTTTGTACCATGTTCGTCTCGTTCGTCCCTCTTCGTCCTCCCATTTGATCCGTAGGCCTTCTTTAGACCAAACTCGTCTCGTTCGTCCATCTACGTCCTCCCATTTGATCCGTAGGCCTTCTTTGTACCAAGTTCGTCTCGTTCGTCCCTCTTCGTCCTCCCATTTGATCCGTAGGACTTCTTTGGACCAAGTACGTCTCGTTCGTCCCTCTTCGTCCTCCCATTTGATCCGTAGGCCTTCTTTGTACCAAGTTCGTCTCGTTCGTCCCTCTTCGTCCTCCCATTTGATCCCTTGGCCTTCTTTGTACCATGTTCGTCTCGTTCGTCCCTCTTCGTCCTCCCATTTGATCCGTAGGCCTTCTTCAGACCAAACTCGTCTCGTTCGTCCATCTTCATCCTCCCATTTGATCCGTTGGCAATCTTTGGTCCAAGTTCGTCTCGTTCGTCCATCTTCGTCGTCCCATTTGATCCGTTGGCCTTCTTTGTACCAAGCTCGTCTCGTTCGTCCCTCTTCGTCCTCCCATTTGATCCGTAGGACTTCTTTGGACCAAGTACGTCTCGTTCGTCCCTCTTCGTCCTCCCATTTGATCCGTAGGCCTTCTTTGTACCAAGTTCGTCTCGTTCGTCCCTCTTCGTCCTCCCATTTGATCCCTTGGCCTTCTTTGTACCAAGTTCGTCTCGTTCGTCCCTCTTCGTCCTCCCATTTGATCCCTAGTCCTTCTTTGGACCAAGTTCGTCTCGTTCGTCCATCTTCGTCCTCCCATTTGATCCGTTGGCAATCTTTGGTCCAAGTTCGTCTCGTTCGTCCCTCTTCGTCCTCCCATTTGATCCCTTGGCCTTCTTTGTACCAAGCTCGTCTCGTTCGTCCCTCTTCGTCCTCCCATTTGATCCGTAGGACTTCTTTGGACCAAGTACGTCTCATTCGTCCCTCTTCGTCCTCCCATTTGATCCGTAGGCCTTCTTTGTACCAAGTTCGTCTCGTTCGTCCCTCTTCGTCCTCCCATTTGATCCCTTGGCCTTCTTTGTACCAAGTTCGTCTCGTTCGTCCCTCTTCGTCCTCCCATTTGATCCCTAGTCCTTCTTTGGACCAAGTTCATCTCGTTCGTCCATCTTCGTCCTCCCATTTGATCCGTTGGCAATCTTTGGTCCAAGTTCGTCTCGTTCGTCCCTCTTCGTCCTCCCATTTGATCCCTTGGCCTTCTTTGTACCAAGTTCGTCTCGTTCGTCCCTCTTCGTCCTCCCATTTGATCCCCAGGCCTTCTTTGGACCAAGTTCGTCTCGTTCGTCCATCTTCGTCCTCCCATTTGATCCGTTGGCAATCTTTGGTCCAAGTTCGTCTGGTTCGTCCCTCTTCGTCCTCCCATTTGATCCGTAGGCCTCCTTTGGACAAAGTTCGTCTCGTTCGTCCCTCTACGTCCTCCCATTTGATCCGTAGGCCTTCTTTGGACCAAGTTCGTCTCGTTCGTCCCTCTTCGTCCTCCCATTTGATCCGTAGGCCTTCTTTGGACCAAGTTCGTCTCGTTCGTCCATCTTCGTCCTCCCATTTGATCCCTTGGCCTTCTTTGTTCCATGTTCGCCTCATTCGTCCCTCTTCGTCCTCCCATTTGATCCGTAGGCCTTCTTTGGACCATGTTCGTCTCGTTCGTCCCTCTTCGTCCTCCCATTTGATCCGTAGGCTTTCTTTGGACCAAGTTCGTCTCGTTCGTCCATCTTCGTCCTCCCATTTGATCCGTTGCCCTTCTTTGTTCCAAGTTCGTCTCGTTCGTCCATCTACGTCCTCCCATTTGATCCGTAGCCCTTCTTTGTACCAAGTTCGTCTCGTTCGTCCCTCTTCGTCCTCCCATTTGATCCGTAGGACTTCTTTGGACCAAGTACGTCTCGTTCGTCCCTCTTCGTCCTCCCATTTGATCCGTAGGCCTTCTTTGTACCAAGTTCGTCTCGTTCGTCCCTCTTCGTCCTCCCGTTTGATCCCTTGGCCTTCTTTGTACCATGTTCGTCTCGTTCGTCCCTCTTCGTCCTCCCATTTGATCCGTAGGCCTTCTTTAGACCAAACTCGTCTCGTTCGTCCATCTACGTCCTCCCATTTGATCCGTAGGCCTTCTTTGTACCAAGTTCGTCTCGTTCGTCCCTCTTCGTCCTCCCATTTGATCCGTAGGACTTCTTTGGACCAAGTACGTCTCGTTCGTCCCTCTTCGTCCTCCCATTTGATCCGTAGGCCTTCTTTGTACCAAGTTCGTCTCGTTCGTCCCTCTTCGTCCTCCCATTTGATCCCTTGGCCTTCTTTGTACCATGTTCGTCTCGTTCGTCCCTCTTCGTCCTCCCATTTGATCCGTAGGCCTTCTTCAGACCAAACTCGTCTCGTTCGTCCATCTTCGTCCTCCCATTTGATCCGTTGGCAATCTTTGGTCCAAGTTCGTCTCGTTCGTCCATCTTCGTCGTCCCATTTGATCCGTTGGCCTTCTTTGTACCAAGCTCGTCTCGTTCGTCCCTCTTCGTCCTCCCATTTGATCCGTAGGACTTCTTTGGACCAAGTACGTCTCGTTCGTCCCTCTTCGTCCTCCCATTTGATCCGTAGGCCTTCTTTGTACCAAGTTCGTCTCGTTCGTCCCTCTTCGTCCTCCCATTTGATCCCTTGGCCTTCTTTGTACCAAGTTCGTCTCGTTCGTCCCTCTTCGTCCTCCCATTTGATCCCTAGTCCTTCTTTGGACCAAGTTCGTCTCGTTCGTCCATCTTCGTCCTCCCATTTGATCCGTTGGCAATCTTTGGTCCAAGTTCGTCTCGTTCGTCCCTCTTCGTCCTCCCATTTGATCCCTTGGCCTTCTTTGTACCAAGTTCGTCTCGTTCGTCCCTCTTCGTCCTCCCATTTGATCCCTAGGCCTTCTTTGGACCAAGTTCGTCTCGTTCGTCCATCTTCGTCCTCCCATTTGATCCGTTGGCAATCTTTGGTCCAAGTTCGTCTGGTTCGTCCCTCTTCGTCCTCCCATTTGATCCGTAGGCCTCCTTTGGACAAAGTTCGTCTCGTTCGTCCCTCTACGTCCTCCCATTTGATCCGTAGGCCTTCTTTGGACCAAGTTCGTCTCGTTCGTTCCTCTTCGTCCTCCCATTTGATCCGTAGGCCTTCTTTGGACCAAGTTCGTCTCGTTCGTCCATCTTCGTCCTCCCATTTGATCCCTTGGCCTTCTTTGTACCATGTTCGCCTCGTTCGTCCCTCTTCGTCCTCCCATTTGATCCGTAGGCCTTCTTTGGACCATGTTCGTCTCGTTCGTCCCTCTTCGTCCTCCCATTTGATCCGTAGGCTTTCTTTGGACCAAGTTTGTCTCGTTCGTCCATCTTCGTCCTCCCATTTGATCCGTTGCCCTTCTTTGTTCCAAGTTCGTCTCGTTCGTCCATCTACGTCCTCCAATTTGATCCGTAGCCCTTCTTTGTACCAAGTTCGTCTCGTTCGTCCCTCTTCGTCCTCCCATTTGATCCGTAGGACTTCTTTGGACCAAGTACGTCTCGTTCGTCCCTCTTCGTCCTCCCATTTGATCCGTAGGCCTTCTTTGTACCAAGTTCGTCTCGTTCGTCCCTCTTCGTCCTCCCATTTGATCCGTAGGCCTTCTTCAGACCAAACTCGTCTCGTTCGTCCATCTTCGTCCTCCCATTTGATCCGTTGGCAATCTTTGGTCCAAGTTCGTCTCGTTCGTCCATCTTCGTCGTCCCATTTGATCCGTTAGCCTTCTTTGTACCAAGCTCGTCTCGTTCGTCCCTCTTCGTCCTCCCATTTGATCCGTAGGACTTCTTTGGACCAAGTTCGTCTCGTTCGTCCATCTTCGTCCTCCCATTTGATCCCTTGGCCTTCTTTGTACCATGTTCGCCTCGTTCGTCCCTCTTCGTCCTCCCATTTGATCCGTAGGACTTCTTTGGACCAAGTACGTCTCGTTCGTCCCTCTTCGTCCTCCCATTTGATCCGTAGGCCTTCTTTGTACCAAGTTCGTCTCGTTCGTCCCTCTCGTCCTCCCATTTGATCCCTTGGCCTTCTTTGTACCATGTTCGTCTCGTTCGTCCCTCTTCGTCCTCCCATTTGATCCGAAGGCCTTCTTCAGACCAAACTCGTCTCGTTCGTCCATCTTCGTCCTCCCATTTGATCCGTTGGCAATCTTTGGTCCAAGTTCGTCTCGTTCGTCCATCTTCGTCGTCCCATTTGATCCGTTAGCCTTCTTTGTACCAAGCTCGTCTCGTTCGTCCCTCTTCGTCCTCCCATTTGAATCCGTAGGACTTCTTTGGACCAAGTACGTCTCGTTCGTCCCTCTTCGTCCTCCCATTTGATCCGTAGGCCTTCTTTGTACCAAGTTCGTCTCGTTCGTCCCTCTTCGTCCTCCCATTTGATCCCTTGGCCTTCTTTGTACCAAGTTCGTCTCGTTCGTCCCCTCTTCGTCCTCCCATTTGATCCCTAGTCCTTCTTTGGACCAAGTTCGTCTCGTTCGTCCATCTTCGTCCTCCCATTTGATCCGTTGGCAATCTTTGGTCCAAGTTCGTCTCGTTCGTCCCTCTTCGTCCTCCCATTTGATCCCTTGGCCTTCTTTGTACCAGGTTCGTCTCGTTCGTCCCTCTTCGTCCTCCCATTTGATCCCTAGGCCTTCTTTGGACCAAGTTCGTCTCGTTCGTCCATCTTCGTCCTCCCCATTTGATCCGTTGGCAATCTTTGGTCCAAGTTCGTCTGGTTCGTCCCTCTTCGTCCTCCCATTTGATCCGTAGGCCTCCTTTGGACAAAGTTCGTCTCGTTCGTCCCTCTACGTCCTCCCATTTGATCCGTAGGCCTTCTTTGGACCAAGTTCGTCTCGTTCGTTCCTCTTCGTCCCTCCCATTTGATCCGTAGGCCTTCTTTGGACCAAGTTCGTCTCGTTCGTCCATCTTCGTCCTCCCATTTGATCCCTTGGCCTTCTTTGTACCATGTTCGCCTCGTTCGTCCCTCTTCGTCCTCCCATTTGATCCGTAGGCCTTCTTTGGACCATGTTCGTCTCATTCGTCCCTCTTCGTCCTCCCATTTGATCCGTAGGCTTTCTTTGGACCAAGTTCGTCTCGTTCGTCCATCTTCGTCCTCCCATTTGATCCGTTGCCCTTCTTTGTTCCAAGTTCGTCTCGTTCGTCCATCTATGTCCTCCCATTTGATCCGTAGCCCTTCTTTGTACCAAGTTCGTCTCGTTCGTCCCTCTTCGTCCTCCCATTTGATCCGTAGGACTTCTTTGGACCAAGTACGTCTCGTTCGTCCCTCTTCGTCCTCCCATTTGATCCGTAGGCCTTCTTTGTACCAAGTTCGTCTCGTTCGTCCCTCTTCGTCCTCCCGTTTGATCCCTTGGCCTTCTTTGTACCATGTTCGTCTCGTTCGTCCCTCTTCGTCCCTCCCATTTGATCCGTAGGCCTTCTTTAGACCAAACTCGTCTCGTTCGTCCATCTTCGTCCTCCCCATTTGATCCGTTGGCCTTCTTTGTACCAAGTTCGTCTCGTTCGTCCCTCTTCGTCCTCCCATTTGATCCGTAGGCCTTCTTTGGACCATGTTCGTCTCGTTCGTCCATCTTCGTCCTCCGATTTGATCCGTTGCCCTTCTTTGTTCCAAGTTCGTCTCGTTCGTCCATCTACGTCCTCCCATTTGATCCGTAGGCCTTCTTTGTACCAAGTTCGACTCGTTCGCCCCTCTTCGTCCTCCCATTTGATCCGTAGGACTTCTTTGGACCAAGTACGTCTCGTTCGTCCCTCTTCGTTCCCCCATTTGATCCGTAGGCCTTCTTTGTACCAAGTTCGTCTCGTTCGTCCCTCCTTCGTCCTCCCATTTGATCCCTTGGCCTTCTTTGTACCAAGTTCGTCTCGTTCGTCCCTCTTCGTCCTCCCATTTGATCCCTAGGCCTTCTTTGGACCAAGTTCGTCTCGTTCGTCCATCTTCGTCCTCCCATTTGATCCGTTGGCAATCTTTGGTCCAAGTTCGTCTTGTTCGTCCCTCTTCGTCCTCCCATTTGATCCGTAGGCCTTCTTTGGACAAACTTCGTCTCGTTCGTCCCTCTACGTCCTCCCATTTGATCCATAGGCCTTCTTTGGACCAAGTTCGTCTCGTTCGTCCCTCATCGTCCTCCCATTTGATCCGTAGGACTTCTGTGGACCAAGTACGTCTCGTTCGTCCCTCTTCGTCCTCCCATTTGATCCGTAGGCTTTCTTTGGACCAAGTTCGTCTCGTTCGTCCATCTTCGTCCTCCCATTTGATCCGTTGCCCTTCTTTGTTCCAAGTTCGTCTCGTTCGTCCATCTACGTCCTCCCATTTGATCCGTAGGCCTTCTTTGTACCAAGTTCGTCTCGTTCGTCCCTCTTCGTCCTCCCATTTGATCCGTAGGACTTCTTTGGACCAAGTACGTCTCGTTCGTCCCTGTTCGTCCTCCCATTTGATCCGTAGGCCTTCTTTGTACCAAGTTCGTCCCGTTCGTCCCTCTTCGTCCTCCATTTGATCCCTTGGCCTTCTTTGTACCATGTTCGTCTCGTTCGTCCCTCTTCGTCCTCCCATTTGATCCGTAGGCCTTCTTCAGACCAAACTCGTCTCGTTCGTCCATCTTCGTCCTCCCATTTGATCCGTTGGCAATCTTTGGTCCAAGTTCGTCTCGTTCGTCCATCTTCGTCGTCCCATTTGATCCGTTGGCCTTCTTTGTACCAAGCTCGTCTCGTTCGTCCCTCTTCGTCCTCCCATTTGATCCGTAGGACTTCTTTGGACCAAGTACGTCTCATTCGTCCCTCTTCGTCCTCCCATTGATCCGTAGGCCTTCTTTGTACCAAGTTCGTCTCGTTCGTCCCTCTTCGTCCTCCCCATTTGATCCCTTGGCCTTCTTTGTACCAAGTTCGTCTCGTTCGTCCCACTTCGTCCTCCCATTTGATCCCTAGTCCTTCTTCTGGACCAAGTTCGTCTCGTTCGTCCATCTTCGTCCTCCCATTTGATCCGTTGGCAATCTTTGGTCCAAGTTCGTCTCGTTCGTCCCTCTTCGTCCTCCCATTTGATCCCTTGGCCTTCTTTGTACCAAGTTCGTCTCGTTCGTCCCTCTTCGTCCTCCCATTTGATCCCACAGGCCTTCTTTGGACCAAGTTCGTCTCGTTCGTCCATCTTCGTCCTCCCATTTGATCCGTTGGCAATCTTTGGTCCAAGTTCGTCTGGTTCGTCCCTCTTCGTCCTCCCATTTGATCCGTAGGCCTCCTTTGGACAAAGTTCGTCTCGTTCGTCCCTCTACGTCCTCCCATTTGATCCGTAGGCCTTCTTTGGACCAAGTTCGTCTCGTTCGTCCCTCTTCGTCCTCCCATTTGATCCGTAGGCCTTCTTTGGACCAAGTTCGTCTCGTTCGTCCATCTTCGTCCTCCCATTTGATCCCTTGGCCTTCTTTGTTCCATGTTCGCCTCGTTCGTCCCTCTTCGTCCTCCCATTTGATCCGTAGGCCTTCTTTGGACCATGTTCGTCTCGTTCGTCCCTCTTCGTCCTCCCATTTGATCCGTAGGCTTTCTTTGGACCAAGTTCGTCTCGTTCGTCCATCTACGTCCTCCCATTTGATCCGTAGCCCTTCTTTGTACCAAGTTCGTCTCGTTCGTCCCTCTTCGTCCTCCCATTTGATCCGTAGGTCTTCTTTGGACCAAGTACGTCTCGTTCGTCCCTCTTCGTCCTCCCATTGATCCGTAGGCCTTCTTTGTACCAAGTTCGTCTCGTTCGTCCCTCTTCGTCCTCCCGTTTGATCCCTTGGCCTTCTTTGTACCATGTTCGTCTCGTTCGTCCCTCTTCGTCCTCCCATTTGATCCGTAGGCCTTCTTTAGACCAAACTCGTCTCGTTCGTCCATCTACGTCCTCCCATTTGATCCGTAGGCCTTCTTTGTACCAAGTTCGTCTCGTTCGTCCCTCTTCGTCCTCCCATTTGATCCGTAGGACTTCTTTGGACCAAGAACGTCTCGTTCGTCCCTCTTCGTCCTCCCATTTGATCCGTAGGCCTTCTTTGTACCAAGTTCGTCTCGTTCGTCCCTCTTCGTCCTCCCATTTGATCCCTTGGCCTTCTTTGTACCATGTTCGTCTCGTTCGTCCCTCTTCGTCCTCCCATTTGATCCGTAGGCCTTCTTCAGACCAAACTCGTCTCGTTCGTCCATCTTCGTCCTCCCATTTGATCCGTTGGCAATCTTTGGTCCAAGTTCGTCTCGTTCGTCCATCTTCGTCGTCCCATTTGATCCGTTGGCCTTCTTTGTACCAAGCTCGTCTCGTTCGTCCCTCTTCGTCCTCCCATTTGATCCGTAGGACTTCTTTGGACCAAGTACGTCTCGTTCGTCCCTCGTCCCTCTTCGTCCTCCCATTTGATCCGTAGGCCTTCTTTGTACCAAGTTCGACTCGTTCGCCCCTCTTCGTCCTCCCATTTGATCCGTAGGACTTCTTTGGACCAAGTACGTCTCGTTCGTCCCTCTTCGTTCCCCCATTTGATCCGTAGGCCTTCTTTGTACCAAGTTCGTCTCGTTCGTCCCTCTTCGTCCTCCCATTTGATCCCTTGGCCTTCTTTGTACCATGTTCGTCTCGTTCGTCCCTCTTCGTCCTCCCATTTGATCCGTAGGCCTTCTTTGGACCAAGTTCGTCTCGTTCGTCCATCTTCGTCCTCCCATTTGATCCGTTGGCAATCTTTGGTCCAAGTTCGTCTCGTTCGTCCCTCTTCGTCCTCCCATTTGATCCGTAGGCCTTCTTTGGACCATGTTCGTCTCGTTCGTCCATCTTCGTCCTCCGATTTGATCCGTTGCCCTTCTTTGTTCCAAGTTCGTCTCGTTCGTCCATCTACGTCCTCCCATTTGATCCGTAGGCCTTCTTTGTACCAAGTTCGACTCGTTCGCCCCTCTTCGTCCTCCCATTTGATCCGTAGGACTTCTTTGGACCAAGTACGTCTCGTTCGTCCCTCTTCGTTCCCCCATTTGATCCGTAGGCCTTCTTTGTACCAAGTTCGTCTCGTTCGTCCCTCTTCGTCCTCCCATTTGATCCCTTGGCCTTCTTTGTACCAAGTTCGTCTCGTTCGTCCCTCTTCGTCCTCCCATTTGATCCCTAGGCCTTCTTTGGACCAAGTTCGTCTCGTTCGTCCATCTTCGTCCTCCCATTTGATCCGTTGGCAATCTTTGGTCCAAGTTCGTCTTGTTCGTCCCTCTTCGTCCTCCCATTTGATCCGTAGGCCTTCTTTGGACAAACTTCGTCTCGTTCGTCCCTCTACGTCCTCCCATTTGATCCATAGGCCTTCTTTGGACCAAGTTCGTCTCGTTCGTCCCTCATCGTCCTCCCATTTGATCCGTAGGACTTCTGTGGACCAAGTACGTCTCGTTCGTCCCTCTTCGTCCTCCCATTTGATCCGTAGGCTTTCTTTGGACCAAGTTCGTCTCGTTCGTCCATCTTCGTCCTCCCATTTGATCCGTTGCCCTTCTTTGTTCCAAGTTCGTCTCGTTCGTCCATCTACGTCCTCCCATTTGATCCGTAGGCCTTCTTTGTACCAAGTTCGTCTCGTTCGTCCCTCTTCGTCCTCCCATTTGATCCGTAGGACTTCTTTGGACCAAGTACGTCTCGTTCGTCCCTGTTCGTCCTCCCATTTGATCCGTAGGCCTTCTTTGTACCAAGTTCGTCCCGTTCGTCCCTCTTCGTCCTCCCATTTGATCCCTTGGCCTTCTTTGTACCATGTTCGTCTCGTTCGTCCCTCTTCGTCCTCCCATTTGATCCGTAGGCCTTCTTCAGACCAAACTCGTCTCGTTCGTCCATCTTCGTCCTCCCATTTGATCCGTTGGCAATCTTTGGTCCAAGTTCGTCTCGTTCGTCCATCTTCGTCGTCCCATTTGATCCGTTGGCCTTCTTTGTACCAAGCTCGTCTCGTTCGTCCCTCTTCGTCCTCCCATTTGATCCGTAGGACTTCTTTGGACCAAGTACGTCTCATTCGTCCCTCTTCGTCCTCCCATTTGATCCGTAGGCCTTCTTTGTACCAAGTTCGTCTCGTTCGTCCCTCTTCGTCCTCCCATTTGATCCCTTGGCCTTCTTTGTACCAAGTTCGTCTCGTTCGTCCCACTTCGTCCTCCCATTTGATCCCTAGTCCTTCTTTGGACCAAGTTCGTCTCGTTCGTCCATCTTCGTCCTCCCATTTGATCCGTTGGCAATCTTTGGTCCAAGTTCGTCTCGTTCGTCCCTCTTCGTCCTCCCATTTGATCCCTTGGCCTTCTTTGTACCAAGTTCGTCTCGTTCGTCCCTCTTCGTCCTCCCATTTGATCCCCAGGCCTTCTTTGGACCAAGTTCGTGTCGTTCGTCCATCTTCGTCCTCCCATTTGATCCGTTGGCAATCTTTGGTCCAAGTTCGTCTGGTTCGTCCCTCTTCGTCCTCCCATTTGATCCGTAGGCCTCCTTTGGACAAAGTTCGTCTCGTTCGTCCCTCTACGTCCTCCCATTTGATCCGTAGGCCTTCTTTGGACCAAGTTCGTCTCGTTCGTCCCTCTTCGTCCTCCCATTTGATCCGTAGGCCTTCTTTGGACCAAGTTCGTCTCGTTCGTCCATCTTCGTCCTCCCATTTGATCCCTTGGCCTTCTTTGTTCCATGTTCGCCTCGTTCGTCCCTCTTCGTCCTCCCATTTGATCCGTAGGCCTTCTTTGGACCATGTTCGTCTCGTTCGTCCCTCTTCGTCCTCCCATTTGATCCGTAGGCTTTCTTTGGACCAAGTTCGTCTCGTTCGTCCATCTACGTCCTCCCATTTGATCCGTAGCCCTTCTTTGTACCAAGTTCGTCTCGTTCGTCCCTCTTCGTCCTCCCATTTGATCCGTAGGTCTTCTTTGGACCAAGTACGTCTCGTTCGTCCCTCTTCGTCCTCCCATTTGATCCGTAGGCCTTCTTTGTACCAAGTTCGTCTCGTTCGTCCCTCTTCGTCCTCCCGTTTGATCCCTTGGCCTTCTTTGTACCATGTTCGTCTCGTTCGTCCCTCTTCGTCCTCCCATTTGATCCGTAGGCCTTCTTTAGACCAAACTCGTCTCGTTCGTCCATCTACGTCCTCCCATTTGATCCGTAGGCCTTCTTTGTACCAAGTTCGTCTCGTTCGTCCCTCTTCGTCCTCCCATTTGATCCGTAGGACTTCTTTGGACCAAGAACGTCTCGTTCGTCCCTCTTCGTCCTCCCATTTGATCCGTAGGCCTTCTTTGTACCAAGTTCGTCTCGTTCGTCCCTCTTCGTCCTCCCATTTGATCCCTTGGCCTTCTTTGTACCATGTTCGTCTCGTTCGTCCCTCTTCGTCCTCCCATTTGATCCGTAGGCCTTCTTCAGACCAAACTCGTCTCGTTCGTCCATCTTCGTCCTCCCATTTGATCCGTTGGCAATCTTTGGTCCAAGTTCGTCTCGTTCGTCCATCTTCGTCGTCCCATTTGATCCGTTGGCCTTCTTTGTACCAAGCTCGTCTCGTTCGTCCCTCTTCGTCCTCCCATTTGATCCGTAGGACTTCTTTGGACCAAGTACGTCTCGTTCGTCCCTCTTCGTCCTCCCATTTGATCCGTAGGCCTTCTTTGTACCAAGTTCGTCTCGTTCGTCCCTCTTCGTCCTCCCATTTGATCCCTTGGCCTTCTTTGTACCAAGTTCGTCTCGTTCGTCCCTCTTCGTCCTCCCATTTGATCCCTAGTCCTTCTTTGGACCAAGTTCGTCTCGTTCGTCCATCTTCGTCCTCCCATTTGATCCGTTGGCAATCTTTGGTCCAAGTTCGTCTCGTTCGTCCCTCTTCGTCCTCCCATTTGATCCCTTGGCCTTCTTTGTACCAAGTTCGTCTCGTTCGTCCCTCTTCGTCCTCCCATTTGATCCCTAGGCCTTCTTTGGACCAAGTTCGTCTCTTTCGTCCATCTTCGTCCTCCCATTTGATCCGTTGGCAATCTTTGGTCCAAGTTCGTCTGGTTCGTCCCTCTTCGTCCTCCCATTTGATCCGTAGGCCTCCTTTGGACAAAGTTCGTCTCGTTCGTCCCTCTACGTCCTCCCATTTGATCCGTAGGCCTTCTTTGGACCAA
Source organism: Glycyrrhiza uralensis (assembly GCA_030159175.1). Classification (NCBI taxonomy): domain Eukaryota; kingdom Viridiplantae; phylum Streptophyta; class Magnoliopsida; order Fabales; family Fabaceae; genus Glycyrrhiza; species Glycyrrhiza uralensis. The sequence continues at coordinate 20,847,031 of BRZY01000004.1, forward strand.
GTTCGTCTCGTTCGTTCCTCTTCGTCCTCCCATTTGATCCGTAGGCCTTCTTTGGACCAAGTTCGTCTCGTTCGTCCATCTTCGTCCTCCCATTTGATCCCTTGGCCTTCTTTGTACCATGTTCGCCTCGTTCGTCCCTCTTCGTCCTCCCATTTGATCCGTAGGCCTTCTTTGGACCATGTTCGTCTCGTTCGTCCCTCTTCGTCCTCCCATTTGATCCGTAGGCTTTCTTTGGACCAAGTTTGTCTCGTTCGTCCATCTTCGTCCTCCCATTTGATCCGTTGCCCTTCTTTGTTCCAAGTTCGTCTCGTTCGTCCATCTACGTCCTCCCATTTGATCCGTAGCCCTTCTTTGTACCAAGTTCGTCTCGTTCGTCCCTCTTCGTCCTCCCATTTGATCCGTAGGACTTCTTTGGACCAAGTACGTCTCGTTCGTCCCTCTTCGTCCTCCCATTTGATCCGTAGGCCTTCTTTGTACCAAGTTCGTCTCGTTCGTCCCTCTTCGTCCTCCCATTTGATCCCTTGGCCTTCTTTGTACCATGTTCGTCTCGTTCGTCCCTCTTCGTCCTCCCATTTGATCCGTAGGCCTTCTTCAGACCAAACTCGTCTCGTTCGTCCATCTTCGTCCTCCCATTTGATCCGTTGGCAATCTTTGGTCCAAGTTCGTCTCGTTCGTCCATCTTCGTCGTCCCATTTGATCCGTTAGCCTTCTTTGTACCAAGCTCGTCTCGTTCGTCCCTCTTCGTCCTCCCATTTGATCCGTAGGACTTCTTTGGACCAAGTACGTCTCGTTCGTCCCTCTTCGTCCTCCCATTTGATCCGTAGGCCTTCTTTGTACCAAGTTCGTCTCGTTCGTCCCTCTTCGTCCTCCCATTTGATCCCTTGGCCTTCTTTGTACCAAGTTCGTCTCGTTCGTCCCTCTTCGTCCTCCCATTTGATCCCTAGGCCTTCTTTGGACCATGTTCGTCTCGTTCGTCCATCTTCGTCCTCCGATTTGATCCGTTGCCCTTCTTTGTTCCAAGTTCGTCTCGTTCGTCCATCTACGTCCTCCCATTTGATCCGTAGGCCTTCTTTGTACCAAGTTCGACTCGTTCGCCCCTCTTCGTCCTCCCATTTGATCCGTAGGACTTCTTTGGACCAAGTACGTCTCGTTCGTCCCTCTTCGTTCCCCCATTTGATCCGTAGGCCTTCTTTGTACCAAGTTCGTCTCGTTCGTCCCTCTTCGTCCTCCCATTTGATCCCTTGGCCTTCTTTGTACCAAGTTCGTCTCGTTCGTCCCTCTTCGTCCTCCCATTTGATCCCTAGGCCTTCTTTGGACCAAGTTCGTCTCGTTCGTCCATCTTCGTCCTCCCATTTGATCCGTTGGCAATCTTTGGTCCAAGTTCGTCTTGTTCGTCCCTCTTCGTCCTCCCATTTGATCCGTTGGCCTTCTTTGGACAAACTTCGTCTCGTTCGTCCCTCTTCCTCCTCCCATTTGATCCGTAGGCCTTCTTTGGACCAAGTTCGTCTCGTTCGTCCATCTTCGTCCTCCCATTTGATCCCTTAGCCTTCTTTGTACCATGTTCGTCTCGTTCGTCCCTCTTCGTCCTGCCATTTGATCCGTAGGCCTTCTTCGGACCATGTTCGTCTCGTTCGTCCATCTTCGTCCTCCCATTTGATCCGTTGCCCTTCTTTGTTCCAAGTTCTTCTCGTTCGTCCATCTACGTCCTCCCATTTGATCTGTAGGCCTTCTTTGTACCAAGTTCGTCTCGTTCGTCCCTCTTCGTCCTCCCATTTGATCCGTATGACTTCTTTGTACTATTTTCGTCTCGTTCGTTCCTCTTCGTCCTCCCGTTTGATCCGTAGGCTTTCTTTGGACCAAGTTCGTCTCGTTCGTCCACCTTCGTCCTCCCATTTGATCCGTTGCCCTTCTTTATTCCAAGTTCGTCGCGTTCGTCCATCTACGTCCTCCCATTTGATCCGTAGGCCTTCTTTGTACCAAGTTCGTCCTTCTTCGTCCTCCCATTTCATCCGTAGGCCTTCTTTAGACCAAACTCGTCTCGTTCATCCATCTTCGTCCTCCCATTTGATCCGTTGGCCTTCTTTGTACCAAGTTCGTCTCGTTCGTCCCTCTTCGTCCTCCCATTTGATCCGTAGGCCTTCTTTGGACCAAGTTTGTCTCGTTCGTCCATCTTCGTCCTCCGATTTGATCCGTTGCCCTTCTTTGTTCCAAGTTCGTCTCGTTCGTCCATCTACGTCCTCCCATTTGATCCGTAGGCCTTCTTTGTACCAAGTTCGTCTCGTTTGTCCCTCTTCGTCCTCCCATTTGATCCGTAGGCCTTCTTTGTACCAAGTTCGTCTCGTTCGTCCCTCTTCGTCCTCCCATTTGATCCCTTGGCCTTCTTTGTACCATGTTCGTCTCGTTCGTCCCTCTTCGTCCTCCCATTTGATCCCTAGTCCTTCTTTGGACCAAGTTCGTCTCGTTCGTCCATCTTCGTCCTCCCATTTGATCAGTTGGCAATCTTTGGTCCAAGTTCGTCTCGTTCGTCCCTCTTCGTCCTCCCATTTGATCCCTTGGCCTTCTTTGTACCAAGTTCGTCTTGTTCGTCCCTCTTCGTCCTCCCATTTGATCCCTAGGCCTTCTTTGGACCAAGTTCGTCTCGTTCGTCCATCTTCGTCCTCCCATTTGATCCGTTGGCAATCTTTGGTCCAAGTTCGTCTTGTTCGTCCCTCTTCGTCCTCCCATTTGATCCGTAGGCCTTCTTTGGACAATGTTCGTCTCGTTCATCCCTCTACGTCCTCCCATTTGATCCGTAGGCCTTCTTTGGACCAGGTTCGTCTCGTTCGTCCCTCTTCGTCCTCCCATTTGATCCGTTGGCCTTCTTTGTACCAAGTTCGTCTCGTTCGTCCCTCTTCGTCCTCCCATTTGATCCGTAGGCCTTCTTTGGACCAAGTTCGTCTCGTTCGTCCATCTTCGTCCTCCCATTTGATCCCTTGGCTTTCTTTGTACCATGTTCGCCTCGTTCGTCCCTCTTCGTCCTCCCATATGATCCGTAGGCCTTCTTTGGACCATGTTCGTCTCGTTCGTCCATCTTCGTCCTCCCATTTGATCCGTTGCCCTTCTTTGTTCCAAGTTCGTCTCGTTCGTCCATCTACGTCCTCCCATTTGATCTGTAGGCCTTCTTTGTACCAAGTTCGTCTCGTTCGTCCCTCTTCGTCCTCCCATTTGATCCGTAGGACTTCTTTGTACTATTTTCGTCTCGTTCGTTCCTCTTCGTCCTCCCATTTGATCCGTAGGCTTTCTTTGGACCAAGTTCGTCTCGTTCGTCCATCTTCGTCCTCCCATTTGATCCGTTGCCCTTCTTTGTTCCAAGTTCGTCTCGTTCGTCCATCTACGTCCTCCCATTTGATCCGTAGGCCTTCTTTGTACCAAGTTCGTCTCGTTCGTCCCTCTTCGTCCTCCCATTTGATCCGTAGGACTTCTTTGGACCAAGTACGTCTCGTTCGTCCCTCTTCGTCCTCCCATTTGATCCGTAGGCCTTCTTTGTACCAAGTTCGTCTCGTTCGTCCCTCTTCGTCCTCCCATTTGATCCCTTGGCCTTCTTTGTACCATGTTCGTCTCGTTCGTCTCTCTTCGTCCTCCCATTTGATCCGTAGGCCTTCTTTAGACCAAACTCGTCTCGTTCGTCCATCTTCGTCCTCCCATTTGATCCGTTGGCCTTCTTTGTACCAAGTTCGTCTCGTTCGTCCCTCTTCGTCCTCCCATTTGATCCGTAGGCCTTCTTTGGACCATGTTCGTCTCGTTCGTCCATCTTCGTCCTCCGATTTGATCCGTTGCCCTTCTTTGTTCCAAGTTCGTCTCGTTCGTCCATCTACGTCCTCCCATTTGATCCGTAGGCCTTCTTTGTACCAAGTTCGTCTCGTTCATCCCTCTTCGTCCTCCCATTTGATCCGTAGGACTTCTTTGGACCAAGTACGTCTCGTTCGTCCCTCTTCGTTCTCCCATTTGATCCGTAGGCCTTCTTTGTACCAAGTTCGTCTCGTTCGTCCCTCTTCGTCCTCCCATTTGATCCCTAGGCCTTCTTTGGACCAAGTTCGTCTCGTTCGTCCATCTTCGTCCTCCCATTTGATCCGTTGGCAATCTTTGGTCCAAGTTCGTCTTGTTCGTCCCTCTTCGTCCTCCCATTTGATCCGTAGGCCTTCTTTGGACAAACTTCGTCTCGTTCGTCCCTCTACGTCCTCCCATTTGATCCGTAGGCCTTCTTTGGACCAAGTTCGTCTCGTTCGTCCCTCTTCGTCCTCCCATTTGATCCGTTGGCCTTCTGATGAGGACATGGAGGTCCAAGAAGCCATTCAAAGCCAAGGAGGCTCAATGACTAGGGCAATATCAAGAAGGGCGCAAGAAGGCTTAGTCCAATTCTTTACTAAGACAATTTCCAACATGGACAAAGAAGTAATTGCACCAAAGACCATGCTTGTCATCCAAGCCATGGAGGAGGCGCAAGACTCATGAAGCCAGCCATGTTATTTTGTTTTGAATAAAGTGCATGTGACCAATTGATTTATTTGGGACCAAAGCACTAAAGTGTTTAATTCCTTGTTTAATTTTTGTGTGTTTAATCCACTTTAAGTGGTTACATGAATAAAGACAAGAGGAAGGCTTGGTGGGCGCATAAAGGCAAGGGAGACAAAGAATTCATAGCAATCAAGACCAAGGCATGAATGCTCCAACATCACAATAAAAGTGTAACAGCCACATGTTTAATTTCAATCAAAATGGTGGCTGCATTATGAAGAGTGGGGCGCTGCACTTGATGACTGAACAACAGCCAAATCAATTGGCCTTCTTAGGATTCCTTGCACCATTAGGAGGGGACTTGAAGAACAATCAAAGAGAAGCAACCAAGGCAGACTTGTGGGGCGCACATGTGAAGGCTGGACAGCAGCCATTTTCATTGTTCTTCTTAGGATTCCTTCTATTATTAGTGAGCTAGGGAGCAGCCATATAACTGGTTGTAAATGCTTGTTAAAACTAGCCTAGGATCCTAGTATTTATGCGCCTAAGAAGAGGGCTGGTAGACAACCATGTAATTGCTAGTTAATGCTCCTTTAAGAGTGCCTAGGATTCCTTGTAAGCCTTGAAAGGCATAGTCCAAGTCTGCACTTGTAAATCAGACCAGCCCCCTCCCTATATAAAGGGGCGCATGGCACATGGAAAAAGAACTTTGATTTTGAGCAAAAATATTACCTTGTGTAATTGAGTCCTTACTCTTTGGTTCTGGATTGAACCAGACTTTGATCTTACCAAGAATCCTTTCTTGTGGTGATCCTCATTTCCATAGGCTTATCCTTGTCTTGGATTAGACCAAGGTGGCGCCCCTTGCCTCCCATCCATTCTTCTTGTTCCTTGCCTTATAATCTGCTCTCTTGTTTGCTTGTTATAACAAGAACTCTTTATTCTCACTTCCTTTTTGTTCACTTGATTCTTGTTCTACTCACTTGTGTTCTTGTTAAAATAAGAATCATCCTTTCTTGCTATTCTTTCTTAAAGATCGAAAATCACAAGTCCTTAGTCACAACCAGATTCTAAGTGGTGAATTCAAGTCATTGGCCCAGTTATTACAACAAGGAGGCCATCACCTTCTTTGTACCAAGTTCGTCTCGTTCGTCCCTCTTCGTCCTCCCATTTGATCCGTAGGCCTTCTTTGGACCATGTTCGTCTCGTTCGTCCATCTTCGTCCTCCCATTTGATCCCTTGGCCTTCTTTGTACCATGTTCGTCTCGTTCGTCCCTCTTCGTCCACCCATTTGATCCGTAGGCCTTCTTTGGACCATGTTCGTCTCGTTCGTCCATCTTCGTCCTCCCATTTGATCCCTTGGCCTTCTTTGTACCATGTTCGTCTCGTTCCTCCCATTTGATCCATAGGCCTTCTTTGGACCAAGTTCGTCCATCTTCGTCCTCCCATTTGATCCGTTGGCCTTCTTTGAACCAAGTTCGTCTCGTTCGTCCCTCTTCGTCCTCCCATTTGATCCGAAGGCCTTCTTTGGACCATGTTCGTCTCGTTCGTCCATCTTCGTCCTCCCATTTGATCCGTTGCCCTTCTTTATTCCATGTTCGTCTCGTTCGTCCATCTACGTCCTCCCATTTGATCCGTAGGCCTTCTTTGTACCAAGTTCGTCTCGTTCGTCCCTCTTCGTCCTCCCATTTGATCCGTAGGACTTCTTTGGACCAAGTACGTTTCGTTCGTCCCTCTTCGTCCTCCCATTTGATCCGTTGGCAATCTTTGGTCCAAGTTAGTCTTGTTCGTCCCTCTTCGTCCTCCCATTTGATCCGTAGGCCTTCTTTGGACAAAGTTCGTCTCGTTTGTCCCTCTACGTCCTCCCATTTGATCCGTAGGCCTTCTTTGGACCAAGTTCGTCTCGTTCGTCCCTCTTCGTCCTCCCATTTGATCCGTTGGCCTTCTTTGTACCAAGTTCGTCTCGTTCGTCCCTCTTCGTCCTCCCATTTGATCCGTGGCCTTCTTTGGACCAAGTTCGTCTCGTTCGTCCATCTTCGCCCTCCCATTTGATCCCTTGGCCTTCTTTGTACCATGTTCGTCTCGTTCGTCCCTCTTCGTCCTCCCATTTGATCCGTAGGCCTTCTTTGGACCATGTTCGTCTCGTTCGTCCATCTTCGTCCTCCCATTTGATCCGTTGCCCTTCTTTGTTCCAAGTTCGTCTCGTTCGTCCATCTACGTCCTCCCATTTGATCCGTAGGCCTTCTTTGTACCAAGTTCGTCTCGTTCGTCCCTCTTCGTCCTCCCATATGATCCGCAGGCCTTCTTTGTACCAAGTTCGTCTCGTTCGTCCCTCTTCGTCCTCCCATTTGATCCGTAGGCCTTCTTTGGACCAAGTTCGTCTCGTTCGTCCATCTTCGTCCTCCCATTTGATCCCTTGGCCTTCTTTGTACCATGTTCGTCTCGTTCGTCCCTCTTCGTCCTCCCATTTGATCCGTAGGCCTTCTTTGGACCATGTTCGTCTCGTTCGTCCATCTTCGTCCTCCCATTTGATCCGTTGCCCTTCTTTGTTCCAAGTTCGTCTCGTTCGTCCATCTACGTCCTCCCATTTGATCCGTAGGCCTTCTTTGTACCAAGTTCGTCTCGTTCGTCCCTCTTCGTCCTCCCATTTGATCCGCAGGCCTTCTTTGTACCAAGTTCGTCTCGTTCGTCCCTCTTCGTCCTCCCATTTGATCCGTAGGACTTCTTTGTACTATTTTCGTCTCGTTCGTCCCTCTTCGTCCTCCCATTTGATCCATAGGCCTTCTTTGGACCAAGTTCGTCTCGTTTGTCCATCTTCGCCCTCCCATTTGATCAGTAGGACTTCTTTGGACCAAGTACGTCTCGTTCGTCCCTCTTCGTCCTCCCATTTGATCCGTAGGACTTCTTTGGACCAAGTACGTCTCGTTCGTCCCTCTTCGTCCTCCCATTTGATCCCTTTGCCTTCTTTGTACCATGTTCGTCTCGTTCGTCCCTCTTCGTCCTCCCATTTGATCCGTAGGCCTTCTTTGTACCAAGTTCGTCTCGTTCGTCCCTCTTCGTCCTCCCACTTGATCCCTAGGCCTTCTTTGGACCAAGTTCGTCTCGTTCGTCCATCTTCGTCCTCCCATTTGATCCGTTGGCAATCTTTGGTCCAAGTTCGTCTTGTTCGTCCCTCTTCGTCCTCCCATTTGATCCGTAGGCCTTCTTTGGACAAAGTTCGTCTCGTTCGTCCCTCTACGTCCTCCCATTTGATCCGTAGGCCGTCTTTGGACCATGTTCGTCTCGTTCGTCCATCTTCATCCTCCCATTTGATCCTTGGCCTTCTTTGTACCATGTTCGTCTCGTTCGTCCCTCTTCGTCCGCCCATTTGATCCGTAGGCCTTCTTTAGACCAAACTCGTCTCGTTCGTCCATCTTCGTCCTCCCATTTGATCCGCTGGCCTTCTTTGTACCAAGTTCGTCTCGTTCGTCCCTCTTTGTCCTCCCATTTGATCCGTAGGCCTTCTTTGTACCAAGTTCGTCTCGTTCGTCCCTCTTCGTCCTCCCATTTGATCCGCAGGCCTTCTTTGTACCATGTTCGTCTCGTTCGTCCATCTTCGTCCTCCCATTTGATCCCTTGGCCTTCTTTGTACCAAGTTCGTCTCGTTCGTCCCCCTTCGTCCTCCCATTTGATCCCTAGGCCTTCTTTGGACCAAGTTCGTCTCGTTTGTCCATCTTCGTCCTCCCATTTGATCCGTTGGCAATCTTTGGTCCAAGTTCGTCTTGTTCGTCCCTCTTCGTCCTCCCATTTGATCCGTAGGCCTTCTTTGGACAAAGTTCGTCTAGTTCGTCCCTCTACGTCCTCCCATTTGATCCGTAGGCCTTCTTTGGACCATGTTCGTCTCGTTCGTCCATCTTCTTCCTCCCATTTGATCCTTGGCCTTCTTTGTACCATGTTCGTCTCGTTCGTCCCTCTTCGTCCTCCCATTTGATCCGTAGGCCTTCTTTAGAACAAACTCGTCTCGTTCGTCCATCTTCGTCCTCCCATTTGATCCGTTGGCCTTCTTTGTACCAAGTTCATCTCGTTCGTCCCTCTTCGTCCTCCCATTTGATCCGTAGGCCTTCTTTGGACCATGTTCGTCTCGTTCGTCCATCTTCGTCCTCCGATTTGATCCGTTGCCCTTCTTTGTTCCAAATTCGTCTCGTTCGTCCATCTACGTCCTCCCATTTGATCCGTAGGCCTTCTTTGTACCAAGTTCGTCTCGTTCGTCCCTCTTTGTCCTCCCATTTGATCCGTAGGCCTTCTTTGTACCAAGTTCGTCTCGTTCGTCCCTCTTCGTCCTCCCATTTGATCCGCAGGCCTTCTTTGTACCAAGTTCGTCTCGTTCGTCCATCTTCGTCCTCCCATTTGATCCCTTGGCCTTCTTTGTACCAAGTTCGTCTCGTTCGTCCCTCTTCGTCCTCCCATTTGATCCCTAGGCCTTCTTTGGACCAAGTTCGTCTCGTTCGTCCATCTTCGTCCTCCCATTTGATCCGTTGGCAATCTTTGGTCCAAGTTCGTCTTGTTCGTCCCTCTTTGTCCTCCCATTTGATCCGTAGGCCTTCTTTGGACCAAGTTCGTCTCGTTCGTCCCTCTTCGTCCTCCCATTTGATCCGTTGGCCTTCTTTGCACCAAGTTTGTCTTGTTCGTCCCTCTTCGTCCTCCCATTTGATCCGTGGCCTTCTTTGGACCAAGTTCGTCTCGTTCGTCCATCTTCGTCCTCCCATTTGATCCCTTGGCCTTCTTTGTACCATGTTCGTCTCGATCGTCCCTCTTCGTCCTCCCATTTGATCCGTAGGCCTTCTTTGGACCATGTTCGTCTCGTTCGTCCATCTTCGTCCTCCCATTTGATCCGTTGCCCTTCTTTGTTCCAAGTTCGTCTCGTTCGTCCATCTACGTCCTCCCATATGATCCGTAGGCCTTCTTTGTACCAAGTTCGTCTCGTTCGTCCCTCTTCGTCCTCCCATTTGATCCGCAGCCCTTCTTTGGACCATGTTCGTCTCGTTCGTCCCTCTTCGTCCTCCCATTTGATCCGTAGGACTTCTTTCGACCAAGTACGTTTCGTTCGTCCCTCTTCGTCCTCCCATTTGATCCGTTGGCAATTTTTGGTCCAAGTTCGTCTTGTTCGTCCCTCTTCGTCCTCCCATTTGATCCGTAGGCCTTCTTTGGACAAAGTTCGTCTCGTTCGTCCCTCTACGTCCTCCCATTTGATCCGTAGGCCTTCTTTGGACCAAGTTCGTCTCGTTCGTCCCTCTTCGTCCTCCCATTTGATCCGTTGGCCTTCTTTGTACCAAGTTCGTCTCGTTCGTCCCTCTTCGTCCTCCCATTTGATCCGTGGCCTTCTTTGGACCAAGTTCGTCTCGTTCGTCCCTCTTCGTCCTCCCATTTGATCCGTTGGCCTTCTTTGCACCAAGTTTGTCTTGTTCGTCCCTCTTCGTCCTCCCATTTGATCCGTGGCCTTCTTTGGACCAAGTTCGTCTCGTTCGTCCATCTTCGTCCTCCCATTTGATCCCTTGGCCTTCTTTGTACCATGTTCGTCTCGTTCGTCCCTCTTCGTCCTCCCATTTGATCCGTAGGCCTTCTTTGGACCATGTTCGTCTCGTTCGTCCATCTTCGTCCTCCCATTTGATCCGTTGCCCTTCTTTGTTCCAAGTTCGTCTCGTTCGTCCATCTACGTCCTCCCATTTGATCCGTAGGCCTTCTTTGTACCAAGTTCGTCTCGTTCGTCCCTCTTCGTCCTCCCATTTGATCCGCAGGCCTTCTTTGGACCATGTTCGTCTCGTTCGTCCCTCTTCTTCCTCCCATTTGATCCGTAGGACTTCTTTGGACCAAGTACGTTTCGTTCGTCCCTCTTCGTCCTCCCATTTGATCCGTTGGCAATTTTTGGTCCAAGTTCGTCTTGTTCGTCCCTCTTCGTCCTCCCATTTGATCCGTAGGCCTTCTTTGGACAAAGTTCGTCTCGTTCGTCCCTCTACGTCCTCCCATTTGATCCGTAGGCCTTCTTTGGACCAAGTTCGTCTCGTTCGTCCCTCTTCGTCCTCCCATTTGATCCGTTGGCCTTCTTTGTACCAAGTTCGTCTCGTTCGTCCCTCTTCGTCCTCCCATTTGATCCGTAGGACTTCTTTGGACCAAGTACGTTTCGTTCGTCCCTCTTCGTCCTCCCGTTTGATCCGTTGGCAATCTTTGGTCCAAGTTCGTCTTGTTCGTCCCTCTTCGTCCTCCCATTTGATCCGTAGGCCTTCTTTGGACAAAGTTCGTCTCGTTCGTCCCTCTACGTCCTCCCATTTGATCCGTTGGCCTTCTTTGTACCAAGTTCGTCTCGTTCGTCCCTCTTCGTCCTCCCATTTGATCCGTAGCCTTCTTTGGACCAAGTTCGTCTCGTTCGTCCATCTTCGTCCTCCCATTTGATCCCTTGGCCTTCTTTGTACCATGTTCGTCTCGTTCGTCCCTCTTCGTCCTCCCATTTGATCCGTAGGCCTTCTTTGGACCATGTTCGTCTCGTTCGTCCATCTTCGTCCTCCCATTTGATCCGTTGACCTTCTTTGTTCCAAGTTCGTCTCGTTCGTCCATCTACGTCCTCCCATTTGATCCGTAGGCCTTCTTTGTACCAGGTTCGTCTCGTTCGTCCCTCTTCGTCCTCCCATTTGATCCGTAGGACTTCTTTGGACCAAGTTCGTCTCGTTCGTCCCTCTTCGTCCTCCCATTTGATCCCTTGGCCTTCTTTGTACCATGTTCGTCTCGTTCGTCCATCTTCGTCCTCCCATTTGATCCGTTGGCCTTCTTTGTACCAAGTTCGTCTCGTTCGTCCCTCTTCGTCCTCCCATTTGATCCGTTGGCCTTCTTTGGACCATGTTCGTTTCGTTCGTCCATCTTCGTCCTCCCATTTGATCCGTACGCCTTCTTTGGACAAAGTTCGTCTCGTTCGTCCCTCTTCGTCCTCCCATTTGATCCGTAGGACTTCGTTGGACCAAATTCGTCTCGTTCGTCACTCTTCGTCCTCCCATTTGATCCGTTGGCCTTCTTTGTACCAAGTGCGTCTCGTTCGTCCCTCTTCGTCCTCCCATTTGATCCCTTGGCCTTCCTTGTACCAAGTTCGTCTCGTTCGTCCCTCTTCGTCCTCCCATTTGATCCGTACGCCTTCTTTGGACAAAGTTCGTCTCGTTCGTCCCTCTTCGTCCTCCCAATTGATCCGTAGGCCTTCTTTGTACCAAGTTCGTCTCGTTCGTCCCTCTTCGTCCTCCCATTTGATCCGTAGGCCTTCTTTGGACCAAGTTCGTCTCGTTCGTCCATCTTCGTCCTCCCATTTGATCCCTTGGCCTTCTTTGTACCATGTTCGTCTCGTTCGTCCCTCTTCGTCCTCCCATTTGATCCGTAGGCCTTCTTTGGACCATGTTCGTCTCGTTCGTCCATCTTCGTCCTCCCATTTGATCCGTTGACCTTCTTTGTTCCAAGTTCGTCTCGTTCGTCCATCTACGTCCTCCCATTTGATCCGTAGGCCTTCTTTGTACCAGGTTCGTCTCGTTCGTCCCTCTTCGTCCTCCCATTTGATCCGTAGGACTTCTTTGGACCAAGTTCGTCTCGTTCGTCACTCTTCGTCCTCCCATTTGATCCGTTGGCCTTCTTTGTACCAAGTTCGTCTCGTTCGTCCCTCTTCGTCCTCCCATTTGATCCCTTGGCCTTCCTTGTACCAAGTTCGTCTCGTTCGTCCCTCTTCGTCCTCCCATTTTGATGAGGACATGGAGGTCCAAGAAGCCATTCAAAGCCTAGGAGGCCCAATGACTAGGGCAATGTCAAGAAGGGCGCAAGAAGGCTTAGTCCAATTTATGACTAAGACAATTGCGAACATGGGCAAAGATGTAATTGCACCAAAAACCATGCTTGTCATACAAGACATGGAGGAGGCGCAACATGCATAACCAGCCAGCCAAGTTATCTTGTTTTAAATAAAGTGCATGTGACCCAATTGATTTATTTGGGACCAAAGCACTAAGTGTTTAATTCCTTGATTTATTTTTTGTGTGTTTAATCCACTTTAAGTGGTTACATGAATAAAGGCAAGAGGAATGCATGGTGGGCGCATAAAGGCAAGGGAGACAAAGAAGTCATGGCAATCAAGACCAAGGCATGAATGCTCCAACATCACAATCAAAATGTAACAGCCACATGTTTAATTTCAATCAAGAGGGTGGCTGCATTAAGAAGGTGGGGCGCTGCACTTCATGGCTGGATAACAGCCAAATCAATTGGCTCTCTTGGGATTCCTTGCACCATTAGTGAGGGACTTGAAGAACAATCAAAGAGGGCATCCAAGAGAAGGAAGAGGGGCGCATTTCTGATGGCTGGACAGCAGCCATATTCATGGCTTCTCATAGGATTCCTTGCACATTAAAAAGCTAGGGAGCAGCCATATAATTACATGTAATTGCCTTGTAATTGCTTGATTAATTCTAGCCTAGGATTCCTTGGATTTTGGGCGCATAGAAGGGGCTGGTTGGCAGCCATCTGATTGCTTGTAATTGCTCCTTAATGAGCACCTAGGATTCCTTGTAAGCCTTGAAAGGCATAGCCCAAGTCAGCACTTGTAATTCAGACCAGCTCCCTCCCTATATAAAGGGGCGCATGGTACATGGAAATGCAACTTTGATTTTGAGCAAAAATATTACCTTGTGTAATTGAGTCCTTACTCTTTGGTTCTGGATTGAACCAGACTTTGATCTTACCAAGAATCCTTTCTTGTGGTGATCCTCATTTCCATAGGCTTATCCTTGTCTTGGATTAGACCAAGGTGGCGCCCCTTGCCTCCCATCCATTCTTCTTGTTCCTTGCTTCCTAAATTGCTCTCTTGTTTGCTTGTTATAACAAGAACTCTTAATTCTCACTTCCTTTTTGTTCACTTGTTCTTATTCTGTTCACTAGTTTCTTGTTAAAATAAGAACCATCCTTTCTTGCTATTCTTTCTTAAAGATTGAAAATCACAAGTTCTTAGTCACAACCAGAATCTAAGTGGTGAATTCAAGTCATTGGCCAAGTTGTTACAACAAGGAGGCCATCATTTGGCATCAAAGCTTTGGTTCGAATTGTTACAAAAAGAAACCCAGGTTTATCTAATCTTATCTTTGTGTTCTGATTTCTTGTTTTTGAAAAAAAAAAAAAAGAAAAAAAAAGGCTGCGAAAATTCAAAAGAAAAAAAAAAATTTGTGTTTTGAATTCTGGTTGTGTTTTGTTCTTGCTGCACTTTGATTCCTATTTTTTTTCTCAATTTTGTTCTTTGAGTGAGTTCTAATTTGTTCTAGTTCTCACAATTTTTGTTCAGTTTCTTTTGTTTCTTGTTTTTTACCTTTGTTACTCTAAGCTATTTTGGTGTGTGGATTATTATTTTGATTGGTTTCTTGTGTTGTTTCACTTTCTGGTTTCTCTAAAGAACTAAAAGAGTTATGGATCCTCAAAATCGTTTACTTTTAGAAGCCCTCACGGCAAAAATGAGTGAACTATTAAAACAAGAGTTGGTAGGTATCAATGAGAGAATTGATCAATTGGAAAACTCACAAAACAATAGTGATGGGGAGGATCGGAGGAGAAGGCGTGATGATAATAGAGAAGAGAGGTTGAGTGGTATAAAAATAAAAGTACCACAGTTTGTTGGAAGGAATGACCCTGAGGCGTATTTAGAATGGGAAACTAAAATTGAACAAATTTTTTCCTGTTATAATTACACTGATCTTCAAAAGGTGCAGGTTGCTTCTATTGAATTTACAGATTATGCCTTGGTGTGGTGGGATCAATTGGTGAAGGAAAGGAGAAGGTACAATGAGCAACCCATTGCCACATGGGAGGAGATGAAAAGGCTCATGAGAAGGAGATTCGTCCCATCTTATTACAACAGAGAGTTGCACAACAAGTTACAGCGACTCACCCAAGGTAATAAGAGTGTAGATGAGTACTTTAAGGAGATGGAGGTGGCAAAAATTAGAGCAAATGTGGAGGAGGATGAAGAAGCAACCATGGCCAGATTCTTGCATGGTCTAAATCGTGACATTAGTGATATAGTGGAGCTACAACACTATGTCCAATTGGACGATTTGTTACATCAAGCCACAAAGGTAGAACAACAACTCAAAAGGAAGGGCCAAATAAGAAGAAGCACTACCACTTCCAATTGGAAGAATCACCCAAAGAATGAAGGTGCCTCATCATCCAAAGAAGCCACAGCTGATCCAAAAGGTAAAAACACTATAACTAGTCCTTCTCAAAATTCAACTAACCGGGCTGTTAAGTGTTTCAAGTGCCAAGGCTTAGGACACATTGCATCTCAATGTCCTACCAAGAGAATTATGATGGTAGAGGAGGTTGAGGAGGAAGAGGAAGAGGGCGAAGAGTATGAAGAGGGTGGTGAAGAGGAGGAGGCCCAAATACCAAGTGGAGAGTTGCTCATGATGAAGAGGGTGCTAGAAGCCATGGTCAAGGAAGAAGAGGCAACTCAAAGGGAAAACATTTTTCACTCAAGATGCCTCATAAAAGGCAAGGTATGTTCCCTTATTATTGATGGTGGGAGTTGTACAAATGTTGCTAGTACAAGATTAGTTTCCAAACTGCAAATAGAAACTAAACCCCACCCCAAGCCATATAAGCTTCAATGGCTTGTTAATGATGTTGAGATGGTTGTGGACAAGCAAGTAGAAATTTCTTTTTCAATTGGTAAATATGAGGATGTGGCTGTTTGTGATGTTGTACCAATGGAGGCCAGCCATGTGTTGTTGGGAAGGCCTTGGCAATTTGACAAGAAAGCAAGTCATGAAGGGCACACCAACAAGTATTTCTTTGTTCATCATGGAAAAAGAGTTGTTTTGGCTCCTTTGAGCCCAAGTGAGGTGAGAGATGATCAAAAGAAATTGAGAGAAAAATGTGAAAAAGAAAAAGAAATAGAAAAAGAAAAAGAAGAAAAAGAAAAGATCGCCAAAGAAAAAGAGAGGAAAAAGAGTGACAAAAAGAAAAATGAAGAAAAGAAAGAAAGTTTGATGGCGACAAAAGGAGAGGTTAAAGAAGCTTTTGTCACAAACCAGCCCCTATATTTGCTTTTTAGCAAGGAGGTGGCCTTGTTGGAAAATTTACCTAACACCAAAGAATTGCCAAAATGCATAGATTTTCTTTTGCAGGAATTTGAGGACTTGTTTCCTAAGGAGGTACCAAGTGGGCTGCCACCTTTGAGAGGGATTGAGCACCACATTGATCTCATCCCAGGCGCCACTTTGCCTAATAGGCCAGCCTACCGGAGCAACCCCCAACAAACGCAAGAGATACAAAAGCAAGTGGCTGAATTGGTAAGTAAAGGTTGGGTAAAAGAAAGTTTAAGTCCTTGTGCTGTCCCTGTTATTTTAGTCCCTAAGAAAGATGGTAGCTGGAGAATGTGCACTGATTGTAGAGCTGTTAACAATATTACTGTTAAGTATAGGCATCCTATTCCAAGATTAGATGACTTGCTTGATGAATTGTTTGGTGCATGTTTGTTCTCTAAAATTGATTTGAAAAGTGGGTACCATCAAATTAGGATAAGGGAAGGGGATGAATGGAAAACTGCTTTCAAAACAAAGTATGGTTTATATGAGTGGTTAGTTATGCCTTTTGGTTTAACAAATGCACCTAGCACTTTCATGAGATTAATGAACCATGTTTTGAGAGACTTTTTGGGCAAATTTGTTGTTGTATATTTTGATGATATCTTGATATATAGCAAAAATTTAGAAGACCATTGCATTCATCTAAGGGCTGTTTTAAATGTGCTAAGAAAAGAAAGCTTGTATGCAAACTTGGAAAAATGTGTTTTTTGCACGACACAAGTTATTTTTCTAGGCTTTGTTATAAGCTCTCAAGGAGTGCATGTGGATGAAGCAAAGGTGAAGGCAATCCAAGAGTGGCCAACACCTAAAAATGTGACTGAGGTAAGAAGCTTTCATGGTTTAGCAAGTTTCTATAGGAGGTTTGTTAAGGACTTTAGTACTATTGCTGCACCTCTTAATGAAATTGTTAAAAAGGAAGTTGGTTTTAAATGGGGTGAGAAACAAGAACAAGCTTTTTCAATTCTTAAAGAAAAGCTCACCCAAGCACCAATTCTAGCACTGCCTAATTTTTCAAAATCTTTTGAAATTGAGTGTGATGCTTCCAATGTTGGAATTGGGGCTGTTTTAATGCCAGAAGGACATCCAATTGCTTATTATAGTGAGAAATTAAAAGGGGCTGCCCTAAATTACTCAACTTATGATAAGGAATTGTATGCCTTAGTAAGGGCATTGCAAACATGGCAACATTACTTGCTGCCAAAAGAATTTGTCATTCATAGTGATCATGAGTCCTTGAAGTACTTAAAAGGACAAGGTAAGTTGAACAAGAGGCATGCTAAATGGGTTGAATTTTTGGAGCAATTTCCTTATGTGATTAAGCACAAGAAGGGTAAGGCAAATGTTGTGGCTGATGCATTATCAAGAAGGTATGCATTACTCTCTACTCTTGAAACTAAAGTTTTTGGTCTTGAACACATTAAGGAATTGTATGAGCATGATCTTGATTTTTCTGAAAAATATGTTGATTGTGTGCATGCTGCCCATAATGGATTTTTTAGGCACAATGATTATTTGTTTAAAGAGAAAAGGTTGTGTGTGCCAAAAGGATCCATTAGAGACCTCCTGGTCAGAGAGGCGCATGAGGGGGGGTTAATGGGACATTTTGGTGTTCCTAAAACTTTGGCATTTTTACAAGAACATTTTTATTGGCCTCACATGAAAGTTGATGTGCAAAGGTATTGTGAAAGGTGTATTGTTTGCAAAAAGGCCAAATCCAAAGTTTTACCCCATGGTTTGTATACTCCTTTGCCTGTTCCTGAATATCCTTGGATTGACCTTTCCATGGACTTTGTTTTGGGGCTGCCAAGAACAAAGACTGGAAAAGATTCTATTTTTGTTGTTGTGGACAGGTTCTCAAAAATGGCACACTTCATCCCATGCAAAAAGGTGGATGATGCTTGCCACATTGCTGATTTGTTCTTCAAAGAGGTGGTGCGCCTACATGGCCTACCAAAGAGTATAGTGTCTGATCGTGATGCTAAATTTCTAAGCCATTTCTGGAGAACTTTGTGGGGTAAGGTGGGAACTAAGTTACTATTCTCTACAACTTGTCATCCCCAAACTGATGGGCAAACTGAGGTAGTAAATAGAACTCTCTCTACTCTCTTAAGGGCCGTGCTTTCAAAGAATTTGAAAATGTGGGAAACATGGCTGCCCCATGTTGAATTTGCTTATAATAGGGCTGTCCATAGTACTACAAATCATTCCCCATTTGAGATTGTGTATGGTTATAATCCTTTGACTCCTCTTGATTTGTTACCTTTACCTAACACATCTCTGTTGAAGCATAAAGATGGCAAAGCAAAAGCTGAATTTGTGAAAAGTTTGCATGAGAAAATTAAGCTGCAAATTGAAAAGAAAAATGAAAGCTATGCCAAGAGCGCTAATAAAGGGCGCAAACGGGTTACCTTTGAACCCGGAGATTGGGTTTGGATCCATATGAGAAAGGAAAGGTTTCCTTTACAAAGGAAATCTAAGTTAATGCCTAGGGGCGATGGCCCTTTCCAAGTGATTGCCAAAGTTAATGACAATGCTTACAAGATTGACCTTCCTGGTGAGTATGGTGTTAGTGCCACTTTCAATGTTGCTGACTTGTCTCCTTTTGATGTAGGTGATGAAAACTTCAATTCGAGGTCGAATTCCTTTCAAGAGGGGGCGAATGATGAGGACATGGAGGTCCAAGAAGCCATTCAAAGCCTAGGAGGCCCAATGACTAGGGCAATGTCAAGAAGGGCGCAAGAAGGCTTAGTCCAATTTATGACTAAGACAATTGCGAACATGGGCAAAGATGTAATTGCACCAAAAACCATGCTTGTCATACAAGACATGGAGGAGGCGCAACATGCATAACCAGCCAGCCAAGTTATCTTGTTTTAAATAAAGTGCATGTGACCCAATTGATTTATTTGGGACCAAAGCACTAAGTGTTTAATTCCTTGATTTATTTTTTGTGTGTTTAATCCACTTTAAGTGGTTACATGAATAAAGGCAAGAGGAAGGCATGGTGGGCGCATAAAGGCAAGGGAGACAAAGAAGTCATGGCAATCAAGACCAAGGCATGAATGCTCCAACATCACAATCAAAATGTAACAGCCACATGTTTAATTTCAATCAAGAGGGTGGCTGCATTAAGAAGGTGGGGCGCTGCACTTCATGGCTGGATAACAGCCAAATCAATTGGCTCTCTTGGGATTCCTTGCACCATTAGTGAGGGACTTGAAGAACAATCAAAGAGGGCATCCAAGAGAAGGAAGAGGGGCGCATTTCTGATGGCTGGACAGCAGCCATATTCATGGCTTCTCATAGGATTCCTTGCACATTAAAAAGCTAGGGAGCAGCCATATAATTACATGTAATTGCCTTGTAATTGCTTGATTAATTCTAGCCTAGGATTCCTTGGATTTTGGGCGCATAGAAGGGGCTGGTTGGCAGCCATCTGATTGCTTGTAATTGCTCCTTAATGAGCACCTAGGATTCCTTGTAAGCCTTGAAAGGCATAGCCCAAGTCAGCACTTGTAATTCAGACCAGCTCCCTCCCTATATAAAGGGGCGCATGGTACATGGAAATGCAACTTTGATTTTGAGCAAAAATATTACCTTGTGTAATTGAGTCCTTACTCTTTGGTTCTGGATTGAACCAGACTTTGATCTTACCAAGAATCCTTTCTTGTGGTGATCCTCATTTCCATAGGCTTATCCTTGTCTTGGATTAGACCAAGGTGGCGCCCCTTGCCTCCCATCCATTCTTCTTGTTCCTTGCTTCCTAAATTGCTCTCTTGTTTGCTTGTTATAACAAGAACTCTTAATTCTCACTTCCTTTTTGTTCACTTGTTCTTATTCTGTTCACTAGTTTCTTGTTAAAATAAGAACCATCCTTTCTTGCTATTCTTTCTTAAAGATTGAAAATCACAAGTTCTTAGTCACAACCAGAATCTAAGTGGTGAATTCAAGTCATTGGCCAAGTTGTTACAACAAGGAGGCCATCACATTTGATCCGTACGCCTTCTTTGGACAAATTCGTCTCGTTCGTCCCTCTTCGTCCTCCCAATTGATCCGAACGCCTTCTTTGGACCAAGTTCGTCTCGTTCGTCTCTCTTAGTCCTCCCATTTGATCCGTTGGCCTTCTTTGTACCAAGTTCGTCTCGTTCGTCCATCTTCGTTCTCCCATTTGATCCCTTGGCCTTCTTTGTACCGTGTTCGTCTCGTTCGTCCCTCTTCGTCCTCCCATTTGATCCGTAGGCCTTCTTTGGACCATGTTCGTCTCGTTCGTCCATTTTCGTCCTCCCATTTGATCCGTTGCCCTTCTTTGTTCCAAGTTCGTCGCGATCGTCCATCTACGTCCTCCCATTTGATCCGTAGGATTTCTTTGGACCAAGTTCATCTCGTTTGTCCCTCTTCGTCCTCCCATTTGATCCGTAGGCCTTCTTTGGACCAAGTTCGTCTCGTTCTTCTCTCTTAGTCCTCCCATTTGATCCGTTGGCCTTCTTTGTACCAAGTTCGTCTCGTTCGTCCATCTTCGTTCTCCCATTTGATCCCTTGGCCTTCTTTGTACCGTGTTCGTCTCGTTCGTCCCTCTTCGTCCTCCCATTTGATCCGTAGGCCTTCTTTGGACCGTGTTCGTCTCGTTCGTCCATCTTCGTCCTCCCATTTGATCCGTTGCCCTTCTTTGTCCAATTTCGTCTCGATCGTCCATCTACGTCCTCCCATTTGATCCGTAGGACTTCTTTGGATCAAGTTCATCTCGTTTGTCCCTCTTCGTCCTCCCATTTGATCCGTAGGACTTCTTTGGACCAAGTTCGTCTCGTTCGTCCCTCTTCGTCCTCCCATTTGATCCCTAGGCCTTCTTTGGACCAAGTTCGTCTTGTTCGTCCATCTTCGTCCTCCCATTTGATCCGTTGGCATTCTTTGGTCCAAGTTCGTCTTGTTCGTCCCTCTTCGTCCTCCCATTTGATCCGTAGGCCTTCTTTGGACAAAGTTCGTCTCGTTCGTCCCTCTACGTCCTCCCATTTGATCCGTAGGCCTTCTTTAAACCAAGTTCGTCTCGTTCGTCCCTCTTCGTCCTCCCATTTGATCCGTTGGCCTTCTTTGTACCAAGTTCGTCTCGTTCGTCCCTCTTCGTCCACCCATTTGATCCCTTGGCCTTCTTTGTACCAAGTTCGTCTCGTTCGTCCCTCTTCGTCCTCCCATTTGATCCCTAGGCCTTCTTTGGACCAAGTTCGTCTCGTTCGTCCATCTTCGTCCTCCCATTTGATCCGTTGGCATTCTTTGGTCCAAGTTCGTCTTGTTCGTCCCTCTTCATCCTCCCATTTGATCCGTAGGCCTTCTTTGGACAAAGTTCGTCTCGTTCGTCCCTCTACGTCCTCCCATTTGATCCGTAGGCCTTCTTTGGACCAAGTTCGTCTCGTTCGTCCCTCTTCGTCCTCCCATTTGATCCGTTGGCCTTCTTTGTACCAAGTTCGTCTCTTTCGTCCCTCTTCGTCCTCCCATTTGATCCGTAGGCCTTCTTTGGACCAAGTTCGTCTCGTTCGTCCATCTTCACCCTCCCATTTGATCCGTAGGCCTTCTTTTGACAAAGTTCGTCTCGTTCGTCCCTCTTCGTCCTCCCATTTGATCCGTAGGCCTTCATTGGACCATGTTCGTCTCGTTCGTCCATCTTCGTCCTCCCATTTGATCCCTTGGCCTTCTTTGTACCATGTTCGTCTCGTTCGTCCCACTTCGTCCTCCCATTTGATCCGTAGGCCTTCTTTAGACCATGTTCGTCTCGTTCGTCCATCTACGTCCTCCCATTTGATCCGTAGGCCTTCTTTGTACCAAGATCGTCTTGTTCGTCCCTCTTCGTCCTCCCATTTGATCCGTAGGACTTCGTTGGACCAAATTCGTCTCGTTCGTCACTCTTCGTCCTCCCATTTGATCCGTTGGCCTTCTTTGTACCAAGTGCGTCTCGTTCGTCCCTCTTCGTCCTCCCATTTGATCCCTTGGCCTTCCTTGTACCAAGTTCGTCTCGTTCGTCCCTCTTCGTCCTCCCATTTGATCCGTACGCCTTCTTTGGACAAAGTTCGTCTCGTTCGTCCCTCTTCGTGCTCCCAATTGATCCGTAGGCCTTCTTTGTACCAAGTTCGTCTCGTTCGTCCCTCTTCGTCCTCCCATTTGATCCGTAGGCCTTCTTTGGACCAAGTTCGTCTCGTTCGTCCATCTTCGTCCTCCCATTTGATCCCTTGGCCTTCTTTGTACCATGTTCGTCTCGTTCGTCCCTCTTCGTCCTCCCATTTGATCCGTAGGCCTTCTTTGGACCATGTTCGTCTCGTTCGTCCATCTTCGTCCTCCCATTTGATCCGTTGACCTTCTTTGTTCCAAGTTCGTCTCGTTCGTCCATCTACGTCCTCCCATTTGATCCGTAGGCCTTCTTTGTACCAAGTTTGTCTCGTTCGTTCCGCTTCGTCCTCCCATTTGATCCGTAGGACTTCTTTGGACCAAGTTCGTCTCGTTCGTCCCTCTTCGTCCTCCCATTTGATCCGTAGGCCATCTTTGGACCAAGCTCATCTCTTTCGTCCATCTTCGTCCTCCCATTTGATCCGTAGGCCTTCTTTGGACCAAGTTCGTCTCGTTCGTCCCTCTTCGTCCTCCCATTTGATCCGTTGGCCTTCTTTGTACCAAGTTCGTCTCATTCGTCCCTCTTCGTCCTCCCATTTGATCCGTAGGCCTTCTTTGGACCAAGTTCGTCTCGTTCGTCCATCTTCACCCTCCCATTTGATCCCTTGGCCTTGTTTGTACCATGTTCTTCTCGTTCGTCCCTCTTCGTCCTCCCATTTGATCCGTAGGCCTTCTTTGGACCATGTTCGTCTCGTTCGTCCATCTTCGTCCTCCCATTTGATCCGTTGCCCTTCTTTGTTCCAAGTTCGTCTCGTTCGTCCATCTACGTCCTCCCATTTGATCCGTAGGCCTTCTTTGTACCAGGTTCGTCTCGTTCGTCCCTCTTCGTCCTCCCATTTGATCCGTAGGACTTCTTTGGACCAAGTTCGTCTTGTTCGTCACTCGTCGTCCTCCCATTTGATCCGTTGGCCTTCTTTGTACCAAGTTCGTCTCGTTCGTCCCTCTTCGTCCTCCCATTTGATCCCTTGGCCTTCCTTGTACCAAGTTCGTCTCGTTCGTCCCTCTTCGTCCTCCCATTTGATCCGTACGCCTTCTTTGGACAAAGTTCGTCTCGTTCGTCCCTCTTCGTCCTCCCAATTGATCCGTAGGCCTTCTTTGGACCAAGTTCGTCTCGTTCGTCTCTCTTAGTCCTCCCATTTGATCCGTTGGCCTTCTTTGTACCAAGTTCGTCTCGTTCGTCCATCTTCGTTCTCCTATTTGATCCCTTGGCCTTCTTTGTACCGTGTTCGTCTCGTTCGTCCTTCTTCGTCCTCCCATTTGATCCGTAGGCCTTCTTTGGACCATGTTCGTCTCGTTCGTCCATTTTCGTCCTCCCATTTGATCCGTTGCCCTTCTTTGTTCCAAGTTCGTCTCGATCGTCCATCTACGTCCTCCCATTTGATCCGTAGGACTTCTTTGGACCAAGTTCATCTCGTTCGTCCCTCTTCATCCTCCCATTTGATCCGTAGGACTTCTTTGGACCAAGTTCGTCTCGTTCGTCCCTCTTCGTCCTCCCATTTGATACGTTGGCCTTCTTTGTACCATGTTCGTCTCGTTCGTCCCTCTTCGTCCTCCCATTTGATCCGTAGGCCTTCTTTGGACAAAGTTCGTCTCGTTCGTCCATCTTCGTCCTCCCATTTGATCCGCTGGCATTCTTTGGTCCATGTTCGTCTCGTTCGTCCCTCTCCTTCCTCCCATTTCATCCGTAGGCCTTCTTTGGACAAAGTTCGTCTCGTTCGTCCCTCTTCGTCCTCCCATTTGATCCGTAGGCCTTCATTGGACCATGTTCGTCTCGTTCGTCCATCTTCGTCCTCCCATTTGATTCCTTGGCCTTCTTTGTACCATGTTCGTCTCGTTCGTCCCACTTCGTCCTCCCATTTGATCCGTAGGACTTCTTTGGACCAAGTTCGTCTCGTTCGTCCCTCTACGTCCTCCCATTTGATCCGTAGGCCTTCTTTGGACCAAGTTCGTCTCGTTCGTCCCTCTTCGTCCTCCCATTTGATCCGTAGGACTTCGTTGGACCAAATTCGTCTCGTTCGTCACTCTTCGTCCTCCCATTTGATCCGTTGGCCTTCTTTGTACCAAGTGCGTCTCGTTCGTCCCTCTTCGTCCTCCCATTTGATCCCTTGGCCTTCCTTGTACCAAGTTCGTCTCGTTCGTCCCTCTTCGTCCTCCCATTTGATCCGTACGCCTTCTTTGGACAAAGTTCGTCTCGTTCGTCCCTCTTCGTCCTCCCATTTGATCCGTAGGACTTCATTGGACCAAATTCGTCTCGTTCGTCACTCTTCGTCCTCCCATTTGATCCGTTGGCCTTCTTTGTACCAAGTGCGTCTCGTTCGTCCCTCTTCGTCCTCCCATTTGATCCCTTGGCCTTCCTTGTACCAAGTTCGTCTCGTTCGTCCCTCTTCGTCCTCCCATTTGATCCGTACGCCTTCTTTGGACAAAGTTCGTCTCGTTCGTCCCTCTTCGTCCTCCCAATTGATCCGTAGGCCTTCTTTGTACCAAGTTCGTCTCGTTCGTCCCTCTTCGTCCTCCCATTTGATCCGTAGGCCTTCTTTGGACCAAGTTCGTCTCGTTCGTCCATCTTCGTCCTCCCATTTGATCACTTGGCCTTCTTTGTACCATGTTCGTCTCGTTCGTCCCTCTTCGTCCTCCCATTTGATCCGTAGGCCTTCTTTGGACCATGTTCGTCTCGTTCGTCCATCTTCGTCCTCCCATTTGATCCGTTGACCTTCTTTGTTCCAAGTTCGTCTCGTTCGTCCATCTACGTCCTCCCATTTGATCCGTAGGCCTTCTTTGTACCAGGTTCGTCTCGTTCGTCCCTCTTCGTCCTCCCATTTGATCCGTAGGACTTCTTTGGACCACGTTCGTCTCGTTCGTCACTCTTCGTCCTCCCATTTGATCCGTTGGCCTTCTTTGTACCAAGTTCGTCTCGTTCGTCCCTCTTCGTCCTCCCATTTGATCCCTTGGCCTTCCTTGTACCAAGTTCGTCTCGTTCGTCCCTCTTCGTCCTCCCATTTGATCCGTACGCCTTCTTTGGACAAATTCGTCTCGTTCGTCCCTCTTCGTCCTCCCAATTGATCCGAACACCTTCTTTGGACCAAGTTCGTCTCGTTCGTCTCTCTTAGTCCTCCCATTTGATCCGTTGGCCTTCTTTGTACCAAGTTCGTCTCGTTCGTCCCTCTTCGTCCTCCCATTTGATCCCTTGGCCTTCTTTGTACCGTGTTCGTCTCGTTCGTCCCTCTTCGTCCTCCCATTTGATCCGTAGGCCTTCTTTGGACCATGTTCGTCTCGTTCGTCCATTTTCGTCCTCCCATTTGATCCGTTGCCCTTCTTTGTTCCAAGTTCGTCTCGATCGTCCATCTACGTCCTCCCATTTGATCCGTAGGATTTCTTTGGACCAAGTTCATCTCGTTTGTCCCTCTTCGTCCTCCCATTTGATCCGTAGGCCTTCTTTGGACCAAGTTCGTCTCGTTCTTCTCTCTTAGTCCTCCCATTCGATCCGTTGGCCTTCTTTGTACCAAGTTCGTCTCGTTCGTCCATCTTCGTTCTCCCATTTGATCCCTTGGCCTTCTTTGTACCGTGTTCGTCTCGTTCGTCCCTCTTCGTCCTCCCATTTGATCCGTAGGCCTTCTTTGGACCATGTTCGTCTCGTTCGTCCATCTTCGTCCTCCCATTTGATCTGTTGCCCTTCTTTGTCCAATTTCGTCTCGATCGTCCATCTACGTCCTCCCATTTGATCCGTAGGACTTCTTTGGACCAAGTTCCTCTCGTTTGTCCCTCTTCGTCCTCCCATTTGATCCGTAGGACTTCTTTGGACCAAGTTCGTCTCGTTCGTCCCTCTTCGTCCTCCCATTTGATCCCTAGGCCTTCTTTGGACCAAGTTCGTCTTGTTCGTCCATCTTCGTCCTCCCATTTGATCCGTTGGCATTCTTTGGTCCAAGTTCGTCTGGTTCGTCCCTCTTCGTCCTCCCATTTGATCCGTAGGCCTTCTTTGGACAAAGTTCGTCTCGTTCGTCCCTCTACGTCCTCCCATTTGATCCGTAGGCCTTCTTTGGACCAAGTTCGTCTCGTTCGTCCCTCTTCGTCCTCCCATTTGATCCGTTGGCCTTCCTTGTACCAAGTTCGTCTCGTTCGTCCCTCTTCGTCCACCCATTTGATCCCTTGGCCTTCTTTGTACCAAGTTCGTCTCGTTCGTCCCTCTTCGTCCCCCCATTTGATCCCTAGGCCTTCTTTGGACCAAGTTCGTCTCGTTCGTCCATCTTCGTCCTCCCATTTGATCCGTTGGCATTCTTTGGTCCAAGTTCGTCTTGTTCGTCCCTCTTCATCCTCCCATTTGATCCGTAGGCCTTCTTTGGACAAAGTTCGTCTCGTTCGTCCCTCTACGTCCTCCCATTTGATCCGTAGGCCTTCTTTGGACCAAGTTCGTCTCGTTCGTCCCTCTTCGTCCTCCCATTTGATCCGTTGGCCTTCTTTGTACCAAGTTCGTCTCTTTCGTCCCTCTTCGTCCTCCCATTTGATCCGTAGGCCTTCTTTGGACCAAGTTCGTTTCGTTCGTCCATCTTCACCCTCCCATTTGATCCCTTGGCCTTGTTTGTACCATGTTCTTCTCGTTCGTCCCTCTTCGTCCTCCCATTTGATCCGTTGGCCTTCTTTGTACCAAGTTCGTCTCGTTCGTCCCTCTTCGTCCTCCCATTTGATCCCTTGGCCTTCCTTGTACCAAGTTCGTCTCGTTCGTCCCTCTTCGTCCTCCCATTTGATCCGTACGCCTTCTTTGGACAAAGTTCGTCTCGTTCGTCCCTCTTCGTCCTCCCAATTGATCCGTTGGCCTTCTTTGTACCAAGTTCGTCTCGTTCGTCCCTCTTCGTCCTCCCATTTGATCCCTTGGCCTTCCTTGTACCAAGTTCGTCTCGTTCGTCCCTCTTCGTCCTCCCATTTGATCCGTACGCCTTCTTTGGACAAAGTTCGTCTCGTTCGTCCCTCTTCGTCCTCCCAATTGATCCGTAGGCCTTCTTTGGACCAAGTTCGTCTCGTTCGTCTCTCTTAGTCCTCCCATTTGATCCGTTGGCCTTCTTTGTACCAAGTTCGTCTCGTTCGTCCATCTTCGTTCTCCTATTTGATCCCTTGGCCTTCTTTGTACCGTGTTCGTCTCGTTCGTCCCTCTTCGTCCTCCCACTTGATCCGTAGGCCTTCTTTGGACCATGTTCGTCTCGTTCGTCCATTTTCGTCCTCCCATTTGATCCGTTGCCCTTCTTTGTTCCAAGTTCGTCTCGATCGTCCATCTACGTCCTCCCATTTGATCCGTAGGACTTCTTTGGACCAAGTTCATCTCGTTCGTCCCTCTTCATCCTCCCATTTGATCCGTAGGACTTCGTTGGACCAAGTTCGTCTCGTTCGTCCCTCTTCGTCCTCCCATTTGATCCGTTGGCCTTCTTTGTATCAAGTTCGTCTCGTTCGTCCCTCTTCGTCCTCCCATTTGATCCGTAGGCCTTCTTTGGACAAAGTTCGTCTCGTTCGTCCATCTTCGTCCTCCCATTTGATCCGCTGGCATTCTTTGGTCCATGTTCGTCTCGTTCGTCCCTCTCCTTCCTCCCATTTCATCCGTAGGCCTTCTTTGGACAAAGTTCGTCTCGTTCGTCCCTCTTCGTCCTCCCATTTGATATGTAGGCCTTCATTGGACCATGTTCGTCTCGTTCGTCCATCTTCGTCCTCCCATTTGATCCCTTGGCCTTCTTTGTACCATGTTCGTCTCGTTCGTCCCACTTTGTCCTCCCATTTGATCCGTAGGCCTTCTTTGGACCATGTTCGTCTCGTTCGTCCATCTACGTCCTCCCATTTGATCCGTAGGCCTTCTTTGTACCAAGATCGTCTTGTTCGTCCCTCTTCGTCCTCCCATTTGATCCGTAGGACTTCGTTGGACCAAATTCGTCTCGTTCGTCACTCTTCGTCCTCCCATTTGATCCGTTGGCCTTCTTTGTACCAAGTGCGTCTCGTTCGTCCCTCTTCGTCCTCCCATTTGATCCCTTGGCCTTCCTTGTACCAAGTTCGTCTCGTTCGTCCCTCTTCGTCCTTCCATTTGATCCGTACGCCTTCTTTGGACAAAGTTCGTCTCGTTCGTCCCTCTTCGTGCTCCCAATTGATCCGTAGGCCTTCTTTGTACCAAGTTCGTCTTGTTCGTCCCTCTTCGTCCTCCCATTTGATCCGTAGGCCTTCTTTGGACCAAGTTGGTCTCGTTCGTCCATCTTCGTCCTCCCATTTGATCCCTTGGCCTTCTTTGTACCATGTTCGTCTCGTTCGTCCCTCTTCGTCCTCCCATTTGATCCGTAGGCCTTCTTTGGACCATGTTCGTCTCGTTCGTCCATCTTCGTCCTCCCATTTGATCCGTTGACCTTCTTTGTTCCAAGTTCGTCTCGTTCGTCCATCTACGTCCTCCCATTTGATCCGTAGGCCTTCTTTGTTCCAAGTTTGTCTCGTTCGTTCCGCTTCGTCCTCCCATTTGATCCGTAGGACTTCTTTGGACCAAGTTCGTCTCGTTCGTCCCTCTTCGTCCTCCCATTTGATCCGTAGGCCATCTTTGGACCAAGCTCATCTCGTTCGTCCATCTTCGTCCTCCCATTTGATCCGTAGGCCTTCTTTGGACCAAGTTCGTCTCGTTCGTCCCTCTTCGTCCTCCCATTTGATGCGTTGGCCTTCTTTGTACCAAGTTCGTCTCATTCGTCCCTCTTCGTCCTCCCATTTGATCCGTAGGCCTTCTTTGGACCAAGTTCGTCTCGTTCGTCCATCTTCACCCTCCCATTTGATACCTTGGCCTTGTTTGTACCATGTTCTTCTCGTTCGTCCCTCTTCGTCCTCCCATTTGATCCGTAGGCCTTCTTTGGACCATGTTCGTCTCGTTCGTCCATCTTCGTCCTCCCATTTGATCCGTTGCCCTTCTTTGTTCCAAGTTCGTCTCGTTCGTCCATCTACGTCCTCCCATTCGATCCGTAGGCCTTCTTTGTACCAGGTTCGTCTCGTTCGTCCCTCTTCGTCCTCCCATTTGATCCGTAGGACTTCTTTGGACCAAGTTCGTCTCGTTCGTCAGTCGTCGTCCTCCCATTTGATCCGTTGGCCTTCTTTGTACCAAGTTCGTCTCGTTCGTCCCCCTTCGTCCTCCCATTAGATCCCTTGGCCTTCCTTGTACCAAGTTCGTCTCGTTCGTCCCTCTTCGTCCTCCCATTTGATCCGTACGCCTTCTTTGGACAAAGTTCGTCTCGTTCGTCCCTCTTCGTCCTCCCAATTGATCCGTAGGCCTTCTTTGGACCAAGTTCGTCTCGTTCGTCTCTCTTAGTCCTCCCATTTGATCCGTTGGCCTTCTTTGTACCAAGTTCGTCTCGTTCGTCCATCTTCGTTCTCCTATTTGATCCCTTGGCCTTCTTTGTACCGTGTTCGTCTCGTTCGTCCCTCTTCGTCCTCCCATTTGATCCGTAGGCCTTCTTTCGACCATGTTCGTCTCGTTCGTCCATTTTCGTCCTCCCATTTGATCCGTTGCCCTTCTTTGTTCCAAGTTCGTCTCGATCGTCCATCTACGTCCTCCCATTTGATCCGTAGGACTTCTTTGGACCAAGTTCATCTCGTTCGTCCCTCTTCATCCTCCCATTTGATCCGTAGGACTTCTTTGGACCAAGTTCGTCTCGTTCGTCCCTCTTCGTCCTCCCATTTGATCCGTTGGCCTTCTTTGTACCAAGTTCGTCTCGTTCGTCCCTCTTCGTCCTCCCATTTGATCCGTAAGCCTTCTTTGGACAAAGTTCGTCTCGTTCGTCCATCTTCGTCCTCCCATTTGATCCGCTGGCATTCTTTGGTCCATGTTCGTCTCGTTCGTCCCTCTCCTTCCTCCCATTTCATCCGTAGGCCTTCTTTGGACAAAGTTCGTCTCGTTCGTCCCTCTTCGTCCTCCCATTTGATCCGTAGGCCTTCATTGGACCATGTTCGTCTCGTTCGTCCATCTTCGTCCTCCCATTTGATCCGTTGGCCTTCTTTGTACCATGTTCGTCTCGTTCGTCCCACTTCGTCCTCCCATTTGATCCGTAGGCCTTCTTTGGACCATGTTCGTCTCGTTCGTCCATCTACGTCCTCCCATTTGATCCGTAGGCCTTCTTTGTACCAAGATCGTCTTGTTCGTCCCTCTTCGTCCTCCCATTTGATCCGTAGGACTTCGTTGGACCAAATTCGTCTCGTTCGTCACTCTTCGTCCTCCCATTTGATCCGTTGGCCTTCTTTGTACCAAGTGCGTCTCGTTCGTCCCTCTTCGTCCTCCAATTTGATCCCTTGGCCTTCCTTGTACCAAGTTCGTCTCGTTCGTCCCTCTTCGTCCTCCCATTTGATCCGTACGCCTTCTTTGGACAAAGTTCGTCTCGTTCGTCCCTCTTCGTGCTCCCAATTGATCCGTAGGCCTTCTTTGTACCAAGTTCGTCTCGTTCGTCCCTCTTCGTCCTCCCATTTGATCCGTAGGCCTTCTTTGGACCAAGTTCGTCTCGTTCGTCCATCTTCGTCCTCCCATTTGATCCCTTGGCCTTCTTTGTACCATGTTCGTCTCGTTCGTCCCTCTTCGTCCTCCCATTTGATCCGTAGGCCTTCTTTGGACCATGTTCGTCTCGTTCGTCCATCTTCGTCCTCCCATTTGATCCGTTGACCTTCTTTGTTCCAAGTTCGTCTCGTTCGTCCATCTACGTCCTCCCATTTGATCCGTAGGCCTTCTTTGTACTAAGTTCGTCTCGTTCGTTCCTCTTCGTCCTCCCATTTGATCCGTAGGACTTCTTTGGACCAAGTTCGTCTCGTTCGTCCCTCTTCGTCCTCCCATTTGATCCGTAGGCCATCTTTGGACCAAGCTCATCTCGTTCGTCCATCTTCGTCCTCCCATTTGATCCGTAGGCCTTCTTTGGACCAAGTTCGTCTCGTTCGTCCATCTTCGTCCTCCCATTTGATCCCTTGGCCTTGTTTGTACCATGTTCTTCTCGTTCGTCCCTCTTCGTCCTCCCATTTGATCCGTAGGCCTTCTTTGGACCATGTTCGTCTCGTTCGTCCATCTTCGTCCTCCCATTTGATCCGTTGCCCTTCTTTGTTCCATGTTCGTCTCGTTCGTCCATCTACGTCCTCCCATTTGATCCGTAGGCCTTCTTTGTACCAGGTTCGTCTCGTTCGTCCCTCTTCGTCCTCCCATTTGATCCGT
The DNA here is from genome assembly GCA_030159175.1 of Glycyrrhiza uralensis. Classification (NCBI taxonomy): domain Eukaryota; kingdom Viridiplantae; phylum Streptophyta; class Magnoliopsida; order Fabales; family Fabaceae; genus Glycyrrhiza; species Glycyrrhiza uralensis. Next base: position 20,877,991 of record BRZY01000004.1, read on the forward strand.
AGGACTTCTTTGGACCAAGTTCGTCTCGTTCGTCACTCGTCGTCCTCCCATTTGATCCGTTGGCCTTCTTTGTACCAAGTTCGTCTCGTTCGTCCCTCTTCGTCCTCCCATTTGATCCCTTGGCCTTCCTTGTACCAAGTTCGTCTCGTTCGTCCCTCTTCGTCCTCCCATTTGATCCGTACGCCTTCTTTGGACAAAGTTCGTCTCGTTCGTCCCTCTTCGTCCTCCCAATTGATCCGTAGGCCTTCTTTGGACCAAGTTCGTCTCGTTCGTCTCTCTTAGTCCTCCCATTTGATACGTTGGCCTTCTTTGTACCAAGTTCGTCTCGTTCGTCCATCTTCGTTCTCCCATTTGATCCCTTGGCCTTCTTTGTACAGTGTTCGTCTCGTTCGTCCCTCTTCGTCCTCCCATTTGATCCGTAGGCCTTCTTTGGACCATGTTCGTCTCGTTCGTCCATTTTCGTCCTCCCATTTGATCCGTTGCCCTTTTTTGTTCCAAGTTCGTCTCGTTCGTCCATCTACGTCCTCCCATTTGATCCGTAGGACTTCTTTGGACCAAGTTCGTCTCGTTCGTCACTCGTCGTCCTCCCATTTGATCTGTTGGCCTTCTTTGTACCAAGTTCGTCTCGTTCGTCCCTCTTCGTCCTCCCATTTGATCCCTTGGCCTTCCTTGTACCAAGTTCGTCTCGTTCGTCCCTCTTCGTCCTCCCATTTGATCCGTATGCCTTCTTTGGACAAAGTTCGTCTCGTTCGTCCATCTTCGTCCTCCCATTTGATCCGCTGGCATTCTTTGGTCCATGTTCGTCTCGTTCGTCCCTCTCCTTCCTCCCATTTCATCCGTAGGCCTTCTTTGGACAAAGTTCGTCTCGTTCGTCCCTCTTCGTCCTCCCATTTGATCCGTAGGCCTTCATTGGACCATGTTCGTCTCGTTCGTCCATCTTCGTCCTCCCATTTGATCCGTTGGTTTTCTTTGTACCATGTTCGTCTCGTTCGTCCCACTTCGTCCTCCCATTTGATCCGTAGGCCTTCTTTGGACCATGTTCGTCTCGTTCGTCCATCTACGTCCTCCCATTTGATCCGTAGGCCTTCTTTGTACCAAGATCGTCTTGTTCGTCCCTCTTCGTCCTCCCATTTGATCCGTAGGACTTCGTTGGACCAAATTCGTCTCGTTCGTCACTCTTCGTCCTCCCATTTGATCCGTTGGCCTTCTTTGTACCAAGTGCGTCTCGTTCGTCCCTCTTCGTCCTCCCATTTGATCCGTTGGTTTTCTTTGTACCATGTTCGTCTCGTTCGTCCCACTTCGTCCTCCCATTTGATCCGTAGGCCTTCTTTGGACCATGTTCGTCTCGTTCGTCCATCTACGTCCTCCCATTTGATCCGTAGGCCTTCTTTGTACCAAGATCGTCTTGTTCGTCCCTCTTCGTCCTCCCATTTGATCCGTAGGACTTCGTTGGACCAAATTCGTCTCGTTCGTCACTCTTCGTCCTCCCATTTGATCCGTTGGCCTTCTTTGTACCAAGTGCGTCTCGTTCGTCCCTCTTCGTCCTCCCATTTGATCCCTTGGCCTTCCTTGTACCAAGTTCGTCTCGTTCGTCCCTCTTCGTCCTCCCATTTGATCCGTAGGCCTTCTTTGGACCAAGTTCGTCTCGTTCGTCCCTCTTCGTCCTCCCATTTGATCCGTTGGCCTTCTTTGTACCATGTTCGTCTCGTTCGTCCCTCTTCGTCCTCCCATTTGATCCGTAGGCCTTGTTTGGACCATGTTCGTCTCGTTCGTCCATCTTCGTCCTCCCATTTGATCCGTTGACCTTCTTTGTTCCAAGTTCTTCTCGTTCGTCCATCTACGTCCTCCCATTTGATCCGTAGGCCTTCTTTGTACTAAGTTCGTCTCATTCGTTCCTCTTCGTCCTCCCATTTGATCCGTAGGACTTCTTTGGACCAAGTTCGTCTCGTTCGTCCCTCTTCGTCCTCCCATTTGATCCGTAGGCCTTCTTTGGACCAAGTTCGTCTCGTTCGTCCCTCTTCGTCCTCCCATTTGATCCGTTGGCCTTCTTTGTACCATGTTCGTCTCGTTCGTCCCTCTTCGTCCTCCCATTTGATCCGTAGGCCTTCTTTGGACCATGTTCGTCTCGTTCGTCCATCTTCGTCCTCCCATTTGATCCGTTGACCTTCTTTGTTCCAAGTTCTTCTCGTTCGTCCATCTACGTCCTCCCATTTGATCCGTAGGCCTTCTTTGTACTAAGTTCGTCTCCTTCGTTCCTCTTCGTCCTCCCATTTGATCCGTAGGACTTCTTTGGACCAAGTTCGTCTCGTTCGTTCCTCTTCGTCCTCCCATTTGATCCGTAGGACTTCTTTGGACCAAGTTCGTCTCGTTCGTCCCTCTTCGTCCTCCCATTTGATCCGTAGGCCATCTTTGGACCAAGCTCATCTCGTTCGTCCATCTTCGTCCTCCCATTTGATCCGTAGGCCTTCTTAGGACCAAGTTCGTCTCGTTCGTCCATCTTCGTCCTCCCATTTGATCCCTTGGCCTTGTTTGTACCATGTTCTTCTCGTTCGTCCCTCTTCGTCCTCCCATTTGATCCGTAGGCCTTCTTTGGACCATGTTCGTCTCGTTCGTCCATCTTCGTCCTCCCATTTGATCCGTTGCCCTTCTTTGTTCCATATTCGTCTCGTTCGTCCATCTACGTCCTCCCATTTGATCCGTAGGCCTTCTTTGTACCAGGTTCGTCTCGTTCGTCCCTCTTCGTCCTCCCATTTGATCCGTAGGACTTCTTTGGACCAAGTTCGTCTCGTTCGTCACTCGTCGTCCTCCCATTTGATCCGTTGGCCTTCTTTGTACCAAGTTCGTCTCGTTCGTCCCTCTTCGTCCTCCCATTTGATCCCTTGGCCTTCCTTGTACCAAGTTCGTCTCGTTCGTCCCTCTTCGTCCTCCCATTTGATCCGTACGCCTTCTTTGGACAAAGTTCGTCTCGTTCGTCCCTCTTCGTCCTCCCAATTGATCCGTAGGCCTTCTTTGGACCAAGTTCGTCTCGTTCGTCTCTCTTAGTCCTCCCATTTGATACGTTGGCCTTCTTTGTACCAAGTTCGTCTCGTTCGTCCATCTTCGTTCTCCCATTTGATCCCTTGGCCTTCTTTGTACAGTGTTCGTCTCGTTCGTCTCTCTTCGTCCTCCCATTTGATCCGTAGGCCTTCTTTGGACCATGTTCGTCTCGTTCGTCCATTTTCGTCCTCCCATTTGATCCGTTGCCCTTCTTTGTTCCAAGTTCGTCTCGTTCGTCCATCTACGTCCTCCCATTTGATCCGTAGGACTTCTTTGGACCAAGTTCGTCTCGTTCGTCACTCGTCGTCCTCCCATTTGATCTGTTGGCCTTCTTTGTACCAAGTTCGTCTCGTTCGTCCCTCTTCGTCCTCCCATTTGATCCCTTGGCCTTCCTTGTACCAAGTTCGTCTCGTTCGTCCCTCTTCGTCCTCCCATTTGATCCGTACGCCTTCTTGGACAAAGTTCGTCTCGTTCGTCCCTCTTCGTCCTCCCAATTGATCTGTAGGCCTTCTTTGGACCAAGTTCGTCTCGTTCGTCTCTCTTAGTCCTCCCATTTGATTCGTTGGCCTTCTTTGTACCAAGTTCGTCTCGTTCGTCCATCTTCGTTCTCCTATTTGATCCCTTGGCCTTCTTTGTACCGTGTTCGTCTCGTTCGTCCCTCTTCGTCCTCCCATTTGATCCGTAGGCCTTCTTTGGACCATGTTCGTCTCGTTCGTCCATTTTCGTCCTCCCATTTGATCCGTTGCCCTTCTTTGTTCCAAGTTCGTCTCGATCGTCCATCTACGTCCTCCCATTTGATCCGTAGGACTTCTTTGGACCAAGTTCATCTCGTTCGTCCCTCTTCATCCTCCCATTTGATCCGTAGGACTTCTTTGGACCAAGTTCGTCTCGTTCGTCCCTCTTCGTCCTCCCATTTGATCCGTTGGCCTTCTTTGTACCAAGTTCGTCTCGTTCGTCCCTCTTCGTCCTCCCATTTGATCCGTAAGCCTTCTTTGGACAAAGTTCGTCTCGTTCGTCCATTTTCGTCCTCCCATTTGATCCGTTGCCCTTCTTTGTTCCAAGTTCGTCTCGTTCGTCCATCTACGTCCTCCCATTTGATCCGTAGGACTTCTTTGGACCAAGTTCGTCTCGTTCGTCCACCTTCGTCCTCCCATTTGATCCGTTGGCCTTCTTTGTACCAAGTTCGTCTCGTTCGTCCCTCTTCGTCCTCCCATTTGATCCGCTGGCATTCTTTGGTTCAAGTTCGTCTCGTTCGTCCCTCTCCTTCCTCCCATTTCATCCGTAGGCCTTCTTTGGACAAAGTTCGTCTCGTTCGTCCCTCTTCGTCCTCCCATTTGTTCCGTAGGCCTTCTTTGGACCATGTTTGTCTCGTTCGTCCATCTTCGTCCTCCAGTTTGATCCCTTGGCCTTCTTTGTACCATGTTCGTCTCGTTCGTCCCTCTTCGTCCTCCCATTTGATCCGTAGGCCTTCTTTGGACCATGTTCGTCTCGTTCGTCCATCTTCGTCCTCCCATTTGATACGTTGCCCTTCTTTGTTCCAAGTTCGTCTCGTTCGTCCATCTACGTCCTCCCATTTGATCCGTAGGCCTTCTTTGTACCAAGTTCGTCTCGTTCGTTCCTCTTCGTCCTCCCATTTGATCCGTAGGACTTCTTTGGACCAAGTTCGTCTTGTTCGTTCATCTTCGTCCTCCCATTTGATCCGTAGGACTTCTTTGGACCAAGTTCGTCTCGTTCGTCCCTCTTCGTCCTCCCATTTGATCCGTAGGCCATCTTTGGACCTCGCTCATCTCGTTCGTCCATCTTCGTCCTCCCATTTGATCCGTAGGCCTTCTTTGTACCAAGTTCGTCTCGTTCGTTCCTCTTCGTCCTCCCATTTGATCCGTAGGACTTCTTTGGACCAAGTTCGTCTCGTTCGTCCCTCTTCGTCCTCCCATTTGATCCGTAGGCCATCTTTGGACCAAGCTCATCTCGTTCGTCCATCTTCGTCCTCCCATTTGATCCGTTGGCCTTCTTTGTACCAAGTTCGTCTCGTTCGTACCTCTTCGTCCTCCCATTTGATCCGTAGGACTTCTTTGGACCAAGTTCGTCTCGTTCGTCCCTCTTCGTCCTCCCATTTGATCCGTTGGCCTTCTTTGTACCAAGTTCGTCTCGTTCGTCCCTCTTCGTCCTCCCATTTGATCCGTTGGCCTTCTTTGTACCAAGTTCGTCTCGTTCGTCCCTCTTCGTCCTCCCATTTGATCCGCTGGCATTCTTTGGTTCAAGTTCGTCTCGTTCGTCCCTCTCCTTCCTCCCATTTCATCCGTAGGCCTTCTTTGTACCATGTTCGTCTCGTTCGTCCCTCTTCGTCCTCCCATTTGATCCGCTGGCATTCTTTGGTTCAAGTTCGTCTCGTTCGTCCCTCTCCTTCCTCCCATTTCATCCGTAGGCCTTCTTTGGACAAAGTTCGTCTCGTTCGTCCCTCTTCGTCCTCCCATTTGATCCGTAGGACTTCTTTGGACCAAGTTCCTCTCGTTCGTCACTCTTCGTCCTCCCATTTGATCCGTTGGCCTTCTTTGTACCAAGTTCGTCTCGTTCGTCCCTCTTCGTCCTCCCATTTGATCCGTAGGACTTCTTTGGACCAAGTTCCTCTCGTTCGTCACTCTTCGTCCTCCCATTTGATCCGTTGGCCTTCTTTGTACCAAGTTCGTCTCATTCGTCCCTCTTCGTCCTCCCATTTGATCCGTAGCCCTTCTTTGGACCAAGTTCGTCTAGTTCGTCCATCTTCACCCTCCCATTTGATCCCTTGGCCTTGTTTGTACCATGTTCTTCTCGTTCGTCCCTCTTCGTCCTCCCATTTGATCCGTAGGCCTTCTTTGGACCATGTTCGTCTCGTTCGTCCATCTTCGTCCTCCCATTTGATCCGTTGCCCTTCTTTGTTCCAAGTTCGTCTCGTTCGTCCATCTACATCCTCCCATTTGATCCGTAGGCCTTCTTTGTACCAGGTTCGTCCCGTTCGTCCCTCTTCGTCCTCCCATTTGATCCGTAGGACTTCTTTGGACCAAGTTCGTCTCGTTCGTCCCTCTTCATCCTCCCATTTGATCCGTAGGACTTCTTTGGACCAAGTTCGTCTCGTTCGTCCCTCTTCGTCCTCCCATTTGATCCGTTGGCCTTCTTTGTACCAAGTTCGTCTCGTTCGTCCCTCTTCGTCCTCCCATTTGATCTGTAAGCCTTCTTTGGACAAAGTTCGTCTCGTTCGTCCATTTTCGTCCTCCCATTTGATCCGTTGCCCTTCTTTGTTCCAAGTTCGTCTCGATCGTCCATCTACGTCCTCCCATTTGATCCGTAGGACTTCTTTGGACCAAGTTCATCTCGTTCGTCCCTCTTCATCCTCCCATTTGATCCGTAGGACTTCTTTGGACCAAGTTCGTCTCGTTCGTCCCTCTTCGTCCTCCCATTTGATCCGTTGGCCTTCTTTGTACCAAGTTCGTCTCGTTCGTCCCTCTTCGTCCTCCCATTTGATCCGTAAGCCTTCTTTGGACAAAGTTCGTCTCGTTCGTCCATTTTCGTCCTCCCATTTGATCCGTTGCCCTTCTTTGTTCCAAGTTCGTCTCGTTCGTCCATCTACGTCCTCCCATTTGATCCGTAGGACTTCTTTGGACCAAGTTCGTCTCGTTCGTCCACCTTCGTCCTCCCATTTGATCCGTTGGCCTTCTTTGTACCAAGTTCGTCTCGTTCGTCCCTCTTCGTCCTCCCATTTGATCCGCTGGCATTCTTTGGTTCAAGTTCGTCTCGTTCGTCCCTCTCCTTCCTCCCATTTCATCCGTAGGCCTTCTTTGGACAAAGTTCGTCTCGTTCGTCCCTCTTCGTCCTCCCATTTGTTCCGTAGGCCTTCTTTGGACCATGTTCGTCTCGTTCGTCCATCTTCGTCCTCCAGTTTGATCCCTTGGCCTTCTTTGTACCATGTTCGTCTCGTTCGTCCCTCTTCGTCCTCCCATTTGATCCGTAGGCCTTCTTTGGACCATGTTCGTCTCGTTCGTCCATCTTCGTCCTCCCATTTGATACGTTGCCCTTCTTTGTTCCAAGTTCGTCTCGTTCGTCCATCTACGTCCTCCCATTTGATCCGTAGGCCTTCTTTGTACCAAGTTCGTCTCGTTCGTTCCTCTTCGTCCTCCCATTTGATCCGTAGGACTTCTTTGGACCAAGTTCGTCTTGTTCGTTCATCTTCGTCCTCCCATTTGATCCGTAGGACTTCTTTGGACCAAGTTCGTCTCGTTCGTCCCTCTTCGTCCTCCCATTTGATCCGTAGGCCATCTTTGGACCTCGCTCATCTCGTTCGTCCATCTTCGTCCTCCCATTTGATCCGTAGGCCTTCTTTGTACCAAGTTCGTCTCGTTCGTTCCTCTTCGTCCTCCCATTTGATCCGTAGGACTTCTTTGGACCAAGTTCGTCTCGTTCGTCCCTCTTCGTCCTCCCATTTGATCCGTAGGCCATCTTTGGACCAAGCTCATCTCGTTCGTCCATCTTCGTCCTCCCATTTGATCCGTTGGCCTTCTTTGTACCAAGTTCGTCTCGTTCGTACCTCTTCGTCCTCCCATTTGATCCGTAGGACTTCTTTGGACCAAGTTCGTCTCGTTCGTCCCTCTTCGTCCTCCCATTTGATCCGTTGGCCTTCTTTGTACCAAGTTCGTCTCGTTCGTCCCTCTTCGTCCTCCCATTTGATCCGTTGGCCTTCTTTGTACCAAGTTCGTCTCGTTCGTCCCTCTTCGTCCTCCCATTTGATCCGCTGGCATTCTTTGGTTCAAGTTCGTCTCGTTCGTCCCTCTCCTTCCTCCCATTTCATCCGTAGGCCTTCTTTGTACCATGTTCGTCTCGTTCGTCCCTCTTCGTCCTCCCATTTGATCCGCTGGCATTCTTTGGTTCAAGTTCGTCTCGTTCGTCCCTCTCCTTCCTCCCATTTCATCCGTAGGCCTTCTTTGGACAAAGTTCGTCTCGTTCGTCCCTCTTCGTCCTCCCATTTGATCCGTAGGACTTCTTTGGACCAAGTTCCTCTCGTTCGTCACTCTTCGTCCTCCCATTTGATCCGTTGGCCTTCTTTGTACCAAGTTCGTCTCGTTCGTCCCTCTTCGTCCTCCCATTTGATCCGTAGGACTTCTTTGGACCAAGTTCCTCTCGTTCGTCACTCTTCGTCCTCCCATTTGATCCGTTGGCCTTCTTTGTACCAAGTTCGTCTCATTCGTCCCTCTTCGTCCTCCCATTTGATCCGTAGCCCTTCTTTGGACCAAGTTCGTCTAGTTCGTCCATCTTCACCCTCCCATTTGATCCCTTGGCCTTGTTTGTACCATGTTCTTCTCGTTCGTCCCTCTTCGTCCTCCCATTTGATCCGTAGGCCTTCTTTGGACCATGTTCGTCTCGTTCGTCCATCTTCGTCCTCCCATTTGATCCGTTGCCCTTCTTTGTTCCAAGTTCGTCTCGTTCGTCCATCTACATCCTCCCATTTGATCCGTAGGCCTTCTTTGTACCAGGTTCGTCCCGTTCGTCCCTCTTCGTCCTCCCATTTGATCCGTAGGACTTCTTTGGACCAAGTTCGTCTCGTTCGTCCCTCTTCATCCTCCCATTTGATCCGTAGGACTTCTTTGGACCAAGTTCGTCTCGTTCGTCCCTCTTCGTCCTCCCATTTGATCCGTTGGCCTTCTTTGTACCAAGTTCGTCTCGTTCGTCCCTCTTCGTCCTCCCATTTGATCTGTAAGCCTTCTTTGGACAAAGTTCGTCTCGTTCGTCCATTTTCGTCCTCCCATTTGATCCGTTGCCCTTCTTTGTTCCAAGTTCGTCTCGTTCGTCCATCTACGTCCTCCCATTTGATCCGTAGGACTTCTTTGGACCAAGTTCGTCTCGTTCGTCCACCTTCGTCCTCCCATTTGATCCGTTGGCCTTCTTTGTACCAAGTTCGTCTCGTTCGTCCCTCTTCGTCCTCCCATTTGATCCGCTGGCATTCTTTGGTTCAAGTTCGTCTCGTTCGTCCCTCTCCTTCCTCCCATTTCATCCGTAGGCCTTCTTTGGACAAAGTTCGTCTCGTTCGTCCCTCTTCGTCCTCCCATTTGTTCCGTAGGCCTTCTTTGGACCATGTTCGTCTCGTTCGTCCATCTTCGTCCTCCAATTTGATCCCTTGGCCTTCTTTGTACCATGTTCGTCTCGTTCGTCCCTCTTCGTCCTCCCATTTGATCCGTAGGCCTTCTTTGTACCATGTTCGTCTCGTTCGTCCATCTTCGTCCTCCCATTTGATCCGTTGCCCTCCTTTGTTCCAAGTTCGTCTCGTTCGTCCATCTACGTCCTCCCATTTGATCCGTAGGCCTTCTTTGTACCAAGTTCGTCTCGTTCGTTCCTCTTCGTCCTCCCATTTGATCCGTAGGACTTCTTTGGACCAAGTTCGTCTCGTTCGTTCATCTTCGTCCTCCCATTTGATCCGTAGGACTTCTTTGGACCAAGTTCGTCTCGTTCGTCCCTCTTCGTCCTCCCATTTGATCCGTAGGCCATCTTTGGACCTCGCTCTTCTCGTTCGTCCATCTTCGTCCTCCCATTTGATCCGTAGGCCTTCTTTGTACCAAGTTCGTCTCGTTCGTTCCTCTTCGTCCTCCCATTTGATCCGTAGGACTTCTTTGGACCAAGTTCGTCTCGTTCGTCCCTCTTCGTCCTCCCATTTGATCCGTAGGCCATCTTTGGACCAAGCTCATCTCGTTCGTCCATCTTCGTCCTCCCATTTGATCCGTTGGCCTTCTTTGTACCAAGTTCGTCTCGTTCGTACCTCTTCGTCCTCCCATTTGATCCGTAGGACTTCTTTGGACCAAGTTCCTCTCGTTCGTCACTCTTCGTCCTCCCATTTGATCCGTTGGCCTTCTTTGTACCAAGTTCGTCTCGTTCGTCCCTCTTCGTCCTCCCATTTGATCCGTTGGCCTTCTTTGTACCAAGTTCGTCTCGTTCGTCCCTCTTCGTCCTCCCATTTGATCCGCTGGCATTCTTTGGTTCAAGTTCGTCTCGTTCGTCCCTCTCCTTCCTCCCATTTCATCCGTAGGCCTTCTTTGTACCATGTTCGTCTCGTTCGTCCCTCTTCGTCCTCCCATTTGATCGGCTGGCATTCTTTGGTTCAAGTTCGTCTCGTTCGTCCCTCTCCTTCCTCCCATTTCATCCGTAGGCCTTCTTTGGACAAAGTTCGTCTCGTTCGTCCCTCTTCGTCCTCCCATTTGATCCGTAGGACTTCTTTGGACCAAGTTCCTCTCGTTCGTCACTCTTCGTCCTCCCATTTGATCCGTTGGCCTTCTTTGTACCAAGTTCGTCTCGTTCGTCCCTCTTCGTCCTCCCATTTGATCCGTAGGACTTCTTTGGACCAAGTTCCTCTCGTTCGTCACTCTTCGTCCTCCCATTTGATCCGTTGGCCTTCTTTGTACCAAGTTCGTCTCATTCGTCCCTCTTCGTCCTCCCATTTGATCCGTAGCCCTTCTTTGGACCAAGTTCGTCTAGTTCGTCCATCTTCACCCTCCCATTTGATCCCTTGGCCTTGTTTGTACCATGTTCTTCTCGTTCGTCCCTCTTCGTCCTCCCATTTGATCCGTAGGCCTTCTTTGGACCATGTTCGTCTCGTTCGTCCATCTTCGTCCTCCCATTTGATCCGTTGCCCTTCTTTGTTCCAAGTTCGTCTCGTTCGTCCATCTACATCCTCCCATTTGATCCGTAGGCCTTCTTTGTACCAGGTTCGTCCCGTTCGTCCCTCTTCGTCCTCCCATTTGATCCGTAGGACTTCTTTGGACCAAGTTCGTCTCGTTCGTCACTCGTCGTCCTCCCATTTGATCCGTTGGCCTTCTTTGTACTAAGTTCGTCTCGTTCGTCCCTCTTCGTCCTCCCATTTGATCCCTTGGCCTTCCTTGTACCAAGTTCGTCTCGTTCGTCCCTCTTCGTCCTCCCATTTGATCCGTACGCCTTCTTTGGACAAAGTTCGTCTCGTTCGTCCCTCTTCGTCCTCCCAATTGATCCGTAGGCCTTCTTTGGACCAAGTTCGTCTCGTTCGTCTCTCTTAGTCCTCCCATTTGATCCGTTGGCCTTCTTTGTACCAAGTTCGTCTCGTTCGTCCATCTTCGTTCTCCCATTTGATCCCTTGGCCTTCTTTACCGTGTTCGTCTCGTTCGTCCCTCTTCGTCCTCCCATTTGATCCGTAGGCCTTCTTTGGACCAAGTTCGTCTCGTTCGTCCATCTTCACCCTCCCATTTGATCCCTTGCCCTTGTTTGTACCATGTTCTTCTCGTTCGTCCCTCTTCGTCCTCCCATTTGATCCGTAGGCCTTCTTTGGACCATGTTCGTCTCGTTCGTCCATCTTCGTCCTCCCATTTGATTCGTTGCCCTTCTTTGTTCCAAGTTCGTCTCGTTCGTCCATCTACGTCCTCCCATTTGATCCGTAGGCCTTCTTTGTACCAGGTTCGTCTCGTTCGTCCCTCTTCGTCCTCCCATTTGATCCGTAGGACTTCTTTGGACCAAGTTCGTCTCGTTCGTCACTCGTCGTCCTCCCATTTGATCCGTTGGCCTTCTTTGTACCAAGTTCGTCTCGTTCGTCCCTCTTCGTCCTCCCATTTGATCCCTTGGCCTTCCTTGTACCAAGTTCGTCTCGTTCGTCCCTCTTCGTCCTCCCATTTGATCCGTACGCCTTCTTTGGACAAAGTTCGTCTCGTTCGTCCCTCTTCGTCCTCCCAATTGATCCGTAGGCCTTCTTTGGACCAAGTTCGTCTCGTTCGTCTCTCTTAGTCCTCCCATTTGATCCGTTGGCCTTCTTTGTACCAAGTTCGTCTCGTTCGTCCATCTTCGTTCTCCCATTTGATCCCTTGGCCTTCTTTACCGTGTTCGTCTCGTTCGTCCCTCTTCGTCCTCCCATTTGATCCGTAGGCCTTCTTTGGACCAAGTTCGTCTCGTTCGTCCATCTTCACCCTCCCATTTGATCCCTTGCCCGTGTTTGTACCATGTTCTTCTCGTTCGTCCCTCTTCGTCCTCCCATTTGATCCGTAGGCCTTCTTTGGACCATGTTCGTCTCGTTCGTCCATCTTCGTCCTCCCATTTGATTCGTTGCCCTTCTTTGTTCCAAGTTCGTCTCGTTCGTCCATCTACGTCCTCCCATTTGATCCGTAGGCCTTCTTTGTACCAGGTTCGTCTCGTTCGTCCCTCTTCGTCCTCCCATTTGATCCGTAGGACTTCTTTGGACCAAGTTCGTCTCGTTCGTCACTCGTCGTCCTCCCATTTGATCCGTTGGCCTTCTTTGTACCAAGTTCGTCTCGTTCGTCCCTCTTCGTCCTCCCATTTGATCCCTTGGCCTTCCTTGTACCAAGTTCGTCTCGTTCGTCCCTCTTCGTCCTCCCATTTGATCCGTACGCCTTCTTTGGACAAAGTTCGTCTCGTTCGTCCCTCTTCGTCCTCCCAATTGATCCGTAGGCCTTCTTTGGACCAAGTTCGTCTCGTTCGTCTCTCTTAGTCCTCCCATTTGATCCGTTGGCCTTCTTTGTACCAAGTTCGTCTCGTTCGTCCATCTTCGTTCTCCCATTTGATACCTTGGCCTTCTTTGTACCGTGTTCGTCTCGTTCGTCCCTCTTCGTCCTCCCATTTGATCCGTAGGCCTTCTTTGGACCATGTTCGTCTCGTTCGTCCATTTTCGTCCTCCCATTTGATCCGTTGCCCTTCTTTGTTCCAAGTTCGTCTCGTTCGTCCATCTACGTCCTCCCATTTGATCCGTAGGACTTCTTTGGACCAAGTTCGTCCCGTTCGTCCATCTTCGTCCTCCCATTTGATCCGTTGGCCTTCTTTGTACCAAGTTCGTCTCGTTCGTCCCTCTTCGTCCTCCCATTTGATCCGTTGGCCTTCTTTGAACCAAGTTCGTCTCGTTCGTCCCTCTTCGTCCTCCCATTTGATCCGTAGGACTTCTTTGGACCAAGTTCGTCTCGTTCGTCACTCGTCGTCCTCCCATTTGATCCGTTGGCCTTCTTTGTACCAAGTTCGTCTCGTTCGTCCCTCTTCGTTCTCCCATTTGATCCCTTGGCCTTCCTTGTACCAAGTTCGTCTCGTTCGTCCCTCTTCGTCCTCCCATTTGATCCGTACGCCTTCTTTGGACAAAGTTCGTCTCGTTCGTCCCTCTTCGTCCTCCCAATTGATCCGTAGGCCTTCTTTGGACCAAGTTCGTCTCGTTCGTCTCTCTTAGTCCTCCCATTTGATCCGTTGGCCTTCTTTGTACCAAGTTCGTCTCGTTCGTCCATCTTCGTTCTCCCATTTGATACCTTGGCCTTCTTTGTACCGTGTTCGTCTCGTTCGTCCCTCTTCGTCCTCCCATTTGATCCGTAGGCCTTCTTTGGACCATGTTCGTCTCGTTCGTCCATTTTCGTCCTCCCATTTGATCCGTTGCCCTTCTTTGTTCCAAGTTCGTCTCGTTCGTCCATCTACGTCCTCCCATTTGATCCGTAGGACTTCTTTGGACCAAGTTCGTCCCGTTCGTCCATCTTCGTCCTCCCATTTGATCCGTTGGCCTTCTTTGTACCAAGTTCGTCTCGTTCGTCCCTCTTCGTCCTCCCATTTGATCCGTAGGACTTCTTTGGACCAAGTTCCTCTCGTTCGTCACTCTTCGTCCTCCCATTTGATCCGTTGGCCTTCTTTGTACCAAGTTCGTCTCGTTCGTCCCTCTTCGTCCTCCCAATTGATCCGTAGGCCTTCTTTGGACCAAGTTCGTCTCGTTCGTCTCTCTTAGTCCTCCCATTTGATCCGTTGGCCTTCTTTGTACCAAGTTCGTCTCGTTCGTCCATCTTCGTTCTCCCATTTGATCCCTTGGCCTTCTTTACCGTGTTCGTCTCGTTCGTCCCTCTTCGTCCTCCCATTTGATCCGTAGGCCTTCTTTGGACCAAGTTCGTCTCGTTCGTCCATCTTCACCCTCCCATTTGATCCCTTGCCCGTGTTTGTACCATGTTCTTCTCGTTCGTCCCTCTTCGTCCTCCCATTTGATCCGTAGGCCTTCTTTGGACCATGTTCGTCTCGTTCGTCCATCTTCGTCCTCCCATTTGATTCGTTGCCCTTCTTTGTTCCAAGTTCGTCTCGTTCGTCCATCTACGTCCTCCCATTTGATCCGTAGGCCTTCTTTGTACCAGGTTCGTCTCGTTCGTCCCTCTTCGTCCTCCCATTTGATCCGTAGGACTTCTTTGGACCAAGTTCGTCTCGTTCGTCACTCGTCGTCCTCCCATTTGATCCGTTGGCCTTCTTTGTACCAAGTTCGTCTCGTTCGTCCCTCTTCGTCCTCCCATTTGATCCCTTGGCCTTCCTTGTACCAAGTTCGTCTCGTTCGTCCCTCTTCGTCCTCCCATTTGATCCGTACGCCTTCTTTGGACAAAGTTCGTCTCGTTCGTCCCTCTTCGTCCTCCCAATTGATCCGTAGGCCTTCTTTGGACCAAGTTCGTCTCGTTCGTCTCTCTTAGTCCTCCCATTTGATCCGTTGGCCTTCTTTGTACCAAGTTCGTCTCGTTCGTCCATCTTCGTTCTCCCATTTGATACCTTGGCCTTCTTTGTACCGTGTTCGTCTCGTTCGTCCCTCTTCGTCCTCCCATTTGATCCGTAGGCCTTCTTTGGACCATGTTCGTCTCGTTCGTCCATTTTCGTCCTCCCATTTGATCCGTTGCCCTTCTTTGTTCCAAGTTCGTCTCGTTCGTCCATCTACGTCCTCCCATTTGATCCGTAGGACTTCTTTGGACCAAGTTCGTCCCGTTCGTCCATCTTCGTCCTCCCATTTGATCCGTTGGCCTTCTTTGTACCAAGTTCGTCTCGTTCGTCCCTCTTCGTCCTCCCATTTGATCCGTTGGCCTTCTTTGAACCAAGTTCGTCTCGTTCGTCCCTCTTCGTCCTCCCATTTGATCCGTAGGACTTCTTTGGACCAAGTTCGTCTCGTTCGTCACTCGTCGTCCTCCCATTTGATCCGTTGGCCTTCTTTGTACCAAGTTCGTCTCGTTCGTCCCTCTTCGTTCTCCCATTTGATCCCTTGGCCTTCCTTGTACCAAGTTCGTCTCGTTCGTCCCTCTTCGTCCTCCCATTTGATCCGTACGCCTTCTTTGGACAAAGTTCGTCTCGTTCGTCCCTCTTCGTCCTCCCAATTGATCCGTAGGCCTTCTTTGGACCAAGTTCGTCTCGTTCGTCTCTCTTAGTCCTCCCATTTGATCCGTTGGCCTTCTTTGTACCAAGTTCGTCTCGTTCGTCCATCTTCGTTCTCCCATTTGATACCTTGGCCTTCTTTGTACCGTGTTCGTCTCGTTCGTCCCTCTTCGTCCTCCCATTTGATCCGTAGGCCTTCTTTGGACCATGTTCGTCTCGTTCGTCCATTTTCGTCCTCCCATTTGATCCGTTGCCCTTCTTTGTTCCAAGTTCGTCTCGTTCGTCCATCTACGTCCTCCCATTTGATCCGTAGGACTTCTTTGGACCAAGTTCGTCCCGTTCGTCCATCTTCGTCCTCCCATTTGATCCGTTGGCCTTCTTTGTACCAAGTTCGTCTCGTTCGTCCCTCTTCGTCCTCCCATTTGATCCGTAGGACTTCTTTGGACCAAGTTCCTCTCGTTCGTCACTCTTCGTCCTCCCATTTGATCCGTTGGCCTTCTTTGTACCAAGTTCGTCTCGTTCGTCCCTCTTCGTCCTCCCATTTGATCCGTTGGCCTTCTTTGTACCAAGTTCGTCTCGTTCGTCCCTCTTCGTCCTCCCATTTGATCCGCTGGCATTCTTTGGTTCAAGTTCGTCTCGTTCGTCCCTCTCCTTCCTCCCATTTCATCCGTAGGCCTTCTTTGTACCATGTTCGTCTCGTTCGTCCCTCTTCGTCCTCCCATTTGATCCGCTGGCATTCTTTGGTTCAAGTTCGTCTCGTTCGTCCCTCTCCTTCCTCCCATTTCATCCGTAGGCCTTCTTTGGACAAAGTTCGTCTCGTTCGTCCCTCTTCGTCCTCCCATTTGATCCGTAGGACTTCTTTGGACCAAGTTCCTCTCGTTCGTCACTCTTCGTCCTCCCATTTGATCCGTTGGCCTTCTTTGTACCAAGTTCGTCTCGTTCGTCCCTCTTCGTCCTCCCATTTGATCCGTAGGACTTCTTTGGACCAAGTTCCTCTCGTTCGTCACTCTTCGTCCTCCCATTTGATCCGTTGGCCTTCTTTGTACCAAGTTCGTCTCATTCGTCCCTCTTCGTCCTCCCATTTGATCCGTAGCCCTTCTTTGGACCAAGTTCGTCTAGTTCGTCCATCTTCACCCTCCCATTTGATCCCTTGGCCTTGTTTGTACCATGTTCTTCTCGTTCGTCCCTCTTCGTCCTCCCATTTGATCCGTAGGCCTTCTTTGGACCATGTTCGTCTCGTTCGTCCATCTTCGTCCTCCCATTTGATCCGTTGCCCTTCTTTGTTCCAAGTTCGTCTCGTTCGTCCATCTACATCCTCCCATTTGATCCGTAGGCCTTCTTTGTACCAGGTTCGTCCCGTTCGTCCCTCTTCGTCCTCCCATTTGATCCGTAGGACTTCTTTGGACCAAGTTCGTCTCGTTCGTCACTCGTCGTCCTCCCATTTGATCCGTTGGCCTTCTTTGTACTAAGTTCGTCTCGTTCGTCCCTCTTCGTCCTCCCATTTGATCCCTTGGCCTTCCTTGTACCAAGTTCGTCTCGTTCGTCCCTCTTCGTCCTCCCATTTGATCCGTACGCCTTCTTTGGACAAAGTTCGTCTCGTTCGTCCCTCTTCGTCCTCCCAATTGATCCGTAGGCCTTCTTTGGACCAAGTTCGTCTCGTTCGTCTCTCTTAGTCCTCCCATTTGATCCGTTGGCCTTCTTTGTACCAAGTTCGTCTCGTTCGTCCATCTTCGTTCTCCCATTTGATCCCTTGGCCTTCTTTACCGTGTTCGTCTCGTTCGTCCCTCTTCGTCCTCCCATTTGATCCGTAGGCCTTCTTTGGACCAAGTTCGTCTCGTTCGTCCATCTTCACCCTCCCATTTGATCCCTTGCCCTTGTTTGTACCATGTTCTTCTCGTTCGTCCCTCTTCGTCCTCCCATTTGATCCGTAGGCCTTCTTTGGACCATGTTCGTCTCGTTCGTCCATCTTCGTCCTCCCATTTGATTCGTTGCCCTTCTTTGTTCCAAGTTCGTCTCGTTCGTCCATCTACGTCCTCCCATTTGATCCGTAGGCCTTCTTTGTACCAGGTTCGTCTCGTTCGTCCCTCTTCGTCCTCCCATTTGATCCGTAGGACTTCTTTGGACCAAGTTCGTCTCGTTCGTCACTCGTCGTCCTCCCATTTGATCCGTTGGCCTTCTTTGTACCAAGTTCGTCTCGTTCGTCCCTCTTCGTCCTCCCATTTGATCCCTTGGCCTTCCTTGTACCAAGTTCGTCTCGTTCGTCCCTCTTCGTCCTCCCATTTGATCCGTACGCCTTCTTTGGACAAAGTTCGTCTCGTTCGTCCCTCTTCGTCCTCCCAATTGATCCGTAGGCCTTCTTTGGACCAAGTTCGTCTCGTTCGTCTCTCTTAGTCCTCCCATTTGATCCGTTGGCCTTCTTTGTACCAAGTTCGTCTCGTTCGTCCATCTTCGTTCTCCCATTTGATCCCTTGGCCTTCTTTACCGTGTTCGTCTCGTTCGTCCCTCTTCGTCCTCCCATTTGATCCGTAGGCCTTCTTTGGACCAAGTTCGTCTCGTTCGTCCATCTTCACCCTCCCATTTGATCCCTTGCCCGTGTTTGTACCATGTTCTTCTCGTTCGTCCCTCTTCGTCCTCCCATTTGATCCGTAGGCCTTCTTTGGACCATGTTCGTCTCGTTCGTCCATCTTCGTCCTCCCATTTGATTCGTTGCCCTTCTTTGTTCCAAGTTCGTCTCGTTCGTCCATCTACGTCCTCCCATTTGATCCGTAGGCCTTCTTTGTACCAGGTTCGTCTCGTTCGTCCCTCTTCGTCCTCCCATTTGATCCGTAGGACTTCTTTGGACCAAGTTCGTCTCGTTCGTCACTCGTCGTCCTCCCATTTGATCCGTTGGCCTTCTTTGTACCAAGTTCGTCTCGTTCGTCCCTCTTCGTCCTCCCATTTGATCCCTTGGCCTTCCTTGTACCAAGTTCGTCTCGTTCGTCCCTCTTCGTCCTCCCATTTGATCCGTACGCCTTCTTTGGACAAAGTTCGTCTCGTTCGTCCCTCTTCGTCCTCCCAATTGATCCGTAGGCCTTCTTTGGACCAAGTTCGTCTCGTTCGTCTCTCTTAGTCCTCCCATTTGATCCGTTGGCCTTCTTTGTACCAAGTTCGTCTCGTTCGTCCATCTTCGTTCTCCCATTTGATACCTTGGCCTTCTTTGTACCGTGTTCGTCTCGTTCGTCCCTCTTCGTCCTCCCATTTGATCCGTAGGCCTTCTTTGGACCATGTTCGTCTCGTTCGTCCATTTTCGTCCTCCCATTTGATCCGTTGCCCTTCTTTGTTCCAAGTTCGTCTCGTTCGTCCATCTACGTCCTCCCATTTGATCCGTAGGACTTCTTTGGACCAAGTTCGTCCCGTTCGTCCATCTTCGTCCTCCCATTTGATCCGTTGGCCTTCTTTGTACCAAGTTCGTCTCGTTCGTCCCTCTTCGTCCTCCCATTTGATCCGTTGGCCTTCTTTGAACCAAGTTCGTCTCGTTCGTCCCTCTTCGTCCTCCCATTTGATCCGCTGGCATTCTTTGGTTCAAGTTCGTCTCGTTCGTCCCTCTCCTTCCTCCCATTTCATCCGTAGGCCTTCTTTGGACAAAGTTCGTCTCGTTCGTCCCTCTTCGTCGTCCCATTTGATCCCTTGGCCTTCTTTGTACCGTGTTCGTCTCGTTCGTCCATCTTCGTCCTCCCATTTGATCCCTTGGCCTTCTTTGTACCATGTTCGTCTCGTTCGTCCCTCTTCGTCCTCCCATTTGATCCGTAGGCCTTCTTTGGACCATGTTCGTCTCGTTCGTCCATCTTCGTCCTCCCATTTGATCCGTTGCCCTTCTTTGTTCCAAGTTCGTCTCGTTCGTCCATCTACGTCCTCCCATTTGATCCGTAGGCCTTCTTTGTACCAGGTTCGTCTCGTTCGTCCCTCTTCGTCCTCCCATTTGATCCGTAGGACTTCTTTGGACCAAGTTCGTCTCGTTCGTCACTCGTCGTCCTCCCATTTGATCCGTTGGCCTTCTTTGTACCAAGTTCGTCTCGTTCGTCCCTCTTTGTCCTCCCATTTGATCCCTTGGCCTTCCTTGTACCAAGTTCGTCTCGTTCGTCCCTCTTCGTCCTCCCATTTGATCCGTACGCCTTCTTTGGACAAAGTTCGTCTCGTTCGTCCCTCTTCGTCCTCCCAATTGATCCGTAGGCCTTCTTTGGACCAAGTTCGTCTCGTTCGTCTCTCTTAGTCCTCCCATTTGATCCGTTGGCCTTCTTTGTACCAAGTTCGTCTCGTTCGTCCATCTTCGTTCTCCCATTTGATCCCTTGGCCTTCTTTGTACCGTGTTCGTCTCGTTCGTCCCTCTTCGTCCTCCCATTTGATCCGTAGGCCTTCTTTGGACCATGTTCGTCTCGTTCGTCCATTTTCGTCCTCCCATTTGATCCGTTGCCCTTCTTTGTTCCAAGTTCGTCTTGTTCGTCCATCTACGTCCTCCCATTTGATCCGTAGGACTTCTTTGGACCAAGTTCGTCTCGTTCGTCCATCTTCGTCCTCCCATTTGATCCGTTGGCCTTCTTTGTACCAAGTTCGTCTCGTTCGTCCCTCTTCGTCCTCCCATTTGATCCGTTGGCCTTCTTTGTACCAAGTTCGTCTCGTTCGTCCCTCTTCGTCCTCCCATTTGATCCGCTGGCATTCTTTGGTTCACGTTCGTCTCGTTCGTCCCTCTCCTTCCTCCCATTTCATCCGTAGGCCTTCTTTGGACAAAGTTCGTCTCGTTCGTCCCTCTTCGTCCTCCCATTTGATCCGTAGGCCTTCTTTGGACCATGTTCGTCTCGTTCGTCCATCTTCGTCCTCCCATTTGATCCCTTGGCCTTCTTTGTACCATGTTCGTCTCGTTCGTCCCTCTTCGTCCTCCCATTTGATCCGTAGGCCTTCTTTGGACCATGTTCGTCTCGTTCGTCCATCTTCGTCCTCCCATTTGATCCGTTATCCTTCTTTGTTCCAAGTTCGTCTCGTTCGTCCATCTACGTCCTCCCATTTGATCCGTAGGCCTTCTTTGTACCAAGTTCGTCTCGTTCGTTCCTCTTCGTCCTCCCATTTGATCCGTAGGACTTCTTTGGACCAAGTTCGTCTCGTTCGTCCCTCTTCGTCCTCCCATTTGATCCGTAGGCCATCTTTGGACCTCGCTCATCTCGTTCGTCCATCTTCGTCCTCCCATTTGATCCGTAGGCCTTCTTTGTACCAAGTTCGTCTCGTTCGTTCCTCTTCGTCCTCCCATTTGATCCGTAGGACTTCTTTGGACCAAGTTCGTCTCGTTCGTCCCTCTTCGTCCTCCCATTTGATCCGTAGGAGATCTTTGGACCAAGCTCATCTCGTTCGCCCATCTTCATCCTCCCATTTGATCCGTTGGCCTTCTTTGTACCAAGTTCGTCTCGTTCGTACCTCTTCGTCCTCCCATTTGATCCGTAGGACTTCTTTGGACCAAGTTCCTCTCGTTCGTCACTCTTAGTCCTCCCATTTGATCCGTTGGCCTTCTTTGTACCAAGTTCGTCTCGTTCGTCCCTCTTCGTCCTCCCATTTGATCCGTAGGACTTCTTTGGACCAAGTTCCTCTCGTTCGTCACTCTTCGTCCTCCCATTTGATCCGTTGGCCTTCTTTGTACCAAGTTCGTCTCGTTCGTCCCTCTTCGTCCACCCATTTGATCCCTTGGCCTTCTTTGTACCAAGTTCGTCTCGTTCGTCCCTCTTCGTCCTCCCATTTGATCCCTAGGCCTTCTTTGGACCAAGTTCGTCTCGTTCGTCCATCTTCGTCCTCCCATTTGATCCGTTGGCATTCTTTGGTCCAAGTTCGTCTTGTTCGTCCCTCTTCGTCCTCCCATTTGATCCGTAGGCCTTCTTTGGACAAAGTTCGCCTCGTTCGTCCCTCTACGTCCTCCCATTTGATCCGTAGGCCTTCTTTGGACCAAGTTCGTCTCGTTCGTCCCTCTTCGTCCTCTCATTTGATCCGTTGGCCTTCTTTGTACCAAGTTTGTCTCATTCGTCCCTCTTCGTCCTCCCATTTGATCCGTAGGCCTTCTTTGGACCAAGTTCGTCTCGTTCGTCCATCTTCACCCTCCCATTTGATCCCTTGGCCTTGTTTGTACCATGTTCTTCTCGTTCGTCCCTCTTCGTCCTCCCATTTGATCCGTAGGCCTTCTTTGGACCATGTTCGTCTCGTTCGTCCATCTTCGTCCTCCCATTTGATCCGTTGCCCTTCTTTGTTCCAAGTTCGTCTCGTTCGTCCATCTACGTCCTCCCATTTGATCCGTAGGCCTTCTTTGTACCAGGTTCGTCTCGTTCGTCCCTCTTCGTCCTCCCATTTGATCCGTAGGACTTCTTTGGACCAAGTTCGTCTCGTTCGTCACTCGTCGTCCTCCCATTTGATCCGTTGGCCTTCTTTGTACCAAGTTCGTCTCGTTCGTCCCTCTTCGTCCTCCCATTTGATCCCTTGGCCTTCCTTGTACCAAGTTCGTCTCGTTCGTCCCTCTTCGTCCTCCCAATTGATCCGTAGGCCTTCTTTGGACAAAGTTCGTCTCGTTCGTCTCTCTTAGTCCTCCCATTTGATCCGTTGGCCTTCTTTGTACCAAGTTCGTCTCGTTCGTCCATCTTCGTTCTCCCATTTGATACCTTGGCCTTCTTTGTACCGTGTTCGTCTCGTTCGTCCCTCTTCGTCCTCCCATTTGATCCGTAGGCCTTCTTTGGACCATGTTCGTCTCGTTCGTCCATTTTCGTCCTCCCATTTGATCCGTTGCCCTTCTTTGTTCCAAGTTCGTCTCGTTCGTCCATCTACGTCCTCCCATTTGATCCGTAGGACTTCTTTGGACCAAGTTCGTCCCGTTCGTCCATCTTCGTCCTCCCATTTGATCCGTTGGCCTTCTTTGTACCAAGTTCGTCTCGTTCGTCCCTCTTCGTCCTCCCATTTGATCCGTTGGCCTTCTTTGAACCAAGTTCGTCTCGTTCGTCCCTCTTCGTCCTCCCATTTGATCCGCTGGCATACTTTGGTTCAAGTTCGTCTCGTTCGTCCCTCTCCTTCCTCCCATTTCATCCGTAGGCCTTCTTTGGACAAAGTTCGTCTCGTTCGTCCCTCTTCGTCCTCCCATTTGATCCCTTCGCCTTCTTTGTACCGTGTTCGTCTCGTTCGTTCATCTTCGTCCTCCCATTTGATCCCTTGGCCTTCTTTGTACCATGTTCGTCTCGTTCGTCCCTCTTCGTCCTCCCATTTGATCCGTAGGCCTTCTTTGGACCATGTTCGTCTCGTTCGTCCCTCTTCGTCCTCCCATTTGATCCCTTGGCCTTCTTTGTACCGTGTTCGTCTCGTTCGTCCATCTTCGTCCTCCCATTTGATCCCTTGGCCTTCTTTGTACCATGTTCGTCTCGTTCGTCCATCTTCGTCCTCCCATTTGATCCGTTGCCCTTCTTTGTTCCAAGTTCGTCTCGTTCGTCCATCTACGTCCTCCCATTTGATCCGTAGGCCTTCTTTGTACCAAGTTCGTCTCGTTCGTCCCTCTTTGTCCTCCCATTTGATCCCTTGGCCTTCCTTGTACCAAGTTCGTCTCGTTCGTCCCTCTTCGTCCTCCCATTTGATCCGTACGCCTTCTTTGGACAAAGTTCGTCTCGTTCGTCCCTCTTCGTCCTCCCAATTGATCCGTAGGCCTTCTTTGGACCAAGTTCATCTCGTTCGTCTCTCTTAGTCCTCCCATTTGATCCGTTGGCCTTCCTTGTACCAAGTTCGTCTCGTTCGTCCCTCTTCGTCCTCCCAATTGATCCGTACGCCTTCTTTGTACCAAGTTCGTCTCGTTCGTCCCTCTTCGTCCTCCCATTTGATCCCTTGGCCTTCCTTGTACCAAGTTCGTCTCGTTCGTCCCTCTTCGTCCTCCCATTTGATCCGTACGCCTTCTTTGGACAAAGTTCGTCTCGTTCGTCCCTCTTCGTCCTCCCAATTGATCCGTAGGCCTTCTTTGGACCAAGTTCGTCTCGTTCGTCTCTCTTAGTCCTCCCATTTGATCCGTTGGCCTTCTTTGTACCAAGTTCGTCTCGTTCGTCCATCTTCGTTCTCCCATTTGATACCTTGGCCTTCTTTGTACCGTGTTCGTCTCGTTCGTCCCTCTTCGTCCTCCCATTTGATCCGTAGGCCTTCTTTGGACCATATTCGTCTCGTTCATCCATTTTCGTCCTCCCATTTGATCCGTTGCCCTTCTTTGTTCCAAGTTCGTCTCGTTCGTCCATCTACGTCCTCCCATTTGATCCGTAGGACTTCTTTGGACCAAGTTCGTCCCGTTCGTCCATCTTCGTCCTCCCATTTGATCCGTTGGCCTTCTTTGTACCAAGTTCGTCTCGTTCGTCCCTCTTCGTCCTCCCATTTGATCCGTTGGCCTTCTTTGAACCAAGTTCGTCTCGTTCGTCCCTCTTCGTCCTCCCATTTGATCCGCTGGCATTCTTTGGTTCAAGTTCGTCTCGTTCGTCCCTCTCCTTCCTCCCATTTCATCCGTAGGCCTTCTTTGGACAAAGTTCGTCTCGTTCGTCCCTCTTCGTCCTCCCATTTGATCCCTTGGCCTTCTTTGTACCGTGTTCGTCTCGTTCGTCCATCTTCGTCCTCCCATTTGATCCCTTGGCCTTCTTTGTACCATGTTCGTCTCGTTCGTCCCTCTTCGTCCTCCCATTTGATCCGTAGGCCTTCTTTGGACCATGTTCGTCTCGTTCGTCCATCTTCGTCCTCCCATTTGATCCGTTGCCCTTCTTTGTTCCAAGTTCGTCTCGTTCGTCCATCTACGTCCTCCCATTTGATCCGTAGGCCTTCTTTGTACCAGGTTCGTCTCGTTCGTCCCTCTTCGTCCTCCCATTTGATCCGTAGGACTTCTTTGGACCAAGTTCGTCTCGTTCGTCCCTCGTCGTCCTCCCATTTGATCCGTTGGCCTTCTTTGTACCAAGTTCGTCTCGTTCGTCCCTCTTTGTCCTCCCATTTGATCCCTTGGCCTTCCTTGTACCAAGTTCGTCTCGTTCGTCCCTCTTCGTCCTCCCATTTGATCCGTACGCCTTCTTTGGACAAAGTTCGTCTCGTTCGTCCCTCTTCGTCCTCCCAATTGATCCGTAGGCCTTCTTTGGACCAAGTTCGTCTCGTTCGTCTCTCTTAGTCCTCCCATTTGATCCGTTGGCCTTCTTTGTACCAAGTTCGTCTCGTTCGTCCATCTTCGTTCTCCCATTTGATCCCTTGGCCTTCTTTGTACCGTGTTCGTCTCGTTCGTCCCTCTTCGTCCTCCCATTTGATCCGTAGGCCTTCTTTGGACCATGTTCGTCTCGTTCGTCCATTTTCGTCCTCCCATTTGATCCGTTGCCCTTCTTTGTTCCAAGTTCGTCTTGTTCGTCCATCTACGTCCTCCCATTTGATCCGTAGGACTTCTTTGGACCAAGTTCGTCTCGTTCGTCCATCTTCGTCCTCCCATTTGATCCGTTGGCCTTCTTTGTACCAAGTTCGTCTCGTTCGTCCCTCTTCGTCCTCCCATTTGATCCGCTGGCATTCTTTGGTTCAAGTTCGTCTCGTTCGTCCCTCTCCTTCCTCCCATTTCATCCGTAGGCCTTCTTTGGACAAAGTTCGTCTCGTTCGTCCCTCTTCGTCCTCCCATTTGATCCGTAGGCCTTCTTTGGACCATGTTCGTCTCGTTCGTCCATCTTCGTCCTCCCATTTGATCCCTTGGCCTTCTTTGTACCATGTTCGTCTCGTTCGTCCATCTTCGTCCTCCCATTTGATCCCTTGGCCTTCTTTGTACCATGTTCGTCTCGTTCGTCCCTCTTCGTCCTCCCATTTGATCCGTAGGCCTTCTTTGGACCATGTTCGTCTCGTTCGTCCATCTTCGTCCTCCCATTTGATCCGTTATCCTTCTTTGTTCCAAGTTCGTCTCGTTCGTCCATCTACGTCCTCCCATTTGATCCGTAGGCCTTCTTTGTACCAAGTTCGTCTCGTTCGTTCCTCTTCGTCCTCCCATTTGATCCGTAGGACTTCTTTGGACCAAGTTCGTCTCGTTCGTCCCTCTTCGTCCTCCCATTTGATCCGTAGGCCATCTTTGGACCTCGCTCATCTCGTTCGTCCATCTTCGTCCTCCCATTTGATCCGTAGGCCTTCTTTGTACCAAGTTCGTCTCGTTCGTTCCTCTTCGTCCTCCCATTTGATCCGTAGGACTTCTTTGGACCAAGTTCGTCTCGTTCGTCCCTCTTCGTCCTCCCATTTGATCCGTAGGAGATCTTTGGACCAAGCTCATCTCGTTCGCCCATCTTCGTCCTCCCATTTGATCCGTTGGCCTTCTTTGTACCAAGTTCGTCTCGTTCGTACCTCTTCGTCCTCCCATTTGATCCGTAGGACTTCTTTGGACCAAGTTCCTCTCGTTCGTCACTCTTCGTCCTCCCATTTGATCCGTTGGCCTTCTTTGTACCAAGTTCGTCTCGTTCGTCCCTCTTCGTCCTCCCATTTGATCCGTAGGACTTCTTTGGACCAAGTTCCTCTCGTTCGTCACTCTTCGTCCTCCCATTTGATCCGTTGGCCTTCTTTGTACCAAGTTCGTCTCGTTCGTCCCTCTTCGTCCACCCATTTGATCCCTTGGCCTTCTTTGTACCAAGTTCGTCTCGTTCGTCCCTCTTCGTCCTCCCATTTGATCCCTAGGCCTTCTTTGGACCAAGTTCGTCTCGTTCGTCCATCTTCGTCCTCCCATTTGATCCGTTGGCATTCTTTGGTCCAAGTTCGTCTTGTTCGTCCCTCTTCGTCCTCCCATTTGATCCGTAGGCCTTCTTTGGACAAAGTTCGCCTCGTTCGTCCCTCTACGTCCTCCCATTTGATCCGTAGGCCTTCTTTGGACCAAGTTCGTCTCGTTCGTCCCTCTTCGTCCTCTCATTTGATCCGTTGGCCTTCTTTGTACCAAGTTTGTCTCATTCGTCCCCCTCTTCGTCCTCCCATTTGATCCGTAGGCCTTCTTTGGACCAAGTTCGTCTCGTTCGTCCATCTTCACCCTCCCATTTGATCCCTTGGCCTTGTTTGTACCATGTTCTTCTCGTTCGTCCCTCTTCGTCCTCCCATTTGATCCGTAGGCCTTCTTTGGACCATGTTCGTCTCGTTCGTCCATCTTCGTCCTCCCATTTGATCCGTTGCCCTTCTTTGTTCCAAGTTCGTCTCGTTCGTCCATCTACGTCCTCCCATTTGATCCGTAGGCCTTCTTTGTACCAGGTTCGTCTCGTTCGTCCCTCTTCGTCCTCCCATTTGATCCGTAGGACTTCTTTGGACCAAGTTCGTCTCGTTCGTCACTCGTCGTCCTCCCATTTGATCCGTTGGCCTTCTTTGTACCAAGTTCGTCTCGTTCGTCCCTCTTCGTCCTCCCATTTGATCCCTTGGCCTTCCTTGTACCAAGTTCGTCTCGTTCGTCCTCCCATTTGATCCGTACGCCTTCTTTGGACAAAGTTCGTCTCGTTCGTCCCTCTTCGTCCTCCCAATTGATCCGTAGGCCTTCTTTGGACCAAGTTCGTCTCGTTCGTCTCTCTTAGTCCTCCCATTTGATCCGTTGGCCTTCTTTGTACCAAGTTCGTCTCGTTCGTCCATCTTCGTTCTCCCATTTGATCCCTTGGCCTTCTTTGTACCGTGTTCGTCTCGTTCGTCCCTCTTCGTCCTCCCATTTGATCCGTAGGCCTTCTTTGGACCAAGTTCGTCTCGTTCGTCCATCTTCACCCTCCCATTTGATCCCTTGGCCTTGTTTGTACCATGTTCTTCTCGTTCGTCCCTCTTCGTCCTCCCATTTGATCCGTAGGCCTTCTTTGGACCATGTTCGTCTCGTTCGTCCATCTTCGTCCTCCCATTTGATCCGTTGCCCTTCTTTGTTCCAAGTTCGTCTCGTTCGTCCGTCTACGTCCTCCCATTTGATCCGTAGGCCTTCTTTGTACCAGGTTCGTCTCGTTCGTCCCTCTTCGTCCTCCCATTTGATCCGTAGGACTTCTTTGGACCAAGTTCGTCTCGTTCGTCACTCGTCGTCCTCCCATTTGATCCGTTGGCCTTCTTTGTACCAAGTTCGTCTCGTTCGTCCCTCTTCGTCCTCCCATTTGATCCCTTGGCCTTCCTTGTACCAAGTTCGTCTCGTTCGTCCTCCCATTTGATCCGTACGCCTTCTTTGGACAAAGTTCGTCTCGTTCGTCCCTCTTCGTCCTCCCAATTGATCCGTAGGCCTTCTTTGGACCAAGTTCGTCTCGTTCGTCTCTCTTAGTCCTCCCATTTGATCCGTTGGCCTTGTTTGTACCAAGTTCGTCTCGTTCGTCCATCTTCGTTCTCCCATTTGATCCCTTGGCCTTCTTTGTACCGTGTTCGTCTCGTTCGTCCCTCTTCGTCCTCCCATTTGATCCGTAGGCCTTCTTTGGACCAAGTTCGTCTCGTTCGTCCATCTTCACCCTCCCATTTGATCCCTTGGCCTTGTTTGTACCATGTTCTTCTCGTTCGTCCCTCTTCGTCCTCCCATTTGATCCGTAGGCCTTCTTTGGACCATGTTCGTCTCGTTCGTCCATCTTCGTCCTCCCATTTGATCCGTTGCCCTTCTTTGTTCCAAGTTCGTCTCGTTCGTCCATCTACGTCCTCCCATTTGATCCGTAGGCCTTCTTTGTACCAGGTTCGTCTCGTTCGTCCCTCTTCGTCCTCCCATTTGATCCGTAGGACTTCTTTGGACCAAGTTCGTCTCGTTCGTCACTCGTCGTCCTCCCATTTGATCCGTTGGCCTTCTTTGTACCAAGTTCGTCTCGTTCGTCCCTCTTCGTCCTCCCATTTGATCCCTTGGCCTTCCTTGTACCAAGTTCGTCTCGTTCGTCCCTCTTCGTCCTCCCATTTGATCCGTACGCCTTCTTTGGACAAAGTTCGTCTCGTTCGTCCCTCTTCGTCCTCCCAATTGATCCGTAGGCCTTCTTTGGACCAAGTTCGTCTCGTTCGTCTCTCTTAGTCCTCCCATTTGATCCGTTGGCCTTCTTTGTACCAAGTTCGTCTCGTTCGTCCATCTTCGTTCTCCCATTTGATCCCTTGGCCTTCTTTGTACCGTGTTCGTCTCGTTCGTCCCTCTTCGTCCTCCCATTTGATCCGTAGGCCTTCTTTGGACCATGTTCGTCTCGTTCGTCCATTTTCGTCCTCCCATTTGATCCGTTACCCTTCTTTGTTCCAAGTTCGTCTCGTTCGTCCATCTACGTCCTCCCATTTGATCCGTAGGACTTCTTTGGACCAAGTTCGTCTCGTTCGTCCATCTTCGTCCTCCCATTTGATCCGTTGGCCTTCTTTGTACCAAGTTCGTCTCGTTCGTCCCTCTTCGTCCTCCCATTTGATTCGTTGGCCTTCTTTGTACCAAGTTCGTCTCGTTCGTCTCGTTCGTCCTCCCATTTGATCCGCTGGCATTCTTTGGTTCAAGTTCGTCTCGTTCGTCCCTCTCCTTCCTCCCATTTCATCCGTAGGCCTTCTTTGGACAAAGTTCGTCTCGTTCGTCCCTCTTCGTCCTCCCATTTGATCCCTTGGCCTTCTTTGTACCGTGTTCGTCTCGTTCGTCCATCTTCGTCCTCCCATTTGATCCCTTGCCCTTCTTTGTACCGTGTTCGTCTCGTTCGTCCCTCTTCGTCCTCCCATTTGATCCGTAGGACTTCTTTGGACCAAGTTCCTCTCGTTCGTCACTCTTCGTCCTCCCATTTGATCCGTTGGCCTTCTTTGGACCAAGTTCGTCTCGTTCGTCACTCGTCGTCCTCCCATTTGATCCGTTGGCCTTCTTTGTACCAAGTTCGTCTCGTTCGTCCCTCTTCGTCCTCCCATTTGATCCCTTGGCCTTCCTTGTACCAAGTTCGTCTCGTTCGTCCTCCCATTTGATCCGTACGCCTTCTTTGGACAAAGTTCGTCTCGTTCGTCCCTCTTCGTCCTCCCAATTGATCCGTAGGCCTTCTTTGGACCAAGTTCGTCTCATTCGTCTCTCTTAGTCCTCCCATTTGATCCGTTGGCCTTGTTTGTACCAAGTTCGTCTCGTTCGTCCATCTTCGTTCTCCCATTTGATCCCTTGGCCTTCTTTGTACCGTGTTCGTCTCGTTCGTCCCTCTTCGTCCTCCCATTTGATCCGTAGGCCTTCTTTGGACCAAGTTCGTCTCGTTCGTCCATCTTCACCCTCCCATTTGATCCCTTGGCCTTGTTTGTACCATGTTCTTCTCGTTCGTCCCTCTTCGTCCTCCCATTTGATCCGTAGGCCTTCTTTGGACCATGTTCGTCTCGTTCGTCCATCTTCGTCCTCCCATTTGATCCGTTGCCCTTCTTTGTTCCAAGTTCGTCTCGTTCGTCCATCTACGTCCTCCCATTTGATCCGTAGGCCTTCTTTGTACCAGGTTCGTCTCGTTCGTCCCTCTTCGTCCTCCCATTTGATCCGTAGGACTTCTTTGGACCAAGTTCGTCTCGTTCGTCACTCGTCGTCCTCCCATTTGATCCGTTGGCCTTCTTTGTACCAAGTTCGTCTCGTTCGTCCCTCTTCGTCCTTCCATTTGATCCCTTGGCCTTCCTTGTACCAAGTTCGTCTCGTTCGTCCCTCTTCGTCCTCCCATTTGATCCGTACGCCTTCTTTGGACAAAGTTCGTCTCGTTCGTCCCTCTTCGTCCTCCCAATTGATCCGTAGGCCTTCTTTGGACCAAGTTCGTCTCGTTCGTCGCTCTTAGTCCTCCCATTTGATCCGTTGGCCTTCTTTGTACCAAGTTCGTCTCGTTCGTCCCTCTTCGTCCTCCCATTTGATCCCTTGGCCTTCCTTGTACCAAGTTCGTCTCGTTCGTCACTCGTCGTCCTCCCATTTGATCCGTTGGCCTTCTTGGTACCAAGTTCGTCTCGTTCGTCCCTCTTCGTCCTCCCATTTGATCCCTTGGCCTTCCTTGTACCAAGTTCGTCTCGTTCGTCCCTCTTCGTCCTCCCATTTGATCCGTACGCCTTCTTTGGACAAAGTTCGTCTCGTTCGTCCCTCTTCGTCCTCCCAATTGATCCGTAGGCCTTCTTTGGACCAAGTTCGTCTCGTTCGTCTCTCTTAGTCCTCCCATTTGATCCGTTGGCCTTCTTTGTACCAAGTTCGTCTCGTTCGTCCATCTTCGTTCTCCCATTTGATCCCTTGGCCTTCTTTGTACCGTGTTCGTCTCGTTCGTCCCTCTTCGTCCTCCCATTTGATCCGTAGGCCTTCTTTGGACCATGTTCGTCTCGTTCGTCCATTTTCGTCCTCCCATTTGATCCGTTACCCTTCTTTGTTCCAAGTTCGTCTCGTTCGTCCATCTACGTCCTCCCATTTGATCCGTAGGACTTCTTTGGACCAAGTTCGTCTCGTTCGTCCATCTTCGTCCTCCCATTTGATCCGTTGGCCTTCTTTGTACCAAGTTCGTCTCGTTCGTCCCTCTTCGTCCTCCCATTTGATTCGTTGGCCTTCTTTGTACCAAGTTCGTCTCGTTCGTCTCGTTCGTCCCTCTTCGTCCTCCCATTTGATCCGCTGGCATTCTTTGGTTCAAGTTCGTCTCGTTCGTCCCTCTCCTTCCTCCCATTTCATCCGTAGGCCTTCTTTGGACAAAGTTCGTCTCGTTCGTCCCTCTTCGTCCTCCCATTTGATCCCTTGGCCTTCTTTGTACCGTGTTCGTCTCGTTCGTCCCTCTTCGTCCTCCCATTTGATCCGTAGGCCTTCTTTGGACCATGTTCGTCTCGTTCGTCCATTTTCGTCCTCCCATTTGATCCGTTACCCTTCTTTGTTCCAAGTTCGTCTCGTTCGTCCATCTACGTCCTCCCATTTGATCCGTAGGCCTTCTTTGTACCAGGTTCGTCTCGTTCGTCCCTCTTCGTCCTCCCATTTGATCCGTAGGACTTCTTTGGACAAAGTTCGTCTCGTTCGTCCCTCTTCGTCCTCCCAATTGATCCGTAGGCCTTCTTTGGACCAAGTTCGTCTCGTTCGTCTCTCTTAGTCCTCCCATTTGATCCGTTGGCCTTCTTTGTACCAAGTTCGTCTCGTTCGTCCATCTTCGTTCTCCCATTTGATCCCTTGGCCTTCTTTGTACCGTGTTCGTCTCGTTCGTCCCTCTTCGTCCTCCCATTTGATCCGTAGGCCTTCTTTGGACCATGTTCGTCTCGTTCGTCCATTTTCGTCCTCCCATTTGATCCGTTACCCTTCTTTGTTCCAAGTTCGTCTCGTTCGTCCATCTACGTCCTCCCATTTGATCCGTAGGCCTTCTTTGTACCAGGTTCGTCTCGTTCGTCCCTCTTCGTCCTCCCATTTGATCCGTAGGACTTCTTTGGACCAAGTTCGTCTCGTTCGTCACTCGTCGTCCTACCATTTGATCCGTTGGCCTTCTCTGTACCAAGTTCGTCTCGTTCGTCCCTCTTCGTCCTCCCATTTGATCCCTTGGCCTTCCTTGTACCAAGTTCGTCTCGTTCGTCCCTCTTCGTCCTCCCATTTGATCCGTACGCCTTCTTTGTACCAGGTTCGTCTCGTTCGTCCCTCTTCGTCCTCCCATTTGATCCGTAGGACTTCTTTGGACCAAGTTCGTCTTGTTCGTCACTCGTCGTCCTCCCATTTGATCCGTTGGCCTTCTTTGTACCAAGTTCGTCTCGTTCGTCCCTCTTCGTCCTCCCATTTGATCCGTACGCCTTCTTTGGACAAAGTTCGTCTCGTTCGTCCCTCTTCGCCCTCCCAATTGATCCGTAGGCCGTCTTTGGACCAAGTTCGTCTCGTTCGTCGCTCTTAGTCCTCCCATTTGATCCGTAGGCCTTCTTTGGACCAAGTTCGTCTCGTTCGTCCCTCTTCGTCCTCTCATTTGATCCGTTGGCCTTCTTTGTTCGTCTCATTCGTCCCTCTTCGTCCTCCCATTTGATCCGTTGGCCTTCTTTGTACCAAGTTCGTCTCGTTCGTCCCTCTTCGTCCTCCCATTTGATCCGTAGGCCTTCTTTGGACCAAGTTCGTCTCGTTCGTCCATCTTCACCCTCCCATTTGATCCCTTGGCCTTGTTTGTACCATGTTCTTCTCGTTCGTCCCTCTTCGTCCTCCCATTTGATCCGTAGGCCTTCTTTGGACCATGTTCGTCTCGTTCGTCCATCTTCGTCCTCCCATTTGATCCGTTGCCCTTCTTTGTTCCAAGTTCGTCTCGTTCGTCCATCTACGTCCTCCCATTTGATCTGTAGGCCTTCTTTGTACTAGGTTCGTCTCGTTCGTCCCTCTTCGTCCTCCCATTTGATCCGTAGGACTTCTTTGGACCAAGTTCGTCTCGTTCGTCACTCGTCGTCCTCCCATTTGATCCGTTGGCCTTCTTTGTACCAAGTTCGTCTCGTTCGTCCCTCTTCGTCCTCCCATTTGATCCCTTGGCCTTCCTTGTACCAAGTTCGTCTCGTTCGTCCCTCTTCGTCCTCCCATTTGATCCGTACGCCTTCTTTGTACCAGGTTCGTCTCGTTCGTCCCTCTTCGTCCTCCCATTTGATCCGTAGGACTTCTTTGGACCAAGTCCGTCTCGTTCGTCACTCGTCGTCCTCCCATTTGATCCGTTGGCCTTCTTTGTACCAAGTTCGTCTCGTTCGTCCCTCTTCGTCCTCCCATTTGATCCCTTGGCCTTCCTTGTACCAAGTTCGTCTCGTTCGTCCCTCTTCGTCCTCCCATTTGATCCGTACGCCTTCTTTGGACAAAGTTCGTCTCGTTCGTCCCTCTTCGTCCTCCCAATTGATCCGTAGGCCTTCTTTGGACCAAGTTCGTCTCGTTCGTCTCTCTTAGTCCTCCCATTTGATCCGT
Source organism: Glycyrrhiza uralensis (assembly GCA_030159175.1). Classification (NCBI taxonomy): domain Eukaryota; kingdom Viridiplantae; phylum Streptophyta; class Magnoliopsida; order Fabales; family Fabaceae; genus Glycyrrhiza; species Glycyrrhiza uralensis. The sequence continues at coordinate 20,910,953 of BRZY01000004.1, forward strand.
TGGCCTTCTTTGTACCAAGTTCGTCTCGTTCGTCCATCTTCGTTCTCCCATTTGATCCCTTGGCCTTCTTTGTACCGTGTTCGTCTCGTTCGTCCCTCTTCGTCCTCCCATTTGATCCGTAGGCCTTCTTTGGACCATGTTCGTCTCGTTTGTCCATTTTCGTCCTCCCATTTGATCCGTTGCCCTTCTTTGTTCCAAGTTCGTCTCGTTCGTCCATCTACGTCCTCCCATTTGATCCGTAGGACTTCTTTGGACCAAGTTCGTCTCGTTCGTCCATCTTCGTCCTCCCATTTGATCCGTTGGCCTTCTTTGTACCAAGTTCGTCTCGTTCGTCCCTCTTCGTCCTCCCATTTGATTCGTTGGCCTTCTTTGTACCAAGTTCGTCTCGTTCGTCCCTCTTCGTCCTCCCATTTGATCCGCTGGCATTCTTTGGTTCAAGTTCGTCTCGTTCGTCCCTCTCCTTCCTCCCATTTCATCTGTAGGCCTTCTTTGGACAAAGTTCGTCTCGTTCGTCCCTCTTCGTCCTCCCATTTGATCCCTTGGCCTTCTTTGTACCGTGTTCGTCTCGTTCGTCCATCTTCGTCCTCCCATTTGATCCCTTGGCCTTCTTTGTACCATGTTCGTCTCGTTCGTCCCTCTTCGTCCTCCCATTTGATCCGTAGGACTTCTTTGGACCAAGTTCCTCTCGTTCGTCACTCTTCGTCCTCCCATTTGATCCGTTGGCCTTCTTTGTACCAAGTTCGTCTCGTTCGTCCCTCTACGTCCTCCCATTTGATCCGTAGGCCTTCTTTGGACCAAGTTCGTCTCGTTCGTCCCTCTTCATCCTCTCATTTGATCCGTTGGCCTTCTTTGTTCGTCTCATTCGTCCCTCTTCGTCCTCCCATTTGATCCGTAGGCTTTCTTTGGACCAAGGTCGTCTCGTTCGTCCATCTTCACCCTCCCATTTGATCCCTTGGCATTGTTTGCACCATGTTCTTCTCGTTCGTCCCTCTTCGTCCTCCCATTTGATCCGTAGGCCTTCTTTGGACCATGTTCGTCTCGTTCGTCCATCTTCGTCCTCCCATTTGATCCGTAGGCCTTCTTTGTACCAGGTTCGTCTCGTTCGTCCCTCTTCGTCCTCCCGTTTGATCCGTAGGACTTCTTTGGACCAAGTTCGTCTCGTTCGTCACTCGTCGTCCTCCCATTTGATCCGTTGGCCTTCTTTGTACCAAGTTCGTCTCGTTCGTCCCTCTTCGTCCTCCCATTTGATCCCTTGGCCTTCCTTGTACCAAGTTCGTCTCGTTCGTCCCTCTTCGTCCTCCCATTTGATCCGTACGCCTTCTTTGTACCAGGTTCGTCTCGTTCGTCCCTCTTCGTCCTCCCATTTGATCCGTAGGACTTCTTTGGACCAAGTTCGTCTTGTTCGTCACTCGTCGTCCTCCCATTTGATCCGTTGGCCTTCTTTGTACCAAGTTCGTCTCGTTCGTCCCTCTTCGTCCTCCCATTTGATCCCTTGGCCTTCCTTGTACCAAGTTCGTCTCGTTCGTCCCTCTTCGTCCTCCCATTTGATCCGTACGCCTTCTTTGGACAAAGTTCGTCTCGTTCGTCCCTCTTCGTCCTCCCAATTGATCCGTAGGCCTTCTTTGGACCAAGTTCGTCTCGTTCGTCGCTCTTAGTCCTCCCATTTGATCCGTAGGCCTTCTTTGGACCAAGTTCGTCTCGTTCGTCCCTCTTCGTCCTCTCATTTGATCCGTTGGCCTTCTTTGTTCGTCTCATTCGTCCCTCTTCGTCCTCCCATTTGATCCGTAGGCCTTCTTTGGACCAAGTTCGTCTCGTTCGTCCATCTTCACCCTCCCATTTGATCCCTTGGCATTGTTTGCACCATGTTCTTCTCGTTCGTCCCTCTTCGTCCTCCCATTTGATCCGTAGGCCTTCTTTGGACCATGTTCGTCTCGTTCGTCCATCTTCGTCCTCCCATTTGATCCCTTGGCCTTCTTTGTACCAAGTTCGTCTCGTTCGTCCCTCTTCGTCCTCCCATTTGATCCGTAGGCGTTCTTTGGACCAAGTTCGTCTCGTTCGTCCATCTTCACCCTCCCATTTGATCCCTTGGCCTTGTTTGTACCATGTTCTTCTCGTTCGTCCCTCTTCGTCCTCCCATTTGATCCGTAGGCCTTCTTTGGACCATGTTCGTCTCGTTCGTCCATCTTCGTCCTCCCATTTGATCCGTTGCCCTTCTTTGTTCCAAGTTCGTCTCGTTCGTCCATCTACGTCCTCCCATTTGATCCGTAGGCCTTCTTTGTACCAGGTTCGTCTCGTTCGTCCCTCTTCGTCCTCCCATTTGATCCGTAGGACTTCTTTGGACCAAGTTCGTCTCGTTCGTCACTCGTCGTCCTCCCATTTGATCCGTTGGCCTTCTTTGTACCAAGTTCGTCTCGTTCGTCCCTCTTCGTCCTCCCATTTGATCCCTTGGCCTTCCTTGTACCAAGTTCGTCTCGTTCGTCCCTCTTCGTTCTCCCATTTGATCCGTACGCCTTCTTTGTACCAGGTTCGTCTCGTTCGTCCCTCTTCGTCCTCCCATTTGATCCGTAGGACTTCTTTGGACCAAGTTCGTCTCGTTCGTCACTCGTCGTCCTCCCATTTGATCTGTTGGCCTTCTTTGTACCAAGTTCGTCTCGTTCGTCCCTCTTCGTCCTCCCATTTGATCCCTTGGCCTTCCTTGTACCAAGTTCGTCTCGTTCGTCCCTCTTCGTCCTCCCATTTGATCCGTACGCCTTCTTTGGACAAAGTTCGTCTCGTTCGTCCCTCTTCGTCCTCCCAATTGATCCGTAGGCCTTCTTTGGACCAAGTTCGTCTCGTTCGTCTCTCTTAGTCCTCCCATTTGATCCGTTGGCCTTCTTTGTACCAAGTTCGTCTCGTTCGTCCATCTTCGTTCTCCCATTTGATCCCTTGGCCTTCTTTGTACCGTGTTCGTCTCGTTCGTCCCTCTTCGTCCTCCCATTTGATCCGTAGGCCTTCTTTGGACCATGTTCGTCTCGTTCGTCCATTTTCGTCCTCCCATTTGATCCGTTGCCCTTCTTTGTTCCAAGTTCGTCTCGTTCGTCCATCTACGTCCTCCCATTTGATCCGTAGGACTTCTTTGGACCAAGCTCGCCTCGTTCGTCCATCTTCGTCCTCCCATTTGATCCGTTGGCCTTCTTTGTACCAAGTTCGTCTCGTTCGTCCCTCTTCGTCCTCCCATTTGATCCGCTGGCATTCTTTGGTTCAAGTTCGTCTTGTTCGTCCCGCTCCTTCCTCCCATTTCATCTGTAGGCCTTCTTTGGACAAAGTTCGTCTCGTTCGTCCCTCTTCGTCCTCCCATTTGATCCCTTGGCCTTCTTTGTACCGTGTTCGTCTCGTTCGTCCATCTTCGTCCTCCCATTTGATCCCTTGGCCTTCTTTGTACCATGTTCGTCTCGTTCGTCCCTCTTCGTCCTCCCATTTGATCCGTAGGACTTCTTTGGACCAAGTTCCTCTCGTTCGTCACTCTTCGTCCTCCCATTTGATCCGTTGGCCTTCTTTGTACCAAGTTCGTCTCGTTCGTCCCTCTACGTCCTCCCATTTGATCCGTAGGCCTTCTTTGGACCAAGTTCGTCTCGTTCGTCCCTCTTCGTCCTCTCATTTGATCCGTTGGCCTTCTTTGTTCGTCTCATTCGTCCCTCTTCGTCCTCCCATTTGATCCGTAGGCTTTCTTTGGACCAAGTTCGTCTCGTTCGTCCATCTTCACCCTCCCATTTGATCCCTTGGCATTGTTTGCACCATGTTCTTCTCGTTCGTCCCTCTTCGTCCTCCCATTTGATCCGTAGGCCTTCTTTGGACCATGTTCGTCTCGTTCGTCCATCTTCGTCCTCCCATTTGATCCGTTGCCCTTCTTTGTTCCAAGTTCGTCTCGTTCGTCCATCTACGTCCTCCCATTTGATCCGTAGGCCTTCTTTGTACCAGGTTCGTCTCGTTCGTCCCTCTTCGTCCTCCCATTTGATCCGTAGGACTTCTTTGGACCAAGTTCGTCTCGTTCGTCACTCGTCGTCCTCCCATTTGATCCGTTGGCCTTCTTTGTACCAAGTTCGTCTCGTTCGTCCCTCTTCGTCCTCCCATTTGATCCCTTGGCCTTCCTTGTACCAAGTTCGTCTCGTTCGTCCCTCTTCGTCCTCCCATTTGATCCGTAGGACTTCTTTGGACCAAGTTCGTCTCGTTCGTCACTCGTCGTCCTCCCATTTGATCCGTTGGCCTTCTTTGTACCAAGTTCGTCTCGTTCGTCCCTCTACGTCCTCCCATTTGATCCGTAGGCCTTCTTTGGACCAAGTTCGTCTCGTTCGTCCCTCTTCGTCCTCTCATTTGATCCGTTGGCCTTCTTTGTTCGTCTCATTCGTCCCTCTTCGTCCTCCCATTTGATCCGTAGGCTTTCTTTGGACCAAGTTCGTCTCGTTCGTCCATCTTCACCCTCCCATTTGATCCCTTGGCATTGTTTGCACCATGTTCTTCTCGTTCGTCCCTCTTCGTCCTCCCATTTGATCCGTAGGCCTTCTTTGGACCATGTTCGTCTCGTTCGTCCATCTTCGTCCTCCCATTTGATCCGTTGGCCTTCTTTGTACCAAGTTCGTCTCGTTCGTCCCTCTACGTCCTCCCATTTGATCCGTAGGCCTTCTTTGGACCAAGTTCGTCTCGTTCGTCCCTCTTCGTCCTCTCATTTGATCCGTTGGCCTTCTTTGTTCGTCTCATTCGTCCCTCTTCGTCCTCCCATTTGATCCGTAGGCCTTCTTTGGACCAAGTTCGTCTCGTTCATCCATCTTCACCCTCCCATTTGATCCCTTGGCCTTGTTTGTACCATGTTCTTCTCATTCGTCCCTCTTCGTCCTCCCATTTGATCCGTAGGCCTTCTTTGGACCATGTTCGTCTCGTTCGTCCATCTTCGTCCTCCCATTTGATCCGTTGCCCTTCTTTGTTCCAAGTTCGTCTCGTTCGTCCATCTACGTCCTCCCATTTGATCCGTAGGCCTTCTTTGTACCAGGTTCGTCTCGTTCGTCCCTCTTCGTCCTCCCATTTGATCCGTAGGACTTCTTTGGACCAAGTTCGTCTCGTTCGTCACTCGTCGTCCTCCCATTTGATCCGTTGGCCTTCTTTGTACCAAGTTCGTCTCGTTCGTCCCTCTTCGTCCTCCCATTTGATCCCTTGGCCTTCCTTGTACCAGGTTCGTCTCGTTCGTCCCTCTTCGTCCTCCCATTTGATCCGTAGGACTTCTTTGGACCAAGTTCGTCTCGTTCGTCACTCGTCGTCCTCCCATTTGATCCGTTGGCCTTCTTTGTACCAAGTTCGTCTCGTTCGTCCCTCTTCGTCCTCCCATTTGATCCCTTGGCCTTCCTTGTACCAAGTTCGTCTCGTTCGTCCCTCTTCGTCCTCCCATTTGATCCGTACGCCTTCTTTGTACCAGGTTCGTCTCGTTCGTCCCTCTTCGTCCTCCCATTTGATCCGTAGGACTTCTTTGGACCAAGTTCGTCTCGTTCGTCACTCGTCGTCCTCCCATTTGATCCGTTGGCCTTCTTTGTACCAAGTTCGTCTCGTTCGTCCCTCTTCGTCCTCCCATTTGATCCCTTGGCCTTCCTTGTACCAAGTTCGTCTCGTTCGTCCCTCTTCGTCCTCCCATTTGATCCGTACGCCTTCTTTGGACAAAGTTCGTCTCGTTCGTCCCTCTTCGTCCTCCCAATTGATCCGTAGGCCTTCTTTGGACCAAGTTCGTCTCGTTCGTCTCTCTTAGTCCTCCCATTTGATCCGTTGGCCTTCTTTGTACCAAGTTCGTCTCGTTCGTCCATCTTCGTTCTCCCATTTGATCCCTTGGCCTTCTTTGTACCGTGTTCGTCTCGTTCGTCCCTCTTCGTCCTCCCATTTGATCCGTAGGCCTTCTTTGGACCATGTTCGTCTCGTTCGTCCATTTTCGTCCTCCCATTTGATCCGTTGCCCTTCTTTGTTCCAAGTTCGTCTCGTTCGTCCATCTACGTCCTCCCATTTGATCCGTAGGACTTCTTTGGACCAAGTTCGTCTCGTTCGTCCATCTTCGTCCTCCCATTTGATCCGTTGGCCTTCTTTGTACCAAGTTCGTCTCGTTCGTCCCTCTTCGTCCTCCCATTTGATTCGTTGGCCTTCTTTGTACCAAGTTCGTCTCGTTCGTCCCTCTTCGTCCTCCCATTTGATCCGCTGGCATTCTTTGGTTCAAGTTCGTCTCGTTCGTCCCTCTCCTTCCTCCCATTTCATCTGTAGGCCTTCTTTGGACAAAGTTCGTCTCGTTCGTCCCTCTTCGTCCTCCCATTTGATCCCTTGGCCTTCTTTGTACCGTGTTCGTCTCGTTCGTCCATCTTCGTCCTCCCATTTGATCCCATGGCCTTCTTTGTACCATGTTCGTCTCGTTCGTCCCTCTTCGTCCTCCCATTTGATCCGTAGGACTTCTTTGGACCAAGTTCCTCTCGTTCGTCACTCTTCGTCCTCCCATTTGATCCGTTGGCCTTCTTTGTACCAAGTTCGTCTCGTTCGTCCATCTTCGTTCTCCCATTTGATCCCTTGGCCTTCTTTGTACCGTGTTCGTCTCGTTCGTCCCTCTTCGTCCTCCCATTTGATCCGTAGGCCTTCATTGGACCATGTTCGTCTCGTTCGTCCATCTTCGTCCTCCCATTTGATCCGTTGGCCTTCTTTGTACCAAGTTCGTCTCGTTCGTCCCTCTTCGTCCTCCCATTTGATTCGTTGGCCTTCTTTGTACCAAGTTCGTCTCGTTCGTCCCTCTTCGTCCTCCCATTTGATCCGCTGGCATTCTTTGGTTCAAGTTCGTCTCGTTCGTCCCTCTCCTTCCTCCCATTTCATCCGTAGGCCTTCTTTGGACAAAGTTCGTCTCGTTCGTCCCTCTTCGTCCTCCCATTTGATCCCTTGGCCTTCTTTGTACCGTGTTCGTCTCGTTCGTCCATCTTCGTCCTCCCATTTGATCCCTTGGCCTTCTTTGTACCATGTTCGTCTCGTTCGTCCCTCTTCGTCCTCCCATTTGATCCGTAGGACTTCTTTGGACCAAGTTCCTCTCGTTCGTCACTCTTCGTCCTCCCATTTGATCCGTTGGCCTTCTTTGTACCAAGTTCGTCTCGTTCGTCCCTCTTCGTCCACCCATTTGATCCCTTGGCCTTCTTTGTACCAAGTTCGTCTCGTTCGTCCCTCTTCGTCCTCCCATTTGATCCCTAGGCCTTCTTTGGACCAAGTTCGTCTCGTTCGTCCATCTTCGTCCTCCCATTTGATCCGTTGGCATTCTTTGGTCCAAGTTCGTCTTGTTCGTCCCTCTTCGTCCTCCCATTTGATCGGTAGGCCTTCTTTGGACAAAGTTCGTCTCGTTCGTCCCTCTACGTCCTCCCATTTGATCCGTAGGCCTTCTTTGGACCAAGTTCGTCTCGTTCGTCCCTCTTCGTCCTCTCATTTGATCCGTTGGCCTTCTTTGTTCGTCTCATTCGTCCCTCTTCGTCCTCCCATTTGATCCGTAGGCCTTCTTTGGACCAAGTTCGTCTCGTTCGTCCATCTTCACCCTCCCATTTGATCCCTTGGCCTTGTTTGTACCATGTTCTTCTCGTTCGTCCCTCTTCGTCCTCCCATTTGATCCGTAGGCCTTCTTTGGACCATGTTCGTCTCGTTCGTCCATCTTCGTCCTCCCATTTGATCCGTTGCCCTTCTTTGTTCCAAGTTCGTCTCGTTCGTCCATCTACGTCCTCCCATTTGATCCGTAGGCCTTCTTTGTACCAGGTTCGTCTCGTTCGTCCCTCTTCGTCCTCCCATTTGATCCGTAGGACTTCTTTGGACCAAGTTCGTCTCGTTCGTCACTCGTCGTCCTCCCATTTGATCCGTTGGCCTTCTTTGTACCAAGTTCGTCTCGTTCGTCCCTCTTCGTCCTCCCATTTGATCCCTTGGCCTTCCTTGTACCAAGTTCGTCTCGTTCGTCCCTCTTCGTCCTCCCATTTGATCCGTACGCCTTCTTTGGACAAAGTTCGTCTCGTTCGTCCCTCTTCGTCCTCCCATTTGATCCGTAGGCCTTCTTTGGACCATGTTCGTCTCGTTCGTCCATCTTCGTCCTCCCATTTGATCCGTTGCCCTTCTTTGTTCCAAGTTCGTCTCGTTCGTCCATCTACGTCCTCCCATTTGATCCGTAGGCCTTCTTTGTACCAAGTTCGTCTCGTTCGTTCCTCTTCGTCCTCCCATTTGATCTGTAGGACTTCTTTGGACCAAGTTCGTCTCGTTCGTCCCACTTCGTCCTCCCATTTGATCCGTAGGACTTCTTTGGACCAAGTTCGTCTCGTTCGTCCCTCTTCGTCCTCCCATTCTAAATACGCCTCGGGATCATTCTTTCCAACAAACTGTGGTACTTTTATTTTTATACCACTCAACCTCTCTTCTCTATTATCATCACGCCTTCTCCTCCGATCCTCCCCATCACTATTGTTTTGTGAGTTTTCCAATTGATCAATTCTCTCATTGATACCTACCAACTCTTGTTTTAATAGTTCACTCATTTTTGCCGTGAGGGCTTCTAAAAGTAAACGATTTTGAGGATCCATAACTCTTTTAGTTCTTTAGAGAAACCAGAAAGTGAAACAACACAAGAAACCAATCAAAATAATAATCCACACACCAAAATAGCTTAGAGTAACAAAGGTAAAAACAAGAAACAAAAGAAACTGAACAAAAATTGTGAGAACTAGAACAAATTAGAACTCACTCAAAGAACAAAATTGAGAGAAAAAAAAAAAAAAAGGAATCAAAGTGCAGCAAGAACAAAACACAACCAGAATTCAAAACACAAATATTTTTTTTTTCTTTTGAATTTTCGCAGCCTTTTTTTTTTTTTTTCAAAAACAAGAAATCAGAACACAAAGATAAGATTAGATAAACCTGGGTTTCTTTTTGTAACAATTCGAACCAGGCTTTGATACCAAATGATGGCCTCCTTGTTGTAACAACTTGGCCAATGACTTGAATTCACCACTTAGATTCTGGTTGTGACTAAGAACTTGTGATTTTCAATCTTTAAGATAGAATAGCAAGAAAGGATGGTTCTTATTTTAACAAGAAACTAGTGAACAGAATAAGAACAAGTGAACAAAAAGGAAGTGAGAATTAAGAGTTCTTGTTATAACAAGCAAACAAGAGAGCAATTTAGGAAGCAAGGAACAAGAAGAATGGATGGGAGGCAAGGGGCGCCACCTTGGTCTAATCCAAGACAAGGATAAGCCTATGGAAATGAGGATCACCACAAGAAAGGATTCTTGGTAAGATCAAAGTCTGGTTCAATCCAGAACCAAAGAGTAAGGACTCAATTACACAAGGTAATGTTTTTGCTCAAAATCAAAGTTGTTTTTCAAGGCACCATGCGCCCCCTATTTATAGTGAGGGAGGCTGGTCTGATTACAAGGTAAGGACTCAGCCTATGCCATTCAAGGCTTACAAGGAATCCTAGGTGTTCATTATGGAGCAATTACAAGCAATAAGTTGGCTGCCATCCAGCTCTTCTATGCGCCCATAATCAAGAGAATCCTAGGCTGGAATTAACAAGTAATTACAAGCAATTATATGGCTGCTCCCTAGCTTTTTAATGTGCAAGGAATCTGATGAAAAACCATGAATATGGCTGCTGTCCAGCCATCAGAAATTCGCCCACCATTCTTGTCTTGGATGCCCTCTTTAATTGTTCTTCAAGTCCCTTACTAATGGTGCAAGGAATCCCAAGAACTATCATTGAGTTGGCTGCTGTCCATGGCCTTCAATGTAGCGCATAACTCTTCCTCAATGCAGCCACCATTCAGTCATGTGGCTGTTACACTTTTAATGTGATGTTGGAGCATTCATGCCTTTGTCTTGATTGCTATGAATTCTTTGTCTTGTGTAACTCCCTCTTGCCTTGATGTGCTTTGATTCACTTTGTCTTCCTTGACTTCATTTAAGCGCCCACCATGCAGCCTTCATTAAGTCCCTCTTGCTTTTATTCAAGCAACCACTTAAAGTGGATTAAACACACCAAAAATTAAACAAGGAATTAAACACTTTAGTGCTTTGGTCCCAAATAAATCAATGGGTCACATGCACTTTATTCAAAACAAAATAACATGGCTGGCTTCATGAGTCTTGCGCCTCCTCCATGGCTTGGATGACAAGCATGGTCTTTGGTGCAATTACTTCTTTGTCCATGTTGGAAATTGTCTTAGTCAAGAATTGGACTAAGCCTTCTTGGACCCTTCTTGACATTGCCCTAGTAATTGGGCCTCCTAGGCTTTGAATGGCTTCTTGGACCTCCATGTCCCCATCATTCGCCCCCTCTTGAAAAGAATTCGACCTCGAATTGAAGTCTTCATCACCTACATCAAAAGGAGACAAGTCAGCAACATTGAAAGTGGCACTAACACCATACTCACCAGGAAGGTCAATCTTGTAAGCATTATCATTAACTTTGGTAATCACTTGGAAAGGGCCATCGCCCCTAGGCATTAACTTAGATTTCCTTTGTGAAGGAAACCTTTCCTTTCTCATATGGATCCAAACCCAATCCCCGGGTTCAAAGGTAACCCGTTTGCGCCCTTTATTAGCGCTCTTGGCATAGCTTTCATTTTTCTTTACAATTTGCAGCTTAATTTTCTCATGCAAACTTTTCACAAATTCAGCTTTTGCTTTGCCATCTTTATGCTTCAACAGAGATGTGTTAGGTAAAGGTAACAAATCAAGAGGAGTCAAAGGATTATAACCATACACAATCTCAAATGGGGAATGATTTGTAGTACTATGGACAGCCCTTAGATGAATGCAATGGTCTTCTAAATTTTTGCTATATATCAAGATATCATCAAAATATACAACAACAAATTTGCCCAAGAATTCTCTCAAAACATGGTTCATTAATCTCATGAAAGTGCTGGGTGCATTTGTTAAACCAAAAGGCATAACTAACCACTCATATAAACCATACTTTGTTTTGAAAACAGTTTTCCATTCATCCCCTTCCCTTATCCTAATTTGATGGTACCCACTTTTCAAATCAATTTTAGAGAACAAGCATGCACCAAACAATTCATCAAGCAAGTCATCTAATCTTGGAATAGGATGCCTATACTTAACAGTAATATTGTTAACAACTCTACAATCAGTGCACATTCTCCAGCTACCATCTTTCTTAGGGACTAAAATAACAGGGACAGCACAAGGACTTAAGCTTTCTCTTACCCAACCTTTACTTACAAATTCAGCCACTTGCTTTTGTATCTCTTGCGTTTGTTGGGGGTTGCTCCGGTAGGCTGGCCTATTAGGCAAAGTGGCGCCTGGGATGAGATCAATGTGGTGCTCAATCCCTCTCAAAGGTGGCAGCCCACTTGGTACCTCCTTAGGAAACAAGTCCTCAAATTCCTGCAAAAGAAAATCTATGCATTTTGGCAATTCTTTGGTGTTAGGTAAATTTTCCAACAAGGCCACCTCTTTGCTATAAAGCAAATATAGGGGCTGGTTTGTGACAAAAGCTTCTTTAACCTCTCCTTTTGTCGCCATCAAACTTTCTTTCTTTTCTTCATTTTTCTTTTTGTCACTCTTTTTTCTCTCTTTTTCTTTGGCGATCTTTTCTTTTTCTTTTTCTTCTTTTTCTATTTCTTTTTCTTTTTCACATTTTTCTCTCAATTTCTTTTGATCATCTCTCACCTCACTTGGGCTCAAAGGAGCCAATACAATTCTTTTTCCATGATGAACAAAAGAATACTTGTTGGTGTGCCCTTCATGACTTGCTTTCTTGTCAAATTGCCAAGGCCTTCCCAACAACACATGGCTGGCCTCCATTGGTACAACATCACAAACAGCCACATCCTCATATTTACCAATTGAAAAAGAAATTTCTACTTGCTTGTCCACAACCATCTCAACATCATTAACAAGCCATTGAAGCTTATATGGCTTGGGGTGGGGTTTAGTTTCTATTTGCAGTTTGGAAACTAACCTTGTACTAGCAACATTTGTACAACTCCCACCATCAATAATAAGGGAACATACCTTGCCTTTTATGAGGCATCTTGAGTGAAAAATGTTTTCCCTTTGAGTTGCCTCTTCTTCCTTGACCATGGCTTCTAGCACCCTCTTCATCATAAGCAACTCTCCACTTGGTATTTGGGCCTCCTCCTCTTCACCACCCTCTTCATACTCTTCGCCCTCTTCCTCTTCCTCCTCAACCTCCTCTACCATCATAATTCTCTTGGTAGGACATTGAGATGCAATGTGTCCTAAGCCTTGGCACTTGAAACACTTAACAGCCCGATTAGTTGAATTTTGAGAAGGACTAGTTATAGTGTTTTTACCTTTTGGATCAGCCGTGGCTTCTTTGGATGATGAGGCACCTTCATTCTTTGGGTGATTCTTCCAATTGGAAGTGGTAGTGCTTCTTCTTATTTGGCCCTTCCTTTTGAGTTGTTGTTCTACCTTTGTGGCTTGATGTAACAAATCGTCCAATTGGACATAGTGTTGTAGCTCCACTATATCACTAATGTCACGATTTAGACCATGCAAGAATCTGGCCATGGTTGCTTCTTCATCCTCCTCCACATTTGCTCTAATTTTTGCCATCTCCATCTCCTTAAAGTACTCATCTACACTCTTATTACCTTGGGTGAGTCGCTGTAACTTGTTGTGCAACTCTCTGTTGTAATAAGATGGGACGAATCTCCTTCTCATGAGCCTTTTCATCTCCTCCCATGTGGCAATGGGTTGCTCATTGTACCTTCTCCTTTCCTTCACCAATTGATCCCACCACACCAAGGCATAATCTGTAAATTCAATAGAAGCAACCTGCACCTTTTGAAGATCAGTGTAATTATAACAGGAAAAAATTTGTTCAATTTTAGTTTCCCATTCTAAATACGCCTCGGGATCATTCCTTCCAACAAACTGTGGTACTTTTATTTTTATACCACTCAACCTCTCTTCTCTATTATCATCACGCCTTCTCCTCCGATCCTCCCCATCACTATTGTTTTGTGAGTTTTCCAATTGATCAATTCTCTCATTGATACCTACCAACTCTTGTTTTAATAGTTCACTCATTTTTGCCGTGAGGGCTTCTAAAAGTAAACGATTTTGAGGATCCATAACTCTTTTAGTTCTTTAGAGAAACCAGAAAGTGAAACAACACAAGAAACCAATCAAAATAATAATCCACACACCAAAATAGCTTAGAGTAACAAAGGTAAAAACAAGAAACAAAAGAAACTGAACAAAAATTGTGAGAACTAGAACAAATTAGAACTCACTCAAAGAACAAAATTGAGAGAAAAAAAAAAAAAAAGGAATCAAAGTGCAGCAAGAACAAAACACAACCAGAATTCAAAACACAAATATTTTTTTTTTTCTTTTGAATTTTCGCAGCCTTTTTTTTTTTTTTTTCAAAAACAAGAAATCAGAACACAAAGATAAGATTAGATAAACCTGGGTTTCTTTTTGTAACAATTCGAACCAGGCTTTGATACCAAATGATGGCCTCCTTGTTGTAACAACTTGGCCAATGACTTGAATTCACCACTTAGATTCTGGTTGTGACTAAGAACTTGTGATTTTCAATCTTTAAGATAGAATAGCAAGAAAGGATGGTTCTTATTTTAACAAGAAACTAGTGAACAGAATAAGAACAAGTGAACAAAAAGGAAGTGAGAATTAAGAGTTCTTGTTATAACAAGCAAACAAGAGAGCAATTTAGGAAGCAAGGAACAAGAAGAATGGATGGGAGGCAAGGGGCGCCACCTTGGTCTAATCCAAGACAAGGATAAGCCTATGGAAATGAGGATCACCACAAGAAAGGATTCTTGGTAAGATCAAAGTCTGGTTCAATCCAGAACCAAAGAGTAAGGACTCAATTACACAAGGTAATGTTTTTGCTCAAAATCAAAGTTGTTTTTCAAGGCACCATGCGCCCCCTATTTATAGTGAGGGAGGCTGGTCTGATTACAAGGTAAGGACTCAGCCTATGCCATTCAAGGCTTACAAGGAATCCTAGGTGTTCATTATGGAGCAATTACAAGCAATAAGTTGGCTGCCATCCAGCTCTTCTATGCGCCCATAATCAAGAGAATCCTAGGCTGGAATTAACAAGTAATTACAAGCAATTATATGGCTGCTCCCTAGCTTTTTAATGTGCAAGGAATCTGATGAAAAACCATGAATATGGCTGCTGTCCAGCCATCAGAAATTCGCCCACCATTCTTGTCTTGGATGCCCTCTTTAATTGTTCTTCAAGTCCCTTACTAATGGTGCAAGGAATCCCAAGAACTATCATTGAGTTGGCTGCTGTCCATGGCCTTCAATGTAGCGCATAACTCTTCCTCAATGCAGCCACCATTCAGTCATGTGGCTGTTACACTTTTAATGTGATGTTGGAGCATTCATGCCTTTGTCTTGATTGCTATGAATTCTTTGTCTTGTGTAACTCCCTCTTGCCTTGATGTGCTTTGATTCACTTTGTCTTCCTTGACTTCATTTAAGCGCCCACCATGCAGCCTTCATTAAGTCCCTCTTGCTTTTATTCAAGCAACCACTTAAAGTGGATTAAACACACCAAAAATTAAACAAGGAATTAAACACTTTAGTGCTTTGGTCCCAAATAAATCAATGGGTCACATGCACTTTATTCAAAACAAAATAACATGGCTGGCTTCATGAGTCTTGCGCCTCCTCCATGGCTTGGATGACAAGCATGGTCTTTGGTGCAATTACTTCTTTGTCCATGTTGGAAATTGTCTTAGTCAAGAATTGGACTAAGCCTTCTTGGACCCTTCTTGACATTGCCCTAGTAATTGGGCCTCCTAGGCTTTGAATGGCTTCTTGGACCTCCATGTCCCCATCATCGTCCTCCCATTTGATCCGTAGGCCTTCTTTGGACCATGTTCGTCTCGTTCGTCCATCTTCGTCCTCCCATTTGATCCGTTGCCCTTCTTTGTTCCAAGTTCGTCTCGTTCGTCCATCTACGTCCTCCCATTTGATCCGTAGGCCTTCTTTGTACCAGGTTCGTCTCGTTCGTCCCTCTTCGTCCTCCCATTTGATCCGTAGGACTTCTTTGGACCAAGTTCGTCTCGTTCGTCACTCGTCGTCCTCCCATTTGATCCGTTGGCCTTCTTTGTACCAAGTTCGTCTCGTTCGTCCCTCTTCGTCCTCCCATTTGATCCCTAGGCCTTCTTTGGACCAAGTTCGTCTTGTTCGTCCCTCTTCGTCCTCCCATTTGATCCGTAGGCCTTCTTTGGACAAAGTTCGTCTCGTTCGTCCCTCTACGTCCTCCCATTTGATCCGTAGGCCTTCTTTGGACCAAGTTCGTCTCGTTCGTCCCTCTTCGTCCTCCCATTTGATCCGTTGGCCTTCTTTGTACCAAGTTCGTCTCGTTCGTCCCTCTTCGTCCTCCCATTTGATCCGTTGGCCTTCTTTGTACCAAGTTCGTCTCATTCGTCCCTCTTCGTCCTCCCATTTGATCCGTAGGCCTTCTTTGGACCAACTTCGTCTCGTTCGTCCATCTTCACCCTCCCATTTGATCCCTTGGCCTTGTTTGTACCATGTTCTTCTCGTTCGTCCCTCTTCGTCCTCCCATTTGATCCGTAGGCCTTCTTTGGACCATGTTCGTCTCGTTCGTCCATCTTCGTCCTCCCATTTGATCCGTTGCCCTTCTTTGGACCATGTTCGTCTCGTTCGTCCATCTTCGTCCTCCCATTTGATCCGTTGCCCTTCTTTGTTCCAAGTTCGTCTCATTCGTCCATCTACGTCCTCCCATTTGATCCGTAGGCCTTCTTTGTACCAGGTTCGTCTCGTTCGTCCCTCTTCGTCCTCCCATTTGATCCGTAGGACTTCTTTGGACCACGTTCGTCTCGTTCGTCCCTCTTCGTCCTCCCATTTGATCCGTACGCCTTCTTTGGACAAAGTTCGTCTCGTTCGTCCCTCTTCGTCCTCCCAATTGATCCGTAGGCCTTGTTTGGACCAAGTTCGTCTCGTTCGTCTCTCTTAGTCCTCCCATTTGATCCGTTGGCCTTCTTTGTACCAAGTTCGTCTCGTTCGTCCATCTTCGTTCTCCCATTTGATCCCTTGGCCTTCTTTGTACCGTGTTCGTCTCGTTCGTCCCTCTTCGTCCTCCCATTTGATCCGTAGGCCTTCTTTGGACCAAGTTCGTCTCGTTCGTCCATCTTCACCCTCCCATTTGATCCCTTGGCCTTGTTTGTACCATGTTCTTCTCGTTCGTCCCTCTTCGTCTGATGGCCTCCTTGTTGTAACAACTTGGCCAATGACTTGAATTCACCACTTAGATTCTGGTTGTGACTAAGAACTTGTGATTTTCAATCTTTAAGATAGAATAGCAAGAAATGATGGTTCTTATTTTAACAAGAAACTAGTGAACAGAATAAGAACAAGTGAACAAAAAGGAAGTGAGAATTAAGAGTTCTTGTTATAACAAGCAAACAAGAGAGCAATTTAGGAAGCAAGGAACAAGAAGAATGGATGGGAGGCAAGGGGCGCCACCTTGGTCTAATCCAAGACAAGGATAAGCCTATGGAAATGAGGATCACCACAAGAAAGGATTCTTGGTAAGATCAAAGTCTGGTTCAATCCAGAACCAAAGAGTAAGGACTCAATTACACAAGGTAATGTTTTTGCTCAAAATCAAAGTTGTTTTTCAAGGCACCATGCGCCCCCTATTTATAGTGAGGGAGGCTGGTCTGATTACAAGGTAAGGACTCAGCCTATGCCATTCAAGGCTTACAAGGAATCCTAGGTGTTCATTATGGAGCAATTACAAGCAATAAGTTGGCTGCCATCCAGCTCTTCTATGCGCCCATAATCAAGAGAATCCTAGGCTGGAATTAACAAGTAATTACAAGCAATTATATGGCTGCTCCCTAGCTTTTTAATGTGCAAGGAATCTGATGAAAAACCATGAATATGGCTGCTGTCCAGCCATCAGAAATTCGCCCACCATTCTTGTCTTGGATGCCCTCTTTAATTGTTCTTCAAGTCCCTTACTAATGGTGCAAGGAATCCCAAGAACTATCATTGAGTTGGCTGCTGTCCATGGCCTTCAATGTAGCGCATAACTCTTCCTCAATGCAGCCACCATTCAGTCATGTGGCTGTTACACTTTTAATGTGATGTTGGAGCATTCATGCCTTTGTCTTGATTGCTATGAATTCTTTGTCTTGTGTAACTCCCTCTTGCCTTGATGTGCTTTGATTCACTTTGTCTTCCTTGACTTCATTTAAGCGCCCACCATGCAGCCTTCATTAAGTCCCTCTTGCTTTTATTCAAGCAACCACTTAAAGTGGATTAAACACACCAAAAATTAAACAAGGAATTAAACACTTTAGTGCTTTGGTCCCAAATAAATCAATGGGTCACATGCACTTTATTCAAAACAAAATAACATGGCTGGCTTCATGAGTCTTGCGCTTCCTCCATGGCTTGGATGACAAGCATGGTCTTTGGTGCAATTACTTCTTTGTCCATGTTGGAAATTGTCTTAGTCAAGAATTGGACTAAGCCTTCTTGGACCCTTCTTGACATTGCCCTAGTAATTGGGCCTCCTAGGCTTTGAATGGCTTCTTGGACCTCCATGTCCCCATCATCGTCCTCCCATTTGATCCGTAGGCCTTCTTTGGACCATGTTCGTCTCGTTCGTCCATCTTCGTCCTCCCATTTGATCCGTTGCCCTTCTTTGTTCCAAGTTCGTCTCGTTCGTCCATCTACGTCCTCCCATTTGATCCGTAGGCCTTCTTTGTACCAGGTTCGTCTCGTTCGTCCCTCTTCGTCCTCCCATTTGATCCGTAGGACTTCTTTGGACCAAGTTCGTCTCGTTCGTCACTCGTCGTCCTCCCATTTGATCCGTTGGCCTTCTTTGTACCAAGTTCGTCTCGTTCGTCCCTCTTCGTCCTCCCATTTGATCCCTAGGCCTTCTTTGGACCAAGTTCGTCTTGTTCGTCCCTCTTCGTCCTCCCATTTGATCCGTAGGCCTTCTTTGGACAAAGTTCGTCTCGTTCGTCCCTCTACGTCCTCCCATTTGATCCGTAGGCCTTCTTTGGACCAAGTTCGTCTCGTTCGTCCCTCTTCGTCCTCCCATTTGATCCGTTGGCCTTCTTTGTACCAAGTTCGTCTCGTTCGTCCCTCTTCGTCCTCCCATTTGATCCGTTGGCCTTCTTTGTACCAAGTTCGTCTCATTCGTCCCTCTTCGTCCTCCCATTTGATCCGTAGGCCTTCTTTGGACCAACTTCGTCTCGTTCGTCCATCTTCACCCTCCCATTTGATCCCTTGGCCTTGTTTGTACCATGTTCTTCTCGTTCGTCCCTCTTCGTCCTCCCATTTGATCCGTAGGCCTTCTTTGGACCATGTTCGTCTCGTTCGTCCATCTTCGTCCTCCCATTTGATCCGTTGCCCTTCTTTGGACCATGTTCGTCTCGTTCGTCCATCTTCGTCCTCCCATTTGATCCGTTGCCCTTCTTTGTTCCAAGTTCGTCTCATTCGTCCATCTACGTCCTCCCATTTGATCCGTAGGCCTTCTTTGTACCAGGTTCGTCTCGTTCGTCCCTCTTCGTCCTCCCATTTGATCCGTAGGACTTCTTTGGACCACGTTCGTCTCGTTCGTCCCTCTTCGTCCTCCCATTTGATCCGTACGCCTTCTTTGGACAAAGTTCGTCTCGTTCGTCCCTCTTCGTCCTCCCAATTGATCCGTAGGCCTTCTTTGGACCAAGTTCGTCTCGTTCGTCTCTCTTAGTCCTCCCATTTGATCCGTTGGCCTTCTTTGTACCAAGTTCGTCTCGTTCGTCCATCTTCGTTCTCCCATTTGATCCCTTGGCCTTCTTTGTACCGTGTTCGTCTCGTTCGTCCCTCTTCGTCCTCCCATTTGATCCGTAGGCCTTCATTGGACCATGTTCGTCTCGTTCGTCCATCTTCGTCCTCCCATTTGATCCGTTGGCCTTCTTTGTACCAAGTTCGTCTCGTTCGTCCCTCTTCGTCCTCCCATTTGATTCGTTGGCCTTCTTTGTACCAAGTTCGTCTCGTTCGTCCCTCTTCGTCCTCCCATTTGATCCGCTGGCATTCTTTGGTTCAAGTTCGTCTCGTTCGTCCCTCTCCTTCCTCCCATTTCATCCGTAGGCCTTCTTTGGACAAAGTTCGTCTCGTTCGTCCCTCTTCGTCCTCCCATTTGATCCCTTGGCCTTCTTTGTACCGTGTTCGTCTCGTTCGTCCATCTTCGTCCTCCCATTTGATCCCTTGGCCTTCTTTGTACCATGTTCGTCTCGTTCGTCCCTCTTCGTCCTCCCATTTGATCCGTAGGACTTCTTTGGACCAAGTTCCTCTCGTTCGTCACTCTTCGTCCTCCCATTTGATCCGTTGGCCTTCTTTGTACCAAGTTCGTCTCGTTCGTCCCTCTTCGTCCACCCATTTGATCCCTTGGCCTTCTTTGTACCAAGTTCGTCTCGTTCGTCCCTCTTCGTCCTCCCATTTGATACCTAGGCCTTCTTTGGACCAAGTTCGTCTCGTTCGTCCATCTTCGTCCTCCCATTTGATCCGTTGGCATTCTTTGGTCCAAGTTCGTCTCGTTCGTCCCTCTTCGTCCTCCCATTTGATCGGTAGGCCTTCTTTGGACAAAGTTCGTCTCGTTCGTCCCTCTACATCCTCCCATTTGATCCGTAGGCCTTCTTTGGACCAAGTTCGTCTCGTTCGTCCCTCTTCGTCCTCTCATTTGATCCGTTGGCCTTCTTTGTTCGTCTCATTCGTCCCTCTTCGTCCTCCCATTTGATCCGTAGGCCTTCTTTGGACCAAGTTCGTCTCGTTCGTCCATCTTCACCCTCCCATTTGATCCCTTGGCCTTGTTTGTACCATGTTCTTCTCGTTCGTCCCTCTTCGTCCTCCCATTTGATCCGTAGGCCTTCTTTGGACCATGTTCGTCTCGTTCGTCCATCTTCGTCCTCCCATTTGATCCGTTGCCCTTCTTTGTTCCAAGTTCGTCTCGTTCGTCCATCTACGTCCTCCCATTTGATCCGTAGGCCTTCTTTGTACCAGGTTCGTCTCGTTCGTCCCTCTTCGTCCTCCCATTTGATCCGTAGGACTTCTTTGGACCAAGTTCGTCTCGTTCGTCACTCGTCGTCCTCCCATTTGATCCGTTGGCCTTCTTTGTACCAAGTTCGTCTCGTTCGTCCCCTCTTCGTCCTCCCATTTGATCCCTTGGCCTTCCTTGTACCAAGTTCGTCTCGTTCGTCCCTCTTCGTCCTCCCATTTGATCCGTACGCCTTCTTTGTACCAGGTTCGTCTCGTTCGTCCCTCTTCGTCCTCCCATTTGATCCGTAGGACTTCTTTGGACCAAGTTCGTCTCGTTCGTCACTCGTCGTCCTCCCATTTGATCCGTTGGCCTTCTTTGTACCAAGTTCGTCTCGTTCGTCCCTCTTCGTCCTCTCATTTGATCCCTTGGCCTTCCTTGTACCAAGTTCGTCTCGTTCGTCCCTCTTCGTCCTCCCATTTGATCCGTACGCCTTCTTTGGACAAAGTTCGTCTCGTTCGTCCCTCTTCGTCCTCCCAATTGATCCGTAGGCCTTCTTTGGACCAAGTTCGTCTCGTTCGTCTCTCTTAGTCCTCCCATTTGATCCGTTGGCCTTCTTTGTACCAAGTTCATCTCGTTCGTCCATCTTCGTTCTCCCATTTGATCCCTTGGCCTTCTTTGTACCGTGTTCGTCTCGTTCGTCCCTCTTCGTCCTCCCATTTGATCCGTAGGCCTTCTTTGGACCAAGTTCGTCTCGTTCGTCCATCTTCACCCTCCCATTTGATCCCTTGGCCTTGTTTGTACCGTGTTCTTCTCGTTCGTCCCTCTTCGTCCTCCCATTTGATCCGTAGGCCTTCTTTGGACCATGTTCGTCTCGTTCGTCCATCTTCGTCCTCCCATTTGATCCGTTGCCCTTCTTTGTTCCAAGTTCGTCTCGTTCGTCCATCTACGTCCTCCCATTTGATCCGTAGGCCTTCTTTGTACCAGGTTCGTCTCGTTCGTCCCTCTTCGTCCTCCCATTTGATCCGTAGGACTTCTTTGGACCAAGTTCGTCTCGTTCGTCACTCGTCGTCCTCCCATTTGATCCGTTTGCCTTCTTTGTACCAAGTTCGTCTCGTTCGTCCCTCTTCGTCCTCCCATTTGATCCCTAGGCCTTCTTTGGACCAAGTTCGTCTTGTTCGTCCCTCTTCGTCCTCCCATTTGATCCGTAGGCCTTCTTTGGACAAAGTTCGTCTCGTTCGTCCCTCTACGTCCTCCCATTTGATCCGTAGGCCTTCTTTGGACCAAGTTCGTCTCGTTCGTCCCTCTTCGTCCTCCCATTTGATCCGTTGGCCTTCTTTGTACCAAGTTCGTCTCGTTCGTCCCTCTTCGTCCTCCCATTTGATCCGTTGGCCTTCTTTGTACCAAGTTCGTCTCATTCGTCCCTCTTCGTCCTCCCATTTGATCCGTAGGCCTTCTTTGGACCAACTTCGTCTCGTTCGTCCATCTTCACCCTCCCATTTGATCCCTTGGCCTTGTTTGTACCATGTTCTTCTCGTTCGTCCCTCTTCGTCCTCCCATTTGATCCGTAGGCCTTCTTTGGACCATGTTCGTCTCGTTCGTCCATCTTCGTCCTCCCATTTGATCCGTTGCCCTTCTTTGGACCATGTTCGTCTCGTTCGTCCATCTTCGTCCTCCCATTTGATCCGTTGCCCTTCTTTGTTCCAAGTTCGTCTCATTCGTCCATCTACGTCCTCCCATTTGATCCGTAGGCCTTCTTTGTACCAGGTTCGTCTCGTTCGTCCCTCTTCGTCCTCCCATTTGATCCGTAGGACTTCTTTGGACCACGTTCGTCTCGTTCGTCCCTCTTCGTCCTCCCATTTGATCCGTACGCCTTCTTTGGACAAAGTTCGTCTCGTTCGTCCCTCTTCGTCCTCCCAATTGATCCGTAGGCCTTCTTTGGACCAAGTTCGTCTCGTTCGTCTCTCTTAGTCCTCCCATTTGATCCGTTGGCCTTCTTTGTACCAAGTTCGTCTCGTTCGTCCATCTTCGTTCTCCCATTTGATCCCTTGGCCTTCTTTGTACCGTGTTCGTCTCGTTCGTCCCTCTTCGTCCTCCCATTTGATCCGTAGGCCTTCTTTGGACCATGTTCGTCTCGTTCGTCCATTTTCGTCCTCCCATTTGATCCGTTGCCCTTCTTTGTTCCAAGTTCGTCTCGATTGTCCATCTACGTCCTCCCATTTGATCCGTAGGACTTCTTTGGACCAAGTTCGTCTCGTTCGTCCCTCTTCGTCCTCCCATTTGATCCGTAGGCCTTCTTTGGACAATGTTCGTCTCGTTCGTCCATCTTCGTCCTCCCATTTGATCCGTTGCCCTTCTTTGTTCCAAGTTCGTCTCGTTCGTCCATCTACGTCCTCCCATTTGATCCGTAGGCCTTCTTTGTACCAGGTTCGTCTCGTTCGTCCCTCTTCGTCCTCCCATTTGATCCCTTGGCCTTCCTTGTACCAAGTTCGTCTCGTTCGTCCCTCTTCGTCCTCCCATTTGATCCGTACGCCTTCTTTGGACAAAGTTCGTCTCGTTCGTCCCTCTTCGTCCTCCCAATTGATCCGTAGGCCTTCTTTGGACCAAGTTCGTCTCGTTCGTCTCTCTTAGTCCTCCCATTTGATCCGTTGGCCTTCTTTGTACCAAGTTCGTCTCGTTCGTCCCTCTTCGTCCTCCCATTTGATCCCTAGGCCTTCTTTGGACCAAGTTCGTCTCGTTCGTCCATCTTCGTCCTCCCATTTGATCCGTTGGCATTCTTTGGTCCAAGTTCGTCTTGTTCGTCCCTCTTCGTCCTCCCATTTGATCCGTAGGCCTTCTTTGGACAAAGTTCGTCTCGTTCGTCCCTCTACGTCCTCCCATTTGATCCGTAGGCCTTCTTTGGACCAAGTTCGTCTCGTTCGTCCCTCTTCGTCCTCCCATTTGATCCGTTGGCCTTCTTTGTACCAAGTTCGTCTCGTTCGTCCCTCTTCGTCCTCCCATTTGATCCGTAGGCCTTCTTTGGACCAACTTCGTCTCGTTCGTCCATCTTCACCCTCCCATTTGATCCCTTGGCCTTGTTTGTACCATGTTCTTCTCGTTCGTCCCTCTTCGTCCTCCCATTTGATCCGTAGGCCTTCTTTGGACCATGTTCGTCTCGTTCGTCCATCTTCGTCCTCCCATTTGATCCGTTGCCCTTCTTTGTTCCAAGTTCGTCTCGTTCGTCCATCTACGTCCTCCCATTTGATCCGTAGGCCTTCTTTGTACCAGGTTCGTCTCGTTCGTCCCTCTTCGTCCTCCCATTTGATCCGTAGGACTTCTTTGGACCAAGTTCGTCTCGTTCGTCACTCGTCGTCCTCCCATTTGATCCGTTGGCCTTCTTTGTACCAAGTTCGTCTCGTTCGTCCCTCTTCGTCCTCCCATTTGATCCCTTGGCCTTCCTTGTACCAAGTTCGTCTCGTTCGTCCCTCTTCGTCCTCCCATTTGATCCGTACGCCTTCTTTGGACAAAGTTCGTCTCGTTCGTCCCTCTTCGTCCTCCCATTTGATCCGTAGGCCTTCTTTGGACCATGTTCGTCTCGTTCGTCCATCTTCGTCCTCCCATTTGATCCGTTGCCCTTCTTTGTTCCAAGTTCGTCTCGTTCGTCCATCTACGTCCTCCCATTTGATCCGTAGGCCTTCTTTGTACCAAGTTCGTCTCGTTCGTTCCTCTTCGTCCTCCCATTTGATCTGTAGGACTTCTTTGGACCAAGTTCGTCTCGTTCGTCCCACTTCGTCCTCCCATTTGATCCGTAGGCCATCATTGGACCTCGCTCATCTCGTTCGTCCATCTTCGTCCTCCCATTTGATCCGTAGGCCTTCTTTGTACCAAGTTCGTCTCGTTCGTTCCTCTTCGTCCTCCCATTTGATCCGTAGGACTTCTTTGGACCAAGTTCGTCTCGTTCGTCCCTCTTCGTCCTCCCATTTGATCCCTTGGCCTTCCTTGTACCAAGTTCGTCTCGTTCGTCCCTCTTCGTCCTCCCATTTGATCCGTACGCCTTCTTTGGACAAAGTTCGTCTCGTTCGTCCCTCTTCGTCCTCCCAATTGATCCGTAGGCCTTCTTTGGACCAAGTTCGTCTCGTTCGTCTCTCTTAGTCCTCCCATTTGATCCGTTGGCCTTCTTTGTACCAAGTTTGTCTCGTTCGTCCATCTTCGTTCTCCAATTTGATCCCTTGGCCTTCTTTGTACCGTGTTCGTCTCGTTCGTCCCTCTTCGTCCTCCCATTTGATCCGTAGGCCTTCTTTGGACCATGTTCGTCTCGTTCGTCCATTTTCGTCCTCCCATTTGATCCGTTGCCCTTCTTTGTTCCAAGTTCGTCTCGATCGTCCATCTACGTCCTCCCATTTGATCCGTAGGCCTTCTTTGGACCAAGTTCGTCTCGTTCGTCCCTCTTCGTCCTCCCATTTGATCCGTAGGCCTTCTTTGGACCATGTTCGTCTCGTTCGTCCATCTTCGTCCTCCCATTTGATCCGTTGCCCTTCTTTGTTCCAAGTTCGTCTCGTTCGTCCATCTACGTCCTCCCATTTGATCCGTAGGCCTTCTTTGTACCAGGTTCGTCTCGTTCGTCCCTCTTCGTCCTCCCATTTGATCCCTTGGCCTTCCTTGTACCAAGTTCGTCTCGTTCGTCCCTCTTCGTCCTCCCATTTGATCCGTACGCCTTCTTTGGACAAAGTTCGTCTCGTTCGTCCCTCTTCGTCCTCCCAATTGATCCGTAGGCCTTCTTTGGACCAAGTTCGTCTCGTTCGTCTCTCTTAGTCCTCCCATTTGATCCGTTGGCCTTCTTTGTACCAAGTTCGTCTCGTTCGTCCCTCTTCGTCCTCCCATTTGATCCCTAGGCCTTCTTTGGACCAAGTTCGTCTCGTTCGTCCATCTTCGTCCTCCCATTTGATCCGTTGGCATTCTTTGGTCCAAGTTCGTCTTGTTCGTCCCTCTTCGTCCTCCCATTTGATCCGTAGGCCTTCTTTGGACAAAGTTCGTCTCGTTCGTCCCTCTACGTCCTCCCATTTGATCCGTAGGCCTTCTTTGGACCAAGTTCGTCTCGTTCGTCCCTCTTCGTCCTCCCATTTGATCCGTTGGCCTTCTTTGTACCAAGTTCGTCTCGTTCGTCCCTCTTCGTCCTCCCATTTGATCCGTAGGCCTTCTTTGGACCAACTTCGTCTCGTTCGTCCATCTTCACCCTCCCATTTGATCCCTTGGCCTTGTTTGTACCATGTTCTTCTCGTTCGTCCCTCTTCGTCCTCCCATTTGATCCGTAGGCCTTCTTTGGACCATGTTCGTCTCGTTCGTCCATCTTCGTCCTCCCATTTGATCCGTTGCCCTTCTTTGTTCCAAGTTCGTCTCGTTCGTCCATCTACGTCCTCCCATTTGATCCGTAGGCCTTCTTTGTACCAGGTTCGTCTCGTTCGTCCCTCTTCGTCCTCCCATTTGATCCGTAGGACTTCTTTGGACCAAGTTCGTCTCGTTCGTCACTCGTCGTCCTCCCATTTGATCCGTTGGCCTTCTTTGTACCAAGTTCGTCTCGTTCGTCCCTCTTCGTCCTCCCATTTGATCCCTTGGCCTTCCTTGTACCAAGTTCGTCTCGTTCGTCCCTCTTCGTCCTCCCATTTGATCCGTACGCCTTCTTTGGACAAAGTTCGTCTCGTTCGTCCCTCTTCGTCCTCCCATTTGATCCGTAGGCCTTCTTTGGACCATGTTCGTCTCGTTCGTCCATCTTCGTCCTCCCACTTGATCCGTTGCCCTTCTTTGTTCCAAGTTCGTCTCGTTCGTCCATCTACGTCCTCCCATTTGATCCGTAGGCCTTCTTTGTACCAAGTTCGTCTCGTTCGTTCCTCTTCGTCCTCCCATTTGATCTGTAGGACTTCTTTGGACCAAGTTCGTCTCGTTCGTCCCACTTCGTCCTCCCATTTGATCCGTAGGCCATCTTTGGACCTCGCTCATCTCGTTCGTCCATCTTCGTCCTCCCATTTGATCCGTAGGCCTTCTTTGTACCAAGTTCGTCTCGTTCGTTCCTCTTCGTCCTCCCATTTGATCCGTAGGACTTCTTTGGACCAAGTTCGTCTCGTTCGTCCCTCTTCGTCCTCCCATTTGATCCCTTGGCCTTCCTTGTACCAAGTTCGTCTCGTTCGTCCCTCTTCGTCCTCCCATTTGATCCGTACGCCTTCTTTGGACAAAGTTCGTCTCGTTCGTCCCTCTTCGTCCTCCCAATTGATCCGTAGGCCTTCTTTGGACCAAGTTCGTCTCGTTCGTCTCTCTTAGTCCTCCCATTTGATCCGTTGGCCTTCTTTGTACCAAGTTTGTCTCGTTCGTCCATCTTCGTTCTCCAATTTGATCCCTTGGCCTTCTTTGTACCGTGTTCGTCTCGTTCGTCCCTCTTCGTCCTCCCATTTGATCCGTAGGCCTTCTTTGGACCAAGTTCGTCTCGTTCGTCCCTCTTCGTCCTCCCATTTGATCCGTACGCCTTCTTTGGACAAAGTTTGTCTCGTTCGTCCCTCTTCGTCCTCCCAATTGATCCGTAGGCCTTCTTTGGACCAAGTTCGTCTCGTTCGTCTCTCTTAGTCCTCCCATTTGATCTGTTGGCCTTCTTTGTACCAAGTTCGTCTCGTTCGTCCATCTTCGTTCTCCCATTTGATCCCTTGGCCTTCTTTGTACCGTGTTCGTCTCGTTCGTCCCTCTTCGTCCTCCCATTTGATCCGTAGGCCTTCTTTGGACCATGTTCGTCTCGTTCGTCCATTTTCGTCCTCCCATTTGATCCGATGCCCTTCTTTGTTCCAAGTTCGTCTCGTTCGTCCATCTACGTCCTCCCATTTGATCCGTAGGACTTCTTTGGACCAAGTTCGTCTTGTTCGTCCATCTTCGTCCTCCCATTTGATCCGTTGGCCTTCTTTGTACCAAGTTCGTCTCGTTCGTCCCTCTTCGTCCTCCCATTTGATTCGTTGGCCTTCTTTGTACCAAGTTCGTCTCGTTCGTCCCTCTTCGTCCTCCCATTTGATCCGCTGGCATTCTTTGGTTCAAGTTCGTCTCGTTCGTCCCTCTCCTTCCTCCCATTTCATCCGTAGGCCTTCTTTGGACAAAGTTCGTCTCGTTCGTCCCTCTTCGTCCTCCCATTTGATCCCTTGGCCTTCTTTGTACCGTGTTCGTCTCGTTCGTCCATCTTCGTCCTCCCATTTGATCCCTTGGCCTTCTTTGTACCATGTTCGTCTCGTTCGTCCCTCTTCGTCCTCCCATTTGATCCGTAGGCCTTCGTTGGACCATGTTCGTCTCGTTCGTCCATCTTCGTCCTCCCATTTGATCCGTTGCCCTTCTTTGTTCCAAGTTCGTCTCGTTCGTCCATCTACGTCCTCCCATTTGATCCGTAGGCCTTCTTTGTACCAAGATCGTCTCGTTCGTCCCTCTTCGTCCTCCCATTTGATCCGTAGGACTTCGTTGGACCAAATTCGTCTCGTTCGTCACTCTTCGTCCTCCCATTTGATCCGTTGGCCTTCTTTGTACCAAGTGCGTCTCGTTCGTCCCTCTTCGTCCTCCCATTTGATCCTTTGTCCTTCCTTGTACCAAGTTCGTCTCGTTCGTCCCTCTTCGTCCTCCCATTTGATCCGTACGCCTTCTTTGGACAAAGTTCGTCATGTTCGTCCCTCTTCGTCCTCCCAATTGATCCGTAGGCCTTCTTTGTACCAAGTTCGTCTCGTTCGTCCCTCTTCGTCCTCCCATTTGATCCGTAGGCCTTCTTTGGACCAAGTTCGTCTCGTTCGTCCATCTTCGTCCTCCCATTTGATCCCTTGGCCTTCTTTGAACCATGTTCGTCTCGTTCGTCCCTCTTCGTCCTCCCATTTGATCCGTAGGCCTTCTTTGGACCATGTTCGTCTCGTTCGTCCATCTTCGTCCTCCCATTTGATCCGTTGCCCTTCTTTGTTCCAAGTTCGTCTCGTTCGTCCATCTACGTCCTCCCATTTGATCCGTAGGCCTTCTTTGTACCAAGTTCGTCTCGTTCGTTCCTCTTCGTCCTCCCATTTGATCCGTAGGACTTCGTTGGACCAAATTCGTCTCGTTCGTCACTCTTCATCCTCCCATTTGATCCGTTGGCCTTCTTTGTACCAAGTTCGTCTCGTTCGTCCCTCTTCGTCCTCCCATTTGATCCGATGGCCTTCTTTGTACCAAGTTCCTCTCGTTCGTCCCTCTTCGTCCTCCCATTTGATCCGTAGGCCTTCTTTGGACCAAGTTCGTCTCGTTCGTCCATCTTCGTCCTCCCATTTGATCCGCTGGCATTCTTTGGTTCAAGTTCGTCTCGTTCGTCCCTCTCCTTCCTCCCATTTCATCCGTAGGCCTTCTTTGGACAAAGTTCGTCTCGTTCGTCCCTCTTCGTCCTCCCATTTGATCCGTAGGCCTTCTTTGGACCATGTTCGTCTCGTTCGTCCATCTTCGTCCTCCCATTTGATCCCTTGGCCTTCTTTGTACCAAGTTCGTCTCGTTCGTCCCTCTTCGTCCTCCCATTTGATCCGTAGGCGTTCTTTGGACCAAGTTCGTCTCGTTCGTCCATCTTCACCCTCCCATTTGATCCCTTGGCCTTGTTTGTACCATGTTCTTCTCGTTCGTCCCTCTTCGTCCTCCCATTTGATCCGTAGGCCTTCTTTGGACCATGTTCGTCTCGTTCGTCCATCTTCGTCCTCCCATTTGATCCGTTGCCCTTCTTTGTTCCAAGTTCGTCTCGTTCGTCCATCTACGTCCTCCCATTTGATCCGTAGGCCTTCTTTGTACCAGGTTCGTCTCGTTCGTCCCTCTTCGTCCTCCCATTTGATCCGTAGGACTTCTTTGGACCAAGTTCGTCTCGTTCGTCACTCGTCGTCCTCCCATTTGATCCGTTGGCCTTCTTTGTACCAAGTTCGTCTCGTTCGTCCCTCTTCGTCCTCCCATTTGATCCCTTGGCCTTCCTTGTACCAAGTTCGTCTCGTTCGTCCCTCTTCGTCCTCCCATTTGATCCGTACGCCTTCTTTGGACAAAGTTCGTCTCGTTCGTCCCTCTTCGTCCTCCCATTTGATCCGTAGGCCTTCTTTGGACCATGTTCGTCTCGTTCGTCCATCTTCGTCCTCCCATTTGATCCGTTGCCCTTCTTTGTTCCAAGTTCGTCTCGTTCGTCCATCTACGTCCTCCCATTTGATCCGTAGGCCTTCTTTGTACCAAGTTCGTCTCGTTCGTTCCTCTTCGTCCTCCCATTTGATCGGTAGGACTTC
This sequence comes from Glycyrrhiza uralensis, assembly GCA_030159175.1. NCBI lineage: Eukaryota > Viridiplantae > Streptophyta > Magnoliopsida > Fabales > Fabaceae > Glycyrrhiza > Glycyrrhiza uralensis. The sequence continues at coordinate 20,940,251 of BRZY01000004.1, forward strand.
TTTGGACCAAGTTCGTCTCGTTCGTCCCACTTCGTCCTCCCATTTGATCCGTAGGACTTCTTTGGACCAAGTTCGTCTCGTTCGTCCCTCTTCGTCCTCCCATTTGATCCCTTGGCCTTCCTTGTACCAAGTTCGTCTCGTTCGTCCCTCTTCGTCCTCCCATTTGATCCGTACGCCTTCTTTGGACAAAGTTTGTCTCGTTCGTCCCTCTTCGTCCTCCCAATTGATCCGTAGGCCTTCTTTGGACCAAGTTCGTCTCGTTCGTCTCTCTTAGTCCTCCCATTTGATCTGTTGGCCTTCTTTGTACCAAGTTCGTCTCGTTCGTCCATCTTCGTTCTCCCATTTGATCCCTTGGCCTTCTTTGTACCGTGTTCGTCTCGTTCGTCCCTCTTCGTCCTCCCATTTGATCCGTAGGCCTTCTTTGGACCATGTTCGTCTCGTTCGTCCATTTTCGTCCTCCCATTTGATCCGATGCCCTTCTTTGTTCCAAGTTCGTCTCGTTCGTCCATCTACGTCCTCCCATTTGATCCGTAGGACTTCTTTGGACCAAGTTCGTCTCGTTCGTCCATCTTCGTCCTCCCATTTGGTCCGTTGGCCTTCTTTGTACCAAGTTCGTCTCGTTCGTCCCTCTTCGTCCTCCCATTTGATTCGTTGGCCTTCTTTGTACCAAGTTCGTCTCGTTCGTCCCTCTTCGTCCTCCCATTTGATCCGCTGGCATTCTTTGGTTCAAGTTCGTCTCGTTCGTCCCTCTCCTTCCTCCCATTTCATCCGTAGGCCTTCTTTGGACAAAGTTCGTCTCGTTCGTCCCTCTTCGTCCTCCCATTTGATCCCTTGGCCTTCTTTGTACCGTGTTCGTCTCGTTCGTCCATCTTCGTCCTCCCATTTGATCCCTTGGCCTTCTTTGTACCATGTTCGTCTCGTTCGTCCCTCTTCGTCCTCCCATTTGATCCGTAGGCCTTCGTTGGACCATGTTCGTCTCGTTCGTCCATCTTCGTCCTCCCATTTGATCCGTTGCCCTTCTTTGTTCCAAGTTCGTCTCGTTCGTCCATCTACGTCCTCCCATTTGATCCGTAGGCCTTCTTTGTACCAAGATCGTCTCGTTCGTCCCTCTTCGTCCTCCCATTTGATCCGTAGGACTTCGTTGGACCAAATTCGTCTCGTTCGTCACTCTTCGTCCTCCCATTTGATCCGTTGGCCTTCTTTGTACCAAGTGCGTCTCGTTCGTCCCTCTTCGTCCTCCCATTTGATCCTTTGTCCTTCCTTGTACCAAGTTCGTCTCGTTCGTCCCTCTTCGTCCTCCCATTTGATCCGTACGCCTTCTTTGGACAAAGTTCGTCATGTTCGTCCCTCTTCGTCCTCCCAATTGATCCGTAGGCCTTCTTTGTACCAAGTTCGTCTCGTTCGTCCCTCTTCGTCCTCCCATTTGATCCGTAGGCCTTCTTTGGACCAAGTTCGTCTCGTTCGTCCATCTTCGTCCTCCCATTTGATCCCTTGGCCTTCTTTGAACCATGTTCGTCTCGTTCGTCCCTCTTCGTCCTCCCATTTGATCCGTAGGCCTTCTTTGGACCATGTTCGTCTCGTTCGTCCATCTTCGTCCTCCCATTTGATCCGTTGCCCTTCTTTGTTCCAAGTTCGTCTCGTTCGTCCATCTACGTCCTCCCATTTGATCCGTAGGCCTTCTTTGTACCAAGTTCGTCTCGTTCGTTCCTCTTCGTCCTCCCATTTGATCCGTAGGACTTCGTTGGACCAAATTCGTCTCGTTCGTCACTCTTCGTCCTCCCATTTGATCCGTTGGCCTTCTTTGTACCAAGTTCGTCTAGTTCGTCCCTCTTCGTCCTCCCATTTGATCCGATGGCCTTCTTTGTACCAAGTTCATCTCGTTCGTCCCTCTTCGTCCTCCCATTTGATCCGTAGGCCTTCTTTGGACCAAGTTCGTCTCGTTCGTCCATCTTCGTCCTCCCATTTGATCCGCTGGCATTCTTTGGTTCAAGTTCGTCTCGTTCGTCCCTCTCCTTCCTCCCATTTCATCCGTAGGCCTTCTTTGGACAAAGTTCGTCTCGTTCGTCCCTCTTCGTCCTCCCATTTGATCCGTAGGCCTTCTTTGGACCATGTTCGTCTCGTTCGTCCATCTTCGTCCTCCCATTTGATCCCTTGGCCTTCTTTGTACCAAGTTCGTCTCGTTCGTCCCTCTTCGTCCTCCCATTTGATCCGTAGGCGTTCTTTCGACCAAGTTCGTCTCGTTCGTCCATCTTCACCCTCCCATTTGATCCCTTGGCCTTGTTTGTACCATGTTCTTCTCGTTCGTCCCTCTTCGTCCTCCCATTTGATCCGTAGGCCTTCTTTGGACCATGTTCGTCTCGTTCGTCCATCTTCGTCCTCCCATTTGATCCCTTGGCCTTCTTTGTACCAAGTTCGTCTCGTTCGTCCCTCTTCGTCCTCCCATTTGATCCGTAGGCGTTCTTTCGACCAAGTTCGTCTCGTTCGTCCATCTTCACCCTCCCATTTGATCCCTTGGCCTTGTTTGTACCATGTTCTTCTCGTTCGTCCCTCTTCGTCCTCCCATTTGATCCGTAGGCCTTCTTTGGACCATGTTCGTCTCGTTCGTCCATCTTCGTCCTCCCATTTGATCCGTTGCCCTTCTTTGTTCCAAGTTCGTCTCGTTCGTCCATCTACGTCCTCCCATTTGATCCGTAGGCCTTCTTTGTACCAGGTTCGTCTCGTTCGTCCCTCTTCGTCCTCCCATTTGATCCGTAGGACTTCTTTGGACAAAATTCGTCTCGTTCGTCCCTCTTCGTCCTCCCAATTGATCCGTAGGCCTTCTTTGGACCAAGTTCGTCTCGTTCGTCTCTCTTAGTCCTCCCATTTGATCTGTTGGCCTTCTTTGTACCAAGTTCGTCTCGTTCGTCCATCTTCGTTCTCCCATTTGATCCCTTGGCCTTCTTTGTACCGTCTTCGTCTCGTTCGTCCCTCTTCGTCCTCCCATTTGATCCGTAGGCCTTCTTTGGACCATGTTCGTCTCGTTCGTCCATTTTCGTCCTCCCATTTGATCCGATGCCCTACTTTGTTCCAAGTTCGTCTCGTTCGTCCATCTACGTCCTCCCATTTGATCCGTAGGACTTCTTTGGACCAAGTTCGTCTCGTTCGTCCATCTTCGTCCTCCCATTTGATCCGTTGGCCTTCTTTGTACCAAGTTCGTCTCGTTCGTCCCTCTTCGTCCTCCCATTTGATTCGTTGGCCTTCTTTGTACCAGGTTCGTCTCGTTCGTCCCTCTTCGTCCTCCCATTTGATCCGCTGGCATTCTTTGGTTCAAGTTCGTCTCGTTCGTCCCTCTCCTTCCTCCCATTTCATCCGTAGGCCTTCTTTGGACAAAGTTCGTCTCGTTCGTCCCTCTTCGTCCTCCCATTTGATCCCTTGGCCTTCTTTGGACAAAGTTCGTCTCGTTCGTCCATCTTCGTCCTCCCATTTGATCCCTTGGCCTTCTTTGTACCCTGTTCGTCTCGTTCGTCCCTCTTCGTCCTCCCATTTGATCCGTAGGCCTTCGTTGGACCATGTTCGTCTCGTTCGTCCATCTTCGTCCTCCCATTTGATCCGTTGCCCTTCTTTGTTCCAAGTTCGTCTCGTTCGTCCATCTACGTCCTCCCATTTGATCCGTAGGCCTTCTTTGTACCAAGATCGTCTCGTTCGTCCCTCTTCGTCCTCCCATTTGATCCGTAGGACTTCGTTGGACCAAATTCGTCTCGTTCGTCACTCTTCGTCCTCCCATTTGATCCGTTGGCCTTCTTTGTACCAAGTGCGTCTCGTTCGTCCCTCTTCGTCCTCCCATTTGATCCTTTGTCCTTCCTTGTACCAAGTTCGTCTCGTTCGTCCCTCTTCGTCCTCCCATTTGATCCGTACGCCTTCTTTGGACAAAGTTCGTCATGTTCGTCCCTCTTCGTCCTCCCAATTGATCCGTAGGCCTTCTTTGTACCAAGTTCGTCTCGTTCGTCCCTCTTCGTCCTCCCATTTGATCCGTAGGCCTTCTTTGGACCAAGTTCGTCTCGTTCGTCCATCTTCGTCCTCCCATTTGATCCCTTGGCCTTCTTTGAACCATGTTCGTCTCGTTCGTCCCTCTTCGTCCTCCCATTTGATCCGTAGGCCTTCTTTGGACCATGTTCGTCTCGTTCGTCCATCTTCGTCCTCCCATTTGATCCGTTGCCCTTCTTTGTTCCAAGTTCGTCTCGTTCGTCCATCTACGTCCTCCCATTTGATCCGTAGGCCTTCTTTGTACCAAGTTCGTCTCGTTCGTCCCTCTTCGTCCTCCCATTTGATCCGTTGCCCTTCTTTGTTCCAAGTTCGTCTCGTTCGTCCATCTACGTCCTCCCATTTGATCCGTAGGCCTTCTTTGTACCAAGTTCGTCTCGTTCGTCCCTCTTCGTCCTCCCATTTGATCCGTAGGACTTCTTTGGACCAAGTTCGTCTCGTTCGTCCCTCTTCGTCCTCCCATTTGATCCGTTGGCCTTCTTTGGACCAAGTTCGTCTCGTTCGTCTCTCTTAGTCCTCCCATTTGATCTGTTGGCCTTCTTTGTACCAAGTTCGTCTCGTTCGTCCATCTTCGTTCTCCCATTTGATCCCTTGGCCTTCTTTGTACCGTGTTCGTCTCGTTCGTCCCTCTTCGTCCTCCCATTTGATCCGTAGGCCTTCTTTGGACCATGTTCGTCTCGTTCGTCCATCTTCGTCCTCCCATTTGATCCGTTGCCCTTCTTTGTTCCAAGTTCGTCTCGTTCGTCCATCTACGTCCTCCCATTTGATCCGTAGGCCTTCTTTGTACCAAGTTCGTCTCGTTCGTCCCTCTTCGTCCTCCCATTTGATCCGTTGCCCTTCTTTGTTCCAAGTTCGTCTCGTTCGTCCATCTACGTCCTCCCATTTGATCCGTTGCCCTTCTTTGTTCCAAGTTCGTCTCGTTCGTCCATCTACGTCCTCCCATTTGATCCGTAGGCCTTCTTTGTACCAGGTTCGTCTCGTTCGTCCCTCTTCGTCCTCCCATTTGATCCGTTGGCCTTCTTTGGACCAAGTTCGTCTCGTTCGTCTCTCTTAGTCCTCCCATTTGATCTGTTGGCCTTCTTTGTACCAAGTTCGTCTCGTTCGTCCATCTTCGTTCTCCCATTTGATCCCTTGGCCTTCTTTGTACCGTGTTCGTCTCGTTCGTCCCTCTTCGTCCTCCCATTTGATCCGTAGGCCTTCTTTGGACCTTGTTCGTCTCGTTCGTCCATTTTCGTCCTCCCATTTGATCCGATGCCCTTCTTTGTTCCAAGTTCGTCTCGTTCGTCCATCTACGTCCTCCCATTTGATCCGTAGGACTTCTTTGGACCAAGTTCGTCTCGTTCGTCCATCTTCGTCCTCCCATTTGGTCCGTTGGCCTTCTTTGTACCAAGTTCGTCTCGTTCGTCCCTCTTCGTCCTCCCATTTGATTCGTTGGCCTTCTTTGTACCAAGTTCGTCTCGTTCGTCCCTCTTCGTCCTCCCATTTGATCCGCTGGCATTCTTTGGTTCAAGTTCGTCTCGTTCGTCCCTCTCCTTCCTCCCATTTGATCCCTTGGCCTTCTTTGTACCAAGTGCGTCTCGTTCGTCCCTCTTCGTCCTCCCATTTGATCCTTTGTCCTTCCTTGTACCAAGTTCGTCTCGTTCGTCCATCTTCGTCCTCCCATTGGATCCGTTGCCCTTCTTTGTTCCAAGTTCCTCTCGTTCGTCCATCAACGTCCTCCCATTTGATCCGTAGGACTTCGTTGGACCATGTTCGTCTCGTTCGTCCATCTTCGTCCTCCCATTTGATCCGTTGCCCTTCTTTGTTCCAAGTTCGTCTCGTTCGTCCATCTACGTCCTCCCATTTGATCCGTAGGCCTTCTTTGTACCAAGATCGTCTCGTTCGTCCCTCTTCGTCCTCCCATTTGATCCGTAGGACTTCGTTGGACCAAATTCGTCTCGTTCGTCACTCTTCGTCCTCCCATTTGATCCGTTGGCCTTCTTTGTACCAAGTGCGTCTCGTTCGTCCCTCTTCGTCCTCCCGTTTGATCCTTTGTCCTTCCTTGTACCAAGTTCGTCTCGTTCGTCCCTCTTCGTCCTCCCATTTGATCCGTACGCCTTCTTTGGACAAAGTTCGTCATGTTCGTCCCTCTTCGTCCTCTCAATTGATCCGTAGGCCTTCTTTGTACCAAGTTCGTCTCGTTCGTCCCTCTTCGTCCTCCCATTTGATCCGTAGGCCTTCTTTGGACCAAGTTCGTCTCGTTCGTCCATCTTCGTCCTCCCATTTGATCCCTTGGCCTTCTTTGAACCATGTTCGTCTCGTTCGTCCCTCTTCGTCCTCCCATTTGATCCGTAGGCCTTCTTTGGACCATGTTCGTCTCGTTCGTCCCTCTTCGTCCTCCCATTTGATCCGTAGGCCTTCTTTGGACCAAGTTCGTCTCGTTCGTCCATCTTCGTCCTCCCATTTGATCCCTTGGCCTTCTTTGAACCATGTTCGTCTCGTTCGTCCCTCTTCGTCCTCCCATTTGATCCGTAGGCCTTCTTTGGACCATGTTCGTCTCGTTCGTCCATCTTCGTCCTCCCATTTGATCCGTTGCCCTTCTTTGTTCCAAGTTCGTCTCGTTCGTCCATCTACGTCCTCCCATTTGATCCGTAGGCCTTCTTTGTACCAAGTTCGTCTCGTTCGTCCCTCTTCGTCCTCCCATTTGATCCGTTGCCCTTCTTTGTTCCAAGTTCGTCTCGTTCGTCCATCTACGTCCTCCCATTTGATCCGTAGGCCTTCTTTGTACCAAGTTCGTCTCGTTCGTCCCTCTTCGTCCTCCCATTTGATCCGTAGGACTTCTTTGGACCAAGTTCGTCTCGTTCGTCCCTCTTCGTCCTCCCATTTGATCCGTTGGCCTTCTTTGGACCAAGTTCGTCTCGTTCGTCTCTCTTAGTCCTCCCATTTGATCTGTTGGCCTTCTTTGTACCAAGTTCGTCTCGTTCGTCCATCTTCGTTCTCCCATTTGATCCCTTGGCCTTCTTTGTACCGTGTTCGTCTCGTTCGTCCCTCTTCGTCCTCCCATTTGATCCGTAGGCCTTCTTTGGACCATGTTCGTCTCGTTCGTCCATCTTCGTCCTCCCATTTGATCCGTTGCCCTTCTTTGTTCCAAGTTCGTCTCGTTCGTCCATCTACGTCCTCCCATTTGATCCGTAGGCCTTCTTTGTACCAAGTTCGTCTCGTTCGTCCCTCTTCGTCCTCCCATTTGATCCGTTGCCCTTCTTTGTTCCAAGTTCGTCTCGTTCGTCCATCTACGTCCTCCCATTTGATCCGTTGCCCTTCTTTGTTCCAAGTTCGTCTCGTTCGTCCATCTACGTCCTCCCATTTGATCCGTAGGCCTTCTTTGTACCAGGTTCGTCTCGTTCGTCCCTCTTCGTCCTCCCATTTGATCCGTTGGCCTTCTTTGGACCAAGTTCGTCTCGTTCGTCTCTCTTAGTCCTCCCATTTGATCTGTTGGCCTTCTTTGTACCAAGTTCGTCTCGTTCGTCCATCTTCGTTCTCCCATTTGATCCCTTGGCCTTCTTTGTACCGTGTTCGTCTCGTTCGTCCCTCTTCGTCCTCCCATTTGATCCGTAGGCCTTCTTTGGACCTTGTTCGTCTCGTTCGTCCATTTTCGTCCTCCCATTTGATCCGATGCCCTTCTTTGTTCCAAGTTCGTCTCGTTCGTCCATCTACGTCCTCCCATTTGATCCGTAGGACTTCTTTGGACCAAGTTCGTCTCGTTCGTCCATCTTCGTCCTCCCATTTGGTCCGTTGGCCTTCTTTGTACCAAGTTCGTCTCGTTCGTCCCTCATCGTCCTCCCATTTGATTCGTTGGCCTTCTTTGTACCAAGTTCGTCTCGTTCGTCCCTCTTCGTCCTCCCATTTGATCCGCTGGCATTCTTTGGTTCAAGTTCGTCTCGTTCGTCCCTCTCCTTCCTCCCATTTGATCCCTTGGCCTTCTTTGTACCAAGTGCGTCTCGTTCGTCCCTCTTCGTCCTCCCATTTGATCCTTTGTCCTTCCTTGTACCAAGTTCGTCTCGTTCGTCCATCTTCGTCCTCCCATTGGATCCGTTGCCCTTCTTTGTTCCAAGTTCCTCTCGTTCGTCCATCAACGTCCTCCCATTTGATCCGTAGGACTTCGTTGGACCATGTTCGTCTCGTTCGTCCATCTTCGTCCTCCCATTTGATCCGTTGCCCTTCTTTGTTCCAAGTTCGTCTCGTTCGTCCATCTACGTCCTCCCATTTGATCCGTAGGCCTTCTTTGTACCAAGATCGTCTCGTTCGTCCCTCTTCGTCCTCCCATTTGATCCGTAGGACTTCGTTGGACCAAATTCGTCTCGTTCGTCACTCTTCGTCCTCCCATTTGATCCGTTGGCCTTCTTTGTACCAAGTGCGTCTCGTTCGTCCCTCTTCGTCCTCCCGTTTGATCCTTTGTCCTTCCTTGTACCAAGTTCGTCTCGTTCGTCCCTCTTCGTCCTCCCATTTGATCCGTACGCCTTCTTTGGACAAAGTTCGTCATGTTCGTCCCTCTTCGTCCTCTCAATTGATCCGTAGGCCTTCTTTGTACCAAGTTCGTCTCGTTCGTCCCTCTTCGTCCTCCCATTTGATCCGTAGGCCTTCTTTGGACCAAGTTCGTCTCGTTCGTCCATCTTCGTCCTCCCATTTGATCCCTTGGCCTTCTTTGAACCATGTTCGTCTCGTTCGTCCCTCTTCGTCCTCCCATTTGATCCGTAGGCCTTCTTTGGACCATGTTCGTCTCGTTCGTCCCTCTTCGTCCTCCCATTTGATCCGTAGGCCTTCTTTGGACCAAGTTCGTCTCGTTCGTCCATCTTCGTCCTCCCATTTGATCCCTTGGCCTTCTTTGAACCATGTTCGTCTCGTTCGTCCCTCTTCGTCCTCCCATTTGATCCGTAGGCCTTCTTTGGACCATGTTCGTCTCGTTCGTCCATCTTCGTCCTCCCATTTGATCCGTTGCCCTTCTTTGTTCCAAGTTCGTCTCGTTCGTCCATCTACGTCCTCCCATTTGATCCGTAGGCCTTCTTTGTACCAAGTTCGTCTCGTTCGTTCCTCTTCGTCCTCCCATTTGATCCGTAGGACTTCGTTGGACCAAATTCGTCTCGTTCGTCACTCTTCGTCCTCCCATTTGATCCGTTGGCCTTCTTTGTACCAAGTTCGTCTCGTTCGTCCCTCTTCGTCCTCCCATTTGATCCGATGGCCTTCTTTGTACCAAGTTCATCTCGTTCGTCCCTCTTCGTCCTCCCATTTGATCCGTAGGCCTTCTTTGGACCAAGTTCGTCTCGTTCGTCCATCTTCGTCCTCCCATTTGATCCGCTGGCATTCTTTGGTTCAAGTTCGTCTCGTTCGTCCCTCTCCTTCCTCCCATTTCATCCGTAGGCCTTCTTTGGACAAAGTTCGTCTCGTTCGTCCCTCTTCGTCCTCCCATTTGATCCGTAGGCCTTCTTTGGACCATGTTCGTCTCGTTCGTCCATCTTCGTCCTCCCATTTGATCCCTTGGCCTTCTTTGTACCAAGTTCGTCTCGTTCGTCCCTCTTCGTCCTCCCATTTGATCCGTAGGCGTTCTTTGGACCAAGTTCGTCTCGTTCGTCCATCTTCACCCTCCCATTTGATCCCTTGGCCTTGTTTGTACCATGTTCTTCTCGTTCGTCCCTCTTCGTCCTCCCATTTGATCCGTAGGCCTTCTTTGGACCATGTTCGTCTCGTTCGTCCATCTTCGTCCTCCCATTTGATCCGTTGCCCTTCTTTGTTCCAAGTTCGTCTCGTTCGTCCATCTACGTCCTCCCATTTGATCCGTAGGCCTTCTTTGTACCAGGTTCGTCTCGTTCGTCCCTCTTCGTCCTCCCATTTGATTCGTAGGACTTCTTTGGACCAAGTTCGTCTCGTTCGTCACTCGTCGTCCTCCCATTTGATCCGTTGGCCTTCTTTGTACCAAGTTCGTCTCGTTCGTCCCTCTTCGTCCTCCCATTTGATCCCTTGGCCTTCCTTGTACCAAGTTCGTCTCGTTCGTCCCTCTTCGTCCTCCCATTTGATCCGTACGCCTTCTTTGGACAAAGTTCGTCTCGTTCGTCCCTCTTCGTCCTCCCAATTGATCCGTAGGCCTTCTTTGGACCAAGTTCGTCTCGTTCGTCTCTCTTAGTCCTCCCGTTTGATCCGTTGGCCTTCTTTGTACCAAGTTCGTCTCGTTCGTCCATCTTCGTTCTCCCATTTGATCCCTTGGCCTTCTTTGTACCGTGTTCGTCTCGTTCGTCCCTCTTCGTCCTCCCATTTGATCCGTAGGCCTTCTTTGGACCAAGTTCGTCTCGTTCGTCCATCTTCACCCTCCCATTTGATCCCTTGGCCTTGTTTGTACCATGTTCTTCTCGTTCGTCCCTCTTCGTCCTCCCATTTGATCCGTAGGCCTTCTTTGGACCATGTTCGTCTCGTTCGTCCATCTTCGTCCTCCCATTTGATCCGTTGCCCTTCTTTGTTCCAAGTTCGTCTCGTTCGTCCATCTACGTCCTCCCATTTGATCCGTAGGCCTTCTTTGTACCATGTTCGTCTCGTTCGTCCCTCTTCGTCCTCCCATTTGATCCGTAGGACTTCTTTGGACCAAGTTCGTCTCGTTCGTCACTCGTCGTCCTCCCATTTGATCCGTTGGCCTTCTTTGTACCAAGTTCGTCTCGTTCGTCCCTCTTCGTCCTCCCATTTGATCCCTTGGCCTTCCTTGTACCAAGTTCGTCTCGTTCGTCCCTCTTCGTCCTCCCATTTGATCCGTACGCCTTCTTTGGACAAAATTCGTCTCGTTCGTCCCTCTTCGTCCTCGCAATTGATCCGTAGGCCTTCTTTGGACCAAGTTCGTCTCGTTCGTCTCTCTTAGTCCTCCCATTTGATCTGTTGGCCTTCTTTGTACCAAGTTCGTCTCGTTCGTCCATCTTCGTTCTCCCATTTGATCCCTTGGCCTTCTTTGTACCGTGTTCGTCTCGTTCGTCCCTCTTCGTCCTCCCATTTGATCCGTAGGCCTTCTTTGGACCATGTTCGTCTCGTTCGTCCATTTTCGTCCTCCCATTTGATCCGATGCCCTTCTTTGTTCCAAGTTCGTCTCGTTCGTCCATCTACGTCCTCCCATTTGATCCGTAGGACTTCTTTGGACCAAGTTCGTCTCGTTCGTCCATCTTCGTCCTCCCATTTGATCCGTTGGCCTTCTTTGTACCAAGTTCGTCTCGTTCGTCCCTCTTCGTCCTCCCATTTGATTCGTTGGCCTTTTTTGTACCAAGTTCGTCTCGTTCGTCCCTCTTCGTCCTCCCATTTGATCCGCTGGCATTCTTTGGTTCAAGTTCGTCTCGTTCGTCCCTCTCCTTCCTCCCATTTCATCCGTAGGCCTTCTTTGGACAAAGTTCGTCTCGTTCGTCCCTCTTCGTCCTCCCATTTGATCCCTTGGCCTTCTTTGTACCGTGTTCGTCTCGTTCGTCCATCTTCGTCCTCCCATTTGATCCCTTGGCCTTCTTTGTACCATGTTCGTCTCGTTCGTCCCTCTTCGTCCTCCCATTTGATCCGTAGGCCTTCGTTGGACCATGTTCGTCTCGTTCGTCCATCTTCGTCCTCCCATTTGATCCGTTGCCCTTCTTTGTTCCAAGTTCGTCTCGTTCGTCCATCTACGTCCTCCCATTTGATCCGTAGGCTTTCTTTGTACCAAGATCGTCTCGTTCGTCCCTCTTCGTCCTCCCATTTGATCCGTAGGACTTCGTTGGACCAAATTCGTCTCGTTCGTCACTCTTCGTCCTCCCATTTGATCCGTTGGCCTTCTTTGTACCAAGTGCGTCTCGTTCGTCCCTCTTCGTCCTCCCATTTGATCCTTTGTCCTTCCTTGTACCAAGTTCGTCTCGTTCGTCCCTCTTCGTCCTCCCATTTGATCCGTACGCCTTCTTTGGACAAAGTTCGTCATGTTCGTCCCTCTTCGTCCTCCCAATTGATCCGTAGGCCTTCTTTGTACCAAGTTCGTCTCGTTCGTCCCTCTTCGTCCTCCCATTTGATCCGTAGGCCTTCTTTGGACCAAGTTCGTCTCGTTCGTCCATCTTCGTCCTCCCATTTGATCCCTTGGCCTTCTTTGAACCATGTTCGTCTCGTTCGTCCCTCTTCGTCCTCCCATTCGATCCGTAGGCCTTCTTTGGACCATGTTCGTCTCGTTCGTCCATCTTCGTCCTCCCATTTGATCCGTTGCCCTTCTTTGTTCCAAGTTCGTCTCGTTCGTCCATCTACGTCCTCCCATTTGATCCGTAGGCCTTCTTTGTACCAAGTTCGTCTCGTTCGTTCCTCTTCGTCCTCCCATTTGATCCGTAGGACTTCGTTGGACCAAATTCGTCTCGTTCGTCACTCTTCGTCCTCCCATTTGATCCGTTGGCCTTCTTTGTACCAAGTGCGTCTCGTTCGTCCCTCTTCGTCCTCCCATTTGATCCTTTGGCCTTCCTTGTACCAAGTTCGTCTCGTTCGTCCCTCTTCGTCCTCCCATTTGATCCGTACGCCTTCTTTGGACAAAGTTCGTCATGTTCGTCCCTCTTCGTCCTCCCAATTGATCCGTAGGCCTTCTTTGTACTAAGTTCGTCTCGTTCGTCCCTCTTCGTCCTCCCATTTGATCCGTAGGCCTTCTTTGGACCAAGTTCGTCTCGTTCGTCCATCTTCGTCCTCCCATTTGATCCCTTGGCCTTCTTTGAACCATGTTCGTCTCGTTCGTCCCTCTTCGTCCTCCCATTTGATCCGTAGGCCTTCTTTGGACCATGTTCGTCTCGTTCGTCCATCTTCGTCCTCCCATTTGATCCGTTGCCCTTCTTTGTTCCAAGTTCGTCTCGTTCGTCCATCTACGTGCTCCCATTTGATCCGTAGGCCTTCTTTGTACCAAGTTCGTCTCGTTCGTTCCTCTTCGTCCTCCCATTTGATCCGTAGGACTTCTTTGGACCAAGTTCGTCTCGTTCGTCCCACTTCGTCCTCCCATTTGATCCGTAGGCCATCTTTGGACCTCGCTCATCTCGTTCGTCCATCTTCGTCCTCCCATTTGATCCGTAGGCCTTCTTTGTACCAAGTTCGTCTCGTTCGTTCCTCTTCGTCCTCCCATTTGATCCGTAGGACTTCTTTGGACCAAGTTCGTCTCGTTCGTCCCTCTTCGTCCTCCCATTTGATCCGTAGGCCATCTTTGGACCAAGCTCTTCTCGTTCGTCCATCTTCGTCCTCCCATTTGATCCGTTGGCCTTCTTTGTACCAAGTTCGTCTCGTTCGTACCTCTTCGTCCTCCCATTTGATCCGTAGGACTTCTTTGGACCAAGTTCCTCTCGTTCGTCACTCTTCGTCCTCCCATTTGATCCGTTGGCCTTCTTTGTACCAAGTTCGTCTCGTTCGTCCCTCTTCGTCCTCCCATTTGATCCGTAGGACTTCTTTGGACCAAGTTCCTCTCGTTCGTCACTCTTCGTCCTCCCATTTCATCCGTTGGCCTTCTTTGTACCAAGTTCGTCTCGTTCGTCCCTCTTCGTCCACCCATTTGATCCCTTGGCCTTCTTTGTACCAAGTTCGTCTCGTTCGTCCCTCTTCGTCCTCCCATTTGATCCCTAGGCCTTCTTTGGACCAAGTTCGTCTCGTTCGTCCATCTTCGTCCTCCCATTTGATCCGTTGGCATTCTTTGGTCCAAGTTCGTCTTGTTCGTCCCTCTTCGTCCTCCCATTTGATCCGTAGGCCTTCTTTGGACAAAGTTCGTCTCGTTCGTCCCTCTACGTCCTCCCATTTGATCCGTAGGCCTTCTTTGTACCAAGTTCGTCTCGTTCGTCCCTCTTCGTCCTCCCATTTGATCCGTTGGCCTTCTTTGTACCAAGTTCGTCTCATTCGTCCCTCTTCGTCCTCCCATTTGATCCGTAGGCCTTCTTTGGACCAACATCGTCTCGTTCGTCCATCTTCACCCTCCCATTTGATCCCTTGGCCTTGTTTGTACCATGTTCTTCTCGTTCGTCCCTCTTCGTCCTCCCATTTGATCCGTAGGCCTTCTTTGGACCATGTTCGTCTCGTTCGTCCATCTTCGTCCTCCCATTTGATCCGTTGCCCTTCTTTGTTCCAAGTTCGTCTCATTCGTCCATCTACGTCCTCCTATTTGATCCGTAGGCCTTCTTTGTACCAGGTTCGTCTCGTTCGTCCCTCTTCGTCCTCCCATTTGATCCGTAGGACTTCTTTGGACCAAGTTCGTCTCGTTCGTCCCTCTTCGTCCTCCCATTTGATCCGTACGCCTTCTTTGGACAAAGTTCGTCTCGTTCGTCCCTCTTCGTCCTCCCAATTGATCCGTAGGCCTTCTTTGGACCAAGTTCGTCTCGTTCGTCTCTCTTAGTCCTCCCATTTGATCCGTTGGCCTTCTTTGTACCAAGTTCGTCTCGTTCGTCCATCTTCGTTCTCCCATTTGATCCCTTGGCCTTCTTTGTACCGTGTTCGTCTCGTTCGTCCCTCTTCGTCCTCCCATTTGATCCGTAGGCCTTCTTTGGAACATGTTCGTCTCGTTCGTCCATTTTCGTCCTCCCATTTGATCCGTTGCCCTTCTTTGTTCCAAGTTCGTCTCGATCGTCCATCTACGTCCTCCCATTTGATTCGTAGGACTTCTTTGGACCAAGTTCGTCTCGTTCGTCCCTCTTCGTCCTCCCATTTGATCCGTAGGCCTTCTTTGGACCATGTTCGTCTCGTTCGTCCATCTTCGTCCTCCCATTTGATCCGTTGCCCATCTTTGTTCCAAGTTCGTCTCGTTCGTCCATCTACGTCCTCCCATTTGATCCGTAGGCCTTCTTTGTACCAGGTTCGTCTCGTTCGTCCCTCTTCGTCCTCCCATTTGATCCCTTGGCCTTCCTTGTACCAAGTTCGTCTCGTTCGTCCCTCTTCGTCCTCCCATTTGATCCGTACGCCTTCTTTGGACAAAGTTCGTCTCGTTCGTCCCTCTTCGTCCTCCCAATTGATCCGTAGGCCTTCTTTGGATCAAGTTCGTCTCGTTCGTCTCTCTTAGTCCTCCCATTTGATCCGTTGGCCTTCTTTGTACCAAGTTCGTCTCGTTCGTCCCTCTTCGTCCTCCCATTTGATCCCTAGGCCTTCTTTGGACCAAGTTCGTCTCGTTCGTCCATCTTCGTCCTCCCATTTGATCCGTTGGCATTCTTTGGTCCAAGTTCGTCTTGTTCGTCCCTCTTCGTCCTCCCATTTGATCCGTAGGCCTTCTTTGGACAAAGTTCGTCTCGTTCGTCCCTCTACGTCCTCCCATTTGATCCGTAGGCCTTCTTTGGACCAAGTTCGTCTCGTTCGTCCCTCTTCGTCCTCCCATTTGATCCGTTGGCCTTCTTTGTACCAAGTTCGTCTCGTTCGTCCCTCTTCGTCCTCCCATTTGATCCGTAGGCCTTCTTTGGACCAACTTCGTCTCGTTCGTCCATCTTCACTCTCCCATTTGATCCCTTGGCCTTGTTTGTACCATGTTCTTCTCGTTCGTCCCTCTTCGTCCTCCCATTTGATCCGTAGGACTTCTTTGGACCATGTTCGTCTCGTTCGTCCATCTTCGTCCTCCCATTTGATCCGTTGCCCTTCTTTGTTCCAAGTTCGTCTCGTTCGTCCATCTACGTCCTCCCATTTGATCCGTAGGCCTTCTTTGTACCAGGTTCGTCTCGTTCGTCCCTCTTCGTCCTCCCATTTGATCCGTAGGACTTCTTTGGACCAAGTTCGTCTCGTTCGTCACTCGTCGTCCTCCCATTTGATCCGTTGGCCTTCTTTGTACCAAGTTCGTCTCGTTCGTCCCTCTTCGTCCTCCCATTTGATCCCTTGGCCTTCCTTGTACCAAGTTCGTCTCGTTCGTCCCTCTTCGTCCTCCCATTTGATCCGTAGGCCATCTTTGGACCAAGCTCATCTCGTTCGTCCATCTTCGTCCTCCCATTTGATCCGTTGGCCTTCTTTGTACCAAGTTCGTCTCGTTCGTACCTCTTCGTCCTCCCATTTGATCCGTAGGACTTCTTTGGACCAAGTTCCTCTCGTTCGTCACTCTTCGTCCTCCCATTTGATCCGTTGGCCTTCTTTGTACCAAGTTCGTCTCGTTCGTCCCTCTTCGTCCTCCCATTTGATCCGTAGGACTTCTTTGGACCAAGTTCCTCTCGTTCGTCACTCTTCGTCCTCCCATTTCATCCGTTGGCCTTCTTTGTACCAACTTCGTCTCGTTCGTCCCTCTTCGTCCACCCATTTGATCCCTTGGCCTTCTTTGTACCAAGTTCGTCTCGTTCGTCCCTCTTCGTCCTCCCATTTGATCCCTAGGCCTTCTTTGGACCAAGTTCGTCTCGTTCGTCCATCTTCGTCCTCCCATTTGATCCGTTGGCATTCTTTGGTCCAAGTTCGTCTTGTTCGTCCCTCTTCGTCCTCCCATTTGATCCGTAGGCCTTCTTTGGACAAAGTTCGTCTCGTTCGTCCCTCTACGTCCTCCCATTTGATCCGTAGGCCTTCTTTGGACCAAGTTCGTCTCGTTCGTCCCTCTTCGTCCTCCCATTTGATCCGTTGGCCTTCTTTGTACCAAGTTCGTCTCGTTCGTCCCTCTTCGTCCTCCCATTTGATCCGTTGGCCTTCTTTGTACCAAGTTCGTCTCATTCGTCCCTCTTCGTCCTCCCATTTGATCCGTAGGCCTTCTTTGGACCATGTTCGTCTCGTTCGTCCATCTTCGTCCTCCCATTTGATCCGTTGCCCATCTTTGTTCCAAGTTCGTCTCGTTCGTCCATCTACGTCCTCCCATTTGATCCGTAGGCCTTCTTTGTACCAGGTTCGTCTCGTTCGTCCCTCTTCGTCCTCCCATTTGATCCCTTGGCCTTCCTTGTACCAAGTTCGTCTCGTTCGTCCCTCTTCGTCCTCCCATTTGATCCGTACGCCTTCTTTGGACAAAGTTCGTCTCGTTCGTCCCTCTTCGTCCTCCCAATTGATCCGTAGGCCTTCTTTGGACCAAGTTCGTCTCGTTCGTCTCTCTTAGTCCTCCCATTTGATCCGTTGGCCTTCTTTGTACCAAGTTCGTCTCGTTCGTCCCTCTTCGTCCTCCCATTTGATCCCTAGGCCTTCTTTGGACCAAGTTCGTCTCGTTCGTCCATCTTCGTCCTCCCATTTGATCCGTTGGCATTCTTTGGTCCAAGTTCGTCTTGTTCGTCCCTCTTCGTCCTCCCATTTGATCCGTAGGCCTTCTTTGGACAAAGTTCGTCTCGTTCGTCCCTCTACGTCCTCCCATTTGATCCGTAGGCCTTCTTTGGACCAAGTTCGTCTCGTTCGTCCCTCTTCGTCCTCCCATTTGATCCGTTGGCCTTCTTTGTACCAAGTTCGTCTCGTTCGTCCCTCTTCGTCCTCCCATTTGATCCGTAGGCCTTCTTTGGACCAACTTCGTCTCGTTCGTCCATCTTCACTCTCCCATTTGATCCCTTGGCCTTGTTTGTACCATGTTCTTCTCGTTCGTCCCTCTTCGTCCTCCCATTTGATCCGTAGGCCTTCTTTGGACCATGTTCGTCTCGTTCGTCCATCTTCGTCCTCCCATTTGATCCGTTGCCCTTCTTTGTTCCAAGTTCGTCTCGTTCGTCCATCTACGTCCTCCCATTTGATCCGTAGGCCTTCTTTGTACCAGGTTCGTCTCGTTCGTCCCTCTTCGTCCTCCCATTTGATCCGTAGGACTTCTTTGGACCAAGTTCGTCTCGTTCGTCACTCGTCGTCCTCCCATTTGATCCGTTGGCCTTCTTTGTACCAAGTTCGTCTCGTTCGTCCCTCTTCGTCCTCCCATTTGATCCCTTGGCCTTCCTTGTACCAAGTTCGTCTCGTTCGTCCCTCTTCGTCCTCCCATTTGATCCGTAGGCCATCTTTGGACCAAGCTCATCTCGTTCGTCCATCTTCGTCCTCCCATTTGATCCGTTGGCCTTCTTTGTACCAAGTTCGTCTCGTTCGTACCTCTTCGTCCTCCCATTTGATCCGTAGGACTTCTTTGGACCAAGTTCCTCTCGTTCGTCACTCTTCGTCCTCCCATTTGATCCGTTGGCCTTCTTTGTACCAAGTTCGTCTCGTTCGTCCCTCTTCGTCCTCCCATTTGATCCGTAGGACTTCTTTGGACCAAGTTCCTCTCGTTCGTCACTCTTCGTCCTCCCATTTCATCCGTTGGCCTTCTTTGTACCAACTTCGTCTCGTTCGTCCCTCTTCGTCCACCCATTTGATCCCTTGGCCTTCTTTGTACCAAGTTCGTCTCGTTCGTCCCTCTTCGTCCTCCCATTTGATCCCTAGGCCTTCTTTGGACCAAGTTCGTCTCGTTCGTCCATCTTCGTCCTCCCATTTGATCCGTTGGCATTCTTTGGTCCAAGTTCGTCTTGTTCGTCCCTCTTCGTCCTCCCATTTGATCCGTAGGCCTTCTTTGGACAAAGTTCGTCTCGTTCGTCCCTCTACGTCCTCCCATTTGATCCGTAGGCCTTCTTTGGACCAAGTTCGTCTCGTTCGTCCCTCTTCGTCCTCCCATTTGATCCGTTGGCCTTCTTTGTACCAAGTTCGTCTCGTTCGTCCCTCTTCGTCCTCCCATTTGATCCGTTGGCCTTCTTTGTACCAAGTTCGTCTCATTCGTCCCTCTTCGTCCTCCCATTTGATCCGTAGGCCTTCTTTGGACCAACTTCGTCTCGTTCGTCCATCTTCACCCTCCCATTTGATCCCTTGGCCTTGTTTGTACCATGTTCTTCTCGTTCGTCCCCCTTCGTCCTCCCATTTGATCCGTAGGCCTTCTTTGGACCATGTTCGTCTCGTTCGTCCATCTTCGTCCTCCCATTTGATCCGTTGCCCTTCTTTGTTCCAAGTTCGTCTCATTCGTCCATCTACGTCCTCCCATTTGATCCGTAGGCCTTCTTTGTACCAGGTTCGTCTCGTTCGTCCCTCTTCGTCCTCCCATTTGATCCGTAGGACTTCTTTGGACCAAGTTCGTCTCGTTCGTCCCTCTTCGTCCTCCAATTTGATCCGTACGCCTTCTTTGGACAAAGTTCGTCTCGTTCGTCCCTCTTCGTCCTCCCAATTGATCCGTAGGCCTTCTTTGGACCAAGTTCGTCTCGTTCGTCTCTCTTAGTCCTCCCATTTGATCCGTTGGCCTTCTTTGTACCAAGTTCGTCTCGTTCGTCCATCTTCGTTCTCCCATTTGATCCCTTGGCCTTCTTTGTACCGTGTTCGTCTCGTTCGTCCCTCTTCGTCCTCCCATTTGATCCGTAGGCCTTCTTTGGACCATGTTCGTCTCGTTCGTCCATTTTCGTCCTCCCATTTGATCCGTTGCCCTTCTTTGTTCCAAGTTCGTCTCGTTCGTCCCTCTTCGTCCTCCCATTTGATCCCTTGGCCTTCCTTGTACCAAGTTCGTCTCGTTCGTCCCTCTTCGTCCTCCCATTTGATCCGTAGGCCATCTTTGGACCAAGCTCATCTCGTTCGTCCATCTTCGTCCTCCCATTTGATCCGTTGGCCTTCTTTGTACCAAGTTCGTCTCGTTCGTACCTCTTCGTCCTCCCATTTGATCCGTAGGACTTCTTTGGACCAAGTTCCTCTCGTTCGTCACTCTTCGTCCTCCCATTTGATCCGTTGGCCTTCTTTGTACCAAGTTCGTCTCGTTCGTCCCTCTTCGTCCTCCCATTTGATCCGTAGGACTTCTTTGGACCAAGTTCCTCTCGTTCGTCACTCTTCGTCCTCCCATTTCATCCGTTGGCCTTCTTTGTACCAAGTTCGTCTCGTTCGTCCCTCTTCGTCCACCCATTTGATCCCTTGGCCTTCTTTGTACCAAGTTCGTCTCGTTCGTCCCTCTTCGTCCTCCCATTTGATCCCTAGGCCTTCTTTGGACCAAGTTCGTCTCGTTCGTCCATCTTCGTCCTCCCATTTGATCCGTTGGCATTCTTTGGTCCAAGTTCGTCTTGTTCGTCCCTCTTCGTCCTCCCATTTGATCCGTAGGCCTTCTTTGGACAAAGTTCGTCTCGTTCGTCCCTCTACGTCCTCCCATTTGTTCCGTAGGCCTTCTTTGGACCAAGTTCGTCTCGTTCGTCCCTCTTCGTCCTCCCATTTGATCCGTTGGCCTTCTTTGTACCAAGTTCGTCTCGTTCGTCCCTCTTCGTCCTCCCATTTGATCCGTTGGCCTTCTTTGTACCAAGTTCGTCTCCTTCGTCCCTCTTCGTCCTCCCATTTGAACCGTAGGCCTTCTTTGGACCAACTTCGTCTCGTTCGTCCATCTTCACCCTCCCATTTGATCCCTTGGCCTTGTTTGTACCATGTTCTTCTCGTTCGTCCCTCTTCGTCCTCCCATTTGATCCGTAGGCCTTCTTTGGACCATGTTCGTCTCGTTCGTCCATCTTCGTCCTCCCATTTGATCCGTTGCCCTTCTTTGTTCCAAGTTCGTCTCATTCGTCCAACTACGTCCTCCCATTTGATCCGTAGGCCTTCTTTGTACCAGGTTCGTCTCGTTCGTCCCTCTTCGTCCTCCCATTTGATCCGTAGGACTTCTTTGGACCACGTTCGTCTCGTTCGTCCCTCTTCGTCCTCCCATTTGATCCGTACGCCTTCTTTGGACAAAGTTCGTCTCGTTCGTCCCTCTTCGTCCTCCCAATTGATCCGTAGGCCTTCTTTGGACCAAGTTCGTCTCGTTCGTCTCTCTTAGTCCTCCCATTTGATCCGTTGGCCTTCTTTGTACCAAGTTCGTCTCGTTCGTCCATCTTCGTTCTCCCATTTGATCCCTTGGCCTTCTTTGTACCGTGTTCGTCTCGTTCGTCCCTCTTCGTCCTCCCATTTGATCCGTAGGCCTTCTTTGGACCATGTTCGTCTCGTTCGTCCATTTTTGTCCTCCCATTTGATCCGTTGCCCTTCTTTGTTCCAAGTTCGTCTCGATCGTCCATCTACGTCCTCCCATTTGATCCGTAGGACTTCTTTGGACCAAGTTCGTCTCGTTCGTCCCTCTTCGTCCTCCCATTTGATCCGTAGGCCTTCTTTGGACCATGTTCGTCTCGTTCGTCCATCTTCGTCCTCCCATTTGATCCGTTGCCCATCTTTGTTCCAAGTTCGTCTCGTTCGTCCATCTACGTCCTCCCATTTGATCCGTAGGCCTTCTTTGTACCAGGTTCGTCTCGTTCGTCCCTCTTCGTCCTCCCATTTGATCCCTTGGCCTTCCTTGTACCAAGTTCGTCTCGTTCGTCCCTCTTCGTCCTCCCATTTGATCCGTACGCCTTCTTTGGACAAAGTTCGTCTCGTTCGTCCCTCTTCGTCCTCCCAATTGATCCGTAGGCCTTCTTTGGACCAAGTTCGTCTCGTTCGTCTCTCTTAGTCCTCCCATTTGATCCGTTGGCCTTCTTTGTACCAAGTTCGTCTCGTTCGTCCCTCTTCGTCCTCCCATTTGATCCCTAGGCCTTCTTTGGACCAAGTTCGTCTCGTTCGTCCATCTTCGTCCTCCCATTTGATCCGTTGGCATTCTTTGGTCCAAGTTCGTCTTGTTCGTCCCTCTTCGTCCTCCCATTTGATCCGTAGGCCTTCTTTGGACAAAGTTCGTCTCGTTCGTCCCTCTACGTCCTCCCATTTGATCCGTAGGCCTTCTTTGGACCAAGTTCGTCTCGTTCGTCCCTCTTCGTCCTCCCATTTGATCCGTTGGCCTTCTTTGTACCAAGTTCGTCTCGTTCGTCCCTCTTCGTCCTCCCATTTGATCCGTAGGCCTTCTTTGGACCAACTTCGTCTCGTTCGTCCATTTTCGTCCTCCCATTTGATCCGTTGCCCTTCTTTGTTCCAAGTTCGTCTCGTTCGTCCCTCTTCGTCCTCCCATTTGATCCGTAGGACTTCTTTGTACCGTGTTCGTCTCGTTCGTCCCTCTTCGTCCTCCCATTTGATCCGTAGGACTTCTGATGAGGACATGGAGGTCCAAGAAGCCATTCAAAGCCTAGGAGGCCCAATTACTAGGGCAATGTCAAGAAGGGCGCAAGAAGGCTTAGTCCAATTTATGACTAAGACAATTGCGAACATGGGCAAAGATGTAATTGCACCAAAGACCATGCTTGTCATACAAGACATGGAGGAGGCGCAACATGCATAACCAGCCAGCCATGTTATTTTGTTTTGAATAAAGTGCATGTGACCAATTGATTTATTTGGGACCAAGGCACTAAGTTATTTAATTCCTTTTTATTTTTGTGTGTTTAATCCACTTCAAGTGGTGGTGTGTGGCGCAAAGAGGAGGGTCCCATAAACTCTCAACAGCTCTTTGTGTAATTCAAGTGATCTGATGACAAGGAAAGACAAAGGAATTCAAGGCAATCAAGGCAAGAAGGAGTTATACAAGACAAAGGAGTAAATACTCCAACAGCACACTAAAAGTGTAACAGCCACCTACTTAAGTGCAATCAAAATGGTGGCTGTGAAACCTTCCTAGTCATGAAAAGCAATCAAAGAGGGAGCTACCATCTGACCAAGCAAGGCGCCTCACCTCCCCTGGCCAGGTGCATTGCGCCACCTTGGAGCTGGTCAGCAGCCAACCAATTAATTGTAAATGCTTCTTTATGATAGCTTAGGATTCCTTGTAAACATTGAGCTGGTCAGCAGCCATTGTAATTGTTCTTTATGATAGCCTAGGATTCCTTGTAGACATTGAGCTGGTCAGCAGCCAATGTAATTGCTCTTTATGCTAGCCTAGGATTCCTTGTAGCCTTAAATGGCAAAGAATTGGTCACTTCTTTGTAATCAGAACCAGCCTCCCTCACTATATATAGGGAGCGCATGGAGCATGGAAGAACAACTTTGTTTTTGAGCAAAAACATTACCTTGTGTAATTGAGTCCTTACTCTTTGGTTCTGGATTGAACCAGACTTTGTTACTCTTGCAAAAAATAACTTGTTTGCAAATTTGGAAAAATGTGTTTTTTGCACGAAACAAGTTATTTTTCTAGGCTTTGTTATAAGCTCTCAAGGAGTGCATGTGGATGAAGCAAAGGTGAAGGCAATCCAAGAGTGGCCAACACCTAAAAATGTGACTGAGGTAAGAAGCTTTCATGGTTTAGCAAGTTTCTATAGGAGGTTTGTTAAGGACTTTAGTACTATTGCTGCACCTCTTAATGAAATTGTTAAAAAGGAAGTTGGTTTTAAATGGGGTGAGAAACAAGAACAAGCTTTTTCAATTCTTAAAGAAAAGCTCACCCAAGCACCAATTCTAGCATTGCCTAATTTTTCAAAATCTTTTGAAATTGAGTGTGATGCTTCCAATGTTGGAATTGGGGCTGTTTTAATGCAAGAAGGACATCCAATTGCTTATTATAGTGAGAAATTAAAAGGGGCTGCCCTAAATTACTCAACTTATGATAAGGAATTGTATGCCTTAGTAAGGGCATTGCAAACATGGCAACATTACTTGCTGCCAAAAGAATTTGTCATTCATAGTGATCATGAGTCCTTGAAGTACTTAAAAGGACAAGGTAAGTTGAACAAGAAGCATGCTAAATGGGTTGAATTTTTGGAGCAATTTCCTTATGTGATTAAGCACAAGAAGGGTAAGGCAAATGTTGTGGCTGATGCATTATCAAGAAGGTATGCATTACTCTCTACTCTTGAAACTAAAGTTTTTGGACTTGAACACATTAAGGAATTGTATGAGCATGATCTTGATTTTTCTGAAAAATATGTTGATTGTGTGCATGCTGCCCATAATGGATTTTTTAGGCACAATGATTATTTGTTCAAAGAGAAAAGGTTGTGTGTGCCAAAAGGATCCATTAGAGACCTCTTGGTCAAAGAGGCGCATGAGGGGGGGTTAATGGGACACTTTGGTGTTCCTAAAACTTTGGAATTTTTACAAGAACATTTTTATTGGCCTCACATGAAAGTTGATGTGCAAAAGTATTGTGAAAGGTGTATTGTTTGCAAAAAGGCCAAATCCAAAGTTTTACCCCATGGTTTGTATACTCCTTTACCTGTTCCTGAATATCCTTGGATTGACCTTTCCATGGACTTTGTTTTGGGGCTGCCAAGAACAAAGACTGGAAAAGATTCTATTTTTGTTGTTGTGGACAGGTTCTCAAAAATGGCACACTTCATCCCTTGCAAAAAGGTGGATGATGCTTGCCACATTGCTGATTTGTTCTTCAAAGAGGTGGTGCGCCTACATGGCCTACCAAAGAGTATAGTGTCCGATCGTGACGCTAAGTTTCTAAGCCACTTCTGGAGAACTTTGTGGGGTAAGGTGGGAACTAAGTTACTATTCTCTACAACTTGTCATCCCCAAACTGATGGGCAAACTGAGGTAGTAAACAGAACTCTCTCTACTCTTTTAAGGGCTGTGCTTTCAAAGAATTTGAAAATGTGGGAAACATGGCTGCCCCATGTTGAATTTGCTTATAATAGGGCTGTCCATAGTACTACAAATCATTCCCCATTTGAGATTGTGTATGGTTATAATCCTTTGACTCCTCTTGATTTGTTACCTTTACCTAACACATCTCTGTTGAAGCATAAAGATGGCAAAGCAAAAGCTGAATTTGTGAAAAGTTTGCATGAGAAAATTAAATTGCAAATTGAAAAGAAGAATGAAAGCTATGCCAAAAACGCCAATAAAGGGCGCAAACGGGTTATCTTTGAACCCGGAGATTGGGTTTGGATCCATATGAGAAAGGAAAGGTTTCCTTCACAAAGGAAATCCAAGTTAATGCCTAGGGGCGATGGCCCTTTCCAAGTGATTGCCAAAGTTAATGATAATGCTTACAAGATTGACCTTCCTGGTGAGTATGGTGTTAGTGCCACTTTCAATGTTGCTGACTTGTCTCCTTTTGATGTAGGTGATGAAGACTTCAATTCGAGGTCGAATTCTTTTCAAGAGGGGGCGAATGATGAGGACATGGAGGTCCAAGAAGCCATTCAAAGCCTAGGAGGCCCAATTACTAGGGCAATGTCAAGAAGGGCGCAAGAAGGCTTAGTCCAATTTATGACTAAGACAATTGCGAACATGGGCAAAGATGTAATTGCACCAAAGACCATGCTTGTCATACAAGACATGGAGGAGGCGCAACATGCATAACCAGCCAGCCATGTTATTTTGTTTTGAATAAAGTGCATGTGACCAATTGATTTATTTGGGACCAAGGCACTAAGTTATTTAATTCCTTTTTATTTTTGTGTGTTTAATCCACTTCAAGTGGTGGTGTGTGGCGCAAAGAGGAGGGTCCCATAAACTCTCAACAGCTCTTTGTGTAATTCAAGTGATCTGATGACAAGGAAAGACAAAGGAATTCAAGGCAATCAAGGCAAGAAGGAGTTATACAAGACAAAGGAGTAAATACTCCAACAGCACACTAAAAGTGTAACAGCCACCTACTTAAGTGCAATCAAAATGGTGGCTGTGAAACCTTCCTAGTCATGAAAAGCAATCAAAGAGGGAGCTACCATCTGACCAAGCAAGGCGCCTCACCTCCCCTGGCCAGGTGCATTGCGCCACCTTGGAGCTGGTCAGCAGCCAACCAATTAATTGTAAATGCTTCTTTATGATAGCTTAGGATTCCTTGTAAACATTGAGCTGGTCAGCAGCCATTGTAATTGTTCTTTATGATAGCCTAGGATTCCTTGTAGACATTGAGCTGGTCAGCAGCCAATGTAATTGCTCTTTATGCTAGCCTAGGATTCCTTGTAGCCTTAAATGGCAAAGAATTGGTCACTTCTTTGTAATCAGAACCAGCCTCCCTCACTATATATAGGGAGCGCATGGAGCATGGAAGAACAACTTTGTTTTTGAGCAAAAACATTACCTTGTGTAATTGAGTCCTTACTCTTTGGTTCTGGATTGAACCAGACTTTGATCTTACCAAGAATCCTTTCTTGTGGTGATCCTCATTTCCATAGGCTTATCCTTGTCTTGGATTAGACCAAGGTGGCGCCCCTTGCCTCCCATCCATTCTTCTTGTTCCTTGCTTCCTAAATTGCTCTCTTGTTTGTTTGTTATAACAAGAACTCTTAATTCTCACTTCCTTTTTGTTCACTTGTTCTTATTCTGTTCACTAGTTTCTTGTTAAAATAAGAACCATCCTTTCTTGCTTTTCTTTCTTAAAGATTGAAAATCACAAGTTCTTAGTCACAACCAGAATCTAAGTGGTGAATTCAAGTCATTGGCCAAGTTGTTACAACAAGGAGGCCATCAACTTCTTTGTACCGTGTTCGTCTCGTTCGTCCCTCTTCGTCCTCCCATTTGATCCGTTGGCCTTCTTTGGACCATGTTCGTCTCGTTCGTCCATTTTCGTCCTCCCATTTGATCCGTTGCCCTTCTTTGTTCCAAGTTCGTCTCGTTCGTCCCTCTTCGTCCTCCCATTTGATCCCTTGGCCTTCCTTGTACCAAGTTCGTCTCGTTCGTCCCTCTTCGTCCTCCCATTTGATCCGTAGGCCATCTTTGGACCAAGCTCATCTCGTTCGTCCATCTTCGTCCTCCCATTTGATCCGTTGGCCTTCTTTGTACCAAGTTCGTCTCGTTCGTACCTCTTCGTCCTCCCATTTGATCCGTAGGACTTCTTTGGACCAAGTTCCTCTCGTTCGTCACTCTTCGTCCTCCCATTTGATCCGTTGGCCTTCTTTGTACCAAGTTCGTCTCGTTCGTCCCTCTTCGTCCTCCCATTTGATCCGTAGGACTTCTTTGGACCAAGTTCCTCTCGTTCGTCACTCTTCGTCCTCCCATTTCATCCGTTGGCCTTCTTTGTACCAAGTTCGTCTCGTTCGTCCCTCTTCGTCCACCCATTTGATCCCTTGGCCTTCTTTGTACCAAGTTCGTCTCGTTCGTCCCTCTTCGTCCTCCCATTTGATCCCTAGGCCTTCTTTGGACCAAGTTCGTCTCGTTCGTCATTCTTCGTCCTCCCATTTGATCCGTTGGCATTCTTTGGTCCAAGTTCGTCTTGTTCGTCCCTCTTCGTCCTCCCATTTGATCCGTAGGCCTTCTTTGGACAAAGTTCGTCTCGTTCGTCCCTCTACGTCCTCCCATTTGATCCGTAGGCCTTCTTTGGACCAAGTTCGTCTCGTTCGTCCCTCTTCGTCCTCCCATTTGATCCGTTGGCCTTCTTTGTACCAAGTTCGTCTCGTTCGTCCCTCTTCGTCCTCCCATTTGATCCGTTGGCCTTCTTTGTACCAAGTTCGTCTCCTTCGTCCCTCTTCGTCCTGCCATTTGATCCGTAGGCCTTCTTTGGACCAACTTCGTCTCGTTCGTCCATCTTCACCCTCCCATTTGATCCCTTGGCCTTGTTTGTACCATGTTCTTCTCGTTCGTCCCTCTTCGTCCTCCCATTTGATCCGTAGGCCTTCTTTGGACAAAGTTCGTCTCGTTCGTCCCTCTTCGTCCTCCCAATTGATCCGTAGGCCTTCTTTGGACCAAGTTCGTCTCGTTCGTCTCTCTTAGTCCTCCCATTTGATCCGTTGGCCTTCTTTGTACCAAGTTCGTCTCGTTCGTCCATCTTCGTTCTCCCATTTGATCCCTTGGCCTTCTTTGTACCGTGTTCGTCTCGTTCGTCCCTCTTCGTCCTCCCATTTGATCCGTAGGCCTTCTTTGGACCATGTTCGTCTCGTTCGTCCATTTTTGTCCTCCCATTTGATCCGTTGCCCTTCTTTGTTCCAAGTTCGTCTCGATCGTCCATCTACGTCCTCCCATTTGATCCGTAGGACTTCTTTGGACCAAGTTCGTCTCGTTCGTCCCTCTTCGTCCTCCCATTTGATCCGTAGGCCTTCTTTGGACCATGTTCGTCTCGTTCGTCCATCTTCGTCCTCCCATTTGATCCGTTGCCCATCTTTGTTCCAAGTTCGTCTCGTTCGTCCATCTACGTCCTCCCATTTGATCCGTAGGCCTTCTTTGTACCAGGTTCGTCTCGTTCGTCCCTCTTCGTCCTCCCATTTGATCCCTTGGCCTTCCTTGTACCAAGTTCGTCTCGTTCGTCCCTCTTCGTCCTCCCATTTGATCCGTACGCCTTCTTTGGACAAAGTTCGTCTCGTTCGTCCCTCTTCGTCCTCCCAATTGATCCGTAGGCCTTCTTTGGACCAAGTTCGTCTCGTTCGTCTCTCTTAGTCCTCCCATTTGATCCGTTGGCCTTCTTTGTACCAAGTTCGTCTCGTTCGTCCCTCTTCGTCCTCCCATTTGATCCCTAGGCCTTCTTTGGACCAAGTTCGTCTCGTTCGTCATTCTTCGTCCTCCCATTTGATCCGTTGGCATTCTTTGGTCCAAGTTCGTCTTGTTCGTCCCTCTTCGTCCTCCCATTTGATCCGTAGGCCTTCTTTGGACAAAGTTCGTCTCGTTCGTCCCTCTACGTCCTCCCATTTGATCCGTAGGCCTTCTTTGGACCAAGTTCGTCTCGTTCGTCCCTCTTCGTCCTCCCATTTGATCCGTTGGCCTTCTTTGTACCAAGTTCGTCTCGTTCGTCCTCCCATTTGATCCGTTGGCCTTCTTTGTACCAAGTTCGTCTCCTTCGTCCCTCTTCGTCCTGCCATTTGATCCGTAGGCCTTCTTTGGACCAACTTCGTCTCGTTCGTCCATCTTCACCCTCCCATTTGATCCCTTGGCCTTGTTTGTACCATGTTCTTCTCGTTCGTCCCTCTTCGTCCTCCCATTTGATCCGTAGGCCTTCTTTGGACAAAGTTCGTCTCGTTCGTCCCTCTTCGTCCTCCCAATTGATCCGTAGGCCTTCTTTGGACCAAGTTCGTCTCGTTCGTCTCTCTTAGTCCTCCCATTTGATCCGTTGGCCTTCTTTGTACCAAGTTCGTCTCGTTCGTCCATCTTCGTTCTCCCATTTGATCCCTTGGCCTTCTTTGTACCGTGTTCGTCTCGTTCGTCCCTCTTCGTCCTCCCATTTGATCCGTAGGCCTTCTTTGGACCATGTTCGTCTCGTTCGTCCATTTTTGTCCTCCCATTTGATCCGTTGCCCTTCTTTGTTCCAAGTTCGTCTCGATCGTCCATCTACGTCCTCCCATTTGATCCGTAGGACTTCTTTGGACCAAGTTCGTCTCGTTCGTCCCTCTTCGTCCTCCCATTTGATCCGTAGGCCTTCTTTGGACCATGTTCGTCTCGTTCGTCCATCTTCGTCCTCCCATTTGATCCGTTGCCCATCTTTGTTCCAAGTTCGTCTCGTTCGTCCATCTACGTCCTCCCATTTGATCCGTAGGCCTTCTTTGTACCAGGTTCGTCTCGTTCGTCCCTCTTCGTCCTCCCATTTGATCCCTTGGCCTTCCTTGTACCAAGTTCGTCTCGTTCGTCCCTCTTCGTCCTCCCATTTGATCCGTACGCCTTCTTTGGACAAAGTTCGTCTCGTTCGTCCCTCTTCGTCCTCCCAATTGATCCGTAGGCCTTCTTTGGACCAAGTTCGTCTCGTTCGTCTCTCTTAGTCCTCCCATTTGATCCGTTGGCCTTCTTTGTACCAAGTTCGTCTCGTTCGTCCCTCTTCGTCCTCCCATTTGATCCCTAGGCCTTCTTTGGACCAAGTTCGTCTCGTTCGTCCATCTTCGTCCTCCCATTTGATCCGTTGGCATTCTTTGGTCCAAGTTCGTCTTGTTCGTCCCTCTTCGTCCTCCCATTTGATCCGTAGGCCTTCTTTGGACAAAGTTCGTCTCGTTCGTCCCTCTACGTCCTCCCATTTGATCCGTAGGCCTTCTTTGGACCAAGTTCGTCTCGTTCGTCCCTCTTCGTCCTCCCATTTGATCCGTTGGCCTTCTTTGTACCAAGTTCGTCTCGTTCGTCCCTCTTCGTCCTCCCATTTGATCCGTAGGCCTTCTTTGGACCAACTTCGTCTCGTTCGTCCATCTTCACCCTCCCATTTGATCCCTTGGCCTTGTTTGTACCATGTTCTTCTCGTTCGTCCCTCTTCGTCCTCCCATTTGATCCGTAGGCCTTCTTTGGACCATGTTCGTCTCGTTCGTCCATCTTCGTCCTCCCATTTGATCCGTTGCCCTTCTTTGTTCCAAGTTCATCTCGTTCGTCCATCTACGTCCTCCCATTTGATCCGTAGGCCTTCTTTGTACCAGGTTCGTCTCGTTCGTCCCTCTTCGTCCTCCCATTTGATCCGTAGGACTTCTTTGGACCAAGTTCGTCTCGTTCGTCACTCGTCGTCCTCCCATTTGATCCGTTGGCCTTCTTTGTACCAAGTTCGTCTCGTTCGTCCCTCTTCGTCCTCCCATTTGATCCCTTGGCCTTCCTTGTACCAAGTTCGTCTCGTTCGTCCCTCTTCGTCCTCCCATTTGATCCGTACGCCTTCTTTGGACAAAGTTCGTCTCGTTCGTCCCTCTTCGTCCTCCCATTTGATCCGTAGGACTTCTTTGGACCAAGTTCGTCTCGTTCGTCACTCGTCGTCCTCCCATTTGATCCGTTGGCCTTCTTTGTACCAAGTTCGTCTCGTTCGTCCCTCTTCGTCCTCCCATTTGATCCCTTGGCCTTCCTTGTGCCAAGTTCGTCTCGTTCGTCCCTCTTCGTCCTCCCATTTGATCCGTAGGCCTTCTTTGGACCATGTTCGTCTCGTTCGTCCATCTTCGTCCTCCCATTTGATCCGTTGCCCTTCTTTGTTCCAAGTTCGTCTCGTTCGTCCATCTACGTCCTCCCATTTGATCCGTAGGCCTTCTTTGTACCAAGTTCGTCTCGTTCGTTCCTCTTCGTCCTCCCATTTGATCCGTAGGACTTCTTTGGACCAAGTTCGTCTCGTTCGTCCCACTTCGTCCTCCCATTTGATCCGTAGGCCATCTTTGGACCTCGCTCATCTCGTTCGTCCATCTTCGTCCTCCCATTTGATCCGTAGGCCTTCTTTTTACCAAGTTCGTCTCGTTCGTCCCTCTTCGTCCTCCCATTTGATCCGTAGGCCATCTTTGGACCAAGCTCATCTCGTTCGTCCATCTTCGTCCTCCCATTTGATCCGTTGGCCTTCTTTGTACCAAGTTCGTCTCGTTCGTCCCTCTTCGTCCTCCCATTTGATCCGTAGGACTTCTTTGGACCAAGTTCCTCTCGTTCGTCACTCTTCGTCCTCCCATTTCATCCGTTGGCCTTCTTTGTACCAAGTTCGTCTCGTTCGTCCCTCTTCGTCCACCCATTTGATCCCTTGGCCTTCTTTGTACCAAGTTCGTCTCGTTCGTCCCCATTTGATCCCTTGGCCTTCTTTGTACCAAGTTCGTCTCGTTCGTCCCTCTTCGTCCTCCCATTTGATCTCTAGGCCTTCTTTGGACCAAGTTCGTCTCGTTCGTCCATCTTCGTCCTCCCATTTGATCCGTTGGCATTCTTTGGTCCAAGTTCGTCTTGTTCGTCCCTCTACGTCCTCCCATTTGATCCGTAGGCCTTCTTTGGACAAAGTTCGTCTCGTTCGTCCCTCTACGTCCTCCCATTTGATCCGTAGGCCTTCTTTGGACCAAGTTCGTCTCGTTCGTCCCTCTTCGTCCTCCCATTTGATCCGTTGGCCTTCTTTGTACCAAGTTCGTCTCGTTCGTCCCTCTTCGTCCTCCCATTTGATCCGTTGGCCTTCTTTGTACCAAGTTCGTCTCATTCGTCCCTCTTCGTCCTCCCATTTGATCCGTAGGCCTTCTTTGGACCAACTTCGTCTCGTTCGTCCATCTTCACCCTCCCATTTGATCCCTTGGCCTTGTTTGTACCATGTTCTTCTCGTTCGTCCCTCTTCGTCCTCCCATTTGATCCGTAGGCCTTCTTTGGACCATGTTCGTCTCGTTCGTCCATCTTCGTCCTCCCATTTGATCCGTTGCCCTTCTTTGTTCCAAGTTCGTCACATTCGTCCATCTACGTCCTCCCATTTGATCCGTAGGCCTTCTTTGTACCAGGTTCGTCTCGTTCGTCCCTCTTCGTCCTCCCATTTGATCCGTAGGACTTCTTTGGACCAAGTTCGTCTCGTTCGTCCCTCTTCGTCCTCCCATTTGATCCGTACGCCTTCTTTGGACAAAGTTCGTCTCGTTCGTCACTCGTCGTCCTCCCATTTGATCCGTTGGCCTTCTTTGTACCAAGTTCGTCTCGTTCGTCCCTCTTCGTCCTCCCATTTGATCCCTTGGCCTTCCTTGTACCAAGTTCGTCTCGTTCGTCCCTCTTCGTCCTCCCATTTGATCCGTAGGCCTTCTTTGGACCATGTTCGTCTCGTTCGTCCATCTTCGTCCTCCCATTTGATCCGTTGCCCTTCTTTGTTCCAAGTTCGTCTCGTTCGTCCATCTACGTCCTCCCATTTGATCCGTAGGCCTTCTTTGTACCAAGTTCGTCTCGTTCGTTCCTCTTCGTCCTCCCATTTGATCCGTAGGACTTCTTTGGACCAAGTTCGTCTCGTTCGTACCACTTCGTCCTCCCATTTGATCCGTAGGCCATCTTTGGACCTCGCTCATCTCGTTCGTCCATCTTCGTCCTCCCATTTGATCCGTAGGCCTTCTTTGTACCAAGTTCGTCTCGTTCGTCCCTCTTCGTCCTCCCATTTGATCCGTAGGCCATCTTTGGACCAAGCTCATCTCGTTCGTCCATCTTCGTCCTCCCATTTGATCCGTTGGCCTTCTTTGTACCAAGTTCGTCTCGTTCGTCCCTCTTCGTCCTGCCATTTGATCCGTAGGACTTCTTTGGACCAAGTTCCTCTCGTTCGTCACTCTTCGTCCTCCCATTTCATCCGTTGGCCTTCTTTGTACCAAGTTCGTCTCGTTCGTCCCTCTTCGTCCACCCATTTGATCCCTTGGCCTTCTTTGTACCAAGTTCGTCTCGTTCGTCCCCATTTGATCCCTTGGCCTTCTTTGTACCATGTTCGTCTCGTTCGTCCCTCTTCGTCCTCCCATTTGATCCCTAGGCCTTCTTTGGACCAAGTTCGTCTCGTTCGTCCATCTTCGTCCTCCCATTTGATCCGTTGGCATTCTTTGGTCCAAGTTCGTCTTGTTCGTCCCTCTTCGTCCTCCCATTTGATCCGTAGGCCTTCTTTGGACAAAGTTCGTCTCGTTCGTCCCTCTACGTCCTCCCATTTGATCCGTAGGCCTTCTTTGGACCAAGTTCGTCTCGTTCGTCCCTCTTCGTCCTCCCATTTGATCCGTTGGCCTTCTTTGTACCAAGTTCGTCTCGTTCGTCCCTCTTCGTCCTCCCATTTGATCCGTTGGCCTTCTTTGTACCAAGTTCGTCTCCTTCGTCCCTCTTCGTCCTCCCATTTGATCCGTAGGCCTTCTTTGGACCAACTTCGTCTCGTTCGTCCATCTTCACCCTCCCATTTGATCCCTTGGCCTTGTTTGTACCATGTTCTTCTCGTTCGTCCCTCTTCGTCCTCCCATTTGATCCGTAGGCCTTCTTTGGACCATGTTCGTCTCGTTCGTCCATCTTCGTCCTCCCATTTGATCCGTTGCCCTTCTTTGTTCCAGGTTCGTCTCATTCGTCCATCTACGTCCTCCCATTTGATCCGTAGGCCTTCTTTGTACCAGGTTCGTCTCGTTCGTCCCTCTTCGTCCTCCCATTTGATCCGTAGGACTTCTTTGGACCAAGTTCGTCTCGTTCGTCCCTCTTCGTCCTCCCATTTGATCCGTACGCCTTCTTTGGACAAAGTTCGTCTCGTTCGTCCCTCTTCGTCCTCCCAATTGATCCGTAGGCCTTCTTTGGACCAAGTTCGTCTCGTTCGTCTCTCTTAGTCCTCCCATTTGATCCGTTGGCCTTCTTTGTACCAAGTTCGTCTCGTTCGTCCATCTTCGTTCTCCCATTTGATCCCTTGGCCTTCTTTGTACCGTGTTCGTCTCGTTCGTCCCTCTTCGTCCTCCCATTTGATCCGTAGGCCTTCTTTGGACCATGTTCGTCTCGTTCGTCCATTTTCGTCCTCCCATTTGATCCGTTGCCCTTCTTTGTTCCAAGTTCGTCTCGATCGTCCATCTACGTCCTCCCATTTGATCCGTAGGACTTCTTTGGACCAAGTTCGTCTCGTTCGTCCCTCTTCGTCCTCCCATTTGATCCGTAGGCCTTCTTTGGACCATGTTCGTCTCGTTCGTCCATCTTCGTCCTCCCATTTGATCCGTTGCCCTTCTTTGTTCCAAGTTCGTCTCGTTCGTCCATCTACGTCCTCCCATTTGATCCGTAGGCCTTCTTTGTACCAGGTTCGTCTCGTTCGTCCCTCTTCGTCCTCCCATTTGATCCCTTGGCCTTCCTTGTACCAAGTTCGTCTCGTTCGTCCCTCTTCGTCCTCCCATTTGATCCGTACGCCTTCTTTGGACAAAGTTCGTCTCGTTCGTCCCTCTTCGTCCTCCCAATTGATCCGTAGGCCTTCTTTGGACCAAGTTCGTCTCGTTCGTCTCTCTTAGTCCTCCCATTTGATCCGTTGGCCTTCTTTGTACCAAGTTCGTCTCGTTCGTCCCTCTTCGTCCTCCCATTTGATCCCTAGGCCTTCTTTGGACCAAGTTCGTCTCGTTCGTCCATCTTCGTCCTCCCATTTGATCCGTTGGCATTCTTTGGTCCAAGTTCGTCTTGTTCGTCCCTCTTCGTCCTCCCATTTGATCCGTAGGCCTTCTTTGGACAAAGTTCATCTCGTTCGTCCCTCTACGTCCTCCCATTTGATCCGTAGGCCTTCTTTGGACCAAGTTCGTCTCGTTCGTCCCTCTTCGTCCTCCCATTTGATCCGTTGGCCTTCTTTGGACCAAGTTCGTCTCGTTCGTCCCTCTTCGTCCTCCCATTTGATCCGTAGGCCTTCTTTGAACCAACTTCGTCTCGTTCGTCCATCTTCACCCTCCCATTTGATCCCTTGGCCTTGTTTGTACCATGTTCTTCTCGTTCGTCCCTCTTCGTCCTCCCATTTGATCCGTAGGCCTTCTTTGGACCATGTTCGTCTCGTTCGTCTCTCTTAGTCCTCCCATTTGATCCGTTGGCCTTCTTTGTACCAAGTTCGTCTCGTTCGTCCCTCTTCGTCCTCCCATTTGATCCCTAGGCCTTCTTTGGACCAAGTTCGTCTCGTTCGTCCATCTTCGTCCTCCCATTTGATCCGTTGGCATTCTTTGGTCCAAGTTCGTCTTGTTCGTCCCTCTTCGTCCTCCCATTTGATCCGTAGGCCTTCTTTGGACAAAGTTCATCTCGTTCGTCCCTCTACGTCCTCCCATTTGATCCGTAGGCCTTCTTTGGACCAAGTTCGTCTCGTTCGTCCCTCTTCGTCCTCCCATTTGATCCGTTGGCCTTCTTTGTACCAAGTTCGTCTCGTTCGTCCCTCTTCGTCCTCCCATTTGATCCGTAGGCCTTCTTTGAACCAACTTCGTCTCGTTCGTCCATCTTCACCCTCCCATTTGATCCCTTGGCCTTGTTTGTACCATGTTCTTCTCGTTCGTCCCTCTTCGTCCTCCCATTTGATCCGTAGGCCTTCTTTGGACCATGTTCGTCTCGTTCGTCCATCTTCGTCCTCCCATTTGATCCGTTGCCCTTCTTTGTTCCAAGTTCGTCTCGTTCGTCCATCTACGTCCTCCCATTTGATCCGTAGGCCTTCTTTGTACCAGGTTCGTCTCGTTCGTCCCTCTTCGTCCTCCCATTTGATCCGTAGGACTTCTTTGGACCAAGTTTGTCTCGTTCGTCACTCGTCGTCCTCCCATTTGATCCGTTGGCCTTCTTTGTACCAAGTTCGTCTCGTTCGTCCCTCTTCGTCCTCCCATTTGATCCCTTGGCCTTCCTTGTACCAAGTTCGTCTCGTTCGTCCCTCTTCGTCCTCCCATTTGATCCGTACGCCTTCTTTGGACAAAGTTCGTCTCGTTCGTCCCTCTTCGTCCTCCCATTTGATCCGTAGGCCTTCTTTGGACCATGTTCGTCTCGTTCGTCCATCTTCGTCTTCCCATTTGATCCGTTGCCCTTCTTTGTTCCAAGTTCGTCTCGTTCGTCCATCTACGTCCTCCCATTTGATCCGTAGGCCTTCTTTGTACCAAGTTCGTCTCGTTCGTTCCTCTTCGTCCTCCCATTTGATCCGTAGGACTTCTTTGGACCAAGTTCGTCTCGTTCGTCCCACTTCGTCCTCCCATTTGATCCGTAGGCCATCTTTGGACCTCGCTCATCTCGTTCGTCCATCTTCGTCCTCCCATTTGATCCGTAGGCCTTCTTTGTACCAAGTTCGTCTCGTTCGTTCCTCTTCGTCCTCCCATTTGATCCGTAGGACTTCTTTGGACCTAGTTCGTCTCGTTCGTCCCTCTTCGTCCTCCCATTTGATCCCTTGGCCTTCCTTGTACCAAGTTCGTCTCGTTCGTCCCTCTTCATCCTCCCATTTGATCCGTACGCCTTCTTTGGACAAAGTTCGTCTTGTTCGTCCCTCTTCGTCCTCCCAATTGATCCGTAGGCCTTCTTTGGACCAAGTTCGTCTCGTTCGTCTCTCTTAGTCCTCCCATTTGATCCGTTGGCCTTCTTTGTACCAAGTTTGTCTCGTTCGTCCATCTTCGTTCACCAATTTGATCCCTTGGCCTTCTTTGTACCGTGTTCGTCTCGTTCGTCCCTCTTCGTCCTCCCATTTGATCCGTAGGCCTTCTTTGGACCATGTTCGTCTCGTTCGTCCATTTTCGTCCTCCCATTTGATCCGTTGCCCTTCTTTGTTCCAAGTTCGTCTCGATCGTCCATCTACGTCCTCCCATTTGATCCGTAGGACTTCTTTGGACCAAGTTCGTCTCGTTCGTCCATCTTCGTCCTCCCATTTGATCCGTTGTCCTTCTTTGTACCAAGTTCGTCTCGTTCGTCCCTCTTCGTCCTCCCATTTGATCCGATGGCCTTCTTTGTACCAAGTTCGTCTCGTTCGTCCCTCTTCGTCCTCCCATTTGATCCGTAGGCCTTCTTTGGACCAAGTTCGTCTCGTTCGTCCATCTTCGTCCTCCCATTTGATCCGCTGGCATTCTTTTTTTCAAGTTCGTCTCGTTCGTCCCTCTCCTTCCTCCCATTTCATCCGTAGGCCTTCTTTGGACAAAGTTCGTCTCGTTCGTCCCTCTTCGTCCTCCCATTTGATCCGTAGGCCTTCTTTGGACCATGTTCGTCTCGTTCGTCCATCTTCGTCCTCCCATTTGATCCCTTGGCCTTCTTTGTACCATGTTCGTCTCGTTCGTCCCTCTTCGTCCTCCCATTTGATCCGTAGGCCTTCTTTGGACCATGTTCGTCTCGTTCGTCCATCTTCGTCCTCCCATTTGATCCGTTGCCCTTCTTTGTTCCAAGTTCGTCTCGTTCGTCCATCTACGTCCTCCCATTTGATCCGTAGGCCTTCTTTGTACCAAGATCGTCTCGTTCGTCCCTCTTCGTCCTCCCATTTGATCCGTAGGACTTCGTTGGACCAAATTCGTCTCGTTCGTCACTCTTCGTCCTCCCATTTGATCCGTTGGCCTTCTTTGTACCAAGTGCGTCTCGTTCGTCCCTCTTCGTCCTCCCATTTGATCCCTTGGCCTTCCTTGTACCAAGTTCGTCTCGTTCGTCCCTCTTCGTCCTCCCATTTGATCCGTACGCCTTCTTTGGACAAAGTTCGTCATGTTCGTCCCTCTTCGTCCTCCCAATTGATCCGTAGGCCTTCTTTGTACCAAGTTCGTCTCGTTCGTCCCTCTTCGTCCTCCCATTTGATCCGTAGGCCTTCTTTGGACCAAGTTCGTCTCGTTCGTCCATCTTCGTCCTCCCATTTGATCCCTTGGCCTTCTTTGTACCATGTTCGTCTCGTTCTTCCCTCTCCGTCCTCCCATTTGATCCGTAGGCCTTCTTTGGACCATGTTCGTCTCGTTCGTCCATCTTCGTCCTCCCATTTGATCTGTTGACCTTCTTTGTTCCAAGTTCGTCTCGTTCGTCCATCTACGTCCTCCCATTTGATCCGTAGGCCTTCTTTGGACCAAGTTCGTCTCGTTCGTCCCTCTTCGTCCTCCCATTTGATCCGTTGCCCTTCTTTGTTCCAAGTTCGTCTCGTTCGTCCATCTACGTCCTCCCATTTGATCCGTAGGCCTTCATTGTACCAAGTTCGTCTCGTTCGTACCTCTTCGTCCTCCCATTTGATCCGTAGGACTTCTTTGGACCAAGTTCCTCTCGTTCGTCACTCTTCGTCCTCCCATTTGATCCGTTGGCCTTCTTTGTACCAAGTTCATCTCGTTCGTCCCACTTCGTCCTCCCATTTGATCCCTTGGCCTTCCTTGTACCAAGTTCGTCTCGTTCGTCCCTCTTCGTCCTCCCATTTGATCCCTTGGCCTTCTTTGTACCAAGTTCGTCTCGTTCGTCCCTTTTCGTCCTCCTATTTGATCCCTAGGCCTTCTTTGGACCAAGTTCGTCTCGTTCGTCCCTCTTCGTCCTCCCATTTGATCCGTAGGCCATCTTTGGACCAAGCTTATCTCGTTCGTCCATCTTCGTCCTCCCATTTGATCCGTAGGCCTTCTTTGGACCAAGTTCGTCTCGTTCGTCCATCTTCGTCCTCCCATTTGATCCCTTGGCCCTGTTTGTACCATGTTCTTCTCGTTCGTCCCTCTTCGTCCTCCCATTTGATCCGTAGGCCTTCTTTGGACCATGTTCGTCTCGTTCGTCCATCTTCGTCCTCCCATTTGATCCGTTGCCCTTCTTTGTTCCAAGTTCGTCTCGTTCGTCCATCTACGTCCTCCCATTTGATCCGTAGGCCTTCTTTGTACCAAGATCGTCTCGTTCGTCCCTCTTCGTCCTCCCATTTGATCCGTAGGACTTCGTTGGACCAAATTCGTCTCGTTCGTCACTCTTCGTCCTCCCATTTGATCCGTTGGCCTTCTTTGTACCAAGTGCGTCTCGTTCGTCCCTCTTCGTCCTCCCATTTGATCCCTTGGCCTTCCTTGTACCAAGTTCGTCTCGTTCGTCCCTCTTCGTCCTCCCATTTGATCCGTACGCCTTCTTTGGACAAAGTTCGTCATGTTCGTCCCTCTTCGTCCTCCCAATTGATCCGTAGGCCTTCTTTGTACCAAGTTCGTCTCGTTCGTCCCTCTTCGTCCTCCCATTTGATCCGTAGGCCTTCTTTGGACCAAGTTCGTCTCGTTCGTCCATCTTCGTCCTCCCATTTGATCCCTTGGCCTTCTTTGTACCATGTTCGTCTCGTTCTTCCCTCTCCGTCCTCCCATTTGATCCGTAGGCCTTCTTTGGACCATGTTCGTCTCGTTCGTCCATCTTCGTCCTCCCATTTGATCTGTTGACCTTCTTTGTTCCAAGTTCGTCTCGTTCGTCCATCTACGTCCTCCCATTTGATCCGTAGGCCTTCTTTGGACCAAGTTCGTCTCGTTCGTCCCTCTTCGCCCTCCCATTTGATCCGTTGCCCTTCTTTGTTCCAAGTTCGTCTCGTTCGTCCATCTACGTCCTCCCATTTGATCCGTAGGCCTTCATTGTACCAAGTTCGTCTCGTTCGTACCTCTTCGTCCTCCCATTTGATCCGTAGGACTTCTTTGGACCAAGTTCTTGTCGTTCGTCACTCTTCGTCCTCCCATTTGATCCGTTGGCCTTCTTTGTACCAAGTTCATCTCGTTCGTCCCACTTCGTCCTCCCATTTGATCCCTTGGCCTTCCTTGTACCAAGTTCGTCTCGTTCGTCCCTCTTCGTCCTCCCATTTGATCCCTTGGCCTTCTTTGTACCAAGTTCGTCTCGTTCGTCCCTTTTCGTCCTCCTATTTGATCCCTAGGCCTTCTTTGGACCAAGTTCGTCTCGTTCGTCCCTCTTCGTCCTCCCATTTGATCCGTAGGCCATCTTTGGACCAAGCTTATCTCGTTCGTCCATCTTCGTCCTCCCATTTGATCCGTAGGCCTTCTTTGGACCAAGTTCGTCTCGTTCGTCCAT
This sequence comes from Glycyrrhiza uralensis, assembly GCA_030159175.1. Lineage (NCBI taxonomy): Eukaryota > Viridiplantae > Streptophyta > Magnoliopsida > Fabales > Fabaceae > Glycyrrhiza > Glycyrrhiza uralensis. The sequence goes on from BRZY01000004.1 coordinate 20,979,980, forward strand.
CTTCGTCCTCCCATTTGATCCCTTGGCCTTGTTTGTACCATGTTCTTCTCGTTCGTCCCTCTTCGTCCTCCCATTTGATCCGTAGGCCTTCTTTGGACCATGTTCGTCTCGTTCGTCCATCTTCGTCCTCCCATTTGATCCATTGCCCTTCTTTGTTCCAAGTTCGTCTCGTTAGTCCATCTACGTCCTCCCATTTGATCCGTAGGCCTTCTTTGTACCAAGTTCGTCTCGTTCGTACCTCTTCGTCCTCCCATTTGATCCGTAGGACTTCTTTGGACCAAGTTCCTCTCGTTCGTCACTCTTCGTCCTCCCATTTGATCCGTTGGCCTTCTTTGTACCAAGTTCATCTCGTTCGTCCCACTTCGTCCTCCCATTTGATCCCTTGGCCTTCCTTGTACCATGTTCGTCTCGTTCGTCCCTCTTCGTCCTCCCATTTGATCCGTACACCTTCTTTGGACAAAGTTCGTCTCGTACGTCCCTCTTCGTCCTCCCAATTGATCCGTAGGCCTTCTTTGGACCAAGTTCGTCTCGTTCGTCTCTCTTAGTCCTACCATTTGATCCGTTGGCCTTCTTTGTACCAAGTTAGTCTCGTTCGTCCCTCTTCGTCCTCCCATTTGATCCGTAGGCCTTCTTTGTACCAAGTTCGTCTCGTTCGTCCATCTTCGTTCTCCCATTTGATCCCTTGGCCTTCTTTGTGCCGTGTTCGTCTCGTTCGTCCCTCTTCGTCCTCCCATTTGATCCGTAGGCCTTCTTTGGACCATGTTCGTCTCGTTCGTCCATTTTCGTCCTCCCATTTGATCCGTAGGCCTTCTTTGGACCATGTTTGTCTTGTTCGTCCATCTTCGTCCTCCCATTTGATCCGTTGGACTTCTTTGGACCAAGTTCATCTCGTTTGTCCCTCTTCGTCCTCCCATTTGATCCGTAGGACTTCTTTGGACCATGTTCGTCTCGTTCGTCCCTCTTCGTCCTCCCATTTGACCCCTTGGCCTTCTTTGGACCAAGTTCGTCTCGTTCGTCCATCTTCGTCCTCCCATTTGATCCATTGGCATTCATTGGTCCAAGTTCGTCTTGTTCGTCCCTCTTCGTCCTCCCATTTGATCCGTAGGCCTTCTTTGGACAAAGTTCGTCTCGTTCATCCCTCTACGTCCTCCCAATTGATCCGTAGGCCTTCTTTGGACCAAGTTCGTCTCGTTCGTCCCTCTTCGTCCTCCCAATTGATCCGTTGGCCTTCTTTGTACCAAGTTCGTCTCGTTCGTCCATCTTCGTCCTCCCATTTGATCCGTAGGCCTTCTTTGGACCAAGTTCGTCTCGTTCGTCCTTCTACGTCCTCCCATTTGATCCGTAGGCCTTCTTTGTACCAAGTTCGTCTCGTTCATCCCTCTTCGTCCTCCCATTTGATCCGTAGGACTTCTTTGGACCAAGTACGTCTCGTTCGTCCCTCTTCGTCCTCCCATTTGATCCGTAGGCCTTCTTTGTACCAAGTTCGTCTCGTTCGTCCCTCTTCGTCCTCCCATTTGATCCCTTGGCCTTCTTTGTACCACGTTCGTCTCGTTCGTCCCTTTTCGTCCTCCTATTTGATCCCTAGGCCTTCTTTGGACCAAGTTCGTCTCGTTCGTCCATCTTCGTCCTCCCATTTGATCCGTAGGCCTTCTTTGGACCAAACTCGTCTCGTTCGTCCCTCTTCGTCCCCCCATTTGATCCGTAGGCCTTCTTTGTACCAAGTTCGTCTCGTTCGTCCATCTTCGTTCTCCCATTTGATCCCTTGGCCTTGTTTGTACCATGTTCTTCTCGTTCGTCCCTCTTCGTCCTCCCATTTGATCCGTAGGCCTTCTTTGGACCATGTTCGTCTCGTTCGTCCATCTTCGTCCTCCCATTTGATCCATTGCCCTTCTTTGTTCCAAGTTCGTCTCGTTAGTCCATCTACGTCCTCCCATTTGATCCGTAGGCCTTCTTTGTACCAAGTTCGTCTCGTTCGTACCTCTTCGTCCTCCCATTTGATCCGTAGGACTTCTTTGGACCAAGTTCCTCTCGTTCGTCACTCTTCGTCCTCCCATTTGATCCGTTGGCCTTCTTTGTACCAAGTTCATCTCGTTCGTCCCACTTCGTCCTCCCATTTGATCCCTTGGCCTTCCTTGTACCATGTTCGTCTCGTTCGTCCCTCTTCGTCCTCCCATTTGATCCGTACACCTTCTTTGGACAAAGTTCGTCTCGTACGTCCCTCTTCGTCCTCCCAATTGATCCGTAGGCCTTCTTTGGACCAAGTTCGTCTCGTTCGTCTCTCTTAGTCCTACCATTTGATCCGTTGGCCTTCTTTGTACCAAGTTAGTCTCGTTCGTCCCTCTTCGTCCTCCCATTTGATCCGTAGGCCTTCTTTGTACCAAGTTCGTCTCGTTCGTCCATCTTCGTTCTCCCATTTGATCCCTTGGCCTTCTTTGTACCGTGTTCGTCTCGTTCGTCCCTCTTCGTCCTCCCATTTGATCCGTAGGCCTTCTTTGGACCATGTTCGTCTCGTTCGTCCATTTTCGTCCTCCCATTTGATCCGTAGGCCTTCTTTGGACCATGTTTGTCTTGTTCGTCCATCTTCGTCCTCCCATTTGATCCGTTGGACTTCTTTGGACCAAGTTCATCTCGTTTGTCCCTCTTCGTCCTCCCATTTGATCCGTAGGACTTCTTTGGACCATGTTCGTCTCGTTCGTCCCTCTTCGTCCTCCCATTTGACCCCTTGGCCTTCTTTGGACCAAGTTCGTCTCGTTCGTCCATCTTCGTCCTCCCATTTGATCCATTGGCATTCATTGGTCCAAGTTCGTCTTGTTCGTCCCTCTTCGTCCTCCCATTTGATCCGTAGGCCTTCTTTGGACAAAGTTCGTCTCGTTCATCCCTCTACGTCCTCCCAATTGATCCGTAGGCCTTCTTTGGACCAAGTTCGTCTCGTTCGTCCCTCTTCGTCCTCCCAATTGATCCGTTGGCCTTCTTTGTACCAAGTTCGTCTCGTTCGTCCATCTTCGTCCTCCCATTTGATCCGTAGGCCTTCTTTGGACCAAGTTCGTCTCGTTCGTCCTTCTACGTCCTCCCATTTGATCCGTAGGCCTTCTTTGTACCAAGTTCGTCTCGTTCATCCCTCTTCGTCCTCCCATTTGATCCGTAGGACTTCTTTGGACCAAGTACGTCTCGTTCGTCCCTCTTCGTCCTCCCATTTGATCCGTAGGCCTTCTTTGTACCAAGTTCGTCTCGTTCGTCCCTCTTCGTCCTCCCATTTGATCCCTTGGCCTTCTTTGTACCACGTTCGTCTCGTTCGTCCCTTTTCGTCCTCCTATTTGATCCCTAGGCCTTCTTTGGACCAAGTTCGTCTCGTTCGTCCATCTTCGTCCTCCCATTTGATCCGTAGGCCTTCTTTGGACCAAACTCGTCTCGTTCGTCCCTCTTCGTCCCCCCATTTGATCCGTAGGCCTTCTTTGTACCAAGTTCGTCTCGTTCGTCCATCTTCGTTCTCCCATTTGATCCCTTGGCCTTCTTTGTACCGTGTTCGTCTCGTTCGTCCCTCTTCGTCCTCCCATTTGATCCGTAGGCCTTCTTTGGACCATGTTCGTCTCGTTCGTCCATTTTCGTCCTCCCATTTGATCCGTTGCCCTTCTTTGTTCCAAGTTCGTCTCGATCGTCCATCTACGTCCTCCCATTTGATCCGTAGGACTTCTTTGGACCAAGTTCATCTCGTTTGTCCCGCTTCGTCCTCCCATTTGATCCGTAGGGCTTCTTTGGACCATGTTTGTCTCGTTCGTCCCTCTTCGTCCTCCCATTTGATCCCTAGGCCTTCTTTGGACCAAGTTCGTCTCGTTCGTCCATCTTCGTCCTCCCATTTGATCCGTTGGCATTCTTTGGTCCAAGTTCGTCTTGTTCGTCCCTCTTCGTCCTCCCATTTGATCCGTAGGCCTTCTTTGGACAAAGTTCGTCTCGTTCGTCCCTCTACGTCCTCCCATTCGATCCGTAGGCCTTCTTTGGACCAAGTTCGTCTCGTTCGTCCCTCTTCGTCCTCCCATTTGATCCGTTGGCCTTCTTTGTACCAAGTTCGTCTCGTTCGTCCCTCTTCGTCCTCCCATTTGATCCCTAGGCCTTCTTTGGACCAAGTTCGTCTCGTTCGTCCATCTTCGTCCTCCCATTTGATCCGTTGGCATTCTTTGGTCCAAGTTCGTCTTGTTCGTCCCTCTTCGTCCTCCCATTTGATCCGTAGGCCTTCTTTGGACAAAGTTCGTCTCGTTCGTCCCTCTACGTCCTCCCATTTGATCCGTAGGCCTTCTTTGGACCAAGTTCGTCTCGTTCGTCCATCTTCGTCCTCCCATTTGATCCGTTGGCATTCTTTGGTCCAAGTTCGTCTTGTTCGTCCCTCTTCGTCCTCCCATTTGATCCGTAGGCCTTCTTTGGACAAAGTTCGTCTCGTTCGTCCCTCTACGTCCTCCCATTTGATCCGTAGGCCTTCTTTGGACCAAGTTCGTCTCGTTCGTCCCTCTTCGTCCTCCCATTTGATACGTTGGCCTTCTTTGTACCAAGTTCGTCTCGTTCGTTCCTCTTCGTCCTCCCATTTGATCCGTAGGCCTTCTTTGGACCAAGTTCGTCTCGTTCGTCCATTTTCACCCTCCCATTTGATCCCTTGGCCTTGTTTGTACCATGTTCTTCTCGTTCGTCCCTCTTCGTCCTCCCATTTGATCCGTAGGCCTTCTTTGGACCATGTTCGTCTCGTTCGTCCATCTTCGTCCTCCCATTTGATCCGTTGCCCTTCTTTGTTCCAAGTTCGTCTCGTTCGTCCATCTACGTCCTCCCATTTGATCCGTAGGCCTTCTTTGTACCAAGATCGTCTCGTTCGTCCCTCTTCGTCCTCCCATTTGATCCGTAGGACTTCGTTGGACCAAATTCGTCTAGTTCGTCACTCTTCGTCCTCCCATTTGATCCGTTGGCCTTCTTTGTACCAAGTGCGTCTCGTTCGTCCCTCTTCGTCCTCCCATTTGATCCCTTGGCCTTCCTTGTACCAAGTTCGTCTCGTTCGTCCCTCTTCGTCCTCCCATTTGATCCGTACGCCTTCTTTGGACAAAGTTCGTCATGTTCGTCCCTCTTCGTCCTCCCAATTGATCCGTAGGCCTTCTTTGTACCAAGTTCGTCTCGTTCGTCCCTCTTCGTCCTCCCATTTGATCCGTAGGCCTTCTTTGGACCAAGTTCGTCTCGTTCGTCCATCTTCGTCCTCCCATTTGATCCCTTGGCCTTCTTTGTACCATGTTCGTCTCGTTCGTCCCTCTTCGTCCTCCAATTTGATCCGTAGGCCTTCTTTGGACCATGTTCGTCTCGTTCGTCCATCTTCGTCCTCCCATTTGATCCGTTGACCTTCTTTGTTCCAAGTTCGTCTCGTTCGTCCATCTACGTCCTCCCATTTGATCCGTAGGCCTTCTTTGTACCAAGTTCGTCTCGTTCGTTCCTCTTCGTCCTCCCATTTGATCCGTAGGACTTCTTTGGACGAAGTTCGTCTCGTTCGTCCCTCTTCGTCCTCCCATTTGATCCGTAGGCCATCTTTGGACCAAGCTCATCTCGTTCGTCCCTCTTCGTCCTCCCATTTGACCCCTTGGCCTTCTTTGGACCAAGTTCGTCTCGTTCGTCCATCTTCGTCCTCCCATTTGATCCATTGGCATTCATTGGTCCAAGTTCGTCTTGTTCGTCCCTCTTCGTCCTCCCATTTGATCCGTAGGCCTTCTTTGGACAAAGTTCGTCTCGTTCATCCCTCTACGTCCTCCCATTTGATCCGTAGGCCTTCTTTGGACCAAGTTCGTCTCGTTCGTCCCTCTTCGTCCTCCCAATTGATCCGTTGGCCTTCTTTGTACCAAGTTCGTCTCGTTCGTCCATCTTCGTCCTCCCATTTGATCCGTAGGCCTTCTTTGGACCAAGTTCGTCTCGTTCGTCCTTCTACGTCCTCCCATTTGATCCGTAGGCCTTCTTTGTACCAAGTTCGTCTCGTTCATCCCTCTTCGTCCTCCCATTTGATCCGTAGGACTTCTTTGGACCAAGTACGTCTCGTTCGTCCCTCTTCGTCCTCCCATTTGATCCGTAGGCCTTCTTTGTACCAAGTTCGTCTCGTTCGTCCCTCTTCGTCCTCCCATTTGATCCCTTGGCCTTCTTTGTACCACGTTCGTCTCGTTCGTCCCTTTTCGTCCTCCTATTTGATCCCTAGGCCTTCTTTGGACCAAGTTCGTCTCGTTCGTCCATCTTCGTCCTCCCATTTGATCCGTAGGCCTTCTTTGGACCAAAATCGTCTCGTTCGTCCCTCTTCGTCCCCCCATTTGATCCGTAGGCCTTCTTTGTACCAAGTTCGTCTCGTTCGTCCATCTTCGTTCTCCCATTTGATCCCTTGGCCTTCTTTGTACCGTGTTCGTCTCGTTCGTCCCTCTTCGTCCTCCCATTTGATCCGTAGGCCTTCTTTGGACCACGTTCGTCTCGTTCGTCCATTTTCGTCCTCCCATTTGATCCGTTGCCCTTCTTTGTTCCAAGTTCGTCTCGATCGTCCATCTACGTCCTCCCATTTGATCCGTAGGACTTCTTTGGACCAAGTTCATCTCGTTTGTCCCGCTTCGTCCTCCCATTTGATCCGTAGGGCTTCTTTGGACCATGTTTGTCTCGTTCGTCCCTCTTCGTCCTCCCATTTGATCCCTAGGCCTTCTTTGGACCAAGTTCGTCTCGTTCGTCCATCTTCGTCCTCCCATTTGATCCGTTGGCATTCTTTGGTCCAAGTTCGTCTTGTTCGTCCCTCTTCGTCCTCCCATTTGATCCGTAGGCCTTCTTTGGACAAAGTTCGTCTCGTTCGTCCCTCTACGTCCTCCCATTCGATCCGTAGGCCTTCTTTGGACCAAGTTCGTCTCGTTCGTCCCTCTTCGTCCTCCCATTTGATCCGTTGGCCTTCTTTGTACCAAGTTCGTCTCGTTCGTCCCTCTTCGTCCTCCCATTTGATCCCTAGGCCTTCTTTGGACCAAGTTCGTCTCGTTCGTCCATCTTCGTCCTCCCATTTGATCCGTAGGCCTTCTTTGGACCAAACTCGTCTCGTTCGTCCCTCTTCGTCCCCCCATTTGATCCGTAGGCCTTCTTTGTACCAAGTTCGTCTCGTTCGTCCATCTTCGTTCTCCCATTTGATCCCTTGGCCTTCTTTGTACCGTGTTCGTCTCGTTCGTCCCTCTTCGTCCTCCCATTTGATCCGTAGGCCTTCTTTGGACCATGTTCGTCTCGTTCGTCCATTTTCGTCCTCCCATTTGATCCGTTGCCCTTCTTTGTTCCAAGTTCGTCTCGATCGTCCATCTACGTCCTCCCATTTGATCCGTAGGACTTCTTTGGACCAAGTTCGTCTCGTTCGTCCCTCTTCGTCCTCCCATTTGATCCGTTGGCCTTCTTTGTACCAAGTTCGTCTCGTTCGTCCCTCTTCGTCCTCCCATTTGATCCCTAGGCCTTCTTTGGACCAAGTTCGTCTCGTTCGTCCATCTTCGTCCTCCCATTTGATCCGTTGGCATTCTTTGGTCCAAGTTCGTCTTGTTCGTCCCTCTTCGTCCTCCCATTTGATCCGTAGGCCTTCTTTGGACAAAGTTCGTCTCGTTCGTCCCTCTACGTCCTCCCATTCGATCCGTAGGCCTTCTTTGGACCAAGTTCGTCTCGTTCGTCCCTCTTCGTCCTCCCATTTGATCCGTTGGCCTTCTTTGTACCAAGTTCGTCTCGTTCGTCCCTCTTCGTCCTCCCATTTGATCCCTAGGCCTTCTTTGGACCAAGTTCGTCTCGTTCGTCCATCTTCGTCCTCCCATTTGATCCGTAGGCCTTCTTTGGACCAAACTCGTCTCGTTCGTCCCTCTTCGTCCCCCCATTTGATCCGTAGGCCTTCTTTGTACCAAGTTCGTCTCGTTCGTCCATCTTCGTTCTCCCATTTGATCCCTTGGCCTTCTTTGTACCGTGTTCGTCTCGTTCGTCCCTCTTCGTCCTCCCATTTGATCCGTAGGCCTTCTTTGGACCATGTTCGTCTCGTTCGTCCATTTTCGTCCTCCCATTTGATCCGTTGCCCTTCTTTGTTCCAAGTTCGTCTCGATCGTCCATCTACGTCCTCCCATTTGATCCGTAGGACTTCTTTGGACCAAGTTCGTCTCGTTCGTCCCTCTTCGTCCTCCCATTTGATCCGTTGGCCTTCTTTGTACCAAGTTCGTCTCGTTCGTCCCTCTTCGTCCTCCCATTTGATCCCTAGGCCTTCTTTGGACCAAGTTCGTCTCGTTCGTCCATCTTCGTCCTCCCATTTGATCCGTTGGCATTCTTTGGTCCAAGTTCGTCTTGTTCGTCCCTCTTCGTCCTCCCATTTGATCCGTAGGCCTTCTTTGGACAATGTTCGTCTCGTTCGTCCCTCTACGTCCTCCCATTTGATCCGTAGGCCTTCTTTGGACCAAGTTCGTCTCGTTCGTCCATCTTCGTCCTCCCATTTGATCCGTTGGCATTCTTTGGTCCAAGTTCGTCTTGTTCGTCCCTCTTCGTCCTCCCATTTGATCCGTAGGCCTTCTTTGGACAAAGTTCGTCTCGTTCGTCCCTCTACGTCCTCCCATTTGATCCGTAGGCCTTCTTTGGACCAAGTTCGTCTCGTTCGTCCCTCTTCGTCCTCCCATTTGATACGTTGGCCTTCTTTGTACCAAGTTCGTCTCGTTCGTTCCTCTTCGTCCTCCCATTTGATCCGTAGGCCTTCTTTGGACCAAGTTCGTCTCGTTCGTCCATTTTCACCCTCCCATTTGATCCCTTGGCCTTGTTTGTACCATGTTCTTTTCGTTCGTCCCTCTTCGTCCTCCCATTTGATCCGTAGGCCTTCTTTGGACCATGTTCGTCTCGTTCGTCCATCTTCGTCCTCCCATTTGATCCGTTGCCCTTCTTTGTTCCAAGTTCGTCTCGTTCGTCCATCTACGTCCTCCCATTTGATCCGTAGGCGTTCTTTGTACCAAGATCGTCTCGTTCGTCCCTCTTCGTCCTCCCATTTGATCCGTAGGACTTCGTTGGACCAAATTCGTCTAGTTCGTCACTCTTCGTCCTCCCATTTGATCCGTTGGCCTTCTTTGTACCAAGTGCGTCTCGTTCGTCCCTCTTCGTCCTCCCATTTGATCCCTTGGCCTTCCTTGTACCAAGTTCGTCTCGTTCGTCCCTCTTCGTCCTCCCATTTGATCCGTACGCCTTCTTTGGACAAAGTTCGTCATGTTCGTCCCTCTTCGTCCTCCCAATTGATCCGTAGGCCTTCTTTGTACCAAGTTCGTCTCGTTCGTCCCTCTTCGTCCTCCCATTTGATCCGTAGGCCTTCTTTGGACCAAGTTCGTCTCGTTCGTCCATCTTCGTCCTCCCATTTGATCCCTTGGCCTTCTTTGTACCATGTTCGTCTCGTTCGTCCCTCTTCGTCCTCCAATTTGATCCGTAGGCCTTCTTTGGACCATGTTCGTCTCGTTCGTCCATCTTCGTCCTCCCATTTGATCCGTTGACCTTCTTTGTTCCAAGTTCGTCTCGTTCGTCCATCTACGTCCTCCCATTTGATCCGTAGGCCTTCTTTGTACCAAGTTCGTCTCGTTCGTCCCTCTTCGTCCTCCCATTTGATCCGTAGGCCTTCTTTGTACCAAGTTCGTCTCGTTCGTCCATCTTCGTTCTCCCATTTGATCCCTTGGCCTTCTGATGAGGACATGGAGGTCCAAGAAGCCATTCAAAGCCTAGGAGGCCCAATTACTAGGGCAATGTCAAGAAGGGCGCAAGAAGGCTTAGTCCAATTTATGACTAAGACAATTGCGAACATGGGCAAAGATGTAATTGCACCAAAGACCATGCTTGTCATACAAGACATGGAGGAGGCGCAACATGCATAACCAGCCAGCCATGTTATTTTGTTTTGAATAAAGTGCATGTGACCAATTGATTTATTTGGGACCAAGGCACTAAGTTATTTAATTCCTTTTTATTTTTGTGTGTTTAATCCACTTCAAGTGGTGGTGTGTGGCGCAAAGAGGAGGGTCCCATAAACTCTCAACAGCTCTTTGTGTAATTCAAGTGATCTGATGACAAGGAAAGACAAAGGAATTCAAGGCAATCAAGGCAAGAAGGAGTTATACAAGACAAAGGAGTAAATACTCCAACAGCACACTAAAAGTGTAACAGCCACCTACTTAAGTGCAATCAAAATGGTGGCTGTGAAACCTTCCTAGTCATGAAAAGCAATCAAAGAGGGAGCTACCATCTGACCAAGCAAGGCGCCTCACCTCCCCTGGCCAGGTGCATTGCGCCACCTTGGAGCTGGTCAGCAGCCAACCAATTAATTGTAAATGCTTCTTTATGATAGCTTAGGATTCCTTGTAAACATTGAGCTGGTCAGCAGCCATTGTAATTGTTCTTTATGATAGCCTAGGATTCCTTGTAGACATTGAGCTGGTCAGCAGCCAATGTAATTGCTCTTTATGCTAGCCTAGGATTCCTTGTAGCCTTAAATGGCAAAGAATTGGTCACTTCTTTGTAATCAGAACCAGCCTCCCTCACTATATATAGGGAGCGCATGGAGCATGGAAGAACAACTTTGATTTTGAGCAAAAACATTACCTTGTGTAATTGAGTCCTTACTCTTTGGTTCTGGATTGAACCAGACTTTGATCTTACCAAGAATCCTTTCTTGTGGTGATCCTCATTTCCATAGGCTTATCCTTGTCTTGGATTAGACCAAGGTGGCGCCCCTTGCCTCCCATCCATTCTTCTTGTTCCTTGCTTCCTAAATTGCTCTCTTGTTTGTTTGTTATAACAAGAACTCTTAATTCTCACTTCCTTTTTGTTCACTTGTTCTTATTCTGTTCACTAGTTTCTTGTTAAAATAAGAACCATCCTTTCTTGCTTTTCTTTCTTAAAGATTGAAAATCACAAGTTCTTAGTCACAACCAGAATCTAAGTGGTGAATTCAAGTCATTGGCCAAGTTGTTACAACAAGGAGGCCATCATTTGGTATCAGAGCCTGGTTCGAATTGTTACAGAAAGAAACCCAGGTTTATCTAATCTTATCTTTGTGTTCTGATTTCTAGTTTTTGAAAAGAAAAAAAAAGAAAAAAAAAGGCTGCGAAAATTCAAAAGAAAAAAAAAATATGTGTTTTGAATTCTGGTTGTGTTTTGTTTTTGCTGCACTTTGATTCCTTTTGTTTTTTTTTCTTCTCAATTTCGTTCTTTGAGTGAGTTCTAATTTGTTCTAGTTCTCACAATTTTTTGTTCAGTTTCTTTTGTTTCTTGTTTTTACCTTTGCTACTCTAAGCTATTGTGGTGTGTGGATTATTATTTTGATTGGTTTCTTGTGTTGTTTCACTTTCTGGTTTCTCTAAAGAACTAAAAGAGTTATGGATCCTCAAAATCGTTTACTTTTAGAAGCCCTCACGGCAAAAATGAGTGAACTATTAAAACAAGAGTTGGTAGGTATCAATGAGAGAATTGATCAATTGGAAAACTCACAAAACAATAGTGATGGGGAGGATCGGAGGAGAAGGCGTGATGATAATAGAGAAGAGAGGTTGAGTGGTATAAAAATAAAAGTACCACAGTTTGTTGGAAGGAATGATCCCGAGGCGTATTTAGAATGGGAAACTAAAATTGAACAAATTTTTTCCTGTTATAATTACACTGATCTTCAAAAGGTGCAGGTTGCTTCTATTGAATTTACAGATTATGCCTTGGTGTGGTGGGATCAATTGGTGAAGGAAAGGAGAAGGTACAATGAGCAACCCATTGCCACATGGGAAGAGATGAAAAGGCTCATGAGAAGGAGATTTATCCCATCTTATTACAACAGAGAGTTGCACAACAAGTTACAGCGACTCACCCAAGGTAATAAGAGTGTAGATGAGTACTTTAAGGAGATGGAGGTGGCGAAAATTAGAGCAAATGTGGAGGAGGATGAAGAAGCAACCATGGCCAGATTCTTGCATGGTCTAAATCGTGACATTAGTGATATAGTGGAGCTACAACACTATGTCCAATTGGACGATTTGTTACATCAAGCCACAAAGGTAGAACAACAACTCAAAAGGAAGGGTCAAATAAGAAGAAGCACTACCACTTCCAATTGGAAGAATCACCCAAAGAATGAAGGTGCCTCATCATCCAAAGAAGCCACGGCTGATCCAAAAGGTAAAAACACTATAACTAGTCCTTCTCAAAATTCAACTAACCGGGCTGTTAAGTGTTTCAAGTGCCAAGGCTTAGGACACATTGCATCTCAATGTCCTACCAAGAGAATTATGATGGTAGAGGAGGTTGAGGAGGAAGAGGAAGAGGGAGAAGAGTATGAAGAGGGTGGTGAAGAGGAGGAGGCCCAAATACCAAGTGGAGAGTTGCTTATGATGAAGAGGGTGCTAGAAGCCATGGTCAAGGAAGAAGAGGCAACTCAAAGGGAAAACATTTTTCACTCAAGATGCCTCATAAAAGGCAAGGTATGTTCCCTTATTATTGATGGTGGGAGTTGTACAAATGTTGCTAGTACAAGGTTAGTTTCCAAACTGCAAATAGAAACTAAACCCCACCCCAAGCCATATAAGCTTCAATGGCTTGTTAATGATGTTGAGATGGTTGTGGACAAGCAAGTAGAAATTTCTTTTTCAATTGGTAAATATGAGGATGTGGCTGTTTGTGATGTTGTACCAATGGAGGCCAGCCATGTGTTGTTGGGAAGGCCTTGGCAATTTGACAAGAAAGCAAGTCATGAAGGGCACACCAACAAATATTTCTTTGTTCATCATGGCAAAAGAATTGTTTTGGCTCCTCTGAGCCCAAGTGAGGTGAGAGATGATCAAAAGAAATTGAGAGAAAAATGTGAAAAAGAAAAAGAAATAGAAAAAGAAAAAGAAGAAAAAGAAAAGATCGCCAAAGAAAAAGAGAGAAAAAAGAGTGACAAAAAGAAAAATGAAGAAAAGAAAGAAAGCTTGATGGCGACAAAAGGAGAGGTTAAAGAAGCTTTTGTCACAAACCAGCCCCTATATTTGCTTTATAGCAAAGAGGTGGCCTTGTTGGAAAATTTACCTAACACCAAAGAATTGCCAAAATGCATAGATTTTCTTTTGCAGGAATTTGAGGACTTGTTTCCTAAGGAGGTACCAAGTGGGCTGCCACCTTTGAGAGGGATTGAGCACCACATTGATCTCATCCCAGGCGCCACTTTGCCTAATAGGCCAGCCTACCGGAGCAACCCCCAACAAACGCAAGAGATACAAAAGCAAGTGGCTGAATTGGTAAGTAAAGGTTGGGTAAGAGAAAGCTTAAGTCCTTGTGCTGTCCCTGTTATTTTAGTCCCTAAGAAAGATGGTAGCTGGAGAATGTGCACTGATTGTAGAGCTGTTAACAATATTACTGTTAAGTATAGGCATCCTATTCCAAGATTAGATGACTTGCTTGATGAATTGTTTGGTGCATGCTTGTTCTCTAAAATTGATTTGAAAAGTGGGTACCATCAAATTAGGATAAGGGAAGGGGATGAATGGAAAACTGCTTTCAAAACAAAGTATGGTTTATATGAGTGGTTAGTTATGCCTTTTGGTTTAACAAATGCACCCAGCACTTTCATGAGATTAATGAACCATGTTTTGAGAGAATTCTTGGGCAAATTTGTTGTTGTATATTTTGATGATATCTTGATATATAGCAAAAATTTAGAAGACCATTGCATTCATCTAAGGGCTGTTTTAATGCAAGAAGGACATCCAATTGCTTATTATAGTGAGAAATTAAAAGGGGCTGCCCTAAATTACTCAACTTATGATAAGGAATTGTATGCCTTAGTAAGGGCATTGCAAACATGGCAACATTACTTGCTGCCAAAAGAATTTGTCATTCATAGTGATCATGAGTCCTTGAAGTACTTAAAAGGACAAGGTAAGTTGAACAAGAAGCATGCTAAATGGGTTGAATTTTTGGAGCAATTTCCTTATGTGATTAAGCACAAGAAGGGTAAGGCAAATGTTGTGGCTGATGCATTATCAAGAAGGTATGCATTACTCTCTACTCTTGAAACTAAAGTTTTTGGACTTGAACACATTAAGGAATTGTATGAGCATGATCTTGATTTTTCTGAAAAATATGTTGATTGTGTGCATGCTGCCCATAATGGATTTTTTAGGCACAATGATTATTTGTTCAAAGAGAAAAGGTTGTGTGTGCCAAAAGGATCCATTAGAGACCTCTTGGTCAAAGAGGCGCATGAGGGGGGGTTAATGGGACACTTTGGTGTTCCTAAAACTTTGGAATTTTTACAAGAACATTTTTATTGGCCTCACATGAAAGTTGATGTGCAAAAGTATTGTGAAAGGTGTATTGTTTGCAAAAAGGCCAAATCCAAAGTTTTACCCCATGGTTTGTATACTCCTTTACCTGTTCCTGAATATCCTTGGATTGACCTTTCCATGGACTTTGTTTTGGGGCTGCCAAGAACAAAGACTGGAAAAGATTCTATTTTTGTTGTTGTGGACAGGTTCTCAAAAATGGCACACTTCATCCCTTGCAAAAAGGTGGATGATGCTTGCCACATTGCTGATTTGTTCTTCAAAGAGGTGGTGCGCCTACATGGCCTACCAAAGAGTATAGTGTCCGATCGTGACGCTAAGTTTCTAAGCCACTTCTGGAGAACTTTGTGGGGTAAGGTGGGAACTAAGTTACTATTCTCTACAACTTGTCATCCCCAAACTGATGGGCAAACTGAGGTAGTAAACAGAACTCTCTCTACTCTTTTAAGGGCTGTGCTTTCAAAGAATTTGAAAATGTGGGAAACATGGCTGCCCCATGTTGAATTTGCTTATAATAGGGCTGTCCATAGTACTACAAATCATTCCCCATTTGAGATTGTGTATGGTTATAATCCTTTGACTCCTCTTGATTTGTTACCTTTACCTAACACATCTCTGTTGAAGCATAAAGATGGCAAAGCAAAAGCTGAATTTGTGAAAAGTTTGCATGAGAAAATTAAATTGCAAATTGAAAAGAAGAATGAAAGCTATGCCAAAAACGCCAATAAAGGGCGCAAACGGGTTATCTTTGAACCCGGAGATTGGGTTTGGATCCATATGAGAAAGGAAAGGTTTCCTTCACAAAGGAAATCCAAGTTAATGCCTAGGGGCGATGGCCCTTTCCAAGTGATTGCCAAAGTTAATGATAATGCTTACAAGATTGACCTTCCTGGTGAGTATGGTGTTAGTGCCACTTTCAATGTTGCTGACTTGTCTCCTTTTGATGTAGGTGATGAAGACTTCAATTCGAGGTCGAATTCTTTTCAAGAGGGGGCGAATGATGAGGACATGGAGGTCCAAGAAGCCATTCAAAGCCTAGGAGGCCCAATTACTAGGGCAATGTCAAGAAGGGCGCAAGAAGGCTTAGTCCAATTTATGACTAAGACAATTGCGAACATGGGCAAAGATGTAATTGCACCAAAGACCATGCTTGTCATACAAGACATGGAGGAGGCGCAACATGCATAACCAGCCAGCCATGTTATTTTGTTTTGAATAAAGTGCATGTGACCAATTGATTTATTTGGGACCAAGGCACTAAGTTATTTAATTCCTTTTTATTTTTGTGTGTTTAATCCACTTCAAGTGGTGGTGTGTGGCGCAAAGAGGAGGGTCCCATAAACTCTCAACAGCTCTTTGTGTAATTCAAGTGATCTGATGACAAGGAAAGACAAAGGAATTCAAGGCAATCAAGGCAAGAAGGAGTTATACAAGACAAAGGAGTAAATACTCCAACAGCACACTAAAAGTGTAACAGCCACCTACTTAAGTGCAATCAAAATGGTGGCTGTGAAACCTTCCTAGTCATGAAAAGCAATCAAAGAGGGAGCTACCATCTGACCAAGCAAGGCGCCTCACCTCCCCTGGCCAGGTGCATTGCGCCACCTTGGAGCTGGTCAGCAGCCAACCAATTAATTGTAAATGCTTCTTTATGATAGCTTAGGATTCCTTGTAAACATTGAGCTGGTCAGCAGCCATTGTAATTGTTCTTTATGATAGCCTAGGATTCCTTGTAGACATTGAGCTGGTCAGCAGCCAATGTAATTGCTCTTTATGCTAGCCTAGGATTCCTTGTAGCCTTAAATGGCAAAGAATTGGTCACTTCTTTGTAATCAGAACCAGCCTCCCTCACTATATATAGGGAGCGCATGGAGCATGGAAGAACAACTTTGATTTTGAGCAAAAACATTACCTTGTGTAATTGAGTCCTTACTCTTTGGTTCTGGATTGAACCAGACTTTGATCTTACCAAGAATCCTTTCTTGTGGTGATCCTCATTTCCATAGGCTTATCCTTGTCTTGGATTAGACCAAGGTGGCGCCCCTTGCCTCCCATCCATTCTTCTTGTTCCTTGCTTCCTAAATTGCTCTCTTGTTTGTTTGTTATAACAAGAACTCTTAATTCTCACTTCCTTTTTGTTCACTTGTTCTTATTCTGTTCACTAGTTTCTTGTTAAAATAAGAACCATCCTTTCTTGCTTTTCTTTCTTAAAGATTGAAAATCACAAGTTCTTAGTCACAACCAGAATCTAAGTGGTGAATTCAAGTCATTGGCCAAGTTGTTACAACAAGGAGGCCATCACCTTCTTTGTACCGTGTTCGTCTCGTTCGTCCCTCTTCGTCCTCCCATTTGATCCGTAGGCCTTCTTTGGACCATGTTCGTCTCGTTCGTCCATTTTCGTCCTCCCATTTGATCCGTTGCCCTTCTTTGTTCCAAGTTCGTCTCGATCGTCCATCTACGTCCTCCCATTTGATCCGTAGGACTTCTTTGGACCAAGTTCGTCTCGTTCGTCCCTCTTCGTCCTCCCATTTGATCCGTTGGCCTTCTTTGTACCAAGTTCGTCTCGTTCGTCCCTCTTCGTCCTCCCATTTGATCCCTAGGCCTTCTTTGGACCAAGTTCGTCTCGTTCGTCCATCTTCGTCCTCCCATTTGATCCGTTGGCATTCTTTGGTCCAAGTTCGTCTTGTTCGTCCCTCTTCGTCCTCCCATTTGATCCGTAGGCCTTCTTTGGACAATGTTCGTCTCGTTCGTCCCTCTACGTCCTCCCATTTGATCCGTAGGCCTTCTTTGGACCAAGTTCGTCTCGTTCGTCCATCTTCGTCCTCCCATTTGATCCGTTGGCATTCTTTGGTCCAAGTTCGTCTTGTTCGTCCCTCTTCGTCCTCCCATTTGATCCGTAGGCCTTCTTTGGACAAAGTTCGTCTCGTTCGTCCCTCTACGTCCTCCCATTTGATCCGTAGGCCTTCTTTGGACCAAGTTCGTCTCGTTCGTCCCTCTTCGTCCTCCCATTTGATACGTTGGCCTTCTTTGTACCAAGTTCGTCTCGTTCGTTCCTCTTCGTCCTCCCATTTGATCCGCAGGCCTTCTTTGGACCAAGTTCGTCTCGTTCGTCCATTTTCACCCTCCCATTTGATCCCTTGGCCTTGTTTGTACCATGTTCTTTTCGTTCGTCCCTCTTCGTCCTCCCATTTGATCCGTAGGCCTTCTTTGGACCATGTTCGTCTCGTTCGTCCATCTTCGTCCTCCCATTTGATCCGTTGCCCTTCTTTGTTCCAAGTTCGTCTCGTTCGTCCATCTACGTCCTCCCATTTGATCCGTAGGCGTTCTTTGTACCAAGATCGTCTCGTTCGTCCCTCTTCGTCCTCCCATTTGATCCGTAGGACTTCGTTGGACCAAATTCGTCTAGTTCGTCACTCTTCGTCCTCCCATTTGATCCGTTGGCCTTCTTTGTACCAAGTGCGTCTCGTTCGTCCCTCTTCGTCCTCCCATTTGATCCCTTGGCCTTCCTTGTACCAAGTTCGTCTCGTTCGTCCCTCTTCGTCCTCCCATTTGATCCGTACGCCTTCTTTGGACAAAGTTCGTCATGTTCGTCCCTCTTCGTCCTCCCAATTGATCCGTAGGCCTTCTTTGTACCAAGTTCGTCTCGTTCGTCCCTCTTCGTCCTCCCATTTGATCCGTAGGCCTTCTTTGGACCAAGTTCGTCTCGTTCGTCCATCTTCGTCCTCCCATTTGATCCCTTGGCCTTCTTTGTACCATGTTCGTCTCGTTCGTCCCTCTTCGTCCTCCAATTTGATCCGTAGGCCTTCTTTGGACCATGTTCGTCTCGTTCGTCCATCTTCGTCCTCCCATTTGATCCGTTGACCTTCTTTGTTCCAAGTTCGTCTCGTTCGTCCATCTACGTCCTCCCATTTGATCCGTAGGCCTTCTTTGTACCAAGTTCGTCTCGTTCGTTCCTCTTCGTCCTCCCATTTGATCCGTAGGACTTCTTTGGACGAAGTTCGTCTCGTTCGTCCCTCTTCGTCCTCCCATTTGATCCGTAGGCCATCTTTGGACCAAGCTCATCTCGTTCGTCCCTCTTCGTCCTCCCATTTGACCCCTTGGCCTTCTTTGGACCAAGTTCGTCTCGTTCGTCCATCTTCGTCCTCCCATTTGATCCATTGGCATTCATTGGTCCAAGTTCGTCTTGTTCGTCCCTCTTCGTCCTCCCATTTGATCCGTAGGCCTTCTTTGGACAAAGTTCGTCTCGTTCATCCCTCTACGTCCTCCCATTTGATCCGTAGGCCTTCTTTGGACCAAGTTCGTCTCGTTCGTCCCTCTTCGTCCTCCCAATTGATCCGTTGGCCTTCTTTGTACCAAGTTCGTCTCGTTCGTCCATCTTCGTCCTCCCATTTGATCCGTAGGCCTTCTTTGGACCAAGTTCGTCTCGTTCGTCCTTCTACGTCCTCCCATTTGATCCGTAGGCCTTCTTTGTACCAAGTTCGTCTCGTTCATCCCTCTTCGTCCTCCCATTTGATCCGTAGGACTTCTTTGGACCAAGTACGTCTCGTTCGTCCCTCTTCGTCCTCCCATTTGATCCGTAGGCCTTCTTTGTACCAAGTTCGTCTCGTTCGTCCCTCTTCGTCCTCCCATTTGATCCCTTGGCCTTCTTTGTACCACGTTCGTCTCGTTCGTCCCTTTTCGTCCTCCTATTTGATCCCTAGGCCTTCTTTGGACCAAGTTCGTCTCGTTCGTCCATCTTCGTCCTCCCATTTGATCCGTAGGCCTTCTTTGGACCAAACTCGTCTCGTTCGTCCCTCTTCGTCCCCCCATTTGATCCGTAGGCCTTCTTTGTACCAAGTTCGTCTCGTTCGTCCATCTTCGTTCTCCCATTTGATCCCTTGGCCTTCTTTGTACCGTGTTCGTCTCGTTCGTCCCTCTTCGTCCTCCCATTTGATCCGTAGGCCTTCTTTGGACCATGTTCGTCTCGTTCGTCCATTTTCGTCCTCCCATTTGATCCGTTGCCCTTCTTTGTTCCAAGTTCGTCTCGATCGTCCATCTACGTCCTCCCATTTGATCCGTAGGACTTCTTTGGACCAAGTTCATCTCGTTTGTCCCGCTTCGTCCTCCCATTTGATCCGTAGGGCTTCTTTGGACCATGTTTGTCTCGTTCGTCCCTCTTCGTCCTCCCATTTGATCCCTAGGCCTTCTTTGGACCAAGTTCGTCTCGTTCGTCCATCTTCGTCCTCCCATTTGATCCGTTGGCATTCTTTGGTCCAAGTTCGTCTTGTTCGTCCCTCTTCGTCCTCCCATTTGATCCGTAGGCCTTCTTTGGACAAAGTTCGTCTCGTTCGTCCCTCTACGTCCTCCCATTCGATCCGTAGGCCTTCTTTGGACCAAGTTCGTCTCGTTCGTCCCTCTTCGTCCTCCCATTTGATCCGTTGGCCTTCTTTGTACCAAGTTCGTCTCGTTCGTCCCTCTTCGTCCTCCCATTTGATCCCTAGGCCTTCTTTGGACCAAGTTCGTCTCGTTCGTCCATCTTCGTCCTCCCATTTGATCCGTTGGCATTCTTTGGTCCAAGTTCGTCTTGTTCGTCCCTCTTCGTCCTCCCATTTGATCCGGAGGCCTTCTTTGGACAAAGTTCGTCTCGTTCGTCCCTCTACGTCCTCCCATTTGATCCGTAGGCCTTCTTTGGACCAAGTTCGTCTCGTTCGTCCATCTTCGTCCTCCCATTTGATCCGTTGGCATTCTTTGGTCCAAGTTCGTCTTGTTCGTCCCTCTTCGTCCTCCCATTTGATCCGTAGGCCTTCTTTGGACAAAGTTCGTCTCGTTCGTCCCTCTACGTCCTCCCATTTGATCCGTAGGCCTTCTTTGGACCAAGTTCGTCTCGTTCGTCCCTCTTCGTCCTCCCATTTGATACGTTGGCCTTCTTTGTACCAAGTTCGTCTCGTTCGTTCCTCTTCGTCCTCCCATTTGATCCGTAGGCCTTCTTTGGACCAAGTTCGTCTCGTTCGTCCATTTTCACCCTCCCATTTGATCCCTTGGCCTTGTTTGTACCATGTTCTTCTCGTTCGTCCCTCTTCGTCCTCCCATTTGATCCGTAGGCCTTCTTTGGACCATGTTCGTCTCGTTCGTCCATCTTCGTCCTCCCATTTGATCCGTTGCCCTTCTTTGTTCCAAGTTCGTCTCGTTCGTCCATCTACGTCCTCCCATTTGATCCGTAGGCCTTCTTTGTACCAAGATCGTCTCGTTCGTCCCTCTTCGTCCTCCCATTTGATCCGTAGGACTTCGTTGGACCAAATTCGTCTAGTTCGTCACTCTTCGTCCTCCCATTTGATCCGTTGGCCTTCTTTGTACCAAGTGCGTCTCGTTCGTCCCTCTTCGTCCTCCCATTTGATCCCTTGGCCTTCCTTGTACCAAGTTCGTCTCGTTCGTCCCTCTTCGTCCTCCCATTTGATCCGTACGCCTTCTTTGGACAAAGTTCGTCATGTTCGTCCCTCTTCGTCCTCCCAATTGATCCGTAGGCCTTCTTTGTACCAAGTTCGTCTCGTTCGTCCCTCTTCGTCCTCCCATTTGATCCGTAGGCCTTCTTTGGACAAAGTTCGTCTCGTTCGTCCCTCTACGTCCTCCCATTTGATCCGTAGGCCTTCTTTGGACCAAGTTCGTCTCGTTCGTCCCTCTTCGTCCTCCCATTTGATACGTTGGCCTTCTTTGTACCAAGTTCGTCTCGTTCGTTCCTCTTCGTCCTCCCATTTGATCCGTAGGCCTTCTTTGGACCAAGTTCGTCTCGTTCGTCCATCTACGTCCTCCCATTTGATCCGTAGGCCTTCTTTGTACCAAGATCGTCTCGTTCGTCCCTCTTCGTCCTCCCATTTGATCCGTAGGACTTCGTTGGACCAAATTCGTCTAGTTCGTCACTCTTCGTCCTCCCATTTGATCCGTTGGCATTCTTTGGTCCAAGTTCGTCTTGTTCGTCCCTCTTCGTCCTCCCATTTGATCCGTAGGCCTTCTTTGGACAAAGTTCGTCTCGTTCGTCCCTCTACGTCCTCCCATTTGATCCGTAGGCCTTCTTTGGACCAAGTTCGTCTCGTTCGTCCATCTTCGTCCTCCCATTTGATCCGTTGGCATTCTTTGGTCCAAGTTCGTCTTGTTCGTCCCTCTTCGTCCTCCCATTTGATCCGTAGGCCTTCTTTGGACAAAGTTCGTCTCGTTCGTCCCTCTACGTCCTCCCATTTGATCCGTAGGCCTTCTTTGGACCAAGTTCGTCTCGTTCGTCCCTCTTCGTCCTCCCATTTGATACGTTGGCCTTCTTTGTACCAAGTTCGTCTCGTTCGTTCCTCTTCGTCCTCCCATTTGATCCGTAGGCCTTCTTTGGACCAAGTTCGTCTCGTTCGTCCATTTTCACCCTCCCATTTGATCCCTTGGCCTTGTTTGTACCATGTTCTTCTCGTTCGTCCCTCTTCGTCCTCCCATTTGATCCGTAGGCCTTCTTTGGACCATGTTCGTCTCGTTCGTCCATCTTCGTCCTCCCATTTGATCCGTTGCCCTTCTTTGTTCCAAGTTCGTCTCGTTCGTCCATCTACGTCCTCCCATTTGATCCGTAGGCCTTCTTTGTACCAAGATCGTCTCGTTCGTCCCTCTTCGTCCTCCCATTTGATCCGTAGGACTTCGTTGGACCAAATTCGTCTAGTTCGTCACTCTTCGTCCTCCCATTTGATCCGTTGGCCTTCTTTGTACCAAGTGCGTCTCGTTCGTCCCTCTTCGTCCTCCCATTTGATCCCTTGGCCTTCCTTGTACCAAGTTCGTCTCGTTCGTCCCTCTTCGTCCTCCCATTTGATCCGTACGCCTTCTTTGGACAAAGTTCGTCATGTTCGTCCCTCTTCGTCCTCCCAATTGATCCGTAGGCCTTCTTTGTACCAAGTTCGTCTCGTTCGTCCCTCTTCGTCCTCCCATTTGATCCGTAGGCCTTCTTTGGACCAAGTTCGTCTCGTTCGTCCATCTTCGTCCTCCCATTTGATCCCTTGGCCTTCTTTGTACCATGTTCGTCTCGTTCGTCCCTCTTCGTCCTCCAATTTGATCCGTAGGCCTTCTTTGGACCATGTTCGTCTCGTTCGTCCATCTTCGTCCTCCCATTTGATCCGTTGACCTTCTTTGTTCCAAGTTCGTCTCGTTCGTCCATCTACGTCCTCCCATTTGATCCGTAGGCCTTCTTTGTACCAAGTTCGTCTCGTTCGTTCCTCTTCGTCCTCCCATTTGATCCGTAGGACTTCTTTGGACGAAGTTCGTCTCGTTCGTCCCTCTTCGTCCTCCCATTTGATCCGTAGGCCATCTTTGGACCAAGCTCATCTCGTTCGTCCATCTTCGTCCTCCCATTTGATCCGTTGGCCTTCTTTGCACCAAGTTCGTCTCGTTCGTCCATCTTCGTCCTCCCATTTGATCCGTAGGCCTTCTTTGGACCAAGTTCGTCTCGTTCGTTCCTCTTCGTCCTCCCATTTGATCCGTAGGACTTCTTTGGACCAAGTTCGTCTCGTTCGTCCCTCTTCGTCCTCCCATTTGATCCGTAGGCCATCTTTGGACCAAGCTTATCTCGTTCGTCCATCTTCGTCCTCCCATTTGATCCGTAGGCCTTCTTTGGACCAAGTTCGTCTCGTTCGTCCATCTTCGTCCTCCCATTTGATCCCTTGGCCTTGTTTGTACCATGTTCTTCTCGTTCGTCCCTCTTCGTCCTCCCATTTGATCCGTAGGCCTTCTTTGGACCATGTTCGTCTCGTTCGTCCATCTTCGTCCTCCCATTTGATCCATTGCCCTTCTTTGTTCCAAGTTCGTCTCGTTCGTCCATCTACGTCCTCCCATTTGATCCGTAGGCCTTCTTTGTACCAAGTTCGTCTCGTTCGTACCTCTTCGTCCTCCCATTTGATCCGTAGGACTTCTTTGGACCAAGTTCCTCTCGTTCGTCACTCTTCGTCCTCCCATTTGATCCGTTGGCCTTCTTTGTACCAAGTTCATCTCGTTCGTCCCACTTCGTCCTCCCATTTGATCCCTTGGCCTTCCTTGTACTAAGTTCGTCTCGTTCGTCCCTCTTCGTCCTCCCATTTGATCCGTACGCCTTCTTTGGACAAAGTTCGTCTCGTACGTCCCTCTTCGTCCTGCCAATTGATCCGTAGGCCTTCTTTGGACCAAGTACGTCTCGTTCGTCTCTCTTAGTCCTCCCATTTGATCCGTTGGCCTTCTTTGTACCAAGTTAGTCTCGTTCGTCCCTCTTCGTCCTCCCATTTGATCCGTAGGCCTTCTTTGTACCAAGTTCGTCTCGTTCGTCCATCTTCGTTCTCCCATTTGATCCTTTGGCCTTCTTTGTACCGTGTTCGTCTCGTTCGTCCCTCTTCGTCCTCCCATTTGATCCGTAGGCCTTCTTTGGACCATGTTCGTCTCGTTCGTCCATTTTCGTCCTCCCATTTGATCCGTAGGCCTTCTTTGGACCATGTTTGTCTCGTTCGTCCATCTTCGTCCTCCCATTTGATCCGTAGGCCTTCTTTGGACCAAGTTCGTCTCGTTCGTCCCTCTTCGTCCTCCCATTTGATCCGTTGGCCTTCTTTGTACCAAGTTCGTCTCGTTCGTCCCTCTTCGTCCCCCCATTTGATCCGTAGGCCTTCTTTGTACCAAGTTCGTCTCGTTCGTCCGTCTTCGTTCTCCCATTTGATCCCTTGGCCTTCTTTGTACCGTGTTCGTCTCGTTCGTCCCTCTTCGTCCTCCCATTTGATCCGTAGGCCTTCTTTGGACCATGTTCGTCTCGTTCGTCCATTTTCGTCCTCCCATTTGATCCGTTGCCCTTCTTTGTTCCAAGTTCGTCTCGATCGTCCATCTACGTCCTCCCATTTGATCCGTAGGACTTCTTTGGACCAAGTTCATCTCGTTTGTCCCGCTTCGTCCTCCCATTTGATCCGTAGGGCTTCTTTGGACCATGTTTGTCTCGTTCGTCCCTCTTCGTCCTCCCATTTGATCCCTAGGCCTTCTTTGGACCAAGTTCGTCTCGTTCGTCCATCTTCGTCCTCCCATTGGATCCGTTGGCATTCTTTGGTCCAAGTTCGTCTTGTTCGTCCCTCTTCGTCCTCCCATTTGATCCGTAGGCCTTCTTTGGACAAAGTTCGTCTCGTTCGTCCCTCTACGTCCTCCCATTCGATCCGTAGGCCTTCTTTGGACCAAGTTCGTCTCGTTCGTCCCTCTTCGTCCTCCCATTTGATCCGTTGGCCTTCTTTGTACCAAGTTCGTCTCGTTCGTCCCTCTTCGTCCTCCCATTTGATCCCTAGGCCTTCTTTGGACCAAGTTCGTCTCGTTCGTCCATCTTCGTCCTCCCATTTGATCCGTTGGCATTCTTTGGTCCAAGTTCGTTTTGTTCGTCCCTCTTCGTCCTCCCATTTGATCCGTAGGCCTTCTTTGGACAAAGTTCGTCTCGTTCGTCCCTCTACGTCCTCCCATTTGATCCGTAGGCCTTCTTTGGACCAAGTTCGTCTCGTTCGTCCATCTTCGTCCTCCCATTTGATCCGTTGGCATTCTTTGGTCCAAGTTCGTCTTGTTCGTCCCTCTTCGTCCTCCCATTTGATCCGTAGGCCTTCTTTGGACAAAGTTCGTCTCGTTCGTCCCTCTACGTCCTCCCATTTGATCCGTAGGCCTTCTTTGGACCAAGTTCGTCTCGTTCGTCCCTCTTCGTCCTCCCATTTGATACGTTGGCCTTCTTTGTACCAAGTTCGTCTCGTTCGTTCCTCTTCGTCCTCCCATTTGATCCGTAGGCCTTCTTTGGACCAAGTTCGTCTCGTTCGTCCATTTTCACCCTCCCATTTGATCCCTTGGCCTTGTTTGTACAATGTTCTTCTCGTTCGTCCCTCTTCGTCCTCCCATTTGATCCGTAGGCCTTCTTTGGACCATGTTCGTCTCGTTCGTCCATCTTCGTCCTCCCATTTGATCCGTTGCCCTTCTTTGTTCCAAGTTCGTCTCGTTCGTCCATCTACGTCCTCCCATTTGATCCGTAGGCCTTCTTTGTACCAAGATCGTCTCGTTCGTCCCTCTTCGTCCTCCCATTTGATCCGTAGGACTTCGTTGGACCAAATTCGTCTAGTTCGTCACTCTTCGTCCTCCCATTTGATCCGTTGGCCTTCTTTGTACCAAGTGCGTCTCGTTCGTCCCTCTTCGTCCTCCCATTTGATCCCTTGGCCTTCCTTGTACCAAGTTCGTCTCGTTCGTCCCTCTTCGTCCTCCCATTTGATCCGTACGCCTTCTTTGGACAAAGTTCGTCATGTTCGTCCCTCTTCGTCCTCCCAATTGATCCGTAGGCCTTCTTTGTACCAAGTTCGTCTCGTTCGTCCCTCTTCGTCCTCCCATTTGATCCGTAGGCCTTCTTTGGACCAAGTTCGTCTCGTTCGTCCATCTTCGTCCTCCCATTTGATCCCTTGGCCTTCTTTGTACCATGTTCGTCTCGTTCGTCCCTCTTCGTCCTCCCATTTGATCCGTAGGCCTTCTTTGGACCATGTTCGTCTCGTTCGTCCATCTTCGTCCTCCCATTTGATCCGTTGACCTTCTTTGTTCCAAGTTCGTCTCGTTCGTCCATCTACGTCCTCCCATTTGATCCGTAGGCCTTCTTTGTACCAAGTTCGTCTCGTTCGTTCCTCTTCGTCCTCCCATTTGATCCGTAGGACTTCTTTGGACGAAGTTCGTCTCGTTCGTCCCTCTTCGTCCTCCCATTTGATCCGTAGGCCATCTTTGGACCAAGCTCATCTCGTTCGTCCATCTTCGTCCTCCCATTTGATCCGTTGGCCTTCTTTGCACCAAGTTCGTCTCGTTCGTCCATCTTCGTCCTCCCATTTGATCCGTAGGCCTTCTTTGGACCAAGTTCGTCTCGTTCGTTCCTCTTCGTCCTCCCATTTGATCCGTAGGACTTCTTTGGACCAAGTTCGTCTCGTTCGTCCCTCTTCGTCCTCCCATTTGATCCGTAGGCCATCTTTGGACCAAGCTTATCTCGTTCGTCCATCTTCGTCCTCCCATTTGATCCGTAGGCCTTCTTTGGACCAAGTTCGTCTCGTTCGTCCACGTTCGTCCTCCCATTTGATCCCTTGGCCTTGTTTGTACCATGTTCTTCTCGTTCGTCCCTCTTCGCCCTCCCATTTGATCCGTAGGACTTCTTTGGACCAAGTTCGTCTCGTTCGTCCCTCTTCGTCCTCCCATTTGATCCGTAGGCCATCTTTGGACCAAGCTTATCTCGTTCGTCCATCTTCGTCCTCCCATTTGATCCGTAGGCCTTCTTTGGACCAAGTTCGTCTCGTTCGTCCATCTTCGTCCTCCCATTTGATCCCTTGGCCTTGTTTGTACCATGTTCTTCTCGTTCGTCCCTCTTCGTCCTCCCATTTGATCCGTAGGCCTTCTTTGGACCATGTTCGTCTCGTTCGTCCATCTTCGTCCTCCCATTTGATCCATTGCCCTTCTTTGTTCCAAGTTCGTCTCGTTCGTCCATCTACGTCCTCCCATTTGATCCGTAGGCCTTCTTTGTACCAAGTTCGTCTCGTTCGTACCTCTTCGTCCTCCCATTTGATCCGTAGGACTTCTTTGGACCAAGTTCCTCTCGTTCGTCACTCTTCGTCCTCCCATTTGATCCGTTGGACTTCTTTGTACCAAGTTCATCTCGTTCGTCCCACTTCGTCCTCCCATTTGATCCCTTGGCCTTCCTTGTACCAAGTTCGTCTCGTTCGTCCCTCTTCGTCCTCCCATTTGATCCGTACGCCTTCTTTGGACAAAGTTCGTCTCGTACGTCCCTCTTCGTCCTCCCAATTGATCCGTAGGCCTTCTTTGGACCAAGTACGTCTCGTTCGTCTCTCTTAGTCCTCCCATTTGATCCGTTGGCCTTCTTTGTACCAAGTTAGTCTCGTTCGTCCCTCTTCGTCCTCCCATTTGATCCGTAGGCCTTCTTTGTACCAAGTTCGTCTCGTTCGTCCATCTTCGTTCTCCCATTTGATCCCTTGGCCTTCTTTGTACCGTGTTCGTCTCGTTCGTCCCTCTTCGTCCTCCCATTTGATCCGTAGGCCTTCTTTGGACCATGTTCGTCTCGTTCGTCCATTTTCGTCCTCCCATTTGATCCGTAGGCCTTCTTTGGACCATGTTTGTCTTGTTCGTCCATCTTCGTCCTCCCATTTGATCCGTTGGACTTCTTTGGACCAAGTTCCTCTCGTTTGTCCCTCTTCGTCCTCCCATTTGATCCGTAGGACTTCTTTGGACCAAGTTCGTCTCGTTCGTCCCTCTTCGTCCTCCCATTTGACCCCTAGGCCTTCTTTGGACCAAGTTCGTCTCGTTCGTCCATCTTCGTCCTCCCATTTGATCCATTGGAATTCTTTGGTCCAAGTTCGTCTTGTTCGTCCCTCTTCGTCCTCCCATTTGATCGGTAGGCCTTCTTTGGACAAAGTTCGTCTCGTTCATCCCTCTACGTCCTCCCATTTGATCCGTAGGCCTTCTTTGGACCAAGTTCGTCTCGTTCGTCCCTCTTCGTCCTCCCAATTGATCCGTTGGCCTTCTTTGTACCAAGTTCGTCTCGTTCGTCCATCTTCGTCCTCCCATTTGATCCGTAGGCCTTCTTTGGACCAAGTTCGTCTCGTTCGTCCTTCTACGTCCTCCCATTTGATCCGTAGGCCTTCTTTGTACCAAGTTCGTCTCGTTCATCCCTCTTCGTCCTCCCATTTGATCCGTAGGACTTCTTTGGACCAAGTACGTCTCGTTCGTCCCTCTTCGTCCTCCCATTTGATCCGTAGGCCTTCTTTGTACCAAGTTCGTCTCGTTCGTCCCTCTTCGTCCTCCCATTTGATCCCTTGGCCTTCTTTGTACCAAGTTCGTCTCGTTCGTCCCTTTTCGTCCTCCTATTTGATCCCTAGGCCTTCTTTGGACCAAGTTCGTCTCGTTCGTCCATCTTCGTCCTCCCATTTGATCCGTAGGCCTTCTTTGGACCAAACTCGTCTCGTTCGTCCATCTTCGTCCCCCCATTTGATCCGTAGGCCTTCTTGGTAAAAAGTTCGTCTCGTTCGTCCATCTTCGTTCTCCCATTTGATCCCTTGGCCTTCTTTGTACCGTGTTCGTCTCGTTCGTCCCTCTTCGTCCTCCCATTTGATCCGTAGGCCTTCTTTGGACCATGTTCGTCTCGTTCGTCCATTTTCGTCCTCCCATTTGATCCGTTGCCCTTCTTTGTTCCAAGTTCGTCTCGATCGTCCATCTACGTCCTCCCATTTGATCCGTAGGACTTCTTTGGACCAAGTTCATCTCGTTTGTCCCGCTTCGTCCTCCCATTTGATCCGTAGGACTTCTTTGGACCAAGTTCGTCTCGTTCGTCCCTCTTCGTCCTCCCATTTGATCCCTAGGCCTTCTTTGGACCAAGTTCGTCTCGTTCGTCCATCTTCGTCCTCCCATTTGATCCGTTGGCATTCTTTGGTCCAAGTTCGTCTTGTTCGTCCCTCTTCGTCCTCCCATTTGATCCGTAGGCCTTCTTTGGACAAAGTTCGTCTCGTTCGTCCCTCTACGTCCTCCCATTCGATCCGTAGGCCTTCTTTGGACCAAGTTCGTCTCGTTCGTCCCTCTTCGTCCTCCCATTTGATCCGTTGGCCTTCTTTGTACCAAGTTCGTCTCGTTCGTCCCTCTTCGTCCTCCCATTTGATCCCTTGGCCTTCTTTGTACCAAGTTCGTCTCGTTCGTCCCTCTTCGTCCTCCCATTTGATCACTAGGCCTTCTTTGGACCAAGTTCGTCTCGTTCGTCCATCTTCGTCCTCCCATTTGATCCGTTGGCATTCTTTGGTCCAAGTTCGTCTTGTTCGTCCCTCTTCGTCCTCCCATTTGATCCGTAGGCCTTCTTTGGACAAAGTTCGTCTCGTTCGTCCCTCTACGTCCTCCCATTTGATCCGTAGGCCTTCTTTGGACCAAGTTCGTCTTGTTCGTCCCTCTTCGTCCTCCCATTTGATCCGTTGGCCTTCTTTGTACCAAGTTCGTCTCGTTCGTTCCTCTTCGTCCTCCCATTTGATCCGTAGGCCTTCTTTGGACCAAGTTCGTCTCGTTCGTCCATCTTCACCCTCCCATTTGATCCCTTGGCCTTGTTTGTACCATGTTCTTCTCGTTCGTCCCTCTTCGTCCTCCCATTTGATCCGTAGGCCTTCTTTGGACCATGTTCGTCTCGTTCGTCCATCTTCGTCCTCCCATTTGATCCGTTGCCCTTCTTTGTTCCAAGTTCGTCTCGTTCGTCGATCTACGTCCTCGCATTTGATCCGTAGGCCTTCTTTGTACCAGGTTCGTCTCGTTCGTCCCTCTTCGTCCTCCCATTTGATCCGTAGGACTTCTTTGGACCAAGTTCGTCTCATTCGTCACTCTTCGTCCTCCCATTTGATCCGTTGGCCTTCTTTGTACCAAGTTCATCTCGTTCGTCCCACTTCGTCCTCCCATTTGATCCCTTGGCCTTCCTTGTACCAAGTTCGTCTCGTTCGTCCCTCTTCGTCCTCCCATTTGATCCGTACGCCTTCTTTGGACAAAGTTCGTCTCGTACGTCCCTCTTCGTCCTCCCAATTGATCCGTAGGCCTTCTTTGGACCAAGTACGTCTCGTTCGTCTCTCTTAGTCCTCCCATTTGATCCGTTGGCCTTCTTTGTACCAAGTTAGTCTCGTTCGTCCCTCTTCGTCCTCCCATTTGATCCGTAGGCCTTCTTTGTACCAAGTTCGTCTCGTTCGTCCATCTTCGTTCTCCCATTTGATCCCTTGGCCTTCTTTGTACCGTGTTCGTCTCGTTCGTCCCTCTTCGTCCTCCCATTTGATCCGTAGGCCTTCTTTGGACCATGTTCGTCTCGTTCGTCCATTTTCGTCCTCCCATTTGATCCGTAGGCCTTCTTTGGACCATGTTTGTCTTGTTCGTCCATCTTCGTCCTCCCATTTGATCCGTTGGACTTCTTTGGACCAAGTTCCTCTCGTTTGTCCCTCTTCGTCCTCCCATTTGATCCGTAGGACTTCTTTGGACCAAGTTCGTCTCGTTCGTCCCTCTTCGTCCTCCCATTTGACCCCTAGGCCTTCTTTGGACCAAGTTCGTCTCGTTCGTCCATCTTCGTCCTCCCATTTGATCCATTGGAATTCTTTGGTCCAAGTTCGTCTTGTTCGTCCCTCTTCGTCCTCCCATTTGATCGGTAGGCCTTCTTTGGACAAAGTTCGTCTCGTTCATCCCTCTACGTCCTCCCATTTGATCCGTAGGCCTTCTTTGGACCAAGTTCGTCTCGTTCGTCCCTCTTCGTCCTCCCAATTGATCCGTTGGCCTTCTTTGTACCAAGTTCGTCTCGTTCGTCCATCTTCGTCCTCCCATTTGATCCGTAGGCCTTCTTTGGACCAAGTTCGTCTCGTTCGTCCTTCTACGTCCTCCCATTTGATCCGTAGGCCTTCTTTGTACCAAGTTCGTCTCGTTCATCCCTCTTCGTCCTCCCATTTGATCCGTAGGACTTCTTTGGACCAAGTACGTCTCGTTCGTCCCTCTTCGTCCTCCCATTTGATCCGTAGGCCTTCTTTGTACCAAGTTCGTCTCGTTCGTCCCTCTTCGTCCTCCCATTTGATCCCTTGGCCTTCTTTGTACCAAGTTCATCTCGTTCGTCCCTTTTCGTCCTCCTATTTGATCCCTAGGCCTTCTTTGGACCAAGTTCGTCTCGTTCGTCCATCTTCGTCCTCCCATTTGATCCGTAGGCCTTCTTTGGACCAAACTCGTCTCGTTCGTCCATCTTCGTCCCCCCATTTGATCCGTAGGCCTTCTTGGTAAAAAGTTCGTCTCGTTCGTCCATCTTCGTTCTCCCATTTGATCCCTTGGCCTTCTTTGTACCGTGTTCGTCTCGTTCGTCCCTCTTCGTCCTCCCATTTGATCCGTAGGCCTTCTTTGGACCATGTTCGTCTCGTTCGTCCATTTTCGTCCTCCCATTTGATCCGTTGCCCTTCTTTGTTCCAAGTTCGTCTCGATCGTCCATCTACGTCCTCCCATTTGATCCGTAGGACTTCTTTGGACCAAGTTCATCTCGTTTGTCCCGCTTCGTCCTACCATTTGATCCGTAGGACTTCTTTGGACCAAGTTCGTCTCGTTCGTCCCTCTTCGTCCTCCCATTTGATCCCTAGGCCTTCTTTGGACCAAGTTCGTCTCGTTCGTCCATCTTCGTCCTCCCATTTGATCCGTTGGCATTCTTTGGTCCAAGTTCGTCTTGTTCGTCCCTCTTCGTCCTCCCATTTGATCCGTAGGCCTTCTTTGGACAAAGTTCGTCTCGTTCGTCCCTCTACGTCCTCCCATTCGATCCGTAGGCCTTCTTTGGACCAAGTTCGTCTCGTTCGTCCCTCTTCGTCCTCCCATTTGATCCGTTGGCCTTCTTTGTACCAAGTTCGTCTCGTTCGTCCCTCTTCGTCCTCCCATTTGATCCCTTGGCCTTCTTTGTTTCTTTGTACCAAGTTCGTCTCGTTCGTCCCTCTTCGTCCTCCCATTTGATCACTAGGCCTTCTTTGGACCAAGTTCGTCTCGTTCGTCCATCTTCGTCCTCCCATTTGATCCGTTGGCATTCTTTGGTCCAAGTTCGTCTGGTTCGTCCCTCTTCGTCCTCCCATTTGATCCGTAGGCCTTCTTTGGACAAAGTTCGTCTCGTTCGTCCCTCTACGTCCTCCCATTTGATCCGTAGGCCTTCTTTGGACCAAGTTCGTCTTGTTCGTCCCTCTTCGTCCTCCCATTTGATCCGTTGGCCTTCTTTGTACCAAGTTCGTCTCGTTCGTTCCTCTTCGTCCTCCCATTTGATCCGTAGGCCTTCTTTGGACCAAGTTCGTCTCGTTCGTCCATCTTCACCCTCCCATTTGATCCCTTGGCCTTGTTTGTACCATGTTCTTCTCGTTCGTCCCTCTTCGTCCTCCCATTTGATCCGTAGGCCTTCTTTGGACCATGTTCGTCTCGTTCGTCCATCTTCGTCCTCCCATTTGATCCGTTGCCCTTCTTTGTTCCAAGTTCGTCTCGTTCGTTGATCTACGTCCTCGCATTTGATCCGTAGGCCTTCTTTGTACCAGGTTCGTCTCGTTCGTCCCTCTTCGTCCTCCCATTTGATCCGTAGGACTTCTTTGGACCAAGTTCGTCTCATTCGTCACTCTTCGTCCTCCCGTTTGATCCGTTGGCCTTCTTTGTACCAAGTTCATCTCGTTCGTCCCACTTCGTCCTCCAATTTGATCCCTTGGCCTTCCTTGTACCAAGTTCGTCTCGTTCGTCCCTCTTCGTCCTCCCATTTGATCCGTACGCCTTCTTTGGACAAAGTTCGTCTCGTACGTCCCTCTTCGTCCTCCCAATTGATCCGTAGGCCTTCTTTGGACCAAGTACGTCTCGTTCGTCTCTCTTAGTCCTCCCATTTGATCCGTTGGCCTTCTTTGTACCAAGTTAGTCTCGTTCGTCCCTCTTCGTCCTCCCATTTGATCCGTAGGCCATCTTTGTACCAAGTTCGTCTCGTTCGTCCATCTTCGTTCTCCCATTTGATCCCTTGGCCTTCTTTGTACCGTGTTCGTCTCGTTCGTCCCTCTTCGTCCTCCCATTTGATCCGTAGGCCTTCTTTGGACCGTGTTCGTCTCGTTCGTCCATTTTCGTCCTCCCATTTGATCCGTTGCCCTTCTTTGTTCCAAGTTCGTCTCGATCGTCCATCTACGTCCTCCCATTTGATCCGTAGGACTTCTTTGGACCAAGTTCATCTCGTTTGTCCCGCTTCGTCCTACCATTTGATCCGTAGGACTTCTTTGGACCAAGTTCGTCTCGTTCGTCCCTCTTCGTCCTCCCATTTGATCCCTAGGCCTTCTTTGGACCAAGTTCGTCTCGTTCGTCCATCTTCGTCCTCCCATTTGATCCGTTGGCATTCTTTGGTCCAAGTTCGTCTTGTTCGTCCCTCTTCGTCCTCCCATTTGATCCGTAGGCCTTCTTTGGACAA
Source organism: Glycyrrhiza uralensis (assembly GCA_030159175.1). NCBI lineage: Eukaryota > Viridiplantae > Streptophyta > Magnoliopsida > Fabales > Fabaceae > Glycyrrhiza > Glycyrrhiza uralensis. Next base: position 21,013,235 of record BRZY01000004.1, read on the forward strand.
AGTTCGTCTCGTTCGTCCCTCTACGTCCTCCCATTCGATCCGTAGGCCTTCTTTGGACCAAGTTCGTCTCGTTCGTCCCTCTTCGTCCTCCCATTTGATCCGTTGGCCTTCTTTGTACCAAGTTCGTCTCGTTCGTCCCTCTTCGTCCTCCCATTTGATCCCTTGGCCTTCTTTGTTTCTTTGTACCAAGTTCGTCTCGTTCGTCCCTCTTCGTCCTCCCATTTGATCACTAGGCCTTCTTTGGACCAAGTTCGTCTCGTTCGTCCATCTTCGTCCTCCCATTTGATCCGTTGGCATTCTTTGGTCCAAGTTCGTCTGGTTCGTCCCTCTTCGTCCTCCCATTTGATCCGTAGGCCTTCTTTGGACAAAGTTCGTCTCGTTCGTCCCTCTACGTCCTCCCATTTGATCCGTAGGCCTTCTTTGGACCAAGTTCGTCTTGTTCGTCCCTCTTCGTCCTCCCATTTGATCCGTTGGCCTTCTTTGTACCAAGTTCGTCTCGTTCGTTCCTCTTCGTCCTCCCATTTGATCCGTAGGCCTTCTTTGGACCAAGTTCGTCTCGTTCGTCCATCTTCACCCTCCCATTTGATCCCTTGGCCTTGTTTGTACCATGTTCTTCTCGTTCGTCCCTCTTCGTCCTCCCATTTGATCCGTAGGCCTTCTTTGGACCATGTTCGTCTCGTTCGTCCATCTTCGTCCTCCCATTTGATCCGTTGCCCTTCTTTGTTCCAAGTTCGTCTCGTTCGTTGATCTACGTCCTCGCATTTGATCCGTAGGCCTTCTTTGTACCAGGTTCGTCTCGTTCGTCCCTCTTCGTCCTCCCATTTGATCCGTAGGACTTCTTTGGACCAAGTTCGTCTCATTCGTCACTCTTCGTCCTCCCGTTTGATCCGTTGGCCTTCTTTGTACCAAGTTCATCTCGTTCGTCCCACTTCGTCCTCCAATTTGATCCCTTGGCCTTCCTTGTACCAAGTTCGTCTCGTTCGTCCCTCTTCGTCCTCCCATTTGATCCGTACGCCTTCTTTGGACAAAGTTCGTCTCGTACGTCCCTCTTCGTCCTCCCAATTGATCCGTAGGCCTTCTTTGGACCAAGTACGTCTCGTTCGTCTCTCTTAGTCCTCCCATTTGATCCGTTGGCCTTCTTTGTACCAAGTTAGTCTCGTTCGTCCCTCTTCGTCCTCCCATTTGATCCGTAGGCCATCTTTGTACCAAGTTCGTCTCGTTCGTCCATCTTCGTTCTCCCATTTGATCCCTTGGCCTTCTTTGTACCGTGTTCGTCTCGTTCGTCCCTCTTCGTCCTCCCATTTGATCCGTAGGCCTTCTTTGGACCGTGTTCGTCTCGTTCGTCCATTTTCGTCCTCCCATTTGATCCGTAGGCCTTCTTTGGACCATGTTTGTCTTGTTCGTCCATCTTCGTCCTCCCATTTGATCCGTTGGACTTCTTTAGACCAAGTTCCTCTCGTTTGTCCCTCTTCGTCCTCCCATTTGATCCGTAGGACTTCTTTGGACCAAGTTCGTCTCGTTCGTCCCTCTTCGTCCTCCCATTTGACCCCTAGGCCTTCTTTGGACCAAGTTCGTCTCGTTCGTCCATCTTTGTCCTCCCATTTGATCCATTGGAATTCTTTGGTCCAAGTTCGTCTTGTTCGTCCCTCTTCGTCCTCCCATTTGATCGGTAGGCCTTCTTTGGACAAAGTTCGTCTCGTTCATCCCTCTACGTCCTCCCATTTGATCCGTAGGCCTTCTTTGGGCCAAGTTCGTCTCGTTCGTCCCTCTTCGTCCTCCCAATTGATCCGTTGGCCTTCTTTGTACCAAGTTCGTCTCGTTCGTCCATCTTCGTCCTCCCATTTGATCCGTAGGCCTTCTTTGGACCAAGTTCGTCTCGTTCGTCCTTCTACGTCCTCCCATTTGATCCGTAGGCCTTCTTTGTACCAAGTTCGTCTCGTTCATCCCTCTTCGTCCTCCCATTTGATCCGTACGCCTTCTTTGGACAAAGTTCGTCTCGTACGTCCCTCTTCGTCCTCCCAATTGATCCGTAGGCCTTCTTTGGACCAAGTACGTCTCGTTCGTCTCTCTTAGTCCTCCCATTTGATCCGTTGGCCTTCTTTGTACCAAGTTAGTCTCGTTCGTCCCTCTTCGTCCTCCCATTTGATCCGTAGGCCATCTTTGTACCAAGTTCGTCTCGTTCGTCCATCTTCGTTCTCCCATTTGATCCCTTGGCCTTCTTTGTACCGTGTTCGTCTCGTTCGTCCCTCTTCGTCCTCCCATTTGATCCGTAGGCCTTCTTTGGACCGTGTTCGTCTCGTTCGTCCATTTTCGTCCTCCCATTTGATCCGTAGGCCTTCTTTGGACCATGTTTGTCTTGTTCGTCCATCTTCGTCCTCCCATTTGATCCGTTGGACTTCTTTAGACCAAGTTCCTCTCGTTTGTCCCTCTTCGTCCTCCCATTTGATCCGTAGGACTTCTTTGGACCAAGTTCGTCTCGTTCGTCCCTCTTCGTCCTCCCATTTGACCCCTAGGCCTTCTTTGGACCAAGTTCGTCTCGTTCGTCCATCTTTGTCCTCCCATTTGATCCATTGGAATTCTTTGGTCCAAGTTCGTCTTGTTCGTCCCTCTTCGTCCTCCCATTTGATCGGTAGGCCTTCTTTGGACAAAGTTCGTCTCGTTCATCCCTCTACGTCCTCCCATTTGATCCGTAGGCCTTCTTTGGGCCAAGTTCGTCTCGTTCGTCCCTCTTCGTCCTCCCAATTGATCCGTTGGCCTTCTTTGTACCAAGTTCGTCTCGTTCGTCCATCTTCGTCCTCCCATTTGATCCGTAGGCCTTCTTTGGACCAAGTTCGTCTCGTTCGTCCTTCTACGTCCTCCCATTTGATCCGTAGGCCTTCTTTGTACCAAGTTCGTCTCGTTCATCCCTCTTCGTCCTCCCATTTGATCCGTAGGACTTCTTTGGACCAAGTACGTCTCGTTCGTCCCTCTTCGTCCTCCCATTTGATCCGTAGGCCTTCTTTGTACCAAGTTCGTCTCGTTCGTCCCTCTTCGTCCTCCCATTTGATCCCTTGGCCTTCTTTGTACCAAGTTCGTCTCGTTCGTCCCTTTTCGTCCTCCTATTTGATCCCTAGGCCTTCTTTGGACCAAGTTCGTCTCGTTCGTCCATCTTCGTCCTCCCATTTGATCCGTAGGCCTTCTTTGGACCAAACTCGTCTCGTTCGTCCATCTTCGTCCCCCCATTTGATCCGTAGGCCTTCTTGGTAAAAAGTTCGTCTCGTTCGTCCATCTTCGTTCTCCCATTTGATCCCTTGGCCTTCTTTGTACCGTGTTCGTCTCGTTCGTCCCTCTTCGTCCTCCCATTTGATCCGTAGGCCTTCTTTGGACCATGTTCGTCTCGTTCGTCCATTTTCGTCCTCCCATTTGATCTGTTGCCCTTCTTTGTTCCAAGTTCGTCTCGATCGTCCATCTACGTCCTCCCATTTGATCCGTAGGACTTCTTTGGACCAAGTTCATCTCGTTTGTCCCGCTTCGTCCTCCCATTTGATCCGTAGGACTTCTTTGGACCAAGTTCGTCTCGTTCGTCCCTCTTCGTCCTCCCATTTGATCCCTAGGCCTTCTTTGGACCAAGTTCGTCTCGTTCGTCCATCTTCGTCCTCCCATTTGATCCGTTGGCATTCTTTGGTCCAAGTTCGTCTTGTTCGTCCCTCTTCGTCCTCCCATTTGATCCGTAGGCCTTCTTTGGACAAAGTTCGTCTCGTTCGTCCCTCTACGTCCTCCCATTCGATCCGTAGGCCTTCTTTGGACCAAGTTCGTCTCGTTCGTCCCTCTTCGTCCTCCCATTTGATCCGTTGGCCTTCTTTGTACCAAGTTCGTCTCGTTCGTCCCTCTTCGTCCTCCCATTTGATCCCTTGGCCTTCTTTGTACCAAGTTCGTCTCGTTCGTCCCTCTTCGTCCTCCCATTTGATCACTAGGCCTTCTTTGGACCAAGTTCGTCTCGTTCGTCCATCTTCGTCCTCCCATTTGATCCGTTGGCATTCTTTGGTCCAAGTTCGTCTTGTTCGTCCCTCTTCGTCCTCCCATTTGATCCGTAGGCCTTCTTTGGACAAAGTTCGTCTCGTTCGTCCCTCTACGTCCTCCCATTTGATCCGTAGGCCTTCTTTGGACCAAGTTCGTCTTGTTCGTCCCTCTTCGTCCTCCCATTTGATCCGTTGGCCTTCTTTGTACCAAGTTCGTCTCGTTCGTTCCTCTTCGTCCTCCCATTTGATCCGTAGGCCTTCTTTGGACCAAGTTCGTCTCGTTCGTCCATCTTCACCCTCCCATTTGATCCCTTGGCCTTGTTTGTACCATGTTCTTCTCGTTCGTCCCTCTTCGTCCTCCCATTTGATCCGTAGGCCTTCTTTGGACCATGTTCGTCTCGTTCGTCCATCTTCGTCCTCCCATTTGATCCGTTGCCCTTCTTTGTTCCAAGTTCGTCTCGTTCGTCGATCTACGTCCTCGCATTTGATCCGTAGGCCTTCTTTGTACCAGGTTCGTCTCGTTCGTCCCTCTTCGTCCTCCCATTTGATCCGTAGGACTTCTTTGGACCAAGTTCGTCTCATTCGTCACTCTTCGTCCTCCCATTTGATCCGTTGGCCTTCTTTGTACCAAGTTCATCTCGTTCGTCCCACTTCGTCCTCCCATTTGATCCCTTGGCCTTCCTTGTACCAAGTTCGTCTCGTTCGTCCCTCTTCGTCCTCCCATTTGATCCGTACGCCTTCTTTGGACAAAGTTCGTCTCGTACGTCCCTCTTCGTCCTCCCAATTGATCCGTAGGCCTTCTTTGGACCAAGTACGTCTCGTTCGTCTCTCTTAGTCCTCCCATTTGATCCGTTGGCCTTCTTTGTACCAAGTTAGTCTCGTTCGTCCCTCTTCGTCCTCCCATTTGATCCGTAGGCCTTCTTTGTACCAAGTTCGTCTCGTTCGTCCATCTTCGTTCTCCCATTTGATCCCTTGGCCTTCTTTGTACCGTGTTCGTCTCGTTCGTCCCTCTTCGTCCTCCCATTTGATCCGTACGCCTTCTTTGGACCATGTTCGTCTCGTTCGTCCATTTTCGTCCTCCCATTTGATCCGTAGGCCTTCTTTGGACCATGTTTGTCTTGTTCGTCCATCTTCGTCCTCCCATTTGATCCGTTGGACTTCTTTGGACCAAGTTCCTCTCGTTTGTCCCTCTTCGTCCTCCCATTTGATCCGTAGGACTTCTTTGGACCAAGTTCGTCTCGTTCGTCCCTCTTCGTCCTCCCATTTGACCCCTAGGCCTTCTTTGGACCAAGTTCGTCTCGTTCGTCCATCTTCGTCCTCCCATTTGATCCATTGGAATTCTTTGGTCCAAGTTCGTCTTGTTCGTCCCTCTTCGTCCTCCCATTTGATCGGTAGGCCTTCTTTGGACAAAGTTCGTCTCGTTCATCCCTCTACGTCCTCCCATTTGATCCGTAGGCCTTCTTTGGACCAAGTTCGTCTCGTTCGTCCCTCTTCGTCCTCCCAATTGATCCGTTGGCCTTCTTTGTACCAAGTTCGTCTCGTTCGTCCATCTTCGTCCTCCCATTTGATCCGTAGGCCTTCTTTGGACCAAGTTCGTCTCGTTCGTCCTTCTACGTCCTCCCATTTGATCCGTAGGCCTTCTTTGTACCAAGTTCGTCTCGTTCATCCCTCTTCGTCCTCCCATTTGATCCGTAGGACTTCTTTGGACCAAGTTCGTCTCGTTCGTCCCTCTTCGTCCTCCCATTTGATCCCTTGGCCTTCTTTGTACCAAGTTCATCTCGTTCGTCCCTTTTCGTCCTCCTATTTGATCCCTAGGCCTTCTTTGGACCAAGTTCGTCTCGTTCGTCCATCTTCGTCCTCCCATTTGATCCGTAGGCCTTCTTTGGACCAAACTCGTCTCGTTCGTCCATCTTCGTCCCCCCATTTGATCCGTAGGCCTTCTTGGTAAAAAGTTCGTCTCGTTCGTCCATCTTCGTTCTCCCATTTGATCCCTTGGCCTTCTTTGTACCGTGTTCGTCTCGTTCGTCCCTCTTCGTCCTCCCATTTGATCCGTAGGCCTTCTTTGGACCATGTTCGTCTCGTTCGTCCATTTTCGTCCTCCCATTTGATCCGTTGCCCTTCTTTGTTCCAAGTTCGTCTCGATCGTCCATCTACGTCCTCCCATTTGATCCGTAGGACTTCTTTGGACCAAGTTCATCTCGTTTGTCCCGCTTCGTCCTACCATTTGATCCGTAGGACTTCTTTGGACCAAGTTCGTCTCGTTCGTCCCTCTTCGTCCTCCCATTTGATCCCTAGGCCTTCTTTGGACCAAGTTCGTCTCGTTCGTCCATCTTCGTCCTCCCATTTGATCCGTTGGCATTCTTTGGTCCAAGTTCGTCTTGTTCGTCCCTCTTCGTCCTCCCATTTGATCCGTAGGCCTTCTTTGGACAAAGTTCGTCTCGTTCGTCCCTCTACGTCCTCCCATTCGATCCGTAGGCCTTCTTTGGACCAAGTTCGTCTCGTTCGTCCCTCTTCGTCCTCCCATTTGATCCGTTGGCCTTCTTTGTACCAAGTTCGTCTCGTTCGTCCCTCTTCGTCCTCACCATTTGATCCCTTGGCCTTCTTTGTTTCTTTGTACCAAGTTCGTCTCGTTCGTCCCTCTTCGTCCTCCCATTTGATCACTAGGCCTTCTTTGGACCAAGTTCGTCTCGTTCGTCCATCTTCGTCCTCCCATTTGATCCGTTGGCATTCTTTGGTCCAAGTTCGTCTGGTTCGTCCCTCTTCGTCCTCCCATTTGATCCATAGGCCTTCTTTGGACAAAGTTCGTCTCGTTCGTCCCTCTACGTCCTCCCATTTGATCCGTAGGCCTTCTTTGGACCAAGTTCGTCTCGTTCGTCCCTCTTCGTCCTCCCATTTGATCCGTTGGCCTTCTTTGTACCAAGTTCGTCTCGTTCGTTCCTCTTCGTCCTCCCATTTGACCCCTAGGCCTTCTTTGGACCAAGTTCGTCTCGTTCGTCCATCTTCGTCCTCCCATTTGATCCATTGGAATTCTTTGGTCCAAGTTCGTCTTGTTCGTCCCTCTTCGTCCTCCCATTTGATCGGTAGGCCTTCTTTGGACAAAGTTCGTCTCGTTCATCCCTCTACGTCCTCCCATTTGATCCGTAGGCCTTCTTTGGACCAAGTTCGTCTCGTTCGTCCCTCTTCGTCCTCCCAATTGATCCGTTGGCCTTCTTTGTACCAAGTTCGTCTCGTTCGTCCATCTTCGTCCTCCCATTTGATCCGTAGGCCTTCTTTGGACCAAGTTCGTCTCGTTCGTCCTTCTACGTCCTCCCATTTGATCCGTAGGCCTTCTTTGTACCAAGTTCGTCTCGTTCGTCCCTCTTCGTCCTCCCATTTGATCCGTAGGACTTCTTTGGACCAAGTACGTCTCGTTCGTCCCTCTTCGTCCTCCCATTTGATCCGTAGGCCTTCTTTGTACCATGTTCGTCTCGTTCGTCCCTCTTCGTCCTCCCATTTGATCCCTTGGCCTTCTTTGTACCAAGTTCGTCTCGTTCGTCCCTTTTCGTCCTCCTATTTGATCCCTAGGCCTTCTTTGGACCAAGTTCGTCTCGTTCGTCCATCTTCGTCCTCCCATTTGATCCGTAGGCCTTCTTTGGACCAAACTCGTCTCGTTCGTCCATCTTCGTCCCCCCATTTGATCCGTAGGCCTTCTTGGTAAAAAGTTCGTCTCGTTCGTCCATCTTCGTTCTCCCATTTGATCCCTTGGCCTTCTTTGTACCGTGTTCGTCTCGTTCGTCCCTCTTCGTCCTCCCATTTGATCCGTAGGCCTTCTTTGGACCATGTTCGTCTCGTTCGTCCATTTTCGTCCTCCCATTTGATCCGTTGCCCTTCTTTGTTCCAAGTTCGTCTCGATCGTCCATCTACGTCCTCCCATTTGATCCGTAGGACTTCTTTGGACCAAGTTCATCTCGTTTGTCCCGCTTCGTCCTCCCATTTGATCCGTAGGACTTCTTTGGACCAAGTTCGTCTCGTTCGTCCCTCTTCGTCCTCCCATTTGATCCCTAGGCCTTCTTTGGACCAAGTTCGTCTCGTTCGTCCATCTTCGTCCTCCCATTTGATCCGTTGGCATTCTTTGGTCCAAGTTCGTCTTGTTCGTCCCTCTTCGTCCTCCCATTTGATCCGTAGGCCTTCTTTGGACAAAGTTCGTCTCGTTCGTCCCTCTACGTCCTCCCATTCGATCCGTAGGCCTTCTTTGGACCAAGTTCGTCTCGTTCGTCCCTCTTCGTCCTCCCATTTGATCCGTTGGCCTTCTTTATACCAAGTTCGTCTCGTTCGTCCCTCTTCGTCCTCCCATTTGATCCCTTGGCCTTCTTTGTACCAAGTTCGTCTCGTTCGTCCCTCTTCGTCCTCCCATTTGATCACTAGGCCTTCTTTGGACCATGTTCGTCTCGTTCGTCCATCTTCGTCCTCCCATTTGATCCGTTGGCATTCTTTGGTCCAAGTTCGTCTTGTTCGTCCCTCTTCGTCCTCCCATTTGATCCGTAGGCCTTCTTTGGACCAAGTTCGTCTCGTTCGTCCCTCTACGTCCTCCCATTCGATCCGTAGGCCTTCTTTGGACCAAGTTCGTCTCGTTCGTCCCTCTTCGTCCTCCCATTTGATCCGTTGGCCTTCTTTATACCAAGTTCGTCTCGTTCGTCCCTCTTCGTCCTCCCATTTGATCCCTTGGCCTTCTTTGGACAAAGTTTGTCTCGTTCGTCCCTCTTCGTCCTCCCATTTGACCCCTAGGCCTTCTTTGGACCAAGTTCGTCTCGTTCGTCCATCTTCGTCCTCCCATTTGATCCATTGGAATTCTTTGGTCCAAGTTCGTCTTGTTCGTCCCTCTTCGTCCTCCCATTTGATCGGTAGGCCTTCTTTGGACAAAGTTCGTCTCGTTCATCCCTCTACGTCCTCCCATTTGATCCGTAGGCCTTCTTTGGACCAAGTTCGTCTCGTTCGTCCCTCTTCGTCCTCCCAATTGATCCGTTGGCCTTCTTTGTACCAAGTTCGTCTCGTTCGTCCATCTTCGTCCTCCCATTTGATCCGTAGGCCTTCTTTGGACCAAGTTCGTCTCGTTCGTCCTTCTACGTCCTCCCATTTGATCCGTAGGCCTTCTTTGTACCAAGTTCGTCTCGTTCATCCCTCTTCGTCCTCCCATTTGATCCGTAGGACTTCTTTGGACCAAGTACGTCTCGTTCGTCCCTCTTCGTCCTCCCATTTGATCCGTAGGCCTTCTTTGTACCAAGTTCGTCTCGTTCGTCCCTCTTCGTCCTCCCATTTGATCCCTTGGCCTTCTTTGTACCAAGTTCGTCTCGTTCGTCCCTTTTCGTCCTCCTATTTGATCCCTAGGCCTTCTTTGGACCAAGTTCGTCTCGTTCGTCCATCTTCGTCCTCCCATTTGATCCGTAGGCCTTCTTTGGACCAAACTCGTCTCGTTCGTCCATCTTCGTCCCCCCATTTGATCCGTAGGCCTTCTTGGTAAAAAGTTCGTCTCGTTCGTCCATCTTCGTTCTCCCATTTGATCCCTTGGCCTTCTTTGTACCGTGTTCGTCTCGATCGTCCATCTACGTCCTCCCATTTGATCCGTAGGACTTCTTTGGACCAAGTTCATCTCGTTTGTCCCGCTTCGTCCTCCCATTTGATCCGTAGGACTTCTTTGGACCAAGTTCGTCTCGTTCGTCCCTCTTCGTCCTCCCATTTGATCCCTAGGCCTTCTTTGGACCAAGTTCGTCTCGTTCGTCCATCTTCGTCCTCCCATTTGATCCGTTGGCATTCTTTGGTCCAAGTTCGTCTTGTTCGTCCCTCTTCGTCCTCCCATTTGATCCGTAGGCCTTCTTTGGACAAAGTTCGTCTCGTTCGTCCCTCTACGTCCTCCCATTCGATCCGTAGGCCTTCTTTGGACCAAGTTCGTCTCGTTCGTCCCTCTTCGTCCTCCAATTTGATCCGTTGGCCTTCTTTGTACCAAGTTCGTCTCGTTCGTCCCTCTTCGTCCTCCCATTTGATCCCTTGGCCTTCTTTGTACCAAGTTCGTCTCGTTCGTCCCTCTTCGTCCTCCCATTTGATCCCTAGGCCTTCTTTGGACCAAGTTCGTCTCGTTCGTCCATCTTCGTCCTCCCATTTGATCCGTTGGCATTCTTTGGTCCAAGTTCGTCTTGTTCGTCCCTCTTCGTCCTCCCATTTGATCCGTAGGCCTTCTTTGGACAAAGTTTGTCTCGTTCGTCCCTCTACGTCCTCCCATTTGATCCGTAGGCCTTCTTTGGACCAAGTTCGTCTCGTTCGTCCCTCTTCGTCCTCCCATTTGATCCGTTGGCCTTCTTTGTACAAAGTTCGTCTCGTTCGTTCCTCTTCGTCCTCCCATTTGATCCGTAGGCCTTCTTTGGACCAAGTTCGTCTCGTTCGTCCATCTTCACCCTCCCATTTGATCCCTTGGCCTTGTTTGTACCATGTTCTTCTCGTTCGTCCCTCTTCGTCCTCCCATTTGATCCGTAGGCCTTCTTTGGACCATGTTCGTCTCGTTCGTCCATCTTCGTCCTCCCATTTGATCCGTTGCCCTTCTTTGTTCCAAGTTCGTCTCGTTCGTCGATCTACGTCCTCGCATTTGATCCGTAGGCCTTCTTTGTACCAGGTTCGTCTCGTTCGTCCCTCTTCGTCCTCCCATTCGATCCGTAGGACTTCTTTGGACCAAGTTCGTCTCATTCGTCACTCTTCGTCCTCCCATTTGATCCGTTGGCCTTCTTTGTACCAAGTTCGTCTCGTTCGTCCCTCTTCGTCCTCCCATTTGATCCCTTGGCCTTCTTTGTAACAAGTTCGTGTCGTTCGTCCCTCTTCGTCCTCCCATTTGATCCGTACGCCTTCTTTGGACAAAGTTCGTCTCGTTCGTCCCTCTTCGTCCTCCCAATTGATCCGTAGGCCTTCTTTGGACCAAGTTCGTCTCGTTCGTCTCTCTTAGTCCTCCCATTTGACCCGTTGGCCTTCTTTGTACCAAGTTCGTCTCGTTCGTCCATCTTCGTTCTCCCATTTGATCCCTTGGCCTTCTTTGTACCGTGTTCGTCTCGTTCGTCCCTCTTCGTCCTCCCATTTGATCCGATGGCCTTGTTTGGACCATGTTCCTCTCGTTCGTCCATTTTCGTCCTCCCATTTGATCCGTTGCCCTTCTTTGTTCCATGTTCGTCTCGATCGTCCATCTACGTCCTCCCATTTGATCCGTAGGACTTCTTTGGACCAAGTTCATCTCGTTTGTCCCTCTTCGTCCTCCCATTTGATCCGTAGGACTTCTTCGGACCAAGTTCGTCTCGTTCGTCCCTCTTCGTCCTCCCATTTGATCCCTAGGCCTTCTTTGGACCAAGTTCGTCTCGTTCGTCCATCTTCGTCCTCCCATTTGATCCGTTGGCATTCTTTGGTCCAAGTTCGTCTTGTTCGTCCCTCTTCGTCCTCCCATTTGATCCGTAGGCCTTCTTTGGACAAAGTTCGTCTCGTTCGTCCCTCTACGTCCTCCCATTTGATCCGTAGGCCTTCTTTGGACCAAGTTCGTCTCGTTCGTCCCTCTTCGTCCTCCCACTTGATGCGTTGGCCTTCTTTGTACCAAGTTCGTGTCGTTCGTCCCTCTTCGTCCTGCCATTTGATCCCTAGGCCTTCTTTGGACCAAGTTCGTCTCGTTCGTCCATCTTCGTCCTCCCATTTGATCCGTTGGCATTCTTTGGTCCAAGTTCGTCTTGTTCGTCCCTCTTCGTCCTCCCATTTGATCCGTAGGCCTTCTTTGGACAAAGTTCGTCTCGTTCGTCCCTCTACGTCCTCCCATTTGATCCGTAGGCCTTCTTTGGACCAAGTTCGTCTCGTTCGTCCCTCTTCGTCCTCCCACTTGATGCGTTGGCCTTCTTTGTACCAAGTTCGTGTCGTTCGTCCCTCTTCGTCCTGCCATTTGATCCCTAGGCCTTCTTTGGACCAAGTTCGTCTCGTTCGTCCATCTTCGTCCTCCCATTAGATCCGTTGGCATTCTTTGGTCCAAGTTCGTCTTGTTCGTCCCTCTTCATCCTCCCATTTGATCCGTAGGCCTTCTTTGGACAAAGTTCGTCTCATTCGTCCCTCTACGTCCTCCCATTTGATCCGTAGGCCTTCTTTGGACCAAGTTCGTCTCGTTCGACCCTCTTCGTCCTCCCATTTGATCCGTTGGCCTTCTTTGTACCAAGTTCGTCTCGTTCGTCCCTCTTCGTCCTCCCATTTGATCCGTAGGCCTTCTTTGGACCAAGTTCGTCTCGTTCGTCCATCTTCACCCTCCCATTTGATCCCTTGGCCTTGTTTGTACCATGTTCTTCTCGTTCGTCCCTCTTCGTCCTCCCATTTGATCCGTAGGCCTTCTTTGGACCATGTTCGTCTCGTTCGTCCATCTTCGTCCTCCCATTTGATCCGTTGCCCTTCTTTGTTCCAAGTTCGTCTCGTTCGTCCATCTACGTCCTCCCATTTGATCCGTAGGCCTTCTTTGTACCAGGTTCGTCTCGTTCGTCCCTCTTCGTCCTCCCATTTGATCCGTAGGACTTCTTTGGGCCAAGTTCGTCTCGTTCGTCACTCTTCGTCCTCCCATTTGATCCGTTGGCCTTCTTTGTACCAAGTTCGTGTCGTTCGTCCCTCTTGGTCCTCCCATTTGATCCCTTGGCCTTCTTTGTACCAAGTCCATGTCGTTCGTCCCTCTTCGTCCTCCCATTTGATCCGTAGGCCTTCTTTGGACCAAACTCGTCTCGTTCGTCCATCTTCGTCCCCCCATTTGATCCGTAGGCCTTCTTTGTACCAAGTTCGTCTCGTTCGTCCATCTTCGTTCTCCCATTTGATCCCTTGGCCTTCTTTGTACCGTGTTCGTCTCGTTCGTCCCTCTTCGTCCTCCCATTTGATCCGTAGGCCTTCTTTGGACCCTGTTCGTCTCGTTCGTCCATTTTCGTCCTCCCATTTGATCCGTTGCCCATCTTTGTTCCAAGTTCGTCTCGATCGTCCATCCACGTCCTCCCATTTGATCCGTAGGACTTCTTTGGACCAAGTGCATCTCGTTTGTCCCGCTTCGTCCTCCCATTTGATCCGTAGGACTTCTTTGGACCAAGTTCGTCTCGTTCGTCCCTCTTCGTCCTCCCATTTGATCCCTAGGCCATCTTTGGACCAAGTTCGTCTCGTTCGTCCATCTTCGTCCTCCCATTTGATCCGTTGGCATTCTTTGGTCCAAGTTCGTGTTGTTCGTCCCTCTTCGTCCTCCCATTTGATCCGTAGGCCTTCTTTGGACAAAGTTCGTCTCGTTCGTCCCTCTACGTCCTCCCATTCGATCCGTAGGCCTTCTTTGGACCAAGTTCGTCTCGTTCGTCCCTCTTCGTCCTCCCATTTGATCCGTTGGCCTTCTTTGTACCAAGTTCGTCTCGTTCGTCCCTCTTCGTCCTCCCATTTGATCCCTTGGCCTTCTTTGTACCAAGTTCGTCTCGTTCGTCCCTCTTCGTCCTCCCATTTTATCCCTAGGCCTTCTTTGGACCAAGTTCGTCTCGTTCGTCCATCTTCGTCCTCCCATTTGATCCGTTGGCATTCTTTGGTCCAAGTTCGTCTTGTTCGTCCCTCTTCGTCCTCCCATTTGATCCGTAGGCCTTCTTTGGACAAAGTTCGTCTCGTTCGTCCCTCTACGTCCTCCCATTTGATCCGTAGGCCTTCTTTGGACCAAGTTCGTCTCGTTCGTCCCTCTTCGTCCTCCCATTTGATCCGTTGGCCTTCTTTGTACCAAGTTCGTCTCGTTCGTTCCTCTTCGTCCTCCCATTTGATCCGTAGGCCTTCTTTGGACCAAGTTCGTCTCGTTCGTCCATCTTCACCCTCCCATTTGATCCCTTGGCCTTGTTTGTACCATGTTCTTCTCGTTCGTCCCTCTTCGTCCTCCCATTTGATCCGTAGGCCTTCTTTGGACCATGTTCGTCTCGTTCGTCCATCTTCGTCCTCCCATTTGATCCGTTGCCCTTCTTTGTTCCAAGTTCGTCTCGTTCGTCCATCTACGTCCTCGCATTTGATCCGTAGGCCTTCTTTGTACCAGGTTCGTCTCGTTCGTCCCTCTTCGTCCTCCCATTTGATCCGTAGGACTTCTTTGGACCAAGTTCGTCTCATTCGTCACTCTTCGTCCTCCCATTTGTTCCGTTGGCCTTCTTTGTACCATGTTCGTCTCGTTCGTCCCTCTTCGTCCTCCCATTTGATCCCTTGGCCTTCTTTGTAACAAGTTCATGTCGTTCGTCCCTCTTCGTCCTCCCATTTGATCCGTACGCCTTCTTTGGACAAAGTTCGTCTCGTTCGTCCCTCTTCGTCCTCCCAATTGATCCGTAGGCCTTCTTTGGACCAAGTTCGTCTCGTTCGTCTCTCTTAGTCCTCCCATTTGATCCGTTGGCCTTCTTTGTACCAAGTTCGTCTCGTTCGTCCCTCTTCGTCCTCCCATTTGATCCGTAGGCCTTCTTTGGACAAAGTTCGTCTCGTTCGTCCCTCTACTTCCTCCCATTTGATCCGTAGGCCTTCTTTGGACCAAGTTCGTCTCGTTCGTCCCTCTTCGTCCTCCCATTTGATCCGTTGGCCTTCTTTGTACCAAGTTCGTCTCGTTCGTTCCTCTTCGTCCTCCCATTTGATCCGTAGGCCTTCTTTGGACCAAGTTCGTCTCGTTCGTCCATCTTCACCCTCCCATTTGATCCCTTGGCCTTGTTTGTACCATGTTCTTCTCGTTCGTCCCTCTTCGTCCTCCCATTTGATCCGTAGGCCTTCTTTGGACCATGTTCGTCTCGTTCGTCCATCTTCGTCCTCCCATTTGATCCGTTGCCCTTCTTTGTTCCAAGTTCGTCTCGTTCGTCGATCTACGTCTTCGCATTTGATCCGTAGGCCTTCTTTGTACCAGGTTCGTCTCGTTCGTCCCTCTTCGTCCTCCCATTTGATCCGTAGGACTTCTTTGGACCAAGTTCGTCTCATTCGTCACTCTTCGTCCTCCCATTTGATCCGTTGGCCTTCTTTGTACCAAGTTCGTCTCGTTCGTCCCTCTTCGTCCTCCCATTTGATCCCTTGGCCTTCTTTGTAACAAGTTCGTGTCGTTCGTCCCTCTTTGTCCTCCCATTTGATCCGTACGCCTTCTTTGGACAAAGTTCGTCTCGTTCGTCCCTCTTCGTCCTCCCAATTGATCCGTAGGCCTTCTTTGGACCAAGTTCGTCTCGTTCGTCTCTCTTAGTCCTCCCATTTGATCCGTTGGCCTTCTTTGTACCAAGTTCGTCTCGTTCGTCCATCTTCGTTCTCCCATTTGATCCCTTGGCCTTCTTTGTACCGTGTTCGTCTCGTTCGTCCCTCTTCGTCCTCCCATTTGATCCGTTGGCCTTGTTTGGACCATGTTCCTCTCGTTCGTCAATTTTCGTCCTCCCATTTTATCCGTTGCCCTTCTTTGTTCCAAGTTCGTCTCGATCGTCCATCTACGTCCTCCCATTTGATCCGTTGGCATTCTTTGGTCCAAGTTCGTCTTGTTCGTCCCTCTTCGTCCTCCCATTTGATCCGTAGGCCTTCTTTGGACAAAGTTCGTCTCGTTCGTCCCTCTTCGTCCTCCCATTTGATCCCTAGGCCTTCTTTGGACCAAGTTCGTCTCGTTCGTCCATCTTCGTCCTCCCATTTGATCCGTTGGCATTCTTTGGTCCAAGTTCGTGTTGTTCGTCCCTCTTCGTCCTCCCATTTGATCCGTAGGCCTTCTTTGGACAAAGTTCGTCTCGTTCGTCCCTCTACGTCCTCCCATTCGATCCGTAGGCCTTCTTTGGACCAAGTTCGTCTCGTTCGTCCCTCTTCGTCCTCCCATTTGATCCGTTGGCCTTCTTTGTACCAAGTTCGTCTCGTTCGTCCCTCTTCGTCCTCCCATTTGATCCCTTGGCCTTCTTTGTACCAAGTTCGTCTCGTTCGTCCCTCTTCGTCCTCCCATTTTATCCCTAGGCCTTCTTTGGACCAAGTTCGTCTCGTTCGTCCATCTTCGTCCTCCCATTTGATCCGTTGGCATTCTTTGGTCCAAGTTCGTCTTGTTCGTCCCTCTTCGTCCTCCCATTTGATCCGTAGGCCTTCTTTGGACAAAGTTCGTCTCGTTCGTCCCTCTACGTCCTCCCATTTGATCCGTAGGCCTTCTTTGGACCAAGTTCGTCTCGTTCGTCCCTCTTCGTCCTCCCATTTGATCCGTTGGCCTTCTTTGTACCAAGTTCGTCTCGTTCGTTCCTCTTCGTCCTCCCATTTGATCCGTAGGCCTTCTTTGGACCAAGTTCGTCTCGTTCGTCCATCTTCACCCTCCCATTTGATCCCTTGGCCTTGTTTGTACCATGTTCTTCTCGTTCGTCCCTCTTCGTCCTCCCATTTGATCCGTAGGCCTTCTTTGGACCATGTTCGTCTCGTTCGTCCATCTTCGTCCTCCCATTTGATCCGTTGCCCTTCTTTGTTCCAAGTTCGTCTCGTTCGTCCATCTACGTCCTCGCATTTGATCCGTAGGCCTTCTTTGTACCAGGTTCGTCTCGTTCGTCCCTCTTCGTCCTCCCATTTGATCCGTAGGACTTCTTTGGACCAAGTTCGTCTCATTCGTCACTCTTCGTCCTCCCATTTGATCCGTTGGCCTTCTTTGTACCATGTTCGTCTCGTTCGTCCCTCTTCGTCCTCCCATTTGATCCCTTGGCCTTCTTTGTAACAAGTTCATGTCGTTCGTCCCTCTTCGTCCTCCCATTTGATCCGTACGCCTTCTTTGGACAAAGTTCGTCTCGTTCGTCCCTCTTCGTCCTCCCAATTGATCCGTAGGCCTTCTTTGGACCAAGTTCGTCTCGTTCGTCTCTCTTAGTCCTCCCATTTGATCCGTTGGCCTTCTTTGTACCAAGTTCGTCTCGTTCGTCCCTCTTCGTCCTCCCATTTGATCCGTAGGCCTTCTTTGGACAAAGTTCGTCTCGTTCGTCCCTCTACTTCCTCCCATTTGATCCGTAGGCCTTCTTTGGACCAAGTTCGTCTCGTTCGTCCCTCTTCGTCCTCCCATTTGATCCGTTGGCCTTCTTTGTACCAAGTTCGTCTCGTTCGTTCCTCTTCGTCCTCCCATTTGATCCGTAGGCCTTCTTTGGACCAAGTTCGTCTCGTTCGTCCATCTTCACCCTCCCATTTGATCCCTTGGCCTTGTTTGTACCATGTTCTTCTCGTTCGTCCCTCTTCGTCCTCCCATTTGATCCGTAGGCCTTCTTTGGACCATGTTCGTCTCGTTCGTCCATCTTCGTCCTCCCATTTGATCCGTTGCCCTTCTTTGTTCCAAGTTCGTCTCGTTCGTCGATCTACGTCTTCGCATTTGATCCGTAGGCCTTCTTTGTACCAGGTTCGTCTCGTTCGTCCCTCTTCGTCCTCCCATTTGATCCGTAGGACTTCTTTGGACCAAGTTCGTCTCATTCGTCACTCTTCGTCCTCCCATTTGATCCGTTGGCCTTCTTTGTACCAAGTTCGTCTCGTTCGTCCCTCTTCGTCCTCCCATTTGATCCCTTGGCCTTCTTTGTAACAAGTTCGTGTCGTTCGTCCCTCTTCGTCCTCCCATTTGATCCGTACGCCTTCTTTGGACAAAGTTCGTCTCGTTCGTCCCTCTTCGTCCTCCCAATTGATCCGTAGGCCTTCTTTGGACCAAGTTCGTCTCGTTCGTCTCTCTTAGTCCTCCCATTTGATCCGTTGGCCTTCTTTGTACCAAGTTCGTCTCGTTCGTCCATCTTCGTTCTCCCATTTGATCCCTTGGCCTTCTTTGTACCGTGTTCGTCTCGTTCGTCCCTCTTCGTCCTCCCATTTGATCCGTTGGCCTTGTTTGGACCATGTTCCTCTCGTTCGTCCATTTTCGTCCTCCCATTTTATCCGTTGCCCTTCTTTGTTCCAAGTTCGTCTCGATCGTCCATCTACGTCCTCCCATTTGATCCGTTGGCATTCTTTGGTCCAAGTTCGTCTTGTTCGTCCCTCTTCGTCCTCCCATTTGATCCGTAGGCCTTCTTTGGACAAAGTTCGTCTCGTTCGTCCCTCTTCGTCCTCCCATTTGATCCCTAGGCCTTCTTTGGACCAAGTTCGTCTCGTTCATCCATCTTCGTCCTCCCATTTGATCCGTTGGCATTGTTTGGTCCAAGTTCGTCTTGTTCGTCCCTCTTCGTCCTCCCATTTGATCCGTAGGCCTTCTTTGGACAAAGTTCGTCTCGTTCGTCCCTCTACGTCCTCCCATTTGATCCGTAGGCCTTCTTTGGACCAAGTTCGTCTCGTTCGTCCCTCTTCGTCCTCCCACTTGATCCGTTGGCCTTCTTTGTACCAAGTTCGTGTCGTTCGTCCCTCTTCGTCCTGCCATTTGATCCCTAGGCCTTCTTTCGACCAAGTTCGTCTCGCTCGTCCATCTTCGTCCTCACATTTGATCCGTTGGCATTCTTTGGTCCAAGTTCGTCTTGTTCGTCCCTCTTCATCCTCCCATTTGATCCGTAGGCCTTCTTTGGACAAAGTTCGTCTCATTCGTCCCTCTACGTCCTCCCATTTGATCCGTAACCCTTCTTTGGACCAAGTTCGTCTCGTTCGACCCTCTTCGTCCTCCCATTTGATCCGTTGGCCTTCTTTGTACCAAGTTCGTCTCGTTCGTCCCTCTTCGTCCTCCCATTTGATCCGTAGGCCTTCTTTGGACCAAGTTCGTCTCGTTCGTCCATCTTCACCCTCCCATTTGATCCCTTGGCCTTGTTTGTACCATGTTCTTCTCGTTCGTCCCTCTTCGTCCTCCCATTTGATCCGTAGGCCTTCTTTGGACCATGTTCGTCTCGTTCGTCCATCTTCGTCCTCCCATTTGATCCGTTGCCCTTCTTTGTTCCAAGTTCGTCTCGTTCGTCCATCTACGTCCTCCCATTTGATCCGTAGGCCTTCTTTGTACCAGGTTCGTCTCGTTCGTCCCTCTTCGTCCTCCCATTTGATCCGTAGGACTTCTTTGGACCAAGTTCGTCTCGTTCGTCACTCTTCGTCCTCCCATTTGATCCGTTGGCCTTCTTTGTACCAAGTTCGTCTCGTTCGTCCCTCTTGGTCCTCCCATTTGATCCCTTGGCCTTCTTTGTACCAAGTCCATGTCGTTCGTCCCTCTTCGTCCTCCCATTTGATCCGTAGGCCTTCTTTGGACCAAACTCGTCTCGTTCGTCCATCTTCGTCCCCCCATTTGATCCGTAGGCCTTCTTTGTACCAAGTTCGTCTCGTTCGTCCATCTTCGTTCTCCCATTTGATCCCTTGGCCTTCTTTGTACCGTGTTCGTCTCGTTCGTCCCTCTTCGTCCTCCCATTTGATCCGTAGGCCTTCTTTGGACCATGTTCGTCTCGTTCGTCCATTTTCGTCCTCCCATTTGATCCGTTGCCCTTCTTTGTTCCAAGTTCGTCTCGATCGTCCATCCACGTCATCCCATTTGATCCGTAGGACTTCTTTGGACCAAGTGCATCTCGTTTGTCCCGCTTCGTCCTCCCGTTTGATCCGTAGGACTTCTTTGGACCAAGTTCGTCTCGTTCGTCCCTCTTCGTCCTCCCATTTGATCCCTAGGCCATCTTTGGACCAAGTTCGTCTCGTTCGTCCATCTTCGTCCTCCCATCTGATCCGTTGGCATTCTTTGGTCCAAGTTCGTCTTGTTCGTCCCTCTTCGTCCTCCCATTGGATCCGTAGGCCTTCTTTGGACAAAGTTCGTCTCGTTCGTCCCTCTACGTCCTCCCATTCGATCCGTAGGCCTTCTTTGGACCAAGTTCGTCTCGTTCGTCCCTCTTCGTCCTCCCATTTGATCCGTTGGCCTTCTTTGTACCAAGTTCGTCTCGTTCGTCCCTCTTCGTCCTCCCATTTGATCCCTTTCGTCCCTCTTCGTCCTCCCATTTGATCCCTAGGCCTTCTTTGGACCAAGTTCATCTCGTTCGTCCATCTTCGTCCTCCCATTTGATCCGTTGGCATTCTTTGGTCCAAGTTCGTCTTGTTCGTCCCTCTTCGTCCTCCCATTTGATCCGTAGGCCTTCTTTGGACAAAGTTCGTCTCGTTCGTCCCTCTACGTCCTCCCATTTGATCCGTAGGCCTTCTTTGGACCAAGTTCGTCTCGTTCGTCCCTCTTCGTCCTCCCATTTGATCCGTTGGCCTTGTTTGTACCATGTTCTTCTCGTTCGTCCCTCTTCGTCCTCCCATTTGATCCGTAGGCCTTCTTTGGACCATGTTCGTCTCGTTCGTCCATCTTCGTCCTCCCATTTGATCCGTTGCCCTTCTTTGTTCCAAGTTCGTCTCGTTCGTCCATCTACGTCCTCCCATTTGATCCGTAGGCCTTCTTTGTACCAGGTTCGTCTCGTTCGTCCCTCTTCGTCCTCCCATTTGATCCGTAGGACTTCTTTGGACCAAGTTCGTCTCGTTCGTCACTCTTCGTCCTCCCATTTGATCCGTTGGCCTTCTTTGTACCAAGTTCGTCTCGTTCGTCCCTCTTGGTCCTCCCATTTGATCCCTTGGCCTTCTTTGTACCAAGTCCATGTCGTTCGTCCCTCTTCGTCCTCCCATTTGATCCGTAGGCCTTCTTTGGACCAAACTCGTCTCGTTCGTCCATCTTCGTCCCCCCATTTGATCCGTAGGCCTTCTTTGTACCAAGTTCGTCTCGTTCGTCCATCTTCGTTCTCCCATTTGATCCCTTGGCCTTCTTTGTACCGTGTTCGTCTCGTTCGTCCCTCTTCGTTCTCCCATTTGATCCGTAGGCCTTCTTTGGACCATGTTCGTCTCGTTCGTCCATTTTCGTCCTCCCATTTGATCCGTTGCCCTTCTTTGTTCCAAGTTCGTCTCGATCGTCCATCCACGTCATCCCATTTGATCCGTAGGACTTCTTTGGACCAAGTGCATCTCGTTTGTCCCGCTTCGTCCTCCCGTTTGATTCGTAGGACTTCTCTGGACCAAGTTCGTCTCGTTCGTCCCTCTTCGTCATCCCATTTGATCCCTAGGCCATCTTTGGACCAAGTTCGTCTCGTTCGTCCATCTTCGTCCTCCCATCTGATCCGTTGGCATTCTTTGGTCCAAGTTCGTCTTGTTCGTCCCTCTTCGTCCTCCCATTGGATCCGTAGGCCTTCTTTGGACAAAGTTCGTCTCGTTCGTCCCTCTACGTCCTCCCATTCGATCCGTAGGCCTTCTTTGGACCAAGTTCGTCTCGTTCGTCCCTCTTCGTCCTCCCATTTGATCCGTTGGCCTTCTTTGTACCAAGTTCGTCTCGTTCGTCCCTCTTCGTCCTCCCATTTGATCCCTTTCGTCCCTCTTCGTCCTCCCATTTGATCCCTAGGCCTTCTTTGGACCAAGTTCATCTCGTTCGTCCATCTTCGTCCTCCCATTTGATCCGTTGGCATTCTTTGGTCCAAGTTCGTCTTGTTCGTCCCTCTTCGTCCTCCCATTTGATCCGTAGGCCTTCTTTGGACAAAGTTCGTCTCGTTCGTCCCTCTACGTCCTCCCATTTGATCCGTAGGCCTTCTTTGGACCAAGTTCGTCTCGTTCGTCCCTCTTCGTCCTCCCATTTGATCCGTTGGCCTTCTTTGTACCAAGTTCGTCTCGTTCGTTCCTCTTCGTCCTCCCATTTGATCCGTAGGCCTTCTTTGGACCAAGTTCGTCTCGTTCGTCCATCTTCACCCTCCCATTTGATCCCTTGGCCTTGTTTGTACCATGTTCTTCTCGTTCGTCCCTCTTCGTCCTCCCATTTGATCCGTAGGCCTTCTTTGGACCATGTTCGTCTCGTTCGTCCATCTTCGTCCTCCCATTTGATCCGTTGCCCTTCTTTGTTCCAAGTTCGTCTCGTTCGTCCATCTACGTCCTCGCATTTGATCCGTAGGCCTTCTTTGTACCAGGTTCGTCTCGTTCGTCCCTCTTCGTCCTCCCATTTGATCCGTAGGACTTCTTTGGACCAAGTTCGTCTCATTCGTCACTCTTCGTCCTCCCATTTGATCCGTTGGCCTTCTTTGTACCAAGTTCGTCTCGTTCGTCCCTCTTCGTCCTCCCATTTGATCCCTTGGCCTTCTTTGTAACAAGTTCATGTCGTTCGTCCCTCTTCGTCCTCCCATTTGATCCGTACGCCTTCTTTGGACAAAGTTCATCTCGTTCGTCCCTCTTCGTCCTCCCAATTGATCCGTAGGCCTTCTTTGGACCAAGTTCGTCTCGTTCGTCTCTCTTAGTCCTCCCATTTGATCCGTTGGCCTTCTTTGTACCAAGTTCGTCTCGTTCGTCCATCTTCGTTCTCCCATTTGATCCCTTGGCCTTCTTTGTACCGTGTTCGTCTCGTTCGTCCCTCTTCGTCCTCCCATTTGATCCGTTGGCCTTCTTTGGACCATGTTCCTCTCGTTCGTCCATTTTCGTCCTCCCATTTGATCCGTTGCCCTTCTTTGTTCCAAGTTCGTCTCGATCGTCCATCTACGTCCTCCCATTTGATCCGTAGGACTTCTTTGGACCAAGTTCATCTCGTTCGTCCCTCTTCGTCCTCCCATTTGATCCCTAGGCCTTCTTTGGACCAAGTTCGTCTCGTTCGTCCATCTTCGTCCTCCCATTTGATCCGTTGGCATTCTTTGGTCCAAGTTCGTCTTGTTCGTCCCTCTTCGTCCTCCCATTTGATCCGTAGGCCTTCTTTGGACAAAGTTCGTCTCGTTCGTCCCTCTACGTCCTCCCATTTGATCCGTAGGCCTTCTTTGGACCAAGTTCGTCTCGTTCGTCCATCTTCGTCCTCCCATTTGATCCGTTGGCATTCTTTGGTCCAAGTTCGTCTTGTTCGTCCCTCTTCGTCCTCCCATTTGATCCGTAGGCCTTCTTTGGACAAAGTTTGTCTCGTTCGTCCCTCTACGTCCTCCCATTTGATCCGTAGGCCTTCTTTGGACCAAGTTCGTCTCGTTCGTCCCTCTTCGTCCTCCCACTTGATCCGTTGGCCTTCTTTGTACCAAGTTCGTCTCGTTCGTCCCTCTTCGTCCTCCCATTTGATCCCTTGGCCGTCTTTGTACCAAGTTCGTCTCGTTCGTGCCTCTTCGTCCTGCCATTTGATCCCTAGGCCTTCTTTGGACCAAGTTCGTCTCGTTCGACCCTCTTCGTCCTCCCATTTGATCCGTTGGCCTTCTTTGTACCAAGTTCGTCTCGTTCGTCCCTCTTCGTCCTCCCATTTGATCCGTAGGCATTCTTTCGACCAAGTTCGTCTCGTTCGTCCATCTTCACCCTCCCATTTGATCCCTTGGCCTTGTTTGTACCATGTTCTTCTCGTTCGTCCCTCTTCGTCCTCCCATTTGATCCGTAGGCCTTCTTTGGACCATGTTCGTCTCGTTCGTCCATCTTCGTCCTCCCATTTGATCCGTAGGCCTTCTTTGTACCAGGTTCGTCTCGTTCGTCCCTCTTCGTCCTCCCATTTGATCCGTAGGACTTCTTTGGACCAAGTTCGTCTCGTTCGTCACTCTTCGTCCTCCCATTTGATCCGTTGGCCTTCTTTGTACCAAGTTCGTCTCGTTCGTCCCTCTTCGTCCTCCCATTTGATCCCTTGGCCTTCTTTGTACCAAGTCCGTGTCGTTCGTCCCTCTTCGTCCTCCCATTTGATCCGTACACCTTCTTTGGACCATGTTCGTCTCGTTCGTCCATCTTCGTCCTCCCATTTGATCCGTACACCTTCTTTGGATAAAGTTCGTCTCGTTCGTCCCTCTACGTCCTCCCATTTGATCCGTAGGCCTTCTTTGGACCAAGTTCGTCTCGTTCGTCCCTCTTCGTCCTCCCAATTGATCCGTAGGCCTTCTTTGGACCAAGTTCGTCTCGTGCGTCTCTCGTAGTCCTCCCATTTGATCCGTTGGCCTTCTTTGTACCAAGTTCGTCTCGTTCGTCCATCTTCGTTCTCCCATTTGATCCCTTGGCCTTCTTTGTACCGTGTTCGTCTCGTTCGTCCCTCTTCGTCCTCCCATTTGATTCGTAGGCCTTCTTTGGACCATGTTCGTCTCGTTCGTCCATTTTCGTCCTCCCATTTGATCCGTTGCCCTTCTTTGTTCCAAGTTCGTCTCGATCGTCCATCTACGTCCTCCCATTTGATCCGTAGGACTTCTTTGGACTAAGTTCATCTCGTTTGTCCCTCTTCATCCTCCCATTTGATCCGTAGGACTTCTTTGGACCAAGTTCGTCTCGTTCGTCCATCTTCGTCCTCCCATTTGATCCGTTGGCATTCTTTGGTCCAAGTTCGTCTCGTTCGTCCCTCTTCGTCCTCCCATTTGATCCCTTGGCCTTCTTTCTACCAAGTCCGTGTCGTTCGTCCCTCTTCGTCCTCCCATTTGATCCGTACGCCTTCTTTGGACAAAGTTCGTCTCGTTCGTCCCTCTACGTCCTCCCATTTGATCCGTAGGCCTTCTTTGGACGAAGTTCGTCTCGTTCGTCCCTCTTCGTCCTCCCATTTGATCCCTTGGCCTTCTTTGTACCAAGTCCGTGTCGTTCGTCCCTCTTCGTCCTCCCATTTGATCCGTACGCCTTCTTTGGACAAAGTTCGTCTCGTTCGTCCCTCTACGTCTTCCCATTTGATCCGTAGGCCTTCTTTGGACCAAGTTCGTCTCGTTCGTCCCTCTTCGTCCTGCCATTTGATCCCTAGGCCATCTTTGGACCAAGTTCGTCTCGTTCGTCCATCTTCGTCCTCCCATTTGATCCGTTGGCATTCTTTGGTCCAAGTTCGTCTTGTTCGTTCCTCTTCGTCCTCCCATTTGATCCGTAGGCCTTCTTTGGACAAAGTTCGTCTCGTTCGTCCCTCTACGTCCTCCCATTTGATCCGTAGGCCTTCTTTGGACCAAGTTCGTCTCGTTCGTCCCTCTTCGTCCTCCCATTTGATCCGTAGGCCTTCTTTGGACCAAGTTCGTCTCGTTCGTCCATCTTCACCCTCCCATTTGATCCCTTGGCCTTGTTTGTACCATGTTCTTCTCGTTCGTCCCTCTTCGTCCTCCCATTTGATCCGTAGGCCTTCTTTGGACCATGTTCGTCTCGTTCGTCCATCTTCGTCCTCCCATTTGATCCGTTGCCCTTCTTTGTTCCAAGTTCGTCTCGTTCGTCCATCTACGTCCTCCCATTTGATCCGTAGGCCTTCTTTGTACCAGGTTCGTCTCGTTCGTCCCTCTTCGTCCTCCCATTTGATCCGTAGGACTTCTTTGGACCAAGTACGTCTCGTTCGTCCCTCTTCGTCCTCCCATTTGATCCGTAGGCCTTCTTTGTACCACGTTCGTCTCGTTCGTCCCTCTTCGTCCTCCCATTTGATCCCTTGGCCTTCTTTGTACCAGGTTCGTCTCGTTCGTCCCTCTTCGTCCTCCCATTTGATCCGTAGGACTTCTTTGGACCAAGTTCGTCTCATTCATCACTCTTCGTCCTCCCATTTGATCCCTTGGCCTTCTTTGTACCAAGTCCGTGTCGTTCGTCCCTCTTCGTCCTCCCATTTGATCCGTACGCCTTCTTTGGACAAAGTTCGTCTCGTTCGTCCCTCTTCGTCCTCCCAATTGATCCGCAGGCCTTCTTTGGACCAAGTTCGTCTCGTTCGTCTCTCTTAGTCCTCCCATTTGATCCGTTGGCCTTCTTTGTACCAAGTTCGTCTCGTTCGTCCATCTTCGTTCTCCCATTTGATCCCTTGGCCTTCTTTGTACCGTGTTCGTCTCGTTCGTCCCTCTTCGTCCTCCCGTTTGATCCGTAGGCCTTCTTTGGACCATGTTCGTCTCGTTCGTCCATTTTCGTCCTCCCATTTGATCCGTTGCCCTTCTTTGTTCCAAGTTCGTCTCGATTGTCCATCTACGTCCTCCCATTTGATCCGTAGGACTTCTTTGGACCAAGTTCATCTCGTTTGTCCCTCTTCATCCTCCCATTTGATCCCTAGGCCTTCTTTGGACCAAGTTCGTCTCGTTCGTCCATCTTCGTCCTCCCATTTGATCCGTTGGCATTCTTTGGTCCAAGTTCGTCTCGTTCGTCCATCTTCGTCCTCCCATTTGATCCGTTGGCCTTCTTTGTACCAAGTTCGTCTCGTTCGTCCCTCTTCGTCCTCCAATTTGATCCTTAGGCCTTCTTTGGACCATGTTCGTCTCGTTCATCCATTTTCGTCCTCCCATTTGATCCGTTGCCCTTCTTTGTTCCAAGTTCGTCTCGTTCGTCCATCTACGTCCTCGCATTTGATCCGTAGGCTTTCTTTGTACCAGGTTCGTCTCGTTCGTCCCTCTTCGTCCTCCCGTTTGATCCGTAGGCCTTCTTTGGACCATGTTCGTCTCGTTCGTCCATTTTCGTCCTCCCATTTGATCCGTTGCCCTTCTTTGTTCCAAGTTCGTCTCGATTGTCCATCTACGTCCTCCCATTTGATCCGTAGGCCTTCTTTGGACCAAGTTCGTCTCGTTCGTCCATCTTCACCCTCCCATTTGATCCCTTGGCCTTGTTTGTACCATGTTCTTCTCGTTCGTCCCTCTTCGTCCTCCCATTTGATCCGTAGGCCTTCTTTGGACCATGTTCGTCTCGTTCGTCCATCTTCGTCCTCCCATTTGATCCGTTGCCCTTCTTTGTTCCAAGTTCGTCTCGTTCGTCCATCTACGTCCTCCCATTTGATCCGTAGGCCTTCTTTGTACCAGGTTCGTCTCGTTCGTCCCTCTTCGTCCTCCCATTTGATCCGTAGGACTTCTTTGGACCAAGTACGTCTCGTTCGTCCCTCTTCGTCCTCCCATTTGATCCGTAGGCCTTCTTTGTACCACGTTCGTCTCGTTCGTCCCTCTTCGTCCTCCCATTTGATCCCTTGGCCTTCTTTGTACCAGGTTCGTCTCGTTCGTCCCTCTTCGTCCTCCCATTTGATCCGTAGGACTTCTTTGGACCAAGTTCGTCTCATTCATCACTCTTCGTCCTCCCATTTGATCCCTTGGCCTTCTTTGTACCAAGTCCGTGTCGTTCGTCCCTCTTCGTCCTCCCATTTGATCCGTACGCCTTCTTTGGACAAAGTTCGTCTCGTTCGTCCCTCTTCGTCCTCCCAATTGATCCGTAGGCCTTCTTTGGACCAAGTTCGTCTCGTTCGTCTCTCTTAGTCCTCCCATTTGATCCGTTGGCCTTCTTTGTACCAAGTTCGTCTCGTTCGTCCATCTTCGTTCTCCCATTTGATCCCTTGGCCTTCTTTGTACCGTGTTCGTCTCGTTCGTCCCTCTTCGTCCTCCCGTTTGATCCGTAGGCCTTCTTTGGACCATGTTCGTCTCGTTCGTCCATTTTCGTCCTCCCATTTGATCCGTTGCCCTTCTTTGTTCCAAGTTCGTCTCGATTGTCCATCTACGTCCTCCCATTTGATCCGTAGGACTTCTTTGGACCAAGTTCATCTCGTTTGTCCCTCTTCATCCTCCCATTTGATCCCTAGGCCTTCTTTGGACCAAGTTCGTCTCGTTCGTCCATCTTCGTCCTCCCATTTGATCCGTTGGCATTCTTTGGTCCAAGTTCGTCTCGTTCGTCCATCTTCGTCCTCCCATTTGATCCGTTGGCCTTCTTTGTACCAAGTTCGTCTCGTTCGTCCCTCTTCGTCCTCCAATTTGATCCTTAGGCCTTCTTTGGACCATGTTCGTCTCGTTCATCCATTTTCGTCCTCCCATTTGATCCGTTGCCCTTCTTTGTTCCAAGTTCGTCTCGTTCGTCCATCTACGTCCTCGCATTTGATCCGTAGGCTTTCTTTGTACCAGGTTCGTCTCGTTCGTCCCTCTTCGTCCTCCCGTTTGATCCGTAGGCCTTCTTTGGACCATGTTCGTCTCGTTCGTCCATTTTCGTCCTCCCATTTGATCCGTTGCCCTTCTTTGTTCC
The DNA here is from genome assembly GCA_030159175.1 of Glycyrrhiza uralensis. Taxonomy (NCBI): domain Eukaryota; kingdom Viridiplantae; phylum Streptophyta; class Magnoliopsida; order Fabales; family Fabaceae; genus Glycyrrhiza; species Glycyrrhiza uralensis. The sequence continues at coordinate 21,041,035 of BRZY01000004.1, forward strand.
AAGTTCGTCTCGATTGTCCATCTACGTCCTCCCATTTGATCCGTAGGACTTCTTTGGACCAAGTTCATCTCGTTTGTCCCTCTTCATCCTCCCATTTGATCCGTAGGACTTCTTTTGACCAAGTTCGTCTCGTTCGTCCCTCTTCGTCCTCCCATTTGATCCCTAGGCCTTCTTTGGACCATGTTCGTCTCGTTCGTCCATCTTCGTCCTCCCATTTGATCCGTTGGCATTCTTTGGTCCAAGTTCGTCTCGTTCGTCCATCTTCGTCCTCCAATTTGATCCCTTGGCCTTGTTTGTACCATGTTCTTCTCGTTCGTCCCTCTTCGTCCTCCCATTTGATCCGTAGGCCTTCTTTGGACCATGTTCGTCTCGTTCGTCCATCTTCGTCCTCCCATTTGATCTGTTGCCCTTCTTTGTTCCAAGTTCGTCTCGTTCGTCCATCTTCGTCCTCGCATTTGATCCGTAGGCTTTCTTTGTACCAGGTTCGTCTCGTTCGTCCCTCTTCGTCCTCCCATTTGATCCGTAGGACTTCTTTGTACCAAGTTCGTCTCGTTCGTCCCTCTTCGTCCTCCCATTTGATCCCTTGGCCTTCTTTGTAACAAGTTCGTGTCGTTCGTCCCTCTTCGTCCTCCCATTTGATCCGTACGCCTTCTTTGGACAAAGTTCGTCTCGTTCGTCCCTCTTCGTCCTCCCAATTGATCCGTAGGCCTTCTTTGGACCAATTTCGTCTCGTTCGTCTCTCTTAGTCCTCCCATTTGATCCGTTGGCCTTCTTTGTACCAAGTTCGTCTCGTTCGTCCATCTTCGTTCTCCCATTTGATCCCTTGGCCTTCTTTGTACCGTGTTCGTCTCGTTCGTCCCTCTTCGTCCTCCCGTTTGATCCGTAGGCCTTCTTCGGACCATGTTCGTCTCGTTCGTCCATTTTCGTCCTCCCATTTGATCCGTTGCCCTTCTTTGTTCCAAGTTCGTCTCGATTGTCCATCTACGTCCTCCCATTTGATCCGTAGGACTTCTTTGGACCAAGTTCATCTCGTTTGTCCCTCTTCATCCTCCCATTTGATCCGTAGGACTTCTTTGGACCATGTTCGTCTCGTTCGTCCCTCTTCGTCCTCCCATTTGATCCCTAGGCCTTCTTTGGACCACGTTCGTCTCGTTCGTCCATCTTCGTCCTCCCATTTGATCCGTTGGCATTCTTTGGTCCAAGTTCGTCTTGTTCGTCCCTCTTCGTCCTCCCATTTGATCCGTAGGCCTTCTTTGGACAAAGTTCGTCTCGTTCGTCCCTCTACGTCCTCCCATTTGATCCGTAGGCCTTCTTTGGACCAAGTTCGTCTCGTTCGTCCCTCTTCGTCCTCCCATTTGATCCGTTGGCCTTCTTTGTACCAAGTTCGTCTCGTTCGTTCCTCTTCGTCCTCCCATTTGATCCGTAGGCCTTCTTTGGACCAAGTTCGTCTCGTTCGTCCATCTTCACCCTCCCATTTGATCCCTTGGCCTTGTTTGTACCATGTTCTTCTCGTTCGTCCCTCTTCGTCCTCCCATTTGATCCGTAGGCCTTCTTTGGACCATGTTCGTCTCGTTCGTCCATCTTCGTCCTCCCATTTGATCCGTTGCCCTTCTTTGTTCCAAGTTCGTGTCGTTCGTCCATCTACGTCCTCGCATTTGATCCGTAGGCCTTCTTTGTACCAGGTTCGTCTCGTTCGTCCCTCTTCGTCCTCCCATTTGATCCCTTGGCCTTCTTTGTAACAAGTTCGTGTCGTTCGTCCCTCTTCGTCCTCCCATTTGATCCGTACGCCTTCTTTGGACAAAGTTCGTCTCGTTCGTCCCTCTTCGTCCTCCCAATAGATCCGTAGGCCTTCTTTGGACCAAGTTCGTCTCGTTCGTCTCTCTTAGTCCTCCCATTTGATCCGTTGGCCTTCTTTGTACCAAGTTCGTCTCGTTCGTTCCTCTTCGTCCTCCCATTTGATCCGTAGGCCTTCTTTGGACCAAGTTCGTCTCGTTCGTCCATCTTCACCCTCCCATTTGATCCCTTGGCCTTGTTTGTACCATGTTCTTCTCGTTCGTCCCTCTTCGTCCTCCCATTTGATCCGTAGGCCTTCTTTGGACCAAGTTCGTCTCGTTCGTCCCTCTTCGTCCTCCCATTTGATCCGTTGGCCTTCTTTGTACCAAGTTCGTCTCGTTCGTTCCTCTTCGTCCTCCCATTTGATCCGTAGGCCTTCTTTGGACCAAGTTCGTCTCGTTCGTCCATCTTCACCCTCCCATTTGATCCCTTGGCCTTGTTTGTACCATGTTCTTCTCGTTCGTCCCTCTTCGTCCTCCCATTTGATCCGTAGGCCTTCTTTGGACCATGTTCGTCTCGTTCGTCCATCTTCGTCCTCCCATTTGATCCGTTGCCCTTCTTTGTTCCAAGTTCGTCTCGTTCGTCCATCTACGTCCTCCCATTTGATCCGTAGGCCTTCTTTGTACCAGGTTCGTCTCGTTCGTCCCTCTTCGTCCTCCCATTTGATCCGTAGGACTTCTTTGCACCAAGTTCGTCTCATTCGTTACTCTTCGTCCTCCCATTTGATCCCTTGGCCTTCTTTGTACCAAGTCCGTGTCGTTCGTCCCTCTTCGTCCTCCCATTTGATCCGTACGCCTTCTTTGGACAAAGTTCGTCTCGTTCGTCCCTCTTCGTCCTCCCAATTGATCCGTAGGCCTTCTTTGGACCATGTTCGTCTCGTTCGTCTCTCTTAGTCCTCCCATTTGATCCGTTGGCCTTCTTTGTACCAAGTTCGTCTCGTTCGTCCATCTTCGTTCTCCCATTTGATCCCTTGGCCTTCTTTGTACCGTGTTCGTCTCGTTCGTCCCTCTTCGTCCTCCCGTTTGATCCGTAGGCCTTCTTTGGACCATGTTCGTCTCGTTCGTCCATTTTCGTCCTCCCATTTGATCCGTTGCCCTTCTTTGTTCCAAGTTCATCTCGATTGTCCATCTACGTCCTCCCATTTGATCCGTAGGACTTCTTTGGACCAAGTTCATCTCGTTTGTCCCTCTTCATCCTCCCATTTGATCCGTAGGACTTCTTTTGACCAAGTTCGTCTCATTCGTCCCTCTTCGTCCTCCCATTTGATCCCTAGGCCTTCTTTGGACCAAGTTCGTCTCGTTCGTCCATCTTCGTCCTCCCATTTGATCCGTTGCCCTTCTTTGTTCCAAGTTCGTCTCGATCGTCCATCTACGTCCTCCCATTTGATCCGTAGGACTTCTTTGGACCAAGTTCATCTCGTTTGTCCCGCTTCGTCCTCCCATTTGATCCGTAGGACTTCTTTGGACCAAGTTCATCTCGTTCGTCCCTCTTCGTCCTCCCATTTGATCCGTTGGCATTCTTTGGTCCAAGTTCGTCTCGTTCGTCCATCTTCGTCCTCCAATTTGATCCCTCGGCCTTGTTTGTACCATGTTCTTCTCGTTCGTCCCTCTTCGTCCTCCCATTTGATCCGTAGGCCTTCTTTGGACCAAGTTCGTCTCGTTCGTCCATCTTCGTCCTCCCATTTGATCCGTAGGACTTCTTTGGACCAAGTTCATCTCGTTTGTCCCGCTTCATCCTCCCATTTGATCCGTAGGACTTCTTTGGACCAAGTTCGTCTCGTTCGTCCCTCTTCGTCCTCCCATTTGATCCCTAGGCCTTCTTTGGACCAAGTTCGTCTCGTTCGTCCATCTTCGTCCTCCCATTTGATCCGTTGGCATTCTTTGGTCCAAGTTCGTCTTGTTCGTCCCTCTTCGTCCTCCCATTTGATCCGTAGGCCTTCTTTGGACCATGTTCGTCTCGTTCGTCCATCTTCGTCCTCCCATTTGATCCGTTGCCCTTCTTTGTTCCAAGTTCGTCTCGTTCGTCCATCTACGTCCTCCCATTTGATCCGTAGGCCTTCTTTGTACCAGGTTCGTCTCGTTCGTCCCTCTTCGTCCTCCCATTTGATCCGTAGGACTTCTTTGGACCAAGTACGTCTCGTTCGTCCCTCTTCGTCCTCCCATTTGATCCGTTGGCCTTCTTTGTACCAAGTTCGTCTCGTTCGTCCCTCTTCGTCCTCCCATTTGATCCCTTGGCCTTCTTTGTAACAAGTTCATGTCGTTCGTCCCTCTTCGTCCTCCCATTTGATCCGTACGCCTTCTTTGGACAAAGTTCATCTCGTTCGTCCCTCTTCGTCCTCCCAATTGATCCGTAGGCCTTCTTTGGACCAAGTTCGTCTCGTTCGTCTCTCTTAGTCCTCCCATTTGATCCGTTGGCCTTCTTTGTACCAAGTTCGTCTCGTTCGTCCATCTTCGTTCTCCCATTTGATCCCTTGGCCTTCTTTGTACCGTGTTCGTCTCGTTCGTCCCTCTTCGTCCTCCCATTTGATCCGTTGGCCTTCTTTGGACCATGTTCCTCTCGTTCGTCCATTTTCGTCCTCCCATTTGATCCGTTGCCCTTCTTTGTTCCAAGTTCGTCTCGATCGTCCATCTACGTCCTCCCATTTGATCCGTAGGACTTCTTTGGACCAAGTTCATCTCGTTCGTCCCTCTTCGTCCTCCCATTTGATCCCTAGGCCTTCTTTGGACCAAGTTCGTCTCGTTCGTCCATCTTCGTCCTCCCATTTGATCCGTTGGCATTCTTTGGTCCAAGTTCGTCTTGTTCGTCCCTCTTCGTCCTCCCATTTGATCCGTAGGCCTTCTTTGGACAAAGTTCGTCTCGTTCGTCCCTCTACGTCCTCCCATTTGATCCGTAGGCCTTCTTTGGACCAAGTTCGTCTCGTTCGTCCATCTTCGTCCTCCCATTTGATCCGTTGGCATTCTTTGGTCCAAGTTCGTCTTGTTCGTCCCTCTTCGTCCTCCCATTTGATCCGTAGGCCTTCTTTGGACAAAGTTTGTCTCGTTCGTCCCTCTACGTCCTCCCATTTGATCCGTAGGCCTTCTTTGGACCAAGTTCGTCTCGTTCGTCCCTCTTCGTCCTCCCACTTGATCCGTTGGCCTTCTTTGTACCAAGTTCGTCTCGTTCGTCCCTCTTCGTCCTCCCATTTGATCCCTTGGCCGTCTTTGTACCAAGTTCGTCTCGTTCGTGCCTCTTCGTCCTGCCATTTGATCCCTAGGCCTTCTTTGGACCAAGTTCGTCTCGTTCGACCCTCTTCGTCCTCCCATTTGATCCGTTGGCCTTCTTTGTACCAAGTTCGTCTCGTTCGTCCCTCTTCGTCCTCCCATTTGATCCGTAGGCATTCTTTCGACCAAGTTCGTCTCGTTCGTCCATCTTCACCCTCCCATTTGATCCCTTGGCCTTGTTTGTACCATGTTCTTCTCGTTCGTCCCTCTTCGTCCTCCCATTTGATCCGTAGGCCTTCTTTGGACCATGTTCGTCTCGTTCGTCCATCTTCGTCCTCCCATTTGATCCGTAGGCCTTCTTTGTACCAGGTTCGTCTCGTTCGTCCCTCTTCGTCCTCCCATTTGATCCGTAGGACTTCTTTGGACCAAGTTCGTCTCGTTCGTCACTCTTCGTCCTCCCATTTGATCCGTTGGCCTTCTTTGTACCAAGTTCGTCTCGTTCGTCCCTCTTCGTCCTCCCATTTGATCCCTTGGCCTTCTTTGTACCAAGTCCGTGTCGTTCGTCCCTCTTCGTCCTCCCATTTGATCCGTACACCTTCTTTGGACCATGTTCGTCTCGTTCGTCCATCTTCGTCCTCCCATTTGATCCGTACACCTTCTTTGGATAAAGTTCGTCTCGTTCGTCCCTCTACGTCCTCCCATTTGATCCGTAGGCCTTCTTTGGACCAAGTTCGTCTCGTTCGTCCCTCTTCGTCCTCCCAATTGATCCGTAGGCCTTCTTTGGACCAAGTTCGTCTCGTGCGTCTCTCGTAGTCCTCCCATTTGATCCGTTGGCCTTCTTTGTACCAAGTTCGTCTCGTTCGTCCATCTTCGTTCTCCCATTTGATCCCTTGGCCTTCTTTGTACCGTGTTCGTCTCGTTCGTCCCTCTTCGTCCTCCCATTTGATTCGTAGGCCTTCTTTGGACCATGTTCGTCTCGTTCGTCCATTTTCGTCCTCCCATTTGATCCGTTGCCCTTCTTTGTTCCAAGTTCGTCTCGATCGTCCATCTACGTCCTCCCATTTGATCCGTAGGACTTCTTTGGACTAAGTTCATCTCGTTTGTCCCTCTTCATCCTCCCATTTGATCCGTAGGACTTCTTTGGACCAAGTTCGTCTCGTTCGTCCATCTTCGTCCTCCCATTTGATCCGTTGGCATTCTTTGGTCCAAGTTCGTCTCGTTCGTCCCTCTTCGTCCTCCCATTTGATCCCTTGGCCTTCTTTCTACCAAGTCCGTGTCGTTCGTCCCTCTTCGTCCTCCCATTTGATCCGTACGCCTTCTTTGGACAAAGTTCGTCTCGTTCGTCCCTCTACGTCCTCCCATTTGATCCGTAGGCCTTCTTTGGACGAAGTTCGTCTCGTTCGTCCCTCTTCGTCCTCCCATTTGATCCCTTGGCCTTCTTTGTACCAAGTCCGTGTCGTTCGTCCCTCTTCGTCCTCCCATTTGATCCGTACGCCTTCTTTGGACAAAGTTCGTCTCGTTCGTCCCTCTACGTCTTCCCATTTGATCCGTAGGCCTTCTTTGGACCAAGTTCGTCTCGTTCGTCCCTCTTCGTCCTGCCATTTGATCCCTAGGCCATCTTTGGACCAAGTTCGTCTCGTTCGTCCATCTTCGTCCTCCCATTTGATCCGTTGGCATTCTTTGGTCCAAGTTCGTCTTGTTCGTTCCTCTTCGTCCTCCCATTTGATCCGTAGGCCTTCTTTGGACAAAGTTCGTCTCGTTCGTCCCTCTACGTCCTCCCATTTGATCCGTAGGCCTTCTTTGGACCAAGTTCGTCTCGTTCGTCCCTCTTCGTCCTCCCATTTGATCCGTAGGCCTTCTTTGGACCAAGTTCGTCTCGTTCGTCCATCTTCACCCTCCCATTTGATCCCTTGGCCTTGTTTGTACCATGTTCTTCTCGTTCGTCCCTCTTCGTCCTCCCATTTGATCCGTAGGCCTTCTTTGGACCATGTTCGTCTCGTTCGTCCATCTTCGTCCTCCCATTTGATCCGTTGCCCTTCTTTGTTCCAAGTTCGTCTCGTTCGTCCATCTACGTCCTCCCATTTGATCCGTAGGCCTTCTTTGTACCAGGTTCGTCTCGTTCGTCCCTCTTCGTCCTCCCATTTGATCCGTAGGACTTCTTTGGACCAAGTACGTCTCGTTCGTCCCTCTTCGTCCTCCCATTTGATCCGTAGGCCTTCTTTGTACCACGTTCGTCTCGTTCGTCCCTCTTCGTCCTCCCATTTGATCCCTTGGCCTTCTTTGTACCAGGTTCGTCTCGTTCGTCCCTCTTCGTCCTCCCATTTGATCCGTAGGACTTCTTTGGACCAAGTTCGTCTCATTCATCACTCTTCGTCCTCCCATTTGATCCCTTGGCCTTCTTTGTACCAAGTCCGTGTCGTTCGTCCCTCTTCGTCCTCCCATTTGATCCGTACGCCTTCTTTGGACAAAGTTCGTCTCGTTCGTCCCTCTTCGTCCTCCCAATTGATCCGCAGGCCTTCTTTGGACCAAGTTCGTCTCGTTCGTCTCTCTTAGTCCTCCCATTTGATCCGTTGGCCTTCTTTGTACCAAGTTCGTCTCGTTCGTCCATCTTCGTTCTCCCATTTGATCCCTTGGCCTTCTTTGTACCGTGTTCGTCTCGTTCGTCCCTCTTCGTCCTCCCGTTTGATCCGTAGGCCTTCTTTGGACCATGTTCGTCTCGTTCGTCCATTTTCGTCCTCCCATTTGATCCGTTGCCCTTCTTTGTTCCAAGTTCGTCTCGATTGTCCATCTACGTCCTCCCATTTGATCCGTAGGACTTCTTTGGACCAAGTTCATCTCGTTTGTCCCTCTTCATCCTCCCATTTGATCCCTAGGCCTTCTTTGGACCAAGTTCGTCTCGTTCGTCCATCTTCGTCCTCCCATTTGATCCGTTGGCATTCTTTGGTCCAAGTTCGTCTCGTTCGTCCATCTTCGTCCTCCCATTTGATCCGTTGGCCTTCTTTGTACCAAGTTCGTCTCGTTCGTCCCTCTTCGTCCTCCAATTTGATCCTTAGGCCTTCTTTGGACCATGTTCGTCTCGTTCATCCATTTTCGTCCTCCCATTTGATCCGTTGCCCTTCTTTGTTCCAAGTTCGTCTCGTTCGTCCATCTACGTCCTCGCATTTGATCCGTAGGCTTTCTTTGTACCAGGTTCGTCTCGTTCGTCCCTCTTCGTCCTCCCGTTTGATCCGTAGGCCTTCTTTGGACCATGTTCGTCTCGTTCGTCCATTTTCGTCCTCCCATTTGATCCGTTGCCCTTCTTTGTTCCAAGTTCGTCTCGATTGTCCATCTACGTCCTCCCATTTGATCCGTAGGCCTTCTTTGGACCAAGTTCGTCTCGTTCGTCCATCTTCACCCTCCCATTTGATCCCTTGGCCTTGTTTGTACCATGTTCTTCTCGTTCGTCCCTCTTCGTCCTCCCATTTGATCCGTAGGCCTTCTTTGGACCATGTTCGTCTCGTTCGTCCATCTTCGTCCTCCCATTTGATCCGTTGCCCTTCTTTGTTCCAAGTTCGTCTCGTTCGTCCATCTACGTCCTCCCATTTGATCCGTAGGCCTTCTTTGTACCAGGTTCGTCTCGTTCGTCCCTCTTCGTCCTCCCATTTGATCCGTAGGACTTCTTTGGACCAAGTACGTCTCGTTCGTCCCTCTTCGTCCTCCCATTTGATCCGTAGGCCTTCTTTGTACCACGTTCGTCTCGTTCGTCCCTCTTCGTCCTCCCATTTGATCCCTTGGCCTTCTTTGTACCAGGTTCGTCTCGTTCGTCCCTCTTCGTCCTCCCATTTGATCCGTAGGACTTCTTTGGACCAAGTTCGTCTCATTCATCACTCTTCGTCCTCCCATTTGATCCCTTGGCCTTCTTTGTACCAAGTCCGTGTCGTTCGTCCCTCTTCGTCCTCCCATTTGATCCGTACGCCTTCTTTGGACAAAGTTCGTCTCGTTCGTCCCTCTTCGTCCTCCCAATTGATCCGTAGGCCTTCTTTGGACCAAGTTCGTCTCGTTCGTCTCTCTTAGTCCTCCCATTTGATCCGTTGGCCTTCTTTGTACCAAGTTCGTCTCGTTCGTCCATCTTCGTTCTCCCATTTGATCCCTTGGCCTTCTTTGTACCGTGTTCGTCTCGTTCGTCCCTCTTCGTCCTCCCGTTTGATCCGTAGGCCTTCTTTGGACCATGTTCGTCTCGTTCGTCCATTTTCGTCCTCCCATTTGATCCGTTGCCCTTCTTTGTTCCAAGTTCGTCTCGATTGTCCATCTACGTCCTCCCATTTGATCCGTAGGACTTCTTTGGACCAAGTTCATCTCGTTTGTCCCTCTTCATCCTCCCATTTGATCCCTAGGCCTTCTTTGGACCAAGTTCGTCTCGTTCGTCCATCTTCGTCCTCCCATTTGATCCGTTGGCATTCTTTGGTCCAAGTTCGTCTCGTTCGTCCATCTTCGTCCTCCCATTTGATCCGTTGGCCTTCTTTGTACCAAGTTCGTCTCGTTCGTCCCTCTTCGTCCTCCAATTTGATCCTTAGGCCTTCTTTGGACCATGTTCGTCTCGTTCATCCATTTTCGTCCTCCCATTTGATCCGTTGCCCTTCTTTGTTCCAAGTTCGTCTCGTTCGTCCATCTACGTCCTCGCATTTGATCCGTAGGCTTTCTTTGTACCAGGTTCGTCTCGTTCGTCCCTCTTCGTCCTCCCGTTTGATCCGTAGGCCTTCTTTGGACCATGTTCGTCTCGTTCGTCCATTTTCGTCCTCCCATTTGATCCGTTGCCCTTCTTTGTTCCAAGTTCGTCTCGATTGTCCATCTACGTCCTCCCATTTGATCCGTAGGACTTCTTTGGACCAAGTTCATCTCGTTTGTCCCTCTTCATCCTCCCATTTGATCCGTAGGACTTCTTTTGACCAAGTTCGTCTCGTTCGTCCCTCTTCGTCCTCCCATTTGATCCCTAGGCCTTCTTTGGACCATGTTCGTCTCGTTCGTCCATCTTCGTCCTCCCATTTGATCCGTTGGCATTCTTTGGTCCAAGTTCGTCTCGTTCGTCCATCTTCGTCCTCCAATTTGATCCCTTGGCCTTGTTTGTACCATGTTCTTCTCGTTCGTCCCTCTTCGTCCTCCCATTTGATCCGTAGGCCTTCTTTGGACCATGTTCGTCTCGTTCGTCCATCTTCGTCCTCCCATTTGATCTGTTGCCCTTCTTTGTTCCAAGTTCGTCTCGTTCGTCCATCTTCGTCCTCGCATTTGATCCGTAGGCTTTCTTTGTACCAGGTTCGTCTCGTTCGTCCCTCTTCGTCCTCCCATTTGATCCGTAGGACTTCTTTGTACCAAGTTCGTCTCGTTCGTCCCTCTTCGTCCTCCCATTTGATCCCTTGGCCTTCTTTGTAACAAGTTCGTGTCGTTCGTCCCTCTTCGTCCTCCCATTTGATCCGTACGCCTTCTTTGGACAAAGTTCGTCTCGTTCGTCCCTCTTCGTCCTCCCAATTGATCCGTAGGCCTTCTTTGGACCAATTTCGTCTCGTTCGTCTCTCTTAGTCCTCCCATTTGATCCGTTGGCCTTCTTTGTACCAAGTTCGTCTCGTTCGTCCATCTTCGTTCTCCCATTTGATCCCTTGGCCTTCTTTGTACCGTGTTCGTCTCGTTCGTCCCTCTTCGTCCTCCCGTTTGATCCGTAGGCCTTCTTCGGACCATGTTCGTCTCGTTCGTCCATTTTCGTCCTCCCATTTGATCCGTTGCCCTTCTTTGTTCCAAGTTCGTCTCGATTGTCCATCTACGTCCTCCCATTTGATCCGTAGGACTTCTTTGGACCAAGTTCATCTCGTTTGTCCCTCTTCATCCTCCCATTTGATCCGTAGGACTTCTTTGGACCATGTTCGTCTCGTTCGTCCCTCTTCGTCCTCCCATTTGATCCCTAGGCCTTCTTTGGACCACGTTCGTCTCGTTCGTCCATCTTCGTCCTCCCATTTGATCCGTTGGCATTCTTTGGTCCAAGTTCGTCTTGTTCGTCCCTCTTCGTCCTCCCATTTGATCCGTAGGCCTTCTTTGGACAAAGTTCGTCTCGTTCGTCCCTCTACGTCCTCCCATTTGATCCGTAGGCCTTCTTTGGACCAAGTTCGTCTCGTTCGTCCCTCTTCGTCCTCCCATTTGATCCGTTGGCCTTCTTTGTACCAAGTTCGTCTCGTTCGTTCCTCTTCGTCCTCCCATTTGATCCGTAGGCCTTCTTTGGACCAAGTTCGTCTCGTTCGTCCATCTTCACCCTCCCATTTGATCCCTTGGCCTTGTTTGTACCATGTTCTTCTCGTTCGTCCCTCTTCGTCCTCCCATTTGATCCGTAGGCCTTCTTTGGACCATGTTCGTCTCGTTCGTCCATCTTCGTCCTCCCATTTGATCCGTTGCCCTTCTTTGTTCCAAGTTCGTCTCGTTCGTCCATCTACGTCCTCGCATTTGATCCGTAGGCCTTCTTTGTACCAGGTTCGTCTCGTTCGTCCCTCTTCGTCCTCCCATTTGATCCCTTGGCCTTCTTTGTAACAAGTTCGTGTCGTTCGTCCCTCTTCGTCCTCCCATTTGATCCGTACGCCTTCTTTGGACAAAGTTCGTCTCGTTCGTCCCTCTTCGTCCTCCCAATAGATCCGTAGGCCTTCTTTGGACCAAGTTCGTCTCGTTCGTCTCTCTTAGTCCTCCCATTTGATCCGTTGGCCTTCTTTGTACCAAGTTCGTCTCGTTCGTTCCTCTTCGTCCTCCCATTTGATCCGTAGGCCTTCTTTGGACCAAGTTCGTCTCGTTCGTCCATCTTCACCCTCCCATTTGATCCCTTGGCCTTGTTTGTACCATGTTCTTCTCGTTCGTCCCTCTTCGTCCTCCCATTTGATCCGTAGGCCTTCTTTGGACCAAGTTCGTCTCGTTCGTCCCTCTTCGTCCTCCCATTTGATCCGTTGGCCTTCTTTGTACCAAGTTCGTCTCGTTCGTTCCTCTTCGTCCTCCCATTTGATCCGTAGGCCTTCTTTGGACCAAGTTCGTCTCGTTCGTCCATCTTCACCCTCCCATTTGATCCCTTGGCCTTGTTTGTGCCATGTTCTTCTCGTTCGTCCCTCTTCGTCCTCCCATTTGATCCGTAGGCCTTCTTTGGACCATGTTCGTCTCGTTCGTCCATCTTCGTCCTCCCATTTGATCCGTTGCCCTTCTTTGTTCCAAGTTCGTCTCGTTCGTCCATCTACGTCCTCCCATTTGATCCGTAGGCCTTCTTTGTACCAGGTTCGTCTCGTTCGTCCCTCTTCGTCCTCCCATTTGATCCGTAGGACTTCTTTGCACCAAGTTCGTCTCATTCGTTACTCTTCGTCCTCCCATTTGATCCCTTGGCCTTCTTTGTACCAAGTCCGTGTCGTTCGTCCCTCTTCGTCCTCCCATTTGATCCGTACGCCTTCTTTGGACAAAGTTCGTCTCGTTCGTCCCTCTTCGTCCTCCCAATTGATCCGTAGGCCTTCTTTGGACCATGTTCGTCTCGTTCGTCTCTCTTAGTCCTCCCATTTGATCCGTTGGCCTTCTTTGTACCAAGTTCGTCTCGTTCGTCCATCTTCGTTCTCCCATTTGATCCCTTGGCCTTCTTTGTACCGTGTTCGTCTCGTTCGTCCCTCTTCGTCCTCCCGTTTGATCCGTAGGCCTTCTTTGGACCATGTTCGTCTCGTTCGTCCATTTTCGTCCTCCCATTTGATCCGTTGCCCTTCTTTGTTCCAAGTTCGTCTCGATTGTCCATCTACGTCCTCCCATTTGATCCGTAGGACTTCTTTGGACCAAGTTCATCTCGTTTGTCCCTCTTCATCCTCCCATTTGATCCGTAGGACTTCTTTTGACCAAGTTCGTCTCATTCGTCCCTCTTCGTCCTCCCATTTGATCCCTAGGCCTTCTTTGGACCAAGTTCGTCTCGTTCGTCCATCTTCGTCCTCCCATTTGATCCGTTGCCCTTCTTTGTTCCAAGTTCGTCTCGATCGTCCATCTACGTCCTCCCATTTGATCCGTAGGACTTCTTTGGACCAAGTTCATCTCGTTTGTCCCGCTTCGTCCTCCCATTTGATCCGTAGGACTTCTTTGGACCAAGTTCATCTCGTTCGTCCCTCTTCGTCCTCCCATTTGATCCGTTGGCATTCTTTGGTCCAAGTTCGTCTCGTTCGTCCATCTTCGTCCTCCAATTTGATCCCTCGGCCTTGTTTGTACCATGTTCTTCTCGTTCGTCCCTCTTCGTCCTCCCATTTGATCCGTAGGCCTTCTTTGGACCAAGTTCGTCTCGTTCGTCCATCTTCGTCCTCCCATTTGATCCGTAGGACTTCTTTGGACCAAGTTCATCTCGTTTGTCCCGCTTCATCCTCCCATTTGATCCGTAGGACTTCTTTGGACCAAGTTCGTCTCGTTCGTCCCTCTTCGTCCTCCCATTTGATCCCTAGGCCTTCTTTGGACCAAGTTCGTCTCGTTCGTCCATCTTCGTCCTCCCATTTGATCCGTTGGCATTCTTTGGTCCAAGTTCGTCTTGTTCGTCCCTCTTCGTCCTCCCATTTGATCCGTAGGCCTTCTTTGGACCATGTTCGTCTCGTTCGTCCATCTTCGTCCTCCCATTTGATCCGTTGCCCTTCTTTGTTCCAAGTTCGTCTCGTTCGTCCATCTACGTCCTCCCATTTGATCCGTAGGCCTTCTTTGTACCAGGTTCGTCTCGTTCGTCCCTCTTCGTCCTCCCATTTGATCCGTAGGACTTCTTTGGACCAAGTACGTCTCGTTCGTCCCTCTTCGTCCTCCCATTTGATCCGTAGGCCTTCTTTGTACCACGTTCGTCTCGTTCGTCCCTCTTCGTCCTCCCATTTGATCCGTAGGCCTTCTTTGGACCATGTTCGTCTCGTTCGTCCATCTTCGTCCTCCCATTTGATCCGTTGCCCTTCTTTGTTCCAAGTTCGTCTCGTTCGTCCATCTACGTCCTCCCATTTGATCCGTAGGCCTTCTTTGTACCAGGTTCGTCTCGTTCGTCCCTCTTCGTCCTCCCATTTGATCCGTAGGACTTCTTTGGACCAAGTACGTCTCGTTCGTCCCTCTTCGTCCTCCCATTTGATCCGTAGGCCTTCTTTGTACCACGTTCGTCTCGTTCGTCCCTCTTCGTCCTCCCATTTGATCCCTTGGCCTTCTTTGTACCAGGTTCGTCTCGTTCGTCCCTCTTCGTCCTCCCATTTGATCCGTAGGACTTCTTTGGACCAAGTTCGTCTCATTCATCACTCTTCGTCCTCCCATTTGATCCCTTGGCCTTCTTTGTACCAAGTCCGTGTCGTTCGTCCCTCTTCGTCCTCCCATTTGATCCGTACGCCTTCTTTGGACAAAGTTCGTCTCGTTCGTCCCTCTTCGTCCTCCCAATTGATCCGTAGGCCTTCTTTGGACCAAGTTCGTCTCGTTCGTCTCTCTTAGTCCTCCCATTTGATCCGTTGGCCTTCTTTGTACCAAGTTCGTCTCGTTCGTCCATCTTCGTTCTCCCATTTGATCCCTTGGCCTTCTTTGTACCGTGTTCGTCTCGTTCGTCCCTCTTCGTCCTCCCGTTTGATCCGTAGGCCTTCTTTGGACCATGTTCGTCTCGTTCGTCCATTTTCGTCCTCCCATTTGATCCGTTGCCCTTCTTTGTTCCAAGTTCGTCTCGATTGTCCATCTACGTCCACCCATTTGATCCGTAGGACTTCTTTGGACCAAGTTCATCTCGTTTGTCCCTCTTCATCCTCCCATTTGATCCCTAGGCCTTCTTTGGACCAAGTTCGTCTCGTTCGTCCATCTTCGTCCTCCCATTTGATCCGTTGGCCTTCTTTGTACCAAGTTCGTCTCGTTCGTCCCTCTTCGTCCTCCAATTTGATCCTTAGGCCTTCTTTGGACCATGTTCGTCTCGTTCATCCATTTTCGTCCTCCCATTTGATCCGTTGCCCTTCTTTGTTCCAAGTTCGTCTCGTTCGTCCATCTACGTCCTCGCATTTGATCCGTAGGCTTTCTTTGTACCAGGTTCGTCTCGTTCGTCCCTCTTCGTCCTCCCGTTTGATCCGTAGGCCTTCTTTGGACCATGTTCGTCCATTTTCGTCCTCCCATTTGATCCGTTGCCCTTCTTTGTTCCAAGTTCGTCTCGATTGTCCATCTACGTCCTCCCATTTGATCCGTAGGACTTCTTTGGACCAAGTTCATCTCGTTTGTCCCTCTTCATCCTCCCATTTGATCCGTAGGACTTCTTTTGACCAAGTTCGTCTCGTTCGTCCCTCTTCGTCCTCCCATTTGATCCCTAGGCCTTCTTTGGACCATGTTCGTCTCGTTCGTCCATCTTCGTCCTCCCATTTGATCCGTTGGCATTCTTTGGTCCAAGTTCGTCTCGTTCGTCCATCTTCGTCCTCCAATTTGATCCCTTGGCCTTGTTTGTACCATGTTCTTCTCGTTCGTCCCTCTTCGTCCTCCCATTTGATCCGTAGGCCTTCTTTGGAACATGTTCGTCTCGTTCGTCCATCTTCGTCCTCCCATTTGATCCGTTGCCCTTCTTTGTTCCAAGTTCGTCTCGTTCGTCCATCTTCGTCCTCGCATTTGATCCGTAGGCTTTCTTTGTACCAGGTTCGTCTCGTTCGTCCCTCTTCGTCCTCCCATTTGATCCGTAGGACTTCTTTGTACCAAGTTCGTCTCGTTCGTCCCTCTTCGTCCTCCCATTTGATCCCTTGGCCTTCTTTGTAACAAGTTCGTGTCGTTCGTCCCTCTTCGTCCTCCCATTTGATCCGTACGCCTTCTTTGGACAAAGTTCGTCTCGTTCGTCCCTCTTCGTCCTCCCAATTGATCCGTAGGCCTTCTTTGGACCAATTTCGTCTCGTTCGTCTCTCTTAGTCCTCCCATTTGATCCGTTGGCCTTCTTTGTACCAAGTTCGTCTCGTTCGTCCATCTTCGTTCTCCCATTTGATCCCTTGGCCTTCTTTGTACCGTGTTCGTCTCGTTCGTCCCTCTTCGTCCTCCCGTTTGATCCGTAGGCCTTCTTCGGACCATGTTCGTCTCGTTCGTCCATTTTCGTCCTCCCATTTGATCCGTTGCCCTTCTTTGTTCCAAGTTCGTCTCGATTGTCCATCTACGTCCTTCCATTTGATCCGTAGGACTTCTTTGGACCAAGTTCATCTCGTTTGTCCCTCTTCATCCTCCCATTTGATCCGTAGGACTTCTTTGGACCATGTTCGTCTCGTTCGTCCCTCTTCGTCCTCCCATTTGATCCCTAGGCCTTCTTTGGACCAAGTTCGTCTCGTTCGTCCATCTTCGTCCTCCCATTTGATCCGTTGGCATTCTTTGGTCCAAGTTCGTCTTGTTCGTCCCTCTTCGTCCTCCCATTTGATCCGTAGGCCTTCTTTGGACAAAGTTCGTCTCGTTCGTCCCTCTACGTCCTCCCATTTGATCCGTAGGCCTTCTTTGGACCAAGTTCGTCTCGTTCGTCCCTCTTCGTCCTCCCATTTGATCCGTTGGCCTTCTTTGTACCAAGTTCGTCTCGTTCGTTCCTCTTCGTCCTCCCATTTGATCCGTAGGCCTTCTTTGGACCAAGTTCGTCTCGTTCGTCCATCTTCACCCTCCCATTTGATCCCTTGGCCTTGTTTGTACCATGTTCTTCTCGTTCGTCCCTCTTCGTCCTCCCATTTGATCCGTAGGCCTTCTTTGGACCATGTTCGTCTCGTTCGTCCATCTTCGTCCTCCCATTTGATCCGTTGCCCTTCTTTGTTCCAAGTTCGTCTCGTTCGTCCATCTACGTCCTCGCATTTGATCCGTAGGCCTTCTTTGTACCAGGTTCGTCTCGTTCGTCCCTCTTCGTCCTCCCATTTGATCCCTTGGCCTTCTTTGTAACAAGTTCGTGTCGTTCGTCCCTCTTCGTCCTCCCATTTGATCCGTACGCCTTCTTTGGACAAAGTTCGTCTCGTTCGTCCCTCTTCGTCCTCCCAATAGATCCGTAGGCCTTCTTTGGACCAAGTTCGTCTCGTTCGTCTCTCTTAGTCCTCCCATTTGATCCGTTGGCCTTCTTTGTACCAAGTTCGTCTCGTTCGTCCATCTTCGTTCTCCCATTTGATCCCTTGGCCTTCTTTGTACCGTGTTCGTCTCGTTCGTCCCTCTTCGTCCTCCCATTTGATCCGTTGGCCTTCTTTGGACCATGTTCCTCTCGTTCGTCCATCTTCACCCTCCCATTTGATCCCTTGGCCTTGTTTGTACCATGTTCTTCTCGTTCGTCCCTCTTCGTCCTCCCATTTGATCCGTAGGCCTTCTTTGGACCATGTTCGTCTCGTTCGTCCATCTTCGTCCTCCCATTTGATCCGTTGCCCTTCTTTGTTCCAAGTTCGTCTCGTTCGTCCATCTACGTCCTCGCATTTGATCCGTAGGCCTTCTTTGTACCAGGTTCGTCTCGTTCGTCCCTCTTCGTCCTCCCATTTGATCCCTTGGCCTTCTTTGTAACAAGTTCGTGTCGTTCGTCCCTCTTCGTCCTCCCATTTGATCCGTACGCCTTCTTTGGACAAAGTTCGTCTCGTTCGTCCCTCTTCGTCCTCCCAATAGATCCGTAGGCCTTCTTTGGACCAAGTTCGTCTCGTTCGTCTCTCTTAGTCCTCCCATTTGATCCGTTGGCCTTCTTTGTACCAAGTTCGTCTCGTTCGTTCCTCTTCGTCCTCCCATTTGATCCGTAGGCCTTCTTTGGACCAAGTTCGTCTCGTTCGTCCATCTTCACCCTCCCATTTGATCCCTTGGCCTTGTTTGTACCATGTTCTTCTCGTTCGTCCCTCTTCGTCCTCCCATTTGATCCGTAGGCCTTCTTTGGACCAAGTTCGTCTCGTTCGTCCCTCTTCGTCCTCCCATTTGATCCGTTGGCCTTCTTTGTACCAAGTTCGTCTCGTTCGTTCCTCTTCGTCCTCCCATTTGATCCGTAGGCCTTCTTTGGACCAAGTTCGTCTCGTTCGTCCATCTTCACCCTCCCATTTGATCCCTTGGCCTTGTTTGTACCATGTTCTTCTCGTTCGTCCCTCTTCGTCCTCCCATTTGATCCGTAGGCCTTCTTTGGACCATGTTCGTCTCGTTCGTCCATCTTCGTCCTCCCATTTGATCCGTTGCCCTTCTTTGTTCCAAGTTCGTCTCGTTCGTCCATCTACGTCCTCCCATTTGATCCGTAGGCCTTCTTTGTACCAGGTTCGTCTCGTTCGTCCCTCTTCGTCCTCCCATTTGATCCGTAGGACTTCTTTGCACCAAGTTCGTCTCATTCGTTACTCTTCGTCCTCCCATTTGATCCCTTGGCCTTCTTTGTACCAAGTCCGTGTCGTTCGTCCCTCTTCGTCCTCCCATTTGATCCGTACGCCTTCTTTGGACAAAGTTCGTCTCGTTCGTCCCTCTTCGTCCTCCCAATTGATCCGTAGGCCTTCTTTGGACCATGTTCGTCTCGTTCGTCTCTCTTAGTCCTCCCATTTGATCCGTTGGCCTTCTTTGTACCAAGTTCGTCTCGTTCGTCCATCTTCGTTCTCCCATTTGATCCCTTGGCCTTCTTTGTACCGTGTTCGTCTCGTTCGTCCCTCTTCGTCCTCCCGTTTGATCCGTAGGCCTTCTTTGGACCATGTTCGTCTCGTTCGTCCATTTTCGTCCTCCCATTTGATCCGTTGCCCTTCTTTGTTCCAAGTTCGTCTCGATTGTCCATCTACGTCCTCCCATTTGATCCGTAGGACTTCTTTGGACCAAGTTCATCTCGTTTGTCCCTCTTCATCCTCCCATTTGATCCGTAGGACTTCTTTTGACCAAGTTCGTCTCATTCGTCCCTCTTCGTCCTCCCATTTGATCCCTAGGCCTTCTTTGGACCAAGTTCGTCTCGTTCGTCCATCTTCGTCCTCCCATTTGATCCGTTGCCCTTCTTTGTTCCAAGTTCGTCTCGATCGTCCATCTACGTCCTCCCATTTGATCCGTAGGACTTCTTTGGACCAAGTTCATCTCGTTTGTCCCGCTTCGTCCTCCCATTTGATCCGTAGGACTTCTTTGGACCAAGTTCATCTCGTTCGTCCCTCTTCGTCCTCCCATTTGATCCGTTGGCATTCTTTGGTCCAAGTTCGTCTCGTTCGTCCATCTTCGTCCTCCAATTTGATCCCTCGGCCTTGTTTGTACCATGTTCTTCTCGTTCGTCCCTCTTCGTCCTCCCATTTGATCCGTAGGCCTTCTTTGGACCAAGTTCGTCTCGTTCGTCCATCTTCGTCCTCCCATTTGATCCGTAGGACTTCTTTGGACCAAGTTCATCTCGTTTGTCCCGCTTCATCCTCCCATTTGATCCGTAGGACTTCTTTGGACCAAGTTCGTCTCGTTCGTCCCTCTTCGTCCTCCCATTTGATCCCTAGGCCTTCTTTGGACCAAGTTCGTCTCGTTCGTCCATCTTCGTCCTCCCATTTGATCCGTTGGCATTCTTTGGTCCAAGTTCGTCTTGTTCGTCCCTCTTCGTCCTCCCATTTGATCCGTAGGCCTTCTTTGGACAAAGTTCGTCTCGTTCGTCCCTCTACGTCCTCCCATTTGATCCGTAGGCCTTCTTTGGACCAAGTTCGTCTCGTTCGTCCCTCTTCGTCCTCCCATTTGATCCGTTGGCCTTCTTTGTACCAAGTTCGTCTCGTTCGTTCCTCTTCGTCCTCCCATTTGATCCGTAGGCCTTCTTTGGACCAAGTTCGTCTCGTTCGTCCATCTTCACCCTCCCATTTGATCCCTTGGCCTTGTTTGTACCATGTTCTTCTCGTTCGTCCATCTACGTCCTCGCATTTGATCCGTAGGCCTTCTTTGTACCAGGTTCGTCTCGTTCGTCCCTCTTCGTCCTCCCATTTGATCCCTTGGCCTTCTTTGTAACAAGTTCGTGTCGTTCGTCCCTCTTCGTCCTCCCATTTGATCCGTACGCCTTCTTTGGACAAAGTTCGTCTCGTTCGTCCCTCTTCGTCCTCCCAATAGATCCGTAGGCCTTCTTTGGACCAAGTTCGTCTCGTTCGTCTCTCTTAGTCCTCCCATTTGATCCGTTGGCCTTCTTTGTACCAAGTTCGTCTCGTTCGTCCATCTTCGTTCTCCCATTTGATCCCTTGGCCTTCTTTGTACCGTGTTCGTCTCGTTCGTCCCTCTTCGTCCTCCCATTTGATCCGTTGGCCTTCTTTGGACCATGTTCCTCTCGTTCGTCCATTTTCGTCCTCCCATTTGATCCGTTGCCCTTCTTTGTTCCAAGTTCGTCTCGATCGTCCATCTACGTCCTCCCATTTGATCCGTAGGACTTCTTTGGACCAAGTTCATCTCGTTTGTCCCTCTTCGTCCTCCCATTTGATCCGTAGGACTTCTTTGGACCAAGTTCGTCTCGTTCGT
The DNA here is from genome assembly GCA_030159175.1 of Glycyrrhiza uralensis. Classification (NCBI taxonomy): domain Eukaryota; kingdom Viridiplantae; phylum Streptophyta; class Magnoliopsida; order Fabales; family Fabaceae; genus Glycyrrhiza; species Glycyrrhiza uralensis. Next base: position 21,061,443 of record BRZY01000004.1, read on the forward strand.
CCCTCTTCGTCCTCCCATTTGATCCCTAGGCCTTCTTTGGACCAAGTTCGTCTCGTTCGTCCATCTTCGTCCTCCCATTTGATCCGTTGGCATTCTTTGGTCCAAGTTCGTCTTGTTCGTCCCTCTTCGTCCTCCCATTTGATCCGTAGGCCTTCTTTGGACAAAGTTCGTCTCGTTCGTCCCTCTACGTCCTCCCATTTGATTTGTAGGCCTTCTTTGGACCAAGTTCGTCTCGTTCGTCCCTCTTCGTCCTCCCACTTGATCCGTTGGCCTTCTTTGTACCAAGTTCGTCTCGTTCGTCCCTCTTCGTCCTCCCATTTGATCCCTTGGCCGTCTTTGTACCAAGTTCGTCTCGTTCGTCCCTCTTCGTCCTGCCATTTGATCCCTAGGCCTTCTTTGGACCAAGTTCGTCTCGTTCGTCCATCTTCGTCCTCCCATTTGATCCATTGGCATTCTTTGGTCCAAGTTCGTCTTGTTCGTCCCTCTTCATCCTCCCATTTGATCCGTAGGCCTTCTTTGGACAAAGTTCGTCTCATTCGTCCCTCTTCGTCCTCCCATTTGATCCGTAGGCCTTCTTTGGACCAAGTTCGTCTCATTCGACCCTCTTCGTCCTCCCATTTGATCCGTTGGCCTTCTTTGTACCAAGTTCGTCTCGTTCGTCCCTCTTCGTCCTCCCATTTGATCCGTATGCCTTCTTTGGACCAAGTTCATCTCGTTCGTCCATCTTCACCCTCCCATTTGATCCCTTGGCCTTGTTTGTACCATGTTCTTCTCGTTCGTCCCTCTTCGTCCTCCCATTTGATCCGTAGGCCTTCTTTGGACCATGTTCGTCTCGTTCGTCCATCTTCGTCCTCCCATTTGATCCGTTGGCCTTCTTTGTTCCAAGTTCGTCTCGTTCGTCCATCTACGTCCTCCCATTTGATCCGTAGGCCTTCTTTGTACCAGGTTCGTCTCGTTCGTCCCTCTTCGTCCTCCCATTTGATCCGTAGGACTTCTTTGGACCAAGTTCGTCTCGTTCGTCACTCTTCGTCCTCCCATTTGATTCGTTGGCCTTCTTTGTACCAAGTTCGTCTCGTTCGTCCCTCTTCGTCCTCCCATTTGATCCCTTGGCCTTCTTTGTAACAAGTTCGTGTCGTTCGTCCCTCTTCGTCCTCCCATTTGATCCGTACGCCTTCTTTGGACAAAGTTCGTCTCGTTCGTCCCTCTTCGTCCTCCCAATTGATCCGTAGGCCTTCTTTGGACCAAGTTCGTCTCTCTTAGTCCTCCCATTTGATCCGTTGGCCTTCTTTGTACCAAGTTCGTCTCGTTCGTCCATCTTCGTTCTCCCATTTGATCCCTTGGCCTTCTTTGTACCGTGTTCGTCCCGTTCGTCCCTCTTCGTCCTCCCGTTTGATCCGTAGGCCTTCTTCGGACCATGTTCGTCTCGTTCGTCCATTTTCGTCCTCCCATTTGATCCGTTGCCCTTCTTTGTTCCATGTTCGTCTCGATTGTCCATCTACGTCCTCCCATTTGATCCGTAGGACTTCTTTGGACCAAGTTCATCTCGTTTGTCCCTCTTCATCCTCCCATTTGATCCGTAGGACTTCTTTGGACCAAGTTCGTCTCGTTCGTCCCTCTTCGTCCTCCCATTTGATCCCTAGGCCTTCTTTGGACCAAGTTCGTCTCGTTTGTCCATCTTCGTCCTCCCATTTGTTCCGTTGGCATTCTTTGGTCCAAGTTCGTCTCGTTCGTCGATCTTCGTCCTCCCATTTGATCCGTTGGCCTTCTTTGTACCAAGTTCGTCTCGTTCGTCCCTCTTCGTCCTCCCATTTGATCCCTAGGCCTTCTTTGGACCAAGTTCGTCTCGTTCGTCCATCTTCGTCCTCCCATTTGATCCGTTGGCATTCTTTGGTCCAAGTTCTTCTCGTTCGTCCCTCTTCGTCCTCCCATTTGATCCGTAGGACTTCTTTGGACCAAGTTCGTCTCGTTCGTCCCTCTTCGTCCTCCCATTTGATCCCTAGGCCTTCTTTGGACCAAGTTCGTCTCGTTCGTCCATCTTCGTCCTCCCATTTGATCCGTTGGCATTCTTTGGTCCAAGTTCGTCTTGTTCGACCCTCTTCGTCCTCCCATTTGATCCGTAGGCCTTCTTTGGACAAAGTTCGTCTCGTTCGTCCCTCTACGTCCTCCCAGTTGATTTGTAGGCCTTCTTTGGACCAAGTTCGTCTCGTTCGTCCCTCTTCGTCCTCCCACTTGATCCGTTGGCCTTCTTTGTACCAAGTTCGTCTCGTTCGTCCCTCTTCGTCCTCCCATTTGATCCCTTGGCCGTCTTTGTACCAAGTTCGTCTCGTTCGTCCCTCTTCGTCCTGCCATTTGATCCCTAGGCCTTCTTTGGGCCAAGTTCGTCTCGTTCGTCCATCTTCGTCCTCCCATTTGATCCATTGGCATTCTTTGGTCCAAGTTCGTCTTGTTCGTCCCTCTTCATCCTCCCATTTGATCCGTAGGCCTTCTTTGGACAAAGTTCGTCTCATTCGTCCCTCTACGTCCTCCCATTTGATCCGTAGGCCTTCTTTGGACCAAGTTCGTCTCATTCGACCCTCTTCGTCCTCCCATTTGATCCGTAGGCCTTCTTTGGACCATGTTCGTCTCGTTCGTCTCTCTTAGTCCTCCCATTTGATCCGTTGGCCTTCTTTGTACCAAGTTCGTCTCGTTCGTCCATCTTCGTTCTCCCATTTGATCCCTTGGCCTTCTTTGTACCGTGTTCGTCTCGTTCGTCCCTCTTCGTCCTCCCGTTTGATCCGTAGGCCTTCTTTGGACCTTGTTCGTCTCGTTCGTCCATTTTCGTCCTCCCATTTGATCCGTTGCCCTTCTTTGTTCCAAGTTCGTCTCGATTGTCCATCTACGTCCTCCCATTTGATCCGTAGGACTTCTTTGGACCAAGTTCATCTCGTTTGTCCCTCTTCATCCTCCCATTTGATCCGTAGGACTTCTTTTGACCAAGTTCGTCTCATTCGTCCCTCTTCGTCCTCCCATTTGATCCCTAGGCCTTCTTTGGACCAAGTTCGTCTCGTTCGTCCATCTTCGTCCTCCCATTTGATCCGTTGCCCTTCTTTGTTCCAAGTTCGTCTCGATCGTCCATCTACGTCCTCCCATTTGATCCGTAGGACTTCTTTGGACCAAGTTCATCTCGTTTGTCCCGCTTCGTCCTCCCATTTGATCCGTAGGACTTCTTTGGACCAAGTTCATCTCGTTCGTCCCTCTTCGTCCTCCCATTTGATCCGTTGGCATTCTTTGGTCCAAGTTCGTATCGTTCGTCCATCTTCGTCCTCCAATTTGATCCCTCGGCCTTGTTTGTACCATGTTCTTCTCGTTCGTCCCTCTTCGTCCTCCCATTTGATCCGTAGGCCTTCTTTGGACCAAGTTCGTCTCGTTCGTCCATCTTCGTCCTCCCATTTGATCCGTAGGACTTCTTTGGACCAAGTTCATCTCGTTTGTCCCGCTTCATCCTCCCATTTGATCCGTAGGACTTCTTTGGACCAAGTTCGTCTCGTTCGTCCCTCTTCGTCCTCCCATTTGATCCCTAGGCCTTCTTTGGACCAAGTTCGTCTCGTTCGTCCATCTTCGTCCTCCCATTTGATCCGTTGGCATTCTTTGGTCCAAGTTCGTCTTGTTCGTCCCTCTTCGTCCTCCCATTTGATCCGTAGGCCTTCTTTGGACAATGTTCGTCTCGTTCGTCCCTCTACGTCCTCCCATTTGATCCGTAGGCCTTCTTTGGACCAAGTTCGTCTCGTTCGTCCCTCTTCGTCCTCCCATTTGATCCGTTGGCCTTCTTTGTACCAAGTTCGTCTCGTTCGTTCCTCTTCGTCCTCCCATTTGATCCGTAGGCCTTCTTTGGACCAAGTTCGTCTCGTTCGTCCATCTTCACCCTCCCATTTGATCCCTTGGCCTTGTTTGTACCATGTTCTTCTCGTTCGTCCATCTACGTCCTCGCATTTGATCCGTAGGCCTTCTTTGTACCAGGTTCGTCTCGTTCGTCCCTCTTCGTCCTCCCATTTGATCCCTTGGCCTTCTTTGTAACAAGTTCGTGTCGTTCGTCCCTCTTCGTCCTCCCATTTGATCCGTACGCCTTCTTTGGACAAAGTTCGTCTCGTTCGTCCCTCTTCGTCCTCCCAATAGATCCGTAGGCCTTCTTTATACCAAGTTCGTCTCGTTCGTCCCTCTTCGTCCTCCCATTTGATCCCTTGGCCGTCTATGTACCAAGTTCGTCTCGTTCGTCCCTCTTCGTTCTCCCATTTGATCCCTTGGCCTTCTTTGTACCGTGTTCGTCTCGTTCGTCCCTCTTCGTCCTCCCATTTGATCCCTTGGCCGTCTTTGTACCAAGTTCGTCTCGTTCGTCCCTCTTCGTCCTGCCATTTGATCCCTAGGCCTTCTTTGGACCAAGTTCGTCTCGTTCGTCCATCTTCGTCCTCCCATTTGATCCATTGGCATTCTTTGGTCCAAGTTCGTCTTGTTCGTCCCTCTTCATCCTCCCATTTGATCCGTAGGCCTTCTTTGGACAAAGTTCGTCTCATTCGTCCCTCTACGTCCTCCCATTTGATCCGTAGGCCTTCTTTGGACCAAGTTCGTCTCATTCGACCCTCTTCGTCCTCCCATTTGATCCGTTGGCCTTCTTTGTACCAAGTTCGTCTCGTTCGTCCCTCTTCGTCCTCCCATTTGATCCGTATGCCTTCTTTGGACCAAGTTCATCTCGTTCGTCCATCTTCACCCTCCCATTTGATCCCTTGGCCTTGTTTGTACCATGTTCTTCTCGTTCGTCCCTCTTCGTCCTCCCATTTGATCCGTAGGCCTTCTTTGGACCATGTTCGTCTCGTTCGTCCATCTTCGTCCTCCCATTTGATCCGTTGGCCTTCTTTGTTCCAAGTTCGTCTCGTTCGTCCATCTACGTCCTCCCATTTGATCCGTAGGCCTTCTTTGTACCAGGTTCGTCTCGTTCGTCCCTCTTCGTCCTCCCATTTGATCCGTAGGACTTCTTTGGACCAAGTTCGTCTCGTTCGTCACTCTTCGTCCTCCCATTTGATCCGTTGGCCTTCTTTGTACCAAGTTCGTCTCGTTCGTCCCTCTTCGTCCTCCCATTTGATCCCTTGGCCTTCTTTGTAACAAGTTCGTGTCGTTCGTCCCTCTTCGTCCTCCCATTTGATCCATACGCCTTCTTTGGACAAAGTTCGTCTCGTTCGTCCCTCTTCGTCCTCCCAATTGATCCGTAGGCCTTCTTTGGACCAAGTTCGTCTCTCTTAGTCCTCCCATTTGATCCGTTGGCCTTCTTTGTACCAAGTTCGTCTCGTTCGTCCATCTTCGTTCTCCCATTTGATCCCTTGGCCTTCTTTGTACCGTGTTCGTCTCGTTCGTCCCTCTTCGTCCTCCCGTTTGATCCGTAGGCCTTCTTCGGACCATGTTCGTCTCGTTCGTCCATTTTCGTCCTCCCATTTGATCCGTTGCCCTTCTTTGTTCCATGTTCGTCTCGATTGTCCATCTACGTCCTCCCATTTGATCCGTAGGACTTCTTTGGACCAAGTTCATCTCGTTTGTCCCTCTTCATCCTCCCATTTGATCCGTAGGACTTCTTTGGACCAAGTTCGTCTCGTTCGTCCCTCTTCGTCCTCCCATTTGATCCCTAGGCCTTCTTTGGACCAAGTTCGTCTCGTTCGTCCATCTTCGTCCTCCCATTTGATCCGTTGGCATTCTTTGGTCCAAGTTCGTCTCGTTCGTCGATCTTCGTCCTCCCATTTGATCCGTTGGCCTTCTTTGTACCAAGTTCGTCTCGTTCGTCCCTCTTCGTCCTCCCATTTGATCCCTAGGCCTTCTTTGGACCAAGTTCGTCTCGTTCGTCCATCTTCGTCCTCCCATTTGATCCGTTGGCATTCTTTGGTCCAAGTTCTTCTCGTTCGTCCCTCTTCGTCCTCCCATTTGATCCGTAGGACTTCTTTGGACCAAGTTCGTCTCGTTCGTCCCTCTTCGTCCTCCCATTTGATCCCTAGGCCTTCTTTGGACCAAGTTCGTCTCGTTCGTCCATCTTCGTCCTCCCATTTGATCCGTTGGCATTCTTTGGTCCAAGTTCGTCTTGTTCGTCCCTCTTCGTCCTCCCATTTGATCCGTAGGCCTTCTTTGGACAAAGTTCGTCTCGTTCGTCCCTCTACGTCCTCCCATTTGATTTGTAGGCCTTCTTTGGACCAAGTTCGTCTCGTTCGTCCCTCTTCGTCCTCCCACTTGATCCGTTGGCCTTCTTTGTACCAAGTTCGTCTCGTTCGTCCCTCTTCGTCCTCCCATTTGATCCCTTGGCCGTCTTTGTACCAAGTTCGTCTCGTTCGTCCCTCTTCGTCCTGCCATTTGATCCCTAGGCCTTCTTTGGGCCAAGTTCGTCTCGTTCGTCCATCTTCGTCCTCCCATTTGATCCATTGGCATTCTTTGGTCCAAGTTCGTCTTGTTCGTCCCTCTTCATCCTCCCATTTGATCCGTAGGCCTTCTTTGGACAAAGTTCGTCTCATTCGTCCCTCTACGTCCTCCCATTTGATCCGTAGGCCTTCTTTGGACCAAGTTCGTCTCATTCGACCCTCTTCGTCCTCCCATTTGATCCGTAGGCCTTCTTTGGACCATGTTCGTCTCGTTCGTCTCTCTTAGTCCTCCCATTTGATCCGTTGGCCTTCTTTGTACCAAGTTCGTCTCGTTCGTCCATCTTCGTTCTCCCATTTGATCCCTTGGCCTTCTTTGTACCGTGTTCGTCTCGTTCGTCCCTCTTCGTCCTCCCGTTTGATCCGTAGGCCTTCTTTGGACCTTGTTCGTCTCGTTCGTCCATTTTCGTCCTCCCATTTGATCCGTTGCCCTTCTTTGTTCCAAGTTCGTCTCGATTGTCCATCTACGTCCTCCCATTTGATCCGTAGGACTTCTTTGGACCAAGTTCATCTCGTTTGTCCCTCTTCATCCTCCCATTTGATCCGTAGGACTTCTTTTGACCAAGTTCGTCTCATTCGTCCCTCTTCGTCCTCCCATTTGATCCCTAGGCCTTCTTTGGACCAAGTTCGTCTCGTTCGTCCATCTTCGTCCTCCCATTTGATCCGTTGCCCTTCTTTGTTCCAAGTTCGTCTCGATCGTCCATCTACGTCCTCCCATTTGATCCGTAGGACTTCTTTGGACCAAGTTCATCTCGTTTGTCCCGCTTCGTCCTCCCATTTGATCCGTAGGACTTCTTTGGACCAAGTTCATCTCGTTCGTCCCTCTTCGTCCTCCCATTTGATCCGTTGGCATTCTTTGGTCCAAGTTCGTATCGTTCGTCCATCTTCGTCCTCCAATTTGATCCCTCGGCCTTGTTTGTACCATGTTCTTCTCGTTCGTCCCTCTTCGTCCTCCCATTTGATCCGTAGGCCTTCTTTGGACCAAGTTCGTCTCGTTCGTCCATCTTCGTCCTCCCATTTGATCCGTAGGACTTCTTTGGACCAAGTTCATCTCGTTCGTCCATCTTCGTCCTCCCATTTGATCCGTTGGCATTCTTTGGTCCAAGTTCGTCTTGTTCGTCCCTCTTCGTCCTCCCATTTGATCCGTAGGCCTTCTTTGGACAAAGTTCGTCTCGTTCGTCCCTCTACGTCCTCCCATTTGATCCGTAGGCCTTCTTTGGACCAAGTTCGTCTCGTTCGTCCCTCTTCGTCCTCCCATTTGATCCGTTGGCCTTCTTTGTACCAAGTTCGTCTCGTTCGTTCCTCTTCGTCCTCCCATTTGATCCGTAGGCCTTCTTTGGACCAAGTTCGTCTCGTTCGTCCATCTTCACCCTCCCATTTGATCCCTTGGCCTTGTTTGTACCATGTTCTTCTCGTTCGTCCATCTACGTCCTCGCATTTGATCCGTAGGCCTTCTTTGTACCAGGTTCGTCTCGTTCGTCCCTCTTCGTCCTCCCATTTGATCCCTTGGCCTTCTTTGTAACAAGTTCGTGTCGTTCGTCCCTCTTCGTCCTCCCATTTGATCCGTACGCCTTCTTTGGACAAAGTTCGTCTCGTTCGTCCCTCTTCGTCCTCCCAATAGATCCGTAGGCCTTCTTTATACCAAGTTCGTCTCGTTCGTCCCTCTTCGTCCTCCCATTTGATCCCTTGGCCGTCTATGTACCAAGTTCGTCTCGTTCGTCCCTCTTCGTTCTCCCATTTGATCCCTTGGCCTTCTTTGTACCGTGTTCGTCTCGTTCGTCCCTCTTCGTCCTCCCATTTGATCCGTTGGCCTTCTTTGGACCATGTTCCTCTCGTTCGTCCCTCTTCGTCCTCCCATTTGATCCGTAGGACTTCTTTGGACCAAGTTCGTCTCGTTCGTCCCTCTTCGTCCTCCCATTTGATCCCTAGGCCTTCTTTGGACCAAGTTCGTCTCGTTCGTCCATCTTCGTCCTCCCATTTGATCCGTTGGCATTCTTTGGTCCAAGTTCGTCTGGTTCGTCCCTCTTCGTCCTCCCATTTGATCCGTAGGCCTTCTTCGGACAAAGGTCGTCTCGTTCGTCCCTCTTCGTCCTCCCATTTGATCCGTAGGCCTTCTTTGGACCAAGTTCGTCTCGTTCGTCCCTCTTCGTCCTCCCATTTGATCCGTTGGCCTTCTTTGTACCAAGTTCGTCTCGTTCGTTCCTCTTCGTCCTCCCATTTGATCCGTAGGCCTTCTTTGGACCAAGTTCGTCTCGTTCGTCCATCTTCACCCTCCCATTTGATCCCTTGGCCTTGTTTGTACCATGTTCTTCTCGTTCGTCCCTCTTCGTCCTCCCATTTGATCCGTAGGCCTTCTTTGGACCATGTTCGTCTCGTTCGTCCATCTTCGTCCTCCCATTTGATCCGTTGCCCTTCTTTGTTCCAAGTTCGTCTCGTTCGTCCATCTACCTCCTCGCATTTGATACGTAGGCCTTCTTTGTACCAGGTTCGTCTCGTTCGTCCCTCTTCGTCCTCCCATTTGATCCCTTGGCCTTCTTTGTAACAAGTTCGTGTCGTTCGTCCCTCTTCGTCCTCCCATTTGATCCGTACGCCTTCTTTGGACAAAGTTCGTCTCGTTCGTCCCTCTTCGTCCTCCCAATTGATCCGTAGGCCTTCTTTGGACCAAGTTCGTCTCGTTCGTCTCTCTTAGTCCTCCCATTTGATCCGTTGGCCTTCTTTGTACCAAGTTCGTCTCGTTCGTCCATCTTCGTTCTCCCATTTGATCCCTTGGCCTTCTTTGTACCGTGTTCGTCTCGTTCGTCCCTCTTCGTCCTCCCATTTGATCCGTTGGCCTTCTTTGGACCATGTTCCTCTCGTTCGTCCATTTTCGTCCTCCCATTTGATCCGTTGCCCTTCTTTGTTCCAAGTTCGTCTCGATCGTCCATCTACGTCCTCCCATTTGATCCGTAGGACTTCTTTGGACCAAGTTCATCTCGTTTGTCCCTCTTCGTCCTCCCATTTGATCCGTAGGACATCTTTGGACCAAGTTCGTCTCGTTCGTCCCTCTTCGTCCTCCCATTTGATCCCTAGGCCTTCTTTGGACCAAGTTCGTCTCGTTCGTCCATCTTCGTCCTCCCATTTGATCCGTTGGCATTCTTTGGTCCAAGTTCGTCTTGTTCGTCCCTCTTCGTCCTCCCATTTGATCCGTAGGCCTTCTTTGGACAAAGTTCGTCTCGTTCGTCCCTCTACGTCCTCCCATTTGATTTGTAGGCCTTCTTTGGACCAAGTTCGTCTCGTTCGTCCCTCTTCGTCCTCCCACTTGATCCGTTGGCCTTCTTTGTACCAAGTTCGTCTCGTTCGTCCCTCTTCGTCCTCCCATTTGATCCCTTGGCCGTCTTTGTACCAAGTTCGTCTCGTTCGTCCCTCTTCGTCCTGCCATTTGATCCCTAGGCCTTCTTCGGACCAAGTTCGTCTCGTTCGTCCATCTTCGTCCTCCCATTTGATCCGTTGGCATTCTTTGGTCCAAGTTCGTCTTGTTCGTCCCTCTTCGTCCTCCCATTTGATCCGTAGGCCTTCTTTGGACAAAGTTCGTCTCGTTCGTCCCTCTACGTCCTCCCATTTGATCCGTAGGCCTTCTTTGGACCAAGTTCGTCTCGTTCGTCCCTCTTCGTCCTCCCATTTGATCCGTTGGCCTTCTTTGTACCAAGTTCGTCTCGTTCGTTCCTCTTCGTCCTCCCATTTGATCCGTAGGCCTTCTTTGGACCAAGTTCGTCTCGTTCATCCATCTTCACCCTCCCATTTGATCCCTTGGCCTTGTTTGTACCATGTTCTTCTCGTTCGTCCCTCTTCGTCCTCCCATTTGATCCGTAGGCCTTCTTTGGACCATGTTCGTCTCGTTCGTCCATCTTCGTCCTCCCATTTGATCCGTTGCCCTTCTTTGTTCCAAGTTCGTCTCGTTCGTCCATCTACGTCCTCGCATTTGATCCGTAGGCCTTCTTTGTACCAGGTTCGTCTTGTTCGTCCCTCTTCGTCCTCCCATTTGATCCCTTGGCCTTCTTTGTAACAAGTTCGTGTCGTTCGTCCCTCTTCGTCCTCCCATTTGATCCGTACGCCTTCTTTGGACAAAGTTCGTCTCGTTCGTCCCTCTTCGTCCTCCCAATTGATCCGTAGGCCTTCTTTGGACCAAGTTCGTCTCGTTCGTCTCTCTTAGTCCTCCCATTTGATCCGTTGGCCTTCTTTGTACCAAGTTCGTCTCGTTCGTCCATCTTCGTTCTCCCATTTGATCCCTTGGCCTTCTTTGTACCGTGTTCGTCTCGTTCGTCCCTCTTCGTCCTCCCATTTGATCCGTTGGCCTTCTTTGGACCATGTTCCTCTCGTTCGTCCATTTTCGTCCTCCCATTTGATCCGTTGCCCTTCTTTGTTCCAAGTTCGTCTCGATCGTCCATCTACGTCCTCCCATTTGATCCGTAGGACTTCTTTGGACCAAGTTCATCTCGTTTGTCCCTCTTCGTCCTCCCATTTGATCCGTAGGACTTCTTTGGACCAAGTTCGTCTCGTTCGTCCCTCTTCGTCCTCCCATTTGATCCCTAGGCCTTCTTTGGACCAAGTTCGTCTCGTTCGTCCATCTTCGTCCTCCCCATTTGATCCGTTGGCATTCTTTGGTCCAAGTTCGTCTTGTTCGTCCCTCTTCGTCCTCCCATTTGATCCGTAGGCCTTCTTTGGACAAAGTTCGTCTCGTTCGTCCCCTCTACGTCCTCCCATTTGATTTGTAGGCCTTCTGATGAGGACATGGACCACCAAGAGGCCATTCAAAGCCTAGGAGGACCAATAACTAGGGCAATGTCAAGAAGGGCCCAAGAAGGCTTAGTCCAATTTATGACTAAGACAATTGCAAACATGGGCAAAGATGTAATTGCACCAAAAACCATGCTTGTCATACAAACCATGGAGGAGGCGCAACATGCATAACCAGCCAGCCAAGTTACTTTTTAAATAAAAGTGCAAGTGACCAATTGATTTTATTTGGGACCAAGGCACTAAGTTATTTAATTCCTTGTTTATTTTGGTGTGTTTAATCCACTTCAAGTGGCAAGTGTGGGGCGCATGTAACAGCTCTTTTGTAGAGTTGAATGGGTCCAAATAATCTGATGGCAAGGAAAGACAAAGAATTCAAAGCAATCAAGGCAAGAGGGGAGTTACACAAGACAAAGGATTAATGCTCCAACACCACAATTAAAATGTAACAGCCATCTCTTTAATTACAAGGTGGCTGAGTCATGAAGAAGCAATCAAAGAGGCTGCCTCCTGGTCATCAAGAAGCGCATGCAGCATGTACTCTGACCAAGCATTTGCACCTTTTGGAAGAGCTGAAGCAGCAGCCATGTTTGTAACCTCTTCTTTATGATAGCCTAGGATTCCTTGTAGACTTTGAGCTGGTCAGCAGCCATTGTAATTGCTCTTTATGCTAGCCTAGGATTCCTTGTAGCCTTGAATGGCAAAGACTTGGTCTCTTCTTTGTAATCAGAACCAGCCTCCCTCACTATATATAGGGGGTGCATGGAGCATGGAAAAAACAACTTTGATTTTGAGCAAAAATATTACCTTGTGTAATTGAGTCCTTACTCTTTGGTTCTGGATTGAACCAGACTTTGATCTTACCAAGAATCCTTTCTTGTGGTGATCCTCATTTCCATAGGCTTATCCTTGTGTTGGATTAGACCAAGGTGGCGCCCCTTGCCTCCCATCCATTCTTCTTGTTCTTTGCCTTATAATCTGCTCTCTTGTTTGCTTGTTATAACAAGAACTCTTCACTTTCATTTCCTTTTGTTCCCTTGATTCTTATTCTATTCACTTGATTTGCTTGTTAAAATAAGAATCATCCTTTCTTGCTATCCTCTCTTAAAGATTGAAAATCACAAGTTCTAAGTCACAACCAGATTCAAAGTGGTGATTTCAAGTCATTGGCCTAGTTATTACAACAAGGAGGCCATCACCTTCTTTGGACCAAGTTCGTCTCGTTCGTCCCCTCTTCGTCCTCCCACTTGATCCGTTGGCCTTCTTTGTACCAAGTTCGTCTCGTTCGTCCCTCTTCCGTCCTCCCATTTGATCCCTTGGCCGTCTTTGTACCAAGTTCGTCTCGTTCGTTCCCTCTTCGTCCTGCCATTTGATCCCTAGGCCTTCTTCGGACCAAGTTCGTCTCGTTCGTCCATCTTCGTCCTCCCATTTGATCCGTTGGCATTCTTTGGTCCAAGTTCGTCTTGTTCGTCCCTCTTCATCCTCCCATTTGATCCGTAGGCCTTCTTTGGACAAAGTTCGTCTCATTCGTCCCTCTACGTCCTCCCATTTGATCCGTAGGCCTTCTTTGGACCAAGTTCGTCTCGTTCGACCCTCTTCGTCCTCCCATTTGATCCGTTGGCCTTCTTTGTACCAAGTTCGTCTCGTTCGTCCCTCTTCGTCCTCCCATTTGATCCGTAGGCCTTCTTTGGACCAAGTTTCGTCTCGTTCGGTCCATCTTCACCCTCCCATTTGATCCCTTGGCCTTGTTTGTACCATGTTCTTCTCGTTCGTCCCTCTTCGTCCTCCCATTTGATCGTAGGCCTTCTTTGGACCATGTTCGTCTCGTTCGTCCATCTTCGTCCTCCCATTTGATCCGTGGCCCTTCTTTGGGAGGACGAAGAGGGACGAACGAGACGAACTTGGTCCAAAGAAGTCCTACGGATCAAACGGGAGGACGAAGGGGGACGAACGAGAAGAACTTGGTCCAAAGAAGGCCTACGGATCAAATGGGAGGACGAAGAGGGACGAACGAGACGAACTTCATCCAAAGAAGGCCAACGGATCAAATGGGAGGACGAAGAGGGACGAACGAGACGAACTTGGACCAAAGAATGCCAACGGATCAAATGGGAGGACGAAGATGGACGAACGATACAAACTTTGTCCAAAGAAGGCCAACTGATCAAATGGGAGGACGTAGATGGACGAACGAGAGGAACTTGGTACAAAGAAGGGCAACAGATCAAATGGGAGGACGAAGATGGACGAACGAGACGAACTTGGTCAAAGAAGGCCTACGGATCAAATGGGAGGACGAAGAGGGACGAACGAGACGAACTTGGTACAAAGAAGGCCAACGGATCAAATGGGAGTACGAAGATGGACGAACGAGACGAACTTGGACCAAAGAATGCCAACGGATCAAATGGGAGGACGAAGAGGGACGTACGAGACGAACTTGGTCCAAAGAATACCAACGGATCAAATGGGAGGACGAAGATGGACGAACGAGACGAACTTGGTCCAAAAAAGACCTAGGGATCAAATGGGAGGACGAAGAGGGACGAACGAGACGAACTTGGTACAAAGAAAGCCAAGGGATCAAATGGGAGGACGAAGATGGACGAACGATACAAACTTTGTCCAAAGAAGGCCTACTGATCAAATGGGAGGACGTAGATGGACGAACGAGATGAACTTGGTACAAAGAAGGGCAACAGATCAAATGGGAGGACGAAGATGGACGAACGAGACGAACTTGGTATAAAGAAGGCCTACGGATCAAATGGGAGGACGAAGAAGGACGAACGAGACAAACTTGGACCAAAGAAGGCCTACGGATCAAATGGGAGGACGAAGAGGGACGAACGAGACGAACTTTGTCCAAAGAAGGCCTTGGGATCAAATGGGACGACAAAGAGGGACGAACGAGAAGAACTTTGTCCAAAGAAGGCCTACGGATCAAATGGGAGGACGAAGAGGGACGAACGAGACGAACTTGGAACAAAGAATGCCAACGGATCAAATGGGAGGACGAAGATGGACGAACGAGACGAACTTGGTCCAAAGAAGGCCTAGGGAACAAATGGGAGGACGAAGAGGGACGAACGAGACGAACTTGGTACAAAGAAGGCCAAGGGATCAAATGGGAGGACGAAGAGGGACGAACAAGACGAACTTGGTCCAAAGAAGTCCTACGGATCAAATGGGAGGACGAAGAGGGACGAACGAGACGAACTTGGTACAAAGAAGGCCTACGGATCAAATGCGAGGACGAAGATGGACGAACAAGACGAACTTGGTCCAAAGAAGGCCTACGGATCAAATGGGAGGACGAAGGGTGACGAACGAGAAGAACTTGGTCCAAAGAAGGCCTACGGATCAAATGGGAGGACGAAGAGGGACGAACGAGACGAACTTCATCCAAAGAAGGCCAACGGATCAAATGGGGGGACGAAGAGGGACGAACGAGACGAACTTGGACTAAAGAATGCAACGGATCAAATGGGAGGACGAAGATGGACGAACGATACAAACTTTGTCCAAAGAAGGCCTACTGATCAAATTGGAGGACGTAGATGGACGAACGAGATGAACTTGTTACAAAGAAGGGCAACAGATCAAATGGGAGGACGAAGATGGACGAACGAGACGAACTTGGTCAAAGAAGGCCTACGGATCAAATGGGAGGACGAAGAGGGACGAACGAGACGAACTTGGTACAAAGAAGGCCAACAGATCAAATGGGAGGACGAAGACGGACGAACGAGACGAACTTGGTCCAAAGAAGTCCTACGGATCAAATGGGATGACGAAGAGGGACGAACGAGACGAACTTGGACTAAAGAATGCAACGGATCAAATGGGAGGACGAAGATGGACGAACGATACAAACTTTGTCCAAAGAAGGCCTACTGATCAAATTGGAGGACGTAGATGGACGAACGAGATGAACTTGTTACAAAGAAGGGCAACAGATCAAATGGGAGGACGAAGATGGACGAACAAGACGAACTTGGTCAAAGAAGGCCTACGGATCAAATGGGAGGACGAAGAGGGACGAACGAGACGAACTTGGTACAAAGAAGGCCAACAGATCAAATGGGAGGACGAAGACGGACGAACGAAACGAACTTGGTCCAAAGAATGCCAACGGATCAAATGGGAGGACGAAGATGGACGAACGAGACGAACTTGGTTCAAAGAAGGCCAACGGATCAAATGGGAGGACGAAGATGGACGAACGAGACGAACTTGGACCAAAGAATGCCAACGGATCAAATGGGAGGACGAAGATGGACGAACGAGACGAACTTGGTCCAAAGAAGGCCAAGGGATCAAATGGGAGGACGAAGAGGGACGAACGAGACGAACATGGTACAAAGAAGGCCAAGGAGTCAAATGGGAGGACGAAGAGGGACGAACGAGACGAACTTGGTACAAAGAAGGCCAAGGAGTCAAATGGGAGGACGAAGAGGGACGAACGAGACGAACTTGGTACAAAGAAGGGCAACGGATCAAATGGGAGGACGAAGATGGACGAACGAGACGAACTTGGTCAAAGAAGGCCTACGGATCAAATGGGAGGACGAAGAGGGACGAACGAGACGAACTTGGTACAAAGAAGGCCAACAGATCAAATGGGAGGACGAAGACGGACGAACGAGACGAACTTGGTCCAAAGAATGCCAACGGATCAAATGGGAGGACGAAGATGGACGAACGAGACGAACTTGGTACAAAGAAGGCCAACGGATCAAATGGGAGGACGAAGATGGACGAACGAGACGAACTTGGACCAAAGAATGCCAACGGATCAAATGGGAGGACGAAGAGGGACGTACGAGACGAACTTGGTCCAAAGAATACCAACGGATCAAATGGGAGGACGAAGATGGACGAACGAGACGAACTTGGTCCAAAAAAGACCTAGGGATCAAATGGGAGGACGAAGAGGGACGAACGAGACGAACTTGGTACAAAGAAAGCCAAGGGATCAAATGGGAGGACGAAGATGGACGAACGATACAAACTTTGTCCAAAGAAGGCCTACTGATCAAATGGGAGGACGTAGATGGACGAACGAGATGAACTTGGTACAAAGAAGGGCAATAGATCAAATGGGAGGACGAAGATGGACGAACGAGACGAACTTGGTCCAAAGAAGGCCTACGGATCAAATGGGAGGACGAAGAAGGACGAACGAGACAAACTTGGACCAAAGAAGGCCTACGGATCAAATGGGAGGACGAAGAGGGACGAACGAGACGAACTTTGTCCAAAGAAGGCCTTGGGATCAAATGGGACGACAAAGAGGGACGAACGAGAAGAACTTTGTCCAAAGAAGGCCTACGGATCAAATGGGAGGACGAAGATGGACGAACGAGACGAACTTGGTCCAAAGAAGGCCTACGGATCAAATGGGAGGACGAAGAAGGACGAACGAGACAAACTTGGACCAAAGAAGGCCTACGGATCAAATGGGAGGACGAAGAGGGACGAACGAGACGAACTTTGTCCAAAGAAGGCCTTGGGATCAAATGGGACGACAAAGAGGGACGAACGAGAAGAACTTTGTCCAAAGAAGGCCTACGGATCAAATGGGAGGACGAAGAGGGACGAACGAGACGAACTTGGAACAAAGAACGCCAACGGATCAAATGGGAGGACGAAGATGGACGAACGAGACGAACTTGGTCCAAAGAAGGCCTAGGGAACAAATGGGAGGACGAAGAGGGACGAACGAGACGAACTTGGTACAAAGAAGGCCAAGGGATCAAATGGGAGGACGAAGAGGGACGAACAAGACGAACTTGGTCCAAAGAAGTCCTACGGATCAAATGGGAGGACGAAGAGGGAACGAACGAGACGAACTTGGTACAAAGAAGGCCTATGGATCAAATGCGAGGACGAAGATGGACGAACAAGACGAACTTGGTCCAAAGAAGGCCTACGGATCAAATGGGAGGACGAAGGGTGACGAACGAGAAGAACTTGGTCCAAAGAAGGCCTACGGATCAAATGGGAGGACGAAGAGGGACGAACGAGACGAACTTCTTCCAAAGAAGGCCAACGGATCAAATGGGGGGACGAAGAGGGACGAACGAGACGAACTTGGACTAAAGAATGCAACGGATCAAATGGGAGGACGAAGATGGACGAACGATACAAACTTTGTCCAAAGAAGGCCTACTGATCAAATTGGAGGACGTAGATGGACGAACGAGATGAACTTGTTACAAAGAAGGGCAACAGATCAAATGGGAGGACGAAGATGGACGAACGAGACGAACTTGGTCAAAGAAGGCCTACGGATCAAATGGGAGGACGAAGAGGGACGAACGAGACGAACTTGGTACAAAGAAGGCCAACAGATCAAATGGGAGGACGAAGACGGACGAACGAGACGAACTTGGTCCAAAGAAGTCCTACGGATCAAATGGGAGGACGAAGAGGGACGAACGAGACGAACTTGGACTAAAGAATGCAACGGATCAAATGGGAGGACGAAGATGGACGAACGATACAAACTTTGTCCAAAGAAGGCCTACTGATCAAATTGGAGGACGTAGATGGACGAACGAGATGAACTTGTTACAAAGAAGGGCAACAGATCAAATGGGAGGACGAAGATGGACGAACAAGACGAACTGGTCAAAGAAGGCCTACGGATCAAATGGGAGGACGAAGAGGGGACGAACGAGACGAACTTGGTACAAAGAAGGCCAACAGATCAAATGGGAGGACGAAGACGGACGAACGAAACGAACTTGGTCCAAAGAATGCCAACGGATCAAATGGGAGGACGAAGATGGACGAACGAGACGAACTTGGTTCAAAGAAGGCCAACGGATCAAATGGGAGGACGAAGATGGACGAACGAGACGAACTTGGACCAAAGAATGCCAACGGATCAAATGGGAGGACGAAGATGGACGAACGAGACGAACTTGGTCCAAAAAAGACCTAGGGATCAAATGGGAGGACGAAGAGGGACGAACGAGACGAACTTGGTACAAAGAAAGCCAAGGGATCAAATGGGAGGACGAAGATGGACGAACGATACAAACTTTGTCCAAAGAAGGCC
The DNA here is from genome assembly GCA_030159175.1 of Glycyrrhiza uralensis. Lineage (NCBI taxonomy): Eukaryota > Viridiplantae > Streptophyta > Magnoliopsida > Fabales > Fabaceae > Glycyrrhiza > Glycyrrhiza uralensis. The sequence goes on from BRZY01000004.1 coordinate 21,079,707, forward strand.
TACTGATCAAATGGGAGGACGTAGATGGACGAACGAGATGAACTTGGTACAAAGAAGGGCAACAGATCAAATGGGAGGACGAAGATGGACGAACGAGACGAACTTGGTCCAAAGAAGGCCTACGGATCAAATGGGAGGACGAAGAAGGACGAACGAGACAAACTTGGACCAAAGAAGGCCTACGGATCAAATGGGAGGACGAAGAGGGACGAACGAGACGAACTTTGTCCAAAGAAGGCCTTGGGATCAAATGGGACGACAAAGAGGGACGAACGAGAAGAACTTTGTCCAAAGAAGGCCTACGGATCAAATGGGAGGACGAAGAGGGACGAACGAGACGAACTTGGAACAAAGAATGCCAACGGATCAAATGGGAGGACGAAGATGGACGAACGAGACGAACTTGGTCCAAAGAAGGCCTAGGGAACAAATGGGAGGACGAAGAGGGACGAACGAGACGAACTTGGTACAAAGAAGGCCAAGGGATCAAATGGGAGGACGAAGAGGGACGAACAAGACGAACTTGGTCCAAAGAAGTCCTACGGATCAAATGGGAGGACGAAGAGGGACGAACGAGACGAACTTGGTACAAAAAAGGCCTACGGATCAAATGCGAGGACGAAGATGGACGAACAAGACGAACTTGGTCCAAAGAAGGCCTACGGATCAAATGGGAGGACGAAGGGTGACGAACGAGAAGAACTTGGTCCAAAGAAGGCCTACGGATCAAATGGGAGGACGAAGAGGGACGAACGAGACGAACTTCATCCAAAGAAGGCCAACGGATCAAATGGGGGGACGAAGAGGGACGAACGAGACGAACTTGGACTAAAGAATGCAACGGATCAAATGGGAGGACGAAGATGGACGAACGATACAAACTTTGTCCAAAGAAGGCCTACTGATCAAATTGGAGGACGTAGATGGACGAACGAGATGAACTTGTTACAAAGAAGGGCAACAGATCAAATGGGAGGACGAAGATGGACGAACGAGACGAACTTGGTCAAAGAAGTCCTACGGATCAAATGGGAGGACGAAGAGGGACGAACGAGACGAACTTGGTACAAAGAAGGCCAACAGATCAAATGGGAGGACGAAGACGGACGAACGAGACGAACTTGGTCCAAAGAAGTCCTACGGATCAAATGGGAGGACGAAGAGGGACGAACGAGACGAACTTGGACTAAAGAATGCAACGGATCAAATGGGAGGACGAAGATGGACGAACGATACAAACTTTGTCCAAAGAAGGCCTACTGATCAAATTGGAGGACGTAGATGGACGAACGAGATGAACTTGTTACAAAGAAGGGCAACAGATCAAATGGGAGGACGAAGATGGACGAACAAGACGAACTTGGTCAAAGAAGGCCTACGGATCAAATGGGAGGACGAAGAGGGACGAACGAGACGAACTTGGTACAAAGAAGGCCAACAGATCAATGGGAGGACGAAGACGGACGAACGAAACGAACTTGGTCCAAAGAATGCCAACGGATCAAATGGGAGGACGAAGATGGACGAACGAGACGAACTTGGTCAAAGAAGGCCTACGGATCAAATGGGAGGGACGAAGAGGGACGAACGAGACGAACTTGGTACAAAGAAGGCCAAGGGATCAAATGGGAGGACGAAGAGGGACGAACAAGACGAACTTGGTCCAAAGAAGTCCTACGGATCAAATGGGAGGACGAAGAGGACGAACGAGACGAACTTGGTACAAAGAAGGCCTACGGATCAAATGCGAGGACGAAGATGGACGAACAAGACGAACTTGGTCCAAAGAAGGCCTACGGATCAAATGGGAGGACGAAGGGTGACGAACGAGAAGAACTTGGTCCAAAGAAGGCCTACGGATCAAATGGGAGGACGAAGAGGGACAAACGAGACGAACTTCATCCAAAGAAGGCCAACGGATCAAATGGGGGGACGAAGAGGGACGAACGAGACGAACTTGGACTAAAGAATGCAACGGATCAAATGGGAGGACGAAGATGGACGAACGATACAAACTTTGTCCAAAGAAGGCCTACTGATCAAATTGGAGGACGTAGATGGACGAACGAGATGAACTTGTTACAAAGAAGGGCAACAGATCAAATGGGAGGACGAGATGGACGAACGAGACGAACTTGGTCAAAGAAGGCCTACGGATCAAATGGGAGGACGAAGAGGGACGAACGAGACGAACTTGGTACAAAGAAGGCCAACAGATCAAATGGGAGGACGAAGACGGACGAACGAGACGAACTTGGTCCAAAGAAGTCCTACGGATCAAATGGGATGACGAAGAGGGACGAACGAGACGAACTTGGACTAAAGAATGCAACGGATCAAATGGGGAGGACGAAGATGGACGAACGATACAAACTTTGTCCAAAGAAGGCCTACTGATCAAATTGGAGGACGTAGATGGAACGAACTGAGATGAACTTGTTACAAAGAAGGGCAACAGATCAAATGGGAGGACGAAGATGGACGAACAAGACGAACTTGGTCAAAGAAGGCCTACGGATCAAATGGGAGGACGAAGAGGGACGAACGAGACGAACTTGGTACAAAGAAGGCCAACAGATCAAATGGGAGGACGAAGACGGACGAACGAAACGAACTTGGTCCAAAGAATGCCAACGGATCAAATGGGAGGACGAAGATGGACGAACGAGACGAACTTGGTTCAAAGAAGGCCAACGGATCAAATGGGAGGACGAAGATGGACGAACGAGACGAACTTGGACCAAAGAATGCCAACGGATCAAATGGGAGGACGAAGATGGACGAACGAGACGAACTTGGTCCAAAGAAGGCCAAGGGATCAAATGGGAGGACGAAGAGGGACGAACGAGACGAACATGGTACAAAGAAGGCCAAGGAGTCAAAATGGGAGGACGAAGAGGGACGAACGAGACGAACTTGGTACAAAGAAGGCCAAGGAGTCAAATGGGAGGACGAAGAGGGACGAACGAGACGAACTTGGTACAAAGAAGGGCAACGGATCAAATGGGAGGACGAAGATGGACGAACGAGACGAACTTGGTCAAAGAAGGCCTACGGATCAAATGGGAGGACGAAGAGGACGAACGAGACGAACTTGGTACAAAGAAGGCCAACAGATCAAATGGGAGGACGAAGACGGACGAACGAGACGAACTTGGTCCAAAGAATGCCAACGGATCAAATGGGAGGACGAAGATGGACGAACGAGACGAACTTGGTACAAAGAAGGCCAACGGATCAAATGGGAGGACGAAGATGGACGAACGAGACGAACTTGGACCAAAGAATGCCAACGGATCAAATGGGAGGACGAAGAGGACGTACGAGACGAACTTGGTCCAAAGAATACCAACGGATCAAATGGGAGGACGAAGATGGACGAACGAGACGAACTTGGTCCAAAAAAGACCTAGGGATCAAATGGGAGGACGAAGAGGGACGAACGAGACGAACTTGGTACAAAGAAAGCCAAGGGATCAAATGGGAGGACGAAGATGGACGAACGATACAAAACTTTGTCCAAAGAAGGCCTACTGATCAAATGGGAGGACGTAGATGGACGAACGAGATGAACTTGGTACAAAGAAGGGCAATAGATCAAATGGGAGGACGAAGATGGACGAACGAGACGAACTTGGTCCAAAGAAGGCCTACGGATCAAATGGGAGGACGAAGAAGGACGAACGAGACAAACTTGGACCAAAGAAGGCCTACGGATCAAATGGAGGACGAAGAGGGACGAACGAGACGAACTTTGTCCAAAGAAGGCCTTGGGATCAAATGGGACGACAAAGAGGGACGAACGAGAAGAACTTTGTCCAAAGAAGGCCTACGGATCAAATGGGGAGGACGAAGATGGACGAACGAGACGAACTTGGTCCAAAGAAGGCCTACGGATCAAATGGGAGGACGAAGAAGGACGAACGAGACAAACTTGGACCAAAGAAGGCCTACGGATCAAATGGGAGGACGAAGAGGGACGAACGAGACGAACTTTGTCCAAAGAAGGCCTTGGGATCAAATGGGACGACAAAGAGGGACGAACGAGAAGAACTTTGTCCAAAGAAGGCCTACGGATCAAATGGAGGACGAAGAGGGACGAACGAGACGAACTTGGAACAAAGAACGCCAACGGATCAAATGGGAGGACGAAGATGGACGAACGAGACGAACTTGGTCCAAAGAAGGCCTAGGGAACAAATGGGAGGACGAAGAGGGACGAACGAGACGAACTTGGTACAAAGAAGGCCAAGGGATCAAATGGGAGGACGAAGAGGGACGAACAAGACGAACTTGGTCCAAAGAAGTCCTACGGATCAAATGGGAGGACGAAGAGGGACGAACGAGACGAACTTGGTACAAAGAAGGCCTACGGATCAAATGCGAGGACGAAGATGGACGAACAAGACGAACTTGGTCCAAAGAAGGCCTACGGATCAAATGGAGGACGAAGGGTGACGAACGAGAAGAACTTGGTCCAAAGAAGGCCTACGGATCAAATGGGAGGACGAAGAGGGACGAACGAGAGACGAACTTCTTCCAAAGAAGGCCAACGGATCAAATGGGGGGACGAAGAGGGACGAACGAGACGAACTTGGACTAAAGAATGCAACGGATCAAATGGGAGGACGAAGATGGACGAACGATACAAACTTTGTCCAAAGAAGGCCTACTGATCAAATTGGAGGACGTAGATGGACGAACGAGATGAACTTGTTACAAAGAAGGGCAACAGATCAAATGGGAGGACGAAGATGGACGAACGAGACGAACTTGGTCAAAGAAGGCCTACGGATCAAATGGGAGGACGAAGAGGGACGAACGAGACGAACTTGGTACAAAGAAGGCCAACAGATCAAATGGGAGGACGAAGACGGACGAACGAGACGAACTTGGTCCAAAGAAGTCCTACGGATCAAATGGGAGGACGAAGAGGGACGAACGAGACGAACTTGGACTAAAGAATGCAACGGATCAAATGGGAGGACGAAGATGGACGAACGATACAAACTTTGTCCAAAGAAGGCCTACTGATCAAATTGGAGGACGTAGATGGACGAACGAGATGAACTTGTTACAAAGAAGGGCAACAGATCAATGGGAGGACGAAGATGGACGACAAGACGAACTTGGTCAAGGAAGGCCTACGGATCAAATGGGAGGACGAAGAGGGACGAACGAGACGAACTTGGTACAAAGAAGGCCAACAGATCAAATGGGAGGACGAAGACGGACGAACGAAACGAACTTGGTCCAAAGAATGCCAACGGATCAAATGGGAGGACGAAGATGGACGAACGAGACGAACTTGGTTCAAAGAAGGCCAACGGATCAAATGGGAGGACGAAGATGGACGAACGAGACGAACTTGGACCAAAGAATGCCAACGGATCAAATGGGAGGACGAAGATGGACGAACGAGACGAACTTGGTCCAAAAAAGACCTAGGGATCAAATGGGAGGACGAAGAGGGACGAACGAGACGAACTTGGTACAAAGAAAGCCAAGGGATCAAATGGGAGGACGAAGATGGACGAACGATACAAACTTTGTCCAAAGAAGGCCTACTGATCAAATGGGAGGACGTAGATGGACGAACGAGATGAACTTGGTACAAAGAAGGGCAACAGATCAAATGGGAGGACGAAGATGGACGAACGAGACGAACTTGGTCCAAAGAAGGCCTACGGATCAAATGGGAGGACGAAGAAGGACGAACGAGACAAACTTGGACCAAAGAAGGCCTACGGATCAAATGGGAGGACGAAGAGGGACGAACGAGACGAACTTTGTCCAAAGAAGGCCTTGGGATCAAATGGGACGACAAAGAGGGACGAACGAGAAGAACTTTGTCCAAAGAAGGCCTACGGATCAAATGGGAGGACGAAGAGGGACGAACGAGACGAACTTGGAACAAAGAATGGCCAACGGATCAAATGGGAGGACGAAGATGGACGAACGAGACGAACTTGGTCCAAAGAAGGCCTAGGGAACAAATGGGAGGACGAAGAGGGACGAACGAGACGAACTTGGTACAAAGAAGGCCAAGGGATCAAATGGGAGGACGAAGAGGGACGAACAAGACGAACTTGGTCCAAAGAAGTCCTACGGATCAAATGGGAGGACGAAGAGGGACGAACGAGACGAACTTGGTACAAAAAAGGCCTACGGATCAAATGCGAGGACGAAGATGGACGAACAAGACGAACTTGGTCCAAAGAAGGCCTACGGATCAAATGGGAGGACGAAGGGTGTACGAACGAGAAGAACTTGGTCCAAAGAAGGCCTACGGATCAAATGGGAGGACGAAGAGGGACGAACGAGACGAACTTCATCCAAAGAAGGCCAACGGATCAAATGGGGGGACGAAGAGGGACGAACGAGACGAACTTGGACTAAAGAATGCAACGGATCAAATGGGAGGACGAAGATGGACGAACGATACAAACTTTGTCCAAAGAAGGCCTACTGATAAATTGGAGGACGTAGATGGACGAACGAGATGAACTTGTTACAAAGAAGGGCAACAGATCAAATGGGAGGACGAAGATGGACGAACGAGACGAACTTGGTCAAAGAAGGCCTACGGATCAAATGGGAGGACGAAGAGGGACGAACGAGACGAACTTGGTACAAAGAAGGCCAACAGATCAAATGGGAGGACGAAGACGGACGAACGAGACGAACTTGGTCCAAAGAAGTCCTACGGATCAAATGGGAGGACGAAGAGGGACGAACGAGACGAACTTGGACTAAAGAATGCAACGGATCAAATGGTGAGGACGAAGATGGACGAACGATACAAACTTTGTCCAAAGAAGGCCTACTGATCAAATTGGAGGACGTAGATGGACGAACGAGATGAACTTGTTACAAAGAAGGCAACAGATCAAATGGGAGGACGAAGATGGACGAACAAGACGAACTTGGTCAAAGAAGGCCAACGGATCAAATGGGAGGACGAAGAGGGACGAACGAGACGAACTTGGTACAAAGAAGGCCAACAGATCAAATGGGAGGACGAAGACGGACGAACGAAACGAACTTGGTCCAAAGAATGCCAACGGATCAAATGGGAGGACGAAGATGGACGAACGAGACGAACTTGGTTCAAAGAAGGCCAACGGATCAAATGGGAGGACGAAGATGGACGAACGAGACGAACTTGGACCAAAGAATGCCAACGGATCAAATGGGAGGACGAAGATGGACGAACGAGACGAACTTGGTCCAAAGAAGGCCAAGGGATCAAATGGGAGGACGAAGAGGGACGAACGAGACGAACATGGTACAAAGAAGGCCAAGGAGTATGCCAACGGATCAAATGGGAGGACGAAGAAATGGACGAACGAGACGAACTTGGTCCAAAGAAATGGTCCAAAAATGGGATCAAATGGGAGGACGAAGATGGACGAACGAGACGAACTTGGTCCAAAGAATGGCCAACGGATCAAATGGGAGGACGAAGATGGACGAACGAGACGAACTTGGTCCAAAGAATGCCAACGGATCAAATGGGAGGGGAGGACGAAGATGGACGAACGAGACGAACTTTGGTCCAAAGAATGCCAACGGATCAAATGGGAGGACGAAGATGGACGAACGAGACGAAACTTGGTCCAAAGAATGCCAACGGATCAAATGGGAGGACGAAGATGGACGAACGAGACGAACTTGGTCCAAAGAATGCCAACGGATCAAATGGGAGGACGAAGATGGACAAACGAGACGAACTTGGTCCAAAGAATGCCAACGGATCAAATGGGAGGACGAAGATGGACGAACGAGACGAACTTGGTCCAAAGAATGCCAACGGATCAAATGGGAGGACGAAGATGGGACGAACGAGAACGAGACGAACTTGGTCCAAAGAATGCCAACGGATCAAATGGGAGGACGAAGATGGACGAACGAGACGAACTTGGTCCAAAGAATGCCAACGGATCAAATGGGAGGACGAAGAGAGGACGAACGAGACGAACTTGGTCCAAAGAATGCCAACGGATCAAATGGGAGGACGACGAAGATGGACGAACGAGACGAACTTGGTCCAAAAGAATGCCAACGGATCAAATGGGAGGACGAAGATGGGACGAACGAGACGAACTTGGTCCAAAGAATGCCAACGGATCAAATGGGAGGACGAAGATGGACGAACGAGACGAACTTGGTCCAAAGAATGCCAACGGATCAAATGGGAGGACGAAGATGGACGAACGAGACGAACTTGGTCCAAAGAATGCCAACGGATCAAATGGGAGGACGAAGATGGAACGAACGAAACTTGGTCCAAAGAATGCCAACGGATCAAATGGGAGGACGAAGATGGACGAACGAACGAGACGAACTTGGTCCAAAGAATGCCAACGATCAAATGGGAGGACGAAAGAGGGACGAACGAACGAACTTGGTCCAAAGAATGCCAACGGATCAAATGGGAGGACGAAGATGGACGAACGAACGACGAACTTGGTCCAAAGAATGCCAACGGATCAAATGGGAGGACGAAGATGGACGACGAACGAACGAACTTGGTCCAAAGAATGCCAAAGGATCAAATGGGAGGACGAAGATGGACGAACGAGACGAACTTGGTCCAAAGAATGCCAACGGATCAAATGGGAGGACGAAGATGGACGAACGAGACGAACTTGGTCCAAAGAATGCCAACGGATCAAATGGGAGGACGAAGAGGGACGAACGAGACGAACTTGGTCCAAAGAATGGCCAACGGATCAAATGGGAGGACGAAGATGGACGAAACGAGACGAACTTGGTCCAAAGAATGCCAAAGGATCAAATGGGAGGAACGGAAGATGGACGAAAAGACGAACGAACTTGGTCCAAAGAATGCCAACGGATCAAATGGGAGGACGAAATGGGAGACGAAGATGGACGAACGAGACGAACTTGGTCCAAAGAATGCCAACGGATCAAATGGGAGGACGAAGATGGACGAACGAGACGAACTTGGTCCAAAGAATGCCCAACGGATCAAAAATGGGAACGAAGATGGACGAACGAGACGAACTTGGTCCAAAGAATGCCAACGGATCAAATGGGAGGACGAAGATGGACGAACGAGACGAACTTGGTCCAAAGAATGCCAACGGATCAAAATGGGAGGACGAATGGACGAACGAGACGAACTTGGTCCAAAGAATGCCAACGGATCAAATGGGAGGACGAAGATGGACGAACGAGACGAACTTGGTCCAAAGAATGGCCAACGGATCAAATGGGAGGACGAAGATGGACGAACGAACGAACTTGGTCCAAAGAATGCCAACGGATCAAATGGGAGGACGAAAACGAGACGAACTTGGTCCAAAGAATGCCAAAGGATCAAATGGGAGGACGAAGACGAACGAACGAACTTGGTCCAAAGAATGCCATCAAAAATGGAGGACGAAGATGGACGAACGAGACGAACTTGGTCCAAAGAATGGCCAAAGGATCAAATGGGAGGACGAAGAGGACGAAAACGACGAACGAAACTTGGTGTCAAAGAATGCCAACGATCAAATGGGAGGACGAAGATGGACGAACGAGACGAACTTGGTCCAAAGAATGCCAACGGATCAAATGGGAGGACGAAGAGATGGACGAACGAGACGAACTTGGTCCAAAGAATGGAAAGGATCAAATGGGAGGACGAAGATGGACGAAACGAGACGAACTTGGTCCAAAGAATGCCAACGGATCAAATGGGAGGACGAAGATGGACGAACGAGACGAACTTGGTCCAAAGAATGCCAAAGGATCAAATGGGAGGACGAAGATGGACGAACGAGACGAACTTGGTCCAAAGAATGCCAACGGATCAAATGGGAGGACGAAGATGGACGAACGACGACGAAACTTGGTCCAAAGAATGCCAAAGGATCAAATGGGAGGACGAAGATGGACGAACGAGACGAACTTGGTCCAAAGAATGGACAACGGATCAAATGGGAGGACGAAGAAGGACGAACGACGAAGACGAACGAACGAACGTCCAACTTGGTCCAAAGATGCCAACGGATCAAATGGGAGGACGAAGATGGACGAAACGAGACGAACTTGGTCCAAAGAATGCCAAAAGGATCAAATGGGAGGACGAAGAAGGACGAACGAGATGAACGAACTTGGTCCAAAGAATGCCAACGGATCAAATGGGAGGACGAAGATGGACGAACGAGACGAACTTGGTCCAAAGAATGCCAAAGGATCAAATGGGAGGACGAAGATGGGACGAACGAGACGAACGAACTGGTCCAAAGAATGCCAACGGATCAAATGGGAGGACGAAGATGGACGAACGAGACGAAACTTGGTCCAAAGAATGCCAAAGGGATCAAAATGGGAGGACGAAGATGGACGAACGAGACGAACTTGGTCCAAAGAATGCCAACGGATCAAATGGGAGGACGAAGATGGGACGAAACGAGACGAACTTGGTCCAAAGAATGCCAACGGATCAAATGGGAGGACGAAGATGGACGAACGAGACGAACTTGGTCCAAAGAATGCCAAAGGATCAAATGGGAGGACGAAGATGGACGAACGAGACGAACTTGGTCCAAAGAATGCCAAAAATGGATCAAATGGGAGGACGAAGATGGACGAACGAGACGAACTTGGTCCAAAGAATGCCAACGGATCAAATGGGAGGACGAAGATGGACGAACGAGACGAACTTGGTCCAAAGAATGCCAACGGATCAAATGGGAGGACGAAGATGGACGAACGAGACGAACGAACTGGTCCAAAAAAAATGGTCAAAGGGATCAAATGGGAGGACGAAGAGGACGAACGAGACGAAACTTGGTCCAAAGAATGCCAACGGATCAAATGGGAGAAGAGGACGACGAACGAGACGAACTTGGTCCAAAGAATGCCAACGGATCAAATGGGAGGACGAAGATGGACGAACGAGACGAACTTGGTCCAAAGAATGCCAAAGGATCAAATGGGAGGAAAAGATGGACGAACGAGACGAGACGACTGGTCCAAAGAATGCCAACGGATCAAATGGGAGGACGAAAGATGGACGAACGAGACGAACTTGGTCCAAAGAATGCCAACGGATCAAATGGGAGGACGAAGATGGACGAACGAGACGAACTTGGTCCAAAGAATGCCAACGGATCAAATGGGAGGACGAAGATGGACGAACGAGACGAACTTGGTCCAAAGAATGCCAACGGATCAAATGGGAGGACGAAGATGGACGAACGAACGAGACGAACTTGGTCCAAAGAATGCCAAAGATCAAATCAAATGGGAGGACGAAGATGGACGAACGAGACGAACTTGGTCCAAAGAATGCCAACGGATCAAATGGGAGGACGAAGATGGACGAACGAGACGAACTTGGTCCAAAGAATGGTCCAACCAACGGATCAAATGGGAGGACGAAGATGGACGAACGAGACGAACTTGGTCCAAAGAATGCCAACGGATCAAATGGGAGGACGAAGGATGGGAAAGGACGAAATGGGACGACGAAACGAAACGGTTGGTCCAAAGAACGGGAACGAAAGGGAAACGAGACGAACTTGGTCCAAAGAATGCCAACGGATCAAATGGGAGGACGAAGATGAACGAACGAGACGAACTTGGTCCAAAGAATGCCAACGGATCAAATGGGAGGACGAAGATGGACGAACGACGAGACGAACTTGGTCCAAAGAATGCCAACGGATCAAATGGGAGGACGAAGTGGGACGAACGAGACGAATTTGGTCCAAAGAATGCCCACGGATCAAATGGGAGGACGAAGATGGACGAACGAGACGAATTTGGTCCAAAGACGGCCAACGGATCAAATGGGAGGACGAAGAGGGACGAACGAGACGAATTTGGTACAAAGAAGGCCAACAGATCAAATGGGAGGACGAAGATGAACGAACGAGACGAACTTGGTCCAAAGAATGCCAACGGATCAAATGGGAGGACGAAGAGGGACGAACGAGACGAACTTGGTCCAAAGAAGGCCTATGGATCAACTGGATGGACGAAAATGGACGAACGAGACGAACTTGGTCCAAAGAAGGCCTACGGTTCAAATGGGAGGACGAAGAGGGACGAAGGAGACGAACTTGGTACAAAGAAGGCCAACGGATCAAATGGGAGGACGAAGATGGACGGACAAGACGAACTTGGTCCAAAGAAGGCCTACGGATCAAATGGGAGGACGAAGAGGGACGGACGAGACGAACATTGTCCAAAGATGACCAACGGATCAAATGGGAGGACGACGATGGAAGAACAAGACGAACTTGGTCCAAGGAATGCCTACGGATCAAATGGGAGGACGAAGATGGACGAACGAGACGAACTTGGTCCAAAGAATGCCAACGGATCCAATGGGAGGACGAAGATGGACGAACGACATGAACTTGGTCCAAATAAGGCCTACGGATCAAATGAGAGGGCAAATAGGGACGAACGAGGCAAACATGGTACAAAGAAGGCCAACGGACCAAATGGGAGGACGAAGATGGACGAACGAGACAAACTTGGTCCAAAGAATGCCAACGGATCAAATGGGAGGACGAACTAGATGACCATGGTCCAAAGAAGGCCTATGGATCAAATGGGAGGAAGAAGATGGACGAACGAGACGAACTTGGTACAAAGAAGGCCAACGGAACAAATGGGAGGATGAAGAGGGACGAACGAGACGAACTTGGTCCAAAGAAGGCCAACGGATCAAATGGGAGGACGAAGATCGACGAACGAGACGAACTTGGTCCAAAGAAGGCATGTGGATCAAATGGGTGGGCGAAAATGGACGAACGAGACGAACTTGGTCCAAAGAAGGCCTACAGATCAAATGGGAGGACGAAGAGGGATGGACGAGACGAACATTCTCCAAAGATGGCCAACGGATCAAATGGGAGGACGATGATGGATGAACGCGACGAACTTGGCCCAAAGTAGGCCTACGGATCAAATGGGACGATGAAGAGGGATGAACGAGATGAACTTGGTCTAAAGAAGGCATACAGATCAGATGGGAGGACGAAGACAGACGAACGAGTCGAACGTGGTGCAAAGAATGCCAACGGATCAAATGGGAGGACGAAGAGAGACGAACAAGACGAACTTCGTCCAAAGAAGACCTACGGATCAAATGGGTGGACGAAAATGGACGAACGAGACGAACTTGGTCCAAAGAAGGCCTACGGATCAAATGGGAGGAGGAAGAGGGACGGACGAGACGAACATTGTCCAAAGATGGCCGACTGATCAAATGGGAGGACGACGATGGACGAACGAGACGAACTTGGTCCAAGGAATGCCAACGGATCAAATGGGAGGACGAAGATGGACGAACGAGACGAACTTGGTCCAAAGAAGGCCTATGGATCAAATGGGTGGACGAAAATGGACGAACGAGACGAACTTGGTCCAAAGAAGGCCTACGGTTCAAATGGGAGGACGAAGAGGGACGAACGAGACGAAGTTGAAACAAAGAAGGCCAACGGATCAAATGGGAGGACGAAGATGGACAAACGAGACGAACTTGGTCCAAAGAAGGCCTACGGATCAAATGGGTGGACGAAGATGGACGAACGAGATGAACATGGTCCAAAGAAGGCCTACGGTTCAAATGGGAGGACGAATAGGGACGAACGACACGAACTTGGTACAAAGAAGGCCAACGGATCAAATGGAAGGACGAAGATGGACGAACGAGAAGAACTTGGTCCAAAGAATGCCAAAGGATCAAATGGGAGGACAAAGATGGACGAACGAGATGAACTTGGTCCAAAGAAGGCCTATGGATCAAATGGGAGGACGAAGAGGGACGAACGAGGCAAATATGGTACAAAGAAGGCCAACGGATCAAATGGGAGGGCGAAGATGGACGAACGAGAAGACCTTGGACCAAAGAATGCCAACGGATCAAATGGGAGGACGAAGAGGGACGAACGAGACGAACTTGGTCCAAAGAAGGCCTATGGATCAAATGGATGAACGAAAATAGACGAACGAGACGAACTTGGTCCAAAGAATGCCTACGGATCAAATGGGAGAACGAAGAGAAACGAATGAGACGAACTTCGTCCAAAGAAGACCTACGGATCAAATGGGTGGACGAAGATGGACGAACGAGACGAACTTGGTCCAAAGAAGGCCTATGGTTCAAATGGGAGGACGAAGAGGGACGAACGAGACGAACTTGGTACAAAGAAGGTCAACGGATCAAATGGGAGGACAAAGACGCACGAACGAGACAAACTTGGTCCAAAGAATGCCAACGGATCAAATGGGAGGACGAAGAGGGAGGAACGAGACGAACTTGGTCCAAAGAAGGCCTGTGGATCAAATGGGTGGACGAAAATGGACGAACGAGACGAACTTGGTCCAAAGAAGGCCTACGGTTCAAATGGGAGGACGAAGATGGACGGACGAGACGAACTTGGTCCAAAGAAGGCCTACGGATCAAATGGGAGGACGAAGAGGGACGAATGAGATGAACTTGGTACAAAGAAGGCCAACGGATCAAATGGGAGGGCAAAGATGGACGAACGAGAAGACCTTGGACCAAAGAATGCCAACGGATCAAATGGGACGACGAAGAGGGACGGACGAGACGAACATTGTCCAAAGATGACCAACGGATCAAATGGGAGGACGACGATGGACGAACAAGACGAACTTGGTCCAAGGAATGCCTACGGATCAAATGGGAGGACGAAGATGGACGAACGAGACGAACTTGGTCCAAAGAATGCCAACGGATCCAATGGGAGGACGAAGATGGACGAACGACATGAACTTGGTCCAAATAAGGCCTACGGATCAAATGAGAGGGCAAAGAGGGACGAACGAGGCAAACATGGTACAAAGAAGGCCAACGGACCAAATGGGAGGACGAAGATGGACGAACGAGACAAACTTGGTCCAAAGAATGCCAACGGATCAAATGGGAGGACGAACTAGATGACCATGGTCCAAAGAAGGCCTATGGATCAAATGGGAGGAAGAAGATGGACGAACGAGACGAACTTGGTACAAAGAAGGCCAACGGAACAAATGGGAGGACGAAGAGGGACGAACGAGACGAACTTGGTCCAAAGAAGGCCAACGGATCAAATGGGAGGACGAAGATAGACGAACGAGACGAACTTGGTCCAAAGAAGGCATGTGGATCAAATGGGTGGGCGAAAATGGACGAACGAGACGAACTTGGTCCAAAGAAGGCCTACAGATCAAATGGGAGGACGAAGAGGGATGGACGAGACGAACATTCTCCAAAGATGGCCAACGGATCAAATGGGAGGACGATGATGGATGAACGAGACGAACTTGGTCCAAGGAATGCCAACGGATCAAATGGGAGGACGAAGATGGACGAACGAGACGAACTTGGCCCAAAGTAGGCCTACGGATCAAATGGGACGATGAAGAGGGACGAACGAGATGAACTTGGTCTAAAGAAGGCATACAGATCAAATGGGAGGACGAAGACAGACGAACGAGTCGAACGTGGTGCAAAGAATGCCAACGGATCAAATGGGAGGACGAAGAGAGACGAACAAGACGAACTTCGTCCAAAGAAGACCTACGGATCAAATGGGTGGACGAAAATGGACGAACGAGACGAACTTTGTCCAAAGAAGGCCTACGGTTCAAATGGGAGGACGAAGATGGATGGACGAGACGAACTTGGTACAAAGAAGGCCTACGGATCAAATGGGAGGACGAAGAGGGACGGACGAGACGAACATTGTCCAAAGATGGCCGACTGATCAAATAGGAGGACGACGATGGACGAACGAGACGAACTTGGTCCAAGGAATGCCAACGGATCAAATGGGAGGACGAAGATGGACGAACGAGACGAACTTGGTCCAAAGAAGGCCTATGGATCAAATGGGTGGACGAAAATGGACGAACGAGACGAACTTGGTCCAAAGAAGGCCTACGGTTCAAATGGGAGGACGAAGAGGGATGAACGAGACGAAGTTGAAACAAAGAAGGCCAACGGATCAAATGGGAGGACGAAGATGGACAAACGAGACGAACTTGGTCCAAAGAAGGCCTACGGATCAAATGGGAGGACGAAGATGGACGAACGAGATGAACATGGTCCAAAGAAGGCCTACGGTTCAAATGGGAGGACGAATAGGGACGAACGACACGAACTTGGTACAAAGAAGGCCAACGGATCAAATGGAAGGACGAAGATGGACGAACGAGAAGAACTTGGTCCAAAGAATGCCAAAGGATCAAATGGGAGGACAAAGATGGACGAACGAGATGAACTTGGTCCAAAGAAGGCCTATGGATCAAATGGGAGGACGAAGAGGGACGAACGAGGCAAATATGGTACAAAGAAGGCCAACGGATCAAATGGGAGCGCGAAGATGGACGAACGAGAAGACCTTGGACCAAAGAATGCCAACGAATCAAATGGGAGGACGAAGTGGGACGAACGAGACGAACTTGGTCCAAAGAAGGCCTATGGATCAAATGGATGAACGAAAATAGACGAACGAGACGAACTTGGTCCAAAGAATGCCTACGGATCAAATGGGAGAGCGAAGAGAGACAAATGAGACGAACTTCGTCCAAAGAAGACCTACGGATCAAATGGGTGGACGAAGATGGACGAACGAGACGAACTTGGTCCAAAGAAGGCCAACGGATCAAATGGGAGGACGAAGAGGGAGGAACGAGACGAACTTGGTCCAAAGAAGGCCTGTGGATCAAATGGGTGGACGAAAATGGACGAACGAGACGAACTTGGTCCAAAGAAGGCCTACGGTTCAAATGGGAGGACGAAGATGGACGGACGAGACGAACTTGGTCCAAAGAAGGCCTACGGATCAAATGGGAGGACGAAGAGGGACGAATGAGATGAACTTGGTACAAAGAAGGCCAACGGATCAAATGGGAGGGCGAAGATGGACGAACGAGAAGACCTTGGACCAAAGAATGCCAACGGATCAAATGGGACGACGAAGAGAGACGAACGAGACGAACTTGGTCCAAAGAAGGCCTATGGATCAACTGGATGGACGAAAATGGACAAACGAGACGAACTTGGTCCAAAGACGGCCTACGGATCAAATGGGAGGTCGAAGATTGACGAACGAGATGAACTTGGTCCAAAGAATGCCAACGGATCAAATGGGAGGACGAAGAGAGACGAACGAGACGAACATCGTCCAAAGAAGACCTACGGATCAAATGGGTGGACGAAGATGGACGAACGAGACGAACTTGGTCCAATGAAAGCCTACGGTTCAAAAGGGAGGACGAAGAGCGACGAACGAGACGAACTTGGTACAAAGAAGGCCAACGGATCAAATGGGAGGACAAAGATGCACGAACGAGACGAACTTGGTCCAAAGAATGCCAACGGATCAAATGGGAGGACGAAGAGGGACGAACGAGATGAACTTGGTCCAAAGAAGGCATGTGGATCAAATGGGTGGACGAAAATGGACGAACGAGACGAACATGGTCCAAAGAAGGCCTACGGATCAAATGGGAGGACGAAGAGGAACGAACGAGATGAACTTGGTCCAAAGAAGGCCTGTGGATCCAATGGGTGGACGAAAATGGACGAACGAGACGAACTTGGTCCAAAGAAGGCCTACGGTTCAAATGGGAGGACGAAGATGGACGGACGAGACGAACTTGGTCCAAAGAAGGCCTACGGATCAAATGGGAGGACGAAGAGGGACGGACGAGACGATCATTGTCCAAAGATGGCCAACGGATCAAATGGGAGGACGACGATGGACGAACGAGACGAACCTGCTCCTAGGAATGCCAACGGATCAAAAGGGAGGACGAAGATGGACAAACGAGACGAACTTGGTCCAAAGTAGGCCTACGGATCAAATGGGAGGACGAAGAGGGACGAACGAGATGAACTTGGCACAAAGAAGGCATACAGATCAAATGGGAGGGCGAAGATGGACGAACGAGATCAACTTTGTCCAAAGAAGGCCTACGGATCAAATGGAAGGACGAAGAGGGACGAACCAGACGAACTTGCTCCAAAGAAGCCCTACGGATCAAATGGGAGGGCAAAGAGGGACGAACGAGGCAAACATGGTACAAAGAAGGCCAACGGACCAAATGGGAGGACGAATGAGACAAACATGGTCCAAAGAAGGCCAACGGACCAAATGGGACGAACGAGACGAACTTGGAACAAAGAAGGCCAACGGATCAAATGTGAGGACGAAGAGAGACGAACGAGATGAACTTCGTCCAAAGAAGATCTACGGATCAAATGGGTGGACGAAGATGGTCGAACGAGACGAACATGGTCCAAAGAAGGCCTACGGTTCAAATGGGAGGACGAATAGGGACGAATGAGATGAACTTGGTACAAAGAAGGCCAACAGATCAAATGGGAGGGCGAAGATGGACGAACGAGAAGACCTTGGACCAAAGAATGCCAACGGATCAAATGGGACGACGAAGAGAGACGAACGAGACGAACTTGGTCCAAAGAAGGCCTACAGATCAACTGGATGGACGAAAATGGACGAACGAGATGAACTTGGTCCAAAGAAGGCCTACGGTTCAAATGGGAGGTCGAAGATAGACGAACGAGATGAACTTGGTCCAAAGAATGCCAACGGATCAAATGGGAGGACGAAGAGAGACGAACGAGACGAACATCGTCCAAAGAAGACCTACGGATCAAATGGGTGGACGAAGATGGACGAACGAGACGAACTTGGTCCAATGAAAGCCTACGGTTCAAAAGGGAGGACGAAGAGCGACGAACGAGACGAACTTGGTACAAAGAAGGCCAACGGATCAAATGGGAGGACAAAGATGCACGAACGAGACGAACTTGGTCCAAAGAATGCCAACGGATCAAATGGGAGGACGAAGAGGGACGAACGAGATGAACTTGGTCCAAAGAAGGCATGTGGATCAAATGGGTGGACGAAAATGGACGAACGAGACGAACATGGTCCAAAGAAGGCCTACGGATCAAATGGGAGGACGAAGAGGAACGAACGAGATGAACTTGGTCCAAAGAAGGCCTGTGGATCCAATGGGTGGACGAAAATGGACGAACGAGACGAACTTGGTCCAAAGAAGGCCTACGGTTCAAATGGGAGGACGAAGATGGACGGACGAGACGAACTTGGTCCAAAGAAGGCCTACGGATCAAATGGGAGGACGAAGAGGGACGGACGAGACGATCATTGTCCAAAGATGGCCAACGGATCAAATGGGAGGACGACGATGGACGAACGAGACGAACCTGCTCCTAGGAATGCCAACGGATCAAAAGGGAGGACGAAGATGGACAAACGAGACGAACTTGGTCCAAAGTAGGCCTACGGATCAAATGGGAGGACGAAGAGGGACGAACGAGACGAACTTGGCACAAAGAAGGCATACAGATCAAATGGGAGGGCGAAGATGGACGAACGAGATCAACTTTGTCCAAAGAAGGCCTACGGATCAAATGGAAGGACGAAGAGGGACGAACCAGACGAACTTGCTCCAAAGAAGCCCTACGGATCAAATGGGAGGGCAAAGAGGGACGAACGAGGCAAACATGGTACAAAGAAGGCCAACGGACCAAATGGGAGGACGAATGAGACAAACATGGTCCAAAGAAGGCCAACGGACCAAATGGGACGAACGAGACGAACTTGGAACAAAGAAGGCCAACGGATCAAATGTGAGGACGAAGAGAGACGAACGAGATGAACTTCGTCCAAAGAAGATCTACGGATCAAATGGGTGGACGAAGATGGTCGAACGAGACGAACATGGTCCAAAGAAGGCCTACGGTTCAAATGGGAGGACGAATAGGGACGAATGAGATGAACTTGGTACAAAGAAGGCCAACAGATCAAATGGGAGGGCGAAGATGGACGAACGAGAAGACCTTGGACCAAAGAATGCCAACGGATCAAATGGGACGACGAAGAGAGACGAACGAGACGAACTTGGTCCAAAGAAGGCCTACAGATCAACTGGATGGACGAAAATGGACGAACGAGATGAACTTGGTCCAAAGAAGGCCTACGGTTCAAATGGGAGGACGAAGAGGGACGAAGGAGACGAACTTGGTACAAAGAAGGCCAACGGATCAAATTGGAGGACGAAGATGGACGGACAAGACGAACTTGGTCCAAAGAAGGCCTACGGATCAAATGGGAGGACGAAGAGGGACGGACGAGACGAACATTGTCCAAAGATGACCAACGGATCAAATGGGAGGACGACGATGGATGAACAAGACGAACTTGGTCCAAGGAATGCCTACGGATCAAATGGGAGGACGAAGATGGACGAACGAGACGAACTTGGTCCAAAGAATGCCAACGGATCAAATGGGAGGACGAAGATGGACGAACGACATGAACTTGGTCCAAATAAGGCCTACGGATCAAATGGGAGGGCAAAGAGGGACGAACGAGGCAAACATGGTACAAAGAAGGCCAACGGACCAAATGGGAGGACGAAGATGGACGAACGAGACAAACTTGGTCCAAAGAATGCCAACGGATCAAATGGGAGGACGAACTAGATGACCTTGGTCCAAAGAAGGCCTATGGATCAAATGGGAGGAAGAAGATGGACGAACGAGACGAACTTGGTACAAAGAAGGCCAACGGAACAAATGGGAGGACGAAGAGGGACGAACGAGACGAACTTGGTCCAAAGAAGGCCTACGGATCAAATGGGAGGACGAAGATAGACGAACGAGATGAACTTGGTTCAAAGAATGCCAACAAATCAAATGGGAGGACGAAGAGAGACGAACGAGACGAACTTTGTCCAAAGAAGACCTATGGATCAAATGGGTGGACGAAGATGGACGAACGAGACGAACTTGGTCCAATGAAAGCCTACGGTTCAAATGGGAGGACGAAGAGGGACGAACGAGACGAACTTGGTACAAAAAAGGCCAACGGATCAAATGGGAGGACAAAGATGCACGAACGAGACGAACTTGGTCCAAAGAATGCCAACGGATCAAATGGGAGGACGAAGAGGGACGAACGAGATGAACTTGGTCCAAAGAAGGCATGTGGATCAAATGGGTGGACGAAAATGGACGAACGAGACGAACTTGGTCCAAAGAAGGCCTACGGATCAAATGGGAGGACGAAGAGGAACGAACGAGACGAACTTGGTCCAAAGAAGGCCTACGGATCAAATGGGAGGACGAAGAGGGACGGACGAGACGAACATTGTCCAAAGATGGCCAACGGATCAAATGGGAGGACGACGATGGACGAACGAGACGAACCTGCTCCAAGGAATGCCTACGGATCAAATGGGAGGACGAAGAGGGACGAACGAGACGAACTTGGCACAAAGAAGGCATACAGATCAAATGGGAGGGCGAAGATGGACGAACGAGATCAACTTTGTCCAAAGAAGGCCTACGGATCAAATGGAAGGACGAAGAGGGACGAACTAGACGAACTTGCTCCAAAGAAGGCCTACGGATCAAATGGGAGGGCAAAGAGGGACGAACGAGGCAAATATGGTACAAAGAAGGCCAACGGACCAAATGGGAGGACGAACGAGACAAACATGGTCCAAAGAATGCCAACGGATCAAATGGGAGGACGAACGAGACGAACTTGGTCCAAAGAATGCCAACGGATCAAATGGGAGGACGAAGAGAGACGAACGAGAGGAACTTCGTCCAAAGAAGACCTACGGATCAAATGGGAGGACGAAGTGGGACGAACGAGTCGAACTTGGAACAAAGAAGGCCAACGGATCAAATGGGAGGACGAAGATGGACGAACGAGACGAACTTGGTCCAAAGAATGCCAACGGATCAAATGGAAGGACGAAGAGGGACGAACAAGACAAACTTGGTCCAAAGAAGGCCTATGGATCAAATGGGTGGACGAACATGGACGAACGAGACGAACTTGGTCCAAAGAAGGCCTACGGTTCAAATGGGAGGACGAAGAGGGACGAACGAGATGAACTTGGTACAAAGATGGACAACGAATCAAATGGGAGGACGAAGATGGACGGACGAGACGAACATGGTCCAAAGAAGGCCTACGGATCAAATAGGAGGACGAAGTGGGACGAACGAGTCGAACTTGGAACAAAGAAGGCCAACGGATCAAATGGGAGGACGAAGATGGACGAACGAGACGAACTTGGTCCAAAGAATGCCAACGGATCAAATGGAAGGACGAAGAGGGACGAACGAGACAAACTTGGTCCAAAGAAGGCCTATGGATCAAATGGGTGGACGAACATGGACGAACGAGACGAACTTGGTCCAAAGAAGGCCTACGGTTCAAATGGGAGGACGAATAGGGACGAACGAGACGAACTTGGTCCAAAGAATGCCAACGGATCAAATGGGAGGACGACGATGGACGAACGAGACGAACTTGGTCCAAGGAATGCCAACGGATCAAATGGGAGGACGAAGAGGGACAAACGAGACGAACTTGGTACAAAGAAGCCCTACGGATCAAATGGGAGGACGAAGATGGACGAACGAGATCAACTTTGTCCAAAGAAGGCCTACGTATCAAATGGAAGGACGAAGATGGACGAACGAGACGAACTTGGTCCAAAGAATGCCCACGGATCAAATGGGAGGACGAAGTGGGACGAACGAGACGAACTTGGTACAAAGAAGGCCAACGGATCAAATGGGAGGACGAAGATGGAGGAACGAGTCGAACTTGGTCCAAAGAAGGCCTACGAATCAAATGGGTGGACGAAGATGGACGAACGAGAAGAACATGGTCCAAAGAAGGCCTACGGTTCAAATGGGAGGATGAAGATGGACGAACGAGACGAACTTGGTCCAAAGAATGCCAACGGAATGGGAGGACGAAGATGGACGAACGACACGAACTTCGTCCAAATAAGGCCTACGGATCAAATGGGAGGGCAAAGAGGGACGAACGAGGCAAACATGGTACAAAGATGGCCAACGGACCAAATGGGATGACGAAGATGGACGAACGACATTAACTTGGTCCAAATAAGGCCTACGGATCAAATGGGAGGGCAAAGAGGGACGAACGAGGCAAACATGGTACAAAGAAGGCCAACGGACCAAATGGGAGGACGAAGATGGACGAACGAGACAAACTTGGTCCAAAGAATGCCAACAGATCAAATGGGAGGACGAACTAGATGACCTTGGTCCAAAGAAGGCCTACAGAACAAATGGGAGGAAGAAGATGGACGAACGAGACGAACTTGGTACAAAGAAGGCCAACGGAACAAATGGGAGGACGAAGAGGGACGAACGAGACGAACTTGGTCCAAAGAAGGCCTACGGATCAAATGGGAGGACGAAGATAGACGAACGAGATGAACTTGGTCCAAAGAATGCCAACGGATCAAATGGGAGGACGAAGAGAGACGAACGAGACGAACTTCGTCCAAAGAAGACCTACGGATCAAATGGGTGGACGAAGATGGACGAACGAGACGAACTTGGTCCAATGAAAGCCTACGGTTCAAATGGGAGGACGAAAAGGGACGAACGAGACGAACTTGGTACAAAGAAGGTCAACGGATCAAATGGGAGGACAAAGATGCACGAACGAGACGAACTTGGTCCAAAGAATGCCAACGGATCAAATGGGAGGACGAAGAGGGACGAACGAGATGAACTTGGTCCAAAGAAGGCATGTGGATCAAATGGGTGGACGAAAATGGACGAACGAGACGAACTTGGTCGAAAGAAGGCCTACGGATCAAATGGGAGGACGAAGAGGAACGAACGAGACGAACTTGGTCCAAAGAAGGCCTGTGGATCCAATGGGTGGACGAAAATGGACGAACGAGACGAACTGGGTCCAAAGAAGGCCTACGGTTCAAATGGGAGGACGAAGATGGACGGACGAGACGAACTTGGTCCAAAGAAGGCCTACGGATCAAATGGGAGGACGAAGAGGGACGGACGAGACGAACATTGTCCAAAGATGGCCAACGGATCAAATGGGAGGACGACGATGGACGAACGAGACGAACCTGCTCCAAGGAATGCCAACGGATCAAATGGGAGGACGAAGATGGACAAACGAGACGAACTTGGTACAAAGAAGGCATACATATCAAATGGGAGGGCGAAGAAGGACGAACGAGATCAACTTTGTCCAAAGAAGGCCTACGGATCAAATGGAAGGACGAAGAGGGACGAACGAGACGAACTTGGTCCAAAGAAGGCCTGTGGATCCAATGGGTGGACGAAAATGGACGAACGAGACGAACTGGGTCCAAAGAAGGCCTACGGTTCAAATGGGAGGACGAAGATGGACGGACGAGACGAACTTGGCCCAAAGAAGGCCTACGGATCAAATGGGAGGACGAAGAGGGACGGACGAGACGAACCTGCTCCAAGGAATGCCAACGGATCAAATGGGAGGACGAAGATGGACAAACGAGACGAACTTGGTACAAAGAAGGCATACAGATCAAATGGGAGGGCGAAGATGGACGAACGAGATCAACTTTGTCCAAAGAAGGCCTACGGATCAAATGGAAGGACGAAGAGGGACGAACCAGACGAACTTGCTCCAAAGAAGGCCTACGGATCAAATGGGAGGGCAAAGAGGGACGAACGAGGCAAACATGGTACAAAGAAGGCCAACGGACCAAATGGGAGGACGAACGAGAGAAACATGGTCCAAAGAATGCCAACGGATCAAATGGGAGGACGAACGAGACGAACTTGGTCCAAACAATGCCAACGGATCAAACGGGAGGACGAAGAGAGACGAACGAGAGGAACTTCGTCCAAAGAAGACCTACGGATCAAATGGGAGGACGAAGTGGGACGAACGAGTCGAACTTGGAACAAAAAAGGCCAACGGATCAAATGGGAGGACGAAGATGGACGAACGAGACGAACTTGGTCCAAAGAATGCCAACGGATCAAATGGAAGGACGAAGAGGGATGAACGAGACAAACTTGGTCCAAAGAAGGCCTATGGATCAAATGGGTGGATGAACATGGACGAGCGAGACGAAGTTGGTCCAAAGAAGGCCTACGGTTAAAATGGGAGGACGAAGAGGGACGAACGAGATGAACTTGGCACAAAGATGGCCAACGATTCAAATGGGAGGACGAAGATGGATGGACGAGACGAACTTGGTCCAAAGATGGCCTACGGATCAAATGGGAGGACGAATTGGGACGAACAAGTCGAACTTGGAACAAAGAAGGCCAACGGATCAAATGGGAGGACGAAGATGGACGAACGAGATGAACTTGGTCCAAAGAATGCCAACGGATCAAATGGAAGGACGAAGAGGGACGAACGAGACAAACTTGGTCCAAAGAAGGCCTATGGATCAAATGGGTGGACGAACATGGACGAACGAGACGAAGTTGGTCCAAAGAAGGCCTACGGTTCAAATGGGAGGACGAAGAGGGACGAACGAGATGAACTTGGTACAAAGATGGCCGACGAATCAAATGGGAGGACGAAGATGGACGGACGAGACGAACTTGGTCCAAAGAAGGCCTACGGATCAAATGGGAGGACGAAGTGGGACGAACGAGTCGAACTTGGAACAAAGAAGGCCAACGGATCAAATGGGAGGACGAAGATGGACGAACGAGACGAACTTGGTCCAAAGAATGCCAACGGATCAAATGGAAGGACGAAGAGGGACGAACGAGACAAACTTGGTCCAAAGAAGGCCTATGGATCAAATGGGTGGACGAAGATGGACGAACGAGATCAACTTTGTCCAAAGAAGGCCTACGGATCAAATGGAAGGACGAAGATGGACGAACGAGACGAACTTGGTCCAAAGAATGCCCACGGATCAAATGGGAGTACGAAGATCGACGAACGAGACGAACTTGGTCCAAAGAAGGCCTACCGATCAAATGGAAGGACGAAGAGGGACGAACAAGAAGAACTTGCTCCAAAGAAGGCCTACGGATCAAATGGTTGGACGAAGATGGACGAACGAGACCAACTTAGTCCAAAGAAGGCCTACGGTTCAAATGGGAGGACAAAGAGGGACGAACGAGGCAAACATGGTACAAAGAAGGCCAACGGACCAAATGGGAGGACGAACGAGACGAACTTGGTCCAAAGAATGCCAATGGATCAAATGGGAGGACTAAGAGAGACGAACGAGAGGAACTTCGTCCAAAGAAGACCTACGAATCAACTGGAAGGACGAAGTGGGACGAACGAGACGAACTTGGTACAAAGAAGGCCAACGGATCAAATGGGAGGACGAAGATGGAGGAACGAGGCGAACTTTGTCCAAAGAAGGCGTACGAATCAAATGGGTGGACGAAGATGGACGAACGAGAAGAACATGGTCCAAAGAAGGCCTACGGTTCAAATGGGAGGATGAAGATGGACGAACGAGACGAACTTGGTCCAAAGAATGCCAACGGAATGGGAGGACGAAGATGGACGAACGACACGAACTTCGTCCAAATAAGGCCTACGGATCAAATGGGAGGGCAAAGAGGGACGAAAGAGGCGAACATGGCACAAAGAAGGCCAACGGACCAAATGGGATGACGAAGATGGACGAACGAGACAAACTTGGTCCAAAGAATGCCAACGGATCAAATGGGAGGACGAACGAGATGAACTCTGTCCTATGTAGGCCTACGGATCAAATGGGAGGACGAAGAGGGACGAACGAGACGAACTTGGTACAAAGATGGCCTACAGATCAAATGGGAGGGCGAAGATGGACGAACGAGATCAACTTTGTCCAAAGAAGGCTACGGATCAAATGGAAGGACGAAGAGGGACGAACCAGATGAACTTGCTCCAAAGAAGGCCTATGGATCAAATGGGAGGGCAAAGAGGGACGAACGAGGCAAACATGGTACAAAGAAGGCCAACGGACCAAATGGGAGGACGAACGAGACAAACATGGTCCAAAGAATGCCAATGGATCAAATGGGAGGACAAACGAGACGAACTTGGTCCAAAGAATGCCAACGGATCAAATGGGAGGACGAAGAGAGACGAACGAGAGGAACTTCGTCCAAAGAAGACCTACGGATCAAATGGGAGGACGAAGTGGGACGAACGAGACGAACTTGGAACAAAGAAGGCCAACGGATCAAATGGGAGGACGAAGATGGACGAACGAGACGAACTTGGTCCAAAGAATGCCAACGGATCAAATGGAAGAACGAAGAGGGACGAACGAGACAAACTTGGTCCAAAGAAGGCCTATGGATCAAATGGGTGGACGAACATGGACGAACGAGACGAACTTGGTCCAAAGAAGGCCTACGGTTCAAATGGGAGGACGAAGAGGGACGAACGAGATGAACTTGGTACAAAGGTGGCCAACGAATCAAATGGGAGGACGAAGATGGACGGACGAGACGAACTTGGTCCAAAGAAGGCCTACGGATCAAATGGGAGGACGAAGTGGGACGAACGAGGCGAACATTGTCCAAAGATGGCCAACGGATCAAATGGGAGGACGACGATGGACGAACGAGACGAACTTGGTCCAAGGAATGCCTACGGATCAAATGGGAGGACGAAGATGGACGATCGAGATCAACTTTGTCCAAGGAAGGCCTACGGATCAAATGGAAGGACGAAGATGGACGAACGAAATGAACTTGGTACAAATAAATCCAACGGAACAAATGGGAGTACGAAGATCGACGAACGAGACGAACTTGGTCCAAAGAAGGCCTACCGATCAAATGGAAGGACGAAGAGGGACGAACAAGAAGAACTTGCTCCAAAGAAGGCCTCCGGATCAAATGGTTGGACGAAGATGGACGAACGAGACCAACTTAGTCCAAAGAAGGCCTACGGATCAAATGGAAGGACGAAGATGGACGAACGAGACGAACTTGGTCCAAAGAATGCCCACGGATCAAATGGGAGGACGAAGATGGATGAACGAGACGAATTTGGTCCAAAGACGGCCAACGGATCAAACGGGAGGACGAAGATGGACGAACGAAATGAACTTGGTACAAATAAGGCCAACGGAACAAATGGGAGTACGAAGATCGACGAAAGAGACGAACTTGGTCCAAAGAAGGCCTACCGATCAAATGGAAGGACGAGGAGGGACGAACAAGAAGAACTTGCTCCAAAGAAGGCCTACGGATCAAATGGTTGGGCGAAGATGGACGAACGAGACCAACTTAGTCCAAAGAAGGCCTACCGTTCAAATGGGAGGACGAAGAGGGACTAACGAGGCAAACATGGTACAAAGAAGGCCAACGGACCAAATGGGAGGATGAACGAGACAAACTTGGTCCAAAGAATGCCAACGGATTAAATGGGAGGACGAACGAGACGAACTTGGTCCAAAGAATGCCAACGGATCAAATGGGAGGACGAAGAGAGACGAACGAGAGGAACTTCGTCCAAAGAAGACCTACGGATCAAATGGGAGGACGAAGTGGGACGAACGAGACGAACTTGGTACAAAGAAGGCCAACGGATCAAATGGGAGGACGAAGATGGATGAACGAGGCGAACTTGGTCCAAAGAAGGCCTACGGATCAAATGGGTGGACGAAGATGGACGAACGAGATGAACATGGTCCAAAGAAGGCCTACGGTTCAAATGGGAGGACGAAGAGGGTTGAACGAGACGAACATGGTACAAAGACGGCCAACGGATCAAATGGGAGGATGAAGATGGACGAACGAGACGAACTTGGTCCAAAGAATGCCAACGGATCAAATGGGAGGATGAAGATGGACGAACGAGACGAACTTCGTCCAAATAAGGCCTACGGATCAAATGGGAGGGCAAAGAGGGACGAACGAGGCAAACATGGTACAAAAAAGGCCAACGGACCAAATGGGAGGACGAAGATGGACGAACGAGACAAACTTGGTCCAAAGAATGCCAACGGATCAAATGGGAGGACGAATGAGATGAACTTCGTCCAAAGTAGGCCTACAGATCAAATGGGAGGACGAAGAGGGACGAACGAGACGAACTTGGTCCAAAGAAGGCCTACGGATCAAATGGGAGGACGAAGACAGACGAACGAGACGAAGTTCGTGCAAAGAATGCCAACGGATCAAATGGGAGGACGAAGAGAGACGAAGGAGACGAATTCGTCCAAAGAAGACCTACGGATCAATTGGGCGGACGAAGAGGGACGAACGAGATGAACTTGGTACAAAGATGGCCAACGAATCAAATGGGAGGACGAAGATGGACGGACGAGATGAACTTGGTCCAAAGAAGGCCTACGGATCAAATGGGAGGACGAAGTGGGACGGACGAGGCGAACATTGTCCAAAGATGGCCAACGGTTCAAATGGGAGGACGACGATGGACGAACGAGATGAACTTGGTCCAAGGAATGCCAACGGATCAAATGGGAGGACGAAGAGGGACGAACGAGACGAACTTGGTACAAAGAAGGCCTACGGATCAAATGGGAGGACGAAGATGGACGAACGAGATCAACTTTGTCCAAAGAAGGCCTACGGATCAAATGGAAGGACGAAGATGGACGAACGAGACGAACTTGGTCCAAAGAATGCCCACGGATCAAATGGGAGGACGATGATGGATGAACGAGACGAATTTGGTCCAAAGACGGCCAACGGATCAAACGGGAGGACGAAGATGGACGAACGAAATGAACTTGGTACAAATAAGGCCAACGGAACAAATGGGAGTACGAAGATCGACGAAAGAGACGAACTTGGTCCAAAGAAGGCCTACCGATCAAATGGAAGGACGAGGAGGGACGAACAAGAAGAACTTGCTCCAAAGAAGGCCTACGGATCAAATGGTTGGGCGAAGATGGACGAACGAGACCAACTTATTCCAAAGAAGGCCTACGGTTCAAATGGGAGGACGAAGAGGGACTAACGAGGCAAACATGGTACAAAGAAGGCCAACGGACCAAATGGGAGGATGAACGAGACAAACTTGGTCCAAAGAATGCCAACGGATTAAATGGGAGGACGAACGAGACGAACTTGGTCCAAAGAATGCCAACGGATCAAATGGGAGGACGAAGAGAGACGAACGAGAGGAACTTCGTCCAAAGAAGACCTACGGATCAAATGGGAGGACGAAGTGGGACGAACGAGACGAACTTGGTACAAAGAAGGCCAACGGATCAAATGGGAGGACGAAGATGGATGAACGAGGCGAACTTGGTCCAAAGAAGGCCTACGGATCAAATGGGTGGACGAAGATGGACGAACGAGATGAACATGGTCCAAAGAAGGCCTACGGTTCAAATGGGAGGACGAAGAGGGTTGAACGAGACGAACATGGTACAAAGACGGCCAACGGATCAAATGGGAGGATGAAGATGGACGAACGAGACGAACTTGGTCCAAAGAATGCCAACGGATCAAATGGGAGGATGAAGATGGACGAACGAGACGAACTTCGTCCAAATAAGGCCTACGGATCAAATGGGAGGGCAAAGAGGGACGAACGAGGCAAACATGGTACAAAAAAGGCCAACGGACCAAATGGGAGGACGAAGATGGACGAACGAGACAAACTTGGTCCAAAGAATGCCAACGGATCAAATGGGAGGACGAACGAGATGAACTTGGTCCAAAGTAGGCCTACAGATCAAATGGGAGGACGAAGAGGGACGAACGAGACGAACTTGGTCCAAAGAAGGCCTACGGATCAAATGGGAGGACGAAGACAGACGAACGAGACGAACTTCGTGCAAAGAATGCCAACGGATCAAATGGGAGGACGAAGAGAGACGAAGCAGACGAATTCGTCCAAAGAAGACCTACGGATCAATTGGGCGGACGAAGATGGACGAACGAGACGAACTTGGTCCAAAGAAGGCCTACGGATGAAATGGGAGGACGAAGATGGACGAACGAGACGAACTTGGTCCCAAGATGGCCAATGGATCAAATTGGAGGACGAAGACAGACGAACGAGACGAACTTGGTACAAAGAAGGTCAACGGATCAAATGGGAGGACGAAGATGGACGAACGAGACGAACTTAGTCCAAAGAAGGCCTACGGTTCAAATGGGAGGACGAAGAGGGACGAACGAGACGAACTTGAAACAAAGAAGGCCAACGGATCAAATGGGAGGACAAAGATGGACGAACGAGACGAACTTGGTCCAAAGAAGGCCTACGGATCAAATGGGTGGACGAAGATGGACGAACGAGATGAATATGGTCCAAAGAAGGCCTACGGTTCAAATGGGAAGACGAACTTGGTCCAAAGAAGGTTTGCGAATCAAATGGGAGGATGAAGAGGGACGACCAAGACGAACTTGCTCCGAAGAAGGCCTACGGATCAAATGGGTGGACGAAAATGGACGAACGAGACGAACTTAGTCAAAAGAAGGCCTACGGTTCAAATGGGAGGACGAAGTGGGACGAACGAGACGAACTTGAAACAAAGAAGGCCAACGGATCAAATGGGAGGACGAAGATGGACGAACGAGACGAACTTGGTCCAAAGAAGGCCTACGAATCAAATGGGTGGACGAAAATGGACGAACGAGACGAACTTAGTCCAAAGAAGGCCTACGGTTCAAATGGGAGGACGAAGAGGGACGAACGAGACGAACTTGAAACAAAGAAGGCCAACGGATCAAATGGGAGGACAAAGATGGACGAACGAGACGAACTTGGTCCAAAGAAGGCCTACGGATCAAATGGGAGGACGAAGTGGGACGAACGAGGCGAACATTGTCCAAAGATGGCCAACGGATCAAATGGGAGGACGAAGATGGACGAACGAGATGAATATGGTCCAAAGAAGGCCTACGGTTCAAATGGGAAGACGAACTTGGTCCAAAGAAGGTTTGCGAATCAAATGGGAGGATGAAGAGGGACGACCAAGACGAACTTGCTCCGAAGAAGGCCTACGGATCAAATGGGTGGACGAAAATGGACGAACGAGACGAACTTAGTCCAAAGAAGGCCTACGGTTCAAATGGGAGGACGAAGTGGGACGAACGAGACGAACTTGAAACAAAGAAGGCCAACGGATCAAATGGGAGGACGAAGATGGACGAACGAGACGAACTTGGTCCAAAGAAGGCCTACGAATCAAATGGGTGGACGAAAATGGACGAACGAGACGAACTTAGTCCAAAGAAGGCCTACAGTTCAAATGGGAGGACGAAGAGGGACGAACGAGACGAACTTGAAACAAAGAAGGCCAACGGATCAAATGGGAGGACAAAGATGGACGAACGAGACGAACTTGGTCCAAAGAAGGCCTACGGATCAAATGGGTGGACGAAGATGGACGAACGAGATGAATATGGTCCAAAGAAGGCCTACGGTTCAAATGGGAGGACGAAGTGGGACGAACGGGATGAACTTGGTACAAAGAAGGCCAACGGATCAAATGGGAGGACGAAGATGGACGAACGAGACGAACTTGGTCCAAAGAAGGCCTACGGATCAAATGGGTGGACGAAGATGGACGAACGAGATGAATATGGTCCAAAGAAGGCCTACGGTTCAAATGGGAGGACGAAGTGGGACGAACGGGATGAACTTGGTACAAAGAAGGCCAACGGATCAAATGGGAGGACGAAGATGGACGAATGAGACAAACTTGCTCCAAATAAGGCCTACGGATCAAATGGGAGGACAAAGAGGGACGAACGAGGCAAACATAGTACAAAGAAGGCCAACGGAGCAAATGGGAGGACGAACGAGATGAACTTTGTACAAAGAAGGCCAATGGAACAAATGGGAGAACGAAGAGGGACGAACGAGACGAACATGGTCCAAAGAAGGCCTACGGATCAAATGGGAGGGCAAAGACAGACGAACGAGACGAACTTGGTCCAAATAATGCCAACGGATCAAATGGGAGGACGAAGAGAGACGAACGAGACGAACTTCGTCCAAAGAAGACCTACGGATCAAATGGGTGGACGAAGAGGGACGAACGAGGTGAAGTTGGTCCAAAGAACGCCTATGGATCAAATGGGTGGACGAAAATCGTCGAACGAGACGAACTTGGTCCAAAGAAGGCCTACGGTTCAAATGGGAGGACGAAGAGGGACGAACGAGACGAACTTGGTACAAAGAAGGCCAACGGATCAAATGGGAGTACGAAGATGGACGGACGAGACGAACTTGGTCCAAAGAAGGCCTACGGATCAAATGGGAGGACGAAGAGGGACGGACGAGACGAACAATGTCCAAAGATGGCCAACGGATCAATTGGGAGGACAACGATGGACGAACGAGACGAACTTGGTCCAAGCAATGCCAACGGAACAAATGGGAGGACGAAGATGGATGAACGGGACGAACTTGGTCCAAAGTAGGCCTACAGGTCAAATGGGAGGACGAAGAGGGACGAACGAGACGAACTTGGTACAAAGATGGCCAACGGATCAAATGGTAGGACGAAGATGGATGAACGAGGCGAACTTGGTCCAAAGAAGGCCTACGGATCAAATGGGCGGACGAAGATGGACGAACGAGATAAACATGGTCCAAAGAAGGCCTACGGTTCAAATGGGAGGAGGAAGAGGGTTGAACGAGACGAACATGGTACAAAGATGGCCAACGGATCAAATGGGAGGATGAAGATGGACGAACGAGACGAACTTGGTCCAAAGAAGGCCTACGGATCAAATGGGAGGACGAAGACAGACGAACGAGACGAACATCGTCCAAAGAATGCCAACGGATCAAATGGGAGGACGAAGAGAGACGAAGGAGACGAATTCGTCCAAAGAAGACCTACGGATCAATTGGGCGGACGAAGATGGACGAACGAGACGAACTTGGTCCAAAGAAGGCCTACTGATGAAATGGGAGGACGAAGATGGACGAACGAGACGAACTTGGTCCCAAGATGGCCAATGGATCAAATTGGAGGACGAAGACAGACGAAAGAGACGAACTTGCTCCAAAGAAGGCCTACGGATCAAATGGGTGGACGAAAATGGACGAACGAGACGAACTTAGTCCAAAGAAGGCCTGCGGTTCAAATGGGAGGACGAAGTGGGACGAACGAGACGAACTTGAAACAAAGAAGGCCAACGGATCAAATGGGAGGACGAAGATGGACGAACGAGACGAACTTGGTCCAAAGAAGGCCTACGGATCAAATGGGTGGACGAAGATGGACGAACGAGAAGAACTTAGTCCAAAGAAGGCCTACGGTTCAAATGGGAGGACGAAGAGGGACGAACGAGACGAACTTGAAACAAAGAAGGCCAACGGATCAAATGGGAGGACGAAGATGGACGAACGAGACGAACTTGGTCCAAAGAAGGCCTACGAATCAAATGGGTGGACGAAAATGGACGAACGAGACGAACTTAGTCCAAAGAAGGCCTACGGTTCAAATGGGAGGACGAAGAGGGACGAACGAGACGAACTTGAAACAAAGAAGGCCAACGGATCAAATGGGAGGACGAAGATGGACGAACGAGACGAAGTTGGTCCAAAGAAGGCCTATGGATCAAATGGGTGGACGAAGATGGACGAACGAGATGAATATGGTCCAAAGAAGGCCTACGGTTCAAATGGGAGGACGAAGTGGGACGAACGGGATGAACATGGTACAAAGAAGGCCAGCGGATCAAATGGGAGGACGAAGATGGACGAATGAGACAAACTTGCTCCAAATAAGGCCTACGGATCAAATGGGAGGACAAAGAGGGACGAACGAGGCAAACATAGTACAAAGAAGGCCAACGGACCAAATGGGAGAACGAAGATGAACGAAGGAGACAAACTTCGTCCAAAGAATGCCAACGGATCAAATGGGAGGACGAACGAGATGAACTTGGTACAAAGAAGGCCAATGGAACAAATGGGAGAACGAAGAGGGACGAACGAGACGAACATGGTCCAAAGAAGGCCTACGGATCAAATGGGAGCATAAAGACAGACGAACGAGACGAACTTGGTCCAAATAATGCCAACGGATCAAATGGGAGGACGAAGAGAGACGAACGAGACGAACTTCGTCCAAAGAAGACCTACGGATCAAATGGGTGGACGAAGAGGGACGAACGAGACGAAGTTGGTCCAAAGAACGCCTATGGATCAAATGGGTGGACGAAAATGGACGAACGAGACGAACTTGGTCCAAAGAAGGCCTACGGATCAAATGGGAGGACGAAGAGGGACGAACGAGACGAACTTGGTACAAAGAAGGCCAACGGATCAAATGGGAGTACGAAGATGGACGGACGAGACGAACTTGGTC
Organism: Glycyrrhiza uralensis; assembly: GCA_030159175.1. Lineage (NCBI taxonomy): Eukaryota > Viridiplantae > Streptophyta > Magnoliopsida > Fabales > Fabaceae > Glycyrrhiza > Glycyrrhiza uralensis. The sequence continues at coordinate 21,114,840 of BRZY01000004.1, forward strand.
CAAAGAAGGCCTACGGATCAAATGGGAGGACGAAGAGGGACGGACGAGACGAACAATGTCCAAAGATGGCCAACGGATCAATTGGGAGGACAACGATGGACGAACGAGACGAACTTGGTCCAAGCAATGCCAACGGAACAAATGGGAGGACGAAGATGGATGAACGGGACGAACTTGGTCCAAAGTAGGCCTACGGGTCAAATGGGAGGACGAAGAGGGACGAACGAGACGAACTTGGTACAAAGATGGCCAACGGATCAAATGGGAGGACGAAGATGGATGAACGAGACGAACTTGGTCCAAAGAAGGCCTACGGATCAAATGGGTGAACGAAGATGGACGAACGAGGGGAACATGGTCCAAAGAAGGCCTACGGTTCAAATGGGAGGACGAAGAGGGACGAACGGGATGAACTAGGCACAAAGAAGGCCAACAGATCAAATGGGAGGACGAAGATGGACAAACGAGACGAAGTTGGTCCAAATAAGGCCTACGGATCAAATGGGAGGACAAAGAGGGACGAACGAGGCAAACATGGTACAAAGAAGGCCAACGGACCAAATGGGATGACGAAGATGGACGAACGAGACGAACTTGGTCCAAAGAAGGCCAACGGATCAAATGGGAGGACGAAGAGAGACGAACGAGACGAACTTCGTCAAAAGAAGACCTACGGATCAAATGGGTGGACGAAGATGGAGGAACGAGACGAACTTGGTCCAAAGAAGGCCTACGGTTCAAATGGGAGGACGAAGAGGGACGAACGAGACGAACTTGGTACAAAGAAGGCCAACGGATCAAATGGGAGGACGAAGAGAGACGAACGAGACGAACTTGGTCCAAAGAATGCCAACGGATCAAATGGGAGGACGAAGAGGGACGAACGAGACGAAGTTGGTCCAAAGAAGTCCTATGGATCAAATGGGTGGACGAAAATGGACGAACGAGACGAACTTGGTCCAAAGAAGGCCTACGGTTCAAATGGGAGGACGAAGAGAGACGAACAAGACGAACTTAGTACAAAGAAGGCAAACGGATCAAATGGAAGGACGAAGATGGACGGACGAGACGAACTTGGTCCAAAGAAGGCCTACGGATCAAATGGGAGGACGAAGAGGGACGAACGAGACGAACAATGTGCAAAGATGGCCAACGGATCAAATGGGAGGACGACGATGGACGAACGAGACGAACTTGGTCCAAGGAATGCCAACGGAACAAATGGGAGGACGAAGATGGATGAACGAGACGAACTTGGTCCAAAGTAGGCCTACGGGTCAAATGGGAGGACGAAGAGGGACGAACGAAACGAACTTGATACAAAGAAGGCCTACGGATCAAATGGGAGGACGAAGATGGACGAACGGGATCAACTTTGTCCAAAGAAGGCCTACGAATCAAATGGAAGGACGAAGATGGACGAACGAGACGGACTTGGTCCAAAGAATGCCCACGGATCAAACAGGAGGACAAAGATGGACGAACGAAATGAACTTGGTACAAAGAAGGCCAACGGAACAAATGGGAGAACGAAGATTGACAAACGAGACGAACTTGGTCCAAAGAAGGCCTACGAATCAAATGGCAGGACAAAGAGGGACGATCATGCTCCAAAGAAGGCCTACGGATCAAATGGCTGGACGAAGAAGGACGAACGAGAGCAACTTGGTCCAAAGAAGGCCTACGGTTCAAATGGGTGGACGAAGTGGGACGAACGAGACGAACTAGGTCCAAAGAAGGCCTACGGATCAAATGGGTGGACGAAGATGGACGAATGAGATTAACATGGTCCAAAGAAGGCCTACGGTTCAAATGGGAGGACGAAGAGGGACGAACGAGATGAACTTAGTACAAAGAAGGCCAACGAATCAAATGGGAGGACGAAGATGGACGAACGAGACGAACTTGATCCAAAGAATGCCAAAGGATCAAGTGGGAGGACGAAGATGGACGAACGAGACGATCATGGTCCAAACAAGGCCTACGGATCAAATGGGAGGACGAAGATGGACGAACGAGACGAACTTGGTCCAAATAAGGCCTACGGATCAAATGGGAGGACCAAGAGGGACGAACGAGGCAAACATGGTACAAAGAAGGCCAACGGACCAAATGGGAGGGCGAAGATGGACGAACGAGACAAACTCAGTCCAAAGAATGCCAACGCACCAAATGTGGGGACGAACGAGATGAACTTGGTCCAAAGAAGGCATACGGATCAAGTGGGAGGACGAAGATGGACGAACGAGACGAACTTGGTACAAAGAAGGCCCACGGATCAAATGGGAGGACGAAGACAGACGAACGAGACGAACATGGTCCAAAGAATGCCAACGGATCAAATGGGAGGACGAAGAGAGACGAACGAGACGAACTTGGTCCAAAGAATGCCAACGGGTCAAATGGGAGGACGAAGAGAGACGAGCGAGATGAACTTCGTCCAAAGAAGGACTATGGATCAAATGGGTGGACGAAAATGGACGAACGAGACGAACTTGGTCCAAAGAAGGCCTACGGTTCAAATTGGAGGACGAAGAGGGACGAACGAGTCGAACTTGGTACAAAGAAGGCCAACGGAACAAATGGGAGGACAAAGATGGACGAACGAGACGAACTTGGTCCAAATAATGCCAACGGATCAAATGGGAGGACGAAGAAGGACGAACGAGACGAACTTGAAACAAAGAAGGCCAAAGGATCAAATGGGAGGACGAAGATGTAAGAACGAGACGAACTTGGTCCAAAGAAGGCCTACAGATCAAATGGGTGGACGACGATGGACGAACGAGACGAACTTGGTCCAAGGAATGCCAACGGAACAAATGGGAGGACGAAGATGGACGAATGAGACAAACTTGGTCCAATGAATGCCAACGGATTAAATGGGAGGACGAACGAGACGAACTTGGTCCAAAGAAGGCCTACGGATCAAATGGGAGGACGAAGATGGACGAACGAGACGAACTTGGTAGAAAGAAGGCCAATGGAACAAATGGGACGATGAAGAGGGACAAACGAGACGAACTTGGTCCAAAGAAGGCCTACGGATCAAATGGGAGGACGAAGACAGACGAACGAGATGAACTTGGTCCAAAGAAAGCCAACGGATCAAATGGGAGGACGAAGAGAGACGAACGAGATGAACTTCGTCCAAAGAAGACCTATGGATCAAATGGGTGGAGGAAGATGGACGAACGAGACGAACTTCGTTCAAAGAAGGCCTACGGTTCAAATGGGGGACGAAGAGGGAGGAACGAGACGAACTTGTTACAAAGAAGGCCAACGGATCAAATGGGAGGACGAAGAGAGACGAACGAGACCAACTTGGTCCAAAGAAGGCCTATGGATCAAATGGGTGGACGAAGATGGACGAACGAGACGAACTTGGTTCAAAGAAGTCCTACGGTTCAAATGGGGGACGAAGAGGGAGGAACGAGACGAACTTGTTACAAAGAAGGCCAACGAATCAAATGGGAGGACGAAGAGAGACGAACGAGACCAACTTGGTACAAAGAAGGCCTATGGATCAAATGGGTGGACGAAAATGGACGAACGAGACAAACTTGGTCCAAAGAAGGCCTACGGTTCAAATGGGAGGACGAAGAGGGACGAACGAGACGAACTTGGTACAAAGAAGGCCAATGGATCAAATGGAAGGACGAAGATGGACGGACGAGACGAACTTGGTCCAAAGAAGGCCTACGGATCAAATGGGAGGACGAAGAGGGACGGACGAGACGAACAATGTCCAAAGATGGCCAACGGATCAAATGGGAGGACGACGATGGACGAACGAGACGAACTTGGTCCAAGGAATGCCAACGGAACAAATGGGAGGACGAAGATGGATGAACGAGACGAACTTGGTCCAAAGTAGGCCTACGGGTCAAATGGGAGGACGAAGAGGGACGAACGAGACGAACTTTGAACAAAGAAGGCCTACGGATCAAATGGGAGGACGAAGATGGACGAACGAGATCAACTTTGTCCAAAGAAGGCCTACGAATCAAATGGAAGGACGAAGATGGACGAACGAGACGGACTTGGTCCAAAGAATGCCCACGGATCAAACAGGAGGACAAAGACGGACGAACAAAATGAACTTGGTACAAAGAAGGCCAACGGAACAAATGGGAGTACGAAGATGGACAAACGAGACGAACTTGGTCCAAAGAAGGCCTACGAATCAAATGGAAGGACAAAGAGGGACGATCTTGCTCCAAAGAAGGCCTACGGATCAAATGGGTAGACGAAGATGAACGAACGAGACCAACTTGGTCCAAAGAAGGCCTACGGATCAAATGGGTGGACGAAGATGGACGAATGAGATGAACATGGTCCAAAGAAGGCCTACGGTTCAAATGGGAGGACGAAGAGGGATGAACGAGATGAACTTGGTACAAAGAAGGCCAACGGATCAAATGGGAGGACGAAGATGGACGAACGAGACGAACTTGGTCCAAAGAATGCCAAAGGATCAAATGGGAGGACGAAGATGGACGAACGAGACGAACTTGTTCCAAACAAGGCCTACGGATCAAATGGGAGGACGAAGATGGACGAACAAGACGAACTTGGTCCAAATAAGGCCTACGGATCAAATGGGAGGACAAAGAGGGACGAACGAGGCAAACATGGTACAAAGAAGGCCAACGGACCAAATGGGAGGACGAAGATGGACAAACGAGACAAACTTGGTCCAAAGAATGCCAACGGATCAAATGGGACGACGAAGAAGGACGAACGAGACGAACTTGAAACAAAGAAGGCCAACGGATCAAATGGGAGGACGAAGATGGAAGAACGAGACGAACTTGGTCCAAAGAAGGCCTACAGATCAAATGGGTGGACGACGATGGACGAACGAGAGGAACATGGTCCAAAGAAGGCCTACGGTTCAAATGGGAGGATTAAGAGGGACGAACGGGATGAAGTTGGTACAAAGTAGGCCAACGGATCAAATGGGAGGACGAAGATGGACGAATGAGACGAACTTGGTCCAAATAAGGCCTACGGATCAAATGGGAGGACAAAGAGGGACGAACGAGTCAAACACGGTACAAAGAATGCCAACGGACCAAATGGGAGGACGAAGATGGACAAACGAGACAAACTTGGTCCAAAGAATGCCAACGGATCAATTGGGAGGACGACCGAGAAGAACTTGGTCCAAAGAAGGCCTACGGATCAAATGGGAGGACGAAGATGGACGAACGAGACGAACTTGGTACAAAGAAGGCCAATGGAACAAATGGGAGGATGAAGAGGAACGAACGAGACGAACTTGGTCCAAAGAAGTCATACGGATCAAATGGGAGGACGAAGACAGACGAATGAGACGAACTTGGTCCAAAGAAAGCCAACGGATCAAATGGGAGGACGAAGAGAGACGAACGAGATGAACTTCATCCAAAGAAGACCTACGGATCAAATGGGTGGACGAAGATGGACGAACGAGACGAACTTGGTCCAATGAAGGCCTACGGTTCAAATGGGGGACGAAGAGGGACGAACGAGACGAAGTTGTTACAAAGGAGGCCAACAGATGAAATGGGAGGACGAAGATGGACGAACGAGACGAACTTGGTCCAAAGAAGGCCTACGGATCGAATGGGTGGATGAAGATGGACGAACGAGAGGAACATGGTCCAAAGAAGGCCTACGGTTCAAATGGGAGGACGAAGAGGGACGAACGGGATGAAGTTGGTACAAAGAAGGCCAACGGATCAAATGGGAGGACAAAGATGCACGAACGAGAGCCTACGGATCAAATGGGAGGACAAAGAGGGACGAACGAGTCAAACATGGTACAAAGAAGGCCAACGGACCAAATGGGAGGACGAAGATGGACGAATGAGACAAACTTGGTCCAAAGAATGCCAACGGATCAAATGGGAGGACGAACGAGATGAACTTGGTCCAAAGAAGGCCTGCGGATCAAATGGGAGGACGAAGATGGACGAACGAGACGAACTTGGTACAAAGAAGGCCAATGGAACAAACGGGACGATGAAGAGGGACGAACGAGACGAACTAGGTCCAAAGAAGGCCTACGGATCAAATGGGAGGACGAAGACAGACGAACGAGACGAACTTGGTCCAAAGAATGCGAACGGATCAAATGGGGGGCGAAGAGGGAGGAACGAGACGAACTTGTTACAAAGAAGGCCAACGGATCAAATGGGAGGACGAAGAGAGACGAACGAGACCAACTTGGTCCAAAGATGGCCTATGGATCAAATGGGTGGACGAAAATGGACGAACGAGACGAACTTGGTCCAAAGAAGGCCTACGGTTCAAATGGGAGGACGAAGAGGGACGAACGAGACGAACTTGGTACAAAGAAGGCCAACGGATCAAATGGGAGGACGAAGAGGGACGAACGAGACGAACTTGGTACAAAGAAGGCCAACGGATCAAATGGGAGGACGAAGATGGACGGACGAGACGAACTTTGTCCAAAGAAGGCCTACGGATCAAATGGGAGGACGAAGAGGGACGGACGGGACGAACAATGTCCAGAGATAGCCAACGGATCAAATGGGAGGACGACGATGGACGAACGAGACGAACTTGGTCCAAGGAATGCCAACGGAACAAATGGGAGGACGAAGATAGACGAACGAGACGAACTTGGCCCAAAGAATGCCCACGGATCAAACGGGAGGACGAAGATGGACAAACGAAATGAACTTGGTACAAAGAAGGCCACTGGAGCAAATGGGTGTACGAAGATGGACAAACGAGACGAGCTTGGTCCAAAGAAGGCCTACGAATCAAATGGAAGGACGAAGAGGGACGAACTTGCTCCAAAGAAGGCATACGGATCAAATGGATGGACGAAGATGGACGAACGAGACCAACTTTGTCCAAAGAAGGTCTACGGTTCAAATGGGTGGAGGAAGAGGGACGAACGAGACGAACTAGGTCCAAGGTAGGCCTACGGATCAAATGGGTGGACGAAGATGGACGAACGAGACCAACTTGGTCCAAAGAAGGCCTACGGTTCAAATGGGTGGACGAAGAGGGACGAACGAGTCGAACTTGGTACAAAGAAGGCCAACGGAACAAATGGGAGGACAAAGATGGACGAACGAGACGAACTTGGTCCAAGGAATGCCAACGGAACAAATGGGAGGACGAAGAGGGACAAACGAGACGAACTTGGTACAAAGAAGGCCTACGGATCAAATGGCAAGATGAAGATGGACGAACGAGATCAACTTTGTCCAAAGAAGGCCTACGAATCAAATGGAAGGACGAAGATGGACGAACGAGACGAACTTGGTCCAAAGAATGGCCACGGATCAAACGGGAGGACGAAGATGGACGAACGAAATGAACTTGGTACAAAGAAGGCCACTGGAGCAAATGGGTGTACGAAGATGGACAAACGAGACGAACTTGGTCCAAAGAAGGCCTACGAATCAAATGGAAGGACAAAGAGGGACGAACTTGCTCCAAAGAAGGCATACGGATCAAATGGATGGACGAAGATGGACGAACGAGACCAACTTTGTCCAAAGAAGGTCTACGGTTCAAATGGGTGGATGAAGAGGGACGAACGAGACGAACTAGGTCCAAGGTAGGCCTACGGATCAAATGGGTGGACGAAGGTGGACGAACGAGACCAACTTGGTCCAAAGAAGGCCTACGGTTCAAATGGGTGGACGAAGAGGGACGAACGAGTCGAACTTGGTACAAAGAAGGCCAACGGAACAAATGGGAGGGCAAAGATGGGCGAACGAGACGAACTTGGTCCAAAGAATGCCAACGGATCAAATGGGAGGACGAAGAAGGACGAACGAGACGAACTTGAAACAAAGAAGGCCAACGGATCAAATGGGAGGACAAAGATGGAAGAACGAGACGAACTTGGTCCAAAGAAGGCCTACAGATCAAATGGGTGGACGACGATGGACGAACGAGAGGAACATGGTCCAAAGAAGGCCTACGGTTCAAATGGGAGGACGAAGAGGGACGAACGGGATGAAGTTGGTACAAAGTAGGCCAACGGATCAAATGGGAGGACGAAGATGGACGAACGAGACGAACATGGTCCAAATAAGGCCTACGGATCAAATAGGAAGACAAAGAGGGACGAACTAGTCAAACATGGTACAAAGAAGGCCAACGGACCAAATGGGAGGACGAAGATGGACAAACGAGACAAACTTGGTCCAAAGAATGCCAACGGATCAAATGGGAGGACGACCGAGAAGAACTTGGTCCAAAGAAGGCCTACGGATCAAATGGGAGGACGAAGATGGACGAACGAGACGAACTTGATACAAAGAAGGCCAATGGAACAAATGGGAGGATGAAGAGGATTGAACGAGACGAACTTGGTCCAAAGAAGGCCTACGGATCAAATGGGACGACGAAGACAGACGAACGAGACGAACTTGGTCCAAAGAAAGCCAATGGATCAAATGGGAGGACGAAGAGAGACGAACGAGATGAACTTCGTCCAAAGAAGACCTACGGATCAAATGGGTGGACGAAGATGGACGAACGAGACGAACTTGGTACAAAGAAGGCCTTCGGATCAAATGGCAAGATGAAGATGGACGAACGAGATCAACTTTGTCCAAAGAAGGCCTACGAATCAAATGGAAGGACGAAGATAGACGAACGAGACGAACTTGGTCCAAAGAATGCCCACGGATCAAACGGGAGGACGAAGATGGACAAACGAAAAGAACTTGGTACAAAGAAGGCCACTGGAGCAAATGGGTGTACGAAGACGGACAAACGAGACGAACTTGGTCCAAAGAAGGCCTACGAATCAAATGGAAGGACGAAGAGGGACGAACTTGCTCCAAAGAAGGCATACGGATCAAATGGATGGACGAAGATGGACGAACGAGACCAACTTTGTCCAAAGAAGGTCTACGCTTCAAATGGGTGGATGAAGAGGGACGAACGAGACGAACTAGGTCCAAGGTAGGCCTACGGATCAAATGGGTGGACGAAGATGGACGAACGAGACCAACTTGGTCCAAAGAAGGCCTACGGTTCAAATGGGTGGACGAAGAGGGACGAACGAGTCGAACTTGGTACAAAGAAGGCCAACGGAACAAATGGGAGGACAAAGATGGACGAACGAGACGAACTTGGTCCAAGGAATGCCAACGGAACAAATGGGAGGACGAAGAGGGAAAAACGAGACGAACATGGTACAAAGATGGCCTACGGATCAAATGGCAAGATGAAGATGGACGAACGAGATCAACTTTGTCCAAAGAAGGCCTACGAATCAAATCGAAGGACGAAGATGGACGAACGAGACAAACTTGGTCCAAAGAATGGCCACGGATCAAACGGGAGGACGAAGATGGACGAACGAAATGAACTTGGTACAAAGAAGGCCACTGGAGCAAATGGGTGTACGAAGATGGACAAACGAGACGAACTTCGTCCAAAGAAGACCTACGGATCAAATGGGTGGACGAAGATGGACGAACGAGACGAACTTGGTCCAAAGAAGGCCTACGGTTCAAATGGGGGACGAAGAGGGACGAACGAGACGAACTTGTTACAAAGAAGGCCAACGGAACAAATGGGAGGATGAAGAGAGTCGAACAAGACCAACTTGGTCCAAAGAAGGCCTACGGTTCAAATGGGTGGACGAAAATGGACGGACGAGACGAACATGGTCCAAAGAAGGCCAACGGATCAAATGGGAGGACGACGATGGACGAACGAGACGAACGAGACGAACTTGTTCCAAAGAATGCCCACGGATCAAATAGGAGGACAAAGATGGACGAATGAAATGAACTTAGAACAAAGAAGGCCAACGGAACAAATGGGAGTACGAAGATGGACAAACGAGACGAACTTGGTCCAAAGAAGGCCTATGAATCAAATGGAAGGACGAAGAGGGACGAACTTGCTCCAAAGAAGGCCTACGGATCAAATGGGTGGACGAAGATGGACGAGCGAGACCAACTTGGTCCAAAGAAGGCCTACGGTTCAAATGGGTGGACGAAGAGGGACGAACGAGACGAACTAGATCCAAAGTAGGCCTACGGATCAAATGGGTGGACGAAGATGGACGAACGAGAGGAACATGGTGCAAAGAAGGCCTACGGTTCAAATGGGAGGACGAAGAGAGACAAACGAGACGAACTTGGTCCAAAGAAGGCCTACGGTTCAAATGGGAGGACGAAGAGGGACGAACGAGTCGAACATGGTACAAAGAAGGCCAACGGATCAAATGGGAGGACAAAGATGGACGAACGAGACGAACTTGGTCCAAAGAATGCCAACGGATCAAATGGGAGGACGAAGAAGGACGAACGAGACAAACTTGAAACAAAGAAGGCCAACGGATCAAATGGGCGGACGAAGATGGACGAACGAGACGAACTTGGTCCAAAGAAGGCCTACGGATCAAATGGGTGGACGAAGATGGACGAACGAGAGGAACGTTGTCCAAAGAAGGCATACGGTTCAAATGGGAGGACGAAGACGGACGAACGGGATGAAGTTGGTACAAAGAAGGCCAACGGATCAAATGGGAGGACGAAGATGGACGAACGAGACGAACTTGGTCCAAATAAGGCCTATGGATCAAATGGGAGGACAAAGAGGGACGAACGAGACGAACTTGTTACAAAGAAGGCCAACGGATCAAATGGGAGGATGAAGAGAGTCGAACTAGACCAACTTGGTCCAAAGAAGGCCTACGGTTCAAATGGGTGGGCGAAAATGGACGGACGAGACGAACTTGGTCCAAAGAAGGCCTACGGATCAAATGGGAGGACGAAGAGGGAGGGACGAGTCGAACATGGTACAAAGAAGGCCAACAGATCAAATGGGAGGAAAAAGATGGACGAACGAGATGAACTTGGTCCAAAGAATGCCAACGGATCAAATGGGAGGACGAAGAAGGACTAACGAGGCGAACTTGAAACAAAGAAGGCCAATGGATCAAATGGGCGGACGAAGATGGACGAACGAGACGAACTTGGTCCAAAGAAGGCCTACGGATCAAATGGGTGGACGAAGATGGACAAATGAGAGGAACGTGGTCCAAAGAAGGCCAACGGATCAAATGGGAGGACGAAGATGGACGAACGAGACGAACTTGGTCCAAATAAGGCCTATGGATCAAATGGGAGGACAAAGAGGGACGAACGAGTCAAACATGGTACAAAGAAGGCCAACGGACCAAATGGGAGGACGAAGATGGATGTACGAGACAAACTTGGTCCAAAGAATGCCTACGGATCAAATGGGAGAACGAAGATGGACGAACGAGACGAACTTGGCACAAAGAAGGCCAATGGAACAAATGGGAGGATGAAGAGGGACGAACGAGACGAACTTGGTCCAAAGAAGGCCTACGGATCAAATGGGAGGACGAAGAGGGACGAACTTGCTCCAAAGAAGGCCTTCGGATCAAATGGGTGGACGAAGATGGACGAACGAGACCAACTTGTTCCAAAGAAGGCCTACGGTTCAAATGGGTGGACGAAGATGGACGAACGAGACGAACTTGGTCCAAATAAGGCCTACGGATCAAATGGGAAGACGAACGAGATGAAATTGGTCCAGAGAAGGCCTACGGATCAAATGGGAGGGCGAAGAAGGACGAACGAGACAAACTCAGTCCAAAGAATGCCAACGGATCAAATGGGAGGACGAAGATGGACGAACGAGACGAACTCGGTCCAAATAAGGCCTACGGATCAAATGGGAAGACGAACGAGATGAAATTGGTCCAGAGAAAGCCTACGGATCAAATGGGAGGGCGAAGAAGGAGGAACGAGACAAACTCAGTCCAAAGAATGCCAACGGATCAAATAGGAGGACAAAGACAGACGAACGAAACGAACATGGTCCAAAGAATGCCAACGGATCAAATGGGAGGATGAAGAGAGACAAACGAGACGAACTTGGTCCAAAGAAGGCCTACAGTTCAAATGGGTGGACGAAGAGGGACGAACGAGTCGAACTTGGTACAAAGAAGGCCAACGGATCAAATGGGAGGACAAAGATGGACGAACGAGACGAACTTGGTCCAAAGAATGCCAACGGATCAAATGGGACGATGAAGAGGGACAAACGAGACGAACTTGAAACAAACAAGGCCAACGGATCAAATGGGAGGACGAAGATGGACGAACGAGACGAACTTGGTCCAAAGAAGGCCTACGGATCAAATGGGTGGACGAAGATGGACGAACGAGAGGAACATGGTCCAAAGAAGGCCTACGGTTCAAATGCGAGGACGAAGAGGGACAAACTTGCTCCAAAGAAGGCCTACGGATCGAATGGGTGGACGAAGATGGTCGAAAGAGACCATCTTGGTCCAAAGAAGGCCTACGGTTCAAATGGGTGGACGAAGAGGGACGAACGAGGCGAACTAGGTCCAAAGTAGGCCTACGGATCAAATGGGTGGACGAAGATGGACGAACGAGATGAACATGGTCCAAAGAAGGCCTACGGTTCAAATGGGAGGACGAAGAGAGACGAACGAGATGAACTTGGTCCAAAGAAGGCCTACGGTTTAAATGGGAGGACGAAGAGCGACGAACGAGTCGAACTTGGTACAAAGAAGGCCATCGGATCAAATGGGAGGACGAAGATGGACGAACGAGACGAACATGACGAACATGGTCCAAAGAATGCCAACGGATCAAATGGGAGGACGAAGAAGGACGAACGAGACGAACTTGAAACAAAGAAGGCCAACAGATCAAATGGGAGGACGAAGATGGACGAACGAGACGAACTTGGTCCAAAGAAGACCTATGGTTCAAATAGGAGGACGAAGACGGACGAACGGGATGAAGTTGGTACAAAGAAGGCCAACGGATCAAATGGGAGGACGAAGATGGACGAACGAGACGAACTTGGTCCAAATAAGGCCTATGGATCAAATGGGAAGACAAAGAGGGACGAACGAGTCAAAGATGGTACAAAGAAGGCCAACGGACCAAATGGGAGGTCGAAGATGGACGAACGAAACAAACTTGGTCCAAAGAATGCCAACGGATCAAATGGGAGGACGAACGAGATGAACTTGGTCCAAAGAAGGCCTACGGATCAAATGGGAGGACGAAGATGGACGAACGAGACGAACTTGGTACAAAGAAGGCCAATGGATCAAATGGGAGGATGAAGAGGGACGAACGAGACGAACTTGGTCCAAAGAAGGCCTACGGATAAAATGGGAGGACGAAGACAGACGAACGAGATGAACTTGGTCCAAAGAATGCCAATGGATCAAATGGGAGGACAAAGAGAGACGAACGACATGAACTTCGTCCAAAGAAGACCTACGGATCAAATGGGTGGACGAAGATGGACGAACGAGACGAACTTGGTCCAAAAAAGGCCTGCGGTTCAAGTGGGGGACGAAGAGGGAGGAACGAGACGAACTTGTTACAAAGAAGGCCAACGGATCAAATGGGAGGACGAAGAGAGACGAACGAGACCAACTTGGTACAAAGAAGGCCTATGGATCAAATGGGTGGAAGAAAATGGACGAACGAGACGAACTTGGTCCAAAGAAGGCCTACGGTTCAAATGGGAGGATGAAGAGGGACGAACGAGGCGCACTTGGTACAAAGAAGGCCAACGGATCAAGTGGGAGGACGAAGATGGACGGACGAGACGAACTTGGTCCAAAGAAGGCCTACGGATCAAATGTGAGGACGAAGAGGGACGGACGAGACGAACAATGTCCAAAGATGGCAAACGGATCAAATGGGAGGACGACGATGGACGAACGAGACGAACTTGGTCCATGGAATGTCAACGAAACAAATGGGAGGACGAAGATGGATGAACGAGATGAACTAGGACCAAAGTAGGCCTACGGGTCAAATGGGAGGACGAAGAGGGACGAACAAGATGAACTTGGTACAAAGAAGGCCTACGGCTCAAATGGGAGGACGAAGATGGACGAACGAGATCAACTACGTCCAAAGAAGGCCTACGAATCAAATGGAAGGACGAAGAGGGACGAACTTGCTCCAAAGAAGGCCTACGGATCAAATGGGAGGACGAAGATGGACGAACGAGACGAACTTGATACATAGAAGGCCAATGGAACAAATGGGTGGATGAAGAGGGACGAACGAGACGAACTTGGTCCAAAGAAGGCCTACGGATCAAATGGGAGGACGAAGACAGACGAACGAGACGAACTTGGTCCAAAGAATGCCAACGGATCAAATGGGAGGACGATGAGAGACGAACGAGATGAACTTCGTCCAAAGAAGACCTACGGTTCAAATGGGTGGACGAAAATGGACGAACGAGACGAACTTGGTCCAAAGAAGGCCTACGGTTCAAATGGGAGGACGAACGAGACGAACTTGGTACAAAGAAGGCCAACGGATCAAATGGGAGGACGAAGAGGGACGGATGAGACGAACAATGTCCAAAGATGGCCAACGGATCAAATGGGAGGACGACGATGGACGAATGAGACGATCTTGGTCCAAGGAATGCCAACGGAACAAATGGGAGGACGAAGATGGATGAACGAGAGGAACTTGGACCAAAGAAGGCCTACGGGTCAAATGGGAGGACGACGAGGGACGAACGAGACGAACTTGGTACAAAGAAGGCCTACGGATCAAATGGGAGGACGAAGATGGACGAACGAGATCAACTTTGTCCAAAGAAGGCCTACGAATCAAATGGAAGGATGAAGATGGACGAACGAGACGAACTTGGTCCAAAGAATGCCCACGGATCAAACAGGAGGACAAAGATGGACGAACGAAATGAACTTAGTACAAAGAAGGCCAACGGAACAAATGGGAGTACGAAGATGGACAAACGAGACGAACTTGGTACAAAGAAGGCCTACGAATCAAATGGAAGGACGAAGAGGGACGAACTTGCTCCAAAGAAGGCCTACGGATCAAATGGGTGGACGAAGATGGACGAACGAGATGAACATGGTCCAAAGAAGGCCTACGGTTCAAATGGGAGGACGAAGGGAGACAAACGAGACGAACTTGGTCCAAAGAAGGCCTACGGTTCAAATGGGAGGACGAAGAGGGACGAACGAGTCGAACATGGTACAAAAAAGGCCAACGGATCAAATGGGAGGACAAAGATGGACGAACGAGACGAACTTGGTCCAAAGAATGCCAACGGGTCAAATGGGAGGACGAAGAAGGACGAACGAGACGAACTTGAAACAAAGAAGGCCAACGGATCAAATGGGCGGACGAAGATGGACGAACGAGACGAACTTTGTCCAAAGAAGGCCTACGGATCAATTGGGTGGACGAAGATGGACGAACGAGAGGAACGTGGTCCAAAGAAGGCCTACGGTTCAAATGGGAGGAAGAAGACGGACGAACGGGATGAAGTTGGTACAAAGAAGGCCAACGGATCAAATGGGAGGACGAATATGGACGAACGAGAGGAACTTGGTCCAAATAAGGCCTATGGATCAAATGGGAGGACAAAGAGGGACGAACGAGTCAAACATGGTACAAAGAAGGCCAACGGAACAAATGGGAGGGCAAAGATGGACGTACGAGACAAACTTGGTCCAAAGAATGCCAACGGATCAAATGGGAGGACGACGATGGACGAACGAGATGAACATGGTCCAAAGAAGGCCTACGGTTCAAATGGGAGGACGAAGAGAGACGAACGAGATGAACTTGGTCCAAAGAAGGCCTACGGTTCAAATGGGAGGACGAAGAGCGACGAACGAGTCGAACTTGGTACAAAGAAGGCCATCGGATCAAATGGGAGGACGAAGATGGACGAACGAGACGAACATGACGAACATGGTCCAAAGAATGCCAACGGATCAAATGGGAGGACGAAGAAGGACGAACGAGACGAACTTGAAACAAAGAAGGCCAACAGATCAAATGGGAGGACGAAGATGGACGAACGAGACGAACTTGGTCCAAAGAAGACCTATGGTTCAAATAGGAGGACGAAGACGGACGAACGGGATGAAGTTGGTACAAAGAAGGCCAACGGATCAAATGGGAGGACGAAGATGGACGAACGAGACGAACTTGGTCCAAATAAGGCCTATGGATCAA
Source organism: Glycyrrhiza uralensis (assembly GCA_030159175.1). Taxonomy (NCBI): domain Eukaryota; kingdom Viridiplantae; phylum Streptophyta; class Magnoliopsida; order Fabales; family Fabaceae; genus Glycyrrhiza; species Glycyrrhiza uralensis. Next base: position 21,130,883 of record BRZY01000004.1, read on the forward strand.
ATGGGAAGACAAAGAGGGACGAACGAGTCAAAGATGGTACAAAGAAGGCCAACGGACCAAATGGGAGGTCGAAGATGGACGAACGGGACAAACTTGGTCCAAAGAATGCCAACGGATCAAATGGGAGGACGAACGAGATGAACTTGGTCCAAAGAAGGCCTACGGGTCAAATGGGAGGACGAAGATGGACGAACGAGACGAACTTGGTACAAAGAAGGCCAATGGATCAAATGGGAGGATGAAGAGGGACGAACGAGACGAACTTGGTCCAAAGAAGGCCTACGGATAAAATGGGAGGACGAAGACAGACGAACGAGATGAACTTGGTCGAAAGAATGCCAATGGATCAAATGGGAGGATAAAGAGAGACGAACGACATGAACTTCGTCCAAAGAAGACCTACGGATCAAATGGGTGGACGAAGATGGACGAACGAGACGAACTTGGTCCATGGAATGCCAACGAAACAAATGGGAGGACGAAGATGGATGAACGAGATGAACTAGGACCAAAGTAGGCCTACGGGTCAAATGGGAGGACGAAGAGGGACGAACAAGATGAACTTGGTACAAAGAAGGCCTACGGCTCAAATGGGAGGACGAAGATGGACGAACGAGATCAACTACGTCCAAAGAAGGCCTACGAATCAAATGGAAGGACGAAGATGGACGAACGAGACGAACTTTGACCAAAGAATGCCCACGGTTCAAATGGTAGGACGAAGAGGGACGAACGAGATGAACTTGGTACAAAAAAGGGCAACGGATCAAATGGGAGGACGAAGATGGACGAACGAGACGAACTCGGTCCAAAGAAGGCCTACGAATCAAATGGAAGGACGAAGATGGACGAACGAGACGAACTTGATACATAGAAGGCCAATGGAACAAATGGGTGGATGAAGAGGGACGAACGAGACGAACTTGGTCCAAAGAAGGCCTACGGATCAAATGGGAGGACGAAGACAGACGAACGAGACGAACTTGGTCCAAAGAATGCCAACGGATCAAATGGGAGGACGATGAGAGACGAACGAGATGAACTTCGTCCAAAGAAGACCTACGGTTCAAATGGGTGGACGAAAATGGACGAACGAGACGAACTTGGTCCAAAGAAGGCCTACGGTTCAAATGGGAGGACGAACGAGACGAACTTGGTACAAAGAAGGCCAACGGATCAAATGGGAGGACGAAGAGGGACGGACGAAGAGGGATGAACGAGATGAACTAGGTCCAAAGTAGGCGTACGGATCAAATGAGTGGACAAAGATGGACGAACGAGATGAACATGGTCCAAAGAGGTCCCACGGTTCAAATGGGAGGACGAAGAGGGACGAACGAGATGAACTTGGTACAAAGAAGGCCAACAGATCAAATGGGAGGACGAAGATGGACGAACGAGACGAACTTGGTCCAAAAAATGCAAAAGGATCAAATGGGAGGACGAAGATGGACGAACGAGACGAACTTGGTCCAAATAAGGCCTACGGATCAAATGGGAGGACAAAGAGGGACGAACGAGGCAAACATGCTACAAAGAAGGCCAACAGACCAAATGGGAGGGCGAAGATGGACGAACGAGACAAACTCAGTCCAAAGAATGCCAACGGATCAAATGGGAGGACGAACGAGACGAACTTGGTACAAAGAAGGCCAACGGATCAAATGGGAGGACGAAGACAGACGAACGAGACGAACTTGGTCCAAAGAATGCCAACGGATCAAATGGGAGGACGAAGAGAGACGAACGAGACGAACTTGGTCCAAAGAAGGCCTACGGTTCAAATGGGAGGACGAAGAGGGACGAACGAGTTGAACTTGGTACAAAGAAGGCCAACGGATCAAATGGGAGGACAAAGATGGACGAACGAGACGAACTTGGTCAAAAGAATGGCAACGGATCAAATGGGAGGATGAAGAGGGACGAACGAGACGAACTTGAAACAAAGAAGGCCAACGGATGAAATGGGAGGACGAAGATGGACGAACGAGACGACTTGGTCCAAAGAAGACCTACGGATCAAATGGGTGGACGAAGATGGACGAACGAGAGGAACATGGTCCAAAGAATGCCAACGGATCAAATGGGAGGATGAAGAGGGATGAACGAGACGAACTTGAAACAAAGAAGGCCAACGGATCAAATGGGAGAACGAAGAAGGACGAACGAGACGAACTTGATCCAAAGAAGGCCTACGGATCAAATGGGTGGACGAAGATGGACGAACGAGAGGAACATGGTCCAAAGAAGGCCTACGGTTCAAATGGGAGGACGAAGAGGGACGAACTTGCTCCAAAGAAGGCCTACGGATCAAATGGGTGGACGAAGATGGACGAACGACACCAACTTGGTCCAAAGAAGGCCTACGGTTCAAATGGGTGGACGAAGAGGGACGAACGAGATGAACTAGGTCCAAAGAAGGCCTACGGTTCAAATGGGAGGACAAAGATGGACGAACGAGACGAACTTGGTCGAAAGAATGCCAACGGATCAAATGGGAGGACGAAGAAGGACGAACGAGACGAACTTGAAACAAAGAAGGCCAACGGATCAAATGGGAGGACGAAGATGGACGAACTTGCTCCAAAGAAGGCCTACGGATCTAATGGGTGGAGGAAGATGGACGAACGAGACGAACTTGGTCCAAAGAACGCCTACGGTTCAAGTGGGGGACGAAGAGGGACGAACGAGACGAACTTGTTACAAAGAAGGCCAACGAATCAAATGGGAGGACGAAGAGAGACGAACGAGACCAACTTGGTCCAAAGAAGGCCTACGGATCAAATGGGTGGACGAAGATGGACAAACGAGAGGAACATGGTCCAAAGAAGGCCTACGGTTCAAATGGGAGGACGAAGAGGGACGAACGGGATGAAGTTGGTAGAAAGAAGGCCAACGGATCAAATGGGAGGACGAAGATGGACGAACGAGACGAACTTGGTCCAAATAAGGCCTACGGTTCAAATGGGAGGACGAAGAGGTACGAACGAGTCGAACTTGGTACAAAGAAGGCCAACGGATCAAATGGGAGGATAAAGATGGACGAACGAGATGAACTTGGTCCAAAGAATGCCAACGGATCAAATGGGAGGACGAAGAGGGACGAACTTGAAACAAAGAAGGCCAACGGATCAAATGGGAGGACGAAGATGGACGAACTTGCTCCAAAGAAGGCCTACGGATCTAATGGGTGGAGGAAGATGGACGAACGAGACGAACTTGGTCCAAAGAACGCCTACGGTTCAAGTGGGGGACGAAGAGGGACGAACGAGACGAACTTGTTACAAAGAAGGCCAACGAATCAAATGGGAGGACGAAGAGAGACGAACGAGACCAACTTGGTCCAAAGAAGGCCTACGGATCAAATGGGTGGACGAAGATGGACAAACGAGAGGAACATGGTCCAAAGAAGGCCTACGGTTCAAATGGGAGGACGAAGAGGGACGAACGGGATGAAGTTGGTAGAAAGAAGGCCAACGGATCAAATGGGAGGACGAAGATGGACGAACGAGACGAACTTGGTCCAAATAAGGCCTACGGTTCAAATGGGAGGACGAAGAGGTACGAACGAGTCGAACTTGGTACAAAGAAGGCCAACGGATCAAATGGGAGGATAAAGATGGACGAACGAGATGAACTTGGTCCAAAGAATGCCAACGGATCAAATGGGAGGACGAAGAGGGACGAACTTGAAACAAAGAAGGCCAACGGATCAAATGGGAGGACGAAGATGGACGAACGAGACGAACATGGTACAAAGAAGGCCAAGGGAACAAATGGGAGGACGAAGACAGACGAACGAGACGAACTTGGTCCAAAGAATGCCAACGGATCAAATGGGAGGATAAAGAGAGACGAACGACATGAACTTCGTCCAAAGAAGACCTACGGATCAAATGGGTGGACGAAGATGGACGAACAAGACGAACTTGGTCCAAAGAAGGCCTACGGTTCAAATGGGGGACGAAGAGGGACGAACGCGACGAACTTGTTACAAAGAAGGCCAACGGATCAAATGGGAGGATGAAGAGAGTCGAACGAGACCAACTTGGTCCAAAGAAGGCCTACGGTTCAAATGGGTGGACGAAAATGGACGAACGAGACGAACTTGGTCCAAAGAAGGCCTACGGTTCAAATGGGAGGACGAACGAGACGAACTTGGTACAAAGAAGGCCAACGGATCAAATGGGAGGACGAAGAGGGACGGACGAAACGAACAATGTCCAAAGATGGCCAACGGATCAAATGGGAGGACGACGATGGACGAACGAGACGATCTTGGTCCAAGGAGTTCCAACGGAACAAATGGGAGGACGAAGATGGATGAACGAGACGAACTTAGTCCAAAGTAGGACTACGGGTCAAATGGGAGGACGAAGAGGGACGAACGAGACGAACTTGGTACAAAGAAGGCCTACGGATCAAATGGGAGGACGAAGATGGACGAACGAGATCAAGTTTGTCCAAAGAAGGCCTATGAATCAAATGGAAGGACTAAGATGGACGAACGAGACGAACTTGGTCCAAAGAATTCCCACGGATCAAACAGGAGGACAAAGATGGACGAACGAAATGAACTTAGTACAAAGAAGGCCAACGGAACAAATGGGAGTACGAAGATGGACAAACGAGACGAACTTGGTACAAAGAAGGCCTACGAATCAAATGGAAGGACGAAGAGGGACGAACATGCTCCAAAGAAGGCCTACAGATCAAATGGGTGGACGAAGATGGACGAACGAGATGAACTTGGTCCAAAGAAGGCCTACAGATCAAATGGGTGGACGAAGATGGACGAACGAGAGGAACATGGTCCAAAGAAGGCCTACGGTTCAAATGGGAGGACGAAGAGGGACGAACTTGCTCCAAAGAAGGCCTACGGATCAAATGGGTGGACGAAGATGGACGAACGACACCAACTTGGTCCAAAGAAGGCCTACGGTTCAAATGGGTGGACGAAGAGGGACGAACGAGATGAACTAGGTCCAAAGTAGGCCTACGGATCAAATGGGTGGACGAAGATGGACGAAGCAGATGAACATGGTCCAAAGAAGGCCTACGGTTCAAATGGGAGGACAAAGATGGACGAACGAGACGAACTTGGTCGAAAGAATGCCAACGGATCAAATGGGAGGACGAAGAAGGACGAACGAGACGAACTTGAAACAAAGAAGGCCAACGGATCAAATGGGAGGACGAAGATGGACGAATTTGCTCCAAAGAAGGCCTACGGATCAAATGGGTGGACGAAGATGGACGAACGAGACGAACTTGGTCCAAAGAACGCCTACGGTTCAAGTGGGGGACGAAGAGGGACGAACGAGACGAACTTGTTACAAAGAAGGCCAACGAATCAAATGGGAGGACGAAGAGAGACGAACGAGACCAACTTGGTCCAAAGAAGGCCTACGGATCAAATGGGTGGACGAAGATGGACAAACGAGAGGAACATGGTCCAAAGAAGGCCTACGGTTCAAATGGGAGGATGAAGAGGGACGAACGGGATGAAGTTGGTAGAAAGAAGGCCAACGGATCAAATGGGAGGACGAAGATGGACGAACGAGACGAACTTGGTCCAAATAAGGCCTACGGTTCAAATGGGAGGACGAAGAGGGACGAACGAGTCGAACTTGGTACAAAGAAGGCCAACGGATCAAATGGGAGGACGAACGAGATGAACTTGGTCCAAAGAAGGCGTACGGATCAAATGGGAGGACGAAGATGGACGAACGAGACGAATTTGGTACAACGGAGGCCAATGGAACAAATGGGAGGACGAAGAGGGACGAACGAGACGAACTTGGTCCAAAGAAGGCCTACGGATCAAATGAGAGGACGAAGGCAGACGAACGAGACGAACTTGGTCCAAAGAATGCCAACGGATCAAATGGGAGGACGAAGACGGACGAACGAGACGAACTTGGTCCAAAGAAGGCCTACGGTTCAAATGGGTGGACGAAGAGGGACGAACGAGACGAACTTGGTACAAAGAAGGCCACCGGATCAAATGAGAGGACGAAGAGAGACGAACTTGGTCCAAAGAATGCCAACGCATCAAATGGGAGGACGAACACGGACGAACGAGACGAACTTGGTCCAAATAAGGCCTATGGATCAAATTGGAGGACAAAGAGGGACAAACGAGGCCAACTTCGCACAAAGAAGGCCAACGGACCAAATGGGAGGACGAAGATGGACGAACGAGACAAACTCAGTCCAAAGAATGCCAACGGATCAAATGGGAGGACGAAGATGGACGAACGAGATGAACATGGTCCAAAGAAGGCCTACGGTTCAAATGGGTGGACGAAGAGGGACGTACGAGACGAACTTGGTACAAAGAAGACCAACGGATCAAAGGGGAGGACGACGATGGACGAACGAGACGTACTTGGTCCAAAGAATGCCAACGGATCAAATGGGAGGACGAAGATGGAAGAACGAGACGAACTTGGTCCAAATAAGGCCTACGGATCAAATGGGAGGACAAAGAGGGACGAACGAGGCAAACATGGTACAAAGAAGGCCAACGGACCAAATGGGAGATCGAAGATGGACGAACGAGACAAACTCAGTCCAAAGAATGCCAACAGATCAAAAGGGAGGACGAACGAGATGAACTTGGTCCAAAGAAGGCCTACGGATCAAATGGGAGGACGAAGATGGACGAACGAGACGAACTTGGTACAAAGAAGGCCTACGGATCAAATGGGAGGGCGAAGACAGACGAACGAGACGAACTTGGTCCAAAGAATGCCAACGGATCAAATGGGAGGACGAAGAGGGACGAACTTGAAACAAAGAAGGCCAACGGATCAAATGGGAGGACGAAGATGGACGAACGAGACGAACATGGTACAAAGAAGGCCAAGGGAACAAATGGGAGGACGAAGACAGACGAACGAGACGAACTTGGTCCAAAGAATGCCAACGGATCAAATGGGAGGATAAAGAGAGACGAACGACATGAACTTCGTCCAAAGAAGACCTACGGATCAAATGGGTGGACGAAGATGGACGAACGAGACGAACTTGGTCCAAAGAAGGCCTACGGTTCAAATGGGGGACGAAGAGGGACGAACGCGATGAACTTGTTACAAAGAAGGCCAACGGATCAAATGGGAGGATGAAGAGAGTCGAACGAGACCAACTTGGTCCAAAGAAGGCCTACGGTTCAAATGGGTGGACGAAAATGGACGAACGAGACGAACTTGGTCCAAAGAAGGCCTACGGTTCAAATGGGAGGACGAACGAGACGAACTTGGTACAAAGAAGGCCAACGGATCAAATGGGAGGACGAAGAGGGACGGACGAAACGAACAATGTCCAAAGATGGCCAACGGATCAAATGGGAGGACGACGATGGACGAACGAGACGATCTTGGTCCAAGGAGTTCCAACGGAACAAATGGGAGGACGAAGATGGATGAACGAGACGAACTTAGTCCAAAGTAGGACTACGGGTCAAATGGGAGGACGAAGAGGGACGAACGAGACGAACTTGGTACAAAGAAGGCCTACGGATCAAATGGGAGGACGAAGATGGACGAACGAGATCAAGTTTGTCCAAAGAAGGCCTATGAATCAAATGGAAGGACTAAGATGGACGAACGAGACGAACTTGGTCCAAAGAATTCCCACGGATCAAACAGGAGGACAAAGATGGACGAACGAAATGAACTTAGTACAAAGAAGGCCAACGGAACAAATGGGAGTACGAAGATGGACAAACGAGACGAACTTGGTACAAAGAAGGCCTACGAATCAAATGGAAGGACGAAGAGGGACGAACATGCTCCAAAGAAGGCCTACAGATCAAATGGGTGGACGAAGATGGACGAACGAGATGAACTTGGTCCAAAGAAGGCCTACGGATCAATTGGGTGGACGAAGATGGACGAACGAGAGGAACGTGGTCCAAAGAAGGCCTACGGTTCAAATGGGAGGAAGAAGACGGACGAACGGGATGAAGTTGGTACAAAGAAGGCCAGCGGATCAAATGGGAGGACGAAGATGGACGAACGAGAGGAACTTGGTCCAAATAAGGCCTATGGATCAAATGGGCGGACAAAGAGGGACGAACGAGTCAAACATGGTACAAAGAAGGCCAACGGACCAAATGGGAGGACAAAGATGGACGTACGAGACAAACTTGGGCCAAAGAATGCCAACGGATCAAATGGGAGGACAAACGAGATGAACTTGGTCCAAAGAAGGCCTACGGTTCAAATGGTTGGACGAAGAGGGACGAACGAGACGAACTAGGTCCAAAGTAGGCCTACGGATCAAATGGGTGGACAAAAATGGACGAATGAGATGAATATGGTCCAAAGAAGGCCCACGGTTCAAATGGGAGGACAAAGATGGACGAACGAAATGAACATAGTACAAAGAAGGCCAACGGAACAAATGGGAGTACGAAGATGGACAAACGAGACGAACTTGGTACAAAGAAGGCCTACGAATCAAATGGAAGGACGAAGAGGGACGAACTTGCTCCAAAGAAGGCCTACGGATCAAATGGGTGGACGAAGATGGACGAACGAGATGAACATGGTCCAAAGAAAGCCTACGGTTCAAATGGGAGGACGAAGAGAGACAAACGAGACGAACTTGGTCCAAAGAAGGCCTACGGTTCAAATAGGAGGACGAAGAGGGACGAACGAGTCGAACATGGTACAAAGAAGGCCAACGGATCAAATGGGAGGACAAAGATGGACGAACGAGACGAACTTGGTCCAAAGAATGCCAACGGATCAAATGGCAGGACGAAGAAAGACGAACGAAACGAACTTGAAACAAAGAAGGCCAACGGATCAAATGGGCGGACGAAGATGGACGAACGAGACGAACTTGGTCCAAAGAAGGCCTACGGATCAATTGGGTGGACGAAGATGGACGAACGAGAGGAACGTGGTCCAAAGAAGGCCTACGGTTCAAATGGGAGGAAGAAGACGGACGAACGGGATGAAGTTGGTACAAAGAAGGCCAACGGATCAAATGGGAGGACGAAGATGGACGAACGAGACGAACTTGGTCCAAATAAGGCCTATGGATCAAATGGGAGGACAAAAAGGGACAAACGAGTCAAACATGGTACAATGAAGGCCAACGGACCAAATGGGAGGACAAAGATGGACGTACGACACAAACTTGGTCCAAAGATTGCCAACGGATCAAATGGGAGGACGAACGAGATAAACTTGGTCCAAAGAAGGCCTACGTATCAAATGGGAGGACAAAGATGGACGAACGAGACGAACTTGGTACAAAGAAGGCGAATGGAACAAATGGGAGGATGAAGAGGGACGAACGAGACGAACTTGGTCCAAAGAAGGCCTACGGATCAAATGGGAGGACGAAGAGCGACGAACTTGCTCCAAAGAAGGCCTACGGATCAAATGGGTGGACGAAGATGGACGAACGAGACGAACTTGGTCCAAAGAAGGCCTACGGTTCAAGTGGGGGACGAAGAGGGACGAACGAGATGAACTTGTTACAAAGAAGGCCAACGCATCAAATGGGAGCACGAAGAGAGACGAACGAGTCCAACTTGGTCCAAAGAAGGCCTACGGTTCAAATGGGTGGACGAAAATGGACGAACGAGACGAACTTGGTCCAAAGAAGGCCTACGGTTCAAATGGGAGGACGAAGAGGGACGAACGAGGCGAACTTGGTACAAAGAACGCCAACGGATCAAATGGGAGGACGAAGATGGACGGACGAGACGAACTTGGTCCAAAGAAGGTCTACGGATCAAATGGGAGGACGAAGACGGACGGACGAGACGAACAACGTCAAAAGATGGCCAACGGATCAAATGGGAGGACGACGATGGACGAACGAGACGAACTTGGTCCAAGGAATGCCAACGGAACAAATGGGAGGACGAAGATGGATGAACGAGACGAACTTGGTCCAAAGTAGGCCTACGGGTCAAATGGGATGACAAAGAGGGACAAACGAGACGAACTTGGTACAAAGAAGGCCTACGGATCAAATGGGAGGACGAAGATGGACGAACGAGATCAACTATGTCCAAAGAAGTCCTACGAATCAAATGGAAGGACGAAGATGGATGAACGAGACGAACTTGGACCAAAGAATGCCCACGGATCAAACGGGAGGACGAAGATGGACGAACGAAATGAACTTGGTACAAAGAAGGCTAACGGAACAAATGGGAGTACGAAGATAGACAAACGAGACGAACTTGGTCCAAATAAGGCCTATGGATCAAATGGGAGGACAAAAAGGGACAAACGAGTCAAACATGGTACAATGAAGGCCAACGGACCAAATGGGAGGACAAAGATGGACGTACGACACAAACTTGGTCCAAAGATTGCCAACGGATCAAATGGGAGGACGAACGAGATAAACTTGGTCCAAAGAAGGCCTACGTATCAAATGGGAGGACAAAGATGGACGAACGAGACGAACTTGGTACAAAGAAGGCGAATGGAACAAATGGGAGGATGAAGAGGGACGAACGAGACGAACTTGGTCCAAAGAAGGCCTACGGATCAAATGGGAGGACGAAAAGCGACGAACTTGCTCCAAAGAAGGCCTACGGATCAAATGGGTGGACGAAGATGGACGAACGAGACGAACTTGGTCCAAAGAAGGCCTACGGTTCAAGTGGGGGACGAAGAGGGACGAACGAGATGAACTTGTTACAAAGAAGGCCAACGCATCAAATGGGAGGACGAAGAGAGACGAACGAGACCAACTTGGTCCAAAGAAGGCCTACGGTTCAAATGGGTGGACGAAAATGGACGAACGAGACGAACTTGGTCCAAAGAAGGCCTACGGTTCAAATGGGAGGACGAAGAGGGACGAACGAGGCGAACTTGGTACAAAGAACGCCAACGGATCAAATGGGAGGACGAAGATGGACGGACGAGACGAACTTGGTCCAAAGAAGGTCTACGGATCAAATGGGAGGACGAAGAAGGACGGACGAGACGAACAATGTCCAAAGATGGCCAACGGATCAAATGGGAGGACGACGATGGACGAACGAGACGAACTTGGTCCAAGGAATGCCAACGGAACAAATGGGAGGACGAAGATGGATGAACGAGACGAACTTGGTCTAAAGTAGGCCTACGGGTCAAATGGGATGACAAAGAGGGACAAACGAGACGAACTTGGTACAAAGAAGGCCTACGGATCAAATGGGAGGACGAAGATGGACGAACGAGATCAACTATGTCCAAAGAAGTCCTACGAATCAAATGGAAGGACGAAGATGGATGAACGAGACGAACTTGGACCAAAGAATGCCCACGGATCAAATGGGAGGACGAAGATGGATGAACGAGACGAACTTGGTCCAAAGTAGGCCTACGGGTCAAATGGGATGACAAAGAGGGACAAACGAGACGAACTTGGTACAAAGAAGGCTAACGGAACAAATGGGAGTACGAAGATAGACAAACGAGACGAACTTGGTCCAAAGAAGGCCTACGAATCAAATGGAAGGACGAAGAGGGACGAACTTGCTCCAAAGAAGGCCAACGGATCAAATGGGTGGACGAAGATGGACGAACGAGACCAACTTGGTCCAAAGAAGGCCTACGGTTCAAATGGTTGGACGAAGAGGGACGAACGAGACGAACTAGGTCCAAAGTAGGCCTACGGATCAAATGGGTGGAAAAAAATGGACGAATGAGATGAATATGGTCCAAAGAAGGCCCACGGTTCAAATGGGAGGACAAAGATGGACGAACGAAATGAACTTAGTACAAAGAAGGCCAACGGAACAAATGGGAGTACGAAGATGGACAAACGAGAAGAACTTGGTACAAAGAAGGCCTACGAATCAAATGGAAGGACGAAGAGGGACGAACTTGCTCCAAAGAAGGCCTACGGATCAAATGGGTGGACGAAGATGGACGAACAAGATGAACATGGTCCAAAGAAAGCCTACGGTTCAAATGGGAGGACGAAGAGAGACAAACGAGACGAACTTGGTCCAAAGAAGGCCTACGGTTCAAATAGGAGGACGAAGAGGGACGAACGAGTCGAACATGGTACAAAGAAGGCCAACGGATCAAATGGGAGGACGAAGATGGACGAACGAGACGAACTTGGTCCAAAGAAGGCCTACGGATCAATTGGGTGGACGAAGATGGACGAACGAGAGGAACGTGGTCCAAAGAAGGCCTACGGTTCAAATGGGAGGAAGAAGACGGACGAACGGGATGAAGTTGGTACAAAGAAGGCCAACGGATCAAATGGGAGGACGAAGATGGACGAACGAGACGAACTTGGTCCAAATAAGGCCTATGGATCAAATGGGAGGACGAAGATGGACGAACGAGACGAACTTGGTCCAAATAAGGCCTATGGATCAAATGGGAGGACAAAAAGGGACGAACGAGTCAAACATGGTACAAAGAAGGCCAACAGACCAAATGGGAGGACAAAGATGGACGTACGAGACAAACTTGGTCCAAAGATTGCCAACGGATCAAATGGGAGGACGAACGAGATAAACTTGGTCCAAAGAAGGCCTACGTATCAAATGGGAGGACAAAGATGGACGAACGAGACGAACTTGGTACAAAGAAGGCGAATGGAACAAATGGGAGGATGAAGAGGGACGAACGAGACGAACTTGGTCCAAAGAAGGCCTACGGATCAAATGGGAGGACGAACGAGATGAACTTGGTCCAAAGAAGGCCTACGGATCAAATGGGAGGACGAAGATGGACGCACTAGACGAACTTGGTACAAAGAAGGCCAATGGAACAAATGGGAGGATGAAGAGGGACGAACGAGACGAACTTGGTCCAAAGAAGGCCTACGGATCAAATGGGAGGACGAAGACAGACGAACGAGACGAACTTGGTCCAAAGAATGCCAACGGATCAAATGGGAGGATGAAGAGAGACGAACGACATGAACTTCGTCCAAAGAAGACCTAAGGATCAAATGGGTGGACGAAGATGGACGAACGAGACGAACTTAGTCCAAAGAAGGCCTACGGTTCAAGTGGGGGACGAAGAGGGACGAACGAGACGAACTTGTTACAAAGAAGGCCAACGGATCAAATGGGAGGACGAAGAGAGAGGAACGAGACCAACTTGGTCCAAAGAAGGCCTACGGTTCAAATGGGAGGACGAAGAGGGACGAACGAGGCGAACTTGGTCCAAAGAAGGCCTACGGATCAAATGGGAGGACGAAGATGGACGAACGAGAGGAACATGGTCCAAAGAAGGCCTACGGTTCAAATGGGAGGACGAAGAGGGATGAACGAGGCGAACTTTGTACAAAGAAGGCCAATGGATCAAATTGGAGGACGAAAATGGACGGACGAGACGAACTTGGTCCAAAGAAGGCCTACGGATCAAATGGGTGGACGAAGATGGACGAACGAGAGGAACATGGTCCAAAGAAGGCCTATGGTTCAAATGGGAGGACGAAGAGGGACGAACGGAATGAACTTGGTACAAAGAAGGCCAACGGATCAAATGGGTGGACGAAGATGGACGAATGAGACGAAATTGGTCGAAATCAGGCCTACGGATCAAATGGGAGGACAAAGAGGGACGAACGAGGCAAACATGGCACAAAGAAGGCCAACGGACCAAATGGGAGGACGAAGATGGACGAACGAGACAAACTTGGTCCAAAGAATGCCAATGGATCAAATGGGGGGACGAACGAGATGAACTTGGTCCAAAGAATGCCTATGGATCAAATGGGAGGACGAATATGGACGAACGAGACGAACATGGTACAAAGAAGGCCAATGGAACAAATGGGAGGACGAAGAGGGACGAACGAGACGAACTTGTTACAAAGAAGGCCAACGGATCAAATGGGAGGACGAAGAGAGAGGAACGAGACCAACTTGGTCCAAAGAAGGCCTACGGTTCAAATGGGAGGACGAAGAGGGACGAACGAGGCGAACTTGGTCCAAAGAAGGCCTACGGATCAAATGGGAGGACGAAGATGGACGAACGAGAGGAACATGGTCCAAAGAAGGCCTACGGTTCAAATGGGAGGACGAAGAGGGATGAACGAGGCGAACTTTGTACAAAGAAGGCCAATGGATCAAATTGGAGGACGAAAATGGACGGACGAGACGAACTTGGTCCAAAGAAGGCCTACGGATCAAATGGGTGGACGAAGATGGACGAACGAAAGGAACATGGTCCAATGAACGCCTATGGTTCAAATGGGAGGACGAAGAGGGACGAACGGAATGAACTTGGTACAAAGAAGGCCAACGGATCAAATGGGTGGACGAAGATGGACGAATGAGACGAAATTGGTCCAAATAAGGCCTACGGATCAAATGGGAGGACAAAGAGGGACGAACGAGGCAAACATGGTACAAAGAATGCCAACGGATCAAATGGCAGGACGAAGAAAGACGAACGAGACGAACTTGAAACAAAGAAGGCCAACGGATCAAATGGGCGGACGAAGATGGACGAACGAGACGAACTTGGTCCAAAGAAGGCCTACGGATCAATTGGGTGGACGAAGATGGACGAACGAGAGGAACGTGGTCCAAAGAAGGCCTACGGTTCAAATGGGAGGAAGAAGACGGACGAACGGGATGAAGTTGGTACAAAGAAGGCCAACGGATCAAATGGGAGGACGAAGATGGACGAACGAGACGAACTTGGTCCAAATAAGGCCTATGGATCAAATGGGAGGACGAAGATGGACGAACGAGACGAACTTGGTCCAAATAAGTCCTATGGATCAAATGGGAGGACAAAAAGGGACGAACGAGTCAAACATGGTACAAAGAAGGCCAACAGACCAAATGGGAGGACAAAGATGGACGTACGAGACAAACTTGGTCCAATGATTGCCAACGGATCAAATGGGAGGACGAACGAGATAAACTTGGTCCAAAGAAGGCCTACGTATCAAATGGGAGGACAAAGATGGACGAACGAGACGAACTTGGTACAAAGAAGGCGAATGGAACAAATGGGAGGATGAAGAGGGACGAACGAGACGAACTTGGTCCAAAGAAGGCCTACGGATCAAATGGGAGGACGAACGAGATGAACTTGGTCCAAAGAAGGCCTACGGATCAAATGGGAGGACGAAGATGGACGCACTAGACGAACTTGGTACAAAGAAGGCCAATGGAACAAATGGGAGGATGAAGAGGGACGAACGAGACGAACTTGGTCCAAAGAAGGCCTACGGATCAAATGGGAGGACGAAGACAGACGAACGAGACGAACTTGGTCCAAAGAATGCCAACGGATCAAATGGGAGGATGAAGAGAGACGAACGACATGAACTTCGTCCAAAGAAGACCTAAGGATCAAATGGGTGGACGAAGATGGACGAACGAGACGAACTTAGTCCAAAGAAGGCCTACGGTTCAAGTGGGGGACGAAGAGGGACGAACGAGACGAACTTGTTACAAAGAAGGCCAACGGATCAAATGGGAGGACGAAGAGAGAGGAACGAGACCAACTTGGTCCAAAGAAGGCCTACGGTTCAAATGGGAGGACGAAGAGGGACGAACGAGGCGAACTTGGTCCAAAGAAGGCCTACGGATCAAATGGGAGGACGAAGATGGACGAACGAGAGGAACATGGTCCAAAGAAGGCCTACGGTTCAAATGGGAGGACGAAGAGGGATGAACGAGGCGAACTTTGTACAAAGAAGGCCAATGGATCAAATTGGAGGACGAAAATGGACGGACGAGACGAACTTGGTCCAAAGAAGGCCTACGGATCAAATGGGTGGACGAAGATGGACGAACGAGAGGAACATGGTCCAAAGAAGGCCTATGGTTCAAATGGGAGGACGAAGAGGGACGAACGGAATGAACTTGGTACAAAGAAGGCCAACGGATCAAATGGGTGGACGAAGATGGACGAATGAGACGAAATTGGTCCAAATAAGGCCTACGGATCAAATGGGAGGACAAAGAGGGACGAACGAGGCAAACATGGTACAAAGAAGGCCAACGGACCAAATGGGAGGACGAAGATGGACGAACGAGATAAACTTGGTCCAAAGAACGCCAATGGATCAAATGGGGGGACGAACGAGATGAACTTGGTCCAAAGAATGCCTATGGATCAAATGGGAGGACGAAGATGGACGAACGAGACGAACTTGGTACAAAGAAGGCCAATGGAACAAATGGGAGGACGAAGAGGGACGAACGAGACGAACTTGTTACAAAGAAGGCCAACGGATCAAATGGGAGGACGAAGAGAGAGGAACGAGACCAACTTGGTCCAAAGAAGGCCTACGGTTCAAATGGGAGGACAAAGAGGGACGAACGAGGCGAACTTGGTCCAAAGAAGGCCTACGGATCAAATGGGAGGACGAAGATGGACGAACGGGATGAAGTTGGTACAAAGAAGGCCAACGGATAAAATGGGAGGACGAAGATGGACGAACGAGACGAACTTGGTCCAAATAAGGCCTATGGATCAAATGGGAGGACGAAGATGGACGAACGAGACGAACTTGGTCCAAATAAGGACTATGGATCAAATGGGAGGACAAAAAGGGACGAACGAGTCAAACATGGTACAAAGAAGGCCAACGGACCAAATGGGAGGACAAAGATGGACGTACGAGACAAACTTGGTCCAAAGATTGCCACCGGATCAAATGGGAGGACGAACGAGATAAACTTGGTCCAAAGAAGGCCTACGTATCAAATGGGAGGACAAAGATGGACGAACGAGACGAACTTGGTACAAAGAAGGTGAATGGAACAAATGGGAGGATGAAGAGGGACGAACGAGACGAACTTGGTCCAAAGAAGGCCTACGGATCAAATGGGAGGACGAACGAGATGAACTTGGTCCAAAGAAGGCCTACGGATCAAATGGGAGGACGAAGATGGACGCACTAGACGAACTTGGTACAAAGAAGGCCAATGGAACAAATGGAAGGATGAAGAGGGACGAACGAGACGAACTTGGTCCAAAGAATGCCAACGGATCAAATGGGAGGATGAAGAGAGACGAACGACATGAACTTCGTCCAAAGAAGACCTAAGGATCAAATGGGTGGACGAAGATGGACGAACGAGACGAACTTAGTCCAAAGAAGGCCTACGGTTCAAGTGGGGGACGAAGAGGGACGAACGAGACGAACTTGTTACAAAGAAGGCCAACGGATCAAATGGGAGGACGAAGAGAGAGGAACGAGACCAACTTGGTCCAAAGAAGGCCTACTGTTCAAATGGGAGGACGAAGAGGGTCGAACGAGGCGAACTTGGTCCAAAGAAGGCCTACGGATCAAATGGGAGGACGAAGATGGACGAACGAGAGGAACATCGTCCAAAGAAGGCCTAAGGTTCAAATGGGAGGACGAAGATGGACGAACGAGAGGAACATCGTCCAAAGAAGGCCTACGGTTCAAATGGGAGGACGAAGAGGGATGAACGAGGCGAACTTTGTACAAAGAAGGCCAATGGATCAAATTGGAGGACGAAAATGGACGGACGAGACGAACTTGGTCCAAAGAAGGCCTACGGATCAAATGGGTGGACGAAGATGGACGAACGAGAGGAACATGGTCCAAAGAAGGCCTATGGTTCAAATGGGAGGACGAAGAGGGACGAACGGAATGAACTTGGTACAAAGAAGGCCAACGGATCAAATTGGTGGACGAAGATGGACGAATGAGACGAAATTGGTCCAAATAAGGCCTACGGATCAAATGGGAGGACAAAGAGGGACGAACGAGGCAAACATGGTACAGAGAAGGCCAACGGACCAAATGGGAGGACGAAGATGGACGAACGAGACAAACTTGGTCCAAAGAATGCCAATGGATCAAATGGGGGGACGAACGAGATGAACTTGGTCCAAAGAATGCCTATGGATCAAATGGGAGGACGAAGATGGACGAACGAGACGAACTTGGTACAAAGAAGGCCAATGGAACAAATGGGAGGACGAAGAGGGACGAACGAGACGAACTTGTTACAAAGAAGGCCAACGGATCAAATGGGAGGACGAAGAGAGAGGAACGAGACCAACTTGGTCCAAAGAAGGCCTACGGTTCAAATGGGAGGACGAAGAGGGACGAACGAGGCGAACTTGGTCCAAAGAAGGCCTACGGATCAAATGGGAGGACGAAGATGGACGAATGAGAGGAACATGGTCCAAAGAAGGCCTACGGTTCAAATGGGAGGACGAAGAGGGATGAACGAGGCGAACTTTCTACAAAGAAGGCCAATGGATCAAATTGGAGGACGAAAATGGACGGACGAGACGAACTTGGTCCAAAGAAGGCCTACGGATCAAATGGGTGGACGAAGATGGACGAACGAGAGGAACATGGTCCAAAGAAGGCCTATGGTTCAAATGGGAGGACGAAGAGGGACGAACGGAATGAACTTGGTACAAAGAAGGCCAACGGATCAAATGGGTGGACGAAGATGGACGAACGAGACGAAATTGGTCCAAATAAGGCCTACGGATCAAATGGGAGGACAAAGAGGGACGAACGAGGCAAAGATGGTACAAAGAAGGCCAACGGACCAAATGGGAGGACGAAGATGGACGAACGAGACAAACTTGGTCCAAAGAATGCCAATGGATCAAATGGGGGGACGAACGAGATGAACTTGGTCCAAAGAATGCCTATGGATCAAATGGGAGGACGAAGATGGACGAACGAGACGAACTTGGTACAAAGAAGGCCAATGGAACAAATGGGAGGACGAAGAGGGACGAACGAGACGAACTTGGTCCAAAGAAGGCCTACGGATCAAATGGGAGGACAAAGAGAGACGAACGAGACGAACTTCGTCCAAAGAAGACCTACGGATGAAATGGGTGGACGAAGATGGACGAACGAGACGAACTTGGTCCAAAGAAGGCCTACGGTTCAAGTGGGGGACGAAGAGGGACGAACGAGAGGAACTTGTTACAAAGAAGGCCAACGGATCAAACGGGAGGACGAAGAGAGACGAACGAGACCAACTTGGTCCAAAGAAGGCCTACGGTTCAAATGGGTGGACGAACGAGACGAACTTGGTCCAATGAAGGCCTACGTTTCAAATGGGAGGACGAAGACAGACGAACGAGACGAACTTGGTCCAAAGATTGTCAACGGATCAAATGGGAGGACGAAGAGAGACGAACGAGACGAACTTGGTCCAAAGAAGGCCTATGGTTCAAATGGGAGGACGAAGAGGGACGAACGAGTCGAACTTGGTACAAAGAAGGCCAACGGATCAAATGGGAGGACAAAGATGGACGAACGAGACGAACTTGGTCCAAAGAATGCCAACGGATCAAATGGGAGGACGAAGATGGACGAACGAGACGAACTTGGTCCAAAGAAGGCCTACGGATCAAATGGGTAGACGAAGATGGACAAACGAGAGGAACATGGTCCAAAGAAGGCCTACGGTTCAAATGGGAGGACGAAGAGGGACGAACGGGATGAAGTTGGTACAAAGAAGGCCAACGGATAAAATGGGAGGACGAAGATGGACGAACGAGACGAACTTGGTCCAAATAAGGCCTATGGATCAAATGGGAGGACAAAGAGGGACGAACGAGTCAAACATGGTACAAAGAAAGCCAACGGACCAAATGGGAGGATGAAGAGAGACGAACGACATGAACTTCGTCCAAAGAAGACCTACGGATCAAATGGGTGGACGAAGATGGACGAACGAGACGAACTTGGTCCAAAGAAGGCCTACGGTTCAAGAGGGGGACGAAGAGGGACGAACGAGACGAACTTGTTACAAAGAAGGCCAACGGATCAAATGGGAGGACGAAGAGAGAGGAACGAGACCAACTTGGTCCAAAGAAGGCCTACGGTTCAAATGGGTGGACGAAAATGGACGAACGAAACGAACTTGGTCCAAAGAAGGCCTACGGTTCAAATGGGAGGACGAAGTGGGACGAACGAGGCGAACTTGGTCCAAAGAAGGCCTACGGATCAAATGGGAGGACGAAGATGGACGAACGAGAGGAACATGGTCCAAAGAAGGCCTACGGTTCAAATGGGAGGACGAAGAGGGATGAACGAGGCGAACTTTGTACAATGAAGGCCAACGGATCAAATGGGACGACGAAGATGGACGGATGAGACGAACTTGGTCCAAAGAAGGCCTACGGATCAAATGGGTGGACGAAGATGGACGAACGAGAGGAACATGGTCCAAAGAAGGCCTACGGTTCAAATGGGAGGACGAAGAGGGACGAACGGAATGAACTTGGTACAAAGAAGGCCAACGGATCAAATGGGAGGACGAAGATGGACGAATGAGACGAAATTGGTCCAAATAAGGCCTACGGATCAAATGGGAGGACGAAGATGGACGAATGAGAGGAACATGGTCCAAAGAAGGCCTACGGTTCAAATGGGAGGACGAAGAGGGACGAACGGAATGAACTTGGTACAAAGAAGGCCAACGGACCAAATGGGAGGACGAAGATGGACGAACGAGACAAACTTGGTCCAAAGAATGCCAATGGATCAAATGGGGTGACGAACGAGATGAACTTGGTCCAAAGAATGCCTATGGATCAAATGGGAGGACGAAGATGGACGAACGAGACGAACTTGGTACAAAGAAGGCAAATGGAACAAATGGGAGGACGAAGAGGGATGAACGAGACGAACTTGGTCCAAAGAAGGCCTACGGATCAAATGGGAGGACAAAGAGAGACGAACGAGACGAACTTCGTCCAAAGAAGACCTACGGATCAAATGGGTGGACGAAGATGGACGAACGAGACGAACTTGGTCCAAAGAGGGCCAACGGTTCAAGTGGGGGACGAAGAGGGACGAACGAGACGAACTTGTTACAAAGAAGGCCAACGGATCAAATGGGAGGACGAAGAGAGAGGAACGAGACCAACTTGGTCCAAAGAAGGCCTACGGTTCAAATGGGTGGACGAAAATGGACGAACGAAACGAACTTGGTCCAAAGAAGGCCTACGGTTCAAATGGGAGGACGAAGTGGGACGAACGAGGCGAACTTGGTCCAAAGAAGGCCTACGGATCAAATGGGAGGACGAAGATGGACGAACGAGAGGAACATGGTCCAAAGAAGGCCTACGGTTCAAATGGGAGGACGAAGAGGGATGAACGAGGCGAACTTTGTACAATGAAGGCCAACGGATCAAATGGGACGACGAAGATGGACGGATGAGAGGAACTTGGTCCAAAGAAGGCCTACGGATCAAATGGGAGGACGAAGATGGACGAACGAGAGGAACATGGTCCAAAGAAGGCCTACGGATCAAATGGGAGGACGAAGAGGGATGAACGAGGCGAACTTTGTACAAAGAAGGCCAACGGATCAAATGGGAGGACGAAGATGGACGAATGAGACGAAATTGGTCCAAAGAAGGCCTACGGATCGAATGGGTGGACGGAGATGGACGAACGAGAGGAACATGGTCCAAAGAAGGCCTACGGTTCAAATGGGAGGACGAAGAGGGACGAACGGAATGAACTTGGTACAAAGAAGGCCAACGGACCAAATGGGAGGACGAAGATGGACGAACGAGACAAACTTGGTCCAAAGAATGCCAATGGATCAAATGGGGGGACGAACGAGATGAACTTGGACCAAAGAATGCCTATGGATCAAATGGGAGGACGAAGATGGAGGAACGAGAGGAACATGGTCCAAAGAAGGCCTACGGTTCAAATGGGAGGACGAAGAGGGATGAACGAGACGAACTTGGTCCAAAGAAGGCCTACGGATCAAATGGGAGGACAAAGAGAGACGAACGAGACGAACTTCGTCCAAAGAAGACCTACGGATCAAATGGGTGGACGAAGATGGACGAACGAGACGAACTTGGTCCAAAGAGGGCCAACGGTTCAAGTGGGGGACGAAGAGGGACGAACGAGACGAACTTGTTACAAAGAAGGCCAACGGATCAAATGGGAGGACGAAGAGAGACGAACGAGACCAACTTGGTCCAAAGAAGGCCTACGGTTCAAATGGGTGGACGAACGAGACGAACTTGGTCCAAAGAAGGCCTACGGTTCAAATGGGAGGACGAAGACAGACGAACGAGACGAACTTGGTCCAAAGATTGCCTACGGTTCAAGTGGGGGACGAAGAGGGACGAACGAGATGAACTTGTTACAAAGAAGGCCAACGGATCAAATGGGAGGACGAAGAGAGACGAACGAGACCAACTTGGTCCAAAGAAGGCCTACGGTTCAAATGGGTGGACAAACGAGAGGAACATGGTCCAAAGAAGGCCTACGGTTCAAATGGGAGGACGAAGAGGGACGAACGGGATGAAGTTGGTACAAATAAGGCCAACGGATCAAATGGGAGGACGAAGATGGACGAACGAGACGAACTTGGTCCAAATAAGGCCTATGGATCAAATGGGAGGACAAAGAGGGACGAACGAGTCAAACATGGTACAAAGAAGGCCAACGGACCAAATGGGAGGACGAAGATGGACGAACGAGACAAACTTGGTCCAAACAATGCCAACGGATCAAATGGGAGGACGAACGAGATGAACTTGGTCCAAAGAAGGCCTACGGATCAAATGGGAGGTCGAAGATGGACGAACGAGACGAACTTGGTACAAAGAAGGCCAATGGAACAAATGGGAGGAGGAAGAGGGACGAACGAGACGAACTTGGTCCCAAGAGGGCCTACGGATCAAATGGGAGGACGAAGACAGACGAACGAGACGAACTTGGTCCAAAGAATGCCGACGGATCAAATGGGAGGATGAAGAGAGACGAACGACATGAACTTCGTCCAAAGAAGACCTACGGATCAAATGGGTGGACGAAGATGGACGAACGAGACGAACTTGGTCCAAAGACGGCCTACGGTTCAAGTGGGGGACGAAGAGGGACGAACGAGACGAACTTGTTACAAAGAAGGCCAACGGATCAAATGGGAGGACGAAGAGAGACGAACGAGATGAACTTGGTCCAAAGAAGGCCTACGGATCAAATGGGAGGACGAAGATGGACGAACGAGACGAAGTTGGTCCAAAGAAGGCCTATGGATCAAATGGCTGGACGAAAACGGACGAACGAGACGAACTTGGTCCAAAGAAGGCCTACGGATCAAATGGGAGGACGAAGACAGACGAACGAGACGAACTTGGTCCAAAGAATGCCAACGGATCAAATGGGAGGACGAAGAGAGACGAACGAGATTAACTTCGTCCAGAGAAGACCTACGGATCAAATGGGTGGACGAAGATGGACGAATGAGCGGAACTTGGTCCAAAGAAGGCCTACGGTTCAAATGGGAGGACGAAGTGGGATGAACGAGACGAACTTGTTACAAAGAAGGCCA
This sequence comes from Glycyrrhiza uralensis, assembly GCA_030159175.1. NCBI lineage: Eukaryota > Viridiplantae > Streptophyta > Magnoliopsida > Fabales > Fabaceae > Glycyrrhiza > Glycyrrhiza uralensis. Next base: position 21,154,167 of record BRZY01000004.1, read on the forward strand.
ACAGATCAAATGGGAGGACGAAGAGAGACGAACGAGACCAACTTGGTCCAAAGAAGGCCTACGGTTCAAATGGGTGGGTGAAAATGGACGAACGAGATAAGCTTTGTCCAAAGAAGGCCTACGAATCAAATGGAAGGACGAAGATGGACGAACGAGACGAACTTGGACCAAAGAAGGCTAACGGAACAAATGGGAGTACGAAGATGGACAAACGAGACGAACTTGGTCCAAAGAAGGCCTACGAATCAAATGGAAGGACGAAGAGGGACGAACTTGCTCCAAAGAAGGCCTACGGATCAAATGGGTGGACGAAGATGGATGAACGAGACCAACTTGGTCCAAAGAAGGCCTACGGTTCAAATGTGTGGACGAAGAGGGGCGAACGAGACGAACTAGGTGCAAAGTAGGCCTACGGATCAAATGGGTGGACAGAGATGGACGGAGATGGACGAACGAGACGAACTTCGTCCAAATATGGCCTACGGATCAAATGGGAGGACACAGAGGGACGAACGAGGCAAACATGGTACAAAGAAGGCCAACGGACCAAATGGGAGGGCGAAGATGGACGAACGAGACGGACTTGGTCCAAAGAATGCCAACGGATCAAATGGGAGGACAAAGAGAGACGAACGAGACGAACTTGGTCCAAAGAAGGCCTACTGTTCAAAAGGGAGGACGAAGAGGGACGAACGAGTCGAACTTGGTACAAAGAAGGCCAACGGATCAAATGGGAGGACAAAGATGGACGAACGAGACGAACATGGTCCAAAGAATGCTAACGGATCAAATGGGAGGACGAAGAAAGACGAACGAGACGAACTTGAAACAAAGAAGGCCAACGGATCAAATGGGAGGACGAAGATGGATGAACGAAACGAACTTGGTCCAAAGAAGGCCTACGGATCAAATGGGTGGACGAAGATAGACGAACGAGAGGAACATGGTCCAAAGAAGGCCTACTGTTCAAATGGGAGGACTAAGAGGGACGAACGGGATGAACTTGGTACAAAGAAGGCCAACGGATCAAATGGGAGGACGAAGATGGACGAATGAGACGAAATTGGTCAAAATAAGGCCTACGGATCAAATGGGAGGACAAAGAGGGACGAACGAGATGAACTTGGTCCAAAGAATGCCAACGGATCAAATGGGAGGACGAAGAGGGACGAACGAGACGATATTGGTCCAAAGAAGGCCTATGGATCAAATGGGTGGACGAAAACGGACGAACGAGACGAACTTGGTCCAAAGAAGGCCTACGGATCAAATGGGAGGACGAAGACAGACGAACGAGACGAATTTGGTGCAAAAAATGCCAACGGATCAAATGGGAGGACGAAGAGAGGCGAACGAGATGAACTTCGTCCAAAGAAGACCTACGGATCAAATGGGTGGACGAACGAGACGACCTCGGTCCAAAGAAGGCCTACGGTTCAAATGGGAGGACGAAGTGGGACGAACGAGACGAAATTGTTACAAAGAAGGCCAACAGATCAAATGGGAGGACGAAGAGAGACGAACGAGACCAACTTGGTCCAAAGAAGGCCTACGGTTCAAATGGGCGGGCGAAAATGGACGAACGAGATCAGCTTTGTCCAAAGAAGGCCTACGAATCAAATGGAAGGATGAAGATGGACGAACGAGACGAACTTGGACCAAAGAATGCCCACGGATCAAACGGGAGGACGAAGATGGACGAACGAAATGAACTTGGTACAAAGAAGGCTAACGGAACAAATGGGGGTACGAAGTTGGACAAACGAGACGAACTTGGTCCAAAGAAGGCCTAGGAATCAAATGGAAGGACGAAGAGGGACGAAGACGAACTTGCTCCAAAGAAGGCCTACGGATCAAATGGGTGGACGAAGATGGATGAACGAGACCAACTTGGTCCAAAGAAGGCCTACGGTTCAAATTGGTGGACGAAGAGGGGCGAACGAGACGAACTAGGTGCAAAGTAGGCCTACGGATCAAATGGGTGGACAAAGATGGACGAATGAGATGAACATGGGCCAAAGAAGGCCCACGGTTCAAATGGGAGGACGAAGAAGGACAAACGAGATGAACTTGGTACAAAGAAGGGCAACGGATCAAATGGGAGGACGAAGATGGACGAACGAGATGAACTTGGTACAAAGAAGGGCAACGGATCAAATGGGAGGACGAAGATGGACGAACGAGACGAACTTGGTCCAAAAAATGCCAAAGGATCAAATGGGAGGACAAAAAGGGACGAACGAGGCAAACATGGTACAAAGAATGCCAACGGACCAAATGGGAGGGCGAACATGGACGAACGAGACAAACTCAGTCCAAAGAATGCCAACGGATCAAATGGGAGGACGAACGAGATCAAATTGGTACAAAGAAGGCCACCGGATCAAATGGGAGGACGAAGACAGACGAACGAGACGAACTTGGTCCAAAGAATGGCCACGGATCAAAGGGAGGACAAAGAGAGACGAACGAGACGAACTTGGTCCAAAGACGGCCTACGGTTCAAATGGGAGGACGAAGAGGGACGAACGAGTCGAACTTGGTACAAAGAAGGCCAACGGATCAAATGGGAGGACGAAGATGGACAAACGAGACGAACTTGTTCCAAAGAAGGCCTACGGATCAAATGGGTGGACGAAGATGGACGAACGAGAGGAACATGGTCCAAAGAAGGCCTACGGTTCAAATGGGAGGACAAAGAGGGACGAACGGGATGAACTTGGTACAAAGAAGGCCAACGGATCAAACGGGAGGACGAAGATGGACGAATGAGACAAAATAGGTCCAAATAAGGCCTACGGATCAAATGGGAGGACAAAGAGGGACGAACGAGGCAAACATGGTACAAAGAAGGCCAACGGACCAAATGGGAGGACGAAGACAGATGAACGAGACGAACTTGGTCCAAAGAATGGCAACGGATCAAAGGGAGGACAAAGAGAGACAAACGAGACAAACTTGGTCCAAAGAAGGCCTACGGTTCAAATGGGAGGACGAAGAGGGACGAACGAGTCGAACTTGGTACAAAGAAGGCCAACAAATCAAATGGGAGGACAAATATGGACGAACGAGACGAACTTGGTCCAAAAAATGCCAACGGATCAAATGGGAGGACAAAGTGGGACGAACGAGGCGAACTTGAAACAAAGAAGGCCAACGGATCAAATGGGAGGACGAAGATGGACAAACGAGACGAACTTGTTCCAAAGAAGGCCTACGGATCAAATGGGTGGACGAAGATGGACGAACGAGAGGAACATGGTCCAAAGAAGGCCTACGGTTCAAATGGGAGGACAAAGAGGGACGAACGGGATGAACTTGGTACAAAGAAGGCCAACGGATCAAACGGGAGGACGAAGATGGACGAATGAGACAAAATTGGTCCAAACAAGGGCTACGGATGAAATGGGAGGACGAAGATGGACGAACGAGACGAACTTGGTACAACGAAGGCCAATGGAACAAATGGGAGGACGAAGAGGGACGAACGAGACAAACTTGGTCCAAAGAAGGCCTACGGATCAAATGGGAGGACGAAGTGAGACGAACGAGACGAACTTCGTCCAAAGAAGACCTACGGATCAAATGGGTGGACGAAGAGGGACGAACGAGACGAACTTGGTACAAAGAACGCCTATGGATCAAATGGGTGGACGAAAATGGACGAACGAGATCAACTTTGTCCAAAGAAGGCCTACGAATCAAATGGAAGGACGAAGATGGACGAACGAGACGAACTTGGTCCAAAGAATGCCCACGGATCAAAGGGGAGTACGAAGATGGACAAACGAGACGAACTTGGTACAAAGAAGGCCAACGGAACAAATGGAAGGACGAAGAGAGACGAACAAGACAAACTTGCTCCAAAGAAGGCCTACGGTTAAAATCGGTGGACGAAAAGGGACGAACGAGATGAACATGGTCCAAAGAAGGCCTACGGATCAAACGGGAGGACGAAGATGGACGAACGAGACGACGAACTTGGTCCAAAGAAGGCCTACGGATCAAATGGGTTTACGAAGATGGACGAACGAGACGAACTTGGTCCAAAGAAGGCCTACGGATCAAATGGGTGCACGAAGATGGACGAACGACATGAACATGGTCCAAAGAAGGCCTACGGTTCAAATGGGAGGACGAAGAGGGACGAACGGGGCGAACATGGTACAAAGAAGGCCAACGGATCAAATGGGAGGACGAAGATGGACGAAGGAGACGAACTTGGTCCAAATAAGGCCTACGGATCAAATGGGAGGACAAAGAGGGACGAACGAGGCAAACTTGGTACAAAGAAGGCCAACGGACCAAATAGGAGGACGAAGATGGACGAACGAGACAAACTTGGTCCAAAGAATGCCAACAGATCAAATGGGAGCACGAACGAGATGAACTTGGTCCAAAGAAGGCCTACGGATCAAATGGGAGAACGAAGATGGACAAACGAGACGAACTTGGTACAACGGAGGCCAATGGAACAAATGGGAGGACGAAGAGGGACGAACGAGACGAACTTGGTCCAAAGAAGGCCTATGGATCTAATGGGTGGACGAAGATGGACGAACGAGATGAACTTGGTCCATAGAAGGCCTACGGTTCAAATGGGAGGACGAAGAGGGACGAACGAGACGAACTTGGTACAAAGAAGGCCACCGGATCAAATGGGAGGACGAAGAGAGACGAACGAGACGAACTTGGTCCAAAAAATGCCAACGCATCAAATGGGAGGACGAAGATGGACAAACGAGACGAACTTGTTCCAAAGAAGGCCTACGGATCAAATGGGTGGACGAAGATGGACGAACGAGAGGAACATGGTCCAAAGAAGCCTACGGTTCAAATGGGAGGACAAAGAGGGACGAACGGGATGAACTTGGTACAAAGAAGGCCAACGGATCAAACGGGAGGACGAAGATGGACGAATGAGACAAAATTGGTCCAAACAAGGGCTACGGATGAAATGGGAGGACGAAGATGGACGAACGAGACGAACTGGGTACAACGAAGGCCAATGGAACAAATGGGAGGACGAAGAGGGACGAACGAGACAAACTTGGTCCAAAGAAGGCCTGCGGATCAAATGGGAGGACGAAGTGAGACGAACGAGACGAACTTCGTCCAAAGAAGACCTACGGATCAAATGGGTGGACGAAGAGGGACGAACGAGACGAACTTGGTACAAAGAACGCCTATGGATCAAATGGGTGGACGAAAATGGACGAACGAGATCAACTTTGTCCAAAGAAGGCCTACGAATCAAATGGAAGGACGAAGATGGACGAACGAGACGAACTTGGTCCAAAGAATGCCCACGGATCAAATGGGAGGACAAAGAAGGACGAACGAAAGGAACTTGGTACAAAGAAGGCCAACGGAACAAATAGGAGTACGAAGATGGACGAATGAGACGAAGTTGGTCCAAAGAAGGCCTACGGATCAAATGGGTGGACGAAGTTGGACGAACGAGAGGAACATGGTCCAAAGAAGGCCTACGGTTCAAATGGGAGGACGAAGAGGGACGAACGAGACGAACATGGTACAAAGAAGGCCAACTGATCAAATGGGAGGACAAAGAGGGACGAACGAGGCAAACATGGTACAAAGAAGGCCAACGGACCAAATGGGAGGACGAAGATGGACGAACGAGACAAACTCAGTCCAAAGAATGGCAACGGATCAAAAGGGAGGATGAACGAGACGAACTTAGTACAAAGAAGGCCTTCGGATCAAATGGGAGGGCGAAGACAGACGAACGAGACGAACCTGGTCCAAAGAATGCCAACAGATCAAATGGGAGGACGAAGAGAGACGAACGACACGAACTTGGTCCAAAGATGGCCTACGGATCAAATGGGAGGACGAAGAAGGACGAACGAGACGAACTTGGTACAAAGAAGGCCTACGGATCAAATGGGTAGGCGAAGACAGACGAACGAGACGAACTTGGTCCAAAGAATGCCAATGGATCAAATGGAAGGACGAAGAGAGACGAACGACACGAACTTGGTCCAAAGATGGCCTACGGTTCAAATAGGAGGAGAAAAATGGACGGACGAGACGAACTTAGTGCAAAGAATGCCAACGGATCAAATGGGAGGACGAAGAGGGACGAACGGGGCGAACTTGGTACAAAGAAGGCCTCCGGATCAAATGGGAGGACAAAGAGGGACGAAAGAGGCAAACATGGTATAAAGAAGGCCAACTGATCAAATGGGAGGACAAAGAGGGACGAACGAGGCAAACATGGTACAAAGAAGGCCAACGGACCAAATGGGAGGACGAAGATGGACGAACGAGACAAACTCAGTCCAAAGAATGGCAACGGATCAAAAGGGAGGATGAACGAGACGAACTTAGTACAAAGAAGGCCTTCGGATCAAATGGAAGGGCGAAGACAGACGAACGAGACGAACCTGGTCCAAAGAATGCCAACAGATCAAATGGGAGGACGAAGAGAGACGAACGACACGAACTTGGTCCAAAGATGGCCTACGGTTCAAATAGGAGGAGAAAAATGGACGGACGAGACGAACTTAGTGCAAAGAATGCCAACGGATCAAATGGGAGGACGAAGAGGGACGAACGGGGCGAACTTGGTACAAAGAAGGCCTCCGGATCAAATGGGAGGACAAAGAGGGACGAAAGAGGCAAACATGGTATAAAGAAGGCCAACGGACCAAATGGGAGGACGAAGATGGACGAACGAGACAAACTTCGTCCAAAGAATGCCAACGGATCAAATGGGAGGACGAACGAGATGAACTTGGTCCAAAGAAGGCGTACGGATCAAATGGGAGGACGAAGATGGACGAACGAGACGAATTTGGTACAACGGAGGCCAATGGAACAAATGGGAGGACGAAGAGGGACGAACGAGACGAACTTGGTCCAAAGAAGGCCTACGGATCAAATGAGAGGACGAAGGCAGACGAACGAGACGAACTTGGTCCAAAGAATGCCAACGGATCAAATGGGAGGACGAAGACGGACGAACGAGACGAACTTGGTCCAAAGAAGGCCTACGGTTCAAATGGGAGGACGAAGAGGGACGAACGAGACGAACTTGGTACAAAGAAGGCCACCGGATCAAATGAGAGGACGAAGAGAGACGAACTTGGTCCAAAGAATGCCAACGCATCAAATGGGAGGACGAACACGGACGAACGAGACGAACTTGGTCCAAATAAGGCCTACGGATCAAATGGGAGGACAAAGAGGGACGAACGAGGCAAACATGGTACAAAGAAGGCCAACGGACCAAATGGGAGATCGAAGATGGACGAACGAGACAAACACAGTCCAAAGAATGCCAACAGATCAAAAGGGAGGACGAACGAGATGAACTTGGTCCAAAGAAGGCCTACGGATCAAATGGGAGGACGAAGATGGACGAACGAGACGAACTTGGTACAAAGAAGGCCTACGGATCAAATGGGAGGGCGAAGACAGACGAACGAGATGAACTTGGTCCAAAGAATGCCAACGGATCAAATGGGAGGACGAAGAGAGACGAACGACACGAACTTAGTCCAAAGAAGGCCTACGGTTCAAATGGGAGGAGAAAGATGGACGGACGAGACGAACTTGGTGCAAAGAATGCCAACGGATCAAATGGGAGGACGAAGAGGGACGAACGGGGCGAACTTGGTACAAAGAAGGCCTACGGATCAAATGGGAGGACAAAGAGGGACGAACGAGGCAAACATGGTATAAAGAAGGCCAACGGACCAAATGGGAGGACGAAGAGGGACGAACGAGAGGTACTTCGTCCAAAGAATGCCAACGGATCAAATGGGAGGACGAAGATGGACGAACGAGACGAACTTGGTCCAAATAAGGCCTACGGATCAAATTGGAGGACAAAGAGGGACGAACGAGGCAAACATGGTACAAAGAAGGCCAACAGACCAAAAGGGACGACGAAGATGGACGAACGAGATGAACATGGTCCTAAGAAGGCCTGCGGTTCAAATGGGTGGACGAAGAGGGACGAACGAGACGAACTTGGTACGAAGAAGGCCAACGGATCAAATGGGAGGACGAAGATGGACGAACGAGACGACGAACTTGGTCCAAAGAAGGCCTACGGATCAAATGGGTGCACGAAGATGGACGAACGAGACGAACTTGGTACAAAGAAGGCCACCGGATCAAATGGGAGGACGAAGAGAGACGAACGAGACGAACTTGGTCCAAAAAATGCCAACGCATCAAATGGGAGGACGAAGAGGGACGAACGAGACGTACTTGGTCCAAAGAATGCCAACGGATCAAATGGGAGGACGAAGATGGACGAACGAGACAAACTTGGTCCAAATAAGGCCTACGGATCAAATTGGAGGACAAAGAGGGACGAACGAGGCAAACATGGTACAAAGAAGGCCAACAGACCAAATGGGACGACGAAGATGGACGAACGAGATGAACATGGTCCTAAGAAGGCCTGCGGTTCAAATGGGTGGACGAAGAGGGACGAACGAGACGAACTTGGTACGAAGAAGGCCAACGGATCAAATGGGAGGACGAAGATGGACGAACGAGACGACGAACTTGGTCCAAAGAAGGCCTACGGATCAAATGGGTGCACGAAGATGGACGAACGAGATGAACATGGTCCAAAGAATGCCTACGGTTCAAATGGGAGGACGAAGAGGGACGAACGGGGCGAACATGGTACAAAGAAGGCCAACGGATCAAATGGGAGGACGAAGATGGACGAAGGAGACGAACTTGGTCCAAATAAGGCCTACGGATCAAATGGGAGGACAAAGAGGGACGAACGAGGCAAACATGGTACAAAGAAGGCCAACGGACCAAATGGGAGGACGAAGATGGACGAACGAGACAAACTTGGTCCAAAGAATGCCAACAGATCAAATGGGAGCACGAACGAGATGAACTTGGTCCAAAGAAGGCCTACGGATCAAATGGGAGAACGAAGATGGACAAACGAGACGAACTTGGTACAACGGAGGCCAATGGAACAAATGGGAGGACGAAGAGGGACGAACGAGACGAACTTGGTCCAAAGAAGGCCTATGGATCAAATGGGTGGACGAAGATGGACGAACGAGATGAACTTGGTCCATAGAAGGCCTACGGTTCAAATGGGAGGACGAAGAGGGACGAACGAGACGAACTTGGTACAAAGAAGGCCACCGGATCAAATGGGAGGACGAAGAGAGACGAACGAGACGAACTTGGTCCAAAAAATGCCAACGCATCAAATGGGAGGACGAAGAGGGACGAACGAGACGTACTTGGTCCAAAGAATGCCAACGGATCAAATGGGAGGACGAAGATGGACGAACGAGACAAACTTGGTCCAAATAAGGCCTACGGATCAAATGGGAGGACAAAGAGGGACGAACGAGGCAAACATGGTACAAAGAATGCCAACGGACCAAATGGGAGGACGAAGATGGACGAACGAGACAAACTCAGTCCAAAGAATGGCAACGGATCAAAAGGGAGGATGAACAAGACGAACTTGGTACAAAGAAGGCCTACGGATCAAATGGGAGGGCGAAGACAGACGAACGAGACGAACTTGGTCCAAAGAATGCCAACAGATCAAATGGGAGGACGAAGAGAGACGAACGACACGAACTTGGTCCAAAGAAGGCCTACGGATCAAATGGGAGGACGAAGATGGACGAACGAGACGAACTTGGTACAAAGAAGGCCTACGGATCAAATGGGTAGGCGAAGACAGACGAATGAGACGAACTTGGTCCAAAGAATGCCAATGGATCAAATGGGAGGACGAAGAGAGACGAACGACACGAACTTGGTCCAAAGATGGCCTACGGTTCAAATAGGAGGAGAAAGATGGACGGACGAGACGAACTTAGTGCAAAGAATGCCAACGGATCAAATGGGAGGACGAAGAGGGACGAACGGGGCGAACTTGGTACAAAGAAGGCCTCCGGATCAAATGGGAGGACAAAGAGGGACGAAAGAGGCAAACATGGTATAAAGAAGGCCAACGGACCAAATGGGAGGACGAAGATGGACGAACGAGACAAACTTCGTCCAAAGAATGCCAACGGATCAAATGGGAGGACGAACGAGATGAACTTGGTCCAAAGAAGGCGTACGGATCAAATGGGAGGACGAAGATGGACGAACGAGACGAATTTGGTACAACGGAGGCCAATGGAACAAATGGGAGGACGAAGAGGGACGAACGAGACGAACTTGGTCCAAAGATGGCCTACGGATCAAATGAGAGGACGAAGGCAGACGAACGAGACGAACTTGGTCCAAAGAATGCCAACGGATCAAATGGGAGGACGAAGACGGACGAACGAGACGAACTTGGTCCAAAGAAGGCCTACGGTTCAAATGGGAGGACAAAGAGGGACGAACGAGACGAACTTGGTACAAAGAAGGCCACCGGATCAAATGAGAGGACGAAGAGAGACGAACTTGGTCCAAAGAATGCCAACGCATCAAATGGGAGGACGAACACGGACGAACGAGACGAACTTGGTCCAAATAAGGCCTATGGATCAAATTGGAGGACAAAGAGGGACGAACGAGGCCAACTTCGCACAAAGAAGGCCAACGGACCAAATGGGAGGACGAAGATGGACGAACGAGACAAACTCAGTCCAAAGAATGCCAACGGATCAAATTGGAGGACAAAGAGGGACGACCGAGGCAAACATGGTACAAAGAAGGCCAACAGACCAAATGGGACGACGAAGATGGACGAACGAGATGAACATGGTCCTAAGAAGGCCTACGGTTCAAATGGGTGGACGAAGAAGGACGAACGAGACGAACTTGGTATGAAGAAGGCCAACGGATCAAATGGGAGGACGAAGATGGACGAACGAGACGACGAACTTGGTCCAAAGAAGGCCTACGGATCAAATGGGTTTACGAAGATGGACGAACGAGACGAACTTGGTCCAAAGAAGGCCTACGGATCAAATGGGTGCACGAAGATGGACGAACGAGATGAACATGGTCCAAAGAAGGCCTACGGTTCAAATGGGAGGACGAAGAGGGACGAACGGGGCGAACATGGTACAAAGAAGGCCAACGGATCAAATGGGAGGACGAAGATGGACGAAGGAGACGAACTTGGTCCAAATAAGGCCTACGGATCAAATGGGAGGACAAAGAGGGACGAACGAGGCAAACATGGTACAAAGAAGGCCAACGGACAAAATGGGAGGACGAAGATGGACGAACGAGACAAACTTGGTCCAAAGAATGCCGACAGATCAAATGGGAGCACGAACGAGATGAACTTGGTCGAAAGAAGGCCTACGGATCAAATGGGAGAACGAAGACGGACAAACGAGACGAACTTGGTACAACGGAGGCCAATGGAACAAATGGGAGGACGAAGAGGGACGAACGAGACGAACTTGGTCCAAAGAAGGCCTATGGATCAAATGGGTGGACGAAGATGGACGAACGAGATGAACTTGGTCCATAGAAGGCCTACGGTTCAAATGGGAGGACGAAGAGGGACGAACGAGACGAACTTGGTACAAAGAAGGCCACCGGATCAAATGGGAGGACGAAGAGAGACGAACGAGACGAACTTGGTCCAAAAAATGCCAACGCATCAAATGGGAGGACGAAGAGGGACGAACGAGACGTACTTGGTCCAAAGAATGCCAACGGATCAAATGGGAGGATGAAGATGGACGAACGAGACAAACTTGGTCCAAATAAGGCCTACGGATCAAATGGGAGGACAAAGAGGGACGAACGAGGCAAACATGGTACAAAGAAGGCCAACGGACCAAATGGGAGGACGAAGATGGACGAACGAGACAAACTCAGTCCAAAGAATGGCAACGGATCAAAAGGGAGGATGAACGAGACGAACTTGGCACAAAGAAGGCCTACGGATCAAATGGGAGGGCGAAGACAGACGAACGAGACGAACCTGGTCCAAAGAATGCCAACAGATCAAATGGGAGGACGAAGAGAGACGAACGACACGAACTTGGTCCAAAGAAGGCCTACGGATCAAATGGGAGGACGAAGATGGACGAACGAGACGAACTTGGTACAAAGAAGGCCTACGGATCAAATGGGTAGGCGAAGACAGACGAACGAGACGAACTTGGTCCAAAGAATGCCAATGGATCAAATGGGAGGACGAAGAGAGACGAACGACACGAACTTGGTCCAAAGATGGCCTACGGTTCAAATAGGAGGAGAAAGATGGACGGACGAGACGAACTTAGTGCAAAGAATGCCAACGGATCAAATGGGAGGACGAAGAGGGACGAACGGGGCGAACTTGGTACAAAGAAGGCCTCCAGATCAAATGGGAGGACAAAGAGGGACGAAAGAGGCAAACATGGTATAAAGAAGGCCAACGGACCAAATGGGAGGACGGAGATGGACGAACGAGACAAACTTCGTCCAAAGAATGCCAACGGATCAAATGGGAGGACAAACGAGATGAACTTGGTCCAAAGAAGGCGTACGGATCAAATGGGAGGACGAAGATGGACGAACGAGACGAATTTGGTACAACGGAGGCCAATGGAACAAATGGGAGGACGAAGAGGGACGAACGAGACGAACTTGGTCCAAAGAAGGCCTACGGATCAAATGAGAGGACGAAGGCAGACGAACGAGACGAACTTGATCCAAAGAATGCCAACGGATCAAATGGGAGGACGAAGACGGACGAACGAGACGAACTTGGTCCAAAGAAGGCCTACGGTTCAAATGGGTGGACGAAGAGGGACGAACGAGACGAACTTGGTACAAAGAAGGCCACCGGATCAAATGAGAGGACGAAGAGAGACGAACTTGGTCCAAAGAATGCCAACGCATCAAATGGGAGGACGAACACGGACGAACGAGACGAACTTGGTCCAAATAAGGCCTATGGATCAAATTGGAGGACAAAGAGGGACGAACGAGGCCAACTTCGCACAAAGAAGGCCAACGGACCAAATGGGAGGACGAAGATGGACGAACGAGACAAACTCAGTCCAAAGAATGCCAACGGATCAAATGGGAGGACGAAGATGGACGAACGAGATGAACATGGTCCAAAGAAGGCCTACGGTTCAAATGGGTGGACGAAGAGGGACGTACGAGACGAACTTGGTACAAAGAAGACCAACGGATCAAAGGGGAGGACGACGATGGACGAACGAGACGTACTTGGTCCAAAGAATGCCAACGGATCAAATGGGAGGGCGAAGACAGACGAACGAGACGAACTTGGTCCAAAGAATGCCAACGGATCAAATGGGAGGACAAAGAGGGACGAACGAGGCAAACATGGTACAAAGAAGGCCAACGGACCAAATGGGAGATCGAAGATGGACGAACGAGACAAACTCAGTCCAAAGAATGCCAACAGATCAAAAGGGAGGACGAACGAGACGAACTTGGTGCAAAGAATGCCAACGGATCAAATGGGAGGACGAAGAGGGACGAACGGGGCGAACCTGGTACAAAGAAGGCCTACGGATCAAATGGGAGGACAAAGAGGGACGAACGAGGCAAACATGGTATAAAGAAGGCCAACGGACCAAATGGGAGGACGAAGAGGGACGAACGAGAGGTACTTCGTCCAAAGAATGCCAACGGATCAAATGGGTGGACGAAGATGGACGAACGAGACGAACTTGGTCCAAATAAGGCCTACGGATCAAATTGGAGGACAAAGAGGGACGAACGAGGCAAACATGGTACAAAGAAGGCCAGCAGACCAAATGGGACGACGAAGATGGACGAACGAGATGAACATGGTCCTAAGAAGGCCTACGGTTCAAATGGGTGGACGAAGAGGGACGAACGAGACGAACTTGGTACGAAGAAGGCCAACGGATCAAATGGGAGGACGAAGATGGACGAACGAGACGACGAACTTGGTCCAAAGAAGCCCTACGGATCAAATGGGTTTACGAAGATGGACGAACGAGACGAACTTGGTCCAAAGATGGCCTACGGATCAAATGGGTGCACGAAGATTGACGAACGAGATGAACATGGTCCAAAGAAGGCCTACGGTTCAAATGGGAGGACGAAGAGGGACGAACGGGGCGAACATGGTACAAAGAAGGCCAACGGATCAAATGGGAGGACGAAGATGGACGAAGGAGACGAACTTGGTCCAAATAAGGCCTACGGATCAAATGGGAGGACGAACGAGATGAACTTGGTCCAAAGAAGGCCTACGGATCAAATGGGAGGACGAAGATGGACGAACGAGACGAACTTGGTACAAAGAAGGCCAACGGAACAAATGGGAGGACGAAGAGGGACGAACGAGACTAACTTGGTCCAAAGAAGTCCTCGGATCAAATGGGAGGACGAAGAGAGACGAACGAGACGAACTTCGTCCAAAGAAGACCTACGGATCAAATGGGTGGACGAAGATGGACGAACGAGACGAACTTGGTCCAAAGAAAGCGTACGGTTCAAATGGGAGGACGAAGAGGGACGGACAAGACGAACATTGCCCAAAGATAGCGAACGGATCAAATGGGAGGACGACGATGGACGAACGAGGCGAACTTGGTCCAAGGAATGCCAACGGAACAAATGGGAGGACGAAGATGGACAAACTAGACGAACTTGGTCCAAAGTAGGCCTACGGATCAAATGGGAGGACGAAGAGGGACGAACGAGACGAACTTGGTAAAAAGAAGGCCTACGGATCAAATGGGAGGACGAAAATGGACGAACGAGATCAACGTTGTCCAAAGAAGGCCTACGAATCAAATGGATGGACGAAGGTGGACGAACGAGACGAACTTGGTCCAAAGAATGCCCACGGATCAAATGGGAGGACAAAGATGGACGAACGAAAGGAACTTGGTACAATGAAGGCCAACGGAACAAATAGGAGGACGAAGAGGGACGAAGACGAACTTGCTCCAAAGAAGGCCTACGGATCAAATGGGTGGACGAAGATGGACGAACGAGAGCAACTTGGTCCAAAGAAGGCCTACGGTTCAAATGGGTGGACGAAGAGGGACGAACGAGACGAACTTGGTCCAAAGAAGGCCTACGGATCAAATGGGTGGACGAAAACTGACGAACG
The DNA here is from genome assembly GCA_030159175.1 of Glycyrrhiza uralensis. NCBI lineage: Eukaryota > Viridiplantae > Streptophyta > Magnoliopsida > Fabales > Fabaceae > Glycyrrhiza > Glycyrrhiza uralensis. The sequence goes on from BRZY01000004.1 coordinate 21,169,210, forward strand.
AGACGAACTTGGTCCAAAGAAGGCCTACGGTTCAAATGGGAGGACGAAGAGGGACTAACGAGACAAACTTGGTACAAAGAAGGCCAACGGATCAAATGGGAGGACGAAGATGGACGAACGAGATGAACTTGGTCCAAAGAAGGCCTATGGATCAAATGGGTGGACGAAGATGGACGAACGAGACGAACATGGTCCAAGGAAGGCCTAAGGTTCAAATGGGAGGACGAAGAGGGACGAACGAGACGAACTTGGTACAAAGAAGGCCAACGGATCAAATGGGAGGACGAACGAGATGAACTTGGTCCAAAGAAGGCCTACGGATCAAATTGGAGGACAAAGACGGACGAACGAGGCAAACATGGTACAAAGAAGGCCAACGGACCAAATGGGAGGACGAAGATGGACGAACGAGACGAACTTGGTCCAAAGAAAGCCTACGGTTCAAATGGGAGGACGAAGAGGGACGAACGAAAGGAACTTGGTACAAAGAAGGCCAACGGAACAAATAGGAATACGAAGATGGACGAACGAGACGAACTTTGTCCAAAGAAGGCCTACGGATCAAATGGAAGGACGAAGAGGGACGAACGATACGAACTTGGTCCAAAGAATGCCAACGGCTCAAATGGGAGGACGAAGATGGACGAACGAGGCGATCATAGTACAAAGAAGGCCAACGGACTAAATGGGAGGACGAAGATGGACGAACGAGACAAACTCAGTCCAAAGAATGCCAACGGATCAAATGGGAGGACGAACGTGATGAACTTGGTCCAAAGAAGTCCCACGGATCAAATGGGAGGACGAAGATGGACGAACGAGACGAACTTGGTACAAAGAAGGCCTACGGATCAAATGGGAGGACGAAGACAGACGAACGAGACGAACTTAGTCCAAAGAAGGCCTACGGATCAAATGGGTGGACGAAGTTGGACGAATGAGATGAACATGTTCCAAAGAAGGCCTACAGTTCAAATGGGAGGACGAAGAGAGACGAACGAGACGAACTTGGTACAAAGAAGGCCAACGGATCAAATGGGAGGACGAAGATGGACGAACGAGACGAACTTGCTCCAAATAAGGCCTACGGATCAAATGGGAGGACAAAGTTGGACGAACGAGGCAAACATGGTACAAAGAAGGCCAACAGACCAAATGGGAGGACGAAGATGGACGAACGAGACAAACTTGGTCCAAAGAATGCCAACGGATAAAATGGGAGGACGAACGAGATGAACTTGGTCCAAAGAAGGCCTACGGATCAAATGGGAGGACGAAGATGGATGAACTAGACGAACTTGGTACAAAGAAGGCCAACGGATCAAATGGGAGGACGAAGATGGACGAACGAGATGAACTTGGTCCAAAGAAGGCCTATGGATCAAATGGGTGGACGAAGATGGACGAACGAGATGAACATGGTCCAAGGAAGGCCTAAGGTTCAAATGGGAGGGCGAAGAGGGACGAACGAGACGAACGTGGTACAAAGAACGCCAACGGATCAAATGGGAGGATGAAGATGGACGAACGAGACGAACTTGGTCCAAAGAATACCAACGGATCAAATGGGAGGACGAACGAGATGAACTTGGTCCAAAGAAGGCCTACGGATCAAATTGGAGGACAAAGACGGACGAACGAGGCAAACATGGTACAAAGAAGGCCAACGGACCAAATAGGAGGACGAAGATGGACGAACGAGACAAACTTGGTCAAAAGAATGCCAACGGATCAAATGGGTGGACGAAGATGGACGAACTAGATGAACATGGTCCAAGGAAGGCCTAAGGTTCAAATGGGAGGACGAAGAGGGACGAACGAGACGTACTTGGTACAAAGAAGGCCAACGGATCAAATGGGAGGATGAAGATGGACGAACGAGACGAACTTGGTCCAAAGAATACCAACGGATCAAATGGGAGGACGAACGAGATGAACTTGGTCCAAAGAAGGCCTACGGTTCAAATGGGAGGACGAAGAGGGACTAACGAGACAACCTTGGTACAAAGAAGGCCAACGGATCAAATGGGAGGACGAAGATGGACGAACGAGATGAACTTGGTCCAAAGAACGCCTATGGATCAAATGGGCGGACGAATATGGACGAACGAGACGAACATGGTCCAAGGAAGGCCTAAGGTTCAAATGGGAGGACGAAGAGGGACGAACAAGACGAACTTGGTACAAAGAAGGCCAAAGGATCAAATGGGAGGATGAAGAGGGACGGACGAGACGAACATTGCCCAAAGATGTCAAACGGATCAAATGGGAGGACGACGATGGACGAACGAGGCGAACTTGGTCCAAGGAATGCCAACGGAACAAATGGGAGGACGAAGATGGACGAACTAGACGAACTTGGTCCAAAGTAGGCCTACGGATCAAATGGGAGGACGAAAATGGACGAACGAGATCAACTTTGTACAAAGAAGGCCTACGAATCAAATGGAAGGACGAAGATGGACGAACGAGACGAACTTGGTCGAAAGAATGCCCACGGATCAAATGGGAGGACGAAGATGGACGAACGAAAGGAACTTGGTACAAAGAAGGCCAACGGAACAAATAGGAGTACGAAGATGGACGAACGAGACGAAGTTGGTCCAAAGAAGGCCTACGGATCAAATGGGTGGACGAAGTTGGACGAACGAGAGGAGCATGGTCCAAAGAAGGCCTACGGTTCAAATGGGAGGACGAAGAGGGACGAACAAGACGAACATGGTACAAAGAAGGCCAACTGATCAAATGGGAGGACGAAGATGGACGAACAAGACGAACTTGGTCCAAAGAATGCCAACGGATCAAATGGGAGGACGAAGATGGACGAACGAGACGAACTTGGTCCAAATAAGGCCTACGGATCAAATGGGATGACAAAGAGGGACGAACGAGGCGATCATAGTACAAAGAAGGCCAACGGACCAAATGGGAGGACGAGGATGGACGAACGAGACAAACTCAGTCCAAAGAATGCCAACGGATCAAATGGGAGGACGAACGTGATGAACTTGGTCCAAAGAAGGCCTACGGATCAAATGGGTGGACGAAGATGGACGAACGAGATGAACATGGTCCAAAGAAGGCCTATAGTTCAAATGGGAGGACGAAGAGGGACGAACGAGACGAACTTGGTACAAAGAAGGCCAACGGATCAAATGGGAGGACGAAGATGGACGAACGAGACGAACTTGCTCCAAATAAGGCCTACGGATCAAATGGGAGGACAAAGTGGGACGAACGAGGCAAACATGGTAGAAAGAAGGCCAACGGACCAAATGGGAGGACGAAGATGGACGAACGAGACAAACTTGGTCCAAAGAATGCCAACGGATAAAATGGGAGGACGAAAGAGATGAACTTGGTCCAAAGAAGGCCTACGGATCAAATCGGAGGACGAAGATGGACGAACGAGACGAACTTGGTACAAAGAAGGCCAACAGATCAAATGGGAGGACGAAGATGGACGAACGAGATGAACTTGGTCCAAAGAAGGCCTATGGATCAAATGGGTGGACGAAGATGGACGAACGAGATGAACATGGTCCAAGGAAGGCCTAAGGTTCAAATGGGAGGACGAAGAGGGACGAACGAGACGAACTTGGTACAAAGAAGGCCAACGGACCAAATGGGAGGACGAAGATGGACGAACGAGACAAACTTGGTCCAAAGAATGCCAACGGATCAAATGGGAGGACGAACGAGATTAACTTGGTCCAAAGAAGGCCTACGGATCAAATGGGAGGACGAAGATGGACGAACGAGACGAACTTGGTACAAAGAAGGCCAATGGAACAAATGGGAGGACGAAGAGGGACGAACGAGACGAACTTGGTCCAAAGAAGTCCTCGGATCAAATGGGAGGACGAAGAGAGACGAACGAGACGAACTTCGTCCAAAGAAAACCTACGGATCAAATGGGTGGACGAAGATGGACGAACGAGACGAACTTGGTCCAAAGAAAGCCTACGGTTCAAATGGGAGGACGACGATGGACGAACGAGGCGAACTTGGTCCAAGGAATGCCAACGGAACAAATGGGAGGACGAAGATGGACGAACTAGACGAACTTGGTCCAAAGTAGGCCTACGGATCAAATGGGAGGACGAAAATGGACGAACGAGATCAACTTTGTCCAAAGAAGGCCTACAAATCAAATGGAAGGACGAAGATGGACGAACGAGACGAACATGGTCCAAAGAATGCCCACGGATCAAATGGGAGGACGAAGATGGACGAACGAAAGGAACTTGGTTCAAAGAAGGCCAACGGAACAAATAGGAGTACGAAGATGGACGAACGAGACGAACTTGGTCCAAAGAAGGCCTACGGATCAAATGGATGGACGAAGAGGGACGAATACGAACTTGCTCCAAAGAAGGCCTACGGATCAAATGGGAGGACGAAAATGGACGAACGAGATCAACTTTGTCCAAAGAAGGCCTACGAATCAAATGGAAGGACGAAGATGGACGAACGAGACGAACATGGTCCAAAGAATGCCCACGGATCAATTGGGAGGACGAAGATGGACGAACGAAAGGAACTTGGTTCAAAGAAGGCCAACGGAACAAATAGGAGTACGAAGATGGACGAACGAGACGAACTTGGTCCAAAGAAGGCCTACGGATCAAATGGATGGACGAAGAGGGACGAATACGAACTTGCTCCAAAGAAGGCCTACGGATCAAATGGGAGGACGGACGTGATGAACTTGGTCCAAAGAAGTCCTACGGATCAATTGGGAGGACGAAGATGGACGAACGAGACGAACTTGGTACAAAGAAGGCCAACGGATCAAATGGGAGGACGAAGAGAGACGAACGAGACGAACTTCGTCCAAAGAAGAGGTACGGATCAAATGGGCGGACGAAGCTGGACGAACGAGACGAACTTGTTCCAGAGAAGGCCTACGGATCAAATGGGAGGACGAAGAGAGACGAACCAGATGAACTTCGTCCAAAGAAGACCTACCGATCAAATGGGTGGACGAAGATGAACGAACGAGACGAACTTCGTCCAAAGTAGGCCTACGGTTCAAATGGGAGGACGAAAAGGGACGGACGAGATCAACTTTGTCCAAAGAAGGCCTACGAATCAAATGGAAGGACGAAGATGGACGAACGAGACGAACTTGGTCCAAAGAATGCCCACGGATCAAATGGGAGGACGAAGATGGACGAACGAAAGGAACTTGGTACAAACAAGGCCAACGGAACAAATAGGAGGACGAAAATTGACGAACGAGACGAACTTGGTCCAAAGAAGGCCAACGGATCAAATGGGAGGACGAAGATGGACGAACGTGACGAACTTGGTCCAAAGAAGGCCTACGGATCAAATGGGTGGACGAAGATGGACGAACGAGATGAACATGGTCCAAAGAATGCCAATGGATCAAATGGGAGGATTAAGATGGACGAACGAGACGAACATGGTCCAAATAAGGCCTACGGATCAAATGGGAGGACAAAGACGGATGAACGAAGCAAACATGGTACAAAGAAGGCCAACGGACCAAATGGGGGGACGAAGATGGACGAACAAGACAAACTTGGTCCAAAGAATGCCAACGGATCAAATGGGAGGACGAACGAGATGAACTTGGTCCAAAGAAGGCCTACGGATCAAATGGGTGGACGAAGATGGACGAACGAGACCAACTTGGTTCAAAGAAGGCCTACGGTTCAAATGGGTGGACGAAGAGGGACGAACGAGACGAACTTGGTCCAAAGAAGGCCTACGGATCAAATGGGTGGACGAAGATGGGCGAACGAGATGAACATGGTCCAAAGAAGGCCTACGTTTCAAATGGGAGGATAAAGAGGGACGAACGAGACGAACTTGGTACAAAGAAGGCTAACGGATCAAATGGGAGGACAAAGATGGATGAACGAGACGAACTTGGTCCAAATAAGGCCTACGGATCAAATGGGAGGACAAAGAGGGACGAAGATGGACGAACGAGACGAACTAGGTCCAAAGAATGCCAACGGATCAAATGGGAGGATGAAGATGGACGAACGAGACAAACTCGGTCCAAAGAATGCCAACGGATCAAATGGGAGGACGAACGAGATGAACTTGGTCCAAAGAAGTCCTACGGATCAAATGGGAGGACGAAAGGGACGAACGAGACGAACTTGGTGCAAAGAAGGCCTACGGATCAAATGGGAGGACGAAGACAAACGAACGAGACGAACGTGGTCCAAAGAATGCCAACGGATCAAATGGGAGGACGAAGAGAGACGAACGAGACGAACTTGAAACAAAGAAGGCCAACGGATCAATTCGGAGGATGAAGATGGACGAACGAGACGAACTTGGTCCAAAGAAGGCCTACGGATCAAATGGGTGGACGAAGATGGACGAACGAGATGAACATGGTCCAAAGAAGGCCTACAGTTCAAATGGGAGGACGAAGAGGGACGAACGAGACGAACTTGCTCCAAATAAGGCCTACGGATCAAATGGGAGGATGAAGAGGTACGAACGAGGCAATCATAGTACAAAGAAGGCCAACGGACCAAATGGGAGGACGAAGATGGACGAACGAGACAAACTCAGTCCAAAGAATGCCAACGGATCAAATGGGAGGACGAACTTGATGAACTTGGTCCAAAGAAGTCCTACGGATCAAATGGGAGGACGAAGATGGACGAACGAGACGAACTTGGTACAAAGAAGGCCTACGGATCAAATGGGAGGACGAAGAGGGACGAACAAGACGAACTTGGTAAAAAGAAGGCCTACGGATCGAATGAGAGGACGAAAATGGACGAACGAGATCAACGTTGTCCAAAGAAGGCCTACGAATCAAATGGATGGACGAAGGTGGACGAACGAGATGAACTTGGTCCAAAGAATGCCCATGGATCAAATGGGAGGACGAAGATGGACGAACGAAAGGAACTTGGTACAAAGAAGGCCAACGGAACAAATAGGAGTACGAAGATGGACGAATGAGACGAAGTTGGTCCAAAGAAGGCCTACGGATCAAATGGGTGGACGAAGTTGGACGAACGAGAGGAACATGGTCCAAAGAAGGCCTACGGTTCAAATGGGAGGACGAAGAGGGACGAACGAGACGAACATGGTACAAAGAAGGCCAACTGATCAAATGGGAGGACGAAGATGGACGAACAAGACGAACTTGGTCCAAAGAATGCCAACGGATCAAATGGGAGGACGAAGATGGACGAACGAGATGAACTTGGTCCAAATAAGGCCTACGGATCAAATGGGATGACAAAGAGGGACGAACGAGGCGATCATAGTACAAAGAAGGCCAACGGACCAAATGGGAGGACGAGGATGGACGAACGAGACAAACTCAGTCCAAAGAATGCCAACGGATCAAATGGGAGGACGAACGTGATGAACTTGGTCCAAAGAAGGCCTACGGATCAAATGGGTGGACGAAGATGGACGAACGAGATGAACATGGTCCAAAGAAGGCCTACAGTTCAAATGGGAGGACGAAGAGGGACGAACGAGACGAACTTGGTACAAAGAAGGCCAACGGATCAAATGGGAGGACAAAGATGGACGAACGAGACGAACTTGCTCCAAATAAGGCCTACGGATCAAATGGGAGGACAAAGTGGGACGAACGAGGCAAACATGGTAGAAAGAAGGCCAACGGACCAAATGGGAGGACGAAGATGGACGAAAGAGACAAACTTGGTCCAAAGAATGCCAACGGATAAAATGGGAGGACGAACGAGATGAACTTGGTCCAAGGAAGGCCTACGGATCAAATCGGAGGACGAAGATGGACGAACGAGATGAACTTGGTCCAAAGAAGGCCTATGGATCAAATGGGTGGACGAAGATGGACGAACGAGATGAACATGGTCCAAGGAAGGCCTAAGGTTCAAATGGGAGGACGAAGAGGGACGAACGAGACGAACTTGGTACAAAGAAGGCCAACGGACCAAATGGGAGGACGAAGATGGACGAACGAGACAAACTTGGTCCAAAGAATGCCAACGGATCAAATGGGAGGACGAACGAGATTAACTTGGTCCAAAGAAGGCCTACGGATCAAATGGGAGGACGAAGATGGACGAACGAGACGAACTTGGTACAAAGAAGGCCAATGGAACAAATGGGAGGACGAAGAGGGACGAACGAGACGAACTTGGTCCAAAGAAGTCCTCGGATCAAATGGGAGGACGAAGAGAGACGAACGAGACGAACTTCGTCCAAAGAAAACCTACGGATCAAATGGGTGGACGAAGATGGACGAACGAGACGAACATGGTCCAAAGAAAGCCTACGGTTCAAATGGGAGGACGACGATGGACGAACGAGGCGAACTTGGTCCAAGGAATGCCAACGGAACAAATGGGAGGACGAAGATGGACGAACTAGACGAACTTGGTCCAAAGTAGGCCTACGGATCAAATGGGAGGACGAAAATGGACGAACGAGATCAACTTTGTCCAAAGAAGGCCTACAAATCAAATGGAAGGACGAAGATGGACGAACGAGACGAACATGGTCCAAAGAATGCCCACGGATCAAATGGGAGGACAAAGAGGGACGAACGAAAGGAACTTGGTTCAAAGAAGGCCAACGGAACAAATAGGAGTACGAAGACGGACGAACGAGACGAACTTGGTCCAAAGAAGGCCTACGGATCAAATGGATGGACGAAGAGGGACGAATACGAACTTGCTCCAAAGAAGGCCTACGGATCAAATGGGAGGACGAAAATGGACGAACGAGATCAACTTTGTCCAAAGAAGGCCTACGAATCAAATGGAAGGACGAAGATGGACGAACGAGACGAACATGGTCCAAAGAATGCCCACGGATCAATTGGGAGGACGAAGATGGACGAACGAAAGGAACTTGGTTCAAAGAAGGCCAACGGAACAAATAGGAGTACGAAGATGGACGAACGAGACGAACTTGGTCCAAAGAAGGCCTACGGATCAAATGGATGGACGAAGAGGGACGAATACGAACTTGCTCCAAAGAAGGCCTACGGATCAAATGGGAGGACGGACGTGATGAACTTGGTCCAAAGAAGTCCTACGGATCAATTGGGAGGACGAAGATGGACGAACGAGACGAACTTGGTACAAAGAAGGCCAACGGATCAAATGGGAGGACGAAGAGAGACGAACGAGACGAACTTCGTCCAAAGAAGAGCTACGGATCAAATGGGTGGACGAAGCTGGACGAACGAGGCGAACTTGTTCCAGAGAAGGCCTACGGATCAAATGGGAGGACGAAGAGAGACGAACCAGATGAACTTCGTCCAAAGAAGACCTACCGATCAAATGGGTGGACGAAGATGGACGAACGAGACGAACTTCGTCCAAAGTAGGCCTACGGTTCAAATGGGAGGACGAAAAGGGACGAACGAGATCAACTTTGTCCAAAGAAGGCCTACGAATCAAATGGAAGGACGAAGATGGACGAACGAGACGAACTTGGTCCAAAGAATGCCCACGGATCAAATGGGAGGACGAAGATGGACGAACGAAAGGAACTTGGTACAAACAAGGCCAACGGAACAAATAGGAGTACGAAAATTGACGAACGAGACGAACTTGGTCCAAAGAAGGCCAACGGATCAAATGGGAGGACGAAGATGGACGAACGTGACGAACTTGGTCCAAAGAAGGCCTACGGATCAAATGGGTGGACGAAGATGGACGAACGAGATGAACATGGTCCAAAGAATGCCAATGGATCAAATGGGAGGATTAAGATGGACGAACGAGACGAACATGGTCCAAATAAGGCCTACGGATCAAATGGGAGGACAAAGACGGATGAACGAAGCAAACATGGTACAAAGAAGGCCAACGGACCAAATGGGGGGACGAAGATGGACGAACAAGACAAACTTGGTCCAAAGAATGCCAACGGATCAAATGGGACGACGAACGAGATGAACTTGGTCCAAAGAAGGCCTACGGATCAAATGGGTGGACGAAGATGGACGAACGAGACCAACTTGGTTCAAAGAAGGCCTACGGTTCAAATGGGTGGACGAAGAGGGACGAACGAGACGAACTTGGTCCAAAGAAGGCCTACGGATCAAATGGGTGGACGAAGATGGACGAACGAGATGAACATGGTCCAAAGAAGGCCTACGTTTCAAATGGGAGGATAAAGAGGGACGAACGAGACGAACTTGGTACAAAGAAGGCTAACGGATCAAATGGGAGGACAAAGAGGGACGAAGATGGACGAACGAGACGAACTTGGTCCAAAGAATGCCAACGGATCAAATGGGAGGATGAAGATGGACGAACGAGACAAACTCAGTCCAAAGAATGCCAACGGATCAAATGGGAGGACGAACGAGATGAACTTGGTCCAAAGAAGTCCTACGGATCAAATGGGAGGACGAAAGGGACGAACGAGACGAACTAGGTGCAAAGAAGGCCTACGGATCAAATGGGAGGACGAAGACAAACGAACGAGACGAACTTGGTCCAAAGAATGCCAACGGATCAAATGGGAGGACGAAGAGAGACGAACGAGACGAACTTGAAACAAAGAAGGCCAACGGATCAAATCGGAGGATGAAGATGGACGAACGAGACGAACTTGGTCCAAAGAAGGCCTACGGATCAAATGGGTGGACGAAGATGGACGAACGAGATGAACATGGTCCAAAGAAGGCCTACAGTTCAAATGGGAGGACGAAGAGGGACGAACGAAAGGAACTTGGTACAAAGAAGGCCAACGGAACAAATAGGAGTACGAAGATGGACGAACGAGACGAACTTGGTCCAAAAAAGGCCTACGGATCAAATGGAAGGACGAAGAGGGACGAACGATACGAACTTGGTCCAAAGAATGCCAACGGATCAAATGGGAGGACGAAGATGGACGAACGAGGCGATCATAGTACAAAGAAGGCCAACGGACTAAATGGGAGGACGAAGATGGACGAACGAGACAAACTCAGTCCAAAGAATGCCAACGGATCAAATGGGAGGACGAACGTGATGAACTTGGTCCAAAGAAGTCCCACGGATCAAATGGGAGGACGAAGATGGACGAACGAGACGAACTTGGTACAAAGAAGGCCTACGGATCAAATGGGAGGACGAAGACCGACGAACGAGACGAACTTTGTCCAAAGAATGCCAACGGATCAAATGGGTGGACGAAGAGAGACGAACTTGAAACAAAGAAGGCCAACGGATCAAATGGGAGGACGAAGATGGACGAACGAGACGAACTTGGTCCAAAGAATGCCAACGGATCAAATGGGAGGACGAAGAGAGACGAACGAGACGAACTTGAAACAAAGAAGGCCAACGGATCAAATCGGAGGATGAAGATGGACGAACGAGACGAACTTGGTCCAAAGAAGGCCTACGGATCAAATGGGTGGACGAAGATGGACGAACGAGATGAACATGGTCCAAAGAAGGCCTACAGTTCAAATGGGAGGACGAAGAGGGACGAACGAAAGGAACTTGGTACAAAGAAGGCCAACGGAACAAATAGGAGTACGAAGATGGACGAACGAGACGAACTTGGTCCAAAAAAGGCCTACGGATCAAATGGAAGGACGAAGAGGGACGAACGATACGAACTTGGTCCAAAGAATGCCAACGGATCAAATGGGAGGACGAAGATGGACGAACGAGGCAATCATAGTACAAAGAAGGCCAACGGACCAAATGGGAGGACGAAGATGGACGAACGAGACAAACTCAGTCCAAAGAATGCCAACGGATCAAATGGGAGGACGAACTTGATGAACTTGGTCCAAAGAAGTCCTACGGATCAAATGGGAGGACGAAGATGGACGAACAAGACGAACTTGGTACAAAGAAGGCCTACGGATCAAATGGGAGGACGAAGAGGGACGAACAAGACGAACTTGGTAAAAAGAAAGCCTACGGATCGAATGAGAGGACGAAAATGGACGAACGAGATCAACGTTGTCCAAAGAAGGCCTACGAATCAAATGGATGGACGAAGGTGGACGAACGAGACGAACTTGGTCCAAAGAATGCCCACGGATCAAATGGGAGGACGAAGATGGACGAACGAAAGGAACTTGGTACAATGAAGGCCAACGGAACAAATAGGAGTTCGAAGATGGACGAACGAGACGAACATGGTCCAAAGGAGGCCTACGGATCAAATGGAAGGACGAAGAGGGATGAAGACGAACTTGCTCCAAAGAAGGCCTACGGATCAAATGGGTGGACGAAGATGGACGAACGAGAGCAACTTGGTCCAAAGAAGGCCTACGGTTCAAATGGGTGGACGAAGAGGGACGAACGAGACGAACTTGGTCCAAATAAGGGCTACGGATCAAATGGGTGGACGAAAACTGACGAACGAGACGAACTTGGTCCAAAGAAGGCCTACGGTTCAAATGGGAGGACGAAGAGGGACTAACGAGACAAACTTGGTACAAAGAAGGCCAACGGATCAAATGGGAGGACGAAGATGGACGAACGAGATGAACTTGGTCCAAAGAAGGCCTATGGATCAAATGGGTGGACGAAGATGGACGAACGAGATGAACATGGTCCAAGGAAGGCCTAAGGTTCAAATGGGTGGACGAAGAGGGACGAACGAGACGAACTTGGTACAAAGAAGGCCAACGGATCAAATGGGAGGACGAACGAGATGAACTTGGTCCAAAGAAGGCCTACGGATCAAATTGGAGGACAAAGACGGACGAACGAGGCAAACATGGTACAAAGAAGGCCAACGGACCAAATGGGAGGACGAAGATGGACGAACGAGACCAACTTGGTCCAAAGAATGCCAACGGATCAAATGGGAGGACGAACGAGATTAACTTGGTCCAAAGAAGGCCTATGGATCAAATGGGAGGACGAAGATGGACGAACGAGACGAACTTGGTTCAAAGAAGGCCAACGGAACAAATGGGAGGACGAAGAGGGACGAACGAGACGAACTTGGTCCAAAGAAAGCCTACGGTTCAAATGGGAGGACGAAGAGGGACGAACGAAAGGAACTTGGTACAAAGAAGGCCAACGGAACAAATAGGAGTACGAAGATGGACGAACGAGACGAACTTGGTCCAAAAAAGGCCTACGGATCAAATGGAAGGACGAAGAGGGACGAACGATACGAACTTGGTCCAAAGAATGCCAACGGATCAAATGGGAGGACGAAGATGGACGAACGAGGCGATCATAGTACAAAGAAGGCCAACGGACTAAATGGGAGGACGAAGATGGACGAACGAGACAAACTCAGTCCAAAGAATGCCAACGGATCAAATGGGAGGACGAACGTGATGAACTTGGTCCAAAGAAGTCCCACGGATCAAATGGGAGGACGAAGATGGACGAACGAGACGAACTTGGTACAAAGAAGGCCTACGGATCAAATGGGAGGACGAAGACCGACGAACGAGACGAACTTTGTCCAAAGAATGCCAACGGATCAAATGGGTGGACGAAGAGAGACGAACTTGAAACAAAGAAGGCCAACGGATCAAATGGGAGGACGAAGATGGACGAACGAGACGAACTTGGTCCAAAGAAGGCCTACGGATCAAATGGGTGGACGAAGTTGGACGAATGAGATGAACATGTTCCAAAGAAGGCCTACAGTTCAAATGGGAGGACGAAGAGGGACGAACGAGACGAACTTGGTACAAAGAAGGCCAACGGATCAAATGGGAGGACGAAGATGGACGAACGAGACGAACTTGCTCCAAATAAGGCCTACGGATCAAATGGCAGGACAAAGTGGGACGAACGAGGCAAACATGGTACAAAGAAGGCCAACAGACCAAATGGGAGGACGAAGATGGACGAACGAGACAAACTTGGTCCAAAGAATGCCAACGGATAAAATGGGAGGACGAACGAGATGAACTTGGTCCAAAGAAGGCCTACGGATCAAATGGGAGGACGAAGATGGACGAACGAGACGAACATGGTACAAAGAAGGCCAACGGATCAAATGGGAGGACGAAGATGGACGAACGAGATGAACTTGGTCCAAAGAAGGCCTATGGATCAAATGGGAGGACGAAGAGGGACGAACGAGACGAACTTGGTCCAAAGAATGCCAACGGATCAAATGGGAGGACGAAGATGGACGAACGAGGCGATCATAGTACAAAGAAGGCCAACGGACTAAATGGGAGGACGAAGATGGACGAACGAGACAAACTCAGTCCAAAGAATGCCAACGGATCAAATGGGAGGACGAACGTGATGAACTTGGTCCAAAGAAGTCCCACGGATCAAATGGGAGGACGAAGATGGACGAACGAGACGAACTTGGTACAAAGAAGGCCTACGGATCAAATGGGAGGACGAAGACAGACGGACGAGACGAACTTGGTCCAAAGAATGCCAACGGATCAAATGGGTGGACGAAGAGAGACGAACATGAAACAAAGAAGGCCAACGGATCAAATGGGAGGACGAAGATGGACGAACGAGACGAACTTGGTCCAATGAAGGCCTACGGATCAAATGGGTGGACGAAGTTGGACGAATGAGATGAACATGTTCCAAAGAAGGCCTACAGTTCAAATGGGAGGACGAAGAGGGACGAACGAGACGAACTTGGTACAAAGAAGGCCAACGGATCAAATGGGTGGACGAAGAGAGACGAACATGAAACAAAGAAGGCCAACGGATCAAATGGGAGGACGAAGATGGACGAACGAGACGAACTTGGTCCAAAGAAGGCCTACGGATCAAATGGGTGGACGAAGTTGGACGAATGAGATGAACATGTTCCAAAGAAGGCCTACAGTTCAAATGGGAGGACGAAGAGGGACGAACGAGACGAACTTGGTACAAAGAAGGCCAACGGATCAAATGGGAGGACGAAGATGGACGCACGAGACGAACTTGCTCCAAATAAGGCCTACGGATCAAATGGCAGGACAAAGTGGGACGAACGAGGCAAACATGGTACAAAGAAGGCCAACAGACCAAATGGGAGGACGAAGATGGACGAACGAGACAAACTTGGTCCAAAGAATGCCAACGGATAAAATGGGAGGACGAACGAGATGAACTTGGTCCAAAGAAGGCCTACGGATCAAATGGGAGGACGAAGATGGACGAACGAGACGAACATGGTACAAAGAAGGCCAACGGATCAAATGGGAGGACGAAGATGGACGAACGAGATGAACTTGGTCCAAAGAAGGCCTATGGATCAAATGGGAGGACGAAGAGGGACGAACGAGACGAACTTGGTCCAAAGAATGCCAACGGATCAAATGGGAGGACGAAGATGGACGAACGAGGCGATCATAGTACAAAGAAGGCCAACGGACTAAATGGGAGGACGAAGATGGACGAACGAGACAAACTCAGTCCAAAGAATGCCAACGGATCAAATGGGAGGACGAACGTGATGAACTTGGTCCAAAGAAGTCCCACGGATCAAATGGGAGGACGAAGATGGACGAACGAGACGAACTTGGTACAAAGAAGGCCTACGGATCAAATGGGAGGACGAAGACAGACGAACGAGACGAACTTGGTCCAAAGAATGCCAACGGATCAAATGGGTGGACGAAGAGAGACGAACATGAAACAAAGAAGGCCAACGGATCAAATGGGAGGACGAAGATGGACGAACGAGACGAACTTGGTCCAAAGAAGGCCTACGGATCAAATGGGTGGACGAAGTTGGACGAATGAGATGAACATGTTCCAAAGAAGGCCTACAGTTCAAATGGGAGGACGAAGAGGGACGAACGAGACGAACTTGGTACAAAGAAGGCCAACGGATCAAATGGGTGGACGAAGATGGACGAACGAGACGAACTTGCTCCAAATAAGGCCTACGGATCAAATGGGAGGACAAAGTGGGACGAACGAGGCAAACATGGTACAAAGAAGGCCAACAGACCAAATGGGAGGACGAAGATGGACGAACGAGACAAACTTTGTCCAAAGAATGCCAACGGATAAAATGGGAGGACGAACGAGATGAACTTGGTCCAAAGAAGGCCTACGGATCAAATGAGAGGACGAAGATGGACGAACGAGACGAACTTGGTACAAAGAAGGCCAACGGATCAAATGGGAGGACGAAGATGGACGAACGAGATGAACTTGGTCCAAAGAAGGCCTATGGATCAAATGGGAGGACAAAGAGGGACGAACGAGACGAACTTGGTCCAAAGAATGCCAACGGATCAAATGGGAGGACGAAGATGGACGAACGAGGCGATCATAGTACAAAGAAGGCCAACGGACTAAATGGGAGGACGAAGATGGACGAACGAGGCAAACTCAGTCCAAAGAATGCCAACGGATCAAATGGGAGGACGAACGTGATGAACTTGGTCCAAAGAAGTCCCACGGATCAAATGGGAGGACGAAGATGGACGAACGAGACGAACTTGGTACAAAGAAGGCCTACGGATCAAATGGGAGGACGAAGACAGACGAACGAGACGAACTTGGTCCAAAGAATGCCAACGGATCAAATGGGTGGACGAAGAGAGACGAACATGAAACAAAGAAGGCCAACGGATCAAATGGGAGGACGAAGACAGACGGACGAGACGAACTTGGTACAAAGAAGGCCTACGGATCAAATGGGAGGACGAAGACAGACGGACGAGACGAACTTGGTCCAAAGAATGCCAACGGATCAAATGGGTGGACGAAGAGAGACGAACATGAAACAAAGAAGGCCAACGGATCAAATGGGAGGACGAAGATGGACGAACGAGACGAACTTGGTCCAATGAAGGCCTACGGATCAAATGGGTGGACGAAGTTGGACGAATGAGATGAACATGTTCCAAAGAAGGCCTACAGTTCAAATGGGAGGACGAAGAGGGACGAACGAGACGAACTTGGTACAAAGAAGGCCAACGGATCAAATGGGAGGACGAAGATGGACGAACGAGACGAACTTGCTCCAAATAAGGCCTACGGATCAAATGGCAGGACAAAGTGGGACGAACGAGGCAAACATGGTACAAAGAAGGCCAACAGACCAAATGGGAGGACGAAGATGGACGAACGAGACAAACTTGGTCCAAAGAATGCCAACGGATAAAATGGGAGGACGAACGAGATGAACTTGGTCCAAAGAAGGCCTACGGATCAAATGGGAGGACGAAGATGGACGAACGAGACGAACATGGTACAAAGAAGGCCAACGGATCAAATGGGAGGACGAAGATGGACGAACGAGATGAACTTGGTCCAAAGAAGGCCTATGGATCAAATGGGAGGACGAAGAGGGACGAACGAGACGAACTTGGTCCAAAGAATGCCAACGGATCAAATGGGAGGACGAAGATGGACGAACGAGGCGATCATAGTACAAAGAAGGCCAACGGACTAAATGGGAGGACGAAGATGGACGAACGAGACAAACTCAGTCCAAAGAATGCCAACGGATCAAATGGGAGGACGAACGTGATGAACTTGGTCCAAAGAAGTCCCACGGATCAAATGGGAGGACGAAGATGGACGAACGAGACGAACTTGGTACAAAGAAGGCCTACGGATCAAATGGGAGGACGAAGACAGACGAACGAGACGAACTTGGTCCAAAGAATGCCAACGGATCAAATGGGTGGACGAAGAGAGACGAACATGAAACAAAGAAGGCCAACGGATCAAATGGGAGGACGAAGATGGACGAACGAGACGAACTTGGTCCAAAGAAGGCCTACGGATCAAATGGGTGGACGAAGTTGGACGAATGAGATGAACATGTTCCAAAGAAGGCCTACAGTTCAAATGGGAGGACGAAGAGGGACGAACGAGACGAACTTGGTACAAAGAAGGCCAACGGATCAAATGGGTGGACGAAGATGGACGAACGAGACGAACTTGCTCCAAATAAGGCCTACGGATCAAATGGGAGGACAAAGTGGGACGAACGAGGCAAACATGGTACAAAGAAGGCCAACAGACCAAATGGGAGGACGAAGATGGACGAACGAGAAAAACTTTGTCCAAAGAATGCCAACGGATAAAATGGGAGGACGAACGAGATGAACTTGGTCCAAAGAAGGCCTACGGATCAAATGGGTGGACGAAGTTGGACGAATGAGATGAACATGTTCCAAAGAAGGCCTACAGTTCAAATGGGAGGACGAAGAGGGACGAACGAGACGAACTTGGTACAAAGAAGGCCAACGGATCAAATGGGAGGACGAAGATGGACGCACGAGACGAACTTGCTCCAAATAAGGCCTACGGATCAAATGGCAGGACAAAGTGGGACGAACGAGGCAAACATGGTACAAAGAAGGCCAACAGACCAAATGGGAGGACGAAGATGGACGAACGAGACAAACTTGGTCCAAAGAATGCCAACGGATAAAATGGGAGGACGAACGAGATGAACTTGGTCCAAAGAAGGCCTACGGATCAAATGGGAGGACGAAGATGGACGAACGAGACGAACATGGTACAAAGAAGGCCAACGGATCAAATGGGAGGACGAAGATGGACGAACGAGATGAACTTGGTCCAAAGAAGGCCTATGGATCAAATGGGAGGACGAAGAGGGACGAACGAGACGAACTTGGTCCAAAGAATGCCAACGGATCAAATGGGAGGACGAAGATGGACGAACGAGGCGATCATAGTACAAAGAAGGCCAACGGACTAAATGGGAGGACGAAGATGGACGAACGAGACAAACTCAGTCCAAAGAATGCCAACGGATCAAATGGGAGGACGAACGTGATGAACTTGGTCCAAAGAAGTCCCACGGATCAAATGGGAGGACGAAGATGGACGAACGAGACGAACTTGGTACAAAGAAGGCCTACGGATCAAATGGGAGGACGAAGACAGACGAACGAGACGAACTTGGTCCAAAGAATGCCAACGGATCAAATGGGTGGACGAAGAGAGACGAACATGAAACAAAGAAGGCCAACGGATCAAATGGGAGGACGAAGATGGACGAACGAGACGAACTTGGTCCAAAGAAGGCCTACGGATCAAATGGGTGGACGAAGTTGGACGAATGAGATGAACATGTTCCAAAGAAGGCCTACAGTTCAAATGGGAGGACGAAGAGGGACGAACGAGACGAACTTGGTACAAAGAAGGCCAACGGATCAAATGGGTGGACGAAGATGGACGAACGAGACGAACTTGCTCCAAATAAGGCCTACGGATCAAATGGGAGGACAAAGTGGGACGAACGAGGCAAACATGGTACAAAGAAGGCCAACAGACCAAATGGGAGGACGAAGATGGACGAACGAGACAAACTTTGTCCAAAGAATGCCAACGGATAAAATGGGAGGACGAACGAGATGAACTTGGTCCAAAGAAGGCCTACGGATCAAATGAGAGGACGAAGATGGACGAACGAGACGAACTTGGTACAAAGAAGGCCAACGGATCAAATGGGAGGACGAAGATGGACGAACGAGATGAACTTGGTCCAAAGAAGGCCTATGGATCAAATGGGAGGACAAAGAGGGACGAACGAGACGAACTTGGTCCAAAGAATGCCAACGGATCAAATGGGAGGACGAAGATGGACGAACGAGGCGATCATAGTACAAAGAAGGCCAACGGACTAAATGGGAGGACGAAGATGGACGAACGAGACAAACTCAGTCCAAAGAATGCCAACGGATCAAATGGGAGGACGAACGTGATGAACTTGGTCCAAAGAAGTCCCACGGATCAAATGGGAGGACGAAGATGGACGAACGAGACGAACTTGGTACAAAGAAGGCCTACGGATCAAATGGGAGGACGAAGACAGACGAACGAGACGAACTTGGTCCAAAGAATGCCAACGGATCAAATGGGTGGACGAAGAGAGACGAACATGAAACAAAGAAGGCCAACGGATCAAATGGGAGGACGAAGACAGACGGACGAGACGAACTTGGTACAAAGAAGGCCTACGGATCAAATGGGAGGACGAAGACAGACGGACGAGACGAACTTGGTCCAAAGAATGCCAACGGATCAAATGGGTGGACGAAGAGAGACGAACATGAAACAAAGAAGGCCAACGGATCAAATGGGAGGACGAAGATGGACGAACGAGACGAACTTGGTCCAATGAAGGCCTACGGATCAAATGGGTGGACGAAGTTGGACGAATGAGATGAACATGTTCCAAAGAAGGCCTACAGTTCAAATGGGAGGACGAAGAGGGACGAACGAGACGAACTTGGTACAAAGAAGGCCAACGGATCAAATGGGAGGACGAAGATGGACGAACGAGACGAACTTGCTCCAAATAAGGCCTACGGATCAAATGGCAGGACAAAGTGGGACGAACGAGGCAAACATGGTACAAAGAAGGCCAACAGACCAAATGGGAGGACGAAGATGGACGAACGAGACAAACTTGGTCCAAAGAATGCCAACGGATAAAATGGGAGGACGAACGAGATGAACTTGGTCCAAAGAAGGCCTACGGATCAAATGGGAGGACGAAGATGGACGAACGAGACGAACATGGTACAAAGAAGGCCAACGGATCAAATGGGAGGACGAAGATGGACGAACGAGATGAACTTGGTCCAAAGAAGGCCTATGGATCAAATGGGAGGACGAAGAGGGACGAACGAGACGAACTTGGTCCAAAGAATGCCAACGGATCAAATGGGAGGACGAAGATGGACGAACGAGGCGATCATAGTACAAAGAAGGCCAACGGACTAAATGGGAGGACGAAGATGGACGAACGAGACAAACTCAGTCCAAAGAATGCCAACGGATCAAATGGGAGGACGAACGTGATGAACTTGGTCCAAAGAAGTCCCACGGATCAAATGGGAGGACGAAGATGGACGAACGAGACGAACTTGGTACAAAGAAGGCCTACGGATCAAATGGGAGGACGAAGACAGACGAACGAGACGAACTTGGTCCAAAGAATGCCAACGGATCAAATGGGTGGACGAAGAGAGACGAACATGAAACAAAGAAGGCCAACGGATCAAATGGGAGGACGAAGATGGACGAACGAGACGAACTTGGTCCAAAGAAGGCCTACGGATCAAATGGGTGGACGAAGTTGGACGAATGAGATGAACATGTTCCAAAGAAGGCCTACAGTTCAAATGGGAGGACGAAGAGGGACGAACGAGACGAACTTGGTACAAAGAAGGCCAACGGATCAAATGGGTGGACGAAGATGGACGAACGAGACGAACTTGCTCCAAATAAGGCCTACGGATCAAATGGGAGGACAAAGTGGGACGAACGAGGCAAACATGGTACAAAGAAGGCCAACAGACCAAATGGGAGGACGAAGATGGACGAACGAGACAAACTTTGTCCAAAGAATGCCAACGGATAAAATGGGAGGACGAACGAGATGAACTTGGTCCAAAGAAGGCCTACGGATCAAATGAGAGGACGAAGATGGACGAACGAGACGAACTTGGTACAAAGAAGGCCAACGGATCAAATGGGAGGACGAAGATGGACGAACGAGATGAATTTGGTCCAAAGAAGGCCTATGGATCAAATGGGAGGACAAAGAGGGACGAACGAGACGAACTTGGTCCAAAGAATGCCAACGGATCAAATGGGAGGACGAAGATGGACGAACGAGGCGATCATAGTACAAAGAAGGCCAACGGACTAAATCGGAGGACGAAGATGGACGAACGAGACAAACTCAGTCCAAAGAATGCCAACGGATCAAATGGGAGGACGAACGTGATGAACTTGGTCCAAAGAAGTCCCACGGATCAAATGGGAGGACGAAGATGGACGAACGAGACGAACTTGGTACAAAGAAGGCCTACGGATCAAATGGGAGGACGAAGACAGACGAACGAGACGAACTTGGTCCAAAGAATGCCAACGGATCAAATGGGTGGACGAAGAGAGACGAACATGAAACAAAGAAGGCCAACGGATCAAATGGGAGGACGAAGAAGGACGAACGAGACGAACTTGGTCCAAAGAAGGCCTACGGATCAAATGGGTGGACGAAGTTGGACGAATGAGATGAACATGTTCCAAAGAAGGCCTACAGTTCAAATGGGAGGACGAAGAGGGACGAACGAGACGAACTTGGTACAAAGAAGGCCAACGGATCAAATGGGTGGACGAAGATGGACGAACGAGACGAACTTGCTCCAAATAAGGCCTACGGATCAAATGGGAGGACAAAGTGGGTCGAACGAGGCAAACATGGTACAAAGAAGGCCAACAGACCAAATGGGAGGACGAAGATGGACGAACGAGACAAACTTTGTCCAAAGAATGCCAACGGATAAAATGGGAGGACGAACGAGATGAACTTGGTCCAAAGAAGGGCTACGGATCAAATGAGAGGACGAAGATGGACGAACGAGACGAACTTGGTACAAAGAAGGCCAACGGATCAAATGGGAGGACGAAGATGGACGAACGAGATGAACTTGGTCCAAAGAAGGCCTATGGATCAAATGGGTGGACGACGATGGACGAACGAGATGAACATGGTCCAAGGAAGGCCTAAGGTTCAAATGGGAGGACGAAGAGGGACGAACGAGACGAACTTGGTACAAAGAAGTCCAACGGACCAAATGGGAGGACGAAGATGGACGAACGAGACAAACTTGGTCCAAAGAATGCCAACGGATCAAATGGGAGGACGAACGAGATTAAGTTGGTCCAAAGAAGGCCTACGGATCAAATGGGAGGACGAAGATGGACGAACGGGACGAACTTGGTACAAAGAAGGCCAATGGAACAAATGGGAGGACGAAGAGGGACGAACGAAACGAACTTGGTCCAAAGAAGTCCTCGGATCAAATGGGAGGACGAAGACAGACGAACGAGACGAACTTGGTCCAAAGAATGCCAACGGATCAAATGGATGGACGAAGAGAGATGAACTTGAAACAAAGAAGGCCAACGGATCAAATGGGAGGACGAAGATGGACGAACGAGACGAACTTGGTCCAAAGAAGGCCTACGGATCAAATGGGTGGACGAAGTTGGACGAATGAGATGAACATGTTCCAAAGAAGGCCTACAGTTCAAATGGGAGGACGAAGAGGGACGAACGAGACGAACTTGGTACAAAGAAGGCCAACGGATCAAATGGGTGGACGAAGATGGACGAACGAGACGAACTTGCTCCAAATAAGGCCTACGGATCAAATGGGAGGACAAAGTGGGACGAACGAGGCAAACATGGTACAAAGAAGGCCAACAGACCAAATGGGAGGACGAAGATGGACGAACGAGACAAACTTTGTCCAAAGAATGCCAACGGATAAAATGGGAGGACGAACGAGATGAACTTGGTCCAAAGAAGGCCTACGGATCAAATGAGAGGACGTAGATGGACGAACGAGACGAACTTGGTAGAAAGAAGGCCAACGGATCAAATGGGAGGACGAAGATGGACGAATGAGATGAACTTGGTCCAAAGAAGGCCTATGGATCAAATGGGTGGACGAAGATGGACGAACGAGATGAACATGGTCCAAGGAAGGCCTAAGGTTCAAATGGGAGGGCGAAGAGGGACGAACGAGACGAACTTGGTACAAAGAAGGCCAACGGATCAAATGGGAGGACGAAGATGGACGAACGAGACGAACTTGCTCCAAATAAGGCCTACGGATCAAATGGCAGGACAAAGTGGGACGAACGAGGCAAACATGGTACAAAGAAGGCCAACAGACCAAATGGGAGGACGAAGATGGACGAACGAGACAAACTTGGTCCAAAGAATGCCAACGGATAAAATGGGAGGACGAACGAGATGAACTTGGTCCAAAGAAGGCCTACGGATCAAATGGGAGGACGAAGATGGACGAACGAGACGAACATGGTACAAAGAAGGCCAACGGATCAAATGGGAGGACGAAGATGGACGAACGAGATGAACTTGGTCCAAAGAAGGTCTATGGATCAAATGGGAGGACGAAGAGGGACGAACGAGACGAACTTGGTCCAAAGAATGCCAACGGATCAAATGGGAGGACGAAGATGGACGAACGAGGCGATCATAGTACAAAGAAGGCCAACGGACTAAATGGGAGGACGAAGATGGACGAACGAGACAAACTCAGTCCAAAGAATGCCAACGGATCAAATGGGAGGACGAACGTGATGAACTTGGTCCAAAGAAGTCCCACGGATCAAATGGGAGGACGAAGATGGACGAACGAGACGAACTTGGTACAAAGAAGGCCTACGGATCAAATGGGAGGACGAAGACAGACGAACGAGACGAACTTGGTCCAAAGAATGCCAACGGATCAAATGGGTGGACGAAGAGAGACGAACATGAAACAAAGAAGGCCAACGGATCAAACGGGAGGACGAAGATGGACGAACGAGACGAACTTGGTCCAATGAAGGCCTACGGATCAAATGGGTGGACGAAGTTGGACGAATGAGATGAACATGTTCCAAAGAAGGCCTACAGTTCAAATGGGAGGACGAAGAGGGACGAACGAGACGAACTTGGTACAAAGAAGGCCAACGGATCAAATGGGTGGACGAAGATGGACGAACGAGACGAACTTGCTCCAAATAAGGCCTACGGATCAAATGGGAGGACAAAGTGGGACGAACGAGGCAAACATGGTACAAAGAAGGCCAACAGACCAAATGGGAGGACGAAGATGGACGAACGAGACAAACTTTGTCCAAAGAATGCCAACGGATAAAATGGGAGGACGAACGAGATGAACTTGGTCCAAAGAAGGCCTACGGATCAAATGAGAGGACGAAGATGGACGAACGAGACGAACTTGGTACAAAGAAGGCCAACGGATCAAATGGGAGGACGAAGATGGACGAACGAGATGAACTTGGTCCAAAGAAGGCCTATGGATCAAATGGGTGGACGAAGATGGACGAACGAGATGAACATGGTCCAAGGAAGGCCTAAGGTTCAAATGGGAGGACGAAGAGGGACGAACGAGACGAACTTGGTACAAAGAAGTCCAACGGACCAAATGGGAGGACGAAGATGGACGAACGAGACAAACCTGGTCCAAAGAATGCCAACGGATCAAATGGGAGGACGAACGAGATTAACTTGGTCCAAAGAAGGCCTACGGATCAAATGGGAGGACGAAGATGGACGAACGAGACGAACTTGGTACAAAGAAGGCCAATGGAACAAATGGGAGGACGAAGAGGGACGAACGAAACGAACTTGGTCCAAAGAAGTCCTCGGATCAAATGGGAGGACGAAGACAGACGAACGAGACGAACTTGGTCCAAAGAATGCCAACGGATCAAATGGATGGACGAAGAGAGATGAACTTGAAACAAAGAAGGCCAACGGATCAAATGGGAGGACGAAGATGGACGAACGAGACGAACTTGGTCCAAAGAAGGCCTACGGATCAAATGGGTGGACGAAGTTGGACGAATGAGATGAACATGTTCCAAAGAAGGCCTACAGTTCAAATGGGAGGACGAAGAGGGACGAACGAGACGAACTTGGTACAAAGAAGGCCAACGGATCAAATGGGTGGACGAAGATGGACGAACGAGACGAACTTGCTCCAAATAAGGCCTACGGATCAAATGGGAGGACAAAGTGGGACGAACGAGGCAAACATGGTACAAAGAAGGCCAACAGACCAAATGGGAGGACGAAGATGGACGAACGAGACAAACTTTGTCCAAAGAATGCCAACGGATAAAATGGGAGGACGAACGAGATGAACTTGGTCCAAAGAAGGCCTACGGATCAAATGAGAGGACGTAGATGGACGAACGAGACGAACTTGGTACAAAGAAGGCCAACGGATCAAATGGGAGGACGAAGATGGACGAACGAGATGAACTTGGTCCAAAGAAGGCCTATGGATCAAATGGGTGGACGAAGATGGACGAACGAGATGAACATGGTCCAAGGAAGGCCTAAGGTTCAAATGGGAGGGCGAAGAGGGACGAACGAGACGAACTTGGTACAAAGAAGGCCAACGGATCAAATGGGAGGACGAAGATGGACGAACGAGACGAACTTGCTCCAAATAAGGCCTACGGATCAAATGGGAGGACAAAGTGGGACGAACGAGGCAAACATGGTACAAAGAAGGCCAACAGACCAAATGGGAGGACGAAGATGGACGAACGAGACAAACTTGGTCCAAAGAATGCCAACGGATAAAATGGGAGGACGAACGAGATGAACTTGGTCCAAAGAAGGCCTACGGATCAAATGGGAGGACGAAGATGGACGAACGAGACGAACATGGTACAAAGAAGGCCAACGGATCAAATGGGAGGACGAAGATGGACGAACGAGATGAACTTGGTCCAAAGAAGGTCTATGGATCAAATTGGAGGACGAAGAGGGACGAACGAGACGAACTTGGTCCAAAGAATGCCAACGGATCAAATGGGAGGACGAAGATGGACGAACGAGGCGATCATAGTACAAAGAAGGCCAACGGACTAAATGGGAGGACGAAGATGGACGAACGAGACAAACTCAGTCCAAAGAATGCCAACGGATCAAATGGGAGGACGAACGTGATGAACATGGTCCAAAGAAGTCCCACGGATCAAATGGGAGGACGAAGATGGACGAACGAGACGAACTTGGTACAAAGAAGGCCTACGGATCAAATGGGAGGACGAAGACAGACGAACGAGACGAACTTGGTCCAAAGAATGCCAACGGATCAAATGGGTGGACGAAGAGAGACGAACATGAAACAAAGAAGGCCAACGGATCAAATGGGAGGACGAAGATGGACGAACGAGACGAACTTGGTCCCAAGAAGGCCTACGGATCAAATGGGTGGACGAAGTTGGACGAATGAGATGAACATGTTCCAAAGAAGGCCTACAGTTCAAATGGGAGGACGAAGAGGGACGAACGAGACGAACTTGGTACAAAGAAGGCCAACGGATCAAATGGGTGGACGAAGATGGACGAACGAGACGAACTTGCTCCAAATAAGGCCTACGGATCAAATGGGAGGACAAAGTGGGACGAACGAGTCAAACATGGTACAAAGAAGGCCAACAGACCAAATGGGAGGACGAAGATGGACGAACGAGACAAACTTTGTCCAAAGAATGCCAACGGATAAAATGGGAGGACGAACGAGATGAACTTGGTCCAAAGAAGGCCTACGGATCAAATGAGAGGACGAAGATGGACGAACGAGACGAACTTGGTACAAAGAAGGCCAACGGATCAAATGGGAGGACGAAGATGGACGAACGAGATGAACTTGGTCCAAAGAAGGCCTATGGATCAAATGGGTGGACGAAGATGGACGAACGAGATGAACATGGTCCAAGGAAGGCCTAAGGTTCAAATGGGAGGACGAAGAGGGACGAACGAGACGAACTTGGTACAAAGAAGGCCAACGGACCAAATGGGAGAACGAAGATGGACGAACGAGACAAACTTGGTCCAAAGAATGCCAACGGATCAAATGGGAGGACGAACGAGATTAACTTGGTCCAAAGAAGGCCTACGGATCAAATGGGAGGACGAAGATGGACGAACGAGACGAACATGGTACAAAGAAGGCCAACGGATCAAATGGGAGGACGAAGATGGACGAACGAGATGAACTTGGTCCAAAGAAGGTCTATGGATCAAATTGGAGGACGAAGAGGGACGAACGAGACGAACTTGGTCCAAAGAATGCCAACGGATCAAATGGGAGGACGAAGATGGACGAACGAGGCGATCATAGTACAAAGAAGGCCAACGGACTAAATGGGAGGACGAAGATGGACGAACGAGACAAACTCAGTCCAAAGAATGCCAACGGATCAAATGGAGGACAAACGTGATGAACTTGGTCCAAAGAAGTCCTACGGATCAAATGGGAGGACGAAGATGGACGAACGAGAGGAACTTGGTACAAAGAAGGCCTACGGATCAAATGGGAGGACGAAGACAGACGAACGAGACGAACTTGGTCCAAAGAATGCCAACGGATCAAATGGGTGGACGAAGAGAGACGAACTTGAAACAAAGAAGGCCAACGGATCAAATGGGAGGACGAAGATGGACGAACGAGACAAACTTGGTCCAAAGAAGGCCTACGGATCAAATGGGTGGACGAAGATGGACGAACGAGATGAACATGGTCCAAAGAAGGCCTACAGTTCAAATGGGAGGACGAAGATGGACGAACGAGACGAACTTGGTTCAAAGAAGGCCAACGGATCAAATGGGAGGACGAAGATGGACGAACGAGACGAACTTGCTCCAAATAAGGCCTACAGATCAAATGGGAGGACAAAGTGGGACGAACGAGGCAAACATGGTAGAAAGAAGGCCAACGGACCAAATGGGAGGACGAAGATGGACGAACGAGACAAACTTGGTCCAAAGAATGCCAACGGATAAAATGGGAGGACGAATGAGATGAACTTGGTCCAAAGAAGGCCTACGGATCAAATCGGAGGACGAAGATGGACGAACGAGACGAATTTGGTACAAAGAAGGCCAACAGATCAAATGGGAGGACGAAGATGGACGAACGAGATGAACTTGGTCCGAAGAAGGCCTATGGATCAAATGGGTGGACGAAGATGGACGAACGAGATGAACATGGTCCAAGGAAGGCCTAAGGTTCAAATGGGAGGACGAAGAGGGACGAACGAGACGAACTTGGTACAAAGAAGGCCAACGAATCAAATGGGAGGATGAAGATGGACGAACGAGACGAACTTGGTCCAAAGAATACCAACGGATCAAATGGGAGGACGAACGAGATTAACTTGGTCCAAAGAAGGCCTACGGATCAAATGGGAGGACGAAGATGGACGAACGAGACGAACTTGGTACAAAGAAGGCCAATGGAACAAATGGGAGGACGAAGAGGGACGAACGAGACGAACTTGGTCCAAAGAAGTGCTCGGATCAAATGGGAGGACGAAGAGAGACGAACGAGATGAACTTGGTCCAAAGAAAGCCTACGGTTCAAATGGGAGGACGTAGAGGGACAGACGAGACGAACATTGCCCAAAGATGGCGAACGGATCAAATGGGAGGACGACGATGGACGAACGAGGCGAACTTGGTCCAAGGAATGCCAACGGAACAAATGGGAGGACGAAGATGGACGAACTAGACGAACTTGGTCCAAAGTAGGCCTACGGATCAAATGGGAGGACGAAAATGGACGAACGAGATCAACTTTGTCCAAAGAAGGCCTACGAATCAAATGGAAGGACGAAGATGGACGAACGAGACGAACATGGTCCAAAGAATGCCAACGGATCAAATGGGAGGAGGAAGATGGACGAACGAAAGGAACTTGGTACAAAGAAGGCCAACAGAACAAATAGGAGTACGAAGATGGACGAACGAGACGAACTTGGTCCAAAGAAGGCCTACGGATCAAATGGATGGACGAAGAGGGACGAAGACGAACTTGCTCCAAAGAAGGCCTACGGATCAAATGGGCGGACGAAGAGGGACGAACGAGACGAACTTGGTCCAAAGAATGCCAACGGACCAAATGGGAGGACGAAGATGGACGAACGAGACAAACTCAGTCCAAAGAATGCCAACGGATCAAATGGGAGGACGGACGTGATGAACTTGGTCCAAAGAAGTCCTACGGATCAAATGGGAGGACGAAGACAGACGAACGAGACGAACTTGGTCCAAAGAATGCCAACGGATCAAATGGGTGGACGAAGAGAGACGAACGAGACGAACTTGGAACAAAGAAGGCCAACGGATCAAATGGGAGGACGAAGATGGACGAACGAGACGAACTTGGTCCAAAGAAGGCCTACGGATCAAATGGGAGGACGAAGACAGACGAACGAGACGAACTTGGTCCAAAGAACGCCAACGGATCAAATGGGAGGACGAAGAGAGACGAACGAGACGAACTTCGTCCAAAGAAGAGCTACGGATCAAATGGGTGGACGAAGATGGACAAACGAGACGAACTTCGTCCAAAGTAGGCCTACGGTTCAAA
This sequence comes from Glycyrrhiza uralensis, assembly GCA_030159175.1. Classification (NCBI taxonomy): domain Eukaryota; kingdom Viridiplantae; phylum Streptophyta; class Magnoliopsida; order Fabales; family Fabaceae; genus Glycyrrhiza; species Glycyrrhiza uralensis. Next base: position 21,199,058 of record BRZY01000004.1, read on the forward strand.
TGGGAGGATGAAAAGGGACGAACGAGATCAACTTTGTCCAAAGAAGGCCTACAAATCAAATGGAAGGACGAAGATGGACGAACGAGACGAACTTGGTCCAAAGAATGCCCACGGATCAAATGGGAGGACGAAGATGGACGAACGAAAGGAACTTGGTACAAAGAAGTCCAACGGAACAAATAGGAGTACGAAGATGGACGAACGAGACGAACTTGGTCCAAAGAAGGCCTACGGATCAAATGGATGGACGAAGATGGACGAACGTGACGAACTTGGTCCAAAGAAGGCCTACGGATCAAATGGGTGGACGAAGATGGACGAACGAGATGAACATGGTCCAAAGAATGCCAATGGATCAAATGGGAGGATTAAGATGGACGAACGAGACGAACATGGTCCAAATAAGGCCTACGGATCAAATGGGAGGACAAAGACGGATGAACGAAGCAAACATGGTACAAAGAAGGCCAACGGACCAAATGGGGGGACGAAGATGGACGAACAAGATAAACTTGGTCCAAAGAATGCCAACGGATCAAATGGGAGGACGAACGAGATGAACTTGGTCCAAAGAAGGCCTACGGATCAAATGGGTGGACGAAGATGGACGAACGAGACAAACTTGGTTCAAAGAAGGCCTACGGTTCAAGTGGGTGGACGAAGAGGGACGAACGAGACGAACTTGGTCCAAAGAAGGCCTACGGATCAAATGGGTGGACGAAGATGGACGAATGAGATGAACATGGTCCAAAGAAGGCCTACGTTTCAAATGGGAGGATAAAGAGGGACGAACGAGAGGAACTTGGTACAAAGAAGGCCAACGGATCAAATGGGAGGACGAAGATGGACGAACGAGACGAACTTGGTCCAAATAAGGCCTACGGATCAAATGGGAGGACAAAGAGGGACGAAGATGGACGAACGAGACGAACTTGGTCCAAAGAATGCCAACGGATCAAATGGGAGGACAAAGATGGACGAACGAGACAAACTCAGTCCAAAGAATTCCAACGGATCAAATGGGAGGACGAACGAGATGAACTTAGTCCAAAGAAGTCCTACGGATCAAATGGGAGGACGAAAGTGACGAACGAGACGAACTTGGTGCAAAGAAGGCCTACGGATCAAATGGGAGGACGAAGACACACGAACGAGACGAACTTGGTCCAAAGAATGCCAACGGATCAAATGGGAGGACGAAGAGAGACGAACGAGACGAACTTGAGACAAAGAAGGCCAACGGATCAAATCGGAGGACGAAGATGGACGAACGAGACGAACTTGGTCCAAAGAAGGCCTACGGATCAAATGGGTGGACGAAGATGGACGAACGAGATGAACATGGTCCAAAGAAGGCCTACAGTTCAAATGGGAGGACGAAGAGGGACGAACGAGACGAACTTGGTACAAAGAAGGCCAACGGATCAAATGGGAGGACGAAGATGGACGAACGAGACGAACTTGGTCCAAATAAGGCCTACGGATCAAATGGGAGGACAAAGAGGGACGAAGATGGACGAACGAGACGAACTTGGTACAAAGAATGCCAACGGATCAAATGGGAGGACGAAGATGGACGAACGAGACAAACTCAGTCCAAAGAATTCCAACGGATCAAATGGGAGGACGAACGAGATGAACTTAGTCCAAAGAAGTCCTACGGATCAAATGGGAGGACGAAAGTGACGAACGAGACGAACTTGGTGCAAAGAAGGCCTACGGATCAAATGGGAGGACGAAGACACACGAACGAGACGAACTTGGTCCAAAGAATGCCAACGGATCAAATGGGTGGACGAAGAGAGACGAACGAGACGAACTTGGAACAAAGAAGGCCAACGGATCAAATGGGAGGACGAAGATGGACGAACGAGACGAACTTGGTCCAAAGAAGGCCTACGGATCAAATGGGAGGACGAAGACAGACGAACGAGACGAACTTGGTCCAAAGAACGCCAACGGATCAAATGGGAGGACGAAGAGAGACGAACGAGACGAACTTCGTCCAAAGAAGAGCTACGGATCAAATGGGTGGACGAAGATGGACGAACGAGACGAACTTGGTCCAGAGAAGGCCTACGGATCAAATGGGAGGACGAAGAGAGACGAACCAGATGAACTTCGTCCAAAGAAGACCTACCGATCAAATGGGTGGACGAAGATGGACAAACGAGATGAACTTCGTCCAAAGTAGGCCTACGGTTCAAATGGGAGGACGAAAAGGGACGAACGAGATCAACTTTGTCCAAAGAAGGCCTACGAATCAAATGGAAGGACGAAGATGGACGAACGAGACGAACTTGGTCCAAAGAATGCCCACGGATCAAATGGGAGGACGAAGATGGACGAACGAAAGGAACTTGGTACAAAGAAGTCCAACGGAACAAATAGGAGTACGAAGATTGACGAACGAGACAAACTTGGTCCAAAGAAGGCCAACGGATCAAATGGGAGGACGAAGATGGACGAACGTGACGAACTTGGTCCAAAGAAGGCCTACGGATCAAATGGGTGGACGAAGATGGACAAACGAGATGAACATGGTCCAAAGAATGCCAATGGATCAAATGGGAGGATTAAGATGGACGAACGAGACGAACATGGTCCAAATAAGGCCTACGGATCAAATGGGAGGACAAATACGGATGAACGAAGCAAACATGGTACAAAGAAGGCCAACGGACGAAATGGGGGGACGAAGATGGACGAACAAGATAAACTTGGTCCAAAGAATGCCAACGGATCAAATGGGAGGACGAACGAGATGAACTTGGTCCAAAGAAGGCCTACGGATCAAATGGGTGGACGAAGATGGACGAACGAGACAAACTTGGTTCAAAGAAGGCCTACGGTTCAAGTGGGTGGACGAAGAGGGACGAACGAGACGAACTTGGTCCAAAGAAGGCCTACGGGTCAAATGGGTGGACGAAGATGGACGAATGAGATGAACATGGTCCAAAGAAGGCCTACGTTTCAAATGGGAGGATAAAGAGGGACGAACGAGATGAACTTGGTACAAAGAAGGCCAACGGATCAAATGGGAGGACGAAGATGGACGAACGAGACGAACTTGGTCCAAATAAGGCCTACGGATCAAATGGGAGGACAAAGAGGGACGAAGATGGACGAACGAGACGAACTTGGTCCAAAGAATGCCAACGGATCAAATGGGAGGACGAAGATGGACGAACGAGACAAACTCAGTCCAAAGAATTCCAACGGATCAAATGGGTGGACGAACGAGATGAACTTAGTCCAAAGAAGTCCTACGGATCAAATGGGAGGACGAAAGTGACGAACGAGACGAACTTGGTGCAAAGAAGGCCTACGGATCAAATGGGAGGACGAAGACACACGAACGAGACGAACTTGGTCCAAAGAATGCCAACGGATCAAATGGGAGGACGAAGAGAGACGAACGAGACGAACTTGAGACAAAGAAGGCCAACGGATCAAATCGGAGGACGAAGATGGACGAACGAGACGAACTTGGTCCAAAGAAGGCCTACGGATCAAATGGGTGGACGAAGATGGACGAACGAGATGAACATGGTCCAAAGAAGGCCTACAGTTCAAATGGGAGGACGAAGAGGGACGAACGAGACGAACTTGGTACAAAGAAGGCCAACGGATCAAATGGGAGGACGAAGATGGACGAACGAGACGAACTTGGTCCAAATAAGGCCTACGGATCAAATGGGAGGACAAAGAGGGACGAAGATGGACGAACGAGACGAACTTGGTACAAAGAATGCCAACGGATCAAATGGGAGGACGAAGATGGACGAACGAGACAAACTCAGTCCAAAGAATTCCAACGGATCAAATGGGAGGACGAACGAGATGAACTTAGTCCAAAGAAGTCCTACGGATCAAATGGGAGGACGAAAGTGACGAACTAGACGAACTTGGTGCAAAGAAGGCCTACGGATCAAATGGGAGGACGAAGACACACGAACGAGACGAACTTGGTCCAAAGAATGCCAACGGATCAAATGGGTGGACGAAGAGAGACGAACGAGACGAACTTGGAACAAAGAAGGCCAACGGATCAAATGGGAGGACGAAGATGGACGAACGAGACGAACTTGGTCCAAAGAAGGCCTACGGATCAAATGGGAGGACGAAGACAGACGAACGAGACGAACTTGGTCCAAAGAACGCCAACGGATCAAATGGGAGGACGAAGAGAGACGAACGAGACGAACTTCGTCCAAAGAAGAGCTACGGCTCAAATGGGTGGACGAAGATGGACGAACGAGACGAACTTGGTCCAGAGAAGGCCTACGGATCAAATGGGAGGACGAAGAGAGACGAACCAGATGAACTTCGTCCAAAGAAGACCTACCGATCAAATGGGTGGACGAAGATGGACAAACGAGATGAACTTCGTCCAAAGTAGGCCTACGGTTCAAATGGGAGGACGAAAAGGGACGTACGAGATCAACTTTGTCCAAAGAAGGCCTACGAATCAAATGGAATGACGAAAATGGACGAACGAGACGAACTTGGTCCAAAGAATGCCCACGGATCAAATGGGAGGACGAAGATGGACGAACGAAAGGAACTTGGTACTAAGAAGTCCAACGGAACAAATAGGAGTACGAAGATTGACGAACGAGACGAACTTGGTCCAAAGAAGGCCAACGGATCAAATGGGAGGACGAAGATGGACGAACGTGACGAACTTGGTCCAAAGGAGGCCTACGGATCAAATGGGTGGACGAAGATGGACGAACGAGATGAACATGGTCCAAAGAATGCCAATGGATCAAATGGGAGGATTAAGATGGACGAACGAGACGAACATGGTCCAAATAAGGCCTACGGATCAAATGGGAGGACAAATACGGATGAACGAAGCAAACATGGTACAAAGAAGGCCAACGGACGAAATGGGGGGACGAAGATGGACGAACAAGATAAACTTGGTCCAAAGAATGCCAACGGATCAAATGGGAGGACGAACGAGATGAACTTGGTCCAAAGAAAGCCTACGGATCAAATGGGTGGACGAAGATGGACGAACGAGACAAACTTGGTTCAAAGAAGGCCTACGGTTCAAGTGGGTGGACGAAGAGGGACGAACGAGACGAACTTGGTCCAAAGAAGGCCTACGGGTCAAATGGGTGGACGAAGATGGACGAATGAGATGAACATGGTCCAAAGAAGGCCTACGTTTCAAATGGGAGGATAAAGAGGGACGAACGAGATGAACTTGGTACAAAGAAGGCCAACGGATCAAATGGGAGGACGAAGATGGACGAACGAGACGAACTTGGTCCAAATATGGCCTACGGATCAAATGGGAGGACAAAGAGGGACGAAGATGGACGAACGAGACGAACTTGGTCCAAAGAATGCCAACGGATCAAATGGGAGGACGAAGATGGACGAACGAGACAAACTCAGTCCAAAGAATTCCAACGGATCAAATGGGAGGACGAACGAGATGAACTTAGTCCAAAGAAGTCCTACGGATCAAATGGGAGGACGAAAGTGACGAACGAGACGAACTTGGTGCAAAGAAGGCCTACGGATCAAATGGGAGGACGAAGACACACGAACGAGACGAACTTGGTCCAAAGAATGCCAACGGATCAAATGGGAGGACGAAGAGAGACGAACGAGACGAACTTGAGACAAAGAAGGCCAACGGATCAAATCGGAGGACGAAGATGGACGAACGAGACGAACTTGGTCCAAAGAAGGCCTACGGATCAAATGGGTGGACGAAGATGGACGAACGAGATGAACATGGTCCAAAGAAGGCCTACAGTTCAAATGGGAGGACGAAGAGGGACGAACGAGACGAACTTGGTACAAAGAAGGCCAACAGATCAAATGGGAGGACGAAGATGGACGAACGAGACGAACTTGGTCCAAATAAGGCCTACGGATCAAATGGGAGGACAAAGAGGGACGAAGATGGACGAACGAGACGAACTTGGTACAAAGAATGCCAACGGATCAAATGGGAGGACGAAGATGGACGAACGAGACAAACTCAGTCCAAAGAATTCCAACGGATCAAATGGGAGGACGAACGAGATGAACTTAGTCCAAAGAAGTCCTACGGATCAAATGGGAGGACGAAAGTGACGAACGAGACGAACTTGGTGCAAACAAGGCCTACGGATCAAATGGGAGGACGAAGACACACGAACGAGACGAACTTGGTCCAAAGAATGCCAACGGATCAAATGGGTGGACGAAGAGAGACGAACGAGACGAACTTCGTCCAAAGAAGAGCTACGGATCAAATGGGTGGACGAAGATGGACGAACGAGACGAACTTGGTCCAGAGAAGGCCTACGGATCAAATGGGAGGACGAAGAGAGACGAACCAGATGAACTTCGTCCAAAGAAGACCTACCGATCAAATGGGTGGACGAAGATGGACAAACGAGATGAACTTCGTCCAAAGTAGGCCTACGGTTCAAATGGGAGGACGAAAAGGGACGAACGAGATCAACTTTGTCCAAAGAAGTCCTACGGATCAAATGGGAGGACGAAAGTGACGAACGAGACGAACTTGGTGCAAAGAAGGCCTACGGATCAAATGGGAGGACGAAGACACACGAACGAGACGAACTTGGTCCAAAGAATGCCAACGGATCAAATGGGTGGACGAAGAGAGACGAACGAGACGAACTTGGAACAAAGAAGGCCAACGGATCAAATGGGAGGACGAAGATGGACGAACGAGACGAACTTGGTCCAAAGAAGGCCTACGGATCAAATGGGAGGACGAAGACAGACGAACGAGACGAACTTGGTCCAAAGAACGCCAACGGATCAAATGGGAGGACGAAGAGAGACGAACGAGACGAACTTCGTCCAAAGAAGAGCTACGGATCAAATGGGTGGACGAAGATGGACGAACGAGACGAACTTGGTCCAGAGAAGGCCTACGGATCAAATGGGAGGACGAAGAGAGACGAACCAGATGAACTTCGTCCAAAGAAGACCTACCGATCAAATGGGTGGACGAAGATGGACAAACGAGATGAACTTCGTCCAAAGTAGGCCTACGGTTCAAATGGGAGGACGAAAAGGGACGAACGAGATCAACTTTGTCCAAAGAAGGCCTACGAATCAAATGGAAGGACGAAGATGGACGAACGAGACGAACTTGGTCCAAAGAATGCCCACGGATCAAATGGGAGGACGAAGATGGACGAACGAAAGGAACTTGGTACAAAGAAGTCCAACGGAACAAATAGGAGTACGAAGATTGACGAACGAGACGAACTTGGTCCAAAGAAGGCCAACGGATCAAATGGGAGGACGAAGATGGACGAACGTGACGAACTTGGTCCAAAGAAGGCCTACGGATCAAATGGGTGGACGAAGATGGACGAACGAGATGAACATGGTCCAAAGAATGCCAATGGATCAAATGGGAGGATTAAGATGGACGAACGAGACGAACATGGTCCAAATAAGGCCTACGGATCAAATGGGAGGACAAATACGGATGAACGAAGCAAACATGGTACAAAGAAGGCCAACGGACGAAATGGGGGGACGAAGATGGACGAACAAGATAAACTTGGTCCAAAGAATGCCAACGGATCAAATGGGAGGACGAACGAGATGAACTTGGTCCAAAGAAGGCCTACGGATCAAATGGGTGGACGAAGATGGACGAACGAGACAAACTTGGTTCAAAGAAGGCCTACGGTTCAAGTGGGTGGACGAAGAGGGACGAACGAGACGAACTTGGTCCAAAGAAGGCCTACGGGTCAAATGGGTGGACGAAGATGGACGAATGAGATGAACATGGTCCAAAGAAGGCCTACGTTTCAAATGGGAGGATAAAGAGGGACGAACGAGATGAACTTGGTACAAAGAAGGCCAACGGATCAAATGGGAGGACGAAGATGGACGAACGAGACGAACTTGGTCCAAATAAGGCCTACGGATCAAATGGGAGGACAAAGAGGGACGAAGATGGACGAACGAGACGAACTTGGTCCAAAGAAGGCCAACGGATCAAATGGGAGGACGAAGATGGACGAACGTGACGAACTTGGTCCAAAGAAGGCCTACGGATCAAATGGGTGGACGAAGATGGACGAACGAGATGAACATGGTCCAAAGAATGCCAATGGATCAAATGGGAGGATTAAGATGGACGAACGAGACGAACATGGTCCAAATAAGGCCTACGGATCAAATGGGAGGACAAATACGGATGAACGAAGCAAACATGGTACAAAGAAGGCCAACGGACGAAATGGGGGGACGAAGATGGACGAACAAGATAAACTTGGTCCAAAGAATGCCAACGGATCAAATGGGAGGACGAACGAGATGAACTTGGTCCAAAGAAGGCCTACGGATCAAATGGGTGGACGAAGATGGACGAACGAGACAAACTTGGTTCAAAGAAGGCCTACGGTTCAAGTGGGTGGACGAAGAGGGACGAACGAGACGAACTTGGTCCAAAGAAGGCCTACGGTTCAAGTGGGTGGACGAAGAGGGACGAACGAGACGAACTTGGTCCAAAGAAGGCCTACGGGTCAAATGGGTGGACGAAGATGGACGAATGAGATGAACATGGTCCAAAGAAGGCCTACGTTTCAAATGGGAGGATAAAGAGGGACGAACGAGATGAACTTGGTACAAAGAAGGCCAACGGATCAAATGGGAGGACGAAGATGGACGAACGAGACGAACTTGGTCCAAATAAGGCCTACGGATCAAATGGGAGGACAAAGAGGGACGAAGATGGACGAACGAGACGAACTTGGTCCAAAGAATGCCAACGGATCAAATGGGAGGACGAAGATGGACGAACGAGACAAACTCAGTCCAAAGAATTCCAACGGATCAAATGGGAGGACGAACGAGATGAACTTAGTCCAAAGAAGGCCTACAGTTCAAATGGGAGGACGAAGAGGGACGAACGAGACGAACTTGGTACAAAGAAAGCCAACGGATCAAATGGGAGGACGAAGATGGACGAACGAGACGAACTTGGTCTACGGATCAAATGGGAGGACAAAGAGGGACGAAGATGGACGAACGAGACGAACTTAGTCCAAAGAATGCCAACGGATCAAATGGGAGGACGAAGATGGACGAACGAGACAAACTTGGTGCAAAGAAGGCCTACGGATCAAATGGGAGGACGAAGACACACGAACGAGACGAACTTGGTCCAAAGAATGCCAACGGATCAAATGGGTGGACGAAGAGAGACGAACGAGACGAACTTGAGACAAAGAAGGCCAACGGATCAAATCGGAGGACGAAGATGGACGAACGAGACGAACTTGGTCCAAAGAAGGCCTACGGATCAAATGGGTGGACGAAGATGGACGAACGAGATGAACATGGTCCAAAGAAGGCCTACAGTTCAAATGGGAGGACGAAGAGGGACGAACGAGACGAACTTGGTACAAAGAAGGCCAACGGATCAAATGGGAGGACAAAGATGGACGAACGAGACGAACTTGTTCCAAATAAGGCCTACGGATCAAATGGGAGGATGAAGAGGTACAAACGAGGCAATCATAGTACAAAGAAGGCCAACGGACCAAATGGGAGGACGAAGATGGACGAACGAGACAAACTCAGTCCAAACAATGCCAACGGATCAAATGGGAGGACGAACTTGATGAACTTGGTCCAAAGAAGTCCTACGGATCAAATGGGAGGACGAAGATGGACGAACGAGACGAACTTGGTACAAAGAAGGCCTACGGATCAAATGGGAGGACGAAGACAGACGAACGAGACGAACTTGGTCCAAAGAATGCCAACGGATCAAATGGGTGGACGAAGAGAGACGAACGAGACGATCTTGAAACAAAGAAGGCCAACGGATCAAATGGGAGGACGAAGATGGACGAACGAGACAAACTTGCTCCAAAGAAGGCCTACGGATCAAATGGGTGGACGAAGATGGACGAACGAGATGAACATGGTCCAAAGAAGGCCTACAGTTCAAATGGGAGGACGAAGAGGGACGAACGAGACGAACTTGGTACAAAGAAGGCCAACGGATCAAATGGGAGGACAAAGATGGACGAACGAGACGAACTTGCTCCAAATAAGGCCTACGGATCAAATGGGAAGACAAAGTGGGACGAACGAGGCAAACATGGTACAAAGAAGGCCAACGGACCAAATGGGAGGATGAAGATGGACGAACGAGACAAACTTGGTCCAAAGAATGCCAACGGATCAAATGGGAGGACGAACGAGATGAACTTGGTCCAAAGAAGGCCTACGGATCAAATGGGAGGACGAAGATGGACGAACGAGACGAACATGGTACAAAGAAGGCCAACGGAACAAATGGGAGGACGAAGAGGGACGAACGAGACGAACTTGGTCCAAAGAAGGCCTACGGATCAAATGGGAGGACGAAGACAGACGAACGAGACGAACTTGGTCCAAAGAGCGCCAACGGATCAAATGGGAGGACGAAGAGAGACGAACGAGACGAACTTCGTCCAAAGAAGAGATACGGATCAAATGGGTGGACGAAGATGGACGAACGAGACGAACTTGGTCCAGAGGAAGCCTACGGATCAAATGCGAGGACGAAGAGAGACGAACCAGATGAACTTCGTCCAAAGAAGACCTACGGATCAAATGGGTGGACGAAGATGGACGAACGAGACGAACTTGGTCCAAAGTAGGCCTACGGTTCAAATGGGAGGACGAAGAGGGACGAACGAGATCAACTTTGTCCAAAGAAGGCCTACGAATCAAATGGAAGGACGAAGATGGATGAACCAGACGAACTTGGTCCAAAGAATGCCCACGGATCAAATGGGAGGACGAAGATGGACGAACGAAAGGAACTTGGTACAAAGAAGGCCAACGGAAAAAATAGGAGTACGAACATTGACGAACGAGACGAACTTGGTCCAAAGAAGGCCAACGGATCAAATGGGAGGACGAAGAGGGACGAACGAGACGAACTTGAAACAAAGAAGGCCAACGGATCAAATGGGAGGACGAAGATGGACGAACGAGACGAACTTGGTCCAAAGAAAGGCCTACGGATCAAATGGGTGGACGAAGATGGATGAACGAGATGAACATGGTCCAAAGAATGCCAATGGATCAAATGGGTGGATTAAGATGGACGAACGAGACGAACTTGGTCCAAATAAGGCCTACGGATCAAATGGTAGGACAAAGACGGATGAACGAGGCAAACATGGTACAAAGAAGGCCAACGGACCAAATGGGGGGACGAAGATGGACGAACGAGACAAACTTGGTCCAAAGAATGCCAACGGATCAAATGGGAGGACGAACGAGATGAACTTGGTCCAAAGAAGGCCTACGGATCAAATGGGAGGACGAAGAGGGACGAACGAGACGAACTTGGTCCAAAGAAGGCCTACGGATCAAATGGGAGGACGAAGAGAGACGAACGAGACGAACTTCGTCCAAAGAAGGCCTACGGATCAAATGGGTGGACGAAGATGGACGAACGAGAAGAACTGGGTCCAAAGAAAGCCTACGGTTCAAATAGGGGGACGAAGAGGGACGGACGAGACGAACATTGTCCAAAGATGGCGAACGGGTCAAATGGGAGGACAACGATGGACGAACGACGCGAACTTGGTCCAAGGAATGCCAACGGAACAAATGGGAGGACGAAGATGGACGAACTAGACGAACATGGTCCAAAGTAGGCCTACGGATCAAATGGGAGGACGAAGATGGACAAACGAGATGAACTTGGTCCAAATAAGGCCTACGGATCAAATGGGAGGACAAAGAGGGACGAAGATGGATGAACGAGACGAACTCGGTCCTAAGAATGCCAACGGATCAAATGGGAGGACGAAGATGGACGAACGAGACAAACTCAGTCCAAAGAATGCCAACGGATCAAATGGGAGGACGAACGAGATGAACTTGGTCTAAAGAAGTCCTACGGATCAAATGGAAGGACGAAGAGGGACGAACGAGACGAACTTGGTGCAAAGAAGGCCTACGGATCAAATGGGAGGACGAACATGGACGAACGAGACGAACATGGTCCAAATAAGGCCTACGGATCAAATGGGAGGACAAAGAAGGACGAAGATGGACGAACGAGACGAACTTGGTCCAAAGAATGCCAACGGATCAAATGGGAGGACGAAGATGGACGAACGAGACAAACTCAGTCCAAAGAATGCCAACGGATCAAATGGGAGGACGAACGAGATGAACTTGGTCCAAAGAAGTCCTACGGATCAAATGGGAGGACGAAGAGGGACAAACGAGACGAACTTGGTGCAAAGAAGGCCTACGGATCAAATGGGGGGACGAAGATGGACGAACGAGATGAACATAGTCCAAAGAATGCCAGCGGATCAAATGGGAGGACGAAACGAACGAGACGAACTTGAAACAAAAAAGGCCAACGGATCAAATCGGAGGACGAAGATGGACGAACGAGACGAACTTGGTCCAAAGAAGGCCTACGGATCAAATGGGTGGACGAAGAGGGACGAACGAGACGAACTTTGTCCAAGGAATGCCAACGGATCAAATGGGAGGACGAAGAGAGACGAACGAGACGAACTTCAAACAAAGAAGGCCAACGGATCAAATCGGAGGATGAAGATGGACGAACGAGACGAACTTGGTCCAAAGAAGGCCTGTGGGTCAAATGGGTGGACGAAGATGGACGAACGAGATGAACATAGTCCAAAGAAGGCCTACGGTTCAAATGGGAGGACGAAGACGGATGAACGGGGCGAACTTGCTACAAAGAAGGCCTACGGATCAAATGGGAGGACAAAGACAGACGAACGAGACGAACTTGGTCCAAGGAATGCCAACGGATCAAATGGGAGGACGAAGAGAGACGAACGAGACGAACTTCAAACAAAGAAGGCCAACGGATCAAATCGGAGGATGAAGATGGACGAACGAGACGAACTTGGTCCAAAGAAGGCCTGTGGGTCAAATGGGTGGACGAAGATGGACGAACGAGATGAACATGGTCCAAAGAAGGCCTACGGTTCAAATGGGAGGACGAAGAGGGACGAACAAGACGAACTTGGTACAAAGAAGGCCAACGGATCAAATGGGAGGACGAAGATGGACGAACGAGACGAACTTGGTCCAAAGAATGCCAACGGATCAAATGGGAGGACGAACATGGACGAACGAGACGAACTTGGTCCAAATAAAGCCTACGGATCAAATGGGAGGACAAAGAGGGACGAAGATGGACGAACGAGACGAACTTGGTCCAAAGAATGCCAACGGATCAAATGGGAGGACGAACGAGATGAACTTGGTCCAAAGAAGTCCTACGGATCAAATGGGAGGACGAAGAGGGACGAACGAGACGAACTTGGTCCAAAGAATGCGAACGGATCAAATGGGAGGACGAAGAGGGACGAACAAGACGAACTTGGTACAAAGAAGGCCAACGGATCAAATGGGAGGACGAAGATGGACGAACGAGACAAACTTGGTCCAAAGAAAGCCTACGGTTCAAATGGGAGGACGAAGAGGGACGGACGAGACGAACGTTGCCCAAAGATGGCGAACGGATCAAATGGGAAGACGAAGATGAACGAACGAGGCGAACTTGGTCCAAGGAATGCCAATGGAACAAATGGGAGGACGAAGATGGACGCACTAGACGAACTTGGTCCAAACTAGGCCTACGGATCAAATGGGAGGACGAAGAGGGACGAATGGGACGAACTTGGTAAAAAGAAGGCTTATGGATCAAATGGGAAGACGAAAATGGACGAACGAGATCAACTTTGTCCAAAGAAGGCCTACGAATCAAAGGGAAGGACGAAGATGGACGAACGAGACGAACTTGGTCCAAAGAATGCCCACGGATCAAATGGGAGTACGAAGATGGACGAACGAGACGAACTTGGTACAAAGAAGGCCAACGGATCAAATGGGGGGACGAAGATGGACGAACGAGACGAACTTTGTCCAAAGAAGGCCTACGGATCAAATGGGTGGACGAAGATGGACGAACGAGGCAAACATGGTACAAAGAAGGCCAACGGATCAAATGGGTGGACGAAGAAAGACGAACGAGACGAACTTGAAACAAAGAAGGCCAACGGATCAAATGGGAGGACGAAGATGGACGAACGAGACGAACTTGGTCCAAAGAAGGCCTACGGATCAAATGGGTGGACGAAGATGGACGAACGAGATGAACATGGTCCAAAGAAGGCCTACAGTTCAAATGGGAGGACGAAGAGGGACGAACGAGACGAACTTGGTACAAAGAAGGCCAACGGATCAAATGGGAGGACGAAGATGGACGAACGAGACGAACTTGCTCCAAATAAGGCCTACGGATCAAATGGGAGGACAAAGTGGGACGAACGAGGCAAACATGGTACAAAGAAGGCCAACAGACCAAATGGGAGGATGAAGATGGACGAACGAGACAAACTTGGTCCAAAGAATGCCAACGGATCAAATGGGAGGACGAACGAGATGAACTTGGTCCAAAGAAGGCCTACGGATCAAATGGGAGGACGAAGATGGACGAACGAGACGAACATGGTACAAAGAAGGCCAACGGAACAAATGGGAGGACGAAGAGGGACGAACGAGACGAACTTGGTGCAAAGAAGTCCTCGGATCAAATGGGAGGACGAAGACAGACGAACGAGACGAACTTGGTCCAAAGAATGCCAACGGATCAAATGGATGGACGAAGAGAGACGAACTTGAAACAAAGAAGGCCAACGGATCAAATGGGAGGACGAAGATGGACGAACGAGACGAACTTGGTCCAAAGAAGGCCTACGGATCAAATGGGTGGACGAAGTTGGACGAATGAGATGAACATGTTCCAAAGAAGGCCTACAGTTCAAATGGGAGGACGAAGAGGGACGAACGTGACGAACTTGGTACAAAGAAGGCCAACGGATCAAATGGGTGGACGAAGATGGACGAACGAGACGAACTTGCTCCAAATAAGGCCTACGGATCAAATGGGAGGACAAAGTGGGACGAACGAGGCAAACATGGTACAAAGAAGGCCAACAGACCAAATGGGAGGACGAAGATGGACGAACGAGACAAACTTTGTCCAAAGAATGCCAACGGATAAAATGGGAGGACGAACGAGATGAACTTGGTCCAAAGAAGGCCTACGGATCAAATGAGAGGACGTAGATGGACGAACGAGACGAACTTGGTACAAAGAAGGCCAACGGATCAAATGGGAGGACGAAGATGGACGAACGAGATGAACTTGGTCCAAAGAAGGCCTATGGATCAAATGGGTGGACGAAGATGGACGAACGAGATGAACATGGTCCAAGGAAGGCCTAAGGTTCAAATGGGAGGGCGAAGAGGGACGAACGAGACGAACTTGGTACAAAGAAGGCCAACGGATCAAATGGGAGGATGAAGATGGACGAACGAGACGAACTTGGTCCAAAGAATACCAACGGATCAAATGGGAGGACGAACGAGATGAACTTGGTCCAAAGAAGGCCTACGGATCAAATTGGAGGACAAAGACGGACGAACGAGGCAAACATGGTACAAAGAAGGCCAACGGACCAAATAGGAGGACGAAGATGGACGAACAAGACAAACTTCGTCAACAGAATGCCAACGGATCAAATGGGTGGACGAAGATGGACGAACTAGATGAACATGGTCCAAGGAAGGCCTAAGGTTCAAATGGGAGGACGAAGAGGGACGAACGAGACGTACTTGGTACAAAGAAGGCCAACGGATCAAATGGGAGGATGAAGATGGACGAACGAGACGAACTTGGTCCAAAGAATACCAACGGATCAAATGGGAGGACGAACGAGATGAACTTGGTCCAAAGAAGGCCTACGGTTCAAATGGGAGGACGAAGAGGGACTAACGAGACAAACTTGGTACAAAGAAGGCCAACGGATCAAATGGGAGGACGAAGATGGACGAACGAGATGAACTTGGTCCAAAGAAGGCCTATGGATCAAATGGGTGGACGAAGATGGACGAACGAGACGAACATGGTCCAAGGAAGGCCTAAGGTTCAAATGGCAGGACGAAGAGGGACGAACGAGACGAACTTGGTACAAAGAAGGCCGAAGGATCAAATGGGAGGATGAAGATGGACGGACGAGACGAACATTGCCCAAAGATGTCAAACGGATCAAATGGGAGGACGACGATGGACGAACGAGGCGAACTTGGTCCAAGGAATGCCAACGGAACAAATGGGAGGACGAAGATGGACGAACTAGACGAACTTGGTCCAAAGTAGGCCTACGGATCAAATGGGAGGACGAAAATGGACGAACGAGATCAACTTTATCCAAAGAAGGCCTACGAATCAAATGGAAGGACGAAGATGGACGAACGAGACGAACTTGGTCCAAAGAATGCCCACGGATCAAATGGGAGGACGAAGATGGACGAACGAAAGGAACTTGGTACAAAGAAGGCCAACGGAACAAATAGGAGTACGAAGATGGACGAATGAGACGAAGTTGGTCCAAAGAAGGCCTACGGATCAAATGGGTGGACGAAGTTGGACGAACGAGAGGAACATGGTCCAAAGAAGGCCTACGGTTCAAATGGGAGGACGAAGAGGGACGAACGAGACGAACTTGGTACAAAGAAGGCCAACTGATCAAATGGGAGGACGAAGATGGACGAACGAGACGAACTTGGTCCAAAGAATGCCAACGGATCAAATGGGAGGACGAAGATGGACGAACGAGAGGAACTTGGTCCAAATAAGGCCTACGGATCAAATGGGATGACAAAGAGGGACGAACGAGGCGATCATACTACAAAGAAGGCCAACGGACCAAATGGGAGGACGAAGATGGACGAACGAGACAAACTCAGTCCAAAGAGTGCCAACAGATCAAATGGAGGACGAACGTGATGAACTTGGTCCAAAGAAGTCCTACGGATCAAATGGGAGGACGAAGATGGACGAACGAGAGGAACATGGTACAAAGAAGGCCTACGGATCAAATGGGAGGACGAAGACAGACGAACGAGACGAACTTGGTCCAAAGAATGCCAACGGATCAAATGGGTGGACGAAGAGAGACGAACTTGAAACAAAGAAGGCCAACGGATCAAATGGGTGGACGAAGATGGTCCAAAGAAGGCCTACAGTTCAAATGGGAGGACGAAGATGGACGAACGAGACGAACTTGGTCCAAAGAAGGCCTACGGATCAAATGGGTGGACGAAGATGGACGAACGAGATGAACATGGTCCAAAGAAGGCCTACAGTTCAAATGGGAGGACGAAGATGGACGAACGAGACGAACTTGGTTCAAAGAAGGCCAACGGATCAAATGGGAGGACGAAGATGGACGAACGAGACGAACTTGGTCCAAAGAAGGCCTACAGTTCAAATGGGAGGACGAAGATGGACGAACGAGACGAACTTGGTCCAAAGAAGGCCTACGGATCAAATGGGAGGACGAAGATGGACGAACGAGACGAACTTGGTCCAAAGAAGGCCTACGGATCAAATGGGTGGACGAAGATGGACGAACGAGATGAACATGGTCCAAAGAAGGCCTACAGTTCAAATGGGAGGACGAAGAGGGACGAACGAGACGAACTTGGTACAAAGAAGGCCAACGGATCAA
The DNA here is from genome assembly GCA_030159175.1 of Glycyrrhiza uralensis. Classification (NCBI taxonomy): domain Eukaryota; kingdom Viridiplantae; phylum Streptophyta; class Magnoliopsida; order Fabales; family Fabaceae; genus Glycyrrhiza; species Glycyrrhiza uralensis. The sequence continues at coordinate 21,216,646 of BRZY01000004.1, forward strand.
ATGGGAGGACGAAGATGGACGAACGAGACGAACTTGCTCCAAATAAGGCCTACGGATCAAATGGGAGGACAAAGTGGGACGAACGAGGCAAACATGGTACAAAGAAGGCCAACGGACCAAATGGGAGGATGAAGATGGACGAACGAGACAAACTTGGTCCAAAGAATGCCAACGGATCAAATGGGTGGACGAAGAGAGACGAACTTGAAACAAAGAAGGCCAACGGATCAAATGGGAGGACGAAGATGGACGAACGAGACGAACTTGGTCCAAAGAAGGCCTACGGATCAAATGGGTGGACGAAGATGGACGAACGAGATGAACATGGTCCAAAGAAGGCCTACAGTTCAAATGGGAGGACGAAGATGGACGAACGAGACGAACTTGGTCCAAAGAAGGCCTACGGATCAAATGGGTGGACGAAGATGGACGAACGAGATGAACATGGTCCAAAGAAGGCCTACAGTTCAAATGGGAGGACGAAGAGGGACGAACGAGACGAACTTGGTACAAAGAAGGCCAACGGATCAAATGGGAGGACGAAGATGGACGAACGAGACGAACTTGCTCCAAATAAGGCCTACGGATCAAATGGGAGGACAAAGTGGGACGAACGAGGCAAACATGGTACAAAGAAGGCCAACGGACCAAATGGGAGGATGAAGATGGACGAACGAGACAAACTTGGTCCAAAGAATGCCAACGGATCAAATGGGAGGACGAACGAGAGGAACTTGGTCCAAAGAAGGCCTACGGATCAAATGGGAGGACGAAGATGGACGAACGAGACGAACATGGTACAAAGAAGGCCAACGGAACAAATGGGAGGACGAAGAGGGACGAACGAGACGAACTTGGTGCAAAGAAGTCCTCGGATCAAATGGGAGGACGAAGACAGACGAACGAGACGAACTTGGTCCAAAGAATGCCAACGGATCAAATGGATGGACGAAGAGAGACGAACTTGAAACAAAGAAGGCCAACGGATCAAATGGGAGGACGAAGATGGACGAACGAGACGAACTTGGTCCAAAGAAGGCCTACGGATCAAATGGGTGGACGAAGATGGACGAACGAGATGAACATGGTCCAAAGAAGGCCTACAGTTCAAATGGGAGGACGAAGAGGGACGAACGAGACGAACTTGGTACAAAGAAGGCCAACGGATCAAATGGGAGGACGAAGATGGACGAACGAGACGAACTTGCTCCAAATAAGGCCTACGGATCAAATGGGAGGACAAAGTGGGACGAACGAGGCAAACATGGTACAAAGAAGGCCAACGGACCAAATGGGAGGATGAAGATGGACGAACGAGACAAACTTGGTCCAAAGAATGCCAACGGATCAAATGGGAGGACGAACGAGATGAACTTGGTCCAAAGAAGGCCTACGGATCAAATGGGAGGACGAAGATGGACGAACGAGACGAACATGGTACAAAGAAGGTCAATGGAACAAATGGGAGGACGAAGAGGGACGAACGAGACGAACTTGGTGCAAAGAAGTCCTCGGATCAAATGGGAGGACGAAGACAGACGAACGAGACGAACTTGGTCCAAAGAATGCCAACGGATCAAATGGATGGACGAAGAGAGACGAACTTGAAACAAAGAAGGCCAACGGATCAAATGGGAGGACGAAGATGGACGAACGAGACGAACTTGGTCCAAAGAAGGCCTACGGATCAAATGGGTGGACGAAGTTGGACGAATGAGATGAACATGTTCCAAAGAAGGCCTACAGTTCAAATGGGAGGACGAAGAGGGACGAACGTGACGAACTTGGTACAAAGAAGGCCAACGGATCAAATGGGTGGACGAAGATGGACGAACGAGACGAACTTGCTCCAAATAAGGCCTACGGATCAAATGGGAGGACAAAGTGGGACGAACGAGGCAAACATGGTACAAAGAAGGCCAACAGACCAAATGGGAGGACGAAGATGGACGAACGAGACAAACTTTGTCCAAAGAATGCCAACGGATAAAATGGGAGGACGAACGAGATGAACTTGGTCCAAAGAAGGCCTACGGATCAAATGAGAGGACGTAGATGGACGAACGAGACGAACTTGGTACAAAGAAGGCCAACGGATCAAATGGGAGGACGAAGATGGACGAACGAGATGAACTTGGTCCAAAGAAGGCCTATGGATCAAATGGGTGGACGAAGATGGACGAACGAGATGAACATGGTCCAAGGAAGGCCTATGGTTCAAATGGGAGGGCGAAGAGGGACGAACGAGACGAACTTGGTACAAAGAAGGCCAACGGATCAAATGGGAGGATGAAGATGGACGAACGAGACGAACTTGGTCCAAAGAATACCAACGGATCAAATGGGAGGACGGACGAGATGAACTTGGTCCAAAGAAGGCCTACGGATCAAATTGGAGGACAAAGACGGACGAACGAGGCAAACATGGTACAAAGAAGGCCAACGGACCAAATAGGAGGACGAAGATGGACGAACAAGACAAACTTCGTCAACAGAATGCCAACGGATCAAATGGGTGGACGAAGATGCACGAACTAGATGAACATGGTCCAAGGAAGGCCTAAGGTTCAAATGGGAGGACGAAGAGGGACGAACGAGACGTACTTGGTACAAAGAAGGCCAACGGATCAAATGGGAGGATGAAGATGGACGAACGAGACGAACTTGGTCCAAAGAATACCAACGGATCAAATGGGAGGACGAACGAGATGAACTTGGTCCAAAGAAGGCCTACGGTTCAAATGGGAGGACGAAGAGGGACTAACGAGACAAACTTGGTACAAAGAAGGCCAACGGATCAAATGGGAGGACGAAGATGGACGAACGAGATGAACTTGGTCCAAAGAAGGCCTATGGATCAAATGGGTGGACGAAGATGGACGAACGAGACGAACATGGTCCAAGGAAGGCCTAAGGTTCAAATGGCAGGACGAAGAGGGACGAACGAGACGAACTTGGTACAAAGAAGGCCGAAGGATCAAATGGGAGGATGAAGAGGGACGGACGAGACGAACATTGCCCAAAGATGTCAAACGGATCAAATGGGAGGACGACGATGGACGAACGAGGCGAACTTGGTCCAAGGAATGCCAACGGAACAAATGGGAGGACGAAGATGGACGAACTAGACGAACTTGGTCCAAAGTAGGCCTACGGATCAAATGGGAGGACGAAAATGGACGAACGAGATCAACTTTATCCAAAGAAGGCCTACGAATCAAATGGAAGGACGAAGATGGACGAACGAGACGAACTTGGTCCAAAGAATGCCCACGGATCAAATGGGGAGGACGAAGATGGACGAACGAAAGGAACTTGGTACAAAGAAGGCCAACGGAACAAATAGGAGTACGAAGATGGACGAATGAGACGAAGTTGGTCCAAAGAAGGCCTACGGATCAAATGGGTGGACGAAGTTGGACGAACGAGAGGAACATGGTCCAAAGAAGGCCTACGGTTCAAATGGGAGGACGAAGAGGGACGAACGAGACGAACTTGGTACAAAGAAGGCCAACTGATCAAATGGGAGGACGAAGATGGACGAACGAGACGAACTTGGTCCAAAGAATGCCAACGGATCAAATGGGAGGACGAAGATGGACGAATGAGACGAACTTGGTCCAAATAAGGCCTACGGATCAAATGGGATGACAAAGAGGGACGAACGAGGCGATCATACTACAAAGAAGGCCAACGGACCAAATGGGAGGACGAAGATGGACGAACGAGACAAACTCAGTCCAAAGAATGCCAACGGATCAAATGGAGGACGAACGTGATGAACTTGGTCCAAAGAAGTCCTACGGATCAAATGGGAGGACGAAGATGGACGAACGAGAGGAACATGGTACAAAGAAGGCCTACGGATCAAATGGGAGGACGAAGACAGACGAACGAGACGAACTTGGTCCAAAGAATGCCAACGGATCAAATGGGTGGACGAAGAGAGACGAACTTGAAACAAAGAAGGCCAACGGATCAAATGGGAGGACGAAGATGGACGAACGAGACGAACTTGGTCCAAAGAAGGCCTACGGATCAAATGGGTGGACGAAGATGGACGAACGAGATGAACATGGTCCAAAGAAGGCCTACAGTTCAAATGGGAGGACGAAGATGGACGAACGAGATGAACTTGGTTCAAAGAAGGCCAACGGATCAAATGGGAGGACGAAGATGGACGAACGAGACGAACTTGCTCCAAATAAGGCCTACAGATCAAATGGGAGGACAAAGTGGGACGAACGAGGCAAACATGGTAGAAAGAAGGCCAACGGACCAAATGGGAGGACGAAGATGGACGAACGAGACAAACTTGGTCCAAAGAATGCCAACGGATAAAATGGGAGGACGAATGAGATGAACTTGGTCCAAAGAAGGCCTACGGATGAAATCGGAGGACGAAGATGGACGAACGAGACGAACTTGGTACAAAGAAGGCCAACAGATCAAATGGGAGGACGAAGATGGACGAACGAGATGAACTTGGTCCGAAGAAGGCCTATGGATCAAATGGGTGGACGAAGATGGACGAACGAGATGAACATGGTCCAAGGAAGGCCTAAGGTTCAAATGGGAGGACGAAGAGGGACGAACGAGACGAACTTGGTACAAAGAAGGCCAACGGATCAAATGGGAGGATGAAGATGGACGAACGAGACGAACTTGGTCCAAAGAATACCAACGGATCAAATGGGAGGACGAACGAGATGAACTTGGTCCAAAGAAGGCCTACGGATCAAATTGGAGGACAAAGACGGACGAACGAGGCAAACATGGTACAAAGAAGGCCAACGGACCAAATGGGAGGACGAAGATGGACGAACGAGACAAACATGGTCCAAAGAATGCCAACGGATCAAATGGGAGGACGAACGAGATTAACTTGGTCCAAAGAAGGCCTACGGATCAAATGGGAGGACGAAGATGGACGAACGAGACGAACTTGGTACAAAGAAGGCCAATGGAACAAATGGGAGGACGAAGAGGGACGAACGAGACGAACTTGGTCCAAAGAAGTGCTCGGATCAAATGGGAGGACGAAGAGAGACGAACGAGACGAACTTGGTCCAAAGAAAGCCTACGGTTCAAATGGGAGGACGTAGAGGGACGGACGAGACGAACATTGCCCAAAGATGGCGAACGGATCAAATGGGAGGACGACGATGGACGAACGAGGCGAACTTGGTCCAAGGAATGCCAACGGAACAAATGGGAGGACGAAGATGGACGAACTAGACGAACTTGGTCCAAAGTAGGCCTACGGATCAAATGGGAGGACGAAAATGGACGAACGAGATCAACTTTGTCCAAAGAAGGCCTACGAATCAAATGGAAGGACGAAGATGGACGAACGAAACGAACATGGTCCAAAGAATGCCAACGGATCAAATGGATGGACGAAGAGAGACGAACTTGAAACAAAGAAGGCCAACGGATCAAATGGGAGGACGAAGATGGACGAACGAGACGAACTTGGTCCAAAGAAGGCCTACGGATCAAATGGGTGGACGAAGTTGGACGAATGAGATGAACATGTTCCAAAGAAGGCCTACAGTTCAAATGGGAGGACGAAGAGGGACGAACGTGACGAACTTGGTACAAAGAAGGCCAACGGATCAAATGGGTGGACGAAGATGGACGAACGAGACGAACTTGCTCCAAATAAGGCCTACGGATCAAATGGGAGGACAAAGTGGGACGAACGAGGCAAACATGGTACAAAGAAGGCCAACGGACCAAATGGGAGGATGAAGATGGACGAACGAGACAAACTTGGTCCAAAGAATGCCAATGGATCAAATGGGAGGACGAACGAGATGAACTTGGTCCAAAGAAGGCCTACGGATCAAATGGGAGGACGAAGATGGACGAACGAGACGAACATGGTACAAAGAAGGTCAATGGAACAAATGGGAGGACGAAGAGGGACGAACGAGACGAACTTGGTGCAAAGAAGTCCTCGGATCAAATGGGAGGACGAAGACAGACGAACGAGACGAACTTGGTCCAAAGAATGCCAACGGATCAAATGGATGGACGAAGAGAGACGAACTTGAAACAAAGAAGGCCAACGGATCAAATGGGAGGACGAAGATGGACGAACGAGACGAACTTGGTCCAAAGAAGGCCTACGGATCAAATGGGTGGACGAAGTTGGACGAATGAGATGAACATGTTCCAAAGAAGGCCTACAGTTCAAATGGGAGGACGAAGAGGGACGAACGTGACGAACTTGGTACAAAGAAGGCCAACGGATCAAATGGGTGGACGAAGATGGACGAACGAGACGAACTTGCTCCAAATAAGGCCTACGGATCAAATGGGAGGACAAAGTGGGACGAACGAGGCAAACATGGTACAAAGAAGGCCAACAGACCAAATGGGAGGACGAAGATGGACGAACGAGACAAACTTTGTCCAAAGAATGCCAACGGATAAAATGGGAGGACGAACGAGATGAACTTGGTCCAAAGAAGGCCTACGGATCAAATGAGAGGACGTAGATGGACGAACGAGACGAACTTGGTACAAAGAAGGCCAACGGATCAAATGGGAGGACGAAGATGGACGAACGAGATGAACTTGGTCCAAAGAAGGCCTATGGATCAAATGGGTGGACGAAGATGGACGAACGAGATGAACATGGTCCAAGGAAGGCCTATGGTTCAAATGGGAGGGCGAAGAGGGACGAACGAGACGAACTTGGTACAAAGAAGGCCAACGGATCAAATGGGAGGATGAAGATGGACGAACGAGACGAACTTGGTCCAAAGAATACCAACGGATCAAATGGGAGGACGGACGAGATGAACTTGGTCCAAAGAAGGCCTACGGATCAAATTGGAGGACAAAGACGGACGAACGAGGCAAACATGGTACAAAGAAGGCCAACGGACCAAATAGGAGGACGAAGATGGACGAACAAGACAAACTTCGTCAACAGAATGCCAACGGATCAAATGGGTGGACGAAGATGCACGAACTAGATGAACATGGTCCAAGGAAGGCCTAAGGTTCAAATGGGAGGACGAAGAGGGACGAACGAGACGTACTTGGTACAAAGAAGGCCAACGGATCAAATGGGAGGATGAAGATGGACGAACGAGACGAACTTGGTCCAAAGAATACCAACGGATCAAATGGGAGGACGAACGAGATGAACTTGGTCCAAAGAAGGCCTACGGTTCAAATGGGAGGACGAAGAGGGACTAACGAGACAAACTTGGTACAAAGAAGGCCAACGGATCAAATGGGAGGACGAAGATGGACGAACGAGATGAACTTGGTCCAAAGAAGGCCTATGGATCAAATGGGTGGACGAAGATGGACGAACGAGACGAACATGGTCCAAGGAAGGCCTAAGGTTCAAATGGCAGGACGAAGAGGGACGAACGAGACGAACTTGGTACAAAGAAGGCCGAAGGATCAAATGGGAGGATGAAGAGGGACGGACGAGACGAACATTGCCCAAAGATGTCAAACGGATCAAATGGGAGGACGACGATGGACGAACGAGGCGAACTTGGTCCAAGGAATGCCAACGGAACAAATGGGAGGACGAAGATGGACGAACTAGACGAACTTGGTCCAAAGTAGGCCTACGGATCAAATGGGAGGACGAAAATGGACGAACGAGATCAACTTTATCCAAAGAAGGCCTACGAATCAAATGGAAGGACGAAGATGGACGAACGAGACGAACTTGGTCCAAAGAATGCCCACGGATCAAATGGGAGGACGAAGATGGACGAACGAAAGGAACTTGGTACAAAGAAGGCCAACGGAACAAATAGGAGTACGAAGATGGACGAATGAGACGAAGTTGGTCCAAAGAAGGCCTACGGATCAAATGGGTGGACGAAGTTGGACGAACGAGAGGAACATGGTCCAAAGAAGGCCTACGGTTCAAATGGGAGGACGAAGAGGGACGAACGAGACGAACTTGGTACAAAGAAGGCCAACTGATCAAATGGGAGGACGAAGATGGACGAACGAGACGAACTTGGTCCAAAGAATGCCAACGGATCAAATGGGAGGACGAAGATGGACGAACGAGACGAACTTGGTCCAAATAAGGCCTACGGATCAAATGGGATGACAAAGAGGGACGAACGAGGCGATCATACTACAAAGAAGGCCAACGGACCAAATGGGAGGACGAAGATGGACGAACGAGACAAACTCAGTCCAAAGAATGCCAACGGATCAAATGGAGGACGAACGTGATGAACTTGGTCCAAAGAAGTCCTACGGATCAAATGGGAGGACGAAGATGGACGAACGAGAGGAACATGGTACAAAGAAGGCCTACGGATCAAATGGGAGGACGAAGACAGACGAACGAGACGAACTTGGTCCAAAGAATGCCAACGGATCAAATGGGTGGACGAAGAGAGACGAACTTGAAACAAAGAAGGCCAACGGATCAAATGGGAGGACGAAGATGGACGAACGAGACGAACTTGGTCCAAAGAAGGCCTACGGATCAAATGGGTGGACGAAGATGGACGAACGAGATGAACATGGTCCAAAGAAGGCCTACAGTTCAAATGGGAGGACGAAGATGGACGAACGAGATGAACTTGGTTCAAAGAAGGCCAACGGATCAAATGGGAGGACGAAGATGGACGAACGAGACGAACTTGCTCCAAATAAGGCCTACAGATCAAATGGGAGGACAAAGTGGGACGAACGAGGCAAACATGGTAGAAAGAAGGCCAACGGACCAAATGGGAGGACGAAGATGGACGAACGAGACAAACTTGGTCCAAAGAATGCCAACGGATAAAATGGGAGGACGAATGAGATGAACTTGGTCCAAAGAAGGCCTACGGATGAAATCGGAGGACGAAGATGGACGAACGAGACGAACTTGGTACAAAGAAGGCCAACAGATCAAATGGGAGGACGAAGATGGACGAACGAGATGAACTTGGTCCGAAGAAGGCCTATGGATCAAATGGGTGGACGAAGATGGACGAACGAGATGAACATGGTCCAAGGAAGGCCTAAGGTTCAAATGGGAGGACGAAGAGGGACGAACGAGACGAACTTGGTACAAAGAAGGCCAACGGATCAAATGGGAGGATGAAGATGGACGAACGAGACGAACTTGGTCCAAAGAATACCAACGGATCAAATGGGAGGACGAACGAGATGAACTTGGTCCAAAGAAGGCCTACGGATCAAATTGGAGGACAAAGACGGACGAACGAGGCAAACATGGTACAAAGAAGGCCAACGGACCAAATGGGAGGACGAAGATGGACGAACGAGACAAACATGGTCCAAAGAATGCCAACGGATCAAATGGGAGGACGAACGAGATTAACTTGGTCCAAAGAAGGCCTACGGATCAAATGGGAGGACGAAGATGGACGAACGAGACGAACTTGGTACAAAGAAGGCCAATGGAACAAATGGGAGGACGAAGAGGGACGAACGAGACGAACTTGGTCCAAAGAAGTGCTCGGATCAAATGGGAGGACGAAGAGAGACGAACGAGACGAACTTGGTCCAAAGAAAGCCTACGGTTCAAATGGGAGGACGTAGAGGGACGGACGAGACGAACATTGCCCAAAGATGGCGAACGGATCAAATGGGAGGACGACGATGGACGAACGAGGCGAACTTGGTCCAAGGAATGCCAACGGAACAAATGGGAGGACGAAGATGGACGAACTAGACGAACTTGGTCCAAAGTAGGCCTACGGATCAAATGGGAGGACGAAAATGGACGAACGAGATCAACTTTGTCCAAAGAAGGCCTACGAATCAAATGGAAGGACGAAGATGGACGAACGAAACGAACATGGTCCAAAGAATGCCAACGGATCAAATGGGAGGAGGAAGATGGACGAACGAAAGGAACTTGGTACAAAGAAGGCCAACGGAACAAATAGGAGTACGAAGATGGACGAACGAGACGAACTTGGTCCAAAGAAGGCCTACGGATCAAATGGATGGACGAAGAGGGACGAAGACGAACTTGCTCCAAAGAAGGCCTACGGATCAAATGGGCGGACGAAGAGGGACGAACGAGACGAACTTGGTCCAAAGAATGCCAACGGACCAAATGGGAGGACGAAGATGGACGAACGAGACAAACTCAGTCCAAAGAATGCCAACGGATCAAATGGGAGGACGGACGTGATGAACTTGGTCCAAAGAAGTCCTACGGATCAAATGGGAGGACGAACACAGACGAACGAGACGAACTTGGTCCAAAGAATGCCAACGGATCAAATGGGTGGACGAAGAGAGACGAACGAGACGAACTTGGAACAAAGAAGGCCAACGGATCAAATGGGAGGACGAAGATGGACGAACGAGACGAACTTGGTCCAAAGAAGGCCTACGGATCAAATGGGAGGACGAAGACAGACGAACGAGACGAACTTGGTCCAAAGAACGCCAACGGATCAAATGGGAGGACGAAGAGAGACGAACAGGACGAACTTCGTCCAAAGAAGAGCTACGGATCAAATGGGTGGACGAAGATGGACGAACGAGACGAACTTGGTCCAGAGAAGGCCTACGGATCAAATGGGAGGACGAAGAGAGACGAACCAGATGAACTTCGTCCAAAGAAGACCTACCGATCAAATGGGTGGACGAAGATGGACAAACGAGACGAACTTCGTCCAAAGTAGGCCTACGGTTCAAATGGGAGGACGAAAAGGGACGAACGAGATCAACTTTGTCCAAAGAAGGCCTACGAATCAAATGGAAGGACGAAGATGGACGAACGAGACGAACTTGGTCCAAAGAATGCCCACGGATCAAATGGGAGGACGAAGATGGACGAACGAAAGGAACTTGGTACAAAGAAGTCCAACGGAACAAATAGGAGTACGAAGATGGACGAACGAGACGAACTTGGTCCAAAGAAGGCCTACGGATCAAATGGATGGACGAAGATGGACGAACGTGACGAACTTGGTCCAAAGAAGGCTTACGGATCAAATGGGTGGACGAAGATGGACGAACGAGATGAACATGGTCCAAAGAATGCCAATGGATCAAATGGGAGGATTAAGATGGACGAACGAGACGAACATGGTCCAAATAAGGCCTACGGATCAAATGGGAGGACAAAGACGGATGAACGAAGCAAACATGGTACAAAGAAGGCCAACGGACCAAATGGGGGGACGAAGATGGACGAACAAGATAAACTTGGTCCAAAGAATGCCAACGGATCAAATGGGAGGACGAACGAGATGAACTTGGTCCAAAGAAGGCCTACGGATCAAATGGGTGGACGAAGATGGACGAACGAGACAAACTTGGTTCAAAGAAGGCCTACGGTTCAAGTGGGTGGACGAAGAGGGACGAACGAGACGAACTTGGTCCTAAGAAGGCCTACGGATCAAATGGGTGGACGAAGATGACCGAATGAGATGAACATGGTCCAAAGAAGGCCTACGTTTCAAATGGGAGGATAAAGAGGGACGAACGAGATGAACTTGGTACAAAGAAGGCCAACGGATCAAATGGGAGGACGAAGATGGACGAACGAGACGAACTTGGTCCAAATAAGGCCTACGGATCAAATGGGAGGACAAAGAGGGACGAAGATGGACGAACGAGACGAACTTGGTCCAAAGAATGCCAACGGATCAAATGGGAGGACGAAGATGGACGAACGAGACAAACTCAGTCCAAAGAATTCCAACGGATCAAATGGGAGGACGAACGAGATGAACTTAGTCCAAAGAAGTCCTACGGATCAAATGGGAGGACGAAAGTGACGAACGAGACGAACTTGGTGCAAAGAAGGCCTACGGATCAAATGGGAGGACGAAGACACACGAACGAGACGAACTTGGTCCAAAGAATGCCAACGGATGAAATGGGAGGACGAAGAGAGACGAACGAGACGAACTTGAGACAAAGAAGGCCAACGGATCAAATCGGAGGACGAAGATGGACGAACGAGACGAACTTGGTCCAAAGAAGGCCTACGGATCAAATGGGTGGACGAAGATGGACGAACGAGATGAACATGGTCCAAAGAAGGCCTACAGTTCAAATGGGAGGACGAAGAGGGACGAACGAGACGAACTTGGTACAAAGAAGGCCAACGGATCAAATGGGAGGACGAAGATGGACGAACGAGACGAACTTGCTCCAAATAAGGCCTACGGATCAAATGGGAGGATGAAGAGGTACGAACGAGGCAATCATAGTACAAAGAAGGCCAACGGACCAAATGGGAGGACGAAGATGGACGAACGAGACAAACTCAGTCCAAAGAATGCCAACGGATCAAATGGGAGGACGAACTTGATGAACTTGGTCCAAAGAAGTCCTACGGATCAAATGGGAGGACGAAGATGGACGAACGAGACGAACTTGGTACAAAGAAGGCCTACGGATCAAATGGGAGGACGAAGACAGACGAACGAGACGAACTTGGTCCAAAGAATGCCAACGGATCAAATGGGTGGACGAAGAGAGACGAACGAGACGATCTTGAAACAAAGAAGGCCAACGGATCAAATGGGAGGACGAAGATGGACGAACGAGACGAACTTGGTCCAAAGAAGGCCTACGGATCAAATGGGTGGACGAAGATGGACGAACGAGGCAAACATGGTACAAAGAAGGCCAACGGATCAAATGGGTGGACGAAGAAAGACGAACGAGACGAACTTGAAACAAAGAAGGCCAACGGATCAAATGGGAGGATGAAGATGGACGAACGAGACAAACTTGGTCCAAAGAAGGCCTACGGATCAAATGGGTGGACGAAGATGGACGAACGAGATGAACATGGTCCAAAGAAGGCCTACAGTTCAAATGGGAGGACGAAGAGGGACGAACGAGACGAACTTGGTACAAAGAAGGCCAACGGATCAAATGGGAGGACGAAGATGGACGAACGAGACGAACTTGCTCCAAATAAGGCCTACGGATCAAATGGGAGGACAAAGTGGGACGAACGAGGCAAACATGGTACAAAGAAGGCCAACGGACCAAATGGGAGGATGAAGATGGACGAACGAGACAAACTTGGTCCAAAGAATGCCAACGGATCAAATGGGAGGACGAACGAGATGAACTTGGTCCAAAGAAGGCCTACGGATCAAATGGGAGGACGAACGAGATGAACTTGGTCCAAAGAACGCCAACGGATCAAATGGGAGGACGAAGAGAGACGAACGAGACGAACTTCGTCCAAAGAAGAGATACGGATCAAATGGGTGGACGAAGATGGACGAACGAGACGAACTTGGTCTAGAGGAGGCCTACGGATCAAATGCGAGGACGAAGAGAGACGAACCAGATGAACTTCGTCCAAAGAAGACCTACGGATCAAATGGGTGGACGAAGATGGACGAACGAGACGAACTTGGTCCAAAGTAGGCCTACGGTTCAAATGGGAGGACGAAGAGGGACGAACGAGATCAACTTTGTCCAAAGAAGGCCTACGAATCAAATGGAAGGACGAAGATGGATGAACCAGACGAACTTGGTCCAAAGAATGCCCTCGGATCAAATGGGAGGACGAAGATGGACGAACGAAAGGAACTTCGTACTAAGAAGGCCAACGGAACAAATAGGAGTACGAAGATTGACGAACGAGACGAACTTGGTCCAAAGAAGGCCAACGGATCAAATGGGGGGACGAAGATGGACGAACGAGGCAAACACGGTACAAAGAAGGCCAACGGATCAAATGGGTGGACGAAGAAAGACGAACGAGACGAACTTGAAACAAAGAAGGCCAACGGATCAAATGGGAGGACGAAGATGGACGAACGAGACGAACTTGGTCCAAAGAAGGCCTACGGATCAAATGGGTGGACGAAGATGGACGAACGAGGCAAACATGGTACAAAGAAGGCCAACGGATCAAATGGGTGAACGAAGAAAGACGAACGAGACGAACTTGAAACAAAGAAGGCCAACGGATCAAATGGGAGGACGAAGATGGACGAACGAGACGAACTTGGTCCAAAGAAGGCCTACGGATCAAATGGGTGGACGAAGATGGACGAACGAGATGAACATGGTCAAAAGAAGGCCTACAGTTCAAATGGGAGAACGAAGAGGGACGAACGAGACGAACTTGGTACAAAGAAGGCCAACGGATCAAATGGGAGGACGAAGATGGACGAACGAGACGAACTTGCTCCAAATAAGGCCTACGGATCAAATGGGAGGACAAAGTGGGACGAACGAGGCAAACATGGTACAAAGAAGGCCAACGGACCAAATGGGAGGATGAAGATGGACGAACGAGACAAACTTGGTCCAAAGAATGCCAACGGATCAAATGGGAGGACGAACGAGATGAACTTGGTCCAAAGAAGGCCTACGGATCAAATGGGAGGACGAAGATGGACGAACGAGACGAACATGGAACAAAGAAGGCCAACGGAACAAATGGGAGGACGAAGAGGGACGAACGAGACGAACTTGGTCCAAAGAAGGCCTACGGATCAAATGGGAGGACGAAGACAGACGAACGAGACGAACTTGGTCCAAAGAACGCCAACGGATCAAATGGGAGGACGAAGAGAGACGAACGAGACGAACTTCGTCCAAAGAAGAGCTACGGATCAAATGGGTGGACGAAGATGGACGAACGAGACGAACTTGGTCCAGAGGACGCCTACGGATCAAATGGGAGGACGAAGAGAGACGAACCAGATGAACTTCATCCAAAGAAGACCTACGGATCAAATGGGTGGACGAAGATGGACGAACGAGACGAACTTGGTCCAAAGTAGGCCTACGGTTCAAATGGGAGGACGAAGAGGGACGAACGAGATCAACTTTGTCCAAAGAAGGCCTACGAATCAAATGGAAGGACGAAGATGGATGAACCAGACGAACTTGGTCCAAAGAATGCCCACGGATCAAATGGGAGGACGAAGATGGACGAACGAAAGGAACTTGGTACAAAGAAGGACAACGGAACAAATAGGAGTACGAAGATTGACGAACGAGACGAACTTGGTCCAAAGAAGGCCAACGGATCAAATGGGAGGACGAAGAGGGACGAACGAGACGAACTTGAAACAAAGAAGGCCAACGGATCAAATGGGAGTACGAAGATGGACGAACGAGACGAACTTGGTCCAAAGAAAGGCCTACGGATCAAATGGGTGGACGAAGATGGATGAACGAGATGAACATGGTCCAAAGAATGCCAATGGATCAAATGGGTGGATTAAGATGGACGAACGAGACGAACTTGGTCCAAATAAGGCTTACGGATCAAATGGGAGGACAAAGACGGATGAACGAAGCAAACATGGTACAAAGAAGGCCAACGGACCAAATGGGGGGACGAAGATGGACGAACAAGATAAACTTGGTCCAAAGAATGCCAACGGATCAAATGGGAGGACGAACGAGATGAACTTGGTCCAAAGAAGGCCTACGGATCAAATGGGTGGACGAAGATGGACGAACGAGACAAACTTGGTTCAAAGAAGGCCTACGGTTCAAGTGGGTGGACGAAGAGGGACGAACGAGACGAACTTGGTCCTAAGAAGGCCTACGGATCAAATGGGTGGACGAAGATGACCGAATGAGATGAACATGGTCCAAAGAAGGCCTACGTTTCAAATGGGAGGATAAAGAGGGACGAACGAGATGAACTTGGTACAAAGAAGGCCAACGGATCAAATGGGAGGACGAAGATGGACGAACGAGACGAACTTGGTCCAAATAAGGCCTACGGATCAAATGGGAGGACAAAGAGGGACGAAGATGGACGAACGAGACGAACTTGGTCCAAAGAATGCCAACGGATCAAATGGGAGGACGAAGATGGACGAACGAGACAAACTCAGTCCAAAGAATTCCAACGGATCAAATGGGAGGACGAACGAGATGAACTTAGTCCAAAGAAGTCCTACGGATCAAATGGGAGGACGAAAGTGACGAACGAGACGAACTTGGTGCAAAGAAGGCCTACGGATCAAATGGGAGGACGAAGACACACGAACGAGACGAACTTGGTCCAAAGAATGCCAACGGATGAAATGGGAGGACGAAGAGAGACGAACGAGACGAACTTGAGACAAAGAAGGCCAACGGATCAAATCGGAGGACGAAGATGGACGAACGAGACGAACTTGGTCCAAAGAAGGCCTACGGATCAAATGGGTGGACGAAGATGGACGAACGAGATGAACATGGTCCAAAGAAGGCCTACAGTTCAAATGGGAGGACGAAGAGGGACGAACGAGACGAACTTGGTACAAAGAAGGCCAACGGATCAAATGGGAGGACGAAGATGGACGAACGAGACGAACTTGCTCCAAATAAGGCCTACGGATCAAATGGGAGGATGAAGAGGTACGAACGAGGCAATCATAGTACAAAGAAGGCCAACGGACCAAATGGGAGGACGAAGATGGACGAACGAGACAAACTCAGTCCAAAGAATGCCAACGGATCAAATGGGAGGACGAACTTGATGAACTTGGTCCAAAGAAGTCCTACGGATCAAATGGGAGGACGAAGATGGACGAACGAGACGAACTTGGTACAAAGAAGGCCTACGGATCAAATGGGAGGACGAAGACAGACGAACGAGACGAACTTGGTCCAAAGAATGCCAACGGATCAAATGGGTGGACGAAGAGAGACGAACGAGACGATCTTGAAACAAAGAAGGCCTACGGATCAAATGGGTGGACGAAGATGGACGAACGAGATGAACATGGTCCAAAGAAGGCCTACAGTTCAAATGGGAGGACGAAGAGGGACGAACGAGACGAACTTGGTACAAAGAAGGCCAACGGATCAAATGGGAGGACGAAGATGGACGAACGAGACGAACTTGCTCCAAATAAGGCCTACGGATCAAATGGGAGGACAAAGTGGGACGAACGAGGCAAACATGGTACAAAGAAGGCCAACGGACCAAATGGGAGGATGAAGATGGACGAACGAGACAAACTTGGTCCAAAGAATGCCAACGGATCAAATGGGAGGACGAACGAGATGAACTTGGTCCAAAGAAGGCCTACGGATCAAATGGGAGGACGAACGAGATGAACTTGGTCCAAAGAACGCCAACGGATCAAATGGGAGGACGAAGAGAGACGAACGAGACGAACTTCGTCCAAAGAAGAGATACGGATCAAATGGGTGGACGAAGATGGACGAACGAGACGAACTTGGTCTAGAGGAGGCCTACGGATCAAATGCGAGGACGAAGAGAGACGAACCAGATGAACTTCGTCCAAAGAAGACCTACGGATCAAATGGGTGGACGAAGATGGACGAACGAGACGAACTTGGTCCAAAGTAGGCCTACGGTTCAAATGGGAGGACGAAGAGGGACGAACGAGATCAACTTTGTCCAAAGAAGGCCTACGAATCAAATGGAAGGACGAAGATGGATGAACCAGACGAACTTGGTCCAAAGAATGCCCTCGGATCAAATGGGAGGACGAAGATGGACGAACGAAAGGAACTTCGTACTAAGAAGGCCAACGGAACAAATAGGAGTACGAAGATTGACGAACGAGACGAACTTGGTCCAAAGAAGGCCAACGGATGAAATGGGGGGACGAAGATGGACGAACGAGGCAAACACGGTACAAAGAAGGCCAACGGATCAAATGGGTGGACGAAGAAAGACGAACGAGACGAACTTGAAACAAAGAAGGCCAACGGATCAAATGGGAGGACGAAGATGGACGAACGAGACGAACTTGGTCCAAAGAAGGCCTACGGATCAAATGGGTGGACGAAGATGGACGAACGAGGCAAACATGGTACAAAGAAGGCCAACGGATCAAATGGGTGAACGAAGAAAGACGAACGAGACGAACTTGAAACAAAGAAGGCCAACGGATCAAATGGGAGGACGAAGATGGACGAACGAGACGAACTTGGTCCAAAGAAGGCCTACGGATCAAATGGGTGGACGAAGATGGACGAACGAGATGAACATGGTCAAAAGAAGGCCTACAGTTCAAATGGGAGAACGAAGAGGGACGAACGAGACGAACTTGGTACAAAGAAGGCCAACGGATCAAATGGGAGGACGAAGATGGACGAACGAGACGAACTTGCTCCAAATAAGGCCTACGGATCAAATGGGAGGACAAAGTGGGACGAACGAGGCAAACATGGTACAAAGAAGGCCAACGGACCAAATGGGAGGATGAAGATGGACGAACGAGACAAACTTGGTCCAAAGAATGCCAACGGATCAAATGGGAGGACGAACGAGATGAACTTGGTCCAAAGAAGGCCTACGGATCAAATGGGAGGACGAAGATGGACGAACGAGACGAACATGGAACAAAGAAGGCCAACGGAACAAATGGGAGGACGAAGAGGGACGAACGAGACGAACTTGGTCCAAAGAAGGCCTACGGATCAAATGGGAGGACGAAGACAGACGAACGAGACGAACTTGGTCCAAAGAACGCCAACGGATCAAATGGGAGGACGAAGAGAGACGAACGAGACGAACTTCGTCCAAAGAAGAGCTACGGATCAAATGGGTGGACGAAGATGGACGAACGAGACGAACTTGGTCCAGAGGACGCCTACGGATCAAATGGGAGGACGAAGAGAGACGAACCAGATGAACTTCGTCCAAAGAAGACCTACGGATCAAATGGGTGGACGAAGATGGACGAACGAGACGAACTTGGTCCAAAGTAGGCCTACGGTTCAAATGGGAGGACGAAGAGGGACGAACGAGATCAACTTTGTCCAAAGAAGGCCTACGAATCAAATGGAAGGACGAAGATGGATGAACCAGACGAACTTGGTCCAAAGAATGCCCACGGATCAAATGGGAGGACGAAGATGGACGAACGAAAGGAACTTGGTACAAAGAAGGACAACGGAACAAATAGGAGTACGAAGATTGACGAACGAGACGAACTTGGTCCAAAGAAGGCCAACGGATCAAATGGGAGGACGAAGAGGGACGAACGAGACGAACTTGAAACAAAGAAGGCCAACGGATCAAATGGGAGTACGAAGATGGACGAACGAGACGAACTTGGTCCAAAGAAAGGCCTACGGATCAAATGGGTGGACGAAGATGGATGAACGAGATGAACATGGTCCAAAGAATGCCAATGGATCAAATGGGTGGATTAAGATGGACGAACGAGACGAACTTGGTCCAAATAAGGCTTACGGATCAAATGGGAGGACAAAGACGGATGAACGAGGCAAACATGGTACAAAGAAGGCCAACGGACCAAATGGGGGGACGAAGATGGACGAACGAGACAAACTTGGTCCAAAGAGTGCCAACGGATCAAATGGGAGGACGAACGAGATGAACTTGGTCCAAAGAAGGCCTACGGATCAAATGGGAGGACGAAGAGGGACGAACGAGATGAACTTGGTCCAAAGAAGGCCTACGGATCAAATGGGAGGACGAAGAGAGACGAACGAGACGAACTTCGTCCAAAGAAGGCCTACGGATCAAATGGGAGGACGAAGATGGACGAACGAGAAGAACTTGGTCCAAAGAAAGCCTACGGTTCGAATGGGAGGACAACGATGGACGAACGACGCGAACTTGGTCCAAGGAATGCCAACGGAACAAATGGGAGGACGAAGATGGACGAACTAGACGAACATGGTCCAAAGTAGGCCTACGGATCAAATGGGAGGACGAAGATGGACGAACGAGACGAACTTCGTCCAAAGAATGCCAACGGATCAAATGGGAGGACGAAGATGGACGAACGAGACGAACTTGGTCCAAATAAGGCCTACGGATCAAATGGGAGGACAAAGAGGGACGAAGATGGACGAACGAGACGAACTCGGTCCTAAGAATGCCAACGGATCAAATGGGAGGACGAAGATGGACGAACGAGACAAACTCAGTCCAAAGAATGCCAACGGATCAAATGGGAGGAGAGCGAGATGAACTTGGTCCAAAGAAGGCCTACGGATCAAATGGGTGGACGAACGATGGATGAACGAGATGAACATGGTCCAAAGAATGCCAATGGATCAAATGGGTGGATTAAGATGGACGAACGAGACGAACTTGGTCCAAATAAGGCCTACGGATCAAATGGGAAGACAAAGACGGATGAACGAGGCAAACATGGTACAAAGAAGGCCAACGGATCAAATGGGAGGACGAAGATGGACGAACGAGACGAACTTGCTCCAAATAAGGCCTACGGATCAAATGGGAGGACAAAGTGGGACGAACGAGGCAAACATGGTACAAAGAAGGCCAACGGACCAAATGGGAGGATGAAGATGGACGAACGAGACAAACTTGGTCCAAAGAATGCCAACGGATCAAATGGGAGGACGAACGAGATGAACTTGGTCCAAAGAAGGCCTACGGATCAAATGGGAGGACGAAGATGGACGAACGAGACGAACATGGTACAAAGAAGGCCAACGGAACAAATGGGAGGACGAAGAGGGACGAACGAGACGAACTTGGTCCAAAGAAGGCCTACGGATCAAATGGGAGGACGAAGACAGACGAACGAGACGAACTTGGTCCAAAGAACGCCAACGGATCAAATGGGAGGACGAAGAGAGACGAACGAGACGAACTTCGTCCAAAGAAGAGCTACGGATCAAATGGGTGGACGAAGATGGACGAACGAGACGAACTTGGTCCAGAGGACGCCTACGGATCAAATGGGAGGACGAAGAGAGACGAACCAGATGAACTTCGTCCAAAGAAGACCTACGGATCAAATGGGTGGACGAAGATGGACGAACGAGACGAACTTGGTCCAAAGTAGGCCTACGGTTCAAATGGGAGGACGAAGAGGGACGAACGAGATCAACTTTGTCCAAAGAAGGCCTACGAATCAAATGGAAGGACGAAGATGGATGAACCAGACGAACTTGGTCCAAAGAATGCCCACGGATCAAATGGGAGGACGAAGATGGACGAACGAAAGGAACTTGGTACAAAGAAGGACAACGGAACAAATAGGAGTACGAAGATTGACGAACGAGACGAACTTGGTCCAAAGAAGGCCAACGGATCAAATGGGAGGACGAAGAGGGACGAACGAGACGAACTTGAAACAAAGAAGGCCAACGGATCAAATGGGAGGACGAAGATGGACGAACGAGACGAACTTGGTCCAAAGAAAGGCCTACGGATCAAATGGGTGGACGAAGATGGATGAACGAGATGAACATGGTCCAAAGAATGCCAATGGATCAAATGGGTGGATTAAGATGGACGAACGAGACGAACTTGGTCCAAATAAGGCTTACGGATCAAATGGGAGGACAAAGACGGATGAACGAGGCAAACATGGTACAAAGAAGGCCAACAGACCAAATGGGGGGACGAAGATGGACGAACGAGACAAACTTGGTCCAAAGAGTGCCAACGGATCAAATGGGAGGACGAACGAGATGAACTTGGTCCAAAGAAGGCCTACGGATCAAATGGGAGGACGAAGAGGGACGAACGAGATGAACTTGGTCCAAAGAAGGCCTACGGATCAAATGGGAGGACGAAGAGAGACGAACGAGACGAACTTCGTCCAAAGAAGGCCTACGGATCAAATGGGTGGACGAAGATGGACGAACGAGAAGAACTTGGTCCAAAGAAAGCCTACGGTTCGAATGGGAGGACAACGATGGACGAACGACGCGAACTTGGTCCAAGGAATGCCAACGGAACAAATGGGAGGACGAAGATGGACGAACTAGACGAACATGGTCCAAAGTAGGCCTACGGATCAAATGGGAGGACGAAGATGGACGAACGAGACGAACTTCGTCCAAAGAATGCCAACGGATCAAATGGGAGGACGAAGATGGACGAACGAGACGAACTTGGTCCAAATAAGGCCTACGGATCAAATGGGAGGACAAAGAGGGACGAAGATGGACGAACGAGACGAACTCGGTCCTAAGAATGCCAACGGATCAAATGGGAGGACGAAGATGGACGAACGAGACAAACTCAGTCCAAAGAATGCCAACGGATCAAATGGGAGGACGAGCGAGATGAACTTGGTCCAAAGAAGGCCTACGGATCAAATGGGTGGACGAACGATGGATGAACGAGATGAACATGGTCCAAAGAATGCCAATGGATCAAATGGGTGGATTAAGATGGACGAACGAGACAAACTTGGTCCAAAGAATGCCAACGGATCAAATGGGAGGACGAACGAGATGAACTTGGTCCAAAGAAGGCATACGGATCAAATGGGAGGACGAAGAGGGACGAACGAGACGAACTTGACGAACGAGACGAACTTCGTCCAAAGAAGGCCTACGGATCAAATGGGTGGACGAAGATGGACGAACGAGAAGAACTTGGTCCAAAGAAAGCCTACGGTTCAAATAGGGGGACGAACATTGTCCAAAGATGGCGAACGGGTCAAATGGGAGGACAACGATGGACGAACGACGCGAACTTGGTCCAAGGAATGCCAACGGAACAAATGGGAGGACGAAGATGGACGAACTAGACGAACATGGTCCAAAGTAGGCCTACGGATCAAATGGGAGGACGAAGATGGACGAACGAGACGAACTTCGTCCAAAGAATGCCAACGGATCAAATGGGAGGACGAAGATGGACGAACGAGACGAACTTGGTCCAAATAAGGCCTACGGATCAAATGGGAGGACAAAGAGGGACGAAGATGGACGAACGAGACGAACTCGGTCCTAAGAAGGCCAACGGATCAAATGGGAGGACGAAGATGGACGAACGAGACAAACTCAGTCCAAAGAATGCCAACGGATCAAATGGGAGGACGAACGAGATGAACTTGGTCCAAAGAAGTCCTACGGATCAAATGGGAGAACGAAGAGGGACGAACGAGACGAACTTGGTGCAAAGAAGGCCTACGGATCAAATGGGAGGACGAACATGGACGAACGAGACGAACATGGTCCAAATAAGGCCTACGGATCAAATGGGAGGACAAAGAAGGACGAAGATGGACGAACGAGACGAACTTGGTCCAAAGAATGCCAACGGATCAAATGGGAGGACGACGATGGACGAACGAGACAAACTCAGTCCAAAGAATGCCAACGGATCAAATGGGAGGACGAACGAGATGAACTTGGTCCAAAGAAGTCCTACGGATCAAATGGGAGGACGAAGAGGGACAAACGAGACGAACTTGGTGCAAAGAAGGCCTACGGATCAAATGGGGGGACGAAGATGGACGAACGAGATGAACATAGTCCAAAGAATGCCAGCGGATCAAATGGGAGGACGAAACGAACGAGACGAACTTGAAACAAAGAAGGCCAACGGATCAAATCGGAGGACGAAGATGGACGAACGAGACGAACTTGGTCCAAAGAAGGCCTACGGATCAAATGGGTGGACGAAGATGGACGAACGAGATGAACATAGTCCAAAGAAGGCCTACGGTTCAAATGGGAGGACGAAGACGGACGAACGGGGCGAACTTGGTACAAAGAAGGCCTACGGATCAAATGGGAGGACAGAGACAGACGAACGAGACGAACTTTGTCCAAGGAATGCCAACGGATCAAATGGGAGGACGAAGAGAGACGAACGAGACGAACTTGAAACAAAGAAGGCCAACGGATCAAATCGGAGGACGAAAATGGACGAACGAGACGAACTTGGTCCAAAGAAGGGCTGCGGGTCAAATGGGTGGACGAAGATGGACGAACGAGATGAACATGGTCCAAAGAAGGCCTACGGTTCAAATGGGAGGACGAAGAGGGACGAACAAGACGAACTTGGTACGAAGAAGGCCAACGGATCAAATGGGAGGACGAAGATGGACGAACGAGACGAACTTGGTCCAAAGAATGCCAACGGATCAAATGGGAGGACGAACATGGACGAACGAGACGAACTTGGTCCAAATAAAGCCTACGGATCAAATGGGAGGACAAAGAGGGACGAAGATGGACGAACGAGACGAACTTGGTCCAAAGAATGCCAACGGATCAAATGAGAGGACGAACGAGATGAACTTGGTCCAAAGAAGTCCTACGGATCAAATGGGAGGACGAAGAGGGACGAACGAGACGAACTTGGTGCAAAGAAGGCCTACGGATCAAATGGGAGGACGAAGACAGACGAACGAGACGAACTTGGTCCAAAGAATGCCAACGGATCAAATGGGAGGACGAAGAGAGATGAACGAGACGAACTTGAAACAAAGAAGGCCAACGGATCAAATCGGAGGACGAAGATGGACGAACGAGACGAACTTGGTCCAAAGAAGGTCTACGGATCAAATGGGTGGACGAAGATGGACGAACGAGATGAACATGGTCCAAAGAAGGCCTACGGTTCAAATGGGAGGACGAAGAGGGACGAACAAGACGAACTTGGTACAAAGAAGGCCAACGGGTCAAATGGGAGGACGAAGATGGACGAACGAGACAAACTTGGTCCAAAGAAAGCCTACGGTTCAAATGGGAGGACGAAGAGGGACGGACGAGACGAACGTTGCCCAAAGATGGCGAACGGATCAAATGGGAAGACGAAGATGGACGAACGAGGCGAACTTGGTCCAAGGAATGCCAATGGAACAAATGGGAGGACGAAGATGGACGAACTAGACGAACTTGGTCCAAACTAGGCCTACGGATCAAATGGGAGGACGAAGAGGGACGAATGAGACGAACTTGGTAAAAAGAAGGCTTATGGATCAAATGGGAAGACGAAAATGGACGAACGAGATCAACTTTGTCCAAAGAAGGCCTACGAATCAAATGGAAGGACGAAGATGGACGAACGAGACGAACTTGGTCCAAAGAATGCCCACGGATCAAATGGGAGTACGAAGATGGACGAACGAGACGAACTTGGTACAAAGAAGGCCAACGGATCAAATGGGGGGACGAAGATGGACGAACGAGACGAACTTTGTCCAAAGAATGCCAACGGATCAAATGGGAGGACGAAGATGGACGAACGAGACGAACATGGTCCAAATAAGGCCTACGGATCAAATGGGAGGACAAAGAGGGACGAAGATGGACGAACGAGACGAACTTGGTCCAAAGAATGCCAACGGATCAAATGGGAGGACGAACGAGATGAACTTGGTCCAAAGAAGTCCTACGGATCAAATGGGAGTGTAGGTAACAAGATGAAACACAAGAAGGGGGGGTTGAATTGTGTTTCTAAGCTTTTAAAACTTTTCGCAAATGTTGGACGCTGGCTGTTAAAAACGTTGGACGCACAGCTTAGTTCAAATATTGGACGCACAGTGTTTTCTGAAATATTGGACGCACAGAGTGCTAAAACACTGGACGCACAGAATTGTGAAATATTGGACGCAAGAAAGATTGGACGCTGAGGCTTCCCTCTTAGTTTAAAAACTTGTTTTCTTTGTGCGATTTAAGGTGTATGAAAAACTTGTTTAAACAAAATCAATTCAATCCCCTTGGTTAGTAATAAACACAGATATAAAAGGAGTTAAGGGAAAGAAGAAATAACACAAGTTTTTATACTGGTTCACCCTTTCCTAAGAGCTACGTCCAGTCCCCTCAAACTAGAGAGCTTTCACTATCAACCTGATAGGTACAAGTATTCTTTGCACACAGCCTCTTCAGGCTAAAACCCAAGTATTCTTTGCACACAGCCTCTCCAGGCTAAATCCCAAGTATTCTTTGAACACAGCCTCTCCAGGCTAAAACCCAAGTATTCTTTGAACGCTGCCTCTTCAGGCTAAATCTCAAGTATTCTTTGAACACAGCCTCTCCAGGCTAAAACCCAAGTATTCTTTGAACACAGCCTCTTCAGGCTAAACAACTCAGCAGAGTTTTCGATTCAAGTGCTGTCTAACTCACACAAGTGAGGATATGAAATCTAAAGCACTTTGAGAGTTAAGCAAACTCTCTTTTACAAGAAGATAGAAAAAATACAAGACTTTCTATACAGAGTATAACAAATTGCACAGCAGTTCAGCTCTTTCTTTTTCGTTTTCCAGTCACTTGTATTCTTCTTCTTGTTCACGGTATTTATAGGCTTTGATGAAGCTTCAGACTTGTTCTTCGAATAGCTCAGCTTCAGCCTTCATAAATATTACCGTTCTCTAATAGCATTAAAT
Organism: Glycyrrhiza uralensis; assembly: GCA_030159175.1. NCBI lineage: Eukaryota > Viridiplantae > Streptophyta > Magnoliopsida > Fabales > Fabaceae > Glycyrrhiza > Glycyrrhiza uralensis. The sequence goes on from BRZY01000004.1 coordinate 21,242,673, forward strand.
GCAATCTTCCCATTGCTCTGAGGAGATCTACTTCAGTGTGCATGTTTGCGTTTCTTTCTCCTAAAACAGAAGCAACCTGTACTCAAAGTCTCAATTGTACAGTGGTTAATAGTAATATCTTATTGAGATAGAGAGAATACACTGTGTAAAGCAGAAAGATGTGTTCAGAGATATATAGAGTAGTTAAAAGTACATTCTCTCTCTTAGTACACTTTCCACAGTACTTTATGCTTTTCAAAAGTACATTCACAAACGTTGACAATAGGTTGTACAGAAAAGCATTGTGTACAGCTATTCAAATCAAATTGTTGGCTCAATAAAATTGTTTAATAATCAAATGCAAGAGCAACAATTGACAATCAAATGGATTCTGCGTGTTATGTATTGGGCGCAGAATATATGAAACATTGGACGCAGCATTTAGCAAGTTATTGGACGCATACCTTTGCACTTACCAATTTGCACAGAACTCATGCAAACATTGGACGCATACCTGATGCTTTCAATTACACTTTGTTATGCTGTTTTATTGGACGATGAATAGTAGACTGAGAACTTGTCCTACTTTGCTTCATTCATCGTGTAACACTTTGTTCTTGTTCTTCTTATTTATTGGACGCAGAACAGTGCTTGAGTAACTCTGACTTCATTGGACGCAGAATGTTCAGTTTCATTGGACGCAGAGTTGCACTCTTGCTCATGCTGAACATTGGACTTTTGTCCTTCATATGCATTGGATGCTCACTGAATCTGTTCCTTTGAAAATCATTGGACTCTTACTGCAATTCTGCTTCTCATAAAAACATTGGACTATGCCAGTATTGCCTTGTTCTTATCATTGGACTTATGCCAGTCTTGCCTTGTACTTATCTTTGGACGATCAGCATTCTGTACCTTGGTCAAGAACACATCCTGAACATTGGACTTATGACTTATGTTCTGATCATTGGACTTATACGCATTCTGATCATTGGACGTATGGTTATTCTTGAATATTGGACTTATGTCTTCAATGCCTTCTCATGAATCATTGGACGTATGAAATTGTCCTTGTGCCTTGTACTGAAATATTGGACGCACAACATTACTTGCCTTTGTACTCAAACATTGGACGCAGAACTCTTCCTTCTGCTCAACCATTGGACGCAGAACTCTTGTGTCCATTTCAGTGCCAACATTGTGATGAGCTAGCTTATTGGACGCAGAACTGCTTTGCCTCTTATATCAGTAACTTCCTTCTGCCAAAATCACTGGACGCAGAACTCTTGGTATTTATGTTTCAGTGCCAACATTGGACGCAAGGCTCACTTTGAATGCCAGCCAATGTCATGAAGAACTGATTGGACGCAGACTGCAATAAGCTTAGTTAGGCAGCATTGTTACACATTGTACAAGCTTAATACATATTGATTATCCTTTGTAATACATTTTGTTATCATCAAAACCATAAAATCACTTAGGGAGTATTTGTATTAAAAATACTTTTAACCAATTTGGTTCCAACAGGGAGGACGAAGAGGGACGAACGAGACGAACTTGGTGCAAAGAAGGCCAACGGATCAAATGGGAGGACGAAGACAGACGAACGAGACGAGCTTGGTCCAAAGAATGGCAACGGATCAATTGGGAGGACGAAGAGAGACGAACGAGACGAACTTGAAACAAAGAAGGCCAACGGATCAAATCGGAGGACGAAGATGAAAGAATGAGACGAACTTGGTCCAAAGAAGGCCTACGGATTAAATGGGTGGACGAAGATGGACGAACGAGATGAACATGGTCCAAAGAAGGCCTACGGTTCAAATGGGAGGACGAAGAGGGACGAACGAGACGAACTTGGTACAAAGAAGGCCAACGGATCAAATGGGAGGACGAAGATGGACGAACGAGACGAACTTGGTCCAAAGAAAGCCTACGGTTCAAATGGGAGGACGAAGAGGGACGGACGAGACGAACGTTGCCCAAAGATGGCGAATGGATCAAATGGGAAGACGAAGATGGACGAACGAGACGAACTTGGTCCAAAGAAGTCCTTGGATCAAATGGGAGGACGAAGAGAGGCGAACGAGACGAACTTCGTCCAAAGAAGACCTACGGATCAAATGGGTGGACGAAGATGGACGAACGAGATGAACATGGTCCAAAGAAGGCCTACGGTTCAAATGGGAGGACGAACGAGATGAACTTGGTCCAAAGAAGTCCAACGGATCAAATGGGAGGACGAAGAGGGACGAACGAGACGAACTTGGTGCAAAGAAGGCCTACGGATCAAATGGGAGGACGAAGACAGATGAACGAGACGAACTTGGTCCAAAGAATGCCAACGGATCAAATGGGAGGACGAAGATCGCCGAACGAGACGAACTCGAAACAAAGAAGGCCAACGGATCAAATCGGAGGACGAAGATGGACGAACGAGACGAACTTGGTCCAAAGAAGCCTACGGATCAAATGGGTGGACGAAGATGGACGAACAAGACCAACTTGGTCCAAAGAAGGCCTACGGTTCAAATGGGTGGACGAAGAGGGACGAACGAGACGAACTTGGTACAAAGAAGGCCAACAGATCAAATGGGAGGACGAAGATGGACGAATGAGACGAACTTGGTCCAAAGAAAGCCTACGGTTCAAATGGGACGACGAAGAGGGACGGACGAGACGAACGTTGCCCAAAGATGGCGAACGGATCAAATGGGAAGACGAAGATGGACGAACGAGACGAACTTGGCCCAAAGAAGTCCTCGGATCAAATGGGAGGACGAAGAGAGACGAACGAGACGAACTTCGTCCAAAGAAGACCTACGGATCAAATGGGTGGACGAAGATGGACGAACGAGACGAAATTGGTCCAAAGAAAGCCTACGGTTCAAATGGGAGGACGAAGAGGGACGGACGAGACGAACATTGCCCAAAGATGGCGAAAGGATCAAATGGGAGGACGACGATGGACGAACGAGGCGAACTTGGTCCAAGGAATGCCAACGGAACAAATGGGAGGACGAAGATGGACGAACTAGACGAACTTGGTCCAAACTAGGCCTACGGATCAAATGGGAGGACGAAGAAGGACGAATGAGACGAACTTGGTAAAAAGAAGGCCTACGGATCAAATGGGAGGAAGAAAATGGACGAACGAGATCAACTTTGTCCAAAGAAGGCCTACGAATCAAATGGACGGACGAAGATGGACGAACGAGACAAACTTGGTCCAAAGAATGCCCACGGATCAAATGGGAGGACGAAGATGGACGAACGAAAGGAACTTGGTACAAAGAAGGCCAACGGAACAAATAGGAGTACGAAAATGGACGAACGAGACGAAGTTGGTCCAAAGAAAGCCTACGGATCAAATGGAAGGACGAATAGGGACGAACGATACGAACTTGGTCCAAAGAAGGCCTACGGATCAAATGGGTGGACGAAGATGGACGAACGAGACCAACTTGGTCCAAAGAAGGCCTACGGTTCAAATGGGTGGACGAAGAGGGACGAACGAGACGAACTTGGTCCAAAGAAGGCCTACGGATCAAATGGGTGGACGAAGTTGGACGAACGAGACGAACTTGGTCCAAAGAATGGCAACGGATCAAATGGGAGGACGAAGATAGACGAACGAGACGAACTTGAAACAATGAAGGCCAACGGATGAAATCGGAGGACGAAGATGGACGAGCGAGACGAACATGGTCCAAAGAAGTCCTACGGATCAAATGGGTGGACGAAGATGGACGAACGAGATGAACATGGTCCAAAGAAGGCCTACGGTTCAAATGGGAGGACGAACGAGATGAACTTGGTCCAAAGAAGTCCAACGGATCAAACGGGAGGACGAAGAGGGACGAACGAGACGAACTTGGTGCAAAGAAGGCCTACGGATCAAATGGGAGGACGAAGACAGACGAACGAGACGAACTTGGTCCAAAGAATGCCAACGGATCAAATGGGAGGACGAAGATAGACGAACGAGACGAACTTGAAACAAAGAAGGCCAACGGATCAAATCGGAGGACGAAGATGGACGAACGAGACGAACTTGGTCCAAAGAAGGCCTACGGATCAAATGGGTGGACGAAGATGGACGAACAAGATGAACATGGTCCAAAGAAGGCCTACGGTTCAAATGGGAGGACGAAGAGGGACGAACGAGACGAACTTGGTACAAAGAAGGCCAACAGATCAAATGGGAGGAGGAAGATGGACGAACGAGACGAACTTGGTCCAAAGAAAGCCTACGGTTCAAATGGGAGGACGAAGAGGGACGGACGAGACGAACGTTGCCCAAAGATGGCGAATGGATCAAATGGGAAGACGAAGATGGACGAACGAGACGAACTTTGTCCAAAGAGGGACGAACGAGATCAACTTTGTCCAAAGAGGGACGAACGAGATCAACTTTGTCCAAAGAAGGCCTACGAATCAAATGGAAGGACGAAGATGGACGAACGAGACGAACTTGGTCCAAAGAATGCCCACGGATCAAATGGGAGGACGAAGATGGACGAACGAAAGGAACTTGGTACAAAGAAGGCCAACGGAACAAATAGGAGTACGAAGATGGACGAACGAGACGAACTTGGTCCAAAGAAAGCCTACGAATCAAATGGAAGGACGAAGAGGGACGAACGAGACGAACTTGGTCCAAAGAAGGCCTACGGATCAAATGGGTGGACGAAGATGGACGTACGAGACCAACTTGGTCCAAAGAAGGCCTACGGTTCAAATGGGTGGACGAAGAGGGACGAACGAGACGAACTTGGTCCAAAGAAGGCCTACGGATCAAATGGGTGGACGAAGTTGGACGAACGAGATGAACATGGTCCAAAGAAGGCCTACGGTTCAAATGGGAGGATGAAGAGGGACGAACGAGACGAACTTGGTACAAAGAAGTCCTACGGATCAAATGGGAGGACGAAGACAGACGAACGAGACGAACTTGGTCCAAAGAATGCCAACGGATCAAATGGGAGGACGAAGATAGACGAACGAGACGAACTTGAAACAAAGAAGGCCAACGGTTCAAATGGGAGGACGAAGAGGGACGAACGAGACGAACTTGGTACAAGGAAGGCCAACAGATCAAATGGGAGGATGAAGATGGACGAACGAGACGAACTTGGTCCAAAGAAAGCCTACGGTTCAAATGGGACGACGAAGAGGGACGGACGAGACGAACGTTGCCCAAAGATGGCGAACGGATCAAATGGGAAGACGAAGATGGACGAACGAGACGAACTTGGTCCAAAGAAGTCCTCGGATCAAATGGGAGGACGAAGAGAGACGAACGAGACGAACTTCGTCCAAAGAAGACCTACGGATCAAATGGGTGGACGAAGATGGACGAACGAGACAAACTTGGTCCAAAGAAAGCCTATGGTTCAAATGGGAGGACGAAGAGGGACGGACGAGACGAACATTGCCCAAAGATGGCGAACGGATCAAATGGGAGGACGACGATGGACGAACGAGGCGAACTTGGTCGAAGGAATGCCAACGGAACAAATGTGAGGACGAAGATGGACGAACGAGACGAACATGGTCCAAAGAATGCCCACGGATCAAATGGGAGGACGAAGATGGACGAACGAACGAAAGGAACTTGGTACAAAGAAGGCCAACGGAACAAATAGGAGTACGAAGATGGACGAACGAGACGAACTTGGTCCAAAGAAAGCCTACGGATCAAATGGAAGGACGAAGAGGGACGAACGAGACGAACTTGGTCCAAAGAAGGCCTACGGATCAAATGGGTGGACGAAGATGGACGAACGAGACCAACTTGGTCCAAAGAAGGCCTACGGTTCAAATGGGTGGACGAAGAGGGACGAACGAGACGAACTTGGTCCAAAGAAGGCCTACGGATCAAATCGATGGATGAAGTTGGACGAACGAGTTGAACATGGTCCAAAGAAGGCCTACGGTTCAAATGGGTGGACGAAGAGGGACGAACGAGACGAACTTGGTCCAAAGAAGGCCTACGGATCAAATCGGTGGATGAAGTTGGACGAACGAGTTGAACATGGTCCAAAGAAGACCTACGGTTCAAATGGGAGGATGAAGAGGGACGAACGAGACGAACTTGGTACAAAGAAGGCCAACGGATCAAATGGGAGGATGAAGATGGACGAACGAGACGAACTTGGTCCAAAGAATGCCAACGGATAAAATATGAGGACGAAGAGGGGCGAACGAGACGAACATGGTCCAAAGAAGGCCTACGGATCAAATGGGAGGACGAAGACAGACGAACGAGACGAACTTTGTCCAAAGAAGGCCCACGGATCAAATGGGAGGACGAAGATGGACGAACGAAAGGAACTTGGTACAAAGAAGGCCAACGGAACAAATAGGGGTACGAAGATGGACGAACGAGACGAACTTGGTCCAAAGAAGGCCTACGTATCAAATGGAAGGACGAAGAGGGACGAACGAGACGAACTTGGTCCAAAGAAGGCCTACGGATCAAATGGGAGGACGAAGAGAGACAAACGAGACGAACTTCGTCCAAAGAAGACCTACGGATCAAATGGGTGGACGAAGATGGACGAACGAGAAGAACTTGGTCCAAAGAAAGCCTACGGTTCAAATGGGTGGGCGAAGAGGGACGGACGAGACGAACATTGTCCAAAGATGGCGAACGGATCAAATGGGAGGACGACAATGGACGAACGGGACGAACTTGGTAAAAAGAAGGCCTATGGATGAAATGGAGGACGAAAATGGACGAAGATGGACGAACGAGACGAACTTGGTCCAAAGAATGCCCAATGATCAAATGGGAGGACGAAGATGGACGAACGAAAGGAACTTGGTACAAAGAAGGCCAACGGAACAAATAGGGGTACGAAGATGGACGAACGAGACGAACTTGGTCCAAAGAAGGCATATGTATCAAATGGAAGGACGAAGATGGACGAACGAGACGAACTTGGTCCAAAGAAGGCCTACGGTTCAAATGGGAGGACGAAGAGGGACGAACGAGACGAACTTGGTACAAAGAAGGCCAACGGATCAAATGGGAGGACGAAGATGGACGAATGAGACGAACTTGGTCCAAAGAATGCCAACGGATCAAATGGGAGGACGAAGATGGACGAACGAGACGAACTTGGTCCAAATAAGGCCTACGGATCAAATGGGAGGACAAAGAGGGACGAACGAGGGAAACATAGTACAAGGAAGGCCAACAGACCAAATGGGAGACGAAGATGGACGAACGAGATAAACTCAGTCCAAAGAATGCCAACGGATCAAATGGGAGGACGAACGTGATGAACTTGGTCCAAAGAAGGCCTACGTATCAAATGGGTGGACGAAGATGGACGAACGAGATGAACATGGTCCAAAGAAGGCCTACATTTCAAATGGGAGGACGAAGAGGGACGAACGAGACGAACTTGGTACAAAGAAGGCCAACGGATCAAATGGGAGGACGAAGATGGACGAACGAGACAAACGAAACAAACTTCCTCTAAATAAGGCCTACGGATCAAATGGGAGGACAAAGTGGGACGAACGAGGCAAACATGGTACAAAGAAGGCCAACGGACCAAATGGGAGGACGAAGATGGACGAACGAGACAAACTTGGTCCAAAGAATGCCAACGGATAAAATGGGAGGACGAACGAGATGAACTTGGTCCAAAGAAGGCCTACGGATCAAATGGGAGGACGAAGTTGGACGAACGAGACGAACTTGGTACAAAGAAGGCCAACGGAACAAATGGGACGACGAAGAGGGACGAACGAGACGAACTTGGTCCAAAGAAGGCCTACGGATCAAATGGAAGGGCGAAGATGGACGAACGAGACGAACTTGGTCCAAAGAATGCCCACGGATCAAATGGGAGGACGAAGATGGACGAACGAAAGGAACTTGGTACAAAGAAGGCCAACGGAACAAATAGGAGTACGAAGATGGACGAACGAGACAAACTTGGTCCAAAGAAGGCCAACGGATCAAATGGGAGGACGAAGATGGAAGAACGAGACGAACTTGGTCCAAAGAAGGCCTACGGTTCAAATGGGAGGACGAAGAGGGACGAACGAGACGAACTTGGTACAAAGAAGGCCAACGGATCGAATGGGAGGACGAAGACGGACGAACGAGACGAACTTGGTCCAAATAAGGCCGACGGATCAAATGGGAGGACAAAGAGGGACGAACGAGGGAAACATAGTACAAAGAAGGCCAACAGACCAAATGGGAGGACGAAGATGGACGAACGAGACAAACTTGGTCCAAAGAATGCCAACGGATAAAATGGGAGGACGAACGAGATGAACTTGGTCCAAAGAAGGCCTACGGATCAAATGGGAGGACGAAGATGGACGAACGAGACGAACTTGGTACAAAGAAGGCCAACGGAACAAATGGGACGACGAAGAGGGACGAACGAGACGAACTTGGTCCAAAGAAGGCCTACGGATCAAATGGGAGGACGAAGACAGACGAACGATTGGTCCAAAGAACGCTAACGGATCGAATGGGAGGACGAAGAGAGACGAACGAGACGAACTTCGTCCAAAGAAGAGCTACGGATCAAATGGGTGGACGAAGATGGACGAACGAGACGAACTTGGTCCAAAGAAGGCCTACGGATCAAATGGGAGGACGAAGAGGGACGAACGAGATCAACTTTGTCCAAAGAAGGCCTACGAATCAAATGGAAGGACGAAGATGGACGAACGAGACGAACTTGGTCCAAAGAATGCCCACGGATCAAATGGGAGGACGAAGATGGACGAACGAAAGGAACTTGGTACAAAGAAGGCCAACGGAACAAATAGGAGTACGAAGATGGACGAACGAGACAAACTTGGTCCAAAGAAGGCCAACGGATCAAATGGGAGGACGAAGAGGGACGAACGAGACGAACTTGAAACAAAGAAGGCCAACGGATCAAATGGGAGGACGAAGATGGACGAATGAGACGAACTTGGTCCAAAGAATGCCAACGGATCAAATGGGAGGACGAAGATGGACGAACGAGACGAACTTGGTCCAAATAAGGCCTACGGATCAAATGGGAGGACAAAGAGGGACGAACGAGGGAAACATAGTACAAGGAAGGCCAACAGACCAAATGGGAGACGAAGATGGACGAACGAGATAAACTCAGTCCAAAGAATGCCAACGGATCAAATGGGAGGACGAACGTGATGAACTTGGTCCAAAGAAGGCCTACGTATCAAATGGGTGGACGAAGATGGACGAACGAGATGAACATGGTCCAAAGAAGGCCTACATTTCAAATGGGAGGACGAAGAGGGACGAACGAGACGAACTTGGTACAAAGAAGGCCAACGGATCAAATGGGAGGACGAAGATGGACGAACGAGACAAACGAAACAAACTTCCTCCAAATAAGGCCTACGGATCAAATGGGATGACAAAGTGGGACGAACGAGGCAAACATGGTACAAAGAAGGCCAACGGACCAAATGGGAGGACGAAGATGGACGAACGAGACAAACTTGGTCCAAAGAATGGCAACGGATAAAATGGGAGGACGAACGAGATGAACTTGGTCCAAAGAAGGCCTACGGATCAAATGGGAGGACGAAGTTGGACGAACGAGACGAACTTGGTACAAAGAAGGCCAACGGAACAAATGGGACGACGAAGAGGGACGAACGAGACGAACTTGGTCCAAAGAAGGCCTACGGATCAAATGGAAGGGCGAAGATGGACGAACGAGACGAACTTGGTCCAAAGAATGCCCACGGATCAAATGGGAGGACGAAGATGGACGAACGAAAGGAACTTGGTACAAAGAAGGCCAACGGAACAAATAGGAGTACGAAGATGGACGAACGAGACAAACTTGGTCCAAAGAAGGCCAACGGATCAAATGGGAGGACGAAGAGGGACGAACGAGACGAACTTGAAACAAAGAAGGCCAACGGATCAAATGGGAGGACGAAGATGGAAGAACGAGACGAACTTGGTCCAAAGAAGGCCTACGGTTCAAATGGGAGGACGAAGAGGGACGAACGAGACGAACTTGGTACAAAGAAGGCCAACGGATCGAATGGGAGGACGAAGACGGACGAACGAGACGAACTTGGTCCAAATAAGGCCTACGGATCAAATGGGAGGACAAAGAGGGACGAACGAGGGAAACATAGTACAAAGAAGGCCAACAGACCAAATGGGAGGACGAAGATGGACGAACGAGACAAACTTGGTCCAAAGAATGCCAACGGATAAAATGGGAGGACGAACGAGATGAACTTGGTCCAAAGAAGGCCTACGGATCAAATGGGAGGACGAAGATGGACGAACGAGACGAACTTGGTACAAAGAAGGCCAACGGAACAAATGGGACGACGAAGAGGGACGAACGAGACGAACTTGGTCCAAAGAAGGCCTACGGATCAAATGGGAGGACGAAGACAGACGAACGATTGGTCCAAAGAACGCTAACGGATCGAATGGGAGGACGAAGAGAGACGAACGAGACGAACTTCGTCCAAAGAAGAGCTACGGATCAAATGGGTGGACGAAGATGGACGAACGAGACGAACTTGGTCCAAAGAAGGCCTACGGATCAAATGGGAGGACGAAGAGAGACGAACGAGATGAACTTCGTCCAAAGAAGACCTACAGAACAAATGGGTGGACGAAGATGGACGAACGAGACGAACTTGGTCCAAAGTAGGCCTACGGTTCAAATGGGAGGACGAAGAGGGACGAACGAGATCAACTTTGTCCAAAGAAGGCCTACGAATCAAATGGAAGGACGAAGATGGACGAACGAGACGAACTTGGTCCAAAGAATGCCCACGGATCAAATGGGAGGACGAAGATGGAAGAACGAGACGAACATGGTCCAAAGAAGGCCTACGGTTCAAATGGGAGGACGAAGAGGGACGAACGAGACGAACTTGGTACAAAGAAGGCCAACGGATCAAATGGGAGGACGAAGATGGACGAACGAGACGAACTTGGTCCAAATAAGTCCTACGGATCAAATGGGAGGACAAAGAGGGACGAACGAGGGAAACATAGTACAAAGAAGGCCAACAGACCAAATGGGAGGACGAAGATGGACGAACGAGACAAACTTGGTCCAAAGAATGCCAACGGATAAAATGGGAGGACGAACGAGATGAACTTGGTCCAAAGAAGGCCTACGGATCAAATGGGAGGACGAAGATGGACGAACGAGACGAACTTGGTACAAAGAAGGCCAACGGAACAAATGGGACGACGAAGAGGGACGAACGAGACGAACTTGGTCCAAAGAAGGCCTACGGATCAAATGGGAGGACGAAGACAGACGAACGATTGGTCCAAAGAACGCTAACGGATCAAATGGGAGGACGAAGAGAGACAAACGAGACGAACTTCGTCCAAAGAAGACCTACGGATCAAATGGGTGGACGAAGATGGACGAACGAGAAGAACTTGGTCCAAAGAAAGCCTACGGTTCAAATGGGTGGGCGAAGAGGGACGGACGAGACGAACATTGTCCAAAGATGGCGAACGGATCAAATGGGAGGACGACAATGGACGAACGAGGCGAACTTTGTCCAAGGAAAGCCAACGTAACAAATGGGAGGACGAAGATGGACGAACTAGACCAACATGGTCCAAAGTAGGCCTACGGATCAAATGGGAGGACGAAGAGGGACGAACGGGACGAACATGGTAAAAAGAAGGCCTATGGATGAAATGGAGGACGAAAATGGACGAAGATGGACGAACGAGACGAACTTGGTCCAAAGAATGCCCAATGATCAAATGGGAGGACGAAGATGGACGAACGAGACAAACTTGGTCCAAAGAAGGCCTACGGTTCAAATGGGAGGACGAAGAGGGACGAACGAGACGAACTTGGTACAAAGAAGGCCAACGGATCAAATGGGAGGACGAAGATGGACGAACGAGACGAACTTGGTCCAAATAAGTCCTACGGATCAAATGGGAGGACAAAGAGGGACGAACGAGGGAAACATAGTACAAAGAAGGCCAACAGACCAAATGGGAGGACGAAGATGGACGAACGAGACAAACTTGGTCCAAAGAATGCCAACGGATAAAATGGGAGGACGAACGAGATGAACTTGGTCCAAAGAAGGCCTACGGATCAAATGGGAGGACGAAGATGGACGAACGAGACGAACTTGGTACAAAGAAGGCCTACGGATCAAATGGGAGGACGAAGATGGACGAACGAGACGAACTTGGTACAAAGAAGGCCAACGGAACAAATGGGACGACGAAGAGGGACGAACGAGACGAACTTGGTCCAAAGAAGGCCTACGGATCAAATGGGAGGACGAAGACAGACGAACGATTGGTCCAAAGAACGCTAACGGATCAAATGGGAGGACGAAGAGAGACGAACGAGACGAACTTCGTCCAAAGAAGAGCTACGGATCAAATGGGTGGACGAAGATGGACGAACGAGACGAACTTGGTCCAAAGAAGGCCTACGGATCAAATGGGAGGACGAAGAGAGACGAACGAGATGAACTTCGTCCAAAGAAGACCTACAGAACAAATGGGTGGACGAAGATGGACGAACGAGACGAACTTGGTCCAAAGTAGGCCTACGGTTCAAATGGGAGGAAGAAGAGGGACGAACGAGATCAACTTTGTCCAAAGAAGGCCTACGAATCAAATGGAAGGACGAAGATGGACGAACGAGACGAACTTGGTCCAAAGAATGCCCACGGATCAAATGGGAGGACGAAGATGGACGAACGAAAGGAACTTGGTACAAAGAAGGCCAACGGAACAAATAGGAGTACGAAGATGGACGAACGAGACAAACTTGGTCCAAAGAAGGCCAACGGATCAAATGGGAGGACGAAGAGGGACGAACGAGACTAACTTGAAACAAAGAAGGCCAACGGATCAAATGGGAGGACGAAGATGGAAGAACGAGACGAACTTGGTCCAAAGAAGGCCTACGGTTCAAATGGGAGGACGAAGAGGGGCGAACGAGACGAACTTGGTACAAAGAAGGCCAACGGATCAAATGGGAAGACGAAGATGGACGAACGAGACGAACTTGGTCCAAAGAATAACAACGGATCAAATGGGAGGACGAAGATGGACGAACGAGACGAACTTGGTCCAAATAAGGCCTACGGATCAAATGGGAGGACAAAGAGGGACGAACGAGGGAAACATAGTACGAAGAAGGCCAACAGACCAAATGGGAGGACGAAGATGGACGAACGAGATAAACTCAGTCCAAAGAATGCCAACGGATCAAATGGGAGGACGAACGTGATGAACTTGGTCCAAAGAAGGCCTACGGATCAAATGGGTGGACGAAGATGGACGAACGAGATGAACATGGTCCAAAGAAGGCCTACAGTTCAAATGGGAGGACGAAGAGGGACGAACGAGACGAACTTGAAACAAAGAAGGCCAACGGACCAAATGGGAGGACGAAGATGGACGAACGAGACAAACTTGGTCCAAAGAATTTCAACGGATAAAATGGGAGGACGAACGAGATGAACTTGGTCCAAAGAAGGCCTACGGATCAAATGGGAGGACGAAGATGGATGAACGAGACAAACATGGTCCAAAGAATGCCAACGGATAAAATATGAGGACGAAGAGGGGCGAACGAGACGAACATGGTCCAAAGAAGGCCTACGGATCAAATGGGAGGACGAAGACAGACGAACGAGACGAACTTGGTCCAAAGAATGCCCACGGATCAAATGGGAGGACGAAGATGGACGAACGAAAGGAACTTGGTACAAAGAAGGCCAACGGAACAAATAGGGGTACGAAGATGGACGAACGAGACGAACTTGGTCCAAAGAAGGCCTACGTATCAAATGGAAGGACGAAGAGGGACGAACGAGACGAAATTGGTCCAAAGGAGGCCTACGAATCAAATGAGAGAACGAAGATGGACGAACGAGAAGAACTTGGTCCAAAGAAAGCCTACGGTTCAAATGGGAGGACGAAGAGGGACGGACGAGACGAACATTGTCCAAAGATGGCGAACGGATCAAATGGGGAGGACGACAATGGACGAACGAGGCGAACTTGGTCCAAGGAAAGCCAAAGGAACAAATGGGAGGACGAAGATGGACGAACTAGACGAACATGATCCAAAGTAGGCCTACGGTTCAAATGGGAGGACGAAGAGGGACGAACAGGACGAACTTGGTAAAAAGAAGGCCTATGGATGAAATGGGAGGACGAAAATGGACGAACGAGATCAACTTTGTCCAAAGAAGGCCTACGAATCAAATGGAAGCACGAAGATGGACGAACGAGACGAACTTGGTCCAATGAATGCCCACGGATCAAATGGGAGGACGAAGATGGACGAACGAAAGGAACATGGTACAAAGAAGGCCAACGGAACAAATAGGGGTACGAAAATGGACGAACGAGACGAACTTGGTCCAAAGAAGGCCTGCGGATCAAATGGGTGGCCGAAGATGGACGAACGAGACCAACTTGGTCCAAAGAAGGCCTACGGTTCAAATGGGTGGACGAAGAGTGACGAACGAGACGAACTTAGTCCAAAGAAGGCCTATGGATCAAATGGGTGGACGAAGTTAGACGAACGAGACGAACATGGCCCAAAGAAGGCCTACGGATCAAATGGGAGGACGAAGACAGACGAACGAGACGAACTTGGTCCAAAGAGTGCCCACGGATCAAATGGGAGGACGAAAATGGACGAACGAAACGAACTTGCTCCAAATAAGGCCTACGGATCAAATGGGAGGACAAAGTGGGACGAACGAGGCAAACATGGTACAAAGAAGGCCAACGGACCAAATGGGAGGACGAAGATGGACGAACGAGACAAACTTGGTCCAAAGAATGCCAACGGATAAAATGGGAGGACGAACGAGATGAACTTGGTCCAAAGAAGGCCTACGGATCAAATGGGAGGACGAAGATGGATGAACGAGACGAACTTGGTACAAAGAAGGCCAACGGAACAAATGGGAGGACGAAGAGGGGCGAACGAGACGAACATGGTCCAAAGAAGGCCTACGGATCAAATGGGAGGACGAAGACAGACGAACGAGACGAACTTGGTCCAAAGAATGCCCACGGACCAAATTGGAGGACGAAGAGGGACGAACGAGACGAACTTGGTCCAAAGGAGCCCTAAGGATCAAATGGGAGGACGAAGATGGACGAACGAGAAGAACTTGGTCCAAAGAAAGCCTACGGTTCAAATGGGAGGACGAAGAGGGACGGACGAGACGAACATTGTCCAAAGATGGCGAACGGATCAAATGGGAGGACGACAATGGACGAACGAGGCGAATTTGGTCCAAGGAAAGCCAACGGAACAAATGGGAGGACGAAGATGGACGAACTAGACGAACATGATCCAAAGTAGGCCAACGGATCAAATGGGAGGACGAAGATGGACGAACGAGACGAACTTGGTACAAAGAAGGCCAACGGAACAAATGGGAGGACGAAGAGGGACGAACGAGACGAACATGGTCCAAAGAAGGCCTACGGATCAAATGGGAGGACGAAGACAGACGAACGAGACGAACTTTGTCCAAAGAATGCCCACGGATCAAATGGGAGGACGAAAATGGACGAACGAGAGCAACTTTGTCCAAAGAAGGCCTACGAATCAAATGGAAGGACGAAGATGGACGAACGAGACGAACTTGGTCCAAAGAATGCCCACGGATCAAATGGGAGGACGAAGATGGACGAACGAAAGGAACTTGGTACAAAGAAGGCCAACGGAACAAATATGGGTACGAATATGGACGAACGAGACGAATTTGGTCCAAAGAAGGCGTATGTATCAAATGGAAGGACGAAGTGGGACGAACGAGACGAACTTGGTCCAAAGAAGGCCTACGGATGAAATGGGTGGCCGAAGATGGACGAACGAGACCAACTTGGTCCAAAGAAGGCCTACGGTTCAAATGGGTGGACGAAGAGGGACGAACGAGACGAACTTAGTCCAAAGAAGGCCTACGGATCAAATGGGTGGACGAAGTTGGACGAACGAGATGAACATGGTCCAAAGAAGGCCTAGGGTTCAAATGGGAGGATGAAGAGGGACGAACGAGACGAACTTGGTACAAAGAAGGCCAACGGATCAAATGGGAGGACGAAGATGGACGGACGAGACGAACTTGGTCCAAAGAATGCCAACGGATCAAATGGGAGGACGAAGATGGACGGACGAGACGAACTTGGTCCAAAGAATGCCCACGGATCAAATGGGAGGACGAAGATGGACGAACGAAAGGAACTTGGTACAAAGAAGGCCAACGGAACAAATAGGGGTACGAAGATGGACGAACGAGACGAACTTGGTCCAAAGAAGGCCTACGTATCAAATGGAAGGACGAAGAGGGACGAACGAGACGAAATTGGTCCAAAGGAGGCCTACGGATCAAATGAGAGAACGAAGATGGACGAACGAGAAGAACTTGGTCCAAAGAAAGCCTACAGTTCAAATGGGAGGACGAAGAGGGACGGACGAGACGAACATTGTCCAAAGATGGCGAACGGATCAAATGGGAGGACGACAATGGACGAACGAGGCGAACTTGGTCCAAGGAAAGCCAATGGAACAAATGGGAGGACGAAGATGGACGAACTAGACGAACATGATCCAAAGTAGGCCTACGGATCAAATGGGAGGATGAAGAGGGGCGAACGGGACGAACTTGGTAAAAAGAAGGCCTATGGATGAAATGGGAGGACGAAAATGGACGAACGAGATCAACTTTGTCCAAAGAAGGCCTACGAATCAAATGGAAGCACGAAGATGGACGAACGAGACGAACTTGGTCCAATGAATGCCCACGGATCAAATGGGAGGACGAAGATGGACGAACGAAAGGAACATGGTACAAAGAAGGCCAACGGAACAAATAGGGGTACGAAAATGGACGAACGAGACGAACTTGGTCCAAAGAAGGCCTGCGGATCAAATGGGTGGCCGAAGATGGACGAACGAGACCAACTTGGTCCAAAGAAGGCCTACGGTTCAAATGGGTGGACGAAGAGTGACGAACGAGACGAACTTAGTCCAAAGAAGGCCTACGAATCAAATGGGTGGACGAAGTTAGACGAACGAGACGAACATGGCCCAAAGAAGGCCTACGGATCAAATGGGAGGACGAAGACAGACGAACGAGACGAACTTGGTCCAAAGAGTGCCCACGGATCAAATGGGAGGACGAAAATGGACGAACGAAACGAACTTGCTCCAAATAAGGCCTACGGATCAAATGGGAGGACAAAGTGGGACGAACGAGGCAAACATGGTACAAAGAAGGCCAACGGGCCAAATGGGAGGACGAAGATGGACGAACGAGACAAACTTGGTGCAAAGAATGCCAACGGATAAAATGGGAGGACGAACGAGATGAACTTGGTCCAAAGAAGGCCTACGGATCAAATGGGAGGACGAAGATGGACGAACGAGACGAACTTGGCACAAAGAAGGCCAACGGAACAAATGGGAGGACGAAGAGGGGCGAACGAGATGAACATGGTCCAAAGAAGGCCTACGGATCAAATGGGAGGACGAAGATGGACGAACGAAAGGAACATGGTACAAAGAAGGCCAACGGAACAAATTGGGGTACGAAAATGGACGAACGAGACGAACTTGGTCCAAAGAGGGCCTGCGGATCAAATGGGTGGCCGAAGATGGACGAACGAGACCAACTTGGTCCAAAGAAGGCCTACGGTTCAAATGGGTGGACGAAGAGTGACGAACGAGACGAACTTAGTCCAAAGAAGGCCTATGGATCAAATGGGTGGACGAAGTTAGAAGAACGAGACGAACATGGCCCAAAGAAGGCCTACGGATCAAATGGGAGGACGAAGACAGACGAACGAGACGAACTTGGTCCAAAGGGTGCCCACGGATCAAATGGGAGGACGAAAATGGACGAACGAAACGAACTTGCTCCAAATAAGGCCTACGGATCAAAAGGGAGGACAAAGTGGGACGAACGAGGCAAACATGGTACAAAGAAGGCCAACGGACCAAATGGGAGGACGAAGATGGACGAACGAGACAAACTTGGTCCAAAGAATGCCAACGGATAAAATGGGAGGACGAACGAGATGAACTTGGTCCAAAGAAGGCCTACGGATCAAATGGGAGGACGAAGATGGATGAACGAGACGAACTTGGTACAAAGAAGGCCAACGGAACAAATGGGAGGACGAAGAGGGGCGAACGAGACGAACATGGTCCAAAGAAGGCCTACGGATCAAATGGGAGGACGAAGACAGACGAACGAGACGAACTTGGTCCAAAGAATGCCCACGGACCAAATTGGAGGACGAAGAGGGACGAACGAGACGAACTTGGTCCAAAGGAGCCCTACGGATCAAATGGGAGGACGAAGATGGACGAACGAGAAGAACTTGGTCCAAAGAAAGCCTACGGTTCAAATGGGAGGACGAAGAGGGACGGACGAGACGAACATTGTCCAAAGATGGCGAACGGATCAAATGGGAGGACGACAATGGACGAACGAGGCGAATTTGGTCCAAGGAAAGCCAACAGAACAAATGGGAGGACGAAGATGGACGAACTAGACGAACATGATCCAAAGTAGGCCAACGGATCAAATGGGAGGACGAAGATGGACGAACGAGACGAACTTGGTACAAAGAAGGCCAACGGAACAAATGGGAGGACGAAGAGGGGCGAACGAGACGAACATGGTCCAAAGAAGGCCTACGGATCAAATGGGAGGACGAAGACAGACGAACGAGACGAACTTTGTCCAAAGAATGCCCACGGATCAAATGGGAGGACGAAAATGGACGAACGAGAGCAACTTTGTCCAAAGAAGGCCTACGAATCAAATGGAAGGACGAAGATGGACGAACGAGACGAACTTGGTCCAAAGAATGCCCACGGATCAAATGGGAGGACGAAGATGGACGGACGAAAGGAACTTGGTACAAAGAAGGCCAACGGAACAAATATGGCTACGAATATGGACGAACGAGACGAATTTGGTCCAAAGAAGGCGTATGTATCAAATGGAATGACGAAGTGGGACGAACGAGACGAACTTGGTCCAAAGAAGGCCTACGGATGAAATGGGTGGCCGAAGATGGACGAACGAGACCAACTTGGTCCAAAGAAGGCCTACGGTTCAAATGGGTGGACGAAGAGGGACGAACGAGACGAACTTAGTCCAAAGAAGGCCTACGGATCAAATGGGTGGACGAAGTTGGACCAACGAGATGAACATGGTCCAAAGAAGGCCTAGGGTTCAAATGGGAGGATGAAGAGGGACGAACGAGACGAACTTGGTACAAAGAAGGCCAACGGATCAAATGGGAGGACGAAGATGGACGGACGAGACGAACTTGGTCCAAAGAATGCCAACGGATCAAATGGGAGGACGAAGATGGACGGACGAGACGAACTTGGTCCAAAGAATGCCCACGGATCAAATGGGAGGACGAAGATGGACGAACGAAAGGAACTTGGTACAAAGAAGGCCAACGGAACAAATAGGGGTACGAAGATGGACGAACGAGACGAACTTGGTCCAAAGAAGGCCTACGTATCAAATGGAAGGACGAAGAGGGACGAACGAGACGAAATTGGTCCAAAGGAGGCCTACGGATCAAATGAGAGAACGAAGATGGACGAACGAGAAGAACTTGGTACAAAGAAGGCCAACGGAACAAATGGGAGGACGAAGAGGGGCGAACGAGACGAACATGGTCCAAAGAAGGCCTACGGATCAAATGGGAGGACGAAGACAGACGAACGAGACGAACTTTGTCCAAAGAATGCCCACGGATCAAATGGGAGGACGAAGATGGACGAACGAAAGGAACTTGGTACAAAGAAGGCCAACGGAACAAATATGGGTGCGAATATGGACTAACGAGACGAACTTGGTCCAAAAAAGGCCTACGGATGAAATGGGTGGCCGAAGATGGACGAACGAGACCAACTTGGTCCAAAGAAGGCCTACGGTTCAAATGGGTGGACGAAGAGGGACGAACGAGACGAACTTAGTCCAAAGAAGGCCTACGGATCAAATGGGTGGACGAAGTTGGACGAACGAGAAGAACATGGTCCAAAGAAGGCCTAGGGTTCAAATGGGAGGATGAAGAGGGACGAACGAGACGAACTTGGTACAAAGAAGGCCAATGGATCAAATGGGAGGACGAAGATGGACGGACGAGACGAACTTGGTCCAAAGAATGCCAACGGATCAAATGGGAGGACAAAGAGGGACGAACGAGGCAAACACAGTACAAAGAAGGCCAATGGACTAAATGGGAGGACGAAGATGGACGAACGAGACAAACTCAGTCCAAAGAATGCCAACGGATCAAATGGGAGGGCGCACGAGATGAACTTGGTCCAAAGAAGTCCTACGGATCAAATGGGAGGTCGAAGAGGGACGAACGAGACGAACTAGGTACAAAGAAGGCCTACGGATCAAATGGGAGGACGAAGATGGACGAACGAGACGAACGAGACGAACTTGCTCCAAATAAGGCCTACGGATCAAATGGGAGGACAAAGAGGGACGAACGAGGCAAACATGGTACTAAGAAGGCCAACGGACCAAATGGGAGGACGAAGATGGACGAACGAGACAAACTTGGTCCAAAGAATGCCAACGGATAAAATGGGAGGACGAACGAGATGATGGACTTGGGCCAAAGAAGGCCTACGGATCAAATGGGAGGACGAAGATGGACGAACGAGACGAACTTGGTACAAAGAAGGCCAACGGAACAAATGGGAGGACGAAGAGAGGCGAACGAGACGAACATGGTCCAAAGAAGGCCTACGGATCAAATGGTAGGACGAAGACAGACGAACGAGACGAACTTGGTCCAAAGAACGCCAACGGATAAAATGGGAGGACGAAGAGAGACGAACAAGACGAACTTCGTCCAAAGAAGAGCTACGGATCAAATGGGTGGACGAAGATGGACGAACGCGACGAACTTGGTCCAAAAAAGGCCTACGAATCAAATGGGAGGACGAAGATGGACGAACTAGACGAACATGGTCCAAAGTAGGCCTACGGATCAAATGGGAGGACGAAGAGGGACCAACGGGACGAACTTGGTAAAAAGAAGGCATACGGATGAAATGGGAGGACGAAAATGGACGAACGAGATCAACTTTGTCCAAAGAAGGCCTACGTATCAAATGGAAGGACGAAGATGAACGAGACGAACTTGGTCCAAAGAATGCCCACGGATCAAATGGGAGGACGAAGATGGACGAACGAAAGGAACTTGGTACAAAGAAGGCCAACGGAACAAATAGGGGTACGAAGATGGACGAACGAGACGAACTTGGTCCAAAGAAGGCCTACGGATCAAATGGAAGGACGAAGAGGGACGAACGAGACGAACTTGGTCCAAAGAAGGCCTACGGATCAAATGGGTGGACGAAGATGGACGAACGAGACCAACTTGGTCCAAAGAAGGCCTACGGTTCAAATGGGTGGACAAAGAGGGACGAACGAGACGAACTTGGTCCAAAGAAGGCCTACGGATCAAATGGGTGGACGAAGTTGGACGAACGAGATGAACATGGTCCAAAGAAGGCCTACGGTTCAAATGGGAGGATGAAGAGGGACGAACGAGACGAACTTGGTACAAAGAAGGCCAACGGATCAAATGGGAGGACGAAGAGGGACGAACGAGACGGACTTGGTACAAAGAAGGCCAACGGATCAAATGGGAGGACGAAGATGGACGAACGAGACGAACTTGGTCCAAATAAGGCCTACGGATCAAATGGGAGGACAAAGAGGGACGAACGAGACGAACTTGGTCCAAATAAGGCCTACAGATCAAATGGGAGGACAAAGAGGGACGAACGAGGCAAACATAGTACAAAGAAGGCCAACCGAAAAAATGGGAGGACGAAGATGGACGAACGAAACAAACTCAGTCCAAAAAATGCCAACGGATCAAATGGGAGGATGAACGAGATGAACTTGGTCCAAAGAAGTCCTACGGATCGAATGGGAGGACGAAGAGGGACGAAGGAGACGAACTTGGTACAAAGAAGGCCTACGGATCAAATGGGAGGACGAAGAGGGACGAACGAGACGAACTTGGTCCAAAGAAGGCCTACGGATCAAATGGGTGGACGAAGATGGACGAACGAGACCAACTTGGTCCAAAGAAGTCCTACGGATCAAATGGTAGGACGAAGAGGGACGAAGGAGACGAACTTGGTACAAAGAAGGCCTACGGATCAAATGGGAGGACGAAGACAGACGAACGAGATGAACATGGTCCAAAGAAGGCCTACGGTTCAAATGGGAGGACGAAGAGGGACGAACGAGACGAACTTGGGACAAAGAAGGCCAACGGATCAAATGGGAGGACGAAGAGGCACGAATGAGACGAACTTGGTACAAAGAAGGCCAACGGATCAAATGGGAGGACGAAGATGGACGAACGAGACGAACTTGGTCCAAATAAGGCCTACGGATCAAATGGGAGGACTAAGAGGGACGAACGAGGCAAACATTGTACAAAGAAGGCCAACGAACCAAATGGGAGGACAAAGATGGACGAACGAGACGAACTTGGTCCAAAGAAGGCCCACGGATCAAATGGGAGGACGAAGACAGACGAATGAGACGAACTTGGTCCAAAGAATGCCAACGGATCAAATGGGAGGACGAAGAGGGACGAACGAGACGAAGTTGGTCCAAAGAAGGCCTACGGATCAAATGGGAGGACGAAGATGGACGAACGAGATGAACATGGTCCAAAGAAGGCCTAAGGTTCAAAAGGGAGGATGAAGAGGGACGAACGAGACGAACTTGGTACAAAGAAGGCCAACGGATCAAATGGGAGGACGAAGATGGACGAACGAGACGAACTTGGTCCAACGAAGGCCTACGGATCAAATGGGAGGACGAAGACAGACGAACGAGACGAACTTGGTCCAAAGAACGCCAACGGATCAAATTGGAGGACGAAGAGAGACGAACAAGACGAACTTCGTCCAAAGAAGAACTACGGATCAAATGGGTGGACGAAGATGGACGAACGAGATGAACATGGTCCAAAGAAGGCCTAAGGTTCAAAAGGGAGGACGAAGAGGGACGAACGAGACGAACTTGGTCCAAAGTAGGCCTACGGTTCAAATGGGAGGACGAAGACGGACGAACGAGATCAACTTTGTCCAAAGAAGGCCTACGAATCAAATGGATGGACGAAGATGGACGAACGAGACGAACTTGGTCCAAAGAAGGCCAACGGATCAAATGGGAGGACGAAGAGGGACGAACGAGACGAATTGAAATAAAGAAGGCCAACGAATCAAATGGGAGGACGAAGATGGACGAACGAGACGAACTTGGTCCAAATAAGGCCTACGGATCAAATGGGAGGACTAAGAGGGACGAACGAGGCAAACATGGTACAAAGAAGGCCAACGGACCAAATGGGAGGACGAAGATGGACGAACGAGACAAACTTGGTCCAAAGAATGCCAACGGATCAAATGGGAGGACGAACGAGATGAACTTGGTCCAAACAAGGCCTACGGATCAAATGGCAGTACGAAGATGGACGAACGAGATGAACTTGGTACAAAGAAGGCCAACAAAACAAATGGGAGGACGAAGAGGGACGAACGAGACGAACTTGGTCCAAAGAAGGCCTACGGATCAAATGGGAGGACGAAGACAGACAAACGAGACGAACTTGGTCCAAAGAATGCCAACGGATCAAATGGGAGGACGAAGAGGGACGAACGAGACGAAGTTGGTCCAAAGAAGGCCTACGGATCAAATGGGTGGACGAAGATGGACGAACGAGATGAACATGGTCCAAAGAAGGCCTAAGGTTCAAAAGGGAGGACGAAGAGGGACGAACGAGACGAACTTGGTACAAAGAAGGCCAACGGATCAAATGGGAGGACGAAGATGGACGAACGAGACGAACTTGGTCCAAAGAAGGCCTACGGATCAAATGGGAGGACGAAGACAGACGAACGAGACGAACTTGGTCCAAAGAATGCCAACGGATCAAATTGAAGGACGAAGAGAGACGAACCAGACGAACTTCGTCCAAAGAAGAGCTACGGATCAAATGGGTGGACGAAGATGGACGAACGAGACGAAGTTGGTCCAAAGAAGGCCTACGGATCAAATGGGTGGACGAAGAAGGACGAACGAGATGAACATGGTCCAAAGAAGGCCTAAGGTTCAAAAGGGAGGACGAAGAGGGACGAACGAGACGAACTTCGTACAAAGAAGGCCAACGGATCAAATGGGAGGACGAAGATGGACGAACGAGACGAACTTGGTCCAAAGAACGCCAACGGATCAAATTGGAGGACGAAGAGAGACGAACAAGACGAACTTCGTCCAAAGAAGAGCTACGGATCAAATGGGTGGACGAAGATGGACGAACGAGACGAACTTGGTCCAAAGAAGGCGTACAGATCAAATGGGAGGACGAAGAGAGACGAACGAGATGAACTTCGTCCAAAGAAGACCTACGGATCAAATGGGTGGACGAAGATGGACGAACGAGACGAACTTGGTCCAAAGTAGGCCTACGGTTCAAATGGGAGGACGAAGAGGGACGAACGAGACGAATTGAAACAAAGAAGGCCAACGGATTAAATGGGAGGACGAAGATGGACGAACGAGACGAACTTGGTCCAAAGAAGGCCTACGGATCAAATGGGTGGACGAAGATGGACGAACGAGATGAACATGGTCCAAAGAAGGCCTACGGTTCAAATGGAAGGACGAAGAGGGACGAACGAGACGAACTTGGTACAAAGAAGGCCAACGGATCAAATTGGAGGACGAAGATGGACGGACGAGACGAACTTGGTTCAAAGAATGCCAACGGATCAAATGGCAGGACGAAGAGGGACGAACGAGAGGAACTTGAAACAAAGAAGGCCAACGGATCAAATGGGAGGACGAAGATGGACGAACGAGACGAACTTGGTCCAAAGAAGGCCTACGGATCAAATGGGTGGACGAAGATGGACGAACGAGATGAACATGGTCCAAAGAAGGCCTAAGGTTCAAATGGGAGGACGAAGAGGGACGAACGAGACGAACTTGGTACAAAGAAGGCCAACGGATCAAATGGGAGGACGAACATGGACGAACGAGACGAACATGGTCCAAATAAGGCCTACGGATCAAATGGGAGGACGAAGACAGACGAACGAGACGAACTTGGTCCATAGAACGCCAACGGATCAAATTGGAGGACGAAGAGAGACGAACAAGACGAAATTCGTCCAAAGAAGAGCTACAGATCAAATGGGTGGACGAAGATGGACGAACGAGACGAACTTGGTCCAAAGAAGGCCTACGGAACAAATGGGAGGATGAAAAGGGACGAACAAGACGAACTTGGTACAAAGAAGGCCAACGGATCAAATGGGAGGACGAAGATGGACGAAGGAGACGAACTTGGTCCAAATAAGGCCTACGAATCAAATGGGAGGACGAAGATGGACGAACTAGACGAACATGATCCAAAGTAGGCCTACGGATCAAATGGGAGGACGAAGAGGGACGAACGGGACGAACTTGGTAAAAAGAAGGCCTACGGATGAAATGGGAGGACGAAAATGGACGAACGAGATCAACTTTGTCCAAAGAAGGCCTACGAATCAAATGGAAGGACGAACGAGACGAACTTGTTCCAAAGAATGCCCACGGATCAAATGGGTGGACGAAGATGGACGAACGAAAGGAACTTGGTACAAAGAAGGCCAACGGAACAAATAGGGGTACGAAGATGGACGAACGAGACGAACTTGGTCCAAAGAAGGCCTACGGATCAAATGGGTGGACGAAGATGGACGAACGAGACCAACTTGGTCCAAAGAAGGCCTACGGTTCAAATCGGTGGACGAAGAGGGACGAACGAGACGAACTTGGTCCAAAGAAGGCCTACGGATCAAACGGGTGGACGAAGTTGGACGAACGAGATGAACATGGTCCAAAGAAGGCCTACGGTTCAAATGGGAGGACGAAGATGGACGAACGAGACGAACTTGGTCCAAATAAGGTCTACGGATCAAATGGGAGGACAAAGAGGGACGAACGAGGCAAACATAGTACAAAGAAGGCCAACGGAGCAAATGGGAGGACGAAGATGGACGAACGAGACAAACTCAGTCCAAAAAATGCCAACGGATCAAATGGGAGGACGAACGAGATGAACTTGGTCCAAAGAAGTCCTACGGATCAAATGGGAGGACGAAGAGGGACGAAGGAGACGAACTTGGTACAAAGAAGGCCTACGGATCAAATGGGAGGTCGAAGACAGACGAACGAGACGAACTTGGGACAAAGAAGGCAAAGGGATCAAATGGGAGGACGAAGACGGACGAACGATACGAACTTGGTACAAAGAAGGCCAACGGATCAAATGGGAGGACGAAGATGGACGAACGAGACGAACTTGGTCCAAATAAGGCCTACGGATCAAATGGGTGGACGAAGATGGACGAACGAGACGAACACGGTCCAAAGAAGGCCTACGGTTCAAATGGGAGGACGAAGAGAGACGAACGAGGCAAACATGGTACAAAGAAGGCCAACGGACCAAATGGGAGGACGAAGATGGACGAACGAGACAAACTTGGTGCAAAGAATGCCAACGGATCAAATGGGAGGACGAACGAGATGAACTTGGTCCAAAGAAGGCCTACGGATCAAATGGCAGGACGAAGATGGACGAACGAGACGAACTTGGTACAAAGAAGGCCAACGTAACAAATGGGAGGACGAAGAGGGACGAACGAGACGAACTTGGTCCAAAGAAGGCCTACGGATCAAATGGGAGGACGAAGACAGACGAACGAGACGAACTTGGTCCAAAGAATGCCAACGGATCAAATGGGAGGACGAAGAGAGACGAACGAGACGAACTTGGTCCAAAGAAGGCCCACGGTTCAAATGGGAGGACGAAGAGGGACGAACGAGACTAACTTGGTACAAAGAAGGCCAACGGACCAAATGGGAGGACGAAGATGGACGAACGAGACAAACTTGGTCCAAAGAATGCCAACGGATCAAATGGGAGGACGAAGAGGGACGAACGAGACGAAGTTGGCCCAAAGAAGCCCTATGGATCAAATGGGTGGACGAAAACTGACGAACGAGACGAACTTGGTCCAAAGAATGCACACGGATCAAATGGGAGGACGAAGATGGATGAACGAAAGGAACGTGGTACAAAGAAGGCCAACGGAACAAATAGGGGTACGAAGATGGACGAACGAGACGAACTTGATCCAAAGAAGGCCTACGGATCAAATGGGTGGACAAAGATGGACGAACGAGACCAACTTGGTCCAAAGAAGGCCTACGGTTCAAATGGGTGGACGAAGTTGGACGAATGAGATGAACATGGTCCAAAGAAGGCCTAAGGTTCAAATGGGAGGACAAAGAGGGACGAACGAGGCAAACATAGTACAAAGAAGGCCAACGGAGCAAATGGGAGGACGAACGAGATGAACTTGGTCCAAAGAAGTCCTACGGATCAAATGGGAGGACGAAGAGGGACGAAGGATACGAACTTGGTACAAAGAAGGCCTACGGATCAAATGGGAGGACGAAGACAGACGAACGAGACGAACTTGGTCCAAAGAATGCCAACGGATCAAATGGGAGGACGAAGAGAGACGAACGAGACGAACTTGGTCCAAAGAAGGCCTACGGTTCAAATGGGAGGACGAAGAGGGACGAACGAGACGAACTTGGGACAAAGAAGGCCAAGGGATCAAATGGGAGGACGAAGAGGGACGAACGAGACGAACTTGGTACAAAGAAGGCCAACGGATCAAATAGGAGGACGAAGATGGACGAACGAGACGAACTTGGTCCAAATAAGGCCTACGGATCAAATGGGTGGACGAAGATGGACGAACGAGACGAACACGGTCCAAAGAAGGCCTACGGTTCAAATGGGAGGACGAAGAGAGACGAACGAGGCAAACATGGTACAAAGAAGGCCAACGAACCAAATGGGAGGACGAAGATGGACGAACGAGACAAACTTGGTGCAAAGAATGCCAACGGATCAAATGGGAGGACGAACGAGATGAACTTGGTCCAAAGAAGGCCTACGGATCAAATGGCAGGACGAAGATGGACGAACGAGATGAACTTGGTACAAAGAAGGCCAACGGAACAAATGGGAGGACGAAGAGGGACGAACGAGACGAACTTGGTCCAAAGAAGGCCTACGGATCAAATGGGAGGACGAAGACAGACGAATGAGACGAACTTGGTCCAAAGAATGCCAACGGATCAAATGGGAGGACGAAGAGGGACGAACGAGACGAACTTGGTACAAAGAAGGCCAACGGACCAAATGGGAGGACGAAGATGGACGAACGAGACAAACTTGGTCCAAAGAATGCCAAGCGATCAAATGGGAGGACGAAGAGGGACGAACGAGACGAAGTTGGCCCAAAGAAGCCCTATGGATCAAATGGGTGGACGAAAACTGACGAACGAGACGAACTTGGTCCAAAGAAGGCCTACGGTTCAAATGGGAGGACGAAGAGGGACGAACGAGACGAACTTGGTACAAAGAAGGCCAACGGATCAAATGGGAGGACGAAGATGGACAGACGAGACGAACTTGGTCCAAAGAAGGCCTACGGATCAAATGGGAGGACCAAGATGGAGGTACGAGACGAACTTGGTCCAAAAAATACCAACGGATCAAATGGCAGGATGAAGAGGGACGAACGAGACGAACTTGAAACAAAGAAGGCCAACGGATCAAATGGGAGGACGAAGATGGACGAACGAGACGAACTTGGTCCAAAGAAGGCCTACGGATCAAATGGGTGGACGAAGATGGACGAACGAGATGAACATGGTCCAAAGAAGGCCTAAGGTTCAAATGGGAGGACGAAGAGGGACGAACGAGACGAACTTGGTACAAAGAAGGCCAACGGATCAAATGGGAGGACGAAGATGGACGAACGAGACGAACTTGGTCCAAAGAAGGCCTACGGATCAAATGGGTGGACGAATATGGACGAACGAGATGAACATGGTCCAAAGAAGGCCTACGGATCAAATGGGAGGACGAAGAGCGACGAACGAGACGAACTTCGTCCAAAGAAGACCTACGGATCAAATGGGTGCACGAAGATGGACGAACGAGAAGAACTTGGTCCAAAGAAAGCCTACGGTTCAAATGGGAGGACGAAGAGAGACGAACGAGATGAACTTCGTCCAAAGAAGACCTACGGATCAAATGGGTGGACGAAGATGGACGAACGAGACGAACTTGGTCCAAAGAAGGCCAACGGATCAAATGGGAGGACGAAGAGGGACGAACGAGACGAACTTGAAACAAAGAAGGCCAACGGATCAAATGGGAGGACGAAGATGGACGAACGAGACGAACTTGGTCCAAAGAAGGCCTACGGATCAAATGGGTGGACGAAGATGGACGAACGAGATGAACATGGTCCAAAGAAGGCCTACGGATCAAATGGGAGGACGAAGAGGGACGGACGAGACGAACATTATCCAAATATGGTGAACGGATCAAATGGGAGGACGAAGATGGACGAACTAGACGAACATGGTCCAAAGTAGGCCTACGGATCAAATGGGAGGACGAAGAGGGACGAACGGGACGAAAATGGACGAACGAGATCAACTTTGTCCAAAGAAGGCATACGAATCAAATGGAAGGATGAAGATGGACGAACGAGACGAACTTGGTCCAATGAATGCCCACGGATCAAATGGGAGGATGAAGATGGACGAACGAAAGGAACTTGGTACAAAGAAGGCCAACGAAACAAATAGGGGTATGAAGATGGACGAACGAGACGAACTTGGTCCAAAGAAGGGCTACGGATCAAATGGGTGGACGAAGATGGACGAACGAGACGAACTTGGTCGAAAGAAGGCCTACGGTTCAAATGGGTGGACGAAGAGGGACGAACGAGACGAACTTGGTCCAAAGAAGGCCTACGGATCAAATGGGTGGACGAAGTTGGACGAACGAGATGAACATAGTCCAAAGAATGCCAACGGATCAAATGGGAGGACGAAAATGGACGAACGAGACGAACTTAGTCCAAAGAATGCCAACGGATCAAATGGGAGGACGAAGATGGACGAACGAGACGAACTTGGTCCAAAGAAGCCCAACGGAGCAAATGGGAGGACGAAGATGGACGAACGAGACAAACTCAGTCCAAAGAATGCCAACAAATCAAATGGGAGGACGAACGAGATGAACTTGGTCCAAAGAAGTCCTACGGATCAAATGGAAGGACAAAAAGGGACACACGAGATGAACTTGGTACAAAGAAGGCCTACGGATCAAATGGGAGGACGAAGACAGACGAACGAGACGAACTTGGTCCAAAGAATGCCAACGGATCAAATGGGAGGACGAAGAGAGACGAACGAGACGAACTTGAAACAAAGAAGGCCAACGGATCAAATCGGAGGACGAAGATGGACGAACGAGACGAACTTGGTCCAAAGAAGGCCTACGGATCAAATGTGTGGACGAAGATGGACGAACAAGATGAACATGGTCCAAGGAAGGCCTACGGATCAAATGGGTGGACGAAGTTGGACGAACGAGATGAACATAGTCCAAAGAATGCCAACGGATCAAATGGGAGGACGAAAATGGACGAACGAGACGAACTTGGTCCAAAGAATGCCAACGGATCAAATGGGAGGACGAAGATGGACGAACGAGACGAACTTGGTCCAAAGAAGGCCAACGGAGCAAATGGGAGGACGAAGATGGACGAACGAGACAAACTCAGTCGAAAGAATGCCAACAAATCAAATGGGAGGACGAACGAGATGAACTTGGTCCAAAGAAGTCCTACGGTTCAAATGGGAGGACGAAGAGGGACAAACGAGACGAACTTGGTACAAAGAAGGCCAACGGATCAAATGGGAGGACGAAGAGGGACGAACTAGACGAACTTGGCACAAAGAAGGCCAAAGGATCAAATGGGAGGACGAAGAGAGACGAACGAGACGAACTTGAAACAAAGAAGGCCAACGGATCAAATCGGAGGACAAAGATGGACGAACGAGAAGAACTTGGTCCAAAGAAGGCCTACGGATCAAATGTGTGGACGAAGATGGACGAACAAGATGAACATGGTCCAAGGAAGGCCTACGGTTCAAATGGGAGGACAAAAAGGGACGAACGAGGCAAACATGGTACCAAGAAGGCCAACGGACAAAATGGGAGGACGAAGATGGACGAACGAGACAAACTTGGTCCAAACAATGCCAACGGATCAAATGGGAGGACGAACGAGATGAACTTGGTCCAAAGAAGGCCTACGGATCAAATGGGAGGACGAAGACAGACGAACGAGACGAACTTGGTCCAAAGAAGGCCTACGGTTCAAATGGGAGGACGAAGAGGGACGAACGAGGCAAACTTGGTACAAAGAAGGCCAACGGATCAAATGGGAGGACGAAGATGGACGGACGAGACGAACTTGGTCCAAAGAAGGCCTACGGATCAAATGGGAAGACTAAGATGGAGGAACGAGACGAACTTGGTCCAAAGAATGCCAACGGATCAAATGGCAGGACGAAGAGGGACGAACGAGACGAATTTGAAACAAAGAAGGCCAACGGATCAAATGGGAGGATGAAGATGGACGAACGAGACGAACATGGTCCAAAGAAGGCCTACGGATCAAATGGGTGGACGAAGATGGAGGAACGAGACCAACTTGGTCCAAAGAAGGCCTACGGTTCAAATGGGTGGTCGAAGAGAGACGAACGAGACGAACTTGGTCCAAAGAAGGCTTACGGATCAAATGGGTGGACGAAGTTGGACGAACGAGATGAACATGGTCCAAAGAAGGCCTACGGTTCAAATGGGAGGACGAAGAGGGACGAACGAGACGAACTTGGTACAAAGAAGGCCTACGGATCAAATGGGAGGACAAAGAGGGACGGATGAGACGAACTTGGTCCAAAGAAGGCCTACGATCAAATGGGAGGACTAAGATGGAGGACCGAGACGAACTTGGTCCAAAGAATGCCAACGGATCAAATGGCAGGACGAAGATGGACGAACGAGACAAACTTGAAACAAAGAAGGCCAACGGATCAAATGGGAGGACGAAGAGGGACGAACTAGACGAACTTGGCACAAAGAAGGCCAAAGGATCAAATGGGAGGACGAAGAGAGACGAACGAGACGAACTTGAAACAAAGAAGGCCAACGGATCAAATCGGAGGACAAAGATGGACGAACGAGACGAACTTGGTCCAAAGAAGGCGTACGGATCAAATGTGTGGACGAAGATGGACGAACAAGATGAACATGGTCCAAGGAAGGCCTACGGTTCAAATGGGAGGACAAAAAGGGACGAACGAGGCAAACATGGTAGCAAGAAGGCCAACGGACAAAATGGGAGGACGAAGATGGACGAACGAGACAAACTTGGTCCAAACAATGCCAACGGATCAAATGGGAGGACGAACGAGATGAACTTGGTCCAAAGAAGGCCTACGGATCAAATGGGAGGACGAAGACAGACGAACGAGATGAACTTGGTCCAAAGAAGGCCTACGGTTCAAATGGGAGGACGAAGAGGGACGAACGAGACAAACTTGGTACAAAGAAGGCCAACGGATCAAATGGGAGGACGAAGATGGACGGACGAGACGAACTTGGTCCAAAGAAGGCCTACGGATCAAATGGGAAGACTAAGATGGAGGAACGAGACGAACTTGGTCCAAAGAATGCCAACGGATCAAATGGCAGGACGAAGAGGGACGAACGAGACGAATTTGAAACAAAGAAGGCCAACGGATCAAATGGGAGGACGAAGATGGACGAACGAGACGAACATGGTCCAAAGAAGGCCTACGGATCAAATGGGTGGACGAAGATGGAGGAACGAGACCAACTTGGTCCAAAGAAGGCCTACGGTTCAAATGGGTGGTCGAAGAGAGACGAACGAGACGAACTTGGTCCAAAGAAGGCTTACGGATCAAATGGGTGGACGAAGTTGGACGAACGAGATGAACATGGTCCAAAGAAGGCCTACGGTTCAAATGGGAGGACGAAGAGGGACGAACGAGACGAACTTGGTACAAAGAAGGCCTACGGATCAAATGGGAGGACAAAGAGGGACGGATGAGACGAACTTGGTCCAAAGAAGGCCTACGATCAAATGGGAGGACTAAGATGGAGGACCGAGACGAACTTGGTCCAAAGAATGCCAACGGATCAAATGGCAGGACGAAGAGGGACGAACGAGACAAACTTGAAACAAAGAAGGCCAACGGATCAAATGGGAGGACGAAGATGGACGAACGAGACGAACTTGGTCCAAAGAAGTCCTACGGATCAAATGGGTGTACGAAGATGGACGAACGAGAGGAACATGGTCCAAAGAAGGCCAAAGATTCAAATGGGAGGACGACGAGGGACGAACGAGACGAACTTGGTACAAAGAAGGCCAACGGATCAAATGGGAGAATGAAGAGGGACGAACGAGACGAACTTGGTCCAAATAAGGCCTACGGATCAAATGGGAGGAGAAAGACGGACGAACGAGGCAAACATGGTACGAAGAAGGCCAACGGACCAAATGGGAGGACGAAGATGGACGAACGAGACAAACTTGGGCCAAAGAATGCCAACGGGTCAAATGGGAGGACGAACGAGATGAACTTGGTCCAAAGAAGGCCTACGGATCAAATGAGAGGACGAAGATGGACGAACGAGACGAACTTGGTCCAAAGAAGGCCTTCGGTTCAAATGGGAGGACGAAGAGGGACCGACGAGACGAACATTGTCCAAAGATGGCGAACGGATCAAATGGGAGGACGACGATGGACGAACGAGGCGAACTTGGTCCAAGGAATGCCAACGGAACAAATGGGAGGACGAAAATGGACGAAGAGATCAACTTTGCCCAATGAGGGACGAAGATGGACGAACGAGACGAACTTGGTCCAAAGAATGCCCACGGATCAAATGGGAAGACGAAGATGCACGAACGAAAGGAACTTGGTACAAAGAAGGCCAACGGAACAAATAGGAGTACGAAGTTGGACGAAGTTGGACGAAGTTGGAGGAACTAGATGAACATGGTCCAAAGAAGGCCTACGGTTCAAATGGGAGGACGAAGAGGGACGAACGAGACGAACTTGGTACAAAGAAGGCCTACGGATCAAATGGGGGGACAAAGAGGGACGAACGGGGCAAACATGGTACAAAGAAGGTCAACGGACCAAATGGGAGGACGAAGATGGACAAACGAGACAAACTCAGTCCAAAGAATGCCAACGGTTCAAATGGGAGGACGAAGAGGGACGAACGAGACGAACTCGGTACAAAGAAGGCCAACGATCAAATGGGAGGACAAAGATGGACGAACGAGACGAACTTGGTCGAAAGAATGCCAATGGATCAAATGGGAGGACGAAGAGGGACGAACGAGACGAACTTGGTCCAAAGAAGGCCTACGGTTCAAATGGGAGGACGAAGATGGACAAATGAGACGAACCTGGTCCAAGGTAGGCCTACGGATCAAATGGGAGGACGAAGAGGGACGAACGAGACGAACCTGGTACAGAGAAGGCCTACGGATCAAATGGGAGGACGAAGATGGACGAACGAGATCAACTTTGTCCAAAGAAGGCCTACGGTTCAAATGGGTGGTCGAAGAGAGACGACGAGACGAACTTGGTCAAAGAAGGCTTACGGATCAAATGGGTGGACGAAGTTGGACGAACGAGAGGAACATGGTCCAAAGAAGGCCTACGGTTCAAATGGGAGGACGAAGAGGGACGAACGAGACGAACTTGGTACAAAGAAGGCCTACAGATCAAATGGGAGGACAAAGAGGGGCGGACGAGACGAACTTGGTCCAAAGAAGGCCTACGGATCAAATGGGTGGACGGAGATGGACGAACAAGATGAACGTGGTCCAAGGAAGGCCTACGGTTCAAATGGGAGGACGAAGAGTGACAAACGAGACGAGCTTGGTACAAAGAAGGCCAACGGATCAAATGGGAGGACGAAGAGGGACGAACGAGACGAACTTGGCACAAAGAAGGTCAAAGGATCAAATGGGAGGACGAAGAGAGACGAACGAGACGAACTTGAAACAAAGTAGGCCAACGGATCAAATCGGAGGACGAAGATGGACGAACGAGACGAACTTGGTCCAAAGAAGACCCGCGGATCAAATGGGTGGATGAAGATGGACGAACAAGATGAACATGGTCCAAGGAAGGCCTACGGTTCAAATGGGAGGACAAAGAGAGACGAACGAGGCAAACATGGTACCAGGAAGGCCAACGGACCAAATGGGAGGACGAAGATGGACGAACGAGACAAACTTGATCCAAAGAATGCCAACGGATCAAATGGGAGGACGAACGAGATCAACTTGGTCCAAAGAAGGCCTACGGATCAAATGGGAGGACGAAGAGGGACGAACGAGACGAACTTGAAACAAAGAAGGCCAACGGATCAAATGGGAGGACGAAGATGGACGAACGAGGCGAACTTGGTCCAAAGAAGGCCTACGGATCAAATGGGTGGACGAAGATGGATGAACGAGACCAACTTGGTCCAAAGAAGGCCTACGGTTCAAATGGGAGGTCGAAGAGAGACGAACTTGGTCCAAAGAAGGCTTACGGATCAAATGGGTGGACAAAGTTGGACGAACGAGATGAACATGGTCCAAAGAAGGCCTACGGTTCAAATGGGAGGACGAAGAGGGACGAACGAGACGAACTTGGTACAAAGAAGGCCTACGGATCAAATGGGAGGACAAAGAGGGACGGACGAGACGAACTTGGTCCAAAGAAGGCCTACGGATCAAATGGGAGGACTAAGATGGAGGACCGAGACGAACTTGGTCCAAAGAATGCCAACGGATCAAATGGCAGGACGAAGAGGGACGAACGAGACGAACTTGAAACAAAGAAGGCCAACGGATCAAATGGGAGGACAAAGATGGACGAACGAGACGAACTTGGTCCAAAGAAGGCCTACGGATCAAATGGGTGGACGAAGATGGACGAACGAGATGAACATGGTCCAAAGAAGGCCAAAGGTTCAAATGGGAGGACGAAGAGGGACGAACGAGACGAACTTGGTACAAAGAAGGCCAACGGATCAAATGGGAGAATGAAGAGGGACGAACGAGACAAACTTGGGCCAAAGATTGCCAACGGGTCAAATGGGAGGACGAACGAGATGAACTCGGTCCAAAGAAGGCCTACGGATCAAATGGGAGGACAAAGATGAACGAAGGAGACGAACTTGGTCCAAAGAAGGCATACGGTTCAAATGGGAGGACGAAGAGGGACCGACGAGATGAACATTGTCCAAAGATGGCGAACGGATCAAATGGGAGGACGACGATGGACGAACGAGGCGAACTTGGTCCAAGGAATGCCAACGGAACAAATGGGAGGACGAAAATGGACGAAGAGATCAACTTTGCCCAATGAGGGACGAAGATGGACGAACGAGACGAACTTGGTCCAAAGAATGCCCACGGATCAAATGGGAAGGCGAAGATGGACGAACGAAAGGAACTTGGTACAAAGAAGGCCAACGGAACAAATAGGAGTACGAAGATGGACGAACGAGATGAACTTGGTCCAAAGAAGGCCTACGGTTCAAATGGGAGGACGAAGAGGGACGAACGAGACGAACTTGGTACAAAGAAGGCCTACGGATCAAATGGGAGGACAAAGAGGGACGGACGAGACGAACTTGGTCCAAAGAAGGCCTACGGATCAAATGGGAGGACTAAGATGGAGGACCGAGACGAACTTGGTCCAAAGAATGCCAACGGATCAAATGGCAGGACGAAGAGGGACGAACGAGACGAACTTGAAACAAAGAAGGCCAACGGATCAAATGGGAGGACGAAGATGGACGAACGAGACGAACTTGGTCCAAAGAAGGCCTACGGATCAAATGGGTGGACGAAGATGGACGAACGAGATGAACATGGTCCAAAGAAGGCCAAAGGTTCAAATGGGAGGACGAAGAGGGACGAACGAGACGAACTTGGTACAAAGAAGGCCAACGGATCAAATGGGAGAATGAAGAGGGACGAACGAGACAAACTTGGGCCAAAGCTTGCCAACGGGTCAAATGGGAGGACGAACGAGATGAACTCGGTCCAAAGAAGGCCTACGGATCAAATGGGAGGACAAAGATGAACGAAGGAGACGAACTTGGTCCAAAGAAGGCCTACGGTTCAAATGGGAGGACGAAGAGGGACCGACGAGATGAACATTGTCCAAAGATGGCGAACGGATCAAATGGGAGGACGACGATGGACGAACGAGGCGAACTTGGTCCAAGGAATGCCAACGGAACAAATGGGAGGACGAAAATGGACGAAGAGATCAACTTTGCCCAATGAGGGACGAAGATGGACGAACGAGATGAACTTGGTCCAAAGAATGCCCACGGATCAAATGGGAAGGCGAAGATGGACAAACGAAAGGAACTTGGTACAAAGAAGGCCAACGGAACAAATAGGAGTACGAAGATGGACGAACGAGATGAACTTGGTCCAAAGAAGGCCTACGGATCAAATGGAAGGACGAAGTTGGACGAACGAGATGAACATGGTCCAAAGAAGGCCTACGGTTCAAATGGGAGGAGGAAGAGGGACGAACGAGACGAACTTGGTAGAAAGAAGGCCTACGGATCAAATGGGAGGACAAAGAGGGACGAACGGGGCAAACATGGTACAAAGAAGGTCAACGGACCAAATGGGAGGACGAAGATGGACAAACGAGACAAACTCAGTCCAAAGAATGCCAACGGTTCAAATGGGAGGACGAAGAGGGACGAACGAGACGAACTCGGTACAAAGAAGGCCAACGATCAAATGGGAGGACAAAGATGGACGAACGAGACGAACTTGGTCGAAAGAATGCCAACGGATCAAATGGGAGGACGAGGAGGGACGAACGAGACGAACTTGGTCCAAAGAAGGCCTACGGTTCAAATGGGAGGACGAAGATGGACAAATGAGACAAACTTGGTCCAAAGAAGGCCTACGGATCAAATGGGTGGACGAAGATGGACGAACGAGATGAACATGGTCCAAAGAAGGCCAAAGGTTCAAATGGGAGGACGAAGAGGGACGAACGAGATGAACTTGGTACAAAGAAGGCCAACGGATCAAATGGGAGAATGAAGAGGGACGAACGAGACGAACTTGGTCCAAATAAGGCCTACGGATCAAATGGGAGGACAAAGACGGACGAACGAGGCAAACGTGGTACGAAGAAGGCCAACGGACCAAATGGGAGGACGAAGATGGACGAAGGAGACAAACTTGGGCCAAAGAATGCCAACGGGTCAAATGGGAGGACGAACGAGAAGAACTTGGTCCAAAGAAGGCCTACGGATCAAATGGGAGGACGAAGATGGACGAACGAGACGAACTTGGTCCAAAGAAGTCCTACGGTTCAAATGGGAGGACGAAGAGGGACCGACGAGACGAACATTGTCCAAAGATGGCGAACTGATCAAATGGGAGGACGACGATGGACGAACGAGGCGAACTTGGTCCAAGGAATGCCAACGGAACAAATGGGAGGACGAAGATGGACGAACGAGATGAACTTGGTACAAAGAAGGCCTACGGATCAAATGGGAGGACGAAAATGGACGAACGAGATCAACTTTGCCCAATGAGGGCATACGAATCTAATGGAAGGACGAAGATGGACGAACGAGAGGAACTTGGTCCAAAGAATGCCCACGCATCAAATGGGAAGACGAAGATGGACGAACGAAAGGAACTTGGTACAAAGAAGGCCAACGGAACAAATAGGAGTACGAAGATGGACGAACGAGATGAACTTGGTCCAAAGAAGGCCTACGGATCAAATGGAAGGACGAAGTTGGACGAACGAGATGAACATGGTCCAAAGAAGGTCTACGGTTCAAATGGGAGGACGAAGAGGGACGAACGAGACGAACTTGGTACAAAGAAGGCCTACGGATCAAATGGGAGGACAAAGAGGGACGAACGGGGCAAACATGGTACAAAGAAGGCCAACGGACCAAATGGGAGGACGAAGATGGACAAACGAGACAAACTCAGTCCAAAGAATGCCAACGGTTCAAATGGGAGGACGAAGAGGGACGAACGAGACGAACTCGGTACAAAGAAGGCCAACGGATCAAATGGGAGGACAAAGATGGACGAACGAGACGAACTTGGTCGAAAGAATGCCAACGGATCAAACGGGAGGACGAAGAGGGACGAACGAGACGAACTTGGTCCAAAGAAGGCCTATGGATCAAATGGGTGGACGAACGAGACGAACTTGGTCCAAAGAAGGCCTACGGTTCAAATGGGAGGACGAAGATGGACAAACGAGATGAACTTGGTCCAAAGTAGGCCTACGGATCAAATGGGAGGACGAAGATGGACGAATGAGATCAACTTTGTCCAAAGAAGGCCTACGAATCAAATGGAAGGACGAAGATGGACGAACGAGACGAACTTGGTCCAAAGAATGCCCACGGATCAAATGGGAGGACGAAGAGGGACGAACAAGACGAACTTGCTCCAAAGAAGGCCTACGGATCAAATGGGTGGACGAAGATGGACGAACGAGACGAACTTGGTCCAAAGAATGCCAACAGATCAAATGGGAGGACGAAGATGGACGAACGAGACGAACTTGGTCCAAAGAATGCCAACGGATCAAATGGGAGGACGAAGATGGACGAACGAGACGAACTTGGTCCAAATAAGGCCTACGGATCAAATGGGTGGACGAAGTTGGACGAACGAGAGGAACATGGTCGAAATAAGGCCTACGGATCAAATGGGAGGACGAAGAGGGACGAACGAGACGAACTTGGTCCAAAGAAGGCCAACGGATCAAATGGGAGGACGAAGAAGGACGAACGAGACGAACTTGGTCCAAAGAATGCCAACGGATCAAATGGGAGGACGAGGACAGACGAACGAGACGAACTTGGTCAAAAGAAGGCCTACGGTTCAAATGGGTGGACGACGAGGGACGAACGAGGCGAACTTGGTCCAAAGAATGCCAACGGATCAAATGGGAGGACGAAGATGGCCGAACGAGACGAACTTGGTCCAAAGAATGCCAACGGATCAAATGGGAGGACGAAGATGGACGAACGAGACGAACTTGGTCCAAATAAGGCCTACG
The DNA here is from genome assembly GCA_030159175.1 of Glycyrrhiza uralensis. Lineage (NCBI taxonomy): Eukaryota > Viridiplantae > Streptophyta > Magnoliopsida > Fabales > Fabaceae > Glycyrrhiza > Glycyrrhiza uralensis. The sequence continues at coordinate 21,282,864 of BRZY01000004.1, forward strand.
GATCAAATGGGCCGACGAAGTTGGACGAACGAGAGGAACATGGTCCAAATAAGGCCTACGGATCAAATGGGAGGACGAAGAGGGACGAACGAGACGAACTTGGTCCAAAGAAGGCCAACGGATCAAATGGGAGGACGAAGATGGACGAACGAGACGAACTTGGTCCAAAGAATGCCAACGGATCAAATGGGAGGACGAAGACAGACGAACGAGACGAACTTGGTCCAAAGAATGCCAACGGATCAAATTGGAAGACGAAGAGAGACGAATAAGACGAACTTCGTCCAAAGAAGAGCTACGGATCAAATGGGTGGACGAAGATGGACGAACGAGACGAACTTGGTCCAAAGAAGGCGTACGGATCAAATGGGAGGACGAAGAGAGACGAACGAGATGAACTTCGTCCAAAGAAGACCTACGGATCAAATAGTGGACGAAGATGGACGAACGAGACGAACTTGGTCCAAAGAAGGCCTACGGTTCAAATGGGAGGACGAAGATGGACAAATGAGACAAACTTGGTCCAAAGAAGGCCTACGGATCAAATGGGTGGACGAAGATGGACGAACGAGATGAACATGGTCCAAAGAAGGCCAAAGGTTCAAATGGGAGGACGAAGAGGGACGAACGAGATGAACTTGGTACAAAGAAGGCCAACGGATCAAATGGGAGAATGAAGAGGGACGAACGAGACGAACTTGGTCCAAATAAGGCCTACGGATCAAATGGGAGGACAAAGACGGACGAACGAGGCAAACGTGTTACGAAGAAGGCCAACGGACCAAATGGGAGGACGAAGATGGACGAAGGAGACAAACTTGGGCCAAAGAATGCCAACGGGTCAAATGGGAGGACGAACGAGAAGAACTTGGTCCAAAGAAGGCCTACGGATCAAATGGGAGGACGAAGATGGACGAACGAGACGAACTTGGTCCAAAGAAGTCCTACGGTTCAAATGGGAGGACGAAGAGGGACCGACGAGACGAACATTGTCCAAAGATGGCGAACTGATCAAATGGGAGGACGACGATGGACGAACGAGGCGAACTTGGTCCAAGGAATGCCAACGGAACAAATGGGAGGACGAAGATGGACGAACGAGATGAACTTGGTACAAAGAAGGCCTACGGATCAAATGGGAGGACGAAAATGGACGAACGAGATCAACTTTGCCCAATGAGGGCATACGAATCTAATGGAAGGACGAAGATGGACGAACGAGAGGAACTTGGTCCAAAGAATGCCCACGCATCAAATGGGAAGACGAAGATGGACGAACGAAAGGAACGTGGTACAAAGAAGGCCAACGGAACAAATAGGAGTACGAAGATGGACGAACGAGATGAACTTGGTCCAAAGAAGGCCTACGGATCAAATGGAAGGACGAAGTTGGACGAACGAGATGAACATGGTCCAAAGAAGGTCTACGGTTCAAATGGGAGGACGAAGAGGGACGAACGAGACGAACTTGGTACAAAGAAGGCCTACGGATCAAATGGGAGGACAAAGAGGGACGAACGGGGCAAACATGGTACAAAGAAGGCCAACGGACCAAATGGGAGGACGAAGATGGACAAACGAGACAAACTCAGTCCAAAGAATGCCAACGGTTCAAATGGGAGGACGAAGAGGGACGAACGAGACGAACTCGGTACAAAGAAGGCCAACGGATCAAATGGGAGGACAAAGATGGACGAACGAGACGAACTTGGTCGAAAGAATGCCAACGGATCAAACGGGAGGACGAAGAGGGACGAACGAGACGAACTTGGTCCAAAGAAGGCCTATGGATCAAATGGGTGGACGAACGAGACGAACTTGGTCCAAAGAAGGCCTACGGTTCAAATGGGAGGACGAAGATGGACAAACGAGATGAACTTGGTCCAAAGTAGGCCTACGGATCAAATGGGAGGACGAAGATGGACGAATGAGATCAACTTTGTCCAAAGAAGGCCTACGAATCAAATGGAAGGACGAAGATGGACGAACGAGACGAACTTGGTCCAAAGAATGCCCACGGATCAAATGGGAGGACGAAGAGGGACGAACAAGACGAACTTGCTCCAAAGAAGGCCTACGGATCAAATGGGTGGACGAAGATGGACGAACGAGACGAACTTGGTCCAAAGAATGCCAACAGATCAAATGGGAGGACGAAGATGGACGAACGAGACGAACTTGGTCCAAAGAATGCCAACGGATCAAATGGGAGGACGAAGATGGACGAACGAGACGAACTTGGTCCAAATAAGGCCTACGGATCAAATGGGTGGACGAAGTTGGACGAACGAGAGGAACATGGTCGAAATAAGGCCTACGGATCAAATGGGAGGACGAAGAGGGACGAACGAGACGAACTTGGTCCAAAGAAGGCCAACGGATCAAATGGGAGGACGAAGAAGGACGAACGAGACGAACTTGGTCCAAAGAATGCCAACGGATCAAATGGGAGGACGAGGACAGACGAACGAGACGAACTTGGTCAAAAGAAGGCCTACGGTTCAAATGGGTGGACGACGAGGGACGAACGAGGCGAACTTGGTCCAAAGAATGCCAACGGATCAAATGGGAGGACGAAGATGGCCGAACGAGACGAACTTGGTCCAAAGAATGCCAACGGATCAAATGGGAGGACGAAGATGGACGAACGAGACGAACTTGGTCCAAATAAGGCCTACGGATCAAATGGGCCGACGAAGTTGGACGAACGAGAGGAACATGGTCCAAATAAGGCCTACGGATCAAATGGGAGGACGAAGAGGGACGAACGAGACGAACTTGGTCCAAAGAAGGCCAACGGATCAAATGGGAGGACGAAGATGGACGAACGAGACGAACTTGGTCCAAAGAATGCCAACGGATCAAATGGGAGGACGAAGACAGACGAACGAGACGAACTTGGTCCAAAGAATGCCAACGGATCAAATTGGAAGACGAAGAGAGACGAATAAGACGAACTTCGTCCAAAGAAGAGCTACGGATCAAATGGGTGGACGAAGATGGACGAACGAGACGAACTTGGTCCAAAGAAGGCGTACGGATCAAATGGGAGGACGAAGAGAGACGAACGAGATGAACTTCGTCCAAAGAAGACCTACGGATCAAATAGTGGACGAAGATGGACGAACGAGACGAACTTGGTCCAAAGAAGGCCTACGGTTCAAATGGGAGGACGAAGATGGACAAATGAGACAAACTTGGTCCAAAGAAGGCCTACGGATCAAATGGGTGGACGAAGATGGACGAACGAGATGAACATGGTCCAAAGAAGGCCAAAGGTTCAAATGGGAGGACGAAGAGGGACGAACGAGATGAACTTGGTACAAAGAAGGCCAACGGATCAAATGGGAGAATGAAGAGGGACGAACGAGACGAACTTGGTCCAAATAAGGCCTACGGATCAAATGGGAGGACAAAGACGGACGAACGAGGCAAACGTGTTACGAAGAAGGCCAACGGACCAAATGGGAGGACGAAGATGGACGAAGGAGACAAACTTGGGCCAAAGAATGCCAACGGGTCAAATGGGAGGACGAACGAGAAGAACTTGGTCCAAAGAAGGCCTACGGATCAAATGGGAGGACGAAGATGGACGAACGAGACGAACTTGGTCCAAAGAAGTCCTACGGTTCAAATGGGAGGACGAAGAGGGACCGACGAGACGAACATTGTCCAAAGATGGCGAACTGATCAAATGGGAGGACGACGATGGACGAACGAGGCGAACTTGGTCCAAGGAATGCCAACGGAACAAATGGGAGGACGAAGATGGACGAACGAGATGAACTTGGTACAAAGAAGGCCTACGGATCAAATGGGAGGACGAAAATGGACGAACGAGATCAACTTTGCCCAATGAGGGCATACGAATCTAATGGAAGGACGAAGATGGACGAACGAGAGGAACTTGGTCCAAAGAATGCCCACGCATCAAATGGGAAGACGAAGATGGACGAACGAAAGGAACGTGGTACAAAGAAGGCCAACGGAACAAATAGGAGTACGAAGATGGACGAACGAGATGAACTTGGTCCAAAGAAGGCCTACGGATCAAATGGAAGGACGAAGTTGGACGAACGAGATGAACATGGTCCAAAGAAGGTCTACGGTTCAAATGGGAGGACGAAGAGGGACGAACGAGACGAACTTGGTACAAAGAAGGCCTACGGATCAAATGGGAGGACAAAGAGGGACGAACGGGGCAAACATGGTACAAAGAAGGCCAACGGACCAAATGGGAGGACGAAGATGGACAAACGAGACAAACTCAGTCCAAAGAATGCCAACGGTTCAAATGGGAGGACGAAGAGGGACGAACGAGACGAACTCGGTACAAAGAAGGCCAACGGATCAAATGGGAGGACAAAGATGGACGAACGAGACGAACTTGGTCGAAAGAATGCCAACGGATCAAACGGGAGGACGAAGAGGGACGAACGAGACGAACTTGGTCCAAAGAAGGCCTATGGATCAAATGGGTGGACGAACGAGACGAACTTGGTCCAAAGAAGGCCTACGGTTCAAATGGGAGGACGAAGATGGACAAACGAGATGAACTTGGTCCAAAGTAGGCCTACGGATCAAATGGGAGGACGAAGATGGACGAATGAGATCAACTTTGTCCAAAGAAGGCCTACGAATCAAATGGAAGGACGAAGATGGACGAACGAGACGAACTTGGTCCAAAGAATGCCCACGGATCAAATGGGAGGACGAAGAGGGACGAACAAGACGAACTTGCTCCAAAGAAGGCCTACGGATCAAATGGGTGGACGAAGATGGACGAACGAGACCAACTTGGTCCAAAGAAGGTCTACGGTTCAAATGGCTGGACGACGAGGGACGAACGAGGCGAACTTGGTCCAAAGAATGCCAACGGATCAAATGGGAGGACAAAGATGGACGAACGAGACGATCTTGGTCCAAAGAATGCCAACGGATCAAATGGGACGACGAAGATGGACGAACGAGACGAACTTGGTCCAAATAAGGCCTACGGTTCAAATGGGTGGACGAAGATGGACGAACGAGACGAACTTGGTCCAAAGAATGCCAACGGATCAAATTGGAGGACGAAGATGGACGAACGAGACGAACTTGGTCCAAATAAGGCCTACGGTTCAAATGGGTGGACGAAGATGGACGAACGAGACGAACTTGGTCCAAAGAATGCCAACAGATCAAATGGGAGGACGAAGATGGACGAACGAGACGAACTTGGTCCAAAGAATGCCAACGGATCAAATGGGAGGACGAAGATGGACGAACGAGACGAACTTGGTCCAAATAAGGCCTACGGATCAAATGGGTGGACGAAGTTGGACGAACGAGAGGAACATGGTCGAAATAAGGCCTACGGATCAAATGGGAGGACGAAGAGGGACGAACGAGACGAACTTGGTCCAAAGAAGGCCAACGGATCAAATGGGAGGACGAAGAAGGACGAACGAGACGAACTTGGTCCAAAGAATGCCAACGGATCAAATGGGAGGACGAGGACAGACGAACGAGACGAACTTGGTCAAAAGAAGGCCTACGGTTCAAATGGGTGGACGACGAGGGACGAACGAGGCGAACTTGGTCCAAAGAATGCCAACGGATCAAATGGGAGGACGAAGATGGCCGAACGAGACGAACTTGGTCCAAAGAATGCCAACGGATCAAATGGGAGGACGAAGATGGACGAACGAGACGAACTTGGTCCAAATAAGGCCTACGGATCAAATGGGCCGACGAAGTTGGACGAACGAGAGGAACATGGTCCAAATAAGGCCTACGGATCAAATGGGAGGACGAAGAGGGACGAACGAGACGAACTTGGTCCAAAGAAGGCCAACGGATCAAATGGGAGGACGAAGATGGACGAACGAGACGAACTTGGTCCAAAGAATGCCAACGGATCAAATGGGAGGACGAAGACAGACGAACGAGACGAACTTGGTCCAAAGAATGCCAACGGATCAAATTGGAAGACGAAGAGAGACGAATAAGACGAACTTCGTCCAAAGAAGAGCTACGGATCAAATGGGTGGACGAAGATGGACGAACGAGACGAACTTGGTCCAAAGAAGGCGTACGGATCAAATGGGAGGACGAAGAGAGACGAACGAGATGAACTTCGTCCAAAGAAGACCTACGGATCAAATAGTGGACGAAGATGGACGAACGAGACGAACTTGGTCCAAAGTAGGACTACGGTTCAAATGGGAGGACGAAGAGGGACGAACGAGATCAACTTTGTCCAAAGAAGGCCTACGAATTAAATGGATGGACGAAGATGGACGAACGAGACGAACTTGGTCCAAAGAAGGCCAACTGATCAAATGGGAGGACGAAGAGGGACGAAAGAGACGAACTTGAAACAAAGAAGGCCAAATAATCAAATGGGAGGACGAAGAGGGACGAACGAGACGAACTCGGTACAAAGAAGGCCAACAGATCAAATGGGAGGACAAAGACGGACGAACGAGACGAACTTGGTCGAAAGAATGCCAACGGATCAAATGGGAGGACGAAGAGGGACGAACGAGACGAACTTGGTCCAAAGAAGGCCTATGGATCAAATGGGAGGACAAAGAGGGACGAACGAGGCAAACTTGGTACAAAGAAGGCACACGGACCAAATGGGAGGACGAAGATGGACGAACGAGACGAACTTGGTCCAAAGAAGGCCTACGGTTCAAATGGGAGGACGAAGATGGACAAACGAGACGAACTTGGTCCAAAGTAGGCCTACGGATCAAATGGGAGGACGAAGATGGACGAACGAGATCAACTTTGTCCAAAGAAGGCCTACGAATCAAATGGAAGGACGAAGATTGACGAACGAGATGAACTTGGTCCAAAGAATGCCCACGGATCAAATGGGAGGACGAAGAGGGACGGACAAGACGAACATGCTCCAAAGAAGGCCTACGGATCAAATGGGTGGACGAAGATGGACGAACGAGACCAACTTGGTCCACAGAAGGCCTACGGTTCAAATGGGTGGACGACGAGGGACGAACGAGGCGAACTTGGTCCAAAGAATGCCAACGGATCAAATGGGAGGACGAAGATGGACGAATGAGATGGTCCAAAGAATGCCAACGGATCAAATGGGAGGACAAAGATGGACGAACGAGACGAACTTGGTCCAAATAAGGCCTACGAATCAAATGGGTGGACGAAGTTGGACGAACGAGACCAACTTGGTCCAAAGAAGGCCTACGGTTCAAATGGGTGGACGACGAGGGACGAACGAGGCGAACTTGGTCCAAAGAATGCCAACGGATCAAATGGGAGGACGAAGATGGACGAACGAGAGGAACTTGGTCCAAAGAATGCCAACGGATCAAATGGGAGGACGAAGATGGACGAACGAGACGAACTTGGTCGAAAGAATGCCAACGGATCAAATGGGAGGACGAAGATGGACGAACGAGACGAACTTGGTACAAATAAGGCCTACGGATCAAATGGGTGGACGAAGTTGGACGAACGAGAGGAACATGGTCGAAATAAGGCCTACGGATCAAATGGGAGGACGAAGAGGGACGAACGAGACGAACTTGGTCCAAAAAAGGCCAACGGATCAAATGGGAGGACGAAGAAGGACGAACGAGACCAACTTGGTCCAAAGAATGCCAACGGATCAAGTGGGAGGACGAAGACAGACGAACGAGACGAACTTGGTCCAAAGAATGCCAACGGATCAAATTGGAGGACGAAGAGAGACGAATAAGACGAACTTTGTCCAAACAAGAGCTACGGATCAAATGGGTGGACGAAGATGGACGAACGAGACGAACTTGGTCCAAAGAATGCCAACGGATCAAATGGGAGGACAAAGATGGACGAACGAGACGAACTTGGTCCAAATAAGGCCTACGGATCAAATGGGTGGACGAAGTTGGACGAACGAGACCAACTTGGTCAAAAGAAGGCCTACGGTTCAAATGGGTGGACGACGAGGGACGAACGAGGCGAACTTGGTCCAAAGAATGCCAACGGATCAAATGGGAGGACGAAGATGGACGAACGAGGCGAACTTGGTCCAAAGAATGCCAACGGATCAAATGGAAGGACGAAGATGGACGAACGAGACGAACTTGGTCCAAATAAGGCCTACGGATCAAATGGGCCGACGAAGTTGGACGAACGAGAGGAACATGGTCCAAATAAGGCCTACGGATCAAATGGGAGGACGAAGAGGGACGAGCGAGACGAACTTGGTCCAAAGAAGGCCAATGGATCAAATGGGAGGACGAAGATGGACGAACGAGACGAACTTGGTCCAAAGAAGGCCAACGGATCAAATGGGAGGACAAAGATGGACGAACGAGACGAACTTGGTCGAAAGAATGCCAACGGATCAAATGGGAGGACGAAGAGGGACGAACGAGATGAACTTGGTCCAAAGAAGGCCTATGGATCAAATGGGAGGACAAAGAGGGACGAACGAGGCAAACATGGTACAAAGAAGGCACACGGACCAAATGGGAGGACGAAGATGGACGAACGAGACGAACTTGGTCCAAAGAAGGCCTACGGTTCAAATGGGAGGACGAAGATGGACAAACGAGACGAACTTGGTCCAAAGGAGGCCTACGGATCAAATGGGAGGACGAAGATGGACGAACGAGATCAACTTTGTCCAAAGAAGGCCTACGAATCAAATGGAAGGACGAAGATTGACGAACGAGATGAACTTGGTCCAAAGAATGCCCACGGATCAAATGGGAGGACGAAGAGGGACGAACAAGACGAACTTGCTCCAAAGAAGGCCTACGGATTAAATGGGTGGACGAAGATGGACGAACGAGAGCAACTTGGTCCACAGAAGGCCTACGGTTCAAATGGGTGGACGACGAGGGACGAACGAGGCGAACTTGGTCCAAAGAATGCCAACGGATCAAATGGGAGGACGAAGATGGACGAATGAGACGATCTTGGTCCAAAGAATGCCAACGGATCAAATGGGAGGACAAAGATGGACGAACGAGACGAACTTGGTCCAAATAAGGCCTACGGATCAAATGGGTGGACGAAGTTGGACGAACGAGACCAACTTGGTCCAAAGAAGGCCTACGGTTCAAATGGGTGGACGACGAGGGACGAACGAGGCGAACTTGGTCCAAAGAGTGCCAACGGATCAAATGGGAGGACGAAGATGGACGAACGAGAGGAACTTGGTCCAAAGAATGCCAACGGATCAAATGGGAGGACGAAGATGGACGAACGAGACGAACTTGGTCGAAAGAATGCCAACGGATCAAATGGGAGGACGAAGATGGACGAACGAGACGAACTTGGTCCAAATAAGGCCTACGGATCAAATGGGTGGACGAAGTTGGATGAACGAGAGGAACATGGTCCAAATAAGGCCTACGGATCAAATGGGAGGACGAAGAGGGACGAACTTGGTCCAAAGAAGGCCAACGGATCAAATGGGAGGACGAAGATGGACGAACGAGACGAACTTGGTCCAAAGAATGCCAACGGATCAAGTGGGAGGACGAAGACAGACGAACGAGACGAACTTGGTCCAAAGAATGCCAACGGATCAAATTGGAGGACGAAGAGAGACGAATAAGACGAACTTTGTCCAAAGAAGAGCTACGGATCAAATGGGTGGACGAAGATGGACGAACGAGACGAACTTGGTCCAAAGTAGGACTACGGTTCAAATGGGAGGACGAAGAGGGACGAACGAGATCAACTTTGTCCAAAGAAGGCCTACGAATCAAATGGATGGACGAAGATGGACGAACGAGACGAACTTGGTCCAAATAAGGCCTACGGATCAAATGGGTGGACGAAGTTGGATGAACGAGAGGAACATGGTCCAAATAAGGCCTACGGATCAAATGGGAGGACGAAGAGGGACGAGCGAGACGAACTTGGTCCAAAGAAGGCCAACGGATCAAATGGGAGGACGAAGATGGACGAACGAGACGAACTTGGTCCAAAGAATGCCAACGGATCAAATGGGAGGACGAAGACAGACGAACGAGACGAACTTGGTCCAAAGAATGCCAACGGATCAAATTGGAAGACGAAGAGAGACGAATAAGACGAACTTCGTCCAAAGAAGAGCTACGGATCAAATAGGTGGACGAAGATGGACGAACGAGACGAACTTGGTCCAAAGAAGGCCTACGGATCAAATGGGAGGACGAAGAGAGACGAACGAGATGAACTTCGTCCAAAGAAGACCTACGGATCAAATAGTGGACGAAGATGGACGAACGAGACGAACTTGGTCCGAAGTAGGACTACGGTTCAAATGGGAGGACGAAGAGGGACGAACGAGATCAACTTTGTCCAAAGAAGGCCTACGAATCAAATGGATGGACGAAGATGGACGAACGAGACGAACTTGGTCCAAAGAAGGCCAACTGATCAAATGGGAGGACGAAGAGGGACGAACTTGAAACAAAGAAGGCCAACGGATCAAATGGGAGGACGAAGAGGGACGAACGAGACGAACTCGGTACAAAGAAGGCCAACGGATCAAATTGGAGGACAAAGATGGACGAACGAGACGAACTTGGTCGAAAGAATGCCAACGGATCAAATGGGAGGACGAAGAGGGACGAACGAGACGAACTTGGTCCAAAGAAGGCCTATGGATCAAATGGGAGGACAAAGAGGGACGAACGAGGCAAACATGGTACAAAGAAGGCACACGGACCAAATGGGAGGACGAAGATGGACGAACGAGACGAACTTGGTCCAAAGAAGGCCTACGGTTCAAATGGGAGGACGAAGATGGACAAACGAGACGAACTTGGTCCAAAGGAGGCCTACGGATCAAATGGGAGGACGAAGATGGACGAACGAGATCAACTTTGTCCAAAGAAGGCCTACGAATCAAATGGAAGGACGAAGATTGACGAACGAGATGAACTTGGTCCAAAGAATGCCCACGGATCAAATGGGAGGACGAAGAGGGACGAACAAGACGAACTTGCTCCAAAGAAGGCCTACGGATTAAATGGGTGGACGAAGATGGACGAACGAGAGCAACTTGGTCCACAGAAGGCCTACGGTTCAAATGGGTGGACGACGAGGGACGAACGAGGCGAACTTGGTCCAAAGAATGCCAACGGATCAAATGGGAGGACGAAGATGGACGAATGAGACGATCTTGGTCCAAAGAATGCCAACGGATCAAATGGGAGGACAAAGATGGACGAACGAGACGAACTTGGTCCAAATAAGGCCTACGGATCAAATGGGTGGACGAAGTTGGACGAACGAGACCAACTTGGTCCAAAGAAGGCCTACGGTTCAAATGGGTGGACGACGAGGGACGAACGAGGCGAACTTGGTCCAAAGAGTGCCAACGGATCAAATGGGAGGACGAAGATGGACGAACGAGACGATCTTGGTCGAAAGAATGCCAACGGATCAAATGGGAGGACGAAGATGGACGAACGAGACGAACTTGGTCCAAATAAGGCCTACGGATCAAATGGGTGGACGAAGTTGGATGAACGAGAGGAACATGGTCCAAATAAGGCCTACGGATCAAATGGGAGGACGAAGATGGACGAACGAGACGAACTTGGTCCAAAGAATGCCAACGGATCAAGTGGGAGGACGAAGACAGACGAACGAGACGAACTTGGTCCAAAGAATGCCAACGGATCAAATTGGAGGACGAAGAGAGACGAATAAGACGAACTTTGTCCAAAGAAGAGCTACGGATCAAATGGGTGGACGAAGATGGACGAACGAGACGAACTTGGTCCAAAGTAGGACTACGGTTCAAATGGGAGGACGAAGAGGGACGAACGAGATCAACTTTGTCCAAAGAAGGCCTACGAATCAAATGGATGGACGAAGATGGACGAACGACACGAACTTGTTCCAAATAAGGCCTACGGATCAAATGGGTCGACGAAGTTGGACGAACGAGAGGAACATGGTCCAAATAACGCCTACGGATCAAATGGGAGGACGAAGAGGGACGAACGAGACGAACTTGGTCAAAAGAAGGCCAACGGATCAAATGGGGGGATGAAGATGGACGAACGAGACGAACTTGGTCCAATGAATGCCAAGGGATCAAATGGGAGGACGAAGATGGACGAACGAGATGAACTTGGTCCAAATAAGGCCTACGGTTCAAATGGGTGGACGAAGATGGACGAACGAGACGAACTTGGTCCAAAGAATGCCAACGGATCAAATGGGAGGACGAAGATGGACGAACGAGACGAACTTGGTCCAAAGAATGCCAACAGATCAAATGCGAGGACGAAGATGGACGAACGAGACGAACTTGGTCCAAATAAGGCCTACGGATCAAATGGGAGGACGAAGTTGGACGAACGAGAGGAACGTGGTCCAAATAAGGCCTACGGATCAAATGGGAGGACGAAGAGGGGCGAACGAGACGAACTTGGTCCAAAGAAGGCCAACGGATCAAGTGGGAGGACGAAGACAGACGAACGAGACGAACTTGGTCCAAAGAATGCCAACGGATCAAATTGGAGGACGAAGAGAGACGAATAAGACGAACTTTGTGCAAAGAAGAGCTACGGATCAAATGGGTGGACGAAGATGGACGAACGAGACGAACTTGGTCCAAAGTAGGACTACGGTTCAAATGGGAGGACGAAGAGGGACGAACGAGATCAACTTTGTCCAAAGAAGGCCTTCGAATCAAATGGATGGACGAAGATGGACGAACGAGACGAACTTGGCCAAATAAGGCCTACGGATCAAATGGGTGGACGAAGTTGGACGAACGAGAGGAACATGGTCCAAATAACGCCTACGGATCAAATGGGAGGACGAAGAGGGACGAACGAGACGAACTTGGTCCAAAGAAGGCCAACGGATCAAATGGGAGGACGAAGATGGACGAACGAGACGAACTTGGTCCAAAGAATGCCAACGGATCAAATGGGAGGACGAAGATGGATGAACGAGACGAACTTGGTCCAAATAAGGCCTACGGTTCAAATGGGTGGACGAAGATGGACGAACGAGACGAACATGGCCCAAAGAATGCCAACGAATCAAATGGGAGGACGAAGATGGACGAACGAGAGGAACTTGGTCCAAAGAATGCCAACGGATCAAATGGGAGGACGAAGATGGACGAACGAGACGAACTTGGTCCAAATAAGGCCTACGGATCAAATGGGTACACGAAGTTGGACGAACGAGAGGAACATGGTCCAAATAAGGCCTACGGATCAAATGGGAGGACGAAGAGGGACGAACGAGACGAACTTGGTCCAAAGAAGGCCAACGGATCAAATGGGAGGACGAAGATGGACGAACGAGACGAACTTGGTCCAAAGAATGCCAACGGATCAAATGGGAGGACGAAGACAGACGAACGAGACGAACTTGGTCCAAAGAACGCCAACGGATCAAATTGGAGGACGAAGAGAGACGAACCAGACGAACTTGCTCCAAAGAAGGCCTACGGATCAAATGGGTGGACGAAGATGGACGAACGAGACCAACTTGGTCCAAAGAAGGCCTACGGTTCAAATGGGTGGACGACGAGGGACGAACGAGGCGAACTTGGTCCAAAGAATGTCAACGGATCAAATGGGAGGACGAAGATGGACGAACGAGAAGAACTTGGTCCAAAGAATGCCAACGGATCAAATGGGAGGACGAAGATGGACGAACGAGACGAACTTGGTCCAAAGAATGCCAACGGATCAAATGGGAGGACGAAGATGGACGAACGAGACGAACTTGGTCCAAAGAATGCCAACGGATCAAATGGAGGGACGAAGATGGACGAACGAGACGAACTTGGTCCAAATAAGGTCTACGGATCAAATGGGAGGACGAAGAGGGACGAACGAGACGAACTTGGTCCAAAGAAGGCCAACGGATCAAATGGGAGGACGAAGATGGACGAACGAGACGAACTTGGTCCAAAGAATGCCAATGGATCAAATTGGAGGACGAAGAGAGACGAATAAGACGAACTTCGTCCAAAGAAGAGCTACGGATCAAATGGGTGGACGAAGTTGGACGAACGAGACGAACTTGGTCCAAAGAATGCCAACGGATCAAATGGGAGGACGAAGATGGACGAACGAGACGAACTTGGTCCAAAGAATGCCAACGGATCAAATGGAGGGACGAAGATGGACGAACGAGACGAACTTGGTCCAAATAAGGTCTACGGATCAAATGGGAGGACGAAGAGGGACGAACGAGACGAACTTCGTCCAAAGAAGGCCAACGGATCAAATGGGAGGACGAAGATGGACGAACGAGACGAACTTGGTCCAAAGAATGCCAACGGATCAAATGGGAGGACGAAGACAGACGAACGAGACGAACTTGGTCCAAAGAACGCCAACGGATCAAATTGGAGGACGAAGAGAGACGAACCAGACGAACTTGCTCCAAAGAAGGCCTACGGATCAAATGGGTGGACGAACGAGACTAACTTGGTCCAAAGAAGGCCTACGGTTCAAATGGGTGGACGACGAGGGACGAACGAGGCGAACTTGTTCCAAAGAATGCCAACGGATCAAATGGGAGGACGAAGATGGACGAACGAGACGAACTTGGTCCAAAGAATGCCAACGGATCAAATGGGAGGACGAAGATGGACGAACGAGACGAACTTGGTCCAAAGAATACCAACGGATCAAATGGGAGGACGAACATGGACGAACGAGACGAACTTGGTCCAAATAAGGCCTACGGATCAAATGGGTGGACGAAGTTGGACGAACGAGAGGAACATGGTCCAAATAAGGCCTACGGATCAAATGGGAGGACAAAGACGGACGAACGAGACGAACTTGGTCCAAAGAATGCCAACAGGTCAAATGGGAGGACGAACGAGATGAACTTGGTCCAAAGAAGTCCTACGGATCAAATGGGAGGACGAAGATGGACGAACGAGACGAACTTGGTCCAAAGAAGGCCTACGGTTAAAATGGGAGGACGAAGAGGGACCGACGAGACGAACATTGTCCAAAGATGGCGTACGGATCAAATGGGAGGACGACGATGGACGAACGAGACGAACTTGGTCCAAAGAATGCCAACAGGTCAAATGGGAGGACGAACGAGATGAACTTGGTCCAAAGAAGTCCTACGGATCAAATGGGAGGACGAAGATGGACGAACGAGAAAAACTTGGTACAAAGAAGGCCTACGGATCAAATGGGAGGACGAAAATGGACGAACGAGATCAACTTTGCCCAATGAGGGCATACGAATCTAATGGAAGGACGAAGATGGACGAACGAGACGAACTTGGTCCAAAGAATGCCCACAGATCGAATGGGAAGACGAAGATGGACGAACGAAAGGAACTTTGTACAAAGAAGGCCAACGGAACAAATAGGAGTACGAAGATGGACGAACGAGATGAACTTGGTCCGAAGAAGGCCTACGGATCAAATGGAAGGACGAAGTTGGACGAACGAGATGAACATGGTCCAAAGAAGGCCTACGGTTCAAATGGGAGGACGAAGAGGGACGAACGAGACGAACTTGGTACAAAGAAGGCCTACGGATCAAATGGGAGGACAAAGAGGGACGAACGGGGCAAACATGGTACAAAGAAGGCCAACGGACCAAATGGGAGGACGAAGATGGACAAACGAGACAAACTCAGTCCAAAGAATGCCAACGGTTCAAATGGGAGGACGAAGAGGGACGAACGAGACGAACTCGGTACAAAGAAGGCCAACGGATCAAATGCGAGGACGAAGAGGGACGAACGAGACGAACTTGGTCCAAAGAAGGCCTACGGTTCAAATGGGAGGACGAAGATGGACAAACGAGACGAACTTGGTCCAAAGTAGGCCTACGGATCAAATGGGAGGACGAAGAGGGACGAACGAGACGAACCTGGTACAGAGAAGGCCTACGGATCAAATGGGAGGACGAAGATGGACGAACGAGATCAACTTTGTCCAAAGAAGGCCTACGAATCAAATGGAAGGACGAAGATGGACGAACGAGATGAACTTGGTCCAAAGAATGCCCAAGGATCAAATGGGAGGACGAAGAGGGACGAACAAGACGAACTTGCTCCAAAGAAGGCCTACGGATCAAATGGGTGGACGAAGATGGAGGAACGAGACCAACTTGGTCCAAAGAAGGCCTACGGTTCAAATGGGTGGACGACGAGGGACGAACGAGACGAACATGGTCCAAAGAATGCCAACGGATCAAATGGGAGGACGAAGATGGACGAACGAGACGAACTTGGTCAAAAGAATGCCAACGGATCAAATGGGAGGACGAAGATGGACGAACGAGACGAACTTGGTCCAAAGAATGCCAACGGATCAAATGGGAGGACGAAGATGGACGAACGAGACGAACTTGGTCCAAATAAGGCCTACGGATCAAATGGGAAGACAAAGAGGGACGAACGAGGCAAACATCGTACAAAGAAGGCCAACGGACCAAATGGGAGGACGAGGATGGTAGAACGGGACAAACTTGGTCCAATGAAGGCCTACGGTTCAAATGGGAGGACGACGATGGACAAACGAGACGAACTTGGTCCAAAGTAGGCCTACGGATCAAATGGGAGGACGAATATGGAGGAACGAAACAAACTTGGTCCACAGAATGCCAACGGGTCAAATGGGAGGCCGAACGAGATGAACTTGATCCAAAGAAGGCCTACGGATCAAATGGGAGGACGAAGATGGACGAACGAGACGAACTTGGTACAAAGAAGCCCAACGGAACAAATGGGAGGACGAAGAGAGACGAACGAGACGAACTTCGTCCAAAGAAGACCTACGGATCAAATGGGTGGACGAAGATGGGCGAACGATACGAACGAGACGAACTTGGTCCAAAGAAGGCCTACGGTTCAAATGGGAGGACGAAGAGGGACCGACGACACGAACATTGTCCAAAGATGGCGAACGGATCAAATGGGTGGACGACGATGGACGAACGAGGCGAACTTAGTCCAAGGAATGCCAACGGAACAAATGGGAGGACGAAGATGGACGAACGAGACGAACTTGGTACAAAGAAGGCCTACGGATCAAATGGGAGGACGAAAATGGACGAACGAGATCAACTTTGTCCAAAGAAGGCATACGAATCTAATGGAAGGACGAAGATGGACGAACGAGATGAACTTGGTCCAAAGAATGCCCATGGATCAAATGGGAAGACGAAGAGGGACGAAGACGAACTTGCCCCAAAGAAGGCCTACGGATCAAATGGGTGGACGAAGATGGACGAACGAGAGGAACATGGTCCAAAGAAGGCCTACGGTTCAAATGGGAGGACGAAGAGAGACGAACGAGACGAACTTGGTCCAAAGAAGGCCTACGGATCAAATGGGTGGACGAAGTTGGACGAACGAGATGAACATGGTCCAAAGAAGGCCTATGGTTCAAATGGGAGGACGAAGAGGGACGAACGATACGAAGATGGTACAAAGAAGGCCTACGGATCAAATGGGAGGACAAAGAGGGACGAACGGGGCAAACATGGTACAAAGAAGGCCAACGGACCAAATGGGAGGACGAAGATGGACGAACGAGACAAACTCAGTCGAAAGAATGCCAACGGTTCAAATGGGAGGACGAAGAGGGACGAACGAGACGAACTCGGTACAAAGAAGGCCAACAGATCAAATGGGAGGACAAAGATGGACGAACGAGACGAACTTGGTCGAAAGAATGCCAATAGATCAAATGGGAGGACGAAGGGGGACGAACGAGACGAACTTGGTCCAAAGAAGGCCTATGGATCAAATGGATGGACGAAGAGGGACGAACGAGACGAACTTGGTCCAAAGAAGGCCTATGGATCAAATGTGTGGACGAAAATGGACGAACGAGACGAACTTGGTCCAAAGAAGGCCTACGGTTCAAATGGGAGGACGAAGATGGACAAACGAGACGAACTTGGTCCAAAGTAGGCCTACGGATCAAATGGGAGGACGAAGAGGGACGAACGAGACGAACTTGGTACAAAGAAGGCGTACGGATCAAATGGGAGTTGGACGAACGAGATCAACTTTGTCCAAAGATGGCCTACGCCTCAAATGGAAGGACGAAGATGGACGAACGAGATGAACTTGGTTCAAAGAATGCCCACAGATCAAATGGGAGGACGAAGAGGGACGAACAAGACAAACTTGCTCCAAAGAAGGCCTACAGATCAAATGGGTGGACGAAGACGGACGAACGAGACCAACTTGGTCCAAAGAAGGCCTACGGTTCAATTGGGTGGACGACGAGGGAAGAACGAGACGAACTTGGTCCAAAGATGGCCTACAAATCAAATGGGTGGACGAAGTTGGACGAACGAGAGGAACATGGTCCAAAGAAGGCCTACGGTTCAAATGGGAGGACGAAGAGGGACGAACGAGACGAACTTGGTCCAAAGAAGGCCAACGGATCAAATGGGAGGACGAAGATGGACGAACGAGACGAACTTGGTCCAAAGAATGCAAACGGATGAAATGGGAGGACGAAGATGGACGAACGAGATGAACTTGGTCCAAATAAGGCCTACGAATCAAATTGGAAGACAATGAGGGACGAACGAGGCAAACATCGTACAAAGAAGGCCAACGGACCAAATGGGAGGACGAAGATGGACGAACGAGACAAACTTGGTCCAAAGAAGGCCTACGGTTCAAATGGGAGGATGAAGATGGACAAACGAGACGAACTTGGTCCAAAGTAGGCCTACGGATCAAATTGGAGGACGAAGATGAACGAACGAGATCAACTTTGTCCAAAGAAGGCCTACGAATCAATATGGAAGGACGAAGATGCACGAACGAGATGAACTTGGTCCAAAGAATGCCCACGGATCAAATGGGAGGACGAAGAGGGACGAACAAGACGAACTTGCTCCAAAGAAGGCCTACGGATCAAATGGGTGGACGAAGATGGACGAACGAGACCAACTTGGTCCAAAGAAGGCCTACGGTTCAAATGGGTGGACGACGAGGGACGAACGAGACGAACTCGGTACAAAGAAGGCCAACGGATCAAATGGGAGGACAAAGATGGACGAACGATACGAACTTGGTCGAAAGAATGCCAACGGATCAAATGGGAGGACGAAGAGGGACGAACGAGACGAACTTGGTCCAAAGAAGGCCTATGGATCAAATGGATGGACGAAGAGGGACGAACGAGACGAACTTGGTCCAAAGAAGGCCTATGGATCAAATGTGTGCACGAAAATGGACGAACGAGACGAACTTGGTCCAAAGAAGGCCTACGGTTCAAATGGGAGGACGAAGATGGACAAACGAGACGAACTTGGTCCAAAGTAGGCCTACGGATCAAATGGGAGGACGAAGAGGGACGAACGAGACGAACATGGTACACAGAAGGCCTACGGATCCAATGGGAGATGGACGAATGAGATCAACTTTGTCCAAAGAAGGCCTACGCCTCAAATGGAAGGACGAAGATGGACGAACGAGATGAACTTGGTCCAAGTAATGCCCACAGATCAAATGGGAGGACGAAGAGGGACGAACAAGACGAACTTGCTCCAAAGAAGGCCTACGGATCAAATGGGTGGACGAAGATGGACGAACGAGACCAACTTGGTCCAAAGAAGGCCTACAGTTCAATTGGGTGGACGACGAGGGACGAACGAGACGAACTTGGTCCAAAGAAGTCCTACAGATCAAATGGGTGGACGAAGTTGGACGAACGAGAGGAACATGGTCCAAAGAAGGCCTACGGTTCAAATGGGAGGACGAAGAGGGACGAACGAGACGAACTTCGTCCAAAGAAGGCCAACGGATCAAATAGGAGGACGAAGATGGACGAACGAGACGAACTTGGTCCCAAGAATGCCAACGGATCAAATGGGAGGACGAAGATGGACGAACGAGATGAACTTGGTCCAAATAAGGCCTACGGATCAAATGGGAAGACAATGAGGGACGAACGAGGCAAACATCGTACAAAGAAGGCCAACGGACCAAATGGGAGGACGAAGATGGACGAACGAGACAAACTTTGTCCAAAGAAGGCCTACGGTTCAAATGGGAGGATGAAGATGGACAAACGAGACGAACTTGGTCCAAAGTAGGCCTACGGATCAAATGGGAGGACGAAGATGAACGAACGAGATCAACTTTGTCCAAAGAAGGCCTACGAATCAATATGGAAGGACGAAGATGCACGAACGAGATGAACTTGGTCCAAAGAATGCCCACGGATCAAATGGGAGGACGAAGAGGGACGAACAAGACGAACTTGCTCCAAAGAAGGCCTACGGATCAAATGGGTGGACGAAGACGGACGAACGAGACCAACTGGGTCCAAAGAAGGCCTACGGTTCAAATGGGTGGACGACGAGGGACGAACGAGACGAACTCGGTACAAAGAAGGCCAACGGATCAAATGGGAGGACAAAGATGGACGAACGAGACGAACTTGGTCGAAAGAATGCCAACGGATCAAATGGGAGGACGAAGAGGGACGAACGAGACGAACTTGGTCCAAAGAAGGCCTATGGATCAAATGGATGGACGAAGAGGGACGAACGAGACGAACTTGGTCCAAAGAAGGCCTATGGATCAAATGTGTGCACGAAAATGGACGAACGAGACGAACTTGGTCCAAAGAAGGCCTACGGTTCAAATGGGAGGACGAAGATGGACAAACGAGACGAACTTGGTCCAAAGTAGGCCTACGGATCAAATGGGAGGACGAAGAGGGACGAACGAGACGAACATGGTACAAAGAAGGCCTACGGATCAAATGGGAGATGGACGAACGAGATCAACTTTGTCCAAAGAAGGCCTACGCCTCAAATGGAAGGACGAAGATGGACGAACGAGATGAACTTGGTCCAAAGAATGCCCACAGATCAAATGGGAGGACGAAGAGGGACGAACAAGACGAACTTGCTCCAAAGAAGGCCTACGGATCATATGGGTGGACGAAGATGGACGAACGAGACCAACTTGGTCCAAAGAAGGCCTACAGTTCAATTGGGTGGACGACGAGGGACGAACGAGACGAACTTGGTCCAAAGAAGTCCTACAGATCAAATGGGTGGACGAAGTTGGACGAACGAGAGGAACATGGTCCAAAGAAGGCCTACGGTTCAAATGGAAGGACGAAGAGGGACGAACGAGACGAACTTGGTCCAAAGAAGGCCAACGGATCAAATGGGAGGACGAAGATGGACGAACGAGACGAACTTGGTCCCAAGAATGCCAACGGATCAAATGGGAGGACGAAGATGGACGAACGAGATGAACTTGGTCCAAATAAGGCCTACGGATCAAATGGGAAGACAATGAGGGACGAACGAGGCAAACATCGTACAAAGAAGGCCAACGGACCAAATGGGAGGACGAAGATGGACGAACGAGACAAACTTTGTCCAAAGAAGGCCTACGGTTCAAATGGGAGGATGAAGATGGACAAACGAGACGAACTTGGTCCAAAGTAGGCCTACGGATCAAATGGGAGGACGAAGACGAACGAACGAGATCAACTTTGTCCAAAGAAGGCCTACGAATCAATATGGAAGGACGAAGATGCACGAACGAGATGAACTTGGTCCAAAGAATGCCCACGGATCAAATGGGAGGACGAAGAGGGGCGAACAAGACGAACTTGCTCCAAAGAAGGCCTACGGATCAAATGGGTGGACGAAGACGGACGAACGAGACCAACTGGGTCCAAAGAAGGCCTACGGTTCAAATGGGTGGACGACGAGGGACGAACGAGACGAACTCGGTACAAAGAAGGCCAACGGATCAAATGGGAGGACAAAGATGGACGAACGAGACGAACTTGGTCGAAAGAATGCCAACGGATCAAATGGGAGGACGAAGAGGGACGAACGAGACGAACTTGGTCCAAAGAAGGCCTATGGATCAAATGGATGGACGAAGAGGGACGAACGAGAGGAACATGGTCCAAAGAAGGCCTACGGTTCAAATGGAAGGACGAAGAGGGACGAACGAGACGAACTTGGTCCAAAGAAGGCCAACGGATCAAATGGGAGGACGAAGATGGACGAACGAGACGAACTTGGTCCCAAGAATGCCAACGGATCAAATGGGAGGACGAAGATGGACGAACGAGATGAACTTGATCCAAATAAGGCCTACGGATCAAATGGGAAGACAATGAGGGACGAACGAGGCAAACATCGTACAAAGAAGGCCAACGGACCAAATGGGAGGACGAAGATGCACGAACGAGACAAACTTGGTCCAAAGAAGGCCTACGGTTCAAATGGGAGGATGAACATGGACAAACGAGACGAACTTGGTCCAAAGTAGGCCTACGGATCAAATGGGAGGACGAAGATGGACGAACGAGATCAACTTTGTCCAAAGAAGGCCTACGAATCAAAATGGAAGGACGAAGATGCACGAATGAGATGAACTTGGTCCAAAGAATGCCCACGGATCAAATGGGAGGACGAAGAGGGACGAACAAGATGAACTTGCTCCAAAGAAGGCCTACGGATCAAATGGGTGGACGAAGATGGACGAACGAGACCAACTTGCTCCAAAGAAGGCCTACGGATCAAATGGGTGGACGAAGACGGACGAACGAGACCAACTGGGTCCAAAGAAGGCCTACGGTTCAAATGGGTGGACGACGAGGGACGAACGAGACGAACTCGGTACAAAGAAGGCCAACGGATCAAATGGGAGGACAAAGATGGACGAACGAGACGAACTTGGTCGAAAGAATGCCAACGGATCAAATGGGAGGACGAGGAGGGACGAACGAGACGAACTTGGTCCAAAGAAGGCCTATGGATCAAATGGATGGACGAAGAGGGACGAACGAGACGAACTTGGTCCAAAGAAGGCCTATGGATCAAATGTGTGCACGAAAATGGACGAACGAGACGAACTTGGTCCAAAGAAGGCCTACGGTTCAAATGGGAGGACGAAGATGGACAAACGAGACGAACTTGGTCCAAAGTAGGCCTACGGATCAAATGGGAGGACGAAGAGGGACGAACGAGACGAACATGGTACAAAGAAGGCCTACGGATCAAATGGGAGATGGACGAACGAGATCAACTTTGTCCAAAGAAGGCCTACGCCTCAAATGGAAGGACGAAGATGGACGAACGAGATGAACTTGGTCCAAAGAATGCCCACAGATCAAATGGGAGGACGAAGAGGGACGAACAAGACGAACTTGCTCCAAAGAAGGCCTACGGATCATATGGGTGGACGAAGATGGACGAACGAGACCAACTTGGTCCAAAGAAGGCCTACAGTTCAATTGGGTGGACGACGAGGGACGAACGAGACGAACTTGGTCCAAAGAAGTCCTACAGATCAAATGGGTGGACGAAGTTGGACGAACGAGAGGAACATGGTCCAAAGAAGGCCTACGGTTCAAATGGAAGGACGAAGAGGGACGAACGAGACGAACTTGGTCCAAAGAAGGCCAACGGATCAAATGGGAGGACGAAGATGGACGAACGAGACGAACTTGGTCCCAAGAATGCCAACGGATCAAATGGGAGGACGAAGATGGACGAACGAGATGAACTTGGTCCAAATAAGGCCTACGGATCAAATGGGAAGACAATGAGGGACGAACGAGGCAAACATCGTACAAAGAAGGCCAACGGACCAAATGGGAGGACGAAGATGGACGAACGAGACAAACTTTGTCCAAAGAAGGCCTACGGTTCAAATGGGAGGATGAAGATGGACAAACGAGACGAACTTGGTCCAAAGTAGGCCTACGGATCAAATGGGAGGACGAAGACGAACGAACGAGATCAACTTTGTCCAAAGAAGGCCTACGAATCAATATGGAAGGACGAAGATGCACGAACGAGATGAACTTGGTCCAAAGAATGCCCACGGATCAAATGGGAGGACGAAGAGGGGCGAACAAGACGAACTTGCTCCAAAGAAGGCCTACGGATCAAATGGGTGGACGAAGACGGACGAACGAGACCAACTGGGTCCAAAGAAGGCCTACGGTTCAAATGGGTGGACGACGAGGGACGAACGAGACGAACTCGGTACAAAGAAGGCCAACGGATCAAATGGGAGGACAAAGATGGACGAACGAGACGAACTTGGTCGAAAGAATGCCAACGGATCAAATGGGAGGACGAAGAGGGACGAACGAGACGAACTTGGTCCAAAGAAGGCCTATGGATCAAATGGATGGACGAAGAGGGACGAACGAGAGGAACATGGTCCAAAGAAGGCCTACGGTTCAAATGGAAGGACGAAGAGGGACGAACGAGACGAACTTGGTCCAAAGAAGGCCAACGGATCAAATGGGAGGACGAAGATGGACGAACGAGACGAACTTGGTCCCAAGAATGCCAACGGATCAAATGGGAGGACGAAGATGGACGAACGAGATGAACTTGGTCCAAATAAGGCCTACGGATCAAATGGGAAGACAATGAGGGACGAACGAGGCAAACATCGTACAAAGAAGGCCAACGGACCAAATGGGAGGACGAAGATGCACGAACGAGACAAACTTGGTCCAAAGAAGGCCTACGGTTCAAATGGGAGGATGAACATGGACAAACGAGACGAACTTGGTCCAAAGTAGGCCTACGGATCAAATGGGAGGACGAAGATGGACGAACGAGATCAACTTTGTCCAAAGAAGGCCTACGAATCAATATGGAAGGACGAAGATGCACGAATGAGATGAACTTGGTCCAAAGAATGCCCACGGATCAAATGGGAGGACGAAGAGGGACGAACAAGATGAACTTGCTCCAAAGAAGGCCTACGGATCAAATGGGTGGACGAAGATGGACGAACGAGACCAACTTGGTCCAAAGAAGGCCTACGGATCAAATGGGAGGACGAAGATGGACGAACGAGATCAACTTTGTCCAAAGAAGGCCTACGAATCAATATGGAAGGACGAAGATGCACGAATGAGATGAACTTGGTCCAAAGAATGCCCACGGATCAAATGGGAGGACGAAGAAGGACGAACAAGACGAACTTGCTCCAAAGAAGGCCTACAGTTCAAATGGGAGGAGGAAGATGGACAAACGAGACGAACTTGGTCCAAGGTAGGCCTACGGATCAAATGGGAGGACGAAGATGGACGAACGAGATCAACTTTGTCCAAAGAAGGCCTACGAATCAATATGGAAGGACGAAGAGGCACGAACGAGATGAACTTGGTCCAAAGAATGCCCACGGATCAAATGGGAGGACGAAGAGGGACGAACAGGACGAACTTGCTCAAAAGAAGGCCTACGGATCAAATGGGTGGACGAAGATGGACGAACGAGACCAACTTGGTCCAAAGAAGGCCTACGGTTCAAATGGGTGGACGACGATGGACGAACGAGACGAACTTGGTCCAAAGAAGGCCTACGGATCAAATGGGTGGACGAAGTTGGACGAACGAGATGAACATGGTCCAAAGAAGGCCTACGGTTCAAATGGGAGGACGAAGAGGGACGAACGAGACGAACTTGGTCTAAAGAAGGCCAACGGATCAAATGGGAGGACGAAGATGGACGAACGAGACGAACTTTGTCCAAAGAATGCCAACGGATCAAATGGGAGGACGAAGATGGACGAACGAGACGAACTTGGTCCAAATAAGGCCTACGGATTAAATGGGAAGACAAAGAGGGACGAACGAGGCAAACATCGTACAAAGAAGGCCAACGGACCATATGGGAGGACGAAGATGGACGAACGAGACAAACTTGGTCCTAAGAAGGCCTACGGTTCAAATGGGAGGACGAAGATGGACAAACGAGACGAACTTGGTCCAAAGTAGGCCTACGGATCAAATGGGAGGACGAAGAGGGACGAACGAGACGAACTTGGTCCAAAGTAGGCCTACGGATGAAATTGGAGGACGAAGAGGGACGAACGAGACGAACTTTGTACAATGATGGGCTACGGATCAAATGGGAGGACGAAGATGGACGAACGAGATCAACTTTGTCCAAAGAAGGCCTACGGATCAAATGGAAGGACGAAGATGGACGAACGAGACGAACTAGGTCCAAAGAATGCCAACGGATCAAATGGGAGGACGAAGATGGACAAACGAGACGAACTTGGTCCAAAGACGGCGAACGGATCAAATGGGAGGACGAAGATGGACGAACGAAACGAACTTGGTATAAAGAAGGCCTACGGATCAAATGGGAGGACGAAGAGGGACGAACAAGATGAACCTGCTCCAAAGAAGGCCTACGAATCAAATGGGTGGACGAAGATGGACGAACAAGACCAACTTGGTCCAAAGTAGAGCTACGGTTCAAATGGGAGGACGAAGAGGGACGAATGACACGAACTTAGTACAAAGAAGGCCAACAGATCAAATGGGAGGACGAAGATGGACGAACGAGACAAACTTGGTCCAAAGATGGCCAATGGATCAAATGGGAGGACGAAGATGGACGAACGAGACGAACTTGGTCCAAAGAAGGCCTACGGTTCAAATGGGAGGACGAAGATGGACAAACGAGACGAACTTTGTCCAAAGTAGGCCTACAGATCAAATGGGAGGATGAAGAGGGACGAACGAAACAAACTTGGTCCAAAGAAGGCCTACGGTTCAAATGGGAGGACGAAGAGGGACGAACGAGACGAACTTTGTACAAAGAAGGCCAACGGATCAAATGGGAGGACGAAGATGGACGAACGAGATGAACTTGGTCCAAATAAGGCCTACGGATCAAATGGGAAGACAATGAGGGACGAACGAGGCAAACATCGTACAAAGAAGGCCAACGGACCAAATGGGAGGACGAAGATGCACGAACGAGACAAACTTGGTCCAAAGAAGGCCTACGGTTCAAATGGGAGGATGAACATGGACAAACGAGACGAACTTGGTCCAAAGTAGGCCTACGGATCAAATGGGAGGACGAAGATGGACGAACGAGATCAACTTTGTCCAAAGAAGGCCTACGAATCAATATGGAAGGACGAAGATGCACGAATGAGATGAACTTGGTCCAAAGAATGCCCACGGATCAAATGGGAGGACGAAGAGGGACGAACAAGATGAACTTGCTCCAAAGAAGGCCTACGGATCAAATGGGTGGACGAAGATGGACGAACGAGACCAACTTGGTCCAAAGAAGGCCTACGGATCAAATGGGAGGACGAAGATGGACGAACGAGATCAACTTTGTCCAAAGAAGGCCTACGAATCAATATGGAAGGACGAAGATGCACGAATGAGATGAACTTGGTCCAAAGAATGCCCACGGATCAAATGGGAGGACGAAGAAGGACGAACAAGACGAACTTGCTCCAAAGAAGGCCTACAGTTCAAATGGGAGGAGGAAGATGGACAAACGAGACGAACTTGGTCCAAGGTAGGCCTACGGATCAAATGGGAGGACGAAGATGGACGAACGAGATCAACTTTGTCCAAAGAAGGCCTACGAATCAATATGGAAGGACGAAGAGGCACGAACGAGATGAACTTGGTCCAAAGAATGCCCACGGATCAAATGGGAGGACGAAGAGGGACGAACAGGACGAACTTGCTCAAAAGAAGGCCTACGGATCAAATGGGTGGACGAAGATGGACGAACGAGACCAACTTGGTCCAAAGAAGGCCTACGGTTCAAATGGGTGGACGACGATGGACGAACGAGACGAACTTGGTCCAAAGAAGGCCTACGGATCAAATGGGTGGACGAAGTTGGACGAACGAGATGAACATGGTCCAAAGAAGGCCTACGGTTCAAATGGGAGGACGAAGAGGGACGAACGAGACGAACTTGGTCTAAAGAAGGCCAACGGATCAAATGGGAGGACGAAGATGGACGAACGAGACGAACTTTGTCCAAAGAATGCCAACGGATCAAATGGGAGGACGAAGATGGACGAACGAGACGAACTTGGTCCAAATAAGGCCTACGGATTAAATGGGAAGACAAAGAGGGACGAACGAGGCAAACATCGTACAAAGAAGGCCAACGGACCATATGGGAGGACGAAGATGGACGAACGAGACAAACTTGGTCCTAAGAAGGCCTACGGTTCAAATGGGAGGACGAAGATGGACAAACGAGACGAACTTGGTCCAAAGTAGGCCTACGGATCAAATGGGAGGACGAAGAGGGACGAACGAGACGAACTTGGTCCAAAGTAGGCCTACGGATGAAATTGGAGGACGAAGAGGGACGAACGAGACGAACTTTGTACAATGATGGGCTACGGATCAAATGGGAGGACGAAGATGGACGAACGAGATCAACTTTGTCCAAAGAAGGCCTACGGATCAAATGGAAGGACGAAGATGGACGAACGAGACGAACTAGGTCCAAAGAATGCCAACGGATCAAATGGGAGGACGAAGATGGACAAACGAGACGAACTTGGTCCAAAGACGGCGAACGGATCAAATGGGAGGACGAAGATGGACGAACGAAACGAACTTGGTATAAAGAAGGCCTACGGATCAAATGGGAGGACGAAGAGGGACGAACAAGATGAACCTGCTCCAAAGAAGGCCTACGAATCAAATGGGTGGACGAAGATGGACGAACAAGACCAACTTGGTCCAAAGTAGAGCTACGGTTCAAATGGGAGGACGAAGAGGGACGAATGACACGAACTTAGTACAAAGAAGGCCAACAGATCAAATGGGAGGACGAAGATGGACGAACGAGACAAACTTGGTCCAAAGATGGCCAATGGATCAAATGGGAGGACGAAGATGGACGAACGAGACGAACTTGGTCCAAAGAAGGCCTACGGTTCAAATGGGAGGACGAAGATGGACAAACGAGACGAACTTTGTCCAAAGTAGGCCTACAGATCAAATGGGAGGATGAAGAGGGACGAACGAAACAAACTTGGTCCAAAGAAGGCCTACGGTTCAAATGGGAGGACGAAGAGGGACGAACGAGACGAACTTTGTACAAAGAAGGCCAACGGATCAAATGGGTGGACGAAGATGGACGAACGAGACGAACTTGGTCCAAAGAAGGCCTACAGATCAAATGGGAAGACAAAGAGGGACGAACGAGGCAAACATCGTACAAAGAAGGCCAACGGACCAAATGGGAGGACGAAGATGGACGAACGAGACAAACTTGGTGCAAAGAAGGCCTACGGTTCAAATGGGAGGATGAAGATGGACAAACGAGACGATCTTGGTTCAAATAAGGCCTACGGATCAAATGGGTGGACGAAGTTGGACGAACGAGAGGAACATGGTCTAAAGAAGGCCTACGGTTCAAATGGGAGGACGAAGAGGGACGAACGAGATGAACATGGTCCAAAGAAGGCTAACGGATCAAATGGGAGGACGAAGATGGACGAACGAGACGAACTTGCTCCAAAGAATTCCAACGGATCAAATGGGAGGACGAAGATGGACGAACGAGATGAACTTGGTCCAAATAAGGCCTACAGATCAAATGGGAAGACAAAGAGGGACGAACGAGGCAAACATCGTACAAAGAAGGCCAACGGACCAAATGGGAGGACGAAGATGGACGAACGAGACAAACTTGGTCCAAAGAAGGCCTACGGTTCAAATGGGAGGATGAAGATGGACAAACGAGACGATCTTGGTTCAAAGAAGGCCTACGGATCAAATGGGTGGACGAAGTTGGACGAACGAGAGGAACATGGTCCAAAGAAGGCCTACGGTTCAAATGGGAGGACGAAGAGGGACGAACAAGACGAACTTGGTCCAAAGAAGGGCAACGGATCAAATAGGAGGACGAAGATGGACGAACGAGACGAACTTTGTCCAAAGAATGTCAACAGATCAAATGGGAGGACGAAGATGGACGAACGAGACGAACTTGCTCCAAAGAATGCCAATGGATCAAATGGGAGGACGAAGATGGACGAACGAGATGAACTTGGTCCAAATAAGGCCTACAGATCAAATGGGAAGACAAAGAGGGACGAACGAGGCAAACATCGTACAAAGAAGGCCAACGGACCAAATGGGAGGACGAAGATGGACGAACGAGACAAACTTGGTGCAAAGAAGGCCTACGGTTCAAATGGGAGGATGAAGATGGACAAACGAGACGATCTTGGTTCAAAGAAGGCCTACGGATCAAATGGGTGGACGAAGTTGGACGAACGAGAGGAACATGGTCTAAAGAAGGCCTACGGTTCAAATGGGAGGACGAAGAGGGACGAACGAGATGAACATGGTCCAAAGAAGGCTAACGGATCAAATGGGAGGACGAAGATGGACGAATGAGACGAACTTGCTCCAAAGAATTCCAACGGATCAAATGGGAGGACGAAGATGGACGAACGAGATGAACTTGGTCCAAATAAGGCCTACAGATCAAATGGGAAGACAAAGAGGGACGAACGAGGCAAACATCGTACAAAGAAGGCCAACGGACCAAATGGGAGGACGAAGATGGACGAACGAGACAAACTTGGTCCAAAGAAGGCCTACGGTTCAAATGGGAGGATGAAGATGGACAAACGAGACGATCGTGGCTCAAAGAAGGCCTACGGATCAAATGGGTGGACGAAGTTGGACGAACGAGAGGAACATGGTCCAAAGAAGGCCTACGGTTCAAATGGGAGGACAAAGAGGGACGAACGAGACGAACTTGGTCCAAAGAAGGGCAACGGATCAAATAGGAGGACGAAGATGGACGAACGAGACGAACTTTGTCCAAAGAATGTCAACAGATCAAATGGGAGGACGAAGATGGACGAACGAGACAAACTTGGTGCAAAGAAGGCCTACGGTTCAAATGGGAGGATGAAGATGGACAAACGAGACGATCTTGGTTCAAAGAAGGCCTACGGATCAAATGGGTGGACGAAGTTGGACGAACGAGAGGAACATGGTCTAAAGAAGGCCTACGGTTCAAATGGGAGGACGAAGAGGGACGAACGAGATGAACATGGTCCAAAGAAGGCTAACGGATCAAATGGGAGGACGAAGATGGACGAACGAGACGAACTTGCTCCAAAGAATTCCAACGGATCAAATGGGAGGACGAAGATGGACGAACGAGATGAACTTGGTCCAAATAAGGCCTACAGATCAAATGGGAAGACAAAGAGGGACGAACGAGGCAAACATCATACAAAGAAGGCCAACGGACCAAATGGGAGGACGAAGATGGACGAACGAGACAAACTTGGTCCAAAGAAGGCCTACGGTTCAAATGGGAGGATGAAGATGGACAAACGAGACGATCTTGGTTCAAAGAAGGCCTACGGATCAAATGGGTGGACGAAGTTGGACGAACGAGAGGAATATGGTCCAAAGAAGGCCTACGGTTCAAATGGGAGGACGAAGAGGGACGAACGAGACGAACTTGGTCCAAAGAAGGGCAACGGATCAAATGGGAGGACGAAGATGGACGAACGAGACGAACTTTGTCCAAAGAATGTCAACGGATCAAATGGGAGGACGAAGATAGACGAACGAGACGAACTTGGTCCAAATAGGGCCTACGGATTAAATGGGAAGACAAAGAGGGACGAACGAGGCAAACATCGTACAAAGAAGGCCAACGGACCATATGGGAGGACGAATATGGACGAACGAGACAAACTTGGTCCAAAGAAGGCCTACGGTTCAAATGGGAGGACGAAGATGGACAAACGAGACGAACTTGGTCCAAAGTAGGCCTACGGATCAAATGGGAGGACGAAGAGGGACGAACGAGACGAACTTGGTCCAAAGTAGGCCCGCGGATGAAATGGGAGGACGAAGAGGGACGAACGAGACGAACTTCGTACAATGATGGGCTACGGATCAAGTGGGAGGACGAAGATGGACGAACGAGATCAACTTTGTCCAAAGAAGGCCTACGGATCAAATGGAAGGACGAAGATGGACAAACGAGACGAACTTGGTCCAAAGACGGCGAACGGATCAAATGGGAGGACGAAGATGGACGAACGAAACGAACTTGGTATAAAGAAGGCCTACGGATCAAATGGGAGGACGAAGAGGGACGAACAAGATGAACCTGCTCCAAAGAAGGCCTACGAATCAAATGGGTGGACGAAGATGGACGAACAAGACCAACTTGGTCCAAAGAAGAGCTACGGTTCAAATGGGAGGACGAAGAGGGACGAATGACACGAACTTAGTACAAGGAAGGCCAACAGATCAAATGGGAGGACGAAGATGGACGAACGAGACAAACTTGGTCCAAAGATGGCCAATGGATCAAATGGGAGGACGAAGATGGACGAACGAGACGAACTTGGTCAAAAGAAGGCCTACGGTTCAAATGGGAGGACGAAGATGGACAAACGAGACGAACTTTGTCCAAAGTAGGCCTTCAGATCAAATGGGAGGATGAAGAGGGACGAACGAGACAAACTTGGTCCAAAGAAGGCCTACGGTTCAAATGGGAGGACGAAGAGGGACGAACGAGACGAACTTTGTACAAAGAAGGCCAACGGATCAAATGGGTG
Source organism: Glycyrrhiza uralensis (assembly GCA_030159175.1). Classification (NCBI taxonomy): domain Eukaryota; kingdom Viridiplantae; phylum Streptophyta; class Magnoliopsida; order Fabales; family Fabaceae; genus Glycyrrhiza; species Glycyrrhiza uralensis. The sequence continues at coordinate 21,315,217 of BRZY01000004.1, forward strand.
GACGAAGATGGACGAACGAGACGAACTTGGTCCAAAGAAGGCCTATAGATCAAACGGGAGGACGAAGAGGGATGGACAAGACGAATATTGTCCAAAGAAGGACAACGGATTAAATGGGAGGACGAACGAGATGAACTTGGTCCAAAGAAGTCCTACGGATCAAATGGGAGGACGAAGATGGACGAACGAGACGAACTTGCTCCAAAGAATGCCAACGGATCAAATGGGAGGACGAAGATGGACGAACGAGATGAACTTGGTCCAAATAAGGCCTACAGATCAAATGGGAAGACAAAGAGGGACGAACGAGGCAAACATCGTACAAAGAAGGCCAACGGACCAAATGGGAGGACGAAGATGGACGAACGAGACAAACTTGGTGCAAAGAAGGCCTACGGTTCAAATGGGAGGATGAAGATGGACAAACGAGACGATCTTGGTTCAAAGAAGGCCTACGGATCAAATGGGTGGACGAAGTTGGACGAACGAGAGGAACATGGTCTAAAGAAGGCCTACGGGTCAAATGGGAGGACGAAGAGGGACGAATGAGATGAACATGGTCCAAAGAAGGCTAACGGATCAAATGGGAGGACGAAGATGGACGAACGAGACGAACTTGCTCCAAAGAATTCCAACGGATCAAATGGGAGGACGAAGATGGACGAACGAGATGAACTTGGTCCAAATAAGGCCTACAGATCAAATGGGAAGACAAAGAGGGACGAACGAGGCAAACATCGTACAAAGAAGGCCAACAGATCAAATGGGAGGACGAAGATGGACGAACGAGACAAACTTGGTCCAAAGAAGGCCTACGGTTCAAATGGGAGGATGAAGATGGACAAACGAGACGATCTTGGTTCAAAGAAGGCCTACGGATCAAATGGGTGGATGAAGTTCGACGAACGAGAGGAACATGGTCCAAAGAAGGCCTACGGTTCAAATGGGAGGACGAAGAGGGACGAACGAGACGAACTTGGTCCAAAGAAGGGCAACGGATCAAATGGGAGGACGAAGATGGACGAACGAGACGAACTTGCTCCAAAGAATGCCAACGGATCAAATGGGAGGACGAAGATGGACGAACGAGATGAACTTGGTCCAAATAAGGCCTACAGATCAAATGGGAAGACAAAGAGGGACGAACGAGGCAAACATCGTACAAAGAAGGCCAACGGACCAAATGGGAGGACGAAGATGGACGAACGAGACAAACTTGGTGCAAAGAAGGCCTACGGTTCAAATGGGAGGATGAAGATGGACAAACAAGACGATCTTGGTTCAAAGAAGGCCTACGGATCAAATGGGTGGACGAAGTTGGACGAACGAGGGGAACATGGTCTAAAGAAGGCCTACGGTTCAAATGGGAGGACGAAGAGGGACGAACGAGATGAACATGGTCCAAAGAAGGCTAACGGATCAAATAGGAGGACGAAGATGGACGAACGAGACGAACTTGCTCCAAAGAATTCCAACGGATCAAATGGGAGGACGAAGATGGACGAACGAGATGAACTTGGTCCAAATAAGGCCTACAGATCAAATGGGAAGACAAAGAGGGACGAACGAGGCAAACATCGTACAAAGAAGGCCAACGGACCAAATGGGAGGACGAAGATGGACGAACGAGACAAACTTGGTCCAAAGAAGGCCTACGGTTCAAATGGGAGGATGAAGATGGACAAACGAGACGATCTTGGCTCAAAGAAGGCCTACGGATCAAATGGGTGGACGAAGTTGGACGAACGAGAGGAACATGGTCCAAAGAAGGCCTACGGTTCAAATGGGAGGACAAAGAGGGACGAACGAGACGAACTTGGTCCAAAAAAGGGCAACGGATCAAATAGGAGGACGAAGATGGACGAACGAGACGAACTTTGTCCAAAGAATGTCAACAGATCAAATGGGAGGACGAAGATGGACGAACGAGACAAACTTGGTGCAAAGAAGGCCTACGGTTCAAATGGGAGGATGAAGATGGACAAACGAGACGATCTTGGTTCAAAGAAGGCCTACGGATCAAATGGGTGGACGAAGTTGGACGAACGAGAGGAACATGGTCTAAAGAAGGCCTACGGTTCAAATGGGAGGACGAAGATGGACGAACGAGATGAACATGGTCCAATGAAGGCTAACGGATCAAATGGGAGGACGAAGATGGACGAACGAGACGAACTTGCTCCAAAGAATTCCAACGGATCAAATGGGAGGACGAAGATGGACGAACGAGATGAACTTGGTCCAAATAAGGCCTACAGATCAAATGGGAAGACAAAGAGGGACGAACGAGGCAAACATCGTACAAAGAAGGCTAACGGACCAAATGGGAGGACGAAGATGGACCAACGAGACAAACTTGGTCCAAAGAAGGCCTACGGTTCAAATGGGAGGATGAAGATGGACAAACGAGACGATCTTGGTTCAAAGAAGGCCTACGGATCAAATGGGTGGACGAAGTTGGACGAACGAGAGGAACATGGTCCAAAGATGGCCTACGGTTCAAATGGGAGGACGAAGAGGGACGAACGAGACGAACTTGGTCCAAAGAAGGGCAACGGATCAAATGGGAGGACGAAGATGGACGAACGAGACGAACTTTGTCCAAAGAATGTCAACGGATCAAATGGGAGGACGAAGATAGACGAACGAGACGAACTTGGTCCAAATAGGGCCTACGGATTAAATGGGAAGACAAAGAGGGACGAACGAGGCAAACATCGTACAAAGAAGGCCAACGGACCATATGGGAGGACGAATATGGACGAACGAGACAAACTTGGTCCAAAGAAGGCCTACGGTTCAAATGGGAGGACGAAGATGGACAAACGAGACGAACTTGGTCCAAAGTAGGCCTACGGATCAAATGGGAGGACGAAGAGGGACGAACGAGACGAACTTGGTCCAAAGTAGGCCCGCGGATGAAATGGGAGGACGAAGAGGGACGAACGAGACGAACTTCGTACTATGATGGGCTACGGATCAAATGGGAGGACGAAGATGGACGAACGAGATCAACTTTGTCCAAAGAAGGCCTACGGATCAAATGGAAGGACGAAGATGGACGAACGAGACGAACTTGGTCCAAAGAATGCCAACGGATCAAATGGGAGGACGAAGATGGACAAACGAGACGAACTTGGTCCAAAGACGGCGAACGGATCAAATGGGAGGACGAAGATGGACGAACGAAACGAACTTGGTATAAAGAAGGCCTACGGATCAAATGGGAGGACGAAGAGGGACGAACAAGATGAACCTGCTCCAAAGAAGGCCTACGAATCAAATGGGTGGACGAAGATGGACGAACAAGACCAACCTGGTCCAAAGAAGAGCTACGGTTCAAATGGGAGGACGAAGAGGGACGAATGACACGAACTTAGTACAAAGAAGGCCAACAGATCAAATGGGAGGACGAAGATGGACGAACGAGACAAACTTGGTCCAAAGATGGCCAATGGATCAAATGGGAGGACGAAGATGGACGAACGAGACGAACTTGGTCAAAAGAAGGCCTACGGTTCAAATGGGAGGACGAAGGTGGACAAACGAGACGAACTTTGTCCAAAGTAGGCCTTCAGATCAAATGGGAGGATGAAGAGGGACGAACGAGACAAACTTGGTCCAAAGAAGGCCTACAGTTCAAATGGGAGGACGAAGAGGGACGAACGAGACGAACTTTGTACAAAGAAGGCCAACGGATCAAATGGGTGGACGAAGATGGACGAACGAGACGAACTTGGTCCAAAGAAGGCCTATAGATCAAACGGGAGGACGAAGAGGGATGGACAAGACGAATATTGTCCAAAGAAGGACAACGGATTAAATGGGAGGACGAACGAGATGAACTTGGTCCAAAGAAGTCCTACGGATCAAATGGGAGGACGAAGATGGACGAACGAGACGAACTTGCTCCAAAGAATGCCAACGGATCAAATGGGAGGACGAAGATGGACGAACGAGATGAACTTGGTCCAAATAAGGCCTACAGATCAAATGGGAAGACAAAGAGGGACGAACGAGGCAAACATCGTACAAAGAAGGCCAACAGACCAAATGGGAGGACGAAGATGGACGAACGAGACAAACTTGGTCCAAAGAAGGCCTACGGTTCAAATGGGAGGATGAAGATGGACAAACGAGACGATCTTGGTTCAAAGAAGGCCTACGGATCAAATGGGTGGATGAAGTTCGACGAACGAGAGGAACATGGTCCAAAGAAGGCCTACGGTTCAAATGGGAGGACGAAGAGGGACGAACGAGACGAACTTGGTCCAAAGAAGGGCAACGGATCAAATGGGAGGACGAAGATGGACGAACGAGACGAACTTTGTCCAAAGAATGTCAACAGATCAAATGGGAGGACGAAGATGGACGAACGAGACGAACTTGCTCCAAAGAATGCCAACGGATCAAATGGGAGGACGAAGATGGACGAACGAGATGAACTTGGTCCAAATAAGGCCTACAGATCAAATGGGAAGACAAAGAGGGACGAACGAGGCAAACATCGTACAAAGAAGGCCAACGGACCAAATGGGAGGACGAAGATGGACGAACGAGACAAACTTGGTGCAAAGAAGGCCTACGGTTCAAATGGGAGGATGAAGATGGACAAACAAGACGATCTCGGTTCAAAGAAGGCCTACGGATCAAATGGGTGGACGAAGTTGGACGAACGAGAGGAACATGGTCTAAAGAAGGCCTACGGTTCAAATGGGAGGACGAAGAGGGACGAACGAGATGAACATGGTCCAAAGAAGGCTAACGGATCAAATAGGAGGACGAAGATGGACGAACGAGACGAACTTGCTCCAAAGAATTCCAACGGATCAAATGGGAGGACGAAGATGGACGAACGAGATGAACTTGGTCCAAATAAGGCCTACAGATCAAATGGGAAGACAAAGAGGGACGAATGAGGCAAACATCGTACAAAGAAGGCCAACAGACCAAATGGGAGGACGAAGATGGACGAACGAGACAAACTTGGTCCAAAGAAGGCCTACGGTTCAAATGGGAGGATGAAGATGGACAAACGAGACGATCTTGGTTCAAAGAAGGCCTACGGATCAAATGGGTGGATGAAGTTCGACGAACGAGAGGAACATGGTCCAAAGAAGGCCTACGGTTCAAATGGGAGGACGAAGAGGGACGAACGAGACGAACTTGGTCCAAAGAAGGGCAACGGATCAAATGGGAGGACGAAGATGGACGAACGAGACGAACTTGCTCCAAAGAATGCCAACGGATCAAATGGGAGGACGAAGATGGACGAACGAGATGAACTTGGTCCAAATAAGGCCTACAGATCAAATGGGAAGACAAAGAGGGACGAACGAGGCAAACATCGTACAAAGAAGGCCAACGGACCAAATGGGAGGACGAAGATGGACGAACGAGACAAACTTGGTGCAAAGAAGGCCTACGGTTCAAATGGGAGGATGAAGATGGACAAACAAGACGATCTTGGTTCAAAGAAGGCCTACGGATCAAATGGGTGGACGAAGTTGGACGAACGAGAGGAACATGGTCTAAAGAAGGCCTACGGTTCAAATGGGAGGACGAAGAGGGACGAACGAGATGAACATGGTCCAAAGAAGGCTAACGGATCAAATAGGAGGACGAAGATGGACGAACGAGACGAACTTGCTCCAAAGAATTCCAACGGATCAAATGGGAGGACGAAGATGGACGAACGAGATGAACTTGGTCCAAATAAGGCCTACAGATCAAATGGGAAGACAAAGAGGGACGAACGAGGCAAACATCGTACAAAGAAGGCCAACGGACCAAATGGGAGGACGAAGATGGACGAACGAGACAAACTTGGTCCAAAGAAGGCCTACGGTTCAAATGGGAGGATGAAGATGGACAAACGAGACGATCTTGGCTCAAAGAAGGCCTACGGATCAAATGGGTGGACGAAGTTGGACGAACGAGAGGAACATGGTCCAAAGAAGGCCTACGGTTCAAATGGGAGGACAAAGAGGGACGAACGAGACGAACTTGGTCCAAAAAAGGGCAACGGATCAAATAGGAGGACGAAGATGGACGAACGAGACGAACTTTGTCCAAAGAATGTCAACAGATCAAATGGGAGGACGAAGATGGACGAACGAGACAAACTTGGTGCAAAGAAGGCCTACGGTTCAAATGGGAGGATGAAGATGGACAAACGAGACGATCTTGGTTCAAAGAAGGCCTACGGATCAAATGGGTGGACGAAGTTGGACGAACGAGAGGAACATGGTCTAAAGAAGGCCTACGGTTCAAATGGGAGGACGAAGAGGGACGAACGAGATGAACATGGTCCAATGAAGGCTAACGGATCAAATGGGAGGACGAAGATGGACGAACGAGACGAACTTGCTCCAAAGAATTCCAACGGATCAAATGGGAGGACGAAGATGGACGAACGAGATGAACTTGGTCCAAATAAGGCCTACAGATCAAATGGGAAGACAAAGAGGGACGAACGAGGCAAACATCGTACAAAGAAGGCCAACGGACCAAATGGGAGGACGAAGATGGACAAACGAGACAAACTTGGTCCAAAGAAGGCCTACGGTTCAAATGGGAGGATGAAGATGGACAAACGAGACGATCTTGGTTCAAAGAAGGCCTACGGATCAAATGGGTGGACGAAGTTGGACGAACGAGAGGAACATGGTCCAAAGAAGGCCTACGGTTCAAATGGGAGGACGAAGAGGGACGAACGAGACGAACTTGGTCCAAAGAAGGGCAACGGATCAAATGGGAGGACGAAGATGGACGAACGAGACGAACTTTGTCCAAAGAATGTCAACGGATCAAATGGGAGGACGAAGATAGACGAACGAGACGAACTTGGTCCAAATAGGGCCTACGGATTAAATGGGAAGACAAAGAGGGACGAACGAGGCAAACATCGTACAAAGAAGGCCAACGGACCATATGGGAGGACGAATATGGACGAACGAGACAAACTTGGTCCAAAGAAGGCCTACGGTTCAAATGGGAGGACGAAGATGGACCAACGAGACGAACTTGGTCCAAAGTAGGCCTACGGATCAAATGGGAGGACGAAGAGGGACGAACGAGACGAACTTGGTCCAAAGTAGGCCCGCGGATGAAATGGGAGGACGAAGAGGGACGAACGAGACGAACTTCGTACAATGATGGGCTACGGATCAAATGGGAGGACGAAGATGGACGAACGAGATCAACTTTGTCCAAAGAAGGCCTACGGATCAAATGGAAGGACGAAGATGGACGAACGAGACGAACTTGGTCCAAAGAATGCCAACGGATCAAATGGGAGGACGAAGATGGACAAACGAGACGAACTTGGTCCAAAGACGGCGAACGGATCAAATGGGAGGACGAAGATGGACGAACGAAACGAACTTGGTATAAAGAAGGCCTACGGATCAAATGGGAGGACGAAGAGGGACGAACAAGATGAACCTGCTCCAAAGAAGGCCTACGAATCAAATGGGTGGACGAAGATGGACGAACAAGACCAACTTGGTCCAAAGAAGAGCTACGGTTCAAATGGGAGGACGAAGAGGGACGAATGACACGAACTTAGTACAAAGAAGGCCAACAGATCAAATGGGAGGACGAAGATGGACGAACGAGACAAACTTGGTCCAAAGATGGCCAATGGATCAAATGGGAGGACGAAGATGGACGAACGAGACGAACTTGGTCAAAAGAAGGCCTACGGTTCAAATGGGAGGACGAAGATGGACAAACGAGACGAACTTTGTCCAAAGTAGGCCTTCAGATCAAATGGGAGGATGAAGAGGGACGAACGAGACAAACTTGGTCCAAAGAAGGCCTACAGTTCAAATGGGAGGACGAAGAGGGACGAACGAGACGAACTTTGTACAAAGAAGGCCAACGGATCAAATGGGTGGACGAAGATGGACGAACGAGACGAACTTGGTCCAAAGAAGGCCTATAGATCAAACGGGAGGACGAAGAGGGATGGACAAGACGAATATTGTCCAAAGAAGGACAACGGATTAAATGGGAGGACGAACGAGATGAACTTGGTCCAAAGAAGTCCTACGGATCAAATGGGAGGACGAAGATGGACGAACGAGACGAACTTGCTCCAAAGAATGCCAACGGATCAAATGGGAGGACGAAGATGGACGAACGAGATGAACTTGGTCCAAATAAGGCCTACAGATCAAATGGGAAGACAAAGAGGGACGAACGAGGCAAACATCGTACAAAGAAGGCCAACAGACCAAATGGGAGGACGAAGATGGACGAACGAGACAAACTTGGTCCAAAGAAGGCCTACGGTTCAAATGGGAGGATGAAGATGGACAAACGAGACGATCTTGGTTCAAAGAAGGCCTACGGATCAAATGGGTGGATGAAGTTCGACGAACGAGAGGAACATGGTCCAAAGAAGGCCTACGGTTCAAATGGGAGGACGAAGAGGGACGAACGAGACGAACTTGGTCCAAAGAAGGGCAACGGATCAAATGGGAGGACGAAGATGGACGAACGAGACGAACTTTGTCCAAAGAATGTCAACAGATCAAATGGGAGGACGAAGATGGACGAACGAGACGAACTTGCTCCAAAGAATGCCAACGGATCAAATGGGAGGACGAAGATGGACGAACGAGATGAACTTGGTCCAAATAAGGCCTACAGATCAAATGGGAAGACAAAGAGGGACGAACGAGGCAAACATCGTACAAAGAAGGCCAACGGACCAAATGGGAGGACGAAGATGGACGAACGAGACAAACTTGGTGCAAAGAAGGCCTACGGTTCAAATGGGAGGATGAAGATGGACAAACAAGACGATCTTGGTTCAAAGAAGGCCTACGGATCAAATGGGTGGACGAAGTTGGACGAACGAGAGGAACATGGTCTAAAGAAGGCCTACGGTTCAAATGGGAGGACGAAGAGGGACGAACGAGATGAACATGGTCCAAAGAAGGCTAACGGATCAAATAGGAGGACGAAGATGGACGAACGAGACGAACTTGCTCCAAAGAATTCCAACGGATCAAATGGGAGGACGAAGATGGACGAACGAGATGAACTTGGTCCAAATAAGGCCTACAGATCAAATGGGAAGACAAAGAGGGACGAACGAGGCAAACATCGTACAAAGAAGGCCAACGGACCAAATGGGAGGACGAAGATGGACGAACGAGACAAACTTGGTCCAAAGAAGGCCTACGGTTCAAATGGGAGGATGAAGATGGACAAACGAGACGATCTTGGTTCAAAGAAGGCCTACGGATCAAATGGGTGGACGAAGTTGGACGAACGAGAGGAACATGGTCCAAAGAAGGCCTACGGTTCAAATGGGAGGACGAAGAGGGACGAACGAGACGAACTTGGTCCAAAGAAGGGCAACGGATCAAATGGGAGGACGAAGATGGACGAACGAGACGAACTTTGTCCAAAGAATGTCAACAGATCAAATGGGAGGGTGAAGTTGGACGAACGAGACGAACTTGGTCCAAATAAGGCCTACGGATTAAATAGGAAGACAAAGAGGGACGAATGAGGCAAACATCGTACAAAGAAGGCCAACGGACCATATGGGAGGACAAATATGGACGAACGAGACAAACTTGGTCCAAAGAAGGCCTACGGTTCAAATGGGAGGACGAAGATGGACAAACGAGACGAACTTGGTCCAAAGTAGGCCTACGGATCAAATGGGAGTACGAAGAGGGACGAACGAGACGAACTTGGTCCAAAGTAGGCCCGCGGATGAAATGGGAGGACGAAGAGGGACGAACGAGACGAACTTCGTACAATGATGGGCTACGGATCAAATGGGAGGACGAAGATGGACGAACGAGATCAACTTTGTCCAAAGAAGGCCTACGGTTCAAATGGAAAGACGAAGATGGACGAACGAGACGAACTTGGTCCAAAGAATGCCAACGGATCAAATGGGAGGACGAAGATGGACAAACGAGACGAACTTGGTCCAAAGACGGAGAACGAATCAAATGGGAGGACGAAGATGGACGAACGAAACGAACTTGGTATAAAGAAGGCCTACGGATCAAATGGGAGGACGAAGAGGGACGAACAAGATGAACCTGCTCCAAAGAAGGCCTACGAATCAAATGGGTGGACGAAGATGGACGAACAAGACCAACTTGGTCCAAAGAAGAGCTACGGTTCAAATGGGAGGACGAAGAGGGACGAATGACACGAACTTAGTACAAAGAAGGCCAACAGATCAAATGGGAGGACGAAGATGGACGAACGAGACAAACTTGGTCCAAAGATGGCCAATGGATCAAATGGGAGGACGAAGATGGACGAACGAGACGAACTTGGTCCAAAGAAGGCCTACGGTTCAAATGGGAGGACGAAGATGGACAAACGAGACGAACTTTGTCCAAAGTAGGCCTACAGATCAAATGGGAGGACGAAGAGGGACGAACAAGACGAACTTGCTCCAAAGAAGGCCTACGGATCAAATGGGTGGACAAAGATGGACGAACGAGACCAACTTGGTCTAAAGAAGGCCTACGGTTCAAATGGGTGGACGACGAGGGACGAACGAGACGAACTTGGTCCAAAGAAGGCCTACGGATCAAATGGGTGGACGTAGTTGGACGATCAAGAGGAACATGGTCCAAAGAAGGCCTACGGTTCAAATGGGAGGACGAAGTGGGACGAACTTGCTCCAAAGATTGCCAACGGATCAAATGGGAGGACGAAGATGGACGAACGAGACGAACTTGGTCCAAATAAGGCCTACGGATCAAATGGGAAGACAAAGAGGGACGAACGAGGCAAACATCGTACAAAGAAGGCCAACGGACCAAATGGGAGGACGAAGTTGGACGAACGAGACAAACTTGGTCCAAAGAAGGCCTACAGTTCAAATGGGAGGACGAAGAGGGACGAACGAGACGAACTTGGTACAAAGAAGGACAACGGATCAAATGGGTGGACGAAGATGGACGAACGAGACGAACTTGGTCCGAAGAAGGCCTATAGATCAAATGGGAGGACGAAGAGGGATGGACAAGACGAATATTGTCCAAAGAAGGACAACGGATTAAATGGGAGGACGAACGAGATGAACTTGGTCCAAAGAAGTCCTACGGATCAATTGGGAGGACGAAGATGGACGAACGAGACGAACTTGCTCCAAAGAATGCCAACGGATCAAATGGGAGGACGAAGATGGACGAACGAGATGAACTTGGTCCAAATAAGGCCTACAGATCAAATGGGAAGACAAAGAGGGACGAACGAGGCAAACATCGTACAAAGAAGGCCAACAGACCAAATGGGAGGACGAAGATGGACGAACGAGACAAACTTGGTGCAAAGAAGACCTACGGTTCAAATGGGAGGATGAAGATTGACAAACTAGACGATCTTGGTTCAAAGAAGGCCTACGGATCAAATGGGTGGACGAAGTTGGACGAACGAGAGGAACATGGTCCAAAGAAGGCCTACGGTTCAAATGGGAGGACGAAGAGGGACGAACGAGACGAACTTGGTCCAAAGAAGGCCAAGGTCCAAAGAAGGCCAACGGATCAAATGGGTGGACGAAGATGGACGAACGAGACGAACTTTGTCCAAAGAATGGCAACGGATCAAATGGGAGGACGAAGATGGACGAACGAGACGAACTTGGTGCAAATAAGGCCTACGGATTAAATGGGAAGACAATGAGGGACGAACGAGGCAAACATCGTACAAAGAAGGCCAACGGACCATATGGGAGGACGAATATGGACGAACGAGACAAACTTGGTCCAAAGAAGGCCTACGGTTCAAATGGGAGGACGAAGATGGACAAACGAGACGAACTTGGTCCAAAGTAGGCCTACGGATCAAATGGGAGGACGACGAGGGACGAACGAGACGAACTTGGTCCAAAGTAGGCCTACGGATGAAATGGGAGGACGAAGAGGGACGAACGAGACGAACTTCGTACAATGATGGGCTACGGATCAAATGGGAGGACGAAGATGGACGAACGAGATCAACTTTGTCCATAGAAGGCCTACGGATCAAATGGAAGGACGAAGATGGACGAACGAGATGAACTTGTTCCAAAGAATGCCAACGGATCAAATGGGAGGACGAAGATGGACAAACGAGATGAACTTGGTCCAAAGACGGCGAACGGATCAAATGGGAGGACGAAGATGGACGAACGAAACGAACTTGGTATAAAGAAGGCCTACGGATCAAATGGGAGGACGAAGAGGGACGAACAAGATGAACCTGCTCCAAAGAAGGCCTACGAATCAAATGGGTGGACGAAGATGGATGAACAAGACCAACTTGGTCCAAAGAAGAGCTACGGTTCAAATGGGAGGACGAAGAGGGACGAATGACACGAACTTAGTACAAAGAAGGCCAACGGATCAAATGGGAGGACGAAGATGGACGAACGAGACGAACATGGTCCAAAGATGGCCAATGGATCAAATGGGAGGACGAAGATGGACGAACGAGACGAACTTGGTCCAAAGAAGGCCTACGGTTCAAATGGGAGGACGAAGATGGACAAACGAGACGAACAAGACGAACTTGCTCCAAAGAAGGCCTACGGATCAAATGGGTGGACAAAGATGGACGAACGAGACCAACTTGGTCCAAAGAAGGCCTACGGTTCAAATGGGTGGACGACGAAGGACGAACGAGACGAACTTGGTCCAAAGAAGGCCTACGGATCAAATGGGTGGACGTAGTTGGACGATCAAGAGGAACATGGTCCAAAGAAGGCCTACGGTTCAAATGGGAGAACGAAGAGGGACGAACGAGACGAACTTGCTCCAAAGAATGCCAACGGATCAAATGGGAGGACGAAGATGGACGAACGAGATGAACTTGGTCCAAATAAGGCCTACGGATCAAATGGGAAGACAAAGAGGGACGAACGAGGCAAACATCGTACAAAGAAGGCCAACGGACCAAATGGGAGGACGAAGATGGACGAACGAGACAAACTTGGTACAAAGAAGGCCTACGGTTCAAATGGGAGGACGAAGAGGGACGAACGAGACGAACTTGGTACAAAGAAGGCCAACGGATCAAATGGGTGGACGAAGATGGACGAACGAGACGAACTTGGTCCAAAGAAGGCCTATAGATCAAATGGGAGGACGAAGAGGGATGGACAAGACGAATATTGTCCAAAGAAGGACAACGGATTAAATGGGAGGACGAACGAGATGAACTTGGTCCAAAGAAGTCCTACGGATCAAATGGGAGGACGAAGATGGACGAACGAGATGAACTTGGTACAAAGAAGGCCAACGGAACAAATGGGAGGACGAAGAGGGTCGAACGAGACGAACTTGGTCCAAAGAAGGCCTACGGATCAAATGGGAGGACGAAGGCAGACGAACGAGATGAACTTGGTCCAAAGAATGCCAACGGATCAAATGGGAGGACGAAGAGAGACGAAAGAGACAAACTTGGTCCAAAGAAGGCCTACGGTTCAAATGGGAGGACGAAGAGGGACGAACGAGACGAACTTGGTACAAAGAAGGCCAACGGATCAAATGGATGGAAGAAGATGGACGAACGAGACGAACTTGGTCCAAAGAAGGCCTATAGATCAAATGGGAGGACGAAGAGGGATGGACAAGACGAATATTGTCCAAAGAAGGACAACGGATTAAATGGGAGGACGAACGAGATGAACTTGGTCCAAAGAAGTCCTACGGATCAAATGGGAGGACGAAGATGGACGAACGAGACGAACTTGGTACAAAGAAGGCCAACGGAACAAATGGGAGGACGAAGAGGGTCGAACGAGACGAACTTGGTCCAAAGAAGGCCTACGGATCAAATGGGAGGACGAAGGCAGACGAACGAGATGAACTTGGTCCAAAGAATGCCAACGGATCAAATGGGACGACGAAGAGAGACGAACGAGACAAACTTGGTCCAAAGAAGGCCTACGGTTCAAATGGGAGGACGAAGAGGGACGAACGAGACGAACTTGGTCCAAAGATGGCCTATGGATCAAATGGGTGGACGAAAATTGAAGATCGAGACGAACTTGCTCCAAAGAATGCCAACGGATCAAATGGGAGGACGAAGATGGACGAACGAGATGAACTTGGTCCAAATAAGGCCTACAGATCAAATGGGAAGACAAAGAGGGACGAACGAGGCAAACATCGTACAAAGAAGGCCAACAGACCAAATGGGAGGACGAAGATGGACGAACGAGACAAACTTGGTGCAAAGAAGACCTACGGTTCAAATGGGAGGATGAAGATTGACAAACTAGACGATCTTGGTTCAAAGAAGGCCTACGGATCAAATGGGTGGACGAAGTTGGACGAACGAGAGGAACATGGTCCAAAGAAGGCCTACGGTTCAAATGGGAGGACGAAGAGGGACGAACGAGACGAACTTGGTCCAAAGAAGGCCAAGGTCCAAAGAAGGCCAACGGATCAAATGGGTGGACGAAGATGGACGAACGAGACGAACTTTGTCCAAAGAATGGCAACGGATCAAATGGGAGGACGAAGATGGACGAACGAGACGAACTTGGTGCAAATAAGGCCTACGGATTAAATGGGAAGACAATGAGGGACGAACGAGGCAAACATCGTACAAAGAAGGCCAACGGACCATATGGGAGGACGAATATGGACGAACGAGACAAACTTGGTCCAAAGAAGGCCTACGGTTCAAATGGGAGGACGAAGATGGACAAACGAGACGAACTTGGTCCAAAGTAGGCCTACGGATCAAATGGGAGGACGACGAGGGACGAACGAGACGAACTTGGTCCAAAGTAGGCCTACGGATGAAATGGGAGGACGAAGAGGGACGAACGAGACGAACTTCGTACAATGATGGGCTACGGATCAAATGGGAGGACGAAGATGGACGAACGAGATCAACTTTGTCCATAGAAGGCCTACGGATCAAATGGAAGGACGAAGATGGACGAACGAGATGAACTTGTTCCAAAGAATGCCAACGGATCAAATGGGAGGACGAAGATGGACAAACGAGATGAACTTGGTCCAAAGACGGCGAACGGATCAAATGGGAGGACGAAGATGGACGAACGAAACGAACTTGGTATAAAGAAGGCCTACGGATCAAATGGGAGGACGAAGAGGGACGAACAAGATGAACCTGCTCCAAAGAAGGCCTACGAATCAAATGGGTGGACGAAGATGGATGAACAAGACCAACTTGGTCCAAAGAAGAGCTACGGTTCAAATGGGAGGACGAAGAGGGACGAATGACACGAACTTAGTACAAAGAAGGCCAACGGATCAAATGGGAGGACGAAGATGGACGAACGAGACGAACATGGTCCAAAGATGGCCAATGGATCAAATGGGAGGACGAAGATGGACGAACGAGACGAACTTGGTCCAAAGAAGGCCTACGGTTCAAATGGGAGGACGAAGATGGACAAACGAGACGAACAAGACGAACTTGCTCCAAAGAAGGCCTACGGATCAAATGGGTGGACAAAGATGGACGAACGAGACCAACTTGGTCCAAAGAAGGCCTACGGTTCAAATGGGTGGACGACGAAGGACGAACGAGACGAACTTGGTCCAAAGAAGGCCTACGGATCAAATGGGTGGACGTAGTTGGACGATCAAGAGGAACATGGTCCAAAGAAGGCCTACGGTTCAAATGGGAGAACGAAGAGGGACGAACGAGACGAACTTGCTCCAAAGAATGCCAACGGATCAAATGGGAGGACGAAGATGGACGAACGAGATGAACTTGGTCCAAATAAGGCCTACGGATCAAATGGGAAGACAAAGAGGGACGAACGAGGCAAACATCGTACAAAGAAGGCCAACGGACCAAATGGGAGGACGAAGATGGACGAACGAGACAAACCTGGTACAAAGAAGGCCTACGGTTCAAATGGGAGGACGAAGAGGGACGAACGAGACGAACTTGGTACAAAGAAGGCCAACGGATCAAATGGGTGGACGAAGATGGACGAACGAGACGAACTTGGTCCAAAGAAGGCCTATAGATCAAATGGGAGGACGAAGAGGGATGGACAAGACGAATATTGTCCAAAGAAGGACAACGGATTAAATGGGAGGACGAACGAGATGAACTTGGTCCAAAGAAGTCCTACGGATCAAATGGGAGGACGAAGATGGACGAACGAGATGAACTTGGTACAAAGAAGGCCAACGGAACAAATGGGAGGACGAAGAGGGTCGAACGAGACGAACTTGGTCCAAAGAAGGCCTACGGATCAAATGGGAGGACGAAGGCAGACGAACGAGATGAACTTGGTCCAAAGAATGCCAACGGATCAAATGGGAGGACGAAGAGAGACGAAAGAGACAAACTTGGTCCAAAGAAGGCCTACGGTTCAAATGGGAGGACGAAGAGGGACGAACGAGACGAACTTGGTACAAAGAAGGCCAACGGATCAAATGGATGGAAGAAGATGGACGAACGAGACGAACTTGGTCCAAAGAAGGCCTATAGATCAAATGGGAGGACGAAGAGGGATGGACAAGACGAATATTGTCCAAAGAAGGACAACGGATTAAATGGGAGGACGAACGAGATGAACTTGGTCCAAAGAAGTCCTACGGATCAAATGGGAGGACGAAGATGGACGAACGAGACGAACTTGGTACAAAGAAGGCCAACGGAACAAATGGGAGGACGAAGAGGGTCGAACGAGACGAACTTGGTCCAAAGAAGGCCTACGGATCAAATGGGAGGACGAAGGCAGACGAACGAGATGAACTTGGTCCAAAGAATGCCAACGGATCAAATGGGACGACGAAGAGAGACGAACGAGACAAACTTGGTCCAAAGAAGGCCTACGGTTCAAATGGGAGGACGAAGAGGGACGAACGAGACGAACTTGGTCCAAAGATGGCCTATGGATCAAATGGGTGGACGAAAATTGAAGATCGAGACGAACTTGGTCCAAAGAAGGCCTACGGTTCAAATGGGAGGACGAAGATGGACAAACGAGACGAACTTGGTCCAAAGTAGGCCTACGGAAGAAATGGGAGGACGAAGAGGAACGAACGAGACGAACTTCGTACAATGATGGGCTACGGATCAAATGGGAGGACGAAGATGGACGAACGAGATCAACTTTGTCCAAAGAAGGCCTACGGATCAAATGGATGGACGAAGTTGGACGAACGAGACGAACTTAGTCCAAAGTAGGCCTACGGATCAAATGGGAGGACGAAGAGGGACGAACGAGACGAACTTGGTACAAAGAAGGCCTACGGATCAAATGGGAGATGGACGAACGAGATCAACTTTGTCCAAAGAAGGCCTACGCATCAAATGGAAGGACGAAGATGGACGAACGAGATGAACTTGGTCCAAAGAATGCCCACGGATCAAATGGGAGGACGAAGAGGGACGAACAAGACGAACTTGCTCCAAAGAAGGCCTACGGATCAAATGGGTGGACGAAGATGGACAAACGAGACCAACTGGGTCCAAAGAAGGCCTACGGTTCAAATGGGTGGACGACGAGGGACGAACGAGACGAACTTGGTCCAAAGAAGGCCTACAGAACAAATGGGTGGACGAAGTTGGACGAACGAGAGGAACATGGTCCAAAGAAGGCCTACGGTTCAAATGGGAGGACGAACGAGACGAACTTGGTCCAAAGAAGGCCAACGGATCAAATGGGAGGAAGAAGACGGACGAACGAGACAAACTTGGTCCAAAGAATGCCAACGGATCAAATTGGAGGACGAAGTTGGACGAACGAGATGTACATGGTCCAAAGAACGCGTACGGTTCAAATGGGAGGACGAAGAAGGACGAACGAGACGAACTTGGTACAAAGAAGGCCTACGGATCAAATGGGAGGACAAAGAGGGACGAACGGGGCAAACATGGTACAAAGAAGGCCAACGGACCAAATGGGAGGACGAAGATGGACGAACGAGACAAACTCAGTCCAAAGAATGCCAACGGGTCAAATGGAAGGACGAAGATAGACAAACGAGACGAACTTGGTCCAAAGACGGCGAACGGATCAAATTGGAGTACGAAGATGGACGAACGAAATGAACTTGGTACAAAGAAGGCCTACGGATCAAATGGGAGGACGAAGAGGGACGAACAAGATGAACCTGCTCCAAAGAAGGCCTACGAATCAAATGGGTGGACGAAGATGGACGAACAAGACCAACTTGGTCCAAAGAAGAGCTACGGTTCAAATGGGAGGACGAAGAGGGACGAACGAGACGAACTTGGTCCAAAGAAGGCCTACGGATCAAATGGGTGAACGAAGATGGACAAACGAGACAAACTTGGTCCAAAGTAGGCCTACGGTTCAAATGGGAGGACGAAGATGGACAAACGAGACGAACTTGGTCCAAAGTAGGCCTACGGATCAAATGGGAGGACGAAGAGGGACGAACGAGACGAACTTGGTCCAAATAAGGCCTACGGTTCAAATGGGAGGACGAAGAGGGACGAACGAGACGAACTTGGTACAAAGAAGACCAACGGATCAAATGGGACGACGAAGTTGGACAAACGAGATGTACATGGTCCAAAGAAGGCGTACGGTTCAAATGGGAGGACGAAGAAGGACGAACGAGACGAACTTGGTACAAAGAAGGCCTACGGATCAAATGGGAGGACAAAGAGGGACGAACGGGGCAAACATGGTACAAAGAAGGCCAACGGACCAAATGGGAGGACGAAGATGGACGAACGAGACAAACTCAGTCCAAAGAATGCCAACGGTTCAAATGGGAGGACGAAGAGGGACGAACGAGACGAACTCGGTACAAAGAAGGCCAACGGATCAAATGGGAGGACAAAGATGGACGAACGAGACGAACTTGGTCCAAAGAATGCCAACGGATCAAATGGGAGGACGAAGATGGACGAACGAGACTAACTTGGTCCAAAGATGGCCAATGGATCAAACGGGAGGACGAAGATGGACGAACGAGACGAACTTGGTCCAAATAAGGCCTACGGTTCAAATGGGAGGACGAAGAGGGACGAACGAGACGAACTTGGTACAAAGAAGGCCAACGGATCAAATGGGAGGACGAAGTTGGACGAACGAGATGTACATGGTCCAAAGAAGGCGTACGGTTCAAATGGGAGGACGAAGTAGGACGAACGAGACGAACTTGGTACAAAGAAGGCCTACGGATCAAATGGGAGGACAAAGAGGGACGAACGGGGCAAACATGGTACAAAGAAGGCCAACGGACCAAATGGGAGTACGAAGATGGACGAACGAGACAAACTCAGTCCAAAGAATGCCAACGGTTCAAATGGGAGGACGAAGAGGGACGAACGAGACGAACTCGGTACAAAGAAGGCCAACGGATCAAATGGGAGGACAAAGATGGACGAACGAGACGAACTTGGTCCAAAGAATGCCAACGAATCAAATGGGAGGACGAAGATGGACGAACGAGACGAACTTGGTCCAAAGAATGCCAACGAATCAAATGGGTGGTCGAAGAGAGATGAACGAGACGAACTTGGTCCAAAGAAGGCCTACGGATCAAATGGGTGGACGAAGTTGGACGAACGAGATGTACATGGTCCAAAGAAGACGTACGGTTCAAATGGGAGGACGAAGAAGGACAAACGAGACGAACTTGGTACAAAGAAGGCCTACGGATCAAATGGGAGGACAAAGAGGGACGAACTGGGCAAACATGGTACAAAGAAGGCCAACGGATCAAATGGGAGGACGAAGATGGACGAACGAGACAAACTCAGTCCAAACAATGCCAACGGTTCAAATGGGAGGACGAAGAGGGACGAACGAGACGAACTCGGTACAAAGAATGCCAACGGATCAAATGGGAGAACGAAGAGGGACGAACGAGACGAACTTGGTCCAAAGAAGGCCTATGGATCAAATGGGTGGACGAAGAGGGACGAACGAGACGAACTTGGTCCAAAGAAGGCCTATGGATCAAATGTGTGGACGAAAATGGACAAACGAGACGAACTAGGTCCAAAGAAGGCCAACGGTTCAAATGGGAGGACGAAGAGGGACGAACGACACGAACTTGGTCCCAAGAAGGCCTACGGATCAAATGGGTGGACGAAGATGGACGAACGAGACGAACTTGGTCCAAAGAATGCCTACGGATCAAATGGGTGGACGAAGTTGGACGAACGAGATGAACATGGTCCAAAGAATGCCAACGGACCAAATGGGAGGACGAAGAGGGACGAACGAGACGAAATTGGTCCAAAGATGGCCTATGGATCAAATGTGTTGACGAAAATGGACAAACGAGACGAACTTGGTCCAAAGAAGGCCTACGGTTCAAATGGGAGGACGAAGATGGACAAACGAGACGAACTTGGTCCAAAGTAGGCCTACGGATCAAATGGGAGGACGAGGAGGGACGAACGAGATGAACTTGGTACAAAGAAGGCCTACGGATCAAATGGGAGGACGAAGATGGACGAACGAGATCAACTTGGTCCAAAGAAGGCCTACGAATGAAATGGAATGACGAAGATGGACGAACGAGATGAACTTGCTCCAAAGATTGCCCACGAATCAAATGGGAGGACGAAGAGGGACGAACAAGACGAACTTGCTCCACAGAAGGCCTACGGATCAAATGGGAGGACAAAGATGGACGAACGAGACCAACTTGGTCCAAAGAAGGCCTACGGTTCAAAAGGGTGGACGACGAGGGACGAACGAGACGAACTTGGTCCAAAGAAGGCCTACGGATCAAATAGGTGGACGAAGTAGGACGAACGAGAGGAATGTGGTCCAAAGAAGGCCTACGGTTCAAATGGGAGGACGAAGAGGGACGAACGAGACGAACTTGGTCCAAAGAAGGCCTACGGATCAAATGGGTGGACGAA
The DNA here is from genome assembly GCA_030159175.1 of Glycyrrhiza uralensis. Classification (NCBI taxonomy): domain Eukaryota; kingdom Viridiplantae; phylum Streptophyta; class Magnoliopsida; order Fabales; family Fabaceae; genus Glycyrrhiza; species Glycyrrhiza uralensis. The sequence continues at coordinate 21,336,049 of BRZY01000004.1, forward strand.
GATGGACGAACGAGACCAACTTGGTCCAAAGAAGGCCTACGGTTCAAATTGGTGGTCGAAGAGAGACGAACGAGACGATCTTGGTCCAAACAAGGCCTACGGATCAAATGGGTGGACGAAGTTGGACGAACGAGATGAACATGGTCCAAAGAAGGCCTACGGTTCAAATGGGAGGACGAAGAGGGACGAAAGAGACGAATTTGGTACAAAGAAGGCCTACGGATCAAATGGGAGGACAAAGAGGGACGAACGGGGCAAACATGGTACAAAGAAGGCCAACGGACCAAATGGGAGGACGAAGATGGACGAACGAGACAAACTCAGTCCAAAGAATGGCAACGGTTCAAATGGGAAGAGGAAGAGGGACGAACGAGACCAACTTGGTCCAATGAAGGCCTACGGTTCAAATGGGAAGAGGAAGAGGGACGAACGAGACCAACTTGGTCCAATGAAGGCCTACGGTTCAAATGGGTGGTCGAAGAGAGACGAACGAGATGAACTTGGTCCAAAGAAGGCTTACGGATTAAATGGGTGGACGAAGTTGGACGAACGAGATGAACATGGTCTAAAGAAGGCCTACGGTTCAAATGGGAGGACGAAGATGGACAAACGAGACGAACTTGGTCCAAAGTAGGCCTACGGATCAAATGGGAGGACGAAGAGGGACGAACGAGACGAACATGGTACAAAGAAGGCCTACGGATCAAATGGGAGATGGACGAACGAGATCAACTTTGTCCAAAGAAGGCCTACGCCTCAAATGGAAGGACGAAGATGGACGAACGAGATGAACTTGGTCCAAAGAATGCCCACAGATCAAATGGGAGGACGAAGAGGGACGAACAAGACGAACTTGCTCCAAAGAAGGCCTACGGATCAAATGGGTGGACGAAGAGGGACGAACGAGAGGAACATGGTCCAAAGAAGGCCTACGGTTCAAATGGGAGGACGAAGAGGGACGAACGAGACGAACTTGTTCCAAAGAAGGCCTACGGATCAAATGGGTGGACGAAGATGGACGAACGAGACCAACTTGGTCCAAAGAAGGCCTACGGTTAAAATGGGTGGTCGAAGAGAGACGAACGAGACGATCTTGGTCCAAACGAGGCCTACGGATCAAATGGGTGGACGAAGTTGGACGAACGAGATGAACATGGTCCAAAGAAGGCCTACGGTTCAAATGGGAGGACGAAGAGGGACGAAAGAGACGAATTTGGTACAAAGAAGGCCTACGGATCAAATGGGAGGACAAAGAGGGACGAACGGGGCAAACACGGTACAAAGAAGGCCAACGGACCAAATGGGAGGACGAAGATGGACGAACGAGACAAACTCAGTCCAAAGAATGGCAACTGTTCAAATGGGAGGACGAAGAGGGACGAACGAGACGAACTTGGTCCAAAGAAGGCCTACGGATCAAATGGGTGGACGAAGATGGACGAACGAGACGAACTTGTTCCAAAGAAGGCCTACGGATCAAATGGGTGGACGAAGATGGACGAACGAGACCAACTTGGTCCAAAGAAGGCCTACGGATCAAATGGGAGGACGAAGATGGACGAACGAGATCAACTTTGTCCAAAGAAGGCCTACAAATCAAATGGAAGGACGAAGATGGACGAACGAGATGAACTTGGTCCAAAGAATGCCCGCGGATCAAATGGGAGGACGAAGAGGGACGAACAAGACGAACTTGGTCCAAAGAAGGCCTACGGATGAAATGGGAGGACGAACATGGACGAACGAGACCAACTTGGTCCAAAGAAGCCCTACGGTTCAAATGGGTGGACGACGAGGGTCAAACGAGACGAACTTGGTCCAAAGAAAGCCTACGGATCAAATGGGTGGACGAAGTTGGGCGAACGAGATGAACATGGTCCAAAGAATGCCAACGGACCAAATGGGAGGACGAAGAGGGACGAACGAGACGAACTTGGTCCAAAGAAGGCCTATGGATCAAATGTGTGGACGAAAATGGACAAACGAGACGAACTTGGTCCAAAGAAGGCCTACGGTTCAAATGGGAGGACGAAGATGGACAAACGAGACGAACTTGGTCCAAAGTAGGCCTACGGATCAAATGGGAGGACGAAGAGGGACGAACGAGACGAACTCGGTATAAAGAAGGCCAACGGATCAAGTGGGAGGACAAAGATGGACGAACGAGACGAACTTGGTCCGAAGATGCCAACGGATCAAATGGGAGGACGAAGAGGGACGAACGAGACGAACTTGGTCCAAAGAAGGACTATGGATCAAATGGGTGGACGAAGAGGGACGAACGAGAAGAACTTGGTCCAAAGAAGGCCTATGGATCAAATGTGTGGACGAAAATGGACAAACGAGACGAACTAGGTCCAAAGAAGGCCTACTGTCCAAATGGGAGGACGAAGATGGACAAACGAGACGAACTTGGTACAAAGAAGGCCTACGGATCAAATGGGAGGACGAAGATGGACGAACGAGATCAACTTTGTCCAAAGAAGGCCTACGAATCAAATGGAAGGACGAAGATGGACGAACGAGATGAACTTGGTCCAAAGAATGCCCACGGATCAAATGGGATGACGAAGAAGGACAAACAAGACGAACTTGGTACAAAGAAGGCCTACGGATCAAATGGGAGGACGAACATGGACGAACGAGACCAACTTGGTCCAAAGAAGGCCTACGGTTCAAATGGGTGGACGACGAGGGACAAACGAGACGAACTTGGTCCAAAGATAGCCTACGGATCAAATGGGTGGATGAAGTTGGGCGAACGAGATGAACAAGGTCCAAAGAATGCCAACGGACCAAATGGGAGGACGAAGAGGGACGAACCAGACGAACTTGGTCCAAAGAAGGCCTATGGATCAAATGTGTGGACGAAAATGGACAAACGAGACGAACTTGGTCCAAAGAAGGCCTACGGTTCAAATGGGAGGACGAAGATGGACAAACGAGACGAACTTGGTCCAAAGTAGGCCTACGGATCAAATGGGAGGACGAAGAGGGATGAACGAGATGAACTTGGTACAAAGAGGCCTACGGATCAAATGGGAGGACGAAGATGGACGAACGAGACCAACTTGGTCCAAAGAAGGCTTACGAATCAAATGGAAGGACGAAGATGGACGAACGAGATGAACTTGGTCCAAAGAATGCCCACGGATCAAATGGGAGGACGAAGAGGGACGAACAAGACGAAATTGCTCCAAAGAAGGCCTACGGATCAAATGGGAGGACAAAGATGGACGAACGAGACCAACTTGGTCCAAAGAAGGCCTACGGTTCAAATGGGTGGACGACGAGGGACGAACGAGACGAACTTGGTCCAAAGAAGGCCTACGGATCAAATGGGTGGACGAAGTTGGACGAACGAGAGGAACATGGTCCAAACAAGGCCTACGGTTCAAATGGGAGGACGAAGAGAGACGAACGAGACGAACTTGGTCCAAAGAAGGCTTACGGATAAAATGGGTGGACGAAGTTGGACGAACGAGATGAACATGGTCCAAAGAAGGTCTACGGTTCAAATGGGAGGACGAAGAGGGACGAACTAGACGAACTTGGTCCAAAGAAGGCCTACGGATCAAATGGGAGGACGAAGATGGACGAACGTGACGAACTTGCTCCAAAGAAGGCCTACGGTTCAAATGGGTGGTCGAAGTTGGACGAACGAGAGGAACATGGTCCAAAGAAGGCCTACGGTCCAAATGGGAGGACGAAGAGGGACGAACGAGACGAACTTTGTCCAAAGAAGGCCTACGGATCAAATGAGTGAACGAAGTTGGACGAACAAGTGGAACATGGTCCACAGAAGGCCTACGGTTCAAATGGGAGGACGAGGAGGGACAAACGAGACGAACTTGCTCCAAAGAAGGCCTACGGATCAAATGGGAGGACAAAGATGGACGAACGAGACCAACTTGGTCCAAAGAAGGCCTACGGTTCAAATGGGTGGTCGAAGAGAGTCGAACGAGACGAACTTGGTCCAAAGAAGGCCTACGGATCAAATGGGTGGACGAAGTTGGACGAACGAGATGAACATGGTCCAAAGAAGGCCTACAGTTCAAATGGGAGGACGAAGAGGGACGAACGAGACGACCTTGGTACAAAGAAGGCCTACGGATCAAATGGGAGAACAAAGAGGGACGAACGGGGCAAACATGGTACAAAGAAGGCCAACGGACCAAATGGGAGGACGAAGATGGACGAACAAGAGAAACTCAGTCCAAAGAATGCCAACGGTTCAAATGGGAGGACGAAGAGGGACGAACGAGACGAACTCGGTATAAAGAAGGCCAACGGATCAAATGGGAGGACAAAGATGGATGAACGAGACGAACATGGTCCAAAGATGCCAACGGATCAAATGGGAGGACGAAGAGAGACGAACGTGACGAACGAGACGAACTTGGTCCAAAGAAGGACTATGGATCAAATGGGAGGACGAAGGGGGACGAACGAGACGAACTTGGTCCAAAGAAGGCCTATGGATCAAATGTGTGGACGAAAATGGACAAACGAGATGAACTAGGTCCAAAGAAGGCCAACGGTTCAAATGGGAGGACGAAGATGGACAAACGAGACGAACTTGGTACAAAGAAGGCCTATGGATCAAATGGGAGGACGAAGAGAGACGAACGAGACGAACTTGGTCCAAAGAAGGACTTAGGATCAAATGGGTGGACGAAGGGGGACGAACGAGACGAACTTGGTCCAAAGAAGGCCTATGGATCAAATTTGTGGACGAAAATGGACAAACGAGACGAACTAGGTCCAAAGAAGGCCTACGGTTCAAATGGGAGGACGAAGATGGACAAACGAGACGAACTTGGTACAAAGAAGGCCTACGGATCAAATGGGAGGACGAAGATGGACGAACGAGATGAACTTGGTCCAAAGAATGCCCACGGATCAAATGGGAGGACGAAGAGGGACGAACAAGACGAACTTGCTCCAAAGAAGGCCTACGGATCAAATGGGAGGACGAAGATGGACGAACGAGACCAACTTGGTCCAAAGAAGGCCTACGGTTCAAATGGGAGGACGAAGAGAGACGAACGAGACAAACTTGGTCCAAAGAAGGACTATGGATCAAATGGGTGGACGAAGGGGGACGAACGAGACGAACTTGGTCCAAAGAAGGCCTATGGATCAAATGTGTGGACGAAAATGGACAAACGAGACGAACTAGGTCCAAAGAAGGCCTACGGTTCAAATGGGAGGACGAAGATGGACAAACGAGACGAACTTGGTACAAAGAAGGCCTACGGATCAAATGGGAGGACGAAGATGGACGAACGAGATAGACTTTGTCCAAAGAAGGCCTACGAATTAAATGGAAGGACGAAGATGGACGAACGAGATGAACTTGGTCCAAAGAATGCCCACGGATCAAATGGGAGGACGAAGAGGGACGAACAAGACGAACTTGCTCCAAAGAAGGCCTACGGATCAAATGGGAGGACGAAGATGGACGAACGAGACCAACTTGGTCCAAAGAAGGCCTACGGTTCAAATGGGTGGACGAAGAGGGACGAACGAGACGAACTTGGCCCAAAGAAGGCCTACGGATCAAATGGGTGGACGAAGTTGGACGAACGAGAGAAACATGGTCCAAAGAAGGCCTACGGTTCAAATGGGAGGACGAAGAGGGACGAACGAGACGAACTTGGTCTAAAGAAGGCCTACGGATCAAATGGGTGGACGAAGATGGACGAACGAGACGAACTTGGTCCAAAGAATGCCTACGGATCAAATGGGTGGACGAAGTTGGACGAACGAGAGGAATATGGTCCAAAGAATGCCAACGGACCAAATGAGAGGACGAAGAGGGACGAACTTGGTCCATAGAAGGCCTATGGATCAAATGTGTGGACGAAAATGGACAAACGAGACGAACTTGGTCCAAAGAAGGCCTACGGTTCAAATGGGAGGACGAAGAGGGACGAACGAGACGAACTTGGTCCAAAGAAGGCCTACGGATCAAATGGGTGGACGAAGTTGGACGAACGAGAGGAACATGGTCCAAAGAAGGCCTACGGTTCAAATGGGAGGACGAACATGGACGAACGAGACCAACATTGTCCAAAGAAGGCCTACGGTTCAAATGGGTGGACGACGAGGGACGAACGAGACGAACTTGGTCCAATGAAGGCCTACGGATCAAATGGGTGGACGAAGTTGGACGAACGAGAGGAACATGGTCCAAAGAAGGCCTACGGTTCAAATGGGAGGACGAAGAGGGACGAACGAGACGAACTTGGTCTAAAGAAGGCCTACGGATCAAATGGGTGGACGAAGATGGACGAACGAGACGAACTTAGTCCAAAGAATGCCTACGGATCAAATGGGTGGACGAAGTTGGACGAACGAGAGGAATATTGTCCAAAGAATGCCAACGGACCAAATGAGAGGACGAAGAGGGACGAACGAGACGAACTTGGTCCAAAGAAGGCCTATGGATCAAATGTGTGGACGAAAATGGACAAACGAGACGAACTTGGTCCAAAGAAGGCCTACGGTTCAAATGGGAGGACGAAGATGGACAAACGAGATGAACTTGGTCCAAAGTAGGCCTACGGATCAAATGGGAGGACGAAGAGGGACGAACGAGACGAACTTGGTACAAAGAAGGCCTACGGATCAAATGGGAGGACGAAGAGAGACGAACGAGACGAACTTGGTCCAAAGAAGGACTTAGGATCAAATGGGTGGACGAAGGGGGACGAACGAGACGAACTTGGTCCAAAGAAGGCCTATGGATCAAATTTGTGGACGAAAATGGACAAACGAGACGAACTAGGTCCAAAGAAGGCCTACGGTTCAAATGGGAGGACGAAGATGGACAAACGAGACGAACTTGGTACAAAGAAGGCCTACGGATCAAATGGGAGGACGAAGATGGACGAACGAGATGAACTTGGTCCAAAGAATGCCCACGGATCAAATGGGAGGACGAAGAGGGACGAACAAGACGAACTTGCTCCAAAGAAGGCCTACGGATCAAATGGGAGGACGAAGATGGACGAACGAGACCAACTTGGTCCAAAGAAGGCCTACGGTTCAAATGGGAGGACGAAGAGAGACGAACGAGACAAACTTGGTCCAAAGAAGGACTATGGATCAAATGGGTGGACGAAGGGGGACGAACGAGACGAACTTGGTCCAAAGAAGGCCTATGGATCAAATGTGTGGACGAAAATGGACAAACGAGACGAACTAGGTCCAAAGAAGGCCTACGGTTCAAATGGGAGGACGAAGATGGACAAACGAGACGAACTTGGTACAAAGAAGGCCTACGGATCAAATGGGAGGACGAAGATGGACGAACGAGATAGACTTTGTCCAAAGAAGGCCTACGAATTAAATGGAAGGACGAAGATGGACGAACGAGATGAACTTGGTCCAAAGAATGCCCACGGATCAAATGGGAGGACGAAGAGGGACGAACAAGACGAACTTGCTCCAAAGAAGGCCTACGGATCAAATGGGAGGACGAAGATGGACGAACGAGACCAACTTGGTCCAAAGAAGGCCTACGGTTCAAATGGGTGGACGAAGAGGGACGAACGAGACGAACTTGGCCCAAAGAAGGCCTACGGATCAAATGGGTGGACGAAGTTGGACGAACGAGAGAAACATGGTCCAAAGAAGGCCTACGGTTCAAATGGGAGGACGAAGAGGGACGAACGAGACGAACTTGGTCTAAAGAAGGCCTACGGATCAAATGGGTGGACGAAGATGGACGAACGAGACGAACTTGGTCCAAAGAATGCCTACGGATCAAATGGGTGGACGAAGTTGGACGAACGAGAGGAATATGGTCCAAAGAATGCCAACGGACCAAATGAGAGGACGAAGAGGGACGAACTTGGTCCATAGAAGGCCTATGGATCAAATGTGTGGACGAAAATGGACAAACGAGACGAACTTGGTCCAAAGAAGGCCTACGGTTCAAATGGGAGGACGAAGAGGGACGAACGAGACGAACTTGGTCCAAAGAAGGCCTACGGATCAAATGGGTGGACGAAGTTGGACGAACGAGAGGAACATGGTCCAAAGAAGGCCTACGGTTCAAATGGGAGGACGAACATGGACGAACGAGACCAACATTGTCCAAAGAAGGCCTACGGTTCAAATGGGTGGACGACGAGGGACGAACGAGACGAACTTGGTCCAATGAAGGCCTACGGATCAAATGGGTGGACGAAGTTGGACGAACGAGAGGAACATGGTCCAAAGAAGGCCTACGGTTCAAATGGGAGGACGAAGAGGGACGAACGAGACGAACTTGGTCTAAAGAAGGCCTACGGATCAAATGGGTGGACGAAGATGGACGAACGAGACGAACTTAGTCCAAAGAATGCCTACGGATCAAATGGGTGGACGAAGTTGGACGAACGAGAGGAATATTGTCCAAAGAATGCCAACGGACCAAATGAGAGGACGAAGAGGGACGAACGAGACGAACTTGGTCCAAAGAAGGCCTATGGATCAAATGTGTGGACGAAAATGGACAAACGAGACGAACTTGGTCCAAAGAAGGCCTACGGTTCAAATGGGAGGACGAAGATGGACAAACGAGATGAACTTGGTCCAAAGTAGGCCTACGGATCAAATGGGAGGACGAAGAGGGACGAACGAGACGAACTTGGTACAAAGAAGGCCTACGGATCAAATGGGAGGACGAAGATGGACGAACGAGACCAACTTGGTCCAAAGAAGGCCTACGAATCGAATGGAAGGACGAAGATGGACGAACGAGATGAACTTTGTCCAAAGAATGCCCACGGATCAAATGGGAGGACGAAGAGGGACGAACAAGACGAACTTGCTCCAAAGAAGGCTTACGGATCAAATGGGAGTACAAAGATGGACGAACGAGACCAACTTGGTCCAAAGAAGGCCTACGGTTCAAATGGGTGGACGACGAGGGACGAACGAGACGAACTTGGTCCAAAGAAGGCCTACGGATCAAATGGGTGGACGAAGTTGGACGAACGAGAGGAACATGGTCCAAAGAAGGCCTACGGTTCAAATGGGAGGACGAAGAGGGACGAACGAGACGAACTTGGTCCAAAGAAGGCCTACAGATCAAATGGGTGGACGAAGATGGACGAACGAGACCAACTTGGTCCAAAGAAGGCCTACGGTTCAAATGGGTGGTCGAAGAGAGACGAACGAGACGAACTTTGTCCAAAGAAGGCTTACGATCAAATGGGTGGACGAAGTTGTACGAACAAGATGAACATGGTCCAATGAAGGCCTACGGTTCAAATGGGAGGACGAAGAGGGACGAACGAGACGAACTTGGTACAAAGAAGGCCTACGGATCAAATGGGAGGACAAAGAGGGACGAACGGGGCAAAAATGGTACAAAGAAGGCCAACGGACCAAATGGGAGGACGTAGATGGACGAACGAGACAAACTCAGTCCAAAGAATGCCAACGGTTCAAATGGGAGGACGAAGAGGGACGAACGAGACGAACTCGGTATAAAGAAGGCCAACGGATCAAATGGGAGGACAAAGATGGACGAACGAGACGAACTTGGTCCAAAGATGCCAACGGATCAAATGGGAGGACGAAGAGGGACGAACGAGACGAACTTGGTCCAAAGAAGGACTATGGATCAAATGGGTGGACGAAGGGGGACGAAAGAGACGAACTTGGTCCAAAGAAGGCCTATGGATCAAATGTGTGGACGAAAATGGACAAACGAGACGAACTAGGTCCAAAGAAGGCCTACGGTTCAAATGGGAGGACGAAGATGGACAAACGAGACGAACTTGGTACAAAGAAGGCCTACGGATCAAATGGGAGGACGAAGATGGACGAACGAGATAGACTTTGTCCAAAGAAGGCCTACGAATTAAATGGAAGGACGAAGATGGACGAACGAGATGAACTTGGTCCAAAGAATGCCCACGGATCAAATGGGAGGACGAAGAGGGACGAACAAGACGAACTTGCTCCAAAGAAGGCCTACGGATCAAATGGGAGGACGAAGATGGATGAACGAGACCAACTTGGTCCAAAGAAGGCCTACGGTTCAAATGGGTGGACGACGAGGGACGAACGAGACGAACTTGGTCCAAAGAAGGCCTACGGATCAAATGGGTGGACGAAGTTGGACGAACGACAGGAACATGGTCCAAAGAAGGCCTACGGTTCAAATGGGAGGACGAAGAGGGACGAACGAGACGAACTTGGTCTAAAGAAGGCCTACGGATCAAATGGGTGGACGAAGTTGGACGAACGAGATGAACATGGTCCAAAGAATGCCAACGGACCAAATGGGAGGACGAAGAGGGACGAACGAGACGAACTTGGTCCAAAGAAGGCCTATGGATGAAATGTGTGGACGAAAATGAACAAACGAGACGAACTTGGTCCAAAGAAGGCCTACGGTTCAAATGGGAGGACGAAGAGGGACGAACGAGACGAACTTGGCCCAAAGAAGGCCTACGGATCAAATGGGTGGACGAAGTTGGACGAACGAGAGGAACATGGTCCAAAGAAGGCCTACGGTTCAAATGGGAGGACGAACATGGACGAACAAGACCAACTTGGTCCAAAGAAGGCCTACGGTTCAAATGGGTGGACGACGAGGGACGAACGAGACGAACTTGGTCCAAAGAAGGCCTACGGATCAAATGGGTGGACGAAGTTGGACGAACGAGAGGAACATGGTCGAAAGAAGGCCTACGGTTCAAATGGGAGGACGAAGAGGGACGAACGAGACGAACTTGGTCTAAAGAAGGCCTACGGATCAAATGGGTGGACAAAGATGGACGAACGAGACGAACTTGGTCCAAAGAATGCCTACGGATCAAATGGGTGGACGAAGTTGGACGAACGAGAGGAATATGGTCCAAAGAATGCCAACGGACCAAATGGGAGGACGAAGAGGGACGAACGAGACGAACTTGGTCCAAAGAAGGCCTACGGATCAAATGTGTGGACGAAAATGGACAAACGAGACGAACTTGGTCCAAAGAAGGCCTACGGTTCAAATGGGAGGACGAAGATGGACAAACGAGACGAACTTGGTCCAAAGTAGGCCTACGGATCAAATGGGAGGACGAAGAGGGACGAACGAGACGAACTTGGTACAAAGAAGGCCTACAGATCAAATGGGAGTACAAAGATGGACGAACGAGACCAACTTGGTCCAAAGAAGGCCTACGGTTCAAATGGGTGGACGACGAGGGACGAACGAGACGAACTTGGTCCAAAGAAGGCCTACGGATCAAATGGGTGGACGAAGTTGGACGAACGAGAGGAACATGGTCCAAAGAAGGCCTACGGTTCAAATGGGAGGACGAAGAGGGACGAACGAGACGAACTTGGTCCAAAGAATGCCTACGGATCAAATGGGTGGACGAAGTTGGACGAACGAGAGGAATATGGTCCAAAGAATGCCAACTGACCAAATGAGAGGACGAAGAGGGACGAACGAGACGAACTTGGTCCAAAGAAGGCCTATGGATCAAATGTGTGGACGAAAATGGACAAACGAGACGAACTTGGTCCAAAGAAGGCCTACGGTTCAAATGGGAGGACGAAGATGGACAAACGAGACGAACTTGGTCCAAAGTAGGCCTACGGATCAAATGGGAGGACGAAGAGGGACGAACGAGACGAACTTGGTACAAAGAAGGCCTACGGATCAAATGGGTGGACGGAGATGGACGAACGACACCAACTTGGTCCAAAGAAGGCCTACGAATCGAATGGAAGGACGAAGATGGACGAACGAGATGAACTTGGTCCAAAGAATGCCCACGGATCAAATGGGAGGACGAAGAGGGACGAACAAGACGAACTTGCTCCAAAGAAGGCCTACGGATCAAATGGGAGTACAAAGATGGACGAACGAGACCAACTTGGTCCAAAGAAGGCCTACGGTTCAAATGGGTGGACGACGAGGGACGAACGAGACGAACTTGGTCCAAAGAAGGCCTACGGATCAAATGGGTGGTCGAAGAGAGACGAACGAGACGAACTTGGTCCAAAGAAGGCTTACGATCAAATGGGTGGACGAAGTTGTACGAACAAGATGAACATGGTCCAATGAAGGCCTACGGTTCAAATGGGAGGACGAAGAGGGACGAACGAGACGAACTTGGTACAAAGAAGGCCTACGGATCAAATGGGATGACAAAGAGGGACGAACGGGGCAAACATGGTACAAATAAGGCCAACGGACCAAATGGGAGGACGAAGATGGACGAACGAGACAAACTCAGTCCAAAGAATGCCAACGGTTCAAATGGGAGGACGAAGAAGGACGAACGAGACGAACTTGGTCCAAAGAAGGACTATGGATCAAATGGGTGGACGAAGGGGGACGAACGAGACGAACTTGGTCCAAAGAAGGCCTATGGATCAAATGTGTGGACGAAAATGGACAAACGAGACGAACTAGGTCCAAAGAAGGCCTACGGTTCAAATGGGAGGACGAAGATCGACAAACGAGACGAACTTGGTACAAAGAAGGCCTACGGATCAAATGGGAGGACGAAGATGGACGAACGAGATAGACTTTGTCCAAAGAAGGCCTACGAATTAAATGGAAGGACGAAGATGGACGAACGAGATGAACTTGGTCCAAAGAATGCCCACGGATCAAATGGGAGGACGAAGAGGGACGAACAAGACGAACTTGCTCCAAAGAAGGCCTACGGATCAAATGGGAGGACGAATATGGACGAACGAGACCAACTTGGTCCAAAGAAGGCCTACGGTTCAAATGGGTGGACGACGAGGGACGAACGAGACAAACTTGGTCTAAAGAAGGCCTACGGATCAAATGGGTGGACGAAGTTGGACGAACGAGAGGAACATGGTCCAAAGAAGGCCTACGGTTCAAATGGGAGGACGAAGAGGGACGAACGAGACGAACTTGGTCCAAAGAATGCCTACGGATCAAATGGGTGGACGAAGTTGGACGAACGAGAGGAATATGGTCCAAAGAATGCCAACTGACCAAATGAGAGGACGAAGAGGGACGAACGAGATGAACTTGGTCCAAAGAAGGCCTATGGATCAAATGTGTGGACGAAAATGGACAAACGAGACGAACTTGGTCCAAAGAAGGCCTACGGTTCAAATGGGAGGACGAAGATGGACAAACGAGACGAACTTGGTCCAAAGTAGGCCTACGGATCAAATGGGAGGACGAAGAGGGACGAACGAGACGAACTTGGTACAAAGAAGGCCTACGGATCAAATGGGAGGACGGAGATGGACGAACGACACCAACTTGGTCCAAAGAAGGCCTACGAATCGAATGGAAGGACGAAGATGGACGAACGAGATGAACTTGGTCCAAAGAATGCCCACGGATCAAATGGGAGGACGAAGAGGGACGAACAAGACGAACTTGCTCCAAAGAAGGCCTACGGATCAAATGGGAGTACAAAGATGGACGAACGAGACCAACTTGGTCCAAAGAAGGCCTACGGTTCAAATGGGTGGACGACGAGGGACGAACGAGACGAACTTGGTCCAAAGAAGGCCTACGGATCAAATGGGTGGTCGAAGAGAGACGAACGAGACGAACTTGGTCCAAAGAAGGCTTACGATCAAATGGGTGGACGAAGTTGTACGAACAAGATGAACATGGTCCAATGAAGGCCTACGGTTCAAATGGGAGGACGAAGAGGGACGAACGAGACGAACTTGGTACAAAGAAGGCCTACGGATCAAATGGGATGACAAAGAGGGACGAACGGGGCAAACATGGTACAAATAAGGCCAACGGACCAAATGGGAGGACGAAGATGGACGAACGAGACAAACTCAGTCCAAAGAATGCCAACGGTTCAAATGGGAGGACGAAGAAGGACGAACGAGACGAACTTGGTCCAAAGAAGGACTATGGATCAAATGGGTGGACGAAGGGGGACGAACGAGACGAACTTGGTCCAAAGAAGGCCTATGGATCAAATGTGTGGACGAAAATGGACAAACGAGACGAACTAGGTCCAAAGAAGGCCTACGGTTCAAATGGGAGGACGAAGATCGACAAACGAGACGAACTAGGTACAAAGAAGGCCTACGGATCAAATGGGAGGACGAAGATGGACGAACGAGATAGACTTTGTCCAAAGAAGGCCTACGAATTAAATGGAAGGACGAAGATGGACGAACGAGATGAACTTGGTCCAAAGAATGCCCACGGATCAAATGGGAGGATGAAGAGGGACGAACAAGACGAACTTGCTCCAAAGAAGGCCTACGGATCAAATGGGAGGACGAATATGGACGAACGAGACCAACTTGGTCCAAAGAAGGCCTACGGTTCAAATGGGTGGACGACGAGGGACGAACGAGACAAACTTGGTCTAAAGAAGGCCTACGGATCAAATGGGTGGACGAAGTTGGACGAACGACAGGAACATGGTCCAAAGAAGGCCTACGGTTCAAATGGGAGGACGAAGAGGGACGAACGAGACGAACTTGGTCTAAAGAAGGCCTACGGATCAAATGGGTGGACGAAGATGGACGAACGAGACGAACTTGGTCCAAAGAATGCCTACGGATCAAATGGGTGGACGAAGTTGGACGAACGAGAGGAATATGGTCCAAAGAATGCCAACGGACCAAATGAGAGGACGAAGAGGGACGAACGAGACGAACTTGGTCCAAAGAAGGCCTATGGATGAAATGTGTGGACGAAAATGGACAAACGAGACGAACTTGGTCCAAAGAAGGCCTACGGTTCAAATGGGAGGACGAAGAGGGACGAACGAGACGAACTTGGTCCAAAGAAGGCCTACGGATCAAATGGGTGGACGAAGTTGGACGAACGACAGGAACATGGTCCAAAGAAGGCCTACGGTTCAAATGAGAGGACGAAGAGGGACGAACGAGACGAACTTGGTCTAAAGAAGGCCTACGGATCAAATGGGTGGACGAAGATGGACGAACGAGACGAACTTGGTCCAAAGAATGCCTACGGATCAAATGGGTGGACGAAGTTGGACGAACGAGAGGAATATGGTCCAAAGAATGCCAACGGACCAAATGAGAGGACGAAGAGGGACGAACGAGACGAACTTGGTCCAAAGAAGGCCTATGGATCAAATGTGTGGACGAAAATGGACAAACGAGACGAACTTGGTCCAAAGAAGGCCTACGGTTCAAATGGGAGGACGAAGATGGCCAAACGAGACGAACTTGGTCCAAAGTAGGCCTACGGATCAAATGGGAGGACGAAGAGGGACGAACGAGACGAACTTGGTACAAAGAAGGCCTACGGATCAAATGGGAGGACGAAGATGGACGAACGAGACCAACTTGGTCCAAAGAAGGCCTACGAATCGAATGGAAGGACGAAGATGGACGAACGAGATGAACTTGGTCCAAAGAATGCCCACGGATCAAATGGGAGGACGAAGAGGGACGAACAAGACGAACTTGCTCCAAAGAAGGCCTACGGATCAAATGGGAGTACAAAGATGGACGAACGAGACCAACTTGGTCCAAAGAAGGCCTACGGTTCAAATGGGTGGACGACGAGGGACGAACGAGACGAACTTGGTCCAAAGAAGGCCTACGGATCAAATGGGTGGACGAAGTTGGACGAACGAGAGGAACATGGTCCAAAGAAGGCCTACGGTTCAAATGGGAGGACGAAGAGGGACGAACGAGACGAACTTGGTCCAAAGAAGGCCTACAGATCAAATGGGTGGACGAAGATGGACGAACGAGACCAACTTGGTCCAAAGAAGGCCTACGGTTCAAATGGGTGGTCGAAGAGAGACGAACGAGACGAACTTGGTCCAAAGAAGGCTTACGATCAAATGGGTGGACGAAGTTGTACGAACAAGATGAACATGGTCCAATGAAGGCCTACGGTTCAAATGGGAGGACGAAGAGGGACGAACGAGACGAACTTGGTACAAAGAAGGCCTACGGATCAAATGGGATGACAAAGAGGGACGAACGGGGCAAACATGGTACAAAGAAGGCCAACGGACCAAATGGGAGGACGAAGATGGACGAACGAGACAAACTCAGTCCAAAGAATGCCAACGGTTCAAATGGGAGGACGAAAAGGGACGAACTAGACGAACTCGGTATAAAGAAGGCCAACGGATCAAATGGGAGGACAAAGATGGATGAACGAGACGAACTTGGTCCAAAGAAGGCCTACGGTTCAAATGGGTGGACGACGAGGGACGAACGAGACGAACTTGGTCCAAAGAAGGCCTACGGATCAAATGGGTGGACGATGTTGGACGAACGAGAGGAACATGGTCCAAAGAAGGCCTACGGTTCAAATGGGAGGACGAAGAGGGACGAACGAGACGAACTTGGTCCAAAGAAGGCCTACGGATCAAATGGGTGGACGAAGATGGACGAACGAGACCAACTTGGTCCAAAGAAGGCCTACGGTTCAAATGGGTGGTCGAAGAGAGACGAACGAGACGAACTTGGTCCAAAGAAGGCCTACGGATTAAATGGGTGGACGAAGTTGGACGAACGAGAGGAACATGGTCCAAAGAAGGCCTACGGTTCAAATGGGAGGACAAAGAGGGACGAACGAGACGAACTTGGTCTAAAGAAGGCCTACGGATCAAATGGGTGGACGAAGATGGACGAACGAGACGAACTTGGTCCAAAGAATGCCTACGGATCAAATGGGTGGACGAAGTTGGACGAACGAGAGGAATATGGTCCAAAGAATGCCAACGGACCAAATTGGAGGACGAAGAGGGACGAACGAGACGAATTTGGTCCAAAGAAGGCCTATGGATCAAATGTGTGGACGAAAACGGACAAACGAGACGAACTTGGTCCAAAGAAGGCCTACGGTTCAAATTGGAGGACGAAGTTGGATGAACGAGATGAACATGGTCCAAAGAAGGCCTACGGTTCAAATGGGAGGACGAAGAGGGACGAACGAGACGAACTTGGTCCAAAGAAGACCTACGGATCAAATGGGTGGACGAAGATGGACGAACGAGACCAACTTGGTCCAAAGAAGGCCTACGGTTCAAATGGGTGGTCGAAGAGAGACGAACGAGACGAACTTGGTCCGAAGAAGGCCTACGGATTAAATGGGTGGACGAAGTTGGACGAACGAGATGAACATGGTCCAAAGAAGGCCTACGGTTCAAATGGGAGGACGAAGAGGGACGAATGGGGCAAACATGGTACAAAGAAGGCCAACGGACCAAATGGGAGGACGAAGATGGACGAACGAGACAAACTCAGTCCAAAGAATGCCAACGGTTCAAATGGGAGGACGAAGAGGGACGAACGAGACGAACTCGGTATAAAGAAGGCCAACGGATCAAATGGGAGGACAAAGATGGACGAACGAGACGAACTTGGTCCAAAGATGCCAACAGATCAAATGGGAGGACGAAGAGGGACGAACGAGACGAACTTGGTCCAAAGAAGGACTATGGATCAAAAGGGTGGACGAAGAGGGACGAATGAGACGAACTTGGTCCAAAGAAGGCCTATGGATCAAATGTGCGGACGAAAATGGACAAACGAGATGAACTAGGTCCAAAGAAGGCCTACGGTTCAAATGGGAGGACAAAGATGGACAAACGAGACGAACTTGCAACAAAGAAGGCCTACGGAACAAATGGGAGGACGAAGATGGACGAACGAGATGAACTTGGTACAAAGAATGCCCACGGATCAAATGGGAGGACGAAGAGGGACGAACAAGACGAACTTGCTCCAAAGAAGGCCTACGGATGAAATGGGAGGACGAAGATGGACGAACGAGACCAACTTGGTTCAAAGAAGGCCTACGGTTCATATGGGTGGACGACAAGGGACGAACGAGACGAACTTGGTCCAAAGAAGGCCTACGGATTAAATGGGTGGACGAAGTTGGACGAACGAGATGAACATGGTCCAAAGAAGGCCTACGGTTCAAATGGGAGGACGAAGAGGGACGAACGAGACGAACTTGGTACAAAGAAGGCCTACGGATCAATTGGGAGGACAAAGAGGGACGAACGGGGCAAACATGGTACAAAGAACGCCAACGGACCAAATGGGAGGCCGAAGATGGACGAACGAGACAAACGCAGTCCAAAGAATGCCAACGGTTCAAATGGGAGGACGAAGAGGGACGAACGAGACGAACTTGGTATAAAGAAGGCCGACGGATCAAATGGGAGGACAAAGATGGACGAACGAGACGAACTTGGTCCAAAGATGCCAACAGATCAAATGGGAGGACGAAGAGGGACGAACGAGACGAACTTGGTCCAAAGAAGGACTATGGATCAAATGGGTGGACGAAGAGGGACGAACGAGACGAACTTGGTCCAAAGAAGGCCTATGGATCAAATGTGTGGACGAAAATGGACAAACGAGACGAACTAGGTCCAAATAAGGCCTACGGTTCAAATGGGAGGACGAAGATGGACAAACGAGACGAACTTGGTACAAAGAAGGCCTACGGATCAAATGGGAGGACGAAGATGGACGAACGAGATCAACATTGTCCAAAGAAGGCCTACGAATCAAATGGAAGGACGAAGATGGACGAACGAGATGAACTTGGTCCAAAGAATGCCCACGGATCAAATGGGAGGACGAAGAGGGACGAACAAGACGAACTTACTCCAAAGAAGGCCTACGGATCAAATGGGTGGACGAAGTTGGACGAACGAGATGAACATGGTCCAAAGAATGCAAACGGACCAAATGGGAGGTCGAAGAGGGACGAACGAGACGAACTTGGTCCAAAGAAGGCCTATGGATCAAATGTGTGGACGAAAATGGACAAACGAGACGAACTTGGTCCAAAGAAGGCCTACGGTTCAAATGGGAGGACGAAGATGGACAAACGAGACGAACTTGGTCCAAAGTAGGCCTACGGATCAAATAGGAGGACGAAGAGGGACGAACGAGACGAACTTCGTACAAAGATGGCCTACGGATCAAATGGGAGGACGAAGATGGACGAACGAGATCAACTTTGTCCAAAGAAGGCCTACGAATCAAATGGAAGGACGAAGATGGACGAACGAGATGAACTTGGTCCAAAGAAGGCCCACAGATCAAATGGGAGGACGA